>OY977938.1:13310487-14639237 GCA_963854355.1 Epinotia brunnichana
GCAGCTCTACAACCGTATCGAGCGGCTTTTCATGACGGATACTTATTTCATAAATAAGTTCAGACTTATTTAACATATAAATAAAATAAAATAAAATTTATTTATTTAACAAAAAACACACTTAAATTAAAAATAAAATATTTACACTTACACGGGAGAAGTCCATATTAACAAACTAAAGTGACCGGAGTAAAAAGAGAGCAAGAATAAACTACTAACAAAACACACTATTAAACACTTAAATTGTATATAAACATATGTACCTACACAAAGATGAAATGCAGGCTACAAAGTAGATATATATATACCATATACAATCTAACCTATACACAAAGGAAAGCAAAATACACAAAATTACACGATAAAACTAAAACCTGGTTATGTACAAACACGTATAGTATTAACAAGTATGTACATAACCCAATCCAAGTCCTTAAGACCCACGTACTGACTGAATAACCCTATGGGCGCCAATGTGGCCCGGCTAGCCGGCGGGTTAAAAATAAAACGAATCGTTTATATACAATAAAATATAATAATAAAATAAAGTGGAACTATGTACAGAAAGGGTTCAACTTATTCAGTCAGTACGGAGCTGTAGATATAAAAAGAAAGGTCACTGGCCTGAATAGGGTATAGGATCCGTAATTAAGACGGTAGAAACCGAAGTCCTCAGGCTTTCAAATACACTCGAAGTTTCCAGGCAGGTCGGCTCCAAAACTCAATGCAGCGTGCAGCGCAGGCGAAGCCCGCTGGTCAGTAGCAGCCGCCAGAAGACAACTTAGCCATGCATAAAGGGCTGGAAACAATCCTTTTCCTTAGCACAGGTTCAAACCCCATTCGAGCCTCATAAGAGTTAGGCCAGTGACGGCTAAATGAGGCTTGGATTGGGTTTAACAAACATTATATACACAACACAGAATTAAAAACAATACATACCTGCATAAGTGGCAGCCCTTATATGTATGTATGAACTATGAGTACTGTACAAAATGTACAAGCAGTAGTTATTTCAAGTAATAATAGCAATCATCGATATTTATAACAAACCAAATATGTAGTCAATGAATTGCGCAAGCAAGAGAAAATTTTCCTCCAATAAAACAAAACACGGCCGTGAAAAATTCAATTTTTCTTTTATAACCGGCCAGCGCGCTGGCGGCCGCACGGTGAAGGTTTTGCCGTGTTACAATGTGTGCAAGAATTTTACCGGCACTAGAGAGAAGCGATATACCTCGGTAAGAGCTGCAATCGGAGACATCTCCCTTCCCTTTGTACAGCTTGCAAATTACCGCGTCCCTCCAGTCCTGAGGCACCTCTTCATTGTTCCACACTCTTAAGGCAAGATGGTACAGCCTGTTAACAATGTGTTGCCCACTGTATTTGTAAATTTCGGCTGGAAATTGGACGCGCATCGCCAACGCCGCAGCCAATTTTGGGCGACTCAATGATCGTGTCTGGAAGACCCATGATCTCAAGTTAGAGACAAAGATCAGCGTGTACAAAGCTCTAATCATCCCTGTCCTTTTATACGGAGCAGAGACATGGTGCCTCTACAAAACAGACATTAAAAAGCTAGACACTTACCACCTCAGGTGTCTAAGTCTCATTCTGAAGATCAAGTGGCAGTTTCCGAGTAAGTTTATGATTTTCGGAGACGGCGGGCTTAACTTTTCTTGAACGATTGAAGATGCCCATGTCTTTAAGATATGTTTTTACAGTTTTGCTGTCATATTTGATTTTCCTCTGAGCTCTGTGTAAGATTTTGCGACTCGGCCGGCCGTATTTTTCTTTAATCGAGCCCCCTCAGAAAACTGGCTAAAGCTGGAATGTTTCCCTGAACCAGTCCTTCTAGTAGTACTTTTTCTCAAAGAAAAGGACACAAAAAGAATATAAACAGAGCTTCGGCTCTCACCCATTTGCACAAAATGTTTCACTATCTTCAGTTTCGGCCGGAGGGAATGTGTACTGTAGAAATTACAAATAGTTTCGCGACGTCGTTCTTCTCGATTTGCCATAATTTCAAGAGAAAAAATCCAATGTCCATAAAACTTAGCAGATTGATTGACATATATGTAGTCTTTAAATTAACTGTAAGATGCAATTGCTGTCTCGATTTTTTTAAACATTGTACATATTAAAATGTTGTGCAAATTTCATTCCGCATACGTTAATCGCGAAATCTTTTCTTTTTTTCAATTATTTGGATATAGCACAAAAACGGTACGTCGGATGGAAAATGTATTCGAAACAATATTAAAGAAGGTCAAATTCTGCGTCGAATGAATATCTAAAACTTCAAATTTGGTTCGTGGTAAACGAGACGAAATTTAAGTCAGTAAGAAAATAAAGTTATTGTCCATTACTTTATGAAGAATGAATAAAATTTCATCTTTTTCTGATAAAAAATGGAGCAGTAAACTGTTTACAAGTGAAATAATAGAGTCCACTTGAGATTTTTTTTCTCTACTTTCTTTTGGTAAAATGGATTTCTACGAGAATTATGGTACTTCTCATTTCTTGCAGATTATGATAACTTTTTTCCGACACTAAATTGTTACGTCATAATGTATAAAGTGGTTACTTAAAAACTCATTTTTACGAAAATTCGAAAGGTGATATTTAATCAATTTGGCATCGACATTTTGCCTGGCAACGTCGTTCCAATGAACCTGCGGCACAGAATAAGTAATAGTACTACGTACAGAAGGTTCTCTGTTAACAAATTCCCTGTTTAGGTACGCCAAACGTGCCTAAATGTGGCCAACCCGTTCTATCGCATGCAACGTGCTGCGACCCGTGCGAGCGTCCTACTGTACCAACACGTGGCAGCCACTGAATAGAGCCCTTCGAAGGGGTGACCGGCATGTACTTGTAGCGATAAACACAAATCGCGAGTGAGCCGCGCCTGATGGTTGTGCTGAATCTGAAGTTCATATTGTAAGACCAGTCTCCAGGAACATGTATTACTTACTGAATTTACACATATTTTTCTAAGTCTTTCTACTAGGTAACTCATATGAAGGGTCCACGGAAAGAACATGTCTAGTCTCATGTTTGATTTTAATGTCAAAATGTTGAGCTCGTTATGAACTAAGTATTAGGTGACATTAAAAACTCATTTTGAAAAAAAATGTGACTAGTCATGTTTTTTCCGTGGACTTTTCATATCACCTGTGTCATTTTGTGTTTTTCGCCGATAACTTAAGATCTTTTTGGATAGGTATATAATCTTCTTCAATTCAATTTAAATCGAAAATATTTTTCAACCACTAGTCACTTACTAAAACTTATTTCATCAGTCGGTTTGAAAGTTAGAAGAGAGGATACAACTTTCGGAGCGATCAACTACAAAGCTTGTTAAAAGTTATTTTGGAAGATGATTTGATGATGATGATTTGTCTACGGAACCCTAAAATATGCTATGGCTAAATTACCTGAGTGGGTGATAAATTATATTTCGGGTTCGAAGAACCAATTGCAAATGGCCTGATTTGGCGATCTAACCGTCTTCTTCCTGGTGATCATGACATGACCACACCGGGAAGTCTATTTGTTGACTACTTTTAAGGCGCCGTAGGTTCAGCGAAGTTAAGCAAACAGAGTTTTTAAAACAATATAATGCGTCGGTTTATATAATAATATGGTTAAAAAAATACGAATAGTAATCTTGAGGCTTTTCAGCAGGGAAATCAGTGATTCGAAACATGATTAAGCAATTTTCGCTTGATAGAAAAAAATCACGTACATAGGTTTAAATAAAATACACTTAAAACATTCGTAACAAATTATGCACAAAAGCTAAACATATTAAAATTGGTTCTTAAAATTGGCAATATCATATTTGAGGGAACTTAATGATTGGGGATAAAACGTTGTGTGCAAATCCGTTATTTTTGAAGGTTATGAAATTCGAGATTTGGCTTTTCGGTCAGAAATTAAAATATGTTTCCTTGGAGCATTATCGGGTATTCGTGCTTTAAAGGGGTGAAATGGAGGGTAAAAGTTTATATAAAAGTTTCGTTATTTTTGAAGGTAGATCTATGAAATATGAGATTTGGCTTTATGGCCACAAATAAAAAAGGTAACCTTGAAGCATTTTTAGATATTCGTACTTTATAGGAGTAAAATAGGGGGTTACAGTTTATATGAAAGTTTAGTTATTTTTGGAAGCTTTCCAGGATTTTGATTACAAAGTTATAATGGCATCTAAGTAATCTTCATTAATCAAGCATCTTGAGTAAATCAATCCTTAGCAAGATAAAATCAGAGGATAATACCACGAAATCATTTCGAGTTTGCTCAACAACACTAAGCTGAAATTACTGAACCAAGACTCTTGAAATGTGTAAGGTGTGTACTTATTTAAGGTAAATTCAACCTTTAATCGGGTTTAAAAAAGGTATAAATGTGTGTATGGAAAACAAGTCAAGGTGCGGACCGTAGTTCATATTGTGACGTGGATAGGTGCATCTATGTGGCCTGGCGAATAACTAACTGAAGTCTAGACAGCTTAAAATGGGGGCTTAAACTTCATAAGAAAACTTGCCTAAGTGAGAAAATTTTAACTCTGTTGAAACGGTTTGTTAAGGATGTTTCGCTGTTATTATAATTGGCTTGCAACAAAAATAAGCTTTACGTCAAATTATTTGATCAGCATACAAGATTTTTATTAAACACTATACCTTGTCTATTTAACAGAGTTAGTACTAGAAAACAGAGAATGCACGTAATTGGTCAGCGATAAGGACAACACACAGCACAGGCACAAGGTAGGTTTACATGCCTGTCAAATTTTAGTCAACATCTGTCGCTCGTACGGTACGGACGCTTTCAAGTGCTTATCTTTGGTTACAAATTTTTACCTGGCTCCTTTATTAGACTGGAACCCGCCAAATGTGACAAAAAAAAGACTTTTAAGGCATTTCTCGTCACAAGAGAAGACAATAGTACTAAACTTGTACGATACTTTTATAAAGGAGACTCCACGCTTCACACAATAAGATTGCAAAAACAATTGTCTCATCATTAGGCATTCACTGGGTACCTGTGTACAGAATTGTGAAGGAAAAGCAGACAAGTGGAATCCTTAAATCGCCTAAGAAGGCAAAGACAAGGAAATCTGTTATTAGCAAAACTGACAACTTCACTAAAGACGCATTGAGGAGAATTGTGCAAGGATGATTATGATTTATAGATGAATAAACATGCCATGACAATGTCATGTTATTAATAAGTTAATTATTTGAGGTGCCTCTAACTACAAACAAGAATCACGAGAAATATTACGAATATTCCAACAAGCGGCATGTAAGCCGAGCCCGCCATCGACGTGCGATTGTTGACGCCCACTGGCAGTTTCTTGTCCCTTTCATTTTTCATGCAAAAGTGCAACAGAAAGAACGCTTTGCTAACTCTGTAAAATAGACAGGGTATAGCTGCCCGCACGGCTTCACCC
The DNA here is from genome assembly GCA_963854355.1 of Epinotia brunnichana. Classification (NCBI taxonomy): domain Eukaryota; kingdom Metazoa; phylum Arthropoda; class Insecta; order Lepidoptera; family Tortricidae; genus Epinotia; species Epinotia brunnichana. The sequence goes on from OY977938.1 coordinate 13,315,946, forward strand.
ACGTATTGCAAACATACACATACTTACAGATCTCATAGACCTTTCCTGTTTATTATATTAGTACCTATAGATGAAATCAGGCTTGATTTGCAAAGAATGTCCTAAACGATTAACTATGTAACCCATATTAGTCCGCCTTATAAATTGTAGACCAGCTATTTTTTTATCAAGAATCATTTCTTAATTAAGTTTGTAATTTACTTACTTTTAATTTTATGTTTTCAAATTCCTATGAGATATTTTTTTAATCCCTTCTTTCTAATAAAAAAATAATAATCGAAATTAGTACGCATGATAAAAAAATATCGCTGATAAACTAACATACTATGTTGTAAGTACCAAAATGCAGGTAACTTCTGCTTTGAGCTGTTTAAGATTGTTCAAGAATGAATGAGGTCCTGAACTCCTGACATGACGGGTATGGTGTATGAAAGTTTGTGCTCTCGGTGCGCGAGTCAGACTCGTACTTGACTGTTTTTTTTATTTGTTACTGTGATAAAATAAAAGTTTACAGTGTATAAAATTTTATTGTTTCATTAATTTGCCGAAAATTACTGACATTTCCCCTTTCCGGCCGCATTCCTGACATATGTCTACAATTCCTGACATAGTATGTCTAAAATTCCTGACATGTCAAGAAAATTCCTGACATCTGGTCACCCTAAACGCGGCTCACCAACTCACCACAGTTGTTGTTACATCCTGTATAACGTATAACTAGTGGCTCTGTAAGCTTTAGAGATCGCGAACCGTCAAATATGCTTACTTTGCCACCAGGGGGAACTTTGCCCTAAAAGCAAATTTTAACCAAATCTGGTAATGAACGAAAACACAGCATATTAGGTCAAACCTTACGATGTTTTGTAGAAACTAGATTATATATTTATGACTTTACTTTGAGTCATCATACATGTCTTTAGCTTCAGCCATGAGATTGCAGCTAATTGTGGAATGTGAAGTATATATGGACATATATTGTGTAAAACTATTTGTAGTTAAGACCAAGCTATTCAAACGGACGCCATGTTTGCCCAAAATTTTGGACTGAGTCTTGTATCAACATCATAAGAGCTATAGTTGCGTCAATAATTCGACAGGGGTAATGTTGGCAAAAATCGAGATAACTTTACCCGCGATCAAATTCGATAAAAATTTGGTTTAGATGTTTATTAAAAAAAACCAGTCAAGTGCGAGTCAAATTCGCGCACCGAGGGTTCCAGACCACCCCGTACAATAGAAACAAGTCCGTTTATACAGGACATTAAATTTTCAGTGATGTAACTAAAAAAATACGGTTTTCGCAATTTTTCCTTTATCTGTGCTATAAGACATTGCTTCGTATGTACCAAATTTCAAGATTCTGAGTTAACGGGAAGTACTCTGTAGGTTTTGATTCCCTTGCGAGTTTCGAAAATTTGCGGCATAAACGGCTGTATCTTTTAATTGCGTTGGTTTAGATGTTTGATTTTTCACAGCTCCAAGGGACGGGACAGTAGACTTGAGTATTTGATATAAATTTCAGCTTGATACGCGTTCCTGAGAAAAAGGGTTTTGACAGACGGACGGACGGACAACAAAGTGATCCTATAATACCTAAGTATAAGGGTTCCGTTTTTTCCTTTCGAGTTACGGAACCCTAAAAATCCTCCTACCATATAAAAAATAGCGAATCCTCAAGTGAATAAAGGGTCGGCAACACGCTTGTGATTCTTCTGGAGTCACAAGTGTCCATAGGCTACGGTACCAGCTTAACATCAGGCAGGCCGTAAGCTTGATTGCCACCGTCGTTGTATAAAAAAAAAAGAGATATTCGTGTTTTTCCGAAAAAAGCGGGCACAGTCATTGAGGTATAATGCACTAACTTACTAGAGAAGACAAACACGAACATTATCGGGGGGAGGGTAAATTGTCATAGAATACACAGAGACGGTGTGGCCCATGGACCGCAACGCGTAGCGCCAACTTCTTGTTCGGCGTGTCTTCTCTAGTACGTTAGTACATTATACCTCAATGGGCAAAGTAGGCATTTTTGATCGAACCTGTCTTTTTTTACAATTTTTTTAGAATTTCGAAAAAGAGACTCGACAGAAAAAACTAAATAATGAACAAACCTGTTCACAAAATTTCACGAGCATCGGTTAAGAAATGCGACGACGTCCGACGAAGGAGAACAGCCGGACAGCGTGACAGACACCAGACATCGGACATACGAACGATTTTTGGCCCAAGCACTTCGTTATCTTCGCTCGCTCGTTCGATAAGATCCTTATGATAACTACCAATTGTACCTAAATAATCGCACAGACGTAGATAAATTTAGATGCGAATGATTAATACTTAATACTAAATTAAATATCCAAATCTTTTTGTATTGTAATCAAGGGCATTAAGAATGATTACATTGATTACACTACCTATTCTACCTGGACTCCGTCAAAGTACCAATTTCAGTGGTGGGTGTGTTCGTCGAACGTCATGATTGTTTGACTTTTACATTAGCACAGATAAGTGTAAACGTTTATCAACACAGCGCACATGCAAATTCGTACGCACACATGAATATTTTATTTACGTCGATGTGTTCAGCAAAAGCGTATACCGTATTCAAAGGGACTATTCTTATTTTATCGTTCGACATTTCAGCGGGGTAAAACCTTAAGGCGCTCTTATTAGACGATATTTAGGTATTTGCGGAGGTGAGGCAGACGGAGCGGGAGACACGCGTCCCGCGCACCCCGCTAACTGCCTTATTCTGTTGGCATCCGTATTCGGCTCGTTTTTGCGGATCATACGATCAAATGTGTGTCTTCTTGAATAATTGTTTTATTTTTCAAATCTTGGTTGATTTGTGTAAGATTGTCCCCAAATATTTATTGTTTATTTATTTATTTAAATCTATTTTTTTTAAGAAAATAAGGAATAATAGGTAGTTACAGTTCTTAAGTACATCGTAGTATGATGACATCAATTATGGACACTTACTTTCCAAAGATATGTTAGTACAGATTTCTTCATCATCAATCCACCTATCGTTTTCCCAGTTCCTATGTGGGTGCTTCCGTTTTCCAAATACGTAGAACTGATAAAATAATAGTACATCTTCACTTCCTAAGGGTGAACGTCACCAATTATGGATTGTACTAATATATTACAGGTTTTTTAAACCGAAATAAAATCGATTACTTCTAGGTAAAGTTATAGCGCCGGTTAACACCCGCTTAAGAAACCATCAAAAATAATAAACAAATAGCTATGTTCATCTATTTATCTCCTGGCAAATTATATTATTAGTTATTACCATGTATGTCTTTCCCGCTCACGGGACAATGATGTCCCGGACCTTTGGGAGGCATGCGTGGGGCTAGGTACCTACAAAGTACCAACGGAGCCAACACGTAGAGACCCTTTTGACAATTTAATGAAATGCAAGGAGTATTATTACCATAATTATTACCTTTGTTACATAAGTATGACTGACTGATCAAAAACTGGATAATTAGACCACTGTTAGTCAGAAGAGCATTTTATTATACAGGGTGGTTATTTTAAGACCAGCAAGTTCTTCAGTACATGACTATGTCTATTAAAAAATGTAATTTGACCAAACATCATATAAAAATAACAAATTCAATTTGTCTCTTAAATACCTAAAAGTGTTATGTCACTGCGCTCGCGCGGCGCGTGCTGCCTACTATGCTACCTCGACCAGCGGCCACACCGCGATGGACCTTGATACTCTCAACAAGCCAACAAGATTGGACTTATACTTGGCTGTATACTCCAGGCAAAATATGGTTTAGGAAATCATTAATTTATAATAGCGTTTTTTTGTATATTTCATTTTTAATCATTATTCTTAGATGCTTTACACAAGAATCCAACAAATTTTCCAACCGGAAGTAATTATATAAATATAAATTAAGCTTTAATTGTCTTTTTTTGTTTGATTTATATTGAATTTTTTAAAGCAAATGTAAATTTAGGTAAAAGCCTCCTCGATCTCATGCCATTTTTTTCGGTCTTTAGCCAACTGCATCCAGCTAGGTCCGGCGACCTCAGTTATGTCATTGGTTCAACGTCTTCGTCGTCTACCTTTCCTTCTTTTGCCTTTCGGCCCTGACCAGTTTGTTGCTTCCAGTGCCCTTCTTTTCTCCTAATATCTGGCGATATATGGCTTTTACCCGAATGGGGTCCATATAAGAAAGAAAAAATGGCATAAATCTAATAGATTTAGTAAATATGTACTAACACAAACAATATGGAATAAATAAAGCTTAAATATATATATATAAACTAGCTGTTGCCCGCGTCTTCGCCCACGTATAACATGTTATCGTCTAAATGTTTGTTTAAGAAATTTAAATGTTTGTTTAATAAAAAAAAACATTGAAATTAGTTTTGTACAGTCAGCATCAAATAGTTAGTAGCAGCCTAGGTAACCAAATATATCGCAACACGTCTTTGTTACTATAGGTGTAAGGATGTGTTACGATATATTTGGCTACTTTGGCTGCTACTAACTATATGACGCTGACTGTACCTAGTCTTTAAGTAAACAGTCTAAAACCGAAGAAACAAATCTCTTTTTATTTCAAAATGTCTTGCTCTCTATACAAACTTAGAACCCTCTTTGAACTCTCATAGTAAATAGTCTGAAACCGAAGTTACAAATTTCTAACTTCAAAAATGTCTTGCTCTCTATACATAATTCGAACCCCCTTTTAACCTTCTCAAGTGATTAATAATTAAAAAACCGAAGTTACAAATCCCTTACTTTAAAAATGTCTTGCTCTCCATACAAACTAGAAGAACTGTATATCCTAGAAGTAGGTATTTTTGTCAAGACCAATCCAAGCATGTTCAGTAACGTTTCAGAAGGCCGCAGATTTCCGACACGTAAACAATACAAACAAAAATTGAAAACTTTGCAGGGTAGCAACAACACAGCGCTAATCAGAGGCGGAATCTTGGGAATGGCACTAAACATTTTCAATAACATTCCAGACCGAATTAAACACTGGATATTAATAAATTTAAAAGACAATTGACTACAGATCCAGATTCAGATTTGTTTATTATCATAATGAATACAATAAAATACAATAGATGTGTACAGTTGTGTACATAATTGTTATTATTTGTAAATAGTTTAATAATACTCATACTCATAGCATAATGCTATTACATAAAATAGAGAAAGAAAACATAATACAAATATTAACGTCAAGCTTTTAAGATCTTGTTATTTAGTCATTTGAAAGAAATTCTTGTAAACTATACAGTGTTTTTTCAAGCAATAGTTGTTTTACATGGAAGTGAAAAGAGTTGTCGTTCGTTATGGTTTTAAGGTTTGAAGGTAGCCGGTTAAAAAGTATTTGTCCTATTAACTTCGGAAGTTTTGTGCCTATTCTAAGTCTGGGCGAGGTTGTTTTGAAGTGGATACTTCTTTGCTCGCGTTCTTGTATAGGGGTACAGTTCAAAATGTATCACGTAACTTCCGGATTAACTTTTTGTAGAGAAGCCTAATCTGATTTCAAATAATTGTTTGTTACATGTTTTAATCCTTCTTTATTTGCTATTAGTTGTTAATCACAAAATGTTATTTAGTTTATGTGACGGGCATGAAAACTATGCTGAAATGACCACCATTTTCAATGCCTCGCGAGTCAAACGAGCTACGTCAGTCAATGTTGCTATATATACCGATTTATCTGTGCTTATACAGATTTAAGTGAATTAATGCAGATATATATTTTACGGGGACAACCAACAAATAAGTATCCACTTAAACTTAATTAACGGTTGTATCTCGGACACAACCCGCTTCTTTTTAAGTTATTCGCATTTCTCATTGATCTCGAACTATTTTCACCTCTCCTTTGAAATTCATTTGGATAACGTTTAACATACATCAAAACTTCCAATATATAAGTTGAAACTGATGTTAAGATACTAAGTTTTCTCAAATGTTCGCGACACGTGTATCTGTCCTTTGCATACGGAAGTTCTCTAATTGCACGTTTCTGGATCTTTAGGATGCGCTCATAATCCGTACTGTTGCCCCAAAGCATTATCCCGTATGAAAGTTGAGAGTATATGTACGCATAATACAGCTCTTTTAAGCAACTTTCTGACACAAGTGGTCTTAACTGTCTTAGAACATAGATCCCTCTTGCTAACTTACTGTATAATGTACCTATGTGATCTTTCCATGACATTATTGGATCAATCATTTCAATCAATAGATCAATATTTGATTGAAAAGTGTTATTATACCATTAAAGATTACTTAAACGACCCTACGACATAACATGATTCCATTCCAGACATTCCTTAGTTATAATATTCTTTAGTTATAGTATTTTTAGTGAGAGTTTTTTACATGTATTTGAAGTATTTAACACCAATCACTGTATTGACATTTTTTTTTAATTTTTATAAATATATTAGCTGGCTGAAATATTTTGTAAACCTACATTGTGGGTAATGCACAGAAGTCTTATATTTTGTATACCAACAATACTTGTAAAAGTTGTAACCTTTGTTTAACAAAATAAATTTAATTGAATTGAAAGTACTTAATTTGTATTCTAATAAGTAATCTTTATGCAAAAATTTAAGTCTCTAGCTCTAAAAATAAAGTTTCCCCCATACAAACTTTGCACCCCTATTTACCCCCTTTAGGGGTGGAATTTCCAAAAATCCTTCTTAGCGTTGCCTACGTTGTAAAAGGTAGTTCTGGTGAAAATTTCAACTCTCTAGTCTTAGTAGTTTCGGCTGTGCGTTGATGAGTGAGTGAGTGAGTGAGTCATATCAATAACTCCATACCGACAAAAGGTATGTTCACTTAGATAACGTCACATTTATTTGCTTTAGTGGGCTTATTTTTAAAGGGGCGTGGCGGGGGAGGCTTTCTTGGTAGTTATTTGGAGAAACAGCGGTGGCAGAGTGAGTGCGAGATGTGAAACGGCATACTTTAGTGTTTTGTGATGGGTATCATGTGCACAAACAGCTGGCAAAGTTTTGCAGCTGTATAGGGGAACACCCTGTAGTACTTTGTACCTGACTGCCTCAGAAGGAAGTTTATGTTTTTCGAGCGTATGTATCATCATATCAGCCGAAAGACGTCTACTGCTGGACATAGGCCTCCCCCAAAGAGTGCCACAATAGCCGGTCCTGCGCCACCCGCATCCAGCGAACTCCCGCGACCTTTACCAGGTCATTAGTCCACCTTGTGGGGGGCCTAACCACGCCGCGCCTTCCGGTACGTGGTTGCCACTAGAGAACCTTTCCGCCCCAACGGCGGTATGGAAAAGGCACTTTTTCGATGCGCAGCTGCATACAGCGCCTTAACAAATTATCTGAAGGTCGCCATATTGCGGAATTTGAATAGAACTAGAAATTTGTTCCAACTACTAGTTATACAGTTACTGTATGGTATGAATGACAGAACAGCGAGTGCCCTCATTGACAATCCTGACATAATAATTCGTCGGGCTTTTTACAAGCATGAATGCTCATGGATTGAAACTAACAATTCTTGCCTTGTCGTTATGTACACAGGAAACCGTTTCTTTGAACACTTAAGTATATAAGGGTGACTTGCATTAGATCAAATCCGCATATCCAACGTCACAGCGAGCACTGAGAAATAATAGTCTTATACTATATAATATAAGCTCAAAATCTCGAAGAGTTTTACGAAAATTGGTAACGTGATGGCACCGACAATCGACACTTTAAGCAGGTCGTGTATTTTAATAAAAAATAGTATCGTTAGGACAATAATTATGATTTATGAATGATAATTATAAAATATATTTCTATACTTAATATGATATAGGTACTTAGTAGTTTTTAGGGTTCACTCAAAGAGTAAAACGGGACCCTATTACTAAGACTTCGTTGTCCGTCGGTCTGTCTGTCTGTCTGTCTGTTCGTCTGTCATCTCATGAACCGTGATAGTTAGACAGTTGAAATTTTCACAGATGATGTATTTCTGTTGCCGCTATAACAACAAATACTAAAAAACAGAATTTAATAATTATTTAAGGGGGCTACAACAAACGTTATATGTTTTTGCTCGTTTTTGCTTTAAGTATATTAATAACGGCAACAGGTAGGTAGGACGCTTGAAATATTCACAGAATATTTAGTTATATATTCACGTTAAAATAAATAATTAAATTATAATAAAACAGATATTTAAGGGGGGCTCCCATACAACAAACGTGTGTAGTTTATTAGAGTTTTGTACTGCAAAATGGTAATATTTTAAGTATTTCGTGTTAATCGCACTCGCAGGCGGCCAAGATACAGGCTCAGCCTAGTTTGGCGTCTGACGGATATAACGTTTATAATTTAAGTATATTTTTGTTATTTTTTTTTTTTTTATTAACTGATAAGACATTAAGTAGGTAATTGAAAAATGTATAGTAGCAAAAATATATGAAATGTACGGTTATCAACATCGACACCATAGCATAGTAATCGATTCCCACATTATTAGAAAGATATTTATAGCAAACTATAAAATAAACCAAAATTCAATTATCTTCTATAGTAATACCTAATTAAGTTTAGGCTTTTACCGAAAACTTAATAAGGTCGTTTTTTTTGTTTTATTTTGAGTATAGGTATACCTACTCACTTCTTCAACGATTCGCTGAAGAAATCAAAAGCGCTGATACCGCTTCACTTTTAATTCATCAGCTTTAATGAAATCCCTCTCCCGAAAGTCCCTACGGTAGGGCCTCGACTCTTGAGGAATCTTGGAATAGTACCTAGTGTAGCGAAAAGGCCCGCTCCAGGCTTATTGCTTGCGCCATCTGAATTCCTTTTTGGGAGTTAGGTCGTTTGATGGTGAACTTCTTGCGTTTGTTGTATTTAGATACATTCTCAGTTGTCTATGTGATGTCAGGTTTTTCTCGTTTTATTGGTTCATTTATTTTTTTGCCGAATCAAATCTCCTTGCTTCACGTCGTGTTGGGGTCTGGCTGATGTTTGGCTATTTCTTTTTTAAATTATTCAAAACTTGAATTTCGTATAAGATCTTGCCAGAACCTTGTCAATTTTTGATAAACAAATTGGGAAAATTCATTCTGGCGATAGAAGCTGCCGAAAGATCAAGCGAATTTTTGTGCCTGCGTTGGGAATTCTATCCTGCTAATTATTTATCGGATTTATTGATAAACCAAACGCGGGAGTGCGCGTTTCACAGTTTAAAAAAATCGTGGAGCAGTAATTTTTTGCTTGGGGCATCCCCTTGCCATATGTTTGTGCTCAGCGCTCGTTGAGGTGGCTCTGCGAGTCATATTCTTTGAAGGCCGAATCTGCAAACAGTGTTCGGGTAAGTGTTTTCTCCATTGGGTTTCGTTAATTTGCCGGTGTTTATAGTTTTTTTGTCGTGTGTTGCTTATTGCCCTTATTTGTTGGTAGCTGTCGGGTTCGGGCAGTTGAGAAGCTGCCGATCGACCACGCGCTTTTGGACGTTTTGCTAGACACCCTGTCAGGAGGTGTGAGCCTGTGGTGGTGAAGAAGTTGAGCCGGTCATTCAGCTCCGGTGTTGCGCGAGGCCAGGCGCGGTCTATTCAGCTCCGGTGTTGCGCGAGGCCAGGCGCGGTCTATTCAGCTCCGGTGTTGCGCGAGGCCAGGCGCGGTCTATTCAGCTCCGGTGTTGCGCGAGGCCAGGCGCGGTCTATTCAGCTCCGGTGTTGCGCGAGGCCAGGCGCGGTCTATTCAGCTCCGGTGTTGCGCGAGGCCAGGCGCAGTCTATTCAGCTCCGGTGTTGCGCGAGGCCAGGCGCGGTCTATTCAGCTCCGGTGTTGCGCGAGGCCAGGCGCGGTCTATTCAGCTCCGGTGTTGCGCGAGGCCAGGCGCGGTCTATTCAGCTCCGGTGTTGCGCGAGGCCAGGCGCGGTCTATTCAACTTTACCCCCTCGCTGTCGTCGTAGTCGTCGTGTTCGTCGGTCCAGGATCTACGGAGTCCGATTAGTATATATTTTTTAGAAGATAAGTTAACATTTAACCGGTCTTCCATAATACAACATCACGCAGCATTTGTAGACGTAGGGTCGCAAACTGCTTTACGTAGCCCGTCACTGATTATTTATTTGGACATACCTATTCCCCCCTAAATTTAGAAAGGCAATTCGCTCGCCACCATTCTTGCTTTCGGAATATCCCTTAGAATTCCATCCTAGCACCCTTCATTCATACCATGCATTCGTCATCAACTCATTCATACTCGTATTCAACTATTTAAAAAAATCTGTGAGCCTAATCCACGTGCTGTTACGTGAACGCAGCTTACGACCAAGCGTATTAGCGGCTTGATACCCGCTACTCAACATTGCTGTGCTGTTCGCGATTTTAATTCAGAGTGTACTTATTTAGGATACTGTTATTGTCCTAAATTTAATTTATTACGTCACAATCTGGCCGCGTGATGTTATACTTAAATGTCTGCCTTTGCTTGTTTGGCGTTCGAAAGGGTTAGTCAACGATTCCCTGACGGGAAATTATGTAACACTTTCTTTGGTTAAAATAAAGTGATAAATTTCGCTATACATTGGACTCCTTTAGGCACCTGTCAATTTGTAATTTTCTGTGATATAAGTAAATCTTTATTTAACCAAACCGTGATATCTAACCTCATTATGTCAAATTTATTTAAAACTATTTTTCTAGCTTAATGTGATAATTCAATATAGTTGAGAAATAAATTGCTATCGTGTTGTATTTGCAAGTGTATTTATTTTCTACACCGTAGTTTTGCTGCACTAGGTACCTACTTCGTTCGTAAGAAATTCGCATTTTGTTTGAAAACTACACCGTAGTCAATAAAATGCGAGCGGTGAGAAAAATATATGGGTATGTCCGCGAAAAATTGTACCGTTATATTCATGATATCATAACACATGTAACGACAAATTCCAAGTACCAAAAAATTGAGTATTATACATTTAATAGCACAAATTTTTCAGGATTTTGAAGACGCATCCGCTGCCTAATATCGTTTTTGCATTTCAGCACTTGTCAACGCCATCTTTTAAAAAAATGCATAAAAACAAACTTATCTTTATAATGCGTACGTTTGCACTCATCTTAAGAATCGGTCATGACTGTAGCGGATCGGACATTCTTACATTCATGACAAAAAACTGGAAGGACATAACTTAAACAAACGAATAAAAACCGGCCAAGTGCGAGTTGGACTGGCGTACGAAGGGTTCCGTACCATTATCTATAATAACGGCAAAAAAATCACGTTTGTTGTATGGGAGGCCCGCTTAAAAAAAAACTTTATTTTGTTTTTAGTATTTGTTGTTATAGCGGCAACAGAAATACAAAATCTGTGAAAATTTCAACTGTCTAGCTATCACGGTTCTTGAGATACAGCCTGGTGACAGACAGACGGACAGCGAAGTCTTAGTAATAGGGTAGCGTTTTACTCTTTGAGCAGGGAACCCTAAAAAAGCAGCCAAGTGCGAGTCAGACTCACCCATGAAGGGCTCCGTAAAATAAGTTGCTATTTACGATTAATGACGTATTAAAAAAAATACTACTTACTAGAACTCGTTCAAGCCAATTTTCGGTGGAAGTTTGCATGGTAATGTACATCATATATTTTTTTTAGTTTTATCATTCTCTTATTTTAAAAGTAACAGGGGGGGGACACATTTTACTACTTTGGAAGTGTCTCTCGCGCAAACTATTCAGTTTAGAAAAAAATATTATTAAAAACCTCAATATCATTTTTGAAGACATATCCCACACGTATGGGTTTGATGAAAAAAAAACTTTTGAGTTTCAATTCTAAGTATGGGATATATATTAATCGTTTTTTTTCTATTTTTGTGTGAAAATCTTAATGCGGTTCACAGAACACATCTACTTACCAAGTTTCAACAGTATAGTTCTTATAGTTTCGGAAAAAAGTGGCTGTGACATACAGACGAACGGACAGACAGACAGACAGACAGATATGACGAATCCATAAGAGTTCCGTGTTTTGCCATTTGGCTACGGAACCCTAAAAAGATAGCACTAGGTAATTGCGAATAGCAATATTAGCAATGGACTGCGAATCACTTTAATTCTGTTATAGAATTGTAAATCTGCATAATCACATATAATAGAACAATAGAGTATTTCTATGTACTTACCGTGCAGTTAACACACTGAAAAAGGAATGTTTCTAGTCACAAAACTGTCGTCGACACAAAACATCATTTCACTCAGTGTTTACTCACTACGTCACTTATTACCTTATTGAATGAAACACTTTCTTGACAACTTAATACTCATATAATTCGGATCTTGAAGGGAGCCTTATACTATCTACGGGAAAACAACGATAGCGTGTTTCACGGGTGTAAGCGCCATCTACCATGCAATTGGTGCACTATGAAATGTAAACAACTACTCGTAAAACATTGTACTTTAAACATTATCGGCGCCCAAGGACGAATTGTCCTTACAAAGGTCCGAGTAAGTAGAGAAAAACAGACTAAGATTTACTCGTACTAGTAAAACTCTACATGAATCTGTAAACTCAAAGTTTAAATACACAGTAAACTCAATAAACTGACTTCTTGAGAAGACAAAACCAACAAAACCAAAACTTTCATATCAGATCTAAAGGCAGAGCGCAAATTTTGGCAATAGGTCTTCGAAAAGTACCATTTTTATATTTTAAAGTAACAAATCCTGTCAAACCATCTCTACGAGGATGTTTATCTATTATTCGACCTAACAACCACTTTCCGGGAGGGAGTCTTTCATCCTTGACTAGAACTACCGTTCCGATATCAGGATCTGCATTTTTTACATTCCATTTGTATCTATTCTGGAGAGTAATTAAATACTCCAGCTCTAACGCACCCAAAGCGATTGCAACATCTTGTGGAGTAATTGCCAGCGATCTAAACGAGATACTGGTACGGTTGCGAGACTTTCTTCCGGAAAAGTGATAGGAGCTTCACCTATAAGAAAATGTCCGGGCGTAATTGGAGAAGCATCATCAATCGTACAACTGATTGGAGTTAACGGCCGCGAATTTACACAAGACTCGACTTGAGTCAACAGAGTAGCATACTCTTCAAATGTGAGTAAAATCTGCCCTATGACACGCTTTAAATGGGCTTTAATCGACTTCTTGCCGGCTTCCCAGAGTCCACCAAAGTGTGGAGAGCCACGAGGAATAAAATGCCATGTAGTTTGGTCATTTGCGAGAACCTCAGATATTTCTCCAACTACTTCTGAGTTTCTATATTTAAACATAGTGTCAAGCTCTTTTGAGGCTCCTATAAAGTTAGTGCCACAGTCACTCCACAGATCACTACAATGACCGCGTCTGGAAGTAAATCGACGAAATGCGGCAATAAAAGCAGCCGTGGACAAGTCAGTCACAAGCTCCAAGTGAATGGCCTTGGTTACGGTGCAAACAAATAAAGCAATATAGGCTTTGCATATACGTTTACATCTGCCTGTGTACATTTTTAACTGAATAGGACCCGCAAAATCAACTCCACTTTTACGAAATGGCTTATCGGGTGTGACTCTACACGTAGGCAACTGACCCATCAATTGATTAATCGGTGCTGCAGATTGCTTGAAGCAAGGAATGCATTTGTGAATAATCTTTTTAACCAAATTCTTGGCACCGATTATCCAATATTTACAGCGGATACCATTTAAAGTCAGTTGAGGACCTCCGTGCAAACAATGAACATGAGCATTATTTACAATTAGGACAGCTAAGTGGCATTTCGAGACCAATACGACAGGTGACTTAGTGTCGAAGTGCACTTTAGCATTGCGTATACGTCCTATAACTCGTAAGATACCATTTTCATCAATGTAGGGGGTAAGAGAAGTTAATTCACTCGATTTTGGAAACCTTTGGCTTTTTCTCAGCATTTGTAATTCTTCCTGAAAGCAAAATCCTTGAGAGAGTCGAATACAAATGTTTGTTGCATATCTCAGTTCACTAACTGTCAGATGCTGAGGAAAAGTCTCAGGTGGTGTCTGATTACGCTTAGTCTCAATACGTGCCTTACACAATTTCACAAATCGCATGAGATAAGCTGTAACACGAATCAATTTAGTCAGAGTAGCTAGATATTCTACTTTATAATGCAATAAATTCACTATTATTTCCTTTCGACTTTTCTTTGACTTCTAATTGTGTTGTTGGTATGTCAAGAGAGAGCGAGCGATATACTTCAAATTCATTATCTTGGTGAAGCATAGCTGGTCCATGCCACCACAAATCGCAGTCTTTGAATAAGTCAGGACGAATGCCTCGCGAAGCAACGTCTGCAGGGTTATCTGCCGATTTGACGTGGTGCCACCGTCCGCTACTTACACTATTCACAATTTCAGTATGACTTGCTACATAAGTCTTCCAAGTATTTGGAGTTCGTCGAAGCCAAGCTAAGACAATCATTGAATCTGTCCACGCAAATACAGACTCCTCAGGAAGTTGAAGACTTTGTTGTTTTATGTTGCACATCCTTGAGTAATTTCGAGAATAGAACCGCGCCACACAGTTCCAAGCGGGGCACAGTAACCTGCTGCACTGGTGCTACCCTAGTTTTGGCAATAATCAGAGATACATGGGTCCCGTGGGGCGTGATAACTCGTAAATATACTACAGCTGCGTAAGCTAAACAAGAAGCATCGCTGAATCCGTGAATTTCCACTCTTTCGTTGTTCTGGAATTGTGTATGAACCCAACGATCTAAGTAAAAGGTCGGCATGTTACAGAGCTGGTCTCTATAACTTGACCACTCGGTAGCAAGTTCGAGAGGAAGTTCATCGGTCCAACTAATACCACTCAACCATAGTTTCTGCAAAAACATTTTAGCAGTAATAATCACAGGCCCTAAAAAGCCTAAAGGGTCAAATGCTTTTGCAATATCCGACAGTACTGACGTTTTGGTGAAGCGGTCGGTAGCTTTCGAAATGTCTAACTTTAGCTCAAAGACATCTTGATGTGAGTTCCATCTAATTCCTAAAGCCTTATAGTGTCATCGAGCTTGATGTCGACACTTGGTTGACTTGTCTTTTGCGCGCTAGGAACCTCAATACGTCAGGACTGTTAGATGCCCATTTGTGCATTTCAAATTTACCTTTAGCGATGACTTGTGTAATACGACTCTGTAACTTAACAGCCTCTTTCACGTCATTCGCACCTGTGAGTAAGTCATCCATATAAAAATTGTTACTGATGACATCTACCAAATCGGGAAATTCGTCTTTTTCGTCTTGTGCAAGCTGTTTAAGTGTGCGAAGGGCGAGAAATGGCGCACACGACGTGCCATACGTTACGGTCAGTAAACGCTTCTCGATAATGTCATCGTGAGGAGAAGAGCGCCAAAAAATGCGCTGATAGTCGACGTCTTTTTTGGCGACGAGTATTTGGCGATACATTTGTTTTACATCTGCGAGTAGACAAATCTTGTGAGTACGCCATCGAACAACCAAATCGCGCAGGTCTTGCAAGAGTGATGGGCCAACAAGTAGCTCGTCGTTTAGTGATGAGCCATCTGACGGCTGTGCAGTCCCATCAAAAACAACTCTGAGTTTCGTTGTAGTGCTGGATTCTCGAATCACCGCGTGATGAGGGATATGGAAGACTTTGTGAGTTGGCACATGTTGTGGGTCTACATCTACCAAGTGGTTGAACTTTTGGTACTGTTCGATGAAGTCCGAATAATCCTTCCGAAATTTCGGCTGGTGTGCAAATCTCTTTTCCATGTGCTTCAGTCTTTGTACAGCAATTTGTCTCGAGTTGCCCAAATTGTCTTCGTGGTTGTCTTTAAAAGGTAAGCGTACTACGTAACGACCATCTTCTTGTCTGGTGTGCGTCTTCTTATAGTGCTCTTCGCATTGTGTCTCGAGAAGTGTTTGAGGTTTCTCATGTGGCTTATATTCTTCAGTCTCCCAGAATTTGCGCAAGAGTTGATCTACCTCGATGAGTGCATTATTTACTGTTATGTTGTGAGGTGGCAGATCGTTTGATGATTTCGTTGCTCCAGAGACTAACCATCCCAGTCTGGAGTTTTGTGCAAGGAGAGTGTCATATTTGTGAAGTCCTTTCAGTAGAATACAAGCGTAGACATCGGCGCCCAGTAGAACGTCAATAGGTCCCGGTCGATGCATGTGAGGATCCGCTAATTGCAATTGGGACAAGGCAGGCCATTGTGTGATGTCAAACTCTTTAGTGGGTAACAATGGTGTCAACTTCGAGAATACGTGAGCGTTAACTTGCATTACGTGGTGAGTTTCTATAGGTGAGTATATATCTAAGTTAACGACGTGTCGTGCCTGTACAGCGTGATTCCCGATGCCTGTTACATTAGCTGACTGGGGTGTCTTCTTCAGTCGCAGTAATTGCACTGCCGACTCCGTAATGAAGGTAGCTTGTGAACCTTGGTCAACTAAGGCTCTGAGGTGCACGAGAGAACCACTGCTATCCATCACTCCAATCTGTGATGTAGCCAGAATAACTTGGTTGTCGCTTAGTGAAACCTTTAGACTTGTGAGTTGCGAAGATTGTGGGTCATCAGGTTCTGTGGGTGTCTCCGTTGTAAGCGGCTTCGCTGTGATGGTCTGGTTGTGCAAGAGCGTATGGTGTTTGCGGTTACAGGTTCTACATGTTGTGACTTGTCTGCAGTTCCGTATGGAATGTCCTTTGACAAGGCAATTGAAGCATAAGTTGTTGTTTCGAACAAATTCTTTGCGTTGATCTACGTCGAGTTGTGCGAATTCGGTGCAGTGACAGATGTAGTGACTTTTCTTACAATATGAGCATTCCGTATCTATTTCTGTGGCGAAGGATCTCAAATTCTTCATTTTAGGTGCAATAGCTGGTTGTTGAAACGTAAACTCCTTCTTTTCTTTCTTTTGTGTCGCTTGTACCATCTCCATAGCTCTGAATCGTCCTTCCAAATATGAGGTGAGATTCTCATAAGTGGGTAACTCCGTCGAAGAACCAAGTGACTGCTCCCAAGCTTTGTGAGTTTCATTATCTAACTTCGATACCACAATATGCACGATAATGGAATCCCAAGTAGTCGTGTCTATTTTCAAATTTGAGAGACTACTGAGACACTGATTTGTAGTATCAAGCAGATCCTTGAGGCCTTTAGAGCATTCGTATGTGAGTTTCTTTTGATTGAGCAAACGATTCAGTATGGTATTAGCTATCACTCTATCGTTACTATAGCGGCTGACTAAGGCGTTCCAAGCCTTACTATAGTTGGCAGCTGTGATCTCGAAATGACGTACGACTTGTTCTGCGTCACCTTTCAAGCTCGATCTCAAATAATGATGCTTGTGTATATCACTCAGTCCCTGCTAATTGTGAATCATTGAAAGAAACAAATCCTTGAAATGCATCCATTATTGATAATCGCCTGAGAATGTAAGGATATGTATAGGTGGTAACTTGCTATGCGTGACAGTTTGAGATGCTTGAGGTGCATGAGGTGAGCCAACTTCTTGTTTTGTGACAGATTCCATCAATTCCAATAAACCAGTCTTGAAGTCCATATACAAATCTTCAACATCATTGTAGAGTGCCTTCAATTCCTTTTTCTCATCTAATTTCTCTGCAGTTTTTAGGAATTCTCGATGTTGAGAAACAAATTGTGTCCAATACTCTTCAAGTAACTCTATCCGTATCTTCAAGTAGCTTGCAGAGTATCGCGATGGTGATGTTTTCTTGTAGTTAGTTTGAAGTCTTTTAATCTGACTAAAAAGCTCTTCTTGTGATGCTATGTTCTCCATTGTTGTTAAAATTCGCTAAGTGAATTTCAAAGTTTTTATTTTCAGCAGTTTTTATTCTAAGTCGCTGAAGACATACATTTTCAAAGTGATTTCGAACTGAACTGACTGTTAAAGTCCCAGAATTCACAAATTGTACTAAGTCCAAACTTGACGCGAATTTTCTAAGTTACATTTTCACCGGTTGTTTTCTATGTCCTAGAATCAAGAAATTGCACTAAGTTAATAATTCCGCGAAATATTCTAAGTGTTTGTTACCGCAAAAATCGACTAAGTTTTTGACACATCACTTTTTTCCACTGTCACTGTACTCACGATTATCCTCGGTTCGAAGGGCCAATGTTTACTCACTACGTCACTGCACTTATTACCTTATTGAATGAAACACTTTCTTGACAACTTAATTAATACTCATATAATTCGGATCTTGAAGGGAGCCTTATACAATCTACGGGAAAACAACGATAGCGTGTTTCACGGGTGTAAGCGCCATCTACCATGCAATTGGTGCACTATGAAATGAAAACAACTACTCGTAAAACATTGTACTTTAAACACTCAGCAAATATATATATACTCTTTTTTTTCTATATTGCCATCATATTGAATGGTGTTGCCATCCGAGAAACTTATTCACCGGTGGAAGAATATTCAGTTAGCTCAGTTATAAGCGTTACTTTCATGACGTTACACATATCAAAATTTAGACACGTCTTCAAAAATTTATTAAAAATGAATGAAAAGTGTATTTCATGAAAGCTTTTCATAAACGTGTGGATTAAAATATCACAGGACTTTATGATAACTTCAAAAACGCGGGATAGCGATTGCATTTCTTAAGTGATTGACAGTTTTTGCTGCAAAAGTGGTAGTTGGACCAGTAATTTTAGAATGGATATGGCATCGAAAGTAAGTGTAGAATGAGAAAATAAATTTAAATGTATAAAAATGTTATGGTCGCACTACACTTGGCGTTGCTTCTTTTTTGCCCAAAAAAAGCTCACAATACATGGAACTACAAAAAATAGCACATGATGTTAATATTCCATACAATATCCCACAGATTTGATTATTGTCAAATAACGATATAGTTAAACTCAAACAAAAATAGGTCAAGCAAAAATATCAAATGCACAATTTCGTTCCAAGCCTTACTATAGTTGGCAGCTGTGATCTCGAAATGACGTACGACTTGTTCTGCGTCACCTTTCAAGCTCGATCTCAAATAATGATGCTTGTGTATATCACTCAGTCCCTGCTAATTGTGAATCATTGAAAGAAACAAATCCTTGAAATGCATCCATTATTGATAATCGCCTGAGAATGTAAGGATATGTATAGGTGGTAACTTGCTATGCGTGACAGTTTGAGATGCTTGAGGTGCATGAGGTGAGCCAACTTCTTGTTTTGTGACAGATTCCATCAATTCCAATAAACCAGTCTTGAAATCCATATACAAATCTTCAACATCATTGTAGAGTGCCTTTAATTCCTTTTTCTCGTCTAATTTCTCTGCAGTTTTTAGGAATTCTCGATGTTGAGAAACAAATTGTGTCCAATACTCTTCAAGTGACTCTATCCGTATCTTCAAGTAGCTTGCAGAGTATCGCGATGGTGATGTTTTCTTGTAGTTAGTTTGAAGTCTTTTAATCTGACTAAAAAGCTCTTCGTGTGATGCTATGTTCTCCATTGTTGTTAAAATTCGCTAAGTGAATTTCAAAGTTTTTATTTTCAGCAGTTTTTATTCTAAGTCGCTGAAGACATACATTTTCAAAGTGATTTCGAACTGAAATTACGCTAAGTCCCAGAATTCACAAATTGTACTAAGTCCAAACTTGACGCGAATTTTCTAAGTTACATTTTCACCGGTTGTTTTCTATGTCCTAGAATCAAGAAATTGCACTAAGTTAATAATTCCGCGAAATATTCTAAGTGTTTGTTACCGCAAAAATCGACTAAGTTTTTGACACATCACTTTTTTCCACTGTCACTGTACTCACGATTATCCTCGGTTCGAAGGGCCAATGTTTACTCACTACGTCACTGCACTTATTACCTTATTGAATGAAACACTTTCTTGACAACTTAATTAATACTCATATAATTCGGATCTTGAAGGGAGCCTTATACAATCTACGGGAAAACAACGATAGCGTGTTTCACGGGTGTAAGCGCCATCTACCATGCAATTGGTGCACTATGAAATGAAAACAACTACTCGTAAAACATTGTACTTTAAACACTCAGCAAATATATATATACTCTTTTTTTTCTATATTGCCATCATATTGAATGGTGTTGCCATCCGAGAAACTTATTCACTGGTGGAAGAATATTCAGTTAGCTCAGTTATAAGCGTTACTTTCATGACGTTACACATATCAAAATTTAGACACGTCTTCAAAAATTTATTAAAAATGAATGAAAAGTGTATTTCATGAAAGCTTTTCATAAACGTGTGGATTAAAATATCACAGGACTTTATGATAACTTCAAAAACGGGAAAGCGATTGCATTTCTTAAGTGATTGACAGTTTTTGCTGCAAAAGTGATAGTTGGACCAGTAATTTTAGAATGGATATGGGATCGAAAGTAAGTGTAGAATGAGAAAATAAATTTAAATGTATAAAAATGTTATGGTCGCACTACACTTGGCGTTGCTTCTTTTTTGCCCAAAAAAAGCTCACAATACATGGAACTACAAAAAATAGCACATGATGTTGATATGCCATACAATATCCCACAGATTTGATTATTGTCAAATAACGATATAGTTAAACTCAAACAAAAATAGGTCAAGCAAAAATATCAAATGCACAATTTTTCGCGGACATACCCATATATTAGTACCTAGAGGGTATAGTTATGCCCGTGACTTATAATTTGCAATGCAAATGCCAAATGTTCCCAATATATCGCCACTATTTAATTTGTTCCATGTATCGATGTAGGTACAAAATAATACTCATATTCGTTCTACAAATCTTCATAGTTTATTCACACTATGAAGATCTGTAGAACGGATTTATTTATTTTAACGGCCTCCTTAGCCCAGTGGGTAGTGACTCTGCCTACGAAGCTGGAGGTCCCGGGTTCGAATCCCGGTCAGGGCATTTATTTGTGTATTTATCACGAATATTTGTTCCTGAGTTATGGATGTTATATATCTATATAAGTATTTATATGTATGTATCTATTATATATATCATCGCCTAGTACCCACAACACAAGCC
This sequence comes from Epinotia brunnichana, assembly GCA_963854355.1. Taxonomy (NCBI): domain Eukaryota; kingdom Metazoa; phylum Arthropoda; class Insecta; order Lepidoptera; family Tortricidae; genus Epinotia; species Epinotia brunnichana. The sequence goes on from OY977938.1 coordinate 13,336,974, forward strand.
TTAATGAGCTTACCGTGGGCCTAGGTTGATTTGTGTAAGATTGTCCCGTAATATTTATTTATCTTTAGACCGGTCAAGGTTAGCGTTCTATTATTTATTATAATTGTTATATTTACATACTTTTATCATCACAGGTACAGTCAGGGGTAATAATATACGTACATAAATAAGGACATAAAAATCTGTACACGCCTTTATGACATTGGCAATAGAGTCCTGTAAATATACTTATATCCTTATTTATGTACGTATATGTATATATTTTTTTATTACATTTATAAAAGAAAATAAATTTTGTTAAATCTAACAGTGTCGTTAAACCCTATCGGGCTTGTATCGACACAGTAATTCGTGAACAGTGATTAGATTCAATTTTATCAATTAATTAATACAGGATGGTAGCACTAAATATGCGTTGGTACAATAATTCCCACCCGGGTAAAAACACCGTTCCTCATGCCAATATGTAAAGGTTCGCAACCTCGCTGTGTTTAACCAATCGTAAGTCTTACAGCAATTGTATGCGATTGGAGTTCACGCTTATACTGGTTAACTAAAGTGAGTTGTCATTAGGCGTTATGATAATCACATCCCCGTACAATGCTTGTTGGACACGCGGAAAGTAGGAAGGTATATTAATACCCCTGACTGTACATACGGTACATAGTACAATCTTATCACGCGGACAACCATGCAGGTAGACAGTTGATGAGATACTGTCAAGTTCTCTTCGCTATTATTCCTTTAAAAATACTTCGTACCTAATACCCTTTATCACAGTATGTCACCACATGCATAAGTTTAAAACACTATCTTCTTGATTATGACTGTGAATGTCGCAGAGAAATGATAAAAACTGGAATTTCCTAAAACGTTTCAGTGAATTGACGAAATTTGCGTGTTATTATATGACTAAACAACAAATACAGGGTGAGCCACACATATGTTACAAAACACCTAATACTTAACGTTTTTGGAGTACCTAGTCCTTTTTCAGACCTTTTTCAGCAAATGGAGTTGATATATCCGTAATACATCGGTTACACCTAAGGGCCTTGAGGAAAGCGTAATTACAATAATTTCCCTGCGACATACTGCCGACCTGCTAAAGGTCGCGGGAGTCCGCTGGATGCAGGTGGCGCAGGACCGGTCATTGTGACACTCTTTGGGGAAGGCCTATGTCCAGCACTGGACGTCTTTCAGCTGATATTCTGATATAATGATGATGAACACAATTAACTGACCATCATGCGTGCACTTTATGTGCATTGTAGTAAGGGTCACGAATGGTCAGTTAACTGTGTTTGTACAAACGACACCCGACTTGAGCCGATTTTATTTGCGTAACTCGGGGTGAACAGTCGATACTGAATTAAGCATACGGCAAGAAGCTCCGACTGTGGAATTAACACCTAGTCGCGTTTTTCCCGAGGGATTACAGTTACAGTACAGGGTTCTTCAAGAAAGCAATGTATAGTTGTGATTTTCTCAACTAGACTGATCGTCTTACCTTCAGAATAATAGCATTCAAGTCTAACAATACAACTGTGTGGTCGGACACGTGCCATTTTTTGCAAGAAAAAGCTTAGCGCCACATAAAATGTTCATTGTAAAATGAACTCTATCGTCTTATTCAATAGATTCAAAATGGACTAAAATATTTAAAAAACCGCTCACTGCGACCGTTTGGCTCGTGCGAGAAAGAACAATGTCTATTCATAAGCTCAGAACAATGCCACATTCATGAGCTCACTTCAAATTCGTTAAAGTATAATACAGGTGTTAAAGTTTAATACAGGTGTTAAAGTCTAATACAGGTGTTAAAGTATAATACAGGTGTTAAAGTATAATACAGGTGTTAAAGGGTCGGCAACGCGCATGTCCCTTGGAGTCGCAAGCGTCCATAGGCTACCAATCAGGTGGACCGTAGTGTGCAGGACGGCATAGAATAAAAACCCGTTATAAATATAAATTGTCAGTCGTGACCTAACTTGTAACCTAGCTTATAACCTTCTTATAACATAGGCATTGCGTTACTATCGTCTTACATAATTTGTACCTGAAATAAAGAATAATAGGTCTCACATTTCATTCCTACATAGTTAAAGGGTAATATACCGTTGGTTTCCTAAATAAAGAGTAGCTAAAACACTAAGTTTCCACTAGAAATGTAGATAGACTAAAAGGAAAGCCATAGATCCTACTCGCGCGCCGGTCGGGCTATGACTGAAGGGCGAGCCACAAGGTAGTCGTCTTACACAGCCTCTTGGCTGTGGAGGTAGCCATTACAGGGCGTTGGCCCTCTGGTGGCGGATGTCTACTCAGCCCGTAATAACGGGCCGGTCTTCGGGGGCCTTTTTAGGCGGATTCGTTGGCCAGTCATAGCTTGGTGGTCCGTTGGCCTTTCACAGCTTTGGGGTCACGTTGGCCAGTCTTGGCTTTGAGGTTACCTGGGCGTATCAGGGGGCATCGGATTTTGGGGCGAGCTCTCTCTGCAGAGGGCGCGAGCGTCGATCCGGGTGGCGCGCGTGGAGCGGGGCGATTAAATTTCTTGTAGTAGCGGGAAGCTGGAGAACGACATACGGGAAGGGCGAGCGAGGTGGGGGCCGAGGTACATTTATACGGAGCGACACGGAAAATCCGCGCGTTAGATGCATTTTGAAATAATGTATTATGAATAGCATATAAAAAAGCAGGTATAAGCACTGTAAATAATGTAGTAGAGTGAAGTGAAATAAATGAACATGTCATTTCGCGCCAAATTTTCCCGCGCAAATCGCTTTCCCGCCAAAATTACGGGGCGAAGGGGTGTCCGGCCGAGGTAAATTGATAGTATAAAATGAGCGGCCGGGCCCTATGAAATTCAGTACCTACAGTAGCAGCGAAGTGACATTACCTGAAAAATGTAAACAAGTCTTTCAATTCAGAACCCCGTCCCGACCAAGTTCCTGCTAAGTCGTAACGACCAGCGCCTAAGGTGCAGGATTTCCCTTCGATTCTACCCAGCCCAGAGCCAGTCATAGGTGTGTCTCGCACACGTAGGACAATTTGCCATCGTCATGGTATAAAAAAATACGGCCCGCGATAGTAAGCAGGTAGAAAAACAGAATCTGAGAAGCAGAACCTACCGTAGGTAGCTTGCAGAGGCGTCACACAAGCGCAACCTTTTATATGTAAGAATATGAAGATTCGCTATGTTGACGAAGCTTAGGACAAATTCAAATCCCCCGTTGTTAGCACATCGCATCCTCACGAGAACAAAAAGTACCTATTTGTAAATTAGCTTTCGCCATATATAATAGAAGAACTTAATTTAGGCGTTAACAAATTTAAAAGCAGATCAATAAGAACATAAGTACGGCTATTAAATATTGATCGGCAAATCTGACTTAAGTAAACCTTTTTCAGAGATTTATGTTCATTCAAAATGGAGTAGCGACAAATTATCCTTATTAATCGGGTGATAAAACTGTTCCTGCTTTGAAAATACACCACCACTACAATCTTCGGCAACGGACGGCGTCTCGAAAATAAAACAACATATATCATTAGACACGAAACAATATTATTTTAGACTTTAACTCAGTGCAGTAAGATCTACATTGCATGTATTACTTTTTTTTACTTGTTGCGTTGTTATTGTACATAGTGCGTACGAGTAACTATTAAATACTCCACACTTGTAAAGCTGCCAACATGTGTGCAGTCAGTTCTTAACGTATATCCACGATTTTGAGTCTTACTCCACAGATATAAGTTACACATTTAAAGATGTAACTGTACACGCTGTTCACATGTGGACTGTGGAGTGTGTCTATGTGTGCGCTTCACGCGATGCCCTGTTGATCACATGTCGACATTCCAACGTGCTCCAAAGTGCCATCCGAAAGAACTCTACATTGCATTTTTCTTTTGACAGACTGATAATTTTGTCCTTGAAATTAATTCCATTTATAAATCTTGCAATGGAAGATACATTTGCTGTACATTTAATACTAGATGATGAGAAGTGGCTGTCTAGTTAGGTTCATTTGGTGGCTATTTACTTCGTTTAGAGTCATTTGCCATCTATAATTATTATAAAGAGTCTACAGCCTGTATGTTTAATATTACCTCAAATTGTAACCATACATAGCTTTTAGTACTATGAACCGATATTGTAAGAAAATTGTATGTTAGTCTTAACTACCAAAGCCTAATTAATTTTTGAAAATGTATCGAGCTGCAATGTAATGCTTGCAGTTGACACATGAAAGAAGCGGGTTACTTGTGATAGTTGTGACGTCACATCAGTAAGACATTGTAGTGATACATTGCATGCTGAATTATTTTATAAGGAAAAAAAAAGTTGGTACTATAAAAATTCTTGCAATATCGGTTCATAGCCCTAACACCTATAGTCCGGTACGTAAACAGAATGCACCTTCGATAATTCACAAGAGCGCGATTTTTTGTTAAGGGGCTACCCGAGGTTTTCATCGATTTTTGACTAGCTTCGAATCGATACAAATACTTTTGCACTACAGATAGAATTATAACTTAAGGCAAGCGGCTATCGATTATTCAATCTTTAATCTCCACATTGGTGTACCATATTTTGAAAGAAATGGATAGTTATTTTTTTATGATTTTTTTAAACATTGTCTAAAAAACACCTTTTGTGTTATAAAATTGCTGTTAAAGATCTAACATATACAAAATCTACATATTTGGGTTTGTCTCTGATGTCTCTATAAACGTGTGTACGGTTTTCGTTTTAAACTAATTAACACAAATATTATGGCCAGAAAACCTGTTTTTTGGTCTAAAATTATTCAACTTTGATGCCAAATATCTCGAAGACAGTGATGTTTAAAGTAAATATGGGATACTATATTGCTTAAAGCTGTTGTTGTTAATATGATAAGCTACAAAAAACATTAGAAAACTAAGGGATTCAGATCGAAGGTCATTGGCGTATGGGATCCCCTTAATATTTAGAATATAATGAGTACTACTAGTAGTAAAAAGAAAAAAGTGAATTCTAGCGTGGACTTAGGTATGACACAGAGTTTTCTTAGTGACCCTTGTAAATCCAGGGAAAGATTATACAAGTGGTATTTATCTTCAATATAGTGTCGCATTTAACTGTTACAATCTTCCCTATAATTTACTAAAACTTTCGTCAATGGATAACGTCAGTATAATCCAAAACAAAAAAAAAAAAAAGATTTCCTATACTTAAAAGATTATTCAAGTGAGTTTTGGTGACTGAATTGTGTTGAGAACTATCAAAGATAACGACAGTTTCAATTAATAATATATTCATCAATAGGTTAAATTTATATGATTTTTTTTTATTTTGAAAGCCTTCCACTAGTCACTACAATATTTTTTTAGGAGATTTATAATTTTTTAAATCGTATCCGGTTTTGCTGACGTAATTTATTAACAAAACTATTAGAAAACGATAGGTCACATTTTGAATAATCAAATGTTTTGCATTATTGGAGAAAACAATGACTTGTATAATCTTTCAAAGTTTTACACGTGTTCCTAACAAAAAAGTAAATTATTCGTTAATCTACGTTAGAAAATCTTAAAAAATATTTTTTGCTGTTAGTATTTAATGTACTTCTAGCTGATTATTATTATTATTATATCGAGCCCGTTATGTCCCACTGCTGAGCAAAGGCCTCCCCTCTCCCCTTCCATTCATCGCGGTCTTGAGCAATAACTGGCCAGTCTTTCTAGCTGATAACAAAAAAAAAACTGACTTGTGAATTATGTTAGTTTGACGACCAATTACAGTGTTCGCGTACTGGACTACTACCTCTGGTTACAATTTGAGGTAATAGGTATTAAACATACACGCTGTGTATTCGCCAATAAACTTTTATGCATCAGTTTGGCGGAGACTGAAACTAAGTTACAATCACCTTGTGTATGTAGGAACTAATATTACCCAGCACTGTAATGAGTTGACTTCTGCCACTGATAGTAATTAATACGAGTGCTTCCGACTTGGTATTTTCGTAGAATGGTATTTGTACTTGCTAACATAAGTTTATGTACAATACTTAGGTACCTAGGTTTTTAGGCATCGAAGGAAGTTTTTTAGGTAAGTACACGAAACTATGGAAGACCGCAGCCATAATAGCACCACTGCTTTGTAGTGTTGCTATATTATTGCATGCTATGAAGTATGTGGTGTTGTGTTCCTGGTGGTGAGTAAGGTTACCAGAGCTCCCTAGGGTGCGCTGTGTTGGGAGTGAGGGACCTGCATGTATCTATCTTCCAACACAGCGAATCCTCAAGTGAATAAAGGGTCGGCAACGCGCTTGTGAATCTTCTGGAGTCACAAGTGTCCATAGGCGACGGTACCAGCTTAACATCAGGCAGGCCGTAAGCTTGTTTGCCACCGTCGTAGTATTAAAAAAAAATAGAGTATTCAGATGACATTAATTCAATAAAGCATCGTAAAAATCGTCTAAGGTTATAGTTAGTTTCAAAAATATGTACTTTCTACTTTCTTCTAGCTTTAGCGCAGTTGCTGATGGGAATCAAATGAGGAACGACACCCGAAACTTTTCCAAGACAGGCTCTAACCAACAGCAAATTGGCAATTAATACGAGAGGGATGGCACTTTGTTAATACCAAACACCAACTTTAAGGACTAAAACTTCTGTGTTGTCTATATCGATTTAACGGTGTGGCTGTAGATAAACTTCACTATTCGACTCACTCTGAAATTATACAGCAAAGTAGTAACCTATGTACAGTCGACGCCAAAAATATGTTTACAGTTTTTGCCTTATTACAATGGAATAAGGTGCAAAAGTGTAAATATATTTTTGGCGTCAACTGTACAAAGAGGCGGCGCGTTAAAATTTCCGATGGGCAACCTGGAGCAAATAAAAAGTTATGAAAAAGTTTATAACTATATATAATTATATATAGTTATATACTCTTTCATAAGCCGGTGGGAATCGGCTTGTGTGGACGCTCCGCTACTGAGCTGAGTACAATACATTTTAACGTTACTGAAAGTGTCGAAGTGCGATTACATAGGTGCGTACGGTAAAGAAAACTGAAATATTAATCTTTTTATCCGTTGTGACTAAAGTTATACAGGTAGGTGGGCGTTTTCACGAAAAGTTGTTTAATTTCTTATCATTTTATATCTGGATAAAAATCGATTTATTCTACTCAGAATTTGAAACCCTTTCGATTTTAATAAGAGAAAAAAATGTGTCCCGCGTTATTCATACAATTTTTTGTTTCCTTACCGTCCTACAAACTTCTATGAAGACGGTAACGTAACGGAACGAAAAAACTTAGGACACTTTTTTTCTGCAACTAAAATCGAAAGGGCTTCAAATTCTGAGTAGAATAAAACGATTTTTATCCAGATATAAAATCATACGAAATTGAACAACTTTTCTTGAAAACGCCCAGGTACCCACGTGTTTTGCGAGCCTTGCGCGTACTGTACATGACTTCGGCGTTTCTCGAATATAGATAGACCGACGACTAAATTGATTTTTTTTGGACCGATCACGGACTGATACTTTAGCTTTACGCTCGTAGACGTGAGGACGCGAAACACATTGATATCAAATTGGAACATAAATCGTAAAAGTGTTTGATCGACCCCCGAAGAGTAGTTGATTGAATTTAAACTTGTCAAAACTTAGGAGGTACGCGAGTCATCTAACTCACGTATTAATCGTCTTTCCAGGCTACATGTTTCAAACCCTTCGCGAGTTCTTCTTCAGGATGAATGTTAAAAACCACTAGGTAGGGAAAACCTTGGCTAATCAGTGATATGAAGTTATTCGGTGATAGCTACTTTAAGGTCTTATAGCAGAGTTACTCGATATTTTTACGGCTTGTAATAATTGCCAGTTGGTGGTGGCACTGTCATTCAACATACTTACGTACAGCAAGAATCCGAAGGCATCCGTCAAAATTAAGAAAAAAAAAACTCAAATAACCTTACCATCACCGACTAGCTAAGGTTTGCCCTACCTACTGCGTTATGATTTAGGGCATTTAGGCCGTATAAAAAGGAAAATAGTGTTATATACTTGCATTTTTATATTACCAAATGCTGTATTTTCCCAGTCATTATTAGTATCATTAGGTACGGTCAAATTGCTCTTTCCCGCCACCAACCGCGCGGCACCGCTTCTAAGATTCCCAATTTATTGCCTTACAAAATTGCGCATAACTTAGAATTTCGGTTCAAAATTACATACCTTACCCTGGAGTTGCGTTCACTTTAATGAGTTTTTGTAAGTTATTATTTTCCTAGTCTACTTACATTTTCTCGAAAACAGTAACTTGCCAATACGGGTTCAAATCAACAAGTGAAATTGATCGTTTTTTACCCGTTAGGGAATGTAATCTCGATCTCGCGAGATCTCGTCCATATTTTACGAGACTGAGTCTCGTAGATTTTTCGTACGAGATCTCGCGAGATTGTGAGATTGAACTTTCTATATAAAACACTACATGACAAAAGTTTCATTTGACTGACACATTAAAACTTACTGTTAAGTATTCGATTAAATTTTTATTACTTTTAATGATTTATTTAATATCATAATCAAAATTGATGGTTAAATAATTAATAATAAAATAAAATAAATGTTATATAGGTATAACGGATAATCCACTAAATGCAGATTTTATTTCTATTTCACGTGTTGACAGTCATTAAATGGACTTCATAGCACTTGCACACGTTTTCAGTGAAAAACGCCCAATCTCGTAAATTTCGAAATCTCGCAAGACTGGTTTTGTGGTCTCGCGAGATGTCAGACCTAGGCGATATTGCGATTGCATTCCCTAGCACCCATTTGTTTTTTTAGTCAAACTTTAAAAGGTACATTTATATATTATTTTTTGTGTAGGTACCTATATTTTATTATAGAAAGTTGTAGGTACGAGTATATCGGAAAAAAATGTCATATTTATTTAAAAAAACAATAAATATTTTATTATAAAATCCGACTTTTTCTAGCTTTAGTTTTCACACACAAATATCATCATATCAGCCGAAAGAGTTCCACTGCTGGACATAGGCCTCCCCCAAAGAGTGCCAAAGTGACCGGTCCTGCGCCACACAAAATGAATTGCACGTGTTCAAACACTTACTATACGAGTACGTCTTCGTATATTTTTGAGATTGAAAACAGATTGCAGACATTTATAAGTTACAAAGGAAAACTCCACCTGCGTTTTTTTTTTATACTATGACGGTGGCAAACAAGCTTACGGCCTGCCTGATGTTAAGCTGGTACCGTCGCCTATGGACACTTGTGACTCCAGAAGAATCACAAGCGCGTTGCCGACCCTTTATTCACTTGAGGGTTCGCTGTGTTGGCAGATAGAGACATGCAGGTCCCTCACTCCCAACACAACGCACCCTAGGGAGCTCTGGCGACCTTACTCACCACCAGGAACACAACACCACATACTTCATAGCATGCAATTATATAGCAACACTACAAAGCAGTGGTGCTATTATGGCTGCGGTCTTCTGTAAGGTGGAGGTACTTCCCCAGTTGGGCTGCTCCACATACGAGCGAGATGACATTTCGCTGTGCCCTACCTCTCTAACCTGCGTGTACCATTACATACCTTTTTTCTTTAGCTACAGATTTAGATACACCTTTGTTCCTCAGAATCAGAATATGAATATATGACTCATCCAAATACACAATGGGTACCTACCTAAGTATTTTTTTCGAGCATTATCAATTTCATCTAAATACTTTTCTCTCCAAGCAATTATTTATTTCAAATCGTTCCATCAAAATTTGTCTTCGACACTTTTTGAATTTACAGGCTTACTTTTTCATTTTCAAAATTAGACGTAGGTAATGACTCTCTGCCTCCAGGGAAATGTAAGTCCTCTTTCAATACAGCCAACAATTTTTTTATTGTGGGTACTTCCTTAATTCATGTATTTTCCTACGTATCACACATAGGTCAAAATTGTCTAATTGTATCTGCTTTTTTGTTTTCGGTTAATTTTTCTTTGGGATCTAAAACCTGAGGAGGAACCTTATATCGTAATTCGCGTAATCGATGCCTCTGATTTACCTAGAAAGTTTATTAATGACTATAATATTACTGCAGATACTTATATTTAATTTAGTCATATCATATCAGATGACTGTGGTGTTACTAGGTATATTCCAAAACCTATGTACGCTTGGTACATTGTCAGTGACTAAGATTGATCGTCTCCGAATCCCATAATGAATATTTTTCAAACACAAACTCGTATTTTTACCGTGGGTATTTCCTCGCTTGTATAACATAACACTACACTAACCAATTCTTAATAATCAGACCATAATGAGATCTTGATTTGTTTACCTGTCGGTTCTGATGTTAATTTGGAAATGTTTCCTAGCGAAATAGTTTCATTGCCCGAGCGTTTTTTTCCAGCAGTTTATTATATACTTTATTTACAATGTTTCGCTCAAAGCATTTTTTTCATTTATCATTTAATATTCAACACTTTACTATTATTCAAGTACTTAAACCGCTACAATGACACTGACTAAAGTGACAACTTGTCATTAAAATTATTGCAGGTGAAAGAAATAAGTACCAATTAATTACCGCAACGTGGCGCATGATCATATATTTCTGGTCAGGCTTTACAATGATCAAAGACAAGCATTTACCTACATGTTGCGTATTCCGGTGAAATCTACAGAACATGTTTGTTCAGGTGTCGAATAAATAATGCAGGTTTGAAATGAGGATTAATTTATTCATTTATTTACCTACATATTTTATATATGAACTACAAGCTGTACCTATTCCGTACTGTAACTTTTCATTTCACTTACTGGTTTGGATTTGGAATGTCTGAAACACCATAGGTAGAAAAACTCAAGAAAAACTCTTCATGTACTTATCTACGTACACTTCTCTAATGAAAGTTTGAATAGATATTAATTCATATTTGTAATTTAACGTTTACTAACGCTAAACTGATGACTTACTTAGCGAAGAAATTGTAATAATGCTGTCCACATAATGATGTAATTTTCATGACAAGAATTATCTCCACTTATAATAAATCTCTAAATTAAAAAAGAATCAGCCAATTTGAAACTAAGCTTTGTGCTGTTACGAATGTTCTCAGCATCCCATGAACGGAAAAAATATGAAACATTTTTTATAGGTACATTATTAGGTATTCTAGCTCTAGTGTAGACTCTAAATAAAATAACCATAATGTTGTATTTTCTCGAAAAACTATTTAAAATGTAGTCAAATGGAAAAAAACAACGTAAGAGGTTATATAGGTTATATAGGAATCACTAAGTTATGAGTATCCAAAGTTTTAAGAGGGGTATGTTCTGTCCCTTTTCCGTAAAACGCACCTTCATATGAAACGATTGTTTTTTTACTATGACGCTCGAGGATCTTGAAGTAACGGTCCCCGATCGTTTTCTCACTCTAACAAGCGACATTAAAACGGTCATAATTTTTTAAGATATTTTAATGGGATTTTCGTCATTAGGCATATTTTCTTGCCTTCTTTCTTTAGAAGTTATAATAAATTTTGAGTCTACACCCGTATTTGGAAGACAAGTGAAAGACCCAGCACGGCTATCACAAGACGGCGCGCGAGCTCTCTCGATTTTTCTCGCACTATCCGTCTCTCACTTATTAGAAAACTTAGAAAGAGACGTATAGGGCGAGAAACATCGAGAGAACTCGCGCGCCGTCTTGTGATAGCCGTGCAGGAAAGAGTAATCTATCTTCTATACATATAAAAGCCTATGTCCTGACTGACTCATTCACTCACTCACTCACTCATCAACGCACAGCCGAAACTACTGGGGCTAGAGAGTTGAAATTTACACCAGAACTACTTTTTACAACGAAGGCAACAGATAAGAAGGGATTTTTGGAAATTCCACCCTTAAAGGGGTTAAATAGGGGTGCAAAGTGTGTATGAGGGAAACTTAATTTTTTGAGCTAGAGACTTAAAACTTTGTACAAAGATTAGTTTTTAGAATACAAATATAGGGGGGGGGGGGGGGACATTTTACCACTTTGGAAGTGTCTCTCGCGCAAACTATTCAGTTTAGAAAAAAATTATGTTAAAAACCTCAATATCATTTTTGAAGACCTATCCATAGATACCCTACACGTATGGGTTTGATGAAAAAAAAAATTTGAGTTTCAGTTCTTAGTATGGGGAACCCCAAAATTTATTGTTTTTTTTATATTTTTGTGTGAAAATCTTAATGCGGTTTACAGAATACATCTACTTACCAAGTTTCAACAGTATAGCTCTTATAGTTTCGGAAAAAAGTGGCTGTGACATACGGACGGACAGACAGACAGACAGACAGACATGACGAATCTATAAGGGTTCCGTTTTTTGCCATTTGGCTACGGAACCCTAAAAAGTACTTCCAGCCTTTTAGAAAATTCCACCTCTAAGGGGGTACAACATTTGTATGTAGGAAACATTTTTTTAGTTTGTCTTAAAACTTTGTTGAATAAAGTACTTTCAGCGATTTGTAAAATTCCACCCCGAAGGGGGATAGAATAAGGTGAAAATTTGTAGAGGAAACTTTTGTTTTAGCTAGAGACTTGAAATTGTATATAAAGATTATTTATTAGAATACAAATATAGGTAAATTACTTTCAGTGGTTTAGAAAATTCCACAAAGAGGTGAATTTGTATGGGGGAAACTGTTTTTTAGATGAGCTAGATACTTGATAGTTTGTAGAAAAATTACTTATTGCAATAAAACAAACTTAAAAAACAAACTTTTCTGGAAAAGCTTTAATAGTGGGTTCAAAGTTTGTATGGAGAGCAAGAAAATTTTAAAGTATGAGAGTTGTAATTTCGATTTTAGACTGTTTGCTAAAAGACTACAAAACTTCTTTCAGCGTTTTTTAGGGTTCCGTACTCAAAGAGTAAAACGGGACCCTATTACTAAGACTTCGCTGTCCGTCCGTCCGTCCTTAACAAATACTAAAAACAAAATAAAATATTTTTAATAAGTAATAGGGTCCCGTTTTACTCTTTGAGTACGGAACCCTAAAAATGGTTATAACTTGTACTAGGATGACAGATATCTCCTATTTATCATATGTATCATCCTATTCTATGTAGCCATCAGGTCACAGATGAAGACATAAGACGCCGTCTCAATAATTTAAATATTTTATGAATTGGACTTGTGTAGTTCAATGTACGTTTTTGCGTGCTAGCAGATGTTTACCCACATAATTAGCGCCTATGTAAGCAGATTGTGATGAATCTTACAGATATGATATGGGTAATTGTGATTGATTAAGTGTTCCGGGATTATAATTCAAATTGAAAAAAAAATTGTAGGTGCTTAGTAACGTGATTAAGTACCTACTTTATCTTTTCCAAATTCCATGCCTGTCACAATACACCTAAATGATTACGAGCATATTCAAGTTTATTTTTAGTAAATAATCTCGGTGACTGCAAAAACTAGTTTAATCTTTCGTTGACTTGTTATACACGTCGTTTTTTCTGAAAAAGAACATTTAGGGTAGGTAGACCTCTTTGCGCAGCTCTGTTCGAACTTCGATGCGTTATGCCGTAACATACTCGTAACATAAGTATGTGGCGTAGATACTAAATTAAGGGCCTCCCAAGCCGAGTTGACGTAGGTGTAAAATACTCAGTAACACCAGGTACCTATACCTCAGCACTCCATCGGTACGGCGGTTGACAGCTGACTACCTCCACTCTGCAGCTAATGCAGGTGCAGGATACTACATCCCTTCCTTATTAACGAAAATAAAAGAGTCTGGGTAAGGCGTTAATAGTTTGTGATACGTTTTACTACCGACATTAATAATGACGAATGCCTTGTGTGCGAGTTATAGGTTATAGGTTGTACGCGGGCTGGGTTTCCGCAACTCGACGTCATAAATGCGCGACGTCATATTTTGCGTTCCCAGTTCCACCAGGAAGCCTAGCAGACCCTTTATGTTGCCGACGGCCTCCGGTAGTGACCCCGGTGTTCCGAGGTGTTTTGCCCTGTATTCCGCCACTCCAGGACATGTCAGGATGACGTGGGCGGCTGTCTCGTCCTCTTCCATGCAAGCTCTGCAGAGAGGACTGTCTGTAACACCTAAAGTAAAAAGATGTTTGTTTAGTAGTGCATGACCAGTTATAGCTCCTGTCAGAAGACGGAGTGCCGGCCTCTTTAGCTGTTTTAGCTTCCTTGACAATCCGGGGTTGATTGTCGGGAGGGCCTCCCTGGTTTCCCTGCAGGTTCCTAGGGTGTTCCAATGTTTTTGGTGTTCTACCTTGGTGTTTAGTCGCAGTGTGCTCCGCAGCCATGCAGAGGGTAGAGGAATTGTGGGTTCCGGTCCTACAGCTCTTGACTCTGAACCCTCTCTAGCCAGTGCATCCGCTGCATCGTTACCGCGTGAATTGCTGTGCCCTTTGATCCATTGCAGGGTTATGTCGCTGTCATTACATACCTCTGATAGGACCTTGTGGCACTCGTGTATCAGCCCAGAAGTTGTTGCGTGACCTTGCAGGGCTTGCAGTACGGATCGACTGTCAGAAAGTATGCGGATGGAATATCCCCTTACCTCCCTGGAGGCGATTGCATGAGCAGCCATTATTATGCCCATACACTCTGCCTGGAAGACGGTGTTGTGGGTCCCTAATGGTGTCGAAATGTGTATGTTTAGTTCCTCCGAGAATACTCCTGATCCGGTGCCTGACCTTGTCTTGGACCCGTCCGTGAAGATTCTTAACTCTCTGGGGTTAAGTCCTTCCTGGGGGGTTTCGTATAGTTCCACTTTGTACTTTTTGTCAAAGACGAACTGTCTGCGAATAATGTCTGAAGTTGCCTCTATAAGGGGCTCCCTACCTACAGCCTCGTAGAGTATTTCGGTGTGTGGAACCCTGGGCGGTCTCCAGAGATGTTGTCTTTTGAGCCTTATGGCTGCTGCCAGAGCCTCTTGCCTGATGAAAATGTGAAGTGGCGGAATGTCCATGATGGCTTCCAGGGCTGCAGTCGGTGTAGTCCTCATGCAGCCACTTGCCGCCATGCAGGCCAGTTTCTGGAGGCGTTGTAGTTTAGCTTCGACCGTGGTTAGCGTGGTACGAGGCCACCACACTATGGCACCGTAGCTTACTATTGGTCGGATTACTGCCTGGTAAAGCCATAGAGTGATTTTGGGGTTTAGTCCCCAGGTCCTACCTACCATTCTACGGCACTGCCAGAAGACGACTGTAGCTTTTTGGATTTTATTGTCTAGATGACTGCTCCAATTAAGTTTGGCATCGAGTATTACACCCAAGTACTTTACCTCTGTTGACAATTGGAGTTCTGTATTGAACAGTCTGGGCAGGTGGTAGGTCCCCAGATTCCGTTTGTTGGTGAACATTACCAGCTCGGTCTTCCTTGGGTTGACTCTTAGTTCATTGTATTTGCACCAGCGTTTCACTATGGCGAGTGCGGAGCGAGTGACATCGCACACTGTACCTGCATGGATGCCGCTGGTGAGTATTGTTATGTCGTCAGCATACCCGATGGTGTAGTGATGACTGTCGTTTAGCTTGGTGATTAGGTCGTTAACCACCATGTTCCAGAGTAGTGGTGAGAGGACGCCTCCCTGGGGGCATCCCTTCGCTACTTGTGCTTGCTTTGTTTTGTCTTCCCCGAGCCTAATGACCCTTTGACTTAACATGTTGTGTATCCATTTAATCATAACCGCATTCACTCCATGCCTTCCCAGTGCTGCAGTTGTGTGCGAGTTATTTAATTGAAACTTCGATAAGTACAAGCTGGTTTTCCCCAAATAGTTTGTGATACGTTTTACTCTCGACACCAATAATGACGAATGCCCTGTGTGCGATTTATTCAATTTAAACGTCGACACACGCCAGCCATCCCCTCTCATTAACTTTTAGGCCCCGGGAATAAAACAATATAATGATACAAAAATCGTGGTTTTATTTCTCAACCAGAATGACAGACGTCTCACGCAGACGTTATTATCGCCGCGCTGACAAGCATGCGCGGAGAGGTGCGCAGCAGCTACAGGGCTCCCCCCCCTAGCGAAGCGTACCGGCAATCTGACAGAGCGACCAGAACGGGTACACTTCACGAGAGGATCACTACGTGATTCTCCACGAGGTTCTTCGCGAGGTTCTTCGTGAGGTTCATCGTGAGGTCCAACGCGAGGTTCTTCTGGACTAACTTCTAGGTTCATCGTATAAGCAGGTATTAAACGATCTATTGATACCGCGACAATTCGTTCTGGTAATTGAATAGTGAAAACTTTATCGTTACGTTCCAATACTGGATAGGGCCCTTTATATGGAGCTTGTAGCGGTTTGCGCACTGCGTCTTCGCGCAAAAAAACATATTTACAAGACTGTAAATCTGTACGAAAATATTTTTCCTGCTCTTATGCACTTTCTGCACAGGTTTATGTTCATTGATAATTTGGCGTAGCTGTTGGACGAAACCGAAAGTTATGGTTGGATCTGACGTAAGAGCTGAAGGTGCAATGAAATCTCCTGGTAATCGCAGAGAACAACCATATGTCAGTTGCGCTGCACTGACGCCTGAGTCACTGCGCAGCGCCGAGCGAAGTCCAAGCAGTTCGGTGGGAAGTTCCTCGAACCACTTGTCTCGACCGCAGAGGCGGGCTGTAAAGCATGTAAAGCATTACCGCATTCTGGCTATAGGGACATGGGGCTATAGGAGAAGTAGAATGCAACCCTATCCAGGCATTCGTAAGGTAGAGTCTGGCCAGCGAAAGATGAGCTTTTTTTTATATGGCAACTTTTTATATCGCAACAGTAATATCATTGTCAAACTCAAACTCAAAATATTTATTGCACACATAATATTACAAAGTAACAAAATGGACCCCGTAAGGGCACAGCAAAGAAGCTTAAATCTAGGTTACATCTAGGTTAAGTCTAGGTTGCAGGTACTTCCTGGATAGTATTAGTTCCACCTTGAACTTGTCAAATGTGTCAAACGGCTTAAATTAGTATGATCATATGATGTCCTAATCTTGATACTTTATAAACTAAGAAAGTAACTGTTCCATAATAAATTGGTCTGTTTTTGCTTTTTAAGAAAATTAAGTGGCTTACTGCTAATATTGTCCACAATGAAGAATATAAAAAAAAATATGTCTCGTCAAAATAGACATTTTGGACAGTGGTTTTGATTATTCTTCTTAAATTAGTTAAAGAGTTTCATATACTTAATTTTACTTCCTTCTGCTTTATTATTTGCACTATGTGAATTGAAGAAAAAATATGTAATAAACTAATCTTGTTAATGTAATTTACAAATGAATGTTTTATTTTTATTGTAAACAATGACTTGTAATACCTTATCTCCACTTATAATAAATCTCTAAATTAAAAAAAGAATCAGCCAGTTTGAAACTAAGCTTTGCGCGGTTCGAATGTTCTCAGCATCCCATGAACGGAAAAATATGAAACATTTTATATAGGTACATTATTATTCTAGCTGCAACTTAGATTAGTTTTTATCCGACTGCGACAGTTAATTAATTTTCCGAAATATACGACTTCATTTAATTTTTCATTTATTTTTATTGAAATCAAACGCTGCTCCAACTGTCAGCTATAAGAACCGTCAAATTTTCGTCAAAATGGCGGAATTGCTTAGCCTTTCACTTATTAATAATTTAAATCCCGTCTACGATAGACCTTTACGAGACAAATGTTAAAATATAAACCATAAAAAAATATTCGATTCTGATATGAGAACTTATATGCGCAAATGTCGTTTTATGTCGTAATTTCAATAAATTAAATCAACAAATTTGAACAATATAATTAACACGAATTTGTTTTTTTTGAATGACAATGGCACGCGCTCGGCGCATTCAGCCAAAGTACCTGCGGCGCTACCACGAAAACCGATACTCAATGTTCATATATTTGCATCCCTGTCACTCGAGTATGGTTAGTGCGATAGAGATAGAGATACCCGAATATTTTCGAATTCCGAAGTTCGTGGTTATAGCTTAGGAATCGAAATATGGTAAATAATCATAATGTATTTTCTCGAAAAAGAATTTAAAATAAATATAGGTAATGATTAAGTTATAAGAGTCCAAAGTTTTAAGAGGGGGTATGTTCTGTCCCTTTTCCGCAAAACGCACCTTCATATGAAACGATTGTTTTTTACTATGACGCTCGAGTATATTGACGTCACAGTCCCTCATCGTATTCTCACTCTGACAAGCGACATTAAAACGGATGTAGCTTCATATTTTTTTGAGATATTTGAATGGGAGTTTCATTATCTTCTTCTTATTCTTTTTATATCTATTTATCTATACATATAATAAAGCTGAAGAGGGTCGAAAGTCTGTACATGGAAGTAATTCGAAAAAAAATTGGCTAGGGATACTTAAAATCGATAACAGAACACGTTCCAACAGTTTTTAGAATTTTTGTCTGTTTGTCTGTTTATCTGTTTGTCTGTTTATCTGTTTGTCTGTTTATCTGTTTATCTGTTTGTCTGTTTATGTGACCGCGCATCACGTGAAAACGGCTTAACCGATTTAGATGAAATTTGGTATATAGATAGTTTGAGTCCTGAGGAAGGACATAGGGTAGTTTTTATCCCGGAAATAAATCCCTAAGGGGATGAAATGGGGGGTGGAAGTTTGTATGGAGCTACTTAAACCGCTGCACCGATTTGGATGAAATTTGGTATATAAATAGTTCGAGTCCCGGGGAAGGTCAAAGGATAGGTTTTATCCCGGAAATCTTCCCCTTAGGGGGTAAAACGTGGGGGTGAACATTTGGATGTAACCCATTTTGATAAAATTTGGTTTAGAGTTAGTTTAAGTTCTGGGAAAGGACATTGGATAGTTTTTATCCCGGAAATCTGCCCATAAGGGGGTGTAGTGGGGGGTGAAATTTTGGATGGACTCCGATTAGATCAAATTTGGTATAGAGATAGTTTGAGTCCCGGAGAATGACAACGGATACTTTGAATCCCGAAAATCATCCCCTAAGGGGATGAAATAGGGGTGAAAATGTGGATAAATCCCATTTAGTTAAAATTTGGTAAAGAGATAGAAGGAGTCCCAGGGAAGGACAATGCATAGTTTTTATCCAGAAAAATCATCTCCTGAGGGGGTGAAATGAGGAGTGAAAATTTGGATAGAACCCATTTAGATGAAATTTGGTATGGAGATAGTTAGTCCTGGGGAAGGACCTACAATAATTTTTAGTCCAGAAATCATCTCCTAAGGGGGTGAAATGGGGGATGAAAATTTGGATGGAACCCATTTACGGTATAGCGAGTTGGAGTTCTGGGGAAGCACATAGGATAGTTTTATCCCGAAAATCACCCCCTTAAGGGATGAAAATTTGGATGTGATGTGACCTTTTTAGATGAAATTTGGTTAATTTAATTTAATTCAAATTATTTATTTCAGACTTAGTCCATATCATGTTAGTAACAATAAAAACTTATAAAACTTAAGTTAACAGTTAAGAGATAGTTTGAGTGCTGGGAATTGGGGGGTGAAAATTTGGATGGAAACCATTTCGATGGAATTTGGTATAGAGATGGTTTGAGTCCTGGGCAAGGACAAAGCGTAGTTTTAATTCCGGAAATCATCCTCTAAGGGAGTGAAATGGTGGTTTAAATTTGGATTAGAATGAAATTTGGTGCCTATAGAGATAGTTTTACTCGCGTAGAAGAACAACGAATAGCTTTTGTCCCGAAAAAAATCCTCCAAGGGCATAAAATAGGGGGTGAAAATTTGGATGTACCCTATTTGGATGAAATTTGGTATAGAGATAGTTTGGGGTTCCGAAAAAGGATAATGCATAGTTTATGGAACTTATTTAGTTAAAATCTGGTTAAGAGATAATTTGAGTCCTGGGAAAGGACATCTGATAGTTTTATTCCGGATATCATTCCCTAAGGGGGTGAAATGGGGGTGAACATTTAGTATAGCGATAGTTGGGAGTCCTGGGGAAGGACTAAGGATAGTTTTATTCCGAAAATCCTCCCCTAAGGGGTGAAAATTTGGATGTGAGTGACCCATTTAGAATAAATTTGGTTAACAGATAGTTTGAGTTCCGGAAAAGGACATAGGATAGTTTTTATCCCGGAAATGATCTCTTAAGGGGGTGAAATGGGGGTTGAATATTTGTATTAAGCTACTATACAACCCATTTAGATAAAACTTTGTATAGAGGTAGTTAGTAGGCGCGGCGTTGGTAGGCACAAGGTAGACTGATGACCTGGTAAAGGTCGCAAGAATCCGCTGGATGCGGGTGGCGCAGGATTGGTCACTTTGGAACACTTTGGGGGAGGCCTATGTCCAGCAGTGGACGTCTTTAGGCTGATATGATGATGATGATAAATGATAATAATGATAAAGATAGTTTGAGTCTCGGGTAAGGACATATGATAGTTTTTATATCGGAAATCTACCCCTAAAAGGGAAATGGAGGGTGAAAGTTTGTATCGAGCTACGATATAAACGAGTTCTACGCGGACGAAGTCGCGGGCAAAAGCTAGTTACCAATAAAGGATGTCTATGTCTATGTTTCTTCAAGTAGGTATCATTATTATTTTATCGCGTTATAAATACACAGTGTTGCAACACACTTTATTTTCATATTTGCCTCTCTTTTCTAGGCTCATCTTTCCCTAGCCAGACTCTAGGTCTTCTCGTGTTTCACTCCTTAGGGTCTGACGATATACCTATAGATGATTGGGTAAGCCAGTCTGGAGTACGCTACTTGTGTAGACACTTCAGCGACGGAGCCGTAAAAAGTTTGTCTCTCGTCTTTTTACGGCAAACTTTCAGCAAAACTTGCCTTTTTTACTAGAAACGTTTTTGATGGGATTAGATTTGGAAAATTATGTAGTGTCAGCATTCATGTTATAATTAGGGTTCGGAAATTCAGGAGCTACCTATTCTTGGGCTTCAGTGCCCACACCGCGTTGTTGTTGAGTAGCATGGAGGCGGATTCAATATAATTCTACTAATAAACTACCCGGGATTTCCCGGAATACCGAACACATACGTATTGAAGTATTTAATTAAACTATTTTAGTTGTCCCCATTTACAAAATGTTATTTAATTCATGTTTTCACATTCACACACACTTTAAAGTCAAATTAAAACTGTAACTTTTAGTTAATCGTAATTTATGGCATGAGGATCGCATTTAAATTAATCTAAATACATTCATCAGGTGTATGTCACAAACTAATATTCAAGGATGTTAGCCATTCAGCCGCGTCATTTGTGAAGGAGATCAGGTCTTCGGGGCGTCCAGGGTAGGCTCTGAGGGGGCATTCCTGTAATATATGATGGACAGTTTGACATTCAGTGCCACAGTCACAGCTAGGCGAGTCAGTACAGCCACAAAGATGTGATGCTATAGGTATACAATCCCGGAATCCCGGAATTTAAATAGTTAAAATATCATTTTTAAGAAGCCGGCTCCATACTTGCTTAGATTTTTCCGGGATTTTGCTAGGTGTAGTGTAAAAGGCTCCTGAATCTCCGAACCCTGGTATAATATCAATGTGTTACTAAGGATATAAAGATGATGATTGTGATCAAGAAAGTAGAGCTACCTACATCCTTACATTCTTAGGCGGCATAAAAACACCAAGATACATTTATAAACTCACGCTTGTGTTCCCAAAAAAGCCCTTCCTGACAATTGTGTGTTCAAAAGATGGAGCAAATGTGATATTTCAATTATATGTTTTGAGAGCCCATCGCCCACCCCACCCAACAACGCACTTCAACTGTTTTCCTCGTCCTAGTCAGGTTAAAATACCACGACCCCCTTTCTTGGCGTGGGCGTCGTAAAATCACTTGAATACCGATAAATACATATCATTATTCATAAATATCTCATTGTGACAGTTATCATTTAATAAATAATAAGGGAGAGTAAACACAAGGTGATAATGTAATTTTAGCAGTTTATATTTTAACAGCTGGTAACCTTCTAAGGTTCAGTGAGATCTCAATGATCTTAATACTTATCGTGTCCCACACAAATTCACGACGCTCTTGGCAACAGCTCGGATTATTACTCTATTCTGTCACTTCCTTTTACGAGCCACTTGTATTATCTACCTAATATTAACCGCTAGTAAGTATATATAATAATCCTCGTCTTAGGTGGATAACGACTAAAGCATTTCTGTGAACTTGACGCAGGTTACGCTAAGTAAGTGCGGTTTGCGAAGGTTTCGTGATCGTTGTTTAAAGTAAAATATGCGTTCTATTCTAAGTGGCATTATTAAAACTTTACTCAAGCCCTTAAAAAGATGAACTAGCCTAGGTATACCTAAGCTGCTGAAGCTGAACCAAGCTCCACTTTTATAAGGAAGGAAATCGTTATTATACCTAATATCAACACTTCAACAGCTTCTTACGCAACATAATAAAGAAGCAAAAAGTATGCTTCTCACCGCTGGCCCCATTATTAGGGCATTCCCGTTGCTTAATTATTGCATGAGTGTGCCAATGAAGATCGTGCAGTACAGTTCAAACCATTGTCAGTATTATTTTTGGACTAAAGTCTAAAAATACTAGTGTCTCCTCAAACATTCGGAGGCACGGTCGTTCCACCAGCGAGCAACGTGCGCGGGAGCGGGAGCCGCTCGCGCCGCGAGCTGATATCGACCTTCTCGTTATCTCAACAAGAGCTTACTCTACGCGCCGACGCTGCGCCGAGCGATAAACAGAGAGCAAAAACGTGCGCCAGCGCCGATTTAACTCATTCCGTTGTACACGCCGCGCCGCGATACGTTCGTTCGACGCGTTCAGTCGCTCACCCGCCGCCGTCGCGTTATCACGACACGTCCTCTCGTCGCACTATGAGCCAGCAACCCAAAACATAAAACCTCCAAAATGAAGCCTAATAAGTTATAACGTTTTTCTTTCAAACCCAATTTAATTTTTAGTTCGAAATATATACCATTGTGATATTTAGTTAAAATGGATGCAAATTATTAGTATACTCTATATATTTATAAATAATCAGTGCTCAAGATAATCTCATTCCAAAACGTCCAGTAACAAATTAATAGTCAAGATTTTTTAGTAACACATTCGCAATGACAGCCAAAACCCGTTCACATTGGAAGGAATATGCAACAGCACTATGTGGTAAGTCAATTGTTTAATATAACCTATCGTGTTTTCGCCACGCCACACTTGTGAGCCGTGTTGCGGGCTCAGTCTATGTTTCAATACCTAGTTACATTGTTCCGTGTTATTAGTGCATTGCTTGCTTATCGCATTTACATGCTTACATGCTTATATTCATATATATCCAACATCCCATAACCTCAATGAATTCGTGAAAATACTCCGTTACCAACGAAACGTCAACCGCTACCTAGGAAACAAACACACTACACAATATAGAGCTTGGGTTGTTTAACATACATTTCGTATTTCAGTCTACCTATAACTTTTATTATTACATTTATAACCTATAATTGTTCATCAAAGTAACATAATGAGGTACAATCGTTTTCGGTAAAATGAGGTTATTGTAGGTTATCATCCGAGTCGCTGCGACGAAATATTTTTGACACTTCTAGCTAAAGTAGTGACATATTTGTGATTGTACATGGTAATGGTAACAACTGCTTCAATAAGTAACTTTGTGTTCTTGTAAAATCGCTTTCTTATACATATTCAAGAGTAGAAATTTACGCTCCTTTAACGCTACTACAACAAGGTACTTACTCGTAAACTGCACTATTAATTGGTCACATCCCAGTTACTTAATGAACACACTAAATATGTAGGTAATAGGTTAGGAAAAAGGCCAGTGCATATTGCATTGAAAAGGAAACGCTCTGACACACTTTTCGAAGGCTAAAAATCCTTAATGACTAAGAAGAAAATGTACCAGATGAGGACAAAAAGAATTAATAATTCCTCAGCACACATAACACGAGGTTAGGTTCTTCAAACATATTTAATTGCACTGGATTACAAAAACGTATTACATGACGCACTGCATAAACAGCATTCGTAACTGATACAAGGAATGATCAGGTAAACAAAACTAAGATAGAGCAGAATACTATGCAGCGGAACAAGCAAGATGAAGTTATGGAACATACCTACACTTTCCCTGAATATTCCTGTTTTTCCTTGTCAAGAGAACAAGATCGAAGGACTCTGCAACAGTGTTAAACAATATCTACATTAGAATAGAAGCCCGCGAGGTATTTGGCAGTTCTATAGCCAAAAGTTAAAACATTGTCTTTCTGTCAAACCATTATCAGCAAGTCAGCAGACAATAGGATGAGGTGTGTATGATGTTCTATATAGCACTCTTCGAAATACACGAAATCAAACAACTCCCGCTGGTAATAGTGATATTAGTGATAGGTTCCTAAATATGTTCATCTCGTCTCGAAAACTTGCCAATTATAACTAAGTACCTATTCTTACTTAACGTAATATTTTTTTTTTATTTAAATCTTGTTTATATTTTGCTGAACGTAAATTCAACATCGTGAAAACCGTAAATAGCCACCAAGAACCAGTTGCAGCCGTTGCAGGGAATGGACAGCATTACACTTTTTTACTGGAAAATATACGTCAGTATATTTCTAAATATGCTAATCGATCTAAAACTAGTCATATCATAACATAAGTATTATCAGCTCAGTTTCGGAAATTGCTGATAATTGACATTTATTATGTCAGCAAAGCCATTTCCGAATAATATGATAAAGATGATAAAGCCCGCCAATATCGATTGCATCACAAATTATATTTGTGTCGTTCTTACGTAGGTAACTTGTAGAAACTCAATTAATGAGTCCAAGAGTAAAAATAGAATGAAATCGGACGATTAATTGCTTTAAAATGATGCGTTGAAAAATGGTCATCCATCAATAATGTCTCGCGGCGTTCCGTTATCGCGCGTTATCATTTAGGTCGAGGGTTATTCCAATTGTTATTCTTCCTCAAAGCAAATGCCACTGGACCAGCGATTCCTGGAACAATCTTAAGACCAGGTATAAACTGTACAAAAGGACCCGCCGGTTCCTTAAGTCCTTATGTTACGGGCAAACAATAAAAAAAAGAATTTATGGTTCGTTCGTAAGGCGCCTAATGGTGGTTGAATGATGAAGTTCAATCGTGCTTCAATCGGTTTTTAAGTCTATATGAGATCACATGTTAAATAGATACACTAAAGAACATAGTAAAAAAATACTGGCTTACAGTTACATCTCCTTTATAGCGAATTTTTATCAGAAATGTATGCAAATTCCCCACGCCACGCCAGTGCCGTTGCAGTTAAAAAACGTTCATCATTAACGCGCATATTTCAAGAGCTCGTTATTTCCCTGACGGATTATAAAGTATGATTATTAACTCAACTATTTAAAATACGATTCAGCCAGACGACTGTTAAATTATAAATATAGTTTGATAGCGTGACAATAGGTAGGTATCCAAAGTATTTATGTACTACTTTATGTTCAAACAGAGTTTAAGTAACGTGCAATACGTAAATCCTTGTAATAACGATCACGTAGCTGTTCTAGGTAATTTCCATTTGTCGGAGCTGTTCGATTCCAGCTTAATGGACACCTATCAGGCCAGTAAGAGCGTATGTCAATGACATCAGATAGCTTGGCAGTTCTCGATGTAGCGATTTCGTGCGATTCGCGCGCTCGAGTGGCCAAGAGAGAGCACTCCCGTCCACGAACTGACGACTGCTGTTTATAAACAATGCCACTGCACTGACTCGTTCTACTTCAACAAATCGTTCGTAGAATTGCTCTAGTGGAAATTGTTTTCTATTTACTTTAGATAGGCGGTAAAGTTTGCGGAACTGACTTTATTAGAACAGTGAACTTAGCGAAGATTACTTCGCTTATTTTCCTCTCAATAAGACTCACTTTTTATTTATTTTAGCATGAAGCTATGAAGTAACTGGGCGTACATGAACCTACCTTGATTACGAGCGATAGATTGAAACACTAGAGTTTCCAATTACCAGCGCCAACTCATTCGCCGCATACCTCCCTTTAAATTGTTGATAAACTAGTTGACGTCACGAGCAGTTAACTATCGGCCAATTGCGAGAAAATACATCCGAGTTTATTTGAGTGCAGTACTGAACCGTATAACTTTAATGCCTTTCAATCTACTTTTCATGTTGTAGTTTATTCAGAAACTAGGTCCCGACCGCAACTGCCGGCATTTTCAAATAAATTCGCCGGCTGAGGTTAGCCAGCAATCGTGGAGATAAACTCTCTTTATTAGCGCAGCCTCGAGCCGAATGCAGTGCGGCAGCGATGCAGAGGGAGATAAACGGATTCAACTTAATCATTGGTTGGCGTTATGCCATATGACATGGGCACACTGGTACTCTTAATGCGTCCGATAAGGTCTTATCGAATTATGTTGTATAGGAATAAACGAGAGCTGTTAGTTTTTTATTCCCGCCGATTATCGGGCGAATGGGCGGCCGGTGTATTTCTGTGTTTGAGAAGCAGCACAAGGACTATTCTTTCATCTAGCTGCCAATTTTTTCCCAAAGTCACTGCCGGTGGCGTCTAGACTGACCAAAAAAGTTGTAATTTTGGAATGTTGATTGTCCACTACCCCGTCACAGTCGCGGACTTGAAAGCAATAATGAATGTTTCGTTCGGTATTAAATATAACAGATTCCTAAACAGGCAATATTTGATGTCGTGAAATAATTATTAAACTGTAAAGGAGAATTTTTCACAAAGATTAATTTCGTACTTACATAACAACTAACTAGGTAAGTACGCAGAATAGAAAGTTTATTGATTAAAGAGTTCATTAAAAAAAAATGACTATATGTAAGTCTAGACAAAATTCCTAAGCGGCAGTAACTTGAGTTGGGTAGGTACTTAAGATATTTTTTGTTGGTCAGTTTCTTATATTCACTAATATCAAGCTAACTCACCGCTAAGTTTTTTTGTTCAGTATCAAAACGGAAATAGCATATTTAATTTTATGATGACTTAACATTATTTAAAGTTCTGTGAATCAGATCCATCTGACGTGGTGTTATTTATGTCGTTGGCTGCAAATTATACAACCTTCGTTTAATTGTCGAATTGACAACCCATCCACAACAACAGCGCAGTAACAACGTGGATATATTAAATAAAGATACGTGTTTGGAAATTAAACCTGCAAAGAAATCAAATAAGACATTACATGCAAAAACTTTGTTCAGTCGCACAATCACATAAAATTACATTTGCACATTAAACAAAGATATTTTCCAATTTCTTTAATGTTATACTCGTAGATACTCGTATAGCTGCTGTATATAGACCACCTGAACGTCTAGTCCATAGTTGTAATAGATGTCGTTGGACGCTAATTTATTTGGTGGAAGCAAGAGCAATTGTTCTCAGAGCCTCATGCTCGGGTTGACAATGACAATGAGAATAACAACCGTCCACCGAGGATAAACCGGATCCATGGCCGGCTAAATATCGTGCGAATCATCATGGTAGCGTGTCCATTTTATTGTGTGCAAAAATTGACCAACCAGGATCCCATTTACAAAAATCCTTACAACTGCCTGGACTAGTATAGTTAACAATATCTGTTGGTTACTGAAGAAAATATTTTAGTATTTTATAGAAGCGTTAAATAAAAATAACGCTTCGGCTATTATTCCGTCTTCACCGGGAGCCTTGTTGTTCTTAAACTGTTTGAGAGCCATTACAATCTCGTACAGGCTGATGTCCGGGATGTCGTCGGTATAG
This sequence comes from Epinotia brunnichana, assembly GCA_963854355.1. Lineage (NCBI taxonomy): Eukaryota > Metazoa > Arthropoda > Insecta > Lepidoptera > Tortricidae > Epinotia > Epinotia brunnichana. The sequence goes on from OY977938.1 coordinate 13,364,803, forward strand.
TGTCGGGTTATTCTAGCTCTAGGGTCTTCCGCCAGACTAACTTCGGGTCTGCAAGTTGACAAGTATAGCAGTCCGTAAAAGCGCTCTATCTCACCCAGAATCTCAGGTTTAGAAGAAACGATTCTACCATCTCCAGTCTTCAACTTGGCGAGCTGGCTCTGCCCAATAGACAGATCTCTCAAGAACACTTTAGAGTCCTTATTACCTACGCTGGATGGCCTCTTCAATACGATTTGTATTGAATTGGCGCAGATCGCGTGTAAAGGACTTGGAGATCTGTTTATTGAGCTGCTGGTTTAAGTTCGCATCGGCTGAAGACTGTAGGATCATTTACCTCCTTTCCTTCATGAGCTTCTGAGTGGAGCTAGAGAGTCTTTTAGTTCCGTTGGGCCTTGAAGAGTTTAGACCCAGTGGCACGGACAGCTTCCACAAACCCGTCGTTCAGTTCGTCCACATCGCCGCCTAGGCAATCGAAACGGTTTTGAAGTTCCAGCTGAAAACTCTCGGGATTTTGTATTTGGATTGATGCTGGACGGAGCGTAGACTTCATCAATCGAGAGCGCTCTTGCTTGATGCATATATTCAATGTGCCTCTTACCATACGGTGATCGCTCCTGGTTTTAACCGTATTGATCACAGATCGCATTGAATATATGCTTCCTCGTTGACATGATGAAGTCAATCTCATTTTTTGTTGCACCGACGGGACTCATCCAGGTCCACTTTCTGTGCTCGCGTTTCTTGAAGAAGGAATTCATCATATAGAGTCCCTCTTTCTCCAAGAAGCCAGCCAGAAGTTGGCCCCGGTGGTTCCGACTTACTTACTAAAAGTCTAGAAAAATCTAAGTACTTATGCAAAACGGGTTTCTTTTACCACCATCATGAACAAAATAATGATACCTAATACTATTGAATTTTGGGGTCATTGACTCGGAATGACAAAAAGTTACGAAGATACTGAACAACCCATGGGACCAACCAGTAAACCGTAAAAAAACAGCAATTCCATGCAATAATTTTCTATTAAATCACAGTGAACTCTTAATTGACCCTTAGTTTTTCGCAATTTCGTCAATTTTTGCCATTCCGAGTCAATGACCCCAAAATCAAATAGTAGTGGTGGTAAAAGGAACCCGTTTTGCATACTTTGATTTTTCTAGACTTTTAGTATGTCAAAAAGATACAAGCAAAGGACTAAAAAAATCAAACCCCGTCTGTGTGGGAATTAGTATGACCTATCACTATCACCTATAATTTTTCATACGAGTATAACTCCTGTACTATTTGCTGGCGTTGTTGTGGCAGATACATATATTATTGCTCGTGGCTGTAGGTACCTACGTATAACATGCTTTTTCCACACATGCATTTACTCAACACAATGTTTCATTATCATTGAATCCAATTGAAATTTACGGCACATAAAAGTAACTAAAGGTACTTATTACGCATTTTATCTGTGTGCAAATGTAAGTCTATCTTGATATCGAGGCACCGTGACATCCTTACTTTGGTTCTAAAATGGTGATATGGCAATCACCAATCATAGTGAGTTGCCATATAAAAAGGAAATATATAGTTTCATCGTCATTGAAATGAGATCACCGACTAGACAGTAAGTCAATGTGTGGTATCCGTGGTATCAGTAAATCAAGCAGTGTACAATACCTACGACATAAATATCATTCTTAGGACGGATCGAATAAAATTTTGGGTTTTTTTCTTGATTGCATACGAAACGCATCATCGCCGCAGTTGCCATAAATTATGCGTTGTTAAGCCATACGATGGTGGCTTAGGCGATACGAAGGAACTAGCATTCTAGCACTTTTCTGCGCTTAATTTTTCTCGAGAAAATTCTAGTGTTAACATATCTTTGGCGTCGACCGTTTTCGCTTGGGTTAAACCCCACCATAAGTGAGTGGTAAAAGTAGCATGACATGTCTAGTAGGTAGCAAAAAGTAGAGGCCGACGTCTGAGAAGTCGGGGGCGCGTAGCACGTGCGTCCGAATGCGTATTTATAGCCAGGACAGGACTGCTATTCACAATGCCACTGACAACTCGCTTGAGGCGAACCAATGTATGTCTGGCCACCGAGAGTGCATATTTTTACGAACCTAGGGCCAAGATATACTAGGGATGATGGGGAGGTAAATCCGGTTCTCAATAGCATACCAGCAGTCTTGTGCCAGTCGTGACGGCGTTAAGCGCGCTGCGGGCAGTTTTCCTAATTTTCAATAAAAGTACGTCAGGGAAGCTCGTATACGTAACAGCTCATGTGGTCCCTTGACACGTGTGGTATTTGAAATGATGCTGGTAACACTGAGCTCTTTAGAATCTTTGTGCCATGAATTAAGGTCTCGAGGCTGTTCCTAGTAAATATAATGGCTCAAGATACTACCTACGCAGGTTCTATGTTTACCCGTTTCTCCAATGTTTCTGTTTTTTAAGTCAGAGCCTCTTACTAGGCAGGTTATTGCATCATCATGTTCTTGCCCTTATCCCATTTACTTGGGGCAGCTCAGCATGTTTCCTTTTCTTCCATACCTCCCTGTCACTCGTCATCGCATCACTTGCTTCCTTCCTTTTCATATCCTCTGTCACACATCCACCTTTTCCTTGGTCTACCTCGTTTCTTCCATCCCTCCACGTTCATACCTAACACTCTTTTGGTCACATGAATGTCATCCCTCCGCATAATATGCCCATACCACGCAAGGCGATGGGATCTCAATTTATCGATGATACTTAGGTGCTACTTTCTGGCTTCCTCTAATATACTCATTTCTTATTCTGTCCATCCTCGTCACACTACACATCGATCTTAGGGTTGTTTTCAAAAAAAGTGTACCCTAGTTAAGGTAAAATTAAGAAACATTAACTTTGTCAGGTGAGTCACGAAAATTAGCTGTATAAATGTATGGCAAATTTTCGTGACTCACCTGAAAAAGTTAACGTTTCTTAATTTTACCTTAATTAGGGTACACTTTTTTTGAAAACAACCCCTTAACATTCTCATCTCCGTAACACTCTTTTCATCCGTCACCTTTAACGCCCAACATTCAGATCCATACATGACAAGTTAACTTTAAAAAGTGTACCTACTTATAGTGTGTGCGTACTTATAGTGTTTTTCTAAATCTGAACTTAAAACGAACTTGTTCAAAGGACCGACATTATCAAGTCATCATTGTCATCAACACTCTATATAGACATTTAGGATGACTCAAAATATACCGTGCCGATCCCCTGTATCCGAACCGTGCCCGGATCAACGCTGGATCACAACGCGAATAAATAAAGTGTAGTGTATGAGTATGAGACGTTGGTCTCATACTTCGCCGCTCCGTTAATGTACAAACTCCATGACCGAGCGCCGCGCCGGCCGGTACGTACTGTACTGTGAACCATCTAATGCTCATATCGCATTATCGGCATCAGCGGGCGTTTAAGAACCGCGTTTCCTTGCTTTTGTATGAATACCCACCCGCAATCCCATGTACTCTCGTCTCGTGGGCGGTAGAGCTCCAAAGCACCCCAAGTGACCCTATGTCTATGACATTTTGTTGATTATACACATTCACACCAAAGTGTAGAAAGTTATTTATGTTAATACTGTTCAATAAGGATTATCATACTTTATCTATATATTTTTTTCCCTTCTGTAATTATAATAAGGCGGTAAGTGGAGTTTTGCAAGTTAGGACTTATTATGAAATTCGATTCATTACATAAATAGGGTAAAGCAAAAGTAGGGTAAAGAAAACCTACCCATGTGCTGCTAGGTAATGACATTAAAAACTACCATGTAAGCTGATTACGATGGTAAATTGGTACCATGTAAATATATGACGCTATTTGGCATAGTTATCACTGTGACACATTATTGCTATCTCATAGTACGAGTACATAACAACGAAAGCCACGGATAAATGTCATGCTCACGAATAAATATTTCTAGGTGCACAGTAAAATGCAAAGCGAATGACAAATAGTACTGAAATCTTGAAGCAAATTGCTTGTATTAATTTTGCTCATAAAACATAAGTTATTTCGATTGTATTGAGGCGTTCTCTTCAAATAACAAATATTCAATGGCTTAAGCACGACTAGAAATTGATCTCAATTATAAGTTTTAATTATTCATAAATGAAATCGCTTCTGCACTACATACCATTATAAAACAAAGTGGCGATTCACAGCAAACTAAAAAACTACTGAAATGATTTGGATACGGTTTTCATCATCCTTATTCTTAGGGAAGGTTTTAGATATTACCTACATAACATTTAGTATTTCATATCTGTGACGTGTAATTCTTAGGCGGTATCGAACTGGGACTGGTCGTTCACAAACTTACATAATTATTACATCTTATGCAAATTGCTACTTCGTGCTTAATATAAACCGAAAGGTATCTGTGCAAATTCATAGCTATATTTGAAGTCTCACAAGGTTCAAAGTTCAAATGTATCGATTGTTCAATTAGAGGCGATATTTCAGGATAACAAGACGGTTCGTTTCAATCAAATGTACTGCCATTTACAATTTAACCACTTAACATAGATACAACGTGGAAAACGCCGCTCTTCAGCACATGTTCATACATAACCTATATATAAATGTGGCTAGGTCGGTGCGTTACAATCGGCGGTAATTAACGTGCATTGTTTTGTGGTGTGTATTTTATAGCACGGTCACAATATAGTAAGAACCACTAAATTAACACGCGAATAAAATACGAAAGAGACCGGAGCTTGACGCTGCGAGTACGAGGCGTCTAGGCCAGCCACATGCAGGCGGAATTCCGTAGCAGAATTCCATTGCGCGATTACGCCGCCTAGCCCTTACACTTCCTAAGGGCCTGGCCACATTTCTGCGGTGCGGCCCGCGTTTGTACGAGGGTTTTGCGTTGCGGAGCCGCACCACAGACATGTGGCCAGGCTCTTACAGCATACAAAATCTATCGCCCTACCACAGACGCACACGAGCGTCGCAACAAGCAGAAATTAAAGAAGCTACGTCCAATAATACTTATGCATAATATGATCAATACATTCTGCCTAAACTCTGTTCTTTTTCTCAACCCCTATTTGGTAAAATAATCGCTTTCATACCATTTTGAGCACTTTTGCATAGCTAATTCAGCTGCTGACTGTCGTCGCCATCGCCATTCATATATATGTAGTACCTACCTACCTACCTACACATATCTGGTTGTGTGTCACTCGGTAGCACATCAATCCGCCGGAAACAAAGAGTTATCTGTCCAGCGATAATACTTTCCGTCGGGAGAACCAACAAGTCTGTCGTTGTTATAATATAAAAGAATCTGAGTCACGTGTAAAGTAAATGTACTTCATACATGTATCGTGGTATAGGTGATGGCTTACGTCACCGGCGCGCTGTCGCGCCGCGCACGCCCCGCGCCCGCGCCGCGCCCGCGACCTCGCCGCCGGGTCATGTGGCCTGGCGCCCGCCTGTGGCTTTCCTCGTCAACCTACATGTCCCACAAACATACAAAAAAAAATGTATTTAAAAAAACTAGTCGTCGGTCTTTCAACAGTTTCAACGCTGTCTGACTGTGACATCAATAATTGCTCCTATTTTCCTCAGCTGCTTAATGACTTGATCGTGTCTGTCAGCGTCTGATAGCGGTTCTATTCACTTATTTACGTCGTAAATACAATGCAACTGATTCAAACGGGAAAATCTTAAGGAAATCTGACGCAATGAAAATTTGAACTCCGTTGGATAAACCCGAGCCAGTAGACGCCTCAAGGCGAAACATTTCACGTGTCAAAAGTCGTAGCTTATCCACCATTTTCCGTCTACGTATAACCACCAATTATACCGACGGCGATATAACAAAATGCGCGTTATAGTTAAAGTGACAAGAAAATCCAATCATGGCGTATTTTCGAGATATCTTTGTTTACTTACATGAAAAAAAAACTTGTAACCAAACGGCCGAATGGAAATTGCCAAGAATATTTAACAATTAGATAAGAATATTAAACATAAAATCAGCAGTGGATAACATTATTAAATAATTTGTTAATAAAAATAGACAAATCTTCAGGAGCTTTAAAAATTATATAGACTAGCTACCCGCGCGGCTCCGCCGCGTATACAAAGAATCTAGGCGACGGTATAAAAATATAGCACATACCTACATAATCCTGTAGGCCCATTCTACATATAACCTATTGAAGAAAGGGTTTTTAATCTTACCCCCAAGATACAAACTTACATTTCACAGGCATTACTTACACCTGTTTATTATAAGTATCGGCACAGATCAAAGAATACTGAATCGGGGAACGTTAATTGTTTAAAATAATATTTTATCGGTTATAGTTGCATTTGACTATTCATACCGCTAAATATTTTAATAGGTAAATTTATGTTTCCCAGTATTTAAGTCATATCGGTTTGACAAATTACAAATTATGTATAACCTGCCTGTAATCAAAATATACTTATCTGAACCTGAAATAATTTGGATGGTTAGAATACCATCCAAAATATTGTGTCAAGTCAACAAAGTCGCCAATGGAACCCGAAAAGAAATTTTTGTAATCGAGTTTCGTTTTCTACATTTTTAAAGGGCCCGCGGGCCCGCGTTCGATGTGTGTTTGAACTGTTTGAAGTGTAGTTTCAATGTGCCCGGCCCGCGCCTGACCCGCGCCCGCGACCGGTGTGTGGAGGCCTTCATTCTGGAAATTAGGCGAGCCTATTGGCGCCTACGGCATTGTGCTAAGTAAGGTTGACAAAGCCCTCTATGGGGTCTATGACAATTAAACCTCATTATTCTTCCAACATATCGAATATGGGAAAATAAGTTTGTATATAAACTTTTTTGAAGTAAACAAATAAATGGCAAATAATACTGACGTCTCTATGTCAATAAAAAAAATAATCCACAGTTGACACAATACGTCTGTCAGTTTTTGTAAATATTGTTTATAGGAGACCTTACATTTTCTATTCTCTTAAATTTCCTAGTGTTGTATCCATATGTTTATAATTTCTCATGCTGAAGAACTTACTGCAGGTTTGAGTAAATTTTTTTTATGTTTATTTACATTTTAGTCTAACCAAGATTACGTCACGTGATGTCACGCAGCCAAAGTCACGTGGTCAGCCAACAGTAGTTTTTTTTAAATAAAATTTTAGTACCCTACCGATAAAAAATTAAAAAACTAAGACCTTATCTGCAGCATGAGACGAATCGAATGACATATCATTTATCAAAATCGGACCATAACTGTTAGATCTGATGGCATGTACAAAAATCGGCCTCGCGTAATAATAATATAGATAGATAGATAGATTTGCTGACATTACAAAGCATTTCACGCATCATAATTACATGAAGAAAACATTTTAACGATGCCGCTTCCTAAGCCGTCCCCGGTACGTGCTCGCTACTGCTACAATATTAATATTACGGTTGTGCTCATTTCTTTTCTTAGCTGAGTGAAATTTTGTTGTTATTACTTATTACGTCGGAATAACTCACATGATATGCGTGGAACTCGGAATATTTACGGTGCAACATTTTACCTCTCATTGGTTTACTGGGACTTGATTGTTTGTTCAAAACAATAAATTTCATCACAAATTTGCTCAGTTAATGATGTTTAATCCATTTCTGAAATATAGATTTAAGGGATTATTATTATTTAAGGGATACATTCATTTTAAATGTTCAATAGGAAGGTACCTAATAACAACTGTTTAAAACAGGTAGACACAATTGTTCCGACTCGACTCCAAAAAACAACAAAAAATAATCGCTTACCCGTCGCCCAACACTACTTCCTTGGGAGTCTGAAACGCGCGCTCCGCATCTGAACATGTATGCGGCTCGGGATTCCTATATGTATAGGTACTCCACACAGATTCGTTTTACTTGTAAATTCTATTTTAATTAAGTTAATTTGTATATACAGTATAACTAAGTCGAGCAAAACAAAGAGGCACGGCCGTACCATCCTTTTCTGGAAGCCATTGAGGCCATTTTCAACATCCTGTAATTTTGTGCTGGTTAAAGCTGGAACCCTGAATTTTCAGTAAAATATAGGGCATAATATGGCGTACATATATTCTCAATAACATTCAATTTGAACTTTTAATTTAAGAACTTGCCCGTCAAAGTTCCTTAGTTGTGTCACTGACATAGTCACTGACTCACTCACTTAAAATGATCATCGTAATTCTAAGTTACTTCTAGCAGACCCACAAGCTCCATTTTTTTTACATAATTCGTTTTTAGCCTATCCATTCATAAAAAATCTAAAAATATTGCAATTACAGTCACAATTCAGAGATATACAAACTGCATAAGTAAGTTTGTAATCCTATACAAATACATGTGGAAAAAAAATATACCTAATAAACGTATTCCTTATTTGAAAAAAAATATTGGCATGTTGTCTTTGCGGACGTTTCATCCCGGCCATCGTGCATCGGTCTAAATGTGGCATAGGTATTAAATCTTATGTCTAGCCCTTTTTACTAAAAACTTACATAAAACATCTCCTTCTGTAAGTAAAAACATGTATGTTTAATATTCCAACTAGTACCCCAATATCAAATTCAAGAATAAATATAAGTATTTTTCTACACGGTTATAACCACTCTATATTATGTCCTCTTGCGAAAAATAGGTATTTCGGCTCACCTAATTCCGATCACTGATTATAAGCAAAATACCTCTAACTACAGTAAACACGTAAAGTAATAGTCTTAACAATAAATATAATATTATACTTACAATAACAAATACATATTCTATGTAATAATAACCTATATAATTAACACAATGCTAGAGTTACAAAAACAATAATTAATAAGTATTTATTTCACAATATCCAATCGCGTGTGATGTTGCTAAGCCGCACTCGTACGCCTTGGCCACGACTTTGGTCTTAAGCGAACTTCGACCAGCGTTTTATCTGTTCATTGCGCGGTCGAGACGCGCAACGCACTGTGGTTAGTTAGGATCACGCGCAATGAACAGATAAAACGCTGGTCGCAGGTCGCTTAAGACCAAAGTCGTGGCCAGGGGGTAAGGGTCGCCGGGGCGCTCAACTCTCCATATAAATGTATTTTGGTTCACATTTAGAAAAAAAACAAAAAAATACAGTAGAACGTTTTCCATATAAATAACAAAGTCTTTAATCGCAATTTTTTTCTATTACTTAAAATATCTTATAACATCAGAAACTAATTTCCGACCTAGATAGGTATATGGCGGATCCCATTGCGTAAAAAAGTTTCCTATTATTCCAGTATGCTTTGTTACGAGAACAATATTCCTTTGCTATTCCGCTAAAAACGTGCTGGTCGATCAGCGGAGATCAAATGCAACTATTAGCGTGTAAACATGCAAATAATTACAGCAAACCACCACCAATAATGAAAAAACCTCGACACGTGTTTCGCCTCTCTACGAGGCATCATCAGGAGATGCTGGCAGGAGATGTTGCTTGCGCCACGTCCACTGAGCAAAATCCTTCTATTTGATTTTGCTCAGTGAACGTGGCGCAAGCAACATCTCCTGCCAGCATCATCATCAGGAGCCTCGTAGAGAGGCGAAACACGTGTCGAGGTTTTTTCCTTTTATTTGATTTTGCTCAGTGGACGTGGCGCAAGTAACATCGCCTGCCAGCATCTCCTGATGATGCCTCGTAGAGAGGCGAAACACGTGTCGAGGTTTTTTCATTATTTGTGGTGGTTTGCTGTAATTATTTGCATGTTTATACGCAAATAGTTGCATTTGATCTCCGCTGATCGACCAGCACGTTTTTAGCGGAATAGCAAAGGAATATTGTTCTCGTAACATATCATGGACTTCCGCAAAGTAACGCCTGATTCAATAAATAATTTCCAGTATGCTGTTTTAAAATGAGAAGGGACTCGACTTGAGTCAACCGTGCTGAGGACTCTTAATTTAAAAATGTAGTTCAGCTATTTTCGTCTCTTAGACCAGTTATATACTTGAAATAATGCAGCGAATTCAATACCATGTTTATATACACGTTGACCGAGAATATGTAATCACACGCAAGTACACGCCAAAGCACTGATTGTGCCAACTGGCAGGCGGCATGGCATACTGAATTATATTCCAAAACTCTCGTCCGTCTGTCGCCTTATTCAATTTACACGGGTTTAGTCACGTTTTCCCAGTCAGAACTATCGCCAGCATTTTATTACAAGCATGATTAACGTGCTATGTTTTTACGTCCACCAGTCTACGGCAAAATACAGAGAATGTTTATCTTTATCTGCTTCTAGTTCTTTTAAAGGTTTTTTCTTATCAAGTTATGCAGTGCTAATGTATACAATAATTAAATTGCATTCACTCGCTCTAATGACTGTTGTATATATTAATAAATCCATACAACTGTCGCTCACTCCTTCAAGCTCTCACGTGTAATCTAAAACTGAGCAATGTTGATACTTTGTGTTTCATTAAGGCAGATAACAAATGACGCATCCGATGTATGATAGCCTTGTATGTGTGCTTATAGCGGGAAACAGATGTCGCAGTGGTCAGAACTTTCCATAAGAACGACGATAACACCGGCCCCGATAAGAAGGGAGCTCGACCACTCCCAAAACTAACAAAGCTGGTTTTGTAACATACACTAGAGGCGTCATAATAAGAACATAAATTAAATACTTCTACTGGTGTTGCACTACTTTCTCAAATTAACATGTTTGGATATCGTCGCAGACTATGACAACAAACCAAGAACAACTTCCCTTTGCGATGTCAAAGAAAACACGGGTTACGTAAATATGCCCCCTCCACCCACGCCTTCCAAATCAATAAATTTTACGTCTGTAATGAAATTGGTGTAGGCTTGGCTAGTTAAGTCTCATCATCATCATATCAGCCGAATGACGTCCACTGCTAAGACGGCCACCCCTAAAGAATGTCGCATCCAGCAGACTCCCGCGACCTTTACAGTGGGTCGATCACGTAACTTTTCTTACGAACGTTAGGTAGATTTAAATGTCATTTTTGAGCCGACCCGACGCTTGTCAAAAATTTGCACCACGTAACTCCGTACGTACGTTCGAAAACGGTTCAGGGACCGTACAGATCACTAGGTGAATGGGTATCGCCGTTATGTTATTGCAAAGGAAATCCATTGAACGAATGGTTTGTCTTTAAAAGTTATTGCTGAAATAAATGTTTATTTGGTCATTAATGCAACGATTTTAGAAAAAAAATACAAGATTATAAATAAACTCACATTATTTTTACAAATACATATATCAACTGCATTAGCAGGAATAAACGAAACGCACTATTTTGATAAATAACCAAAGACAAAGTTACGTTTTGGCGGAAGACCTTCATAGTATTTAACTACCATTTAAAACCAATGTTGCATTCCAAATAGTGTTTATATATAGTTTTTGTATAAATAAAATACTTAATTGATTAACCACATCACATAAAATATAATTTCCAAATTAAACCCAAACATCTACTATGCAGCAAAGGTGGTGACAATTAATGCTAACATCACACTGACGCCAAGACCCGCGCAGATAGTACCTACAATGTTAAAAACTATAAGTGGTTAAATATCAAACAAGGAATTCTTAACTAATTGGTAGCGTATTTCTCATATCATTACACACAAGGAAATTGCTTTGATATGACAAGGAATCTGAGCATTGTAGTGCATAGTTTCTATCGATAGTTTATATCGAATAGTTTGGTAAGAGGATGTTGATTTTCAATATTTTTTTTTATATTAATTTTTTTTAGAGCCGCTACAGCTTGTATTTATATTCTTGAAATTTCCAAGAACTATAAAAGAGTTCTCTGTTTTTCGATTGAAACGTATAAATACCTATTAAGATTTCGAGAGATTTGAAATTATTATTTATCCCTAAAAGCCAAAGGTTCTATACCTACACGGTTCTGAGATTATAGTGCGTGTAGCCATGGCGTATTCGAATGCTCTCAAAGGTTTAAACCAAAAACGCTCAAATAAGACAATTAGTACTTATTACCGTCGTGAAGCCCCAGACTGTGTCAGGGATCGTAAGTAGGTACAATACATGACCTTCCAAGAGCCCCGTGGTCAGACCAAGTTGCCACACTACTGGTGTGATCACGGATATTATTATTTATCCGTAGTCACACCACGCTTACACAAAGAAAGGTATGAGGTAATGTTTGTGAAGTCATTAGATTTAATATTTTTACCAAAGAGAATTAACTACTCATGTGCCAACTTGGTCTGACCACGGGCTGGTTAGGGTCAGGCTAAAATAAACATTACCTGTGATCTAATTAATCTTAATAAAATACCGTGGTCAAACCGGTGTGGCAACTTTGTGTGACCACGGGTCGGTAGGGTGTATCCGAACGTCTGCTTTGAGCACACACCGAACAGGGGGCTAGCAAAACTCTTTGCGAAGGTGCGTCGCGCGCCTCGACGAAGAGAGTAGAAATTTTCCTTAAAGCACTTCAGTTTTGGGGATGCGGAGTCGGTCTTTTCCACTCTAATCCACTGGAGAAATCCATAAAAGGATCTGTTTCTACTTTTGGTTCCACTCTAATCCATCAATGGATCTGTTTCTACTTTTAGTTTCACGCTAATCCATTAATAGGGCAGATGCCCCAGTTGTGGCCGCTTTAAGACTGATTGGCCATTCAGTTTTCGGTATCTTAGTACACTCAATTTAAAGTTGAAAGTGGCCAAAACCGGCCCAGTAGCCAGAACGAATTCTACCCTACCTAAAAAATCCTCTATTCACAAACTCAAACTCAAATTGCGTTGCGATCGCGTATAACGCTAGGTAGGGGTATGTTAGGTTCGTTAGGTAGCTTCAGATGCTCGAAGGGCAAACTGCCCAGAAATAGGAGCCCCACGCAACAGCTAATTAAGTAACGAAAAAAAAATATCTATATTACTTTATTAAATTAGTTAATAGTTGAATCGCTGAGCCATCGCGATTATGAATTAAAACGCAATATAAAAAAGCTTTGTAAAATAATCCATCGCGATAATGGATTAGTGTGGAACAAAAACTAGAAACAGATACATTAATGGATTTCTCCAGTGGATTAGAGCGGTATAGTGGGTGGAGTCACTTTGTATTTTTTTACGTCATACCTGGCCATAAAGTAGCAATTACCGCACACTTCCTGGTTAGGGTGAGACGTAAAATTTTGAACTCGCCACAGGCGGTAATAAAGAAAGCCTCACATCGCATATTTATCGGCCTTGCCTTCGGCTCGGGCGTCAAATACTTGCGATCTGAGACATTCTTTGTTTTACCACCCTAGGTATATTAAATATCTACATAATTAAAAAATCTTATATAGTTATCAGTTTTCTCGTGGTTCCACTGATTTACCCACCAGTGGGACCACGAGGGAGACTTGTTTCTCGTGGTCCCACTGCTATTTATCTACTCCCTGTATAGTTTTTTTTTATTCGTGACATACGAACGCTGCGCTGCTGGGGGCTCGAAAAAAAAAACAAAAATTATTTAAAACTATTTTAATTAATGATTTACAATAAAATAGATATGACGATAGTTGGAGGAATAACGTAAAGTGAATGATTTTTACATTTTACACTGATCCAATAAAGTAAACACGGGCCACGTTCTGATGATGCATTACCACGTGGTCTTGCATTTGCCGAATTGTTATTTATTTTCATGTAAGTACCTATCCTCTCTGACCCACGGCACAACTACGCCGCTCAACTGGTTGAGCCGTCGGAAATTTAAATTCCCCATAACACAAGTAAGTTACCAATGACTCCACGCAATACTTATTACGAAACACGGCACAAATACGCTGCTCAACTGGATGAGCCGTTGGGAATTGAAATTCCCCATAGCACACTAAAGTTATTAACAATCATGTTATTGTTTTAAAAACATTTGCAAAAGAGGACATACTCGTAATGTGATATATGAACTTATTAAATACCTTTCCACCTCACTAGCTCGGAAAGGCCTTTTTGTATGTTTGTTAACTATTGAGAAAATCGCTTTTTATCCACATGTGAAGAAAGTAGACGTAGAACGTTAAAATTACTATGACCTAGAACGTTGAATGTTTATTTTTGTTTTTTGTAGGTATATTTTATGACATATTTTTGTTTAACTTTTTAAACTTATTTTTTCGTTTTTTTTTTTTTTTACTTTTATTTTTTTTACTTTATTTAAAACTATTTTTAAACTTTATTTAACTTTTTTTAGTTATTTTTTTTTTTGTTTTTTTTTACTTTTTTTTACTTTTTTTCTTATTTTCCTTGCTGTAGTGAGGTGAAAAGATTTGTGTTATACACGGGTGAAAAGTTATTTTACGTCTCGTGTGTTGAAACACTCGCTACGCTCAGGATTCTATTTTTGAACCACTCGCTTCGCTCGTGGTCAATCATGGAATCCTTTCGCTAGCTCGTGTTTCAAATGAACACTCGCAGGTAAAATACAACTTTCCCCCCTTGTATAACAAATAACTATTTTGTACGCTTTTTTAGCACCAGTTGTCTTGTATGTTAAAAATTCGCAAGTGCCACTATTTTTCATTAAACATGACTAAGAGATGAATTTCACAATATAAAATCATTATTCCGAAAAAAGTATCAGGAGACCATATATTAATAGGAGGTTCTGGTTATGAAAATGGGAAAAAAGTCGCGGGGCGGGGGTCCGTCAAAGCTGTCGAAGTACCAGGAGACCATTATTTAACATACCTAATAAAATTTAATTCCTTACCGTGCATTAATAGGAGGTTGAAATACCTATGTTTTTTGTCAGAAGTAAAATAATATATTTACTTTATTACTTTATTCGAACTTTGTTGTTGAACTAGACAACAATATTCGAATTATTTAAATTTTCTAAATATTAGAAATGATTGCATTAAAGAGTTGAAATAATTGGAATATTTCCCTTTACTGCTGTAGTACCATTGGATAGTACCATAAATGGAACTAGTGACACACTTGTATATCGCTAGTTCCATCGATGGTACTAGAGACACAGTTTTTAGTACCATTGTCCGATAATAATAACAGTAGGTACTAGTGACACACTGTTGTTTTCAAGTACCATTAGGAAAAAAACTGGCCACTATTTTGTTTTAGATATTATCATAGTCTATGCTATGATAATTATAAGCAATCCACTTTCATTGACTTTGAAAAGTGTCAACTTCCAGATAGATAGGTATTACTGGAAGAAATTGTGCGTAAATAAAATGTATTAAACCGGTGAAATAATGAATGATTCTGTTGTAAGTGTTATAGTGCGAGGGCGCGGAAAATTATTGTTGTACAATGGGTATGAATTTTATTTTCACACCAAGTACAAAAATAATAACTGCATTTATTTTGGAGTTGTCGGAATTATAAAACTTTTAAATGTCCATAAAGTTTTTTTCCTAAAGGTACTTGAAAACAACAGTGTGTCACTAGTACCTACTGTTATTATTATCGGACAATGGTACTAAGAACTGTGGTCTTTAGTACCATCGATGGAACTAGCGATATACAAGTGTCACTAGTTCCATTGATGGTACTATCCAATGGTACTACAGCAATAAAGGGGAATATTTTTGTCTAATTAGTTCAACTGTTTGAACTTCCAGTTTAACTTAGTGGAATAGAGGTATTTTATTATAGGCAACTGTACAAATATCTGCCATTTTTAGAATCTGCCGTTTAAATAGTAACCACTTTATCTTTTTTTCTAGATTTTATTCTACCACTTTATGGATTTTTTACGTGCAATGAAGTAAATACTACATTACAGTAAAATTTCATGAAAACCGATTTATCGTATACCTATCTTTTCTTAATTGCTTGAAACATTAAAGTTGTGTGCCTGGGCCGGGGAACAATCGTAGGTGACTTATTGTGCCATAGGGAAATCAGTAATTCCCAGTGATCAAACTTTCTGTCAAATTGTGTCATGAGTACATACATTTTCCCCATGAAACAACTAGGTGTGCTATGGGGAATTTAAGTTCCCGTTCGCTCAACCAGTTGAGCAGCGTAGTTGCGCCGTAGGTCAGAGAGGGTAACTATATCTCCTTTATTCAACTTTCATATTACGTTAGGTTTTTACAACAATAATATAAAAAAGTAAAACTTAAAACTAAGGGTGCCGCTGGCAGCGAGTCGGGGCCTTAGCTCCCAGTTTTTTTGTTTTTATTTTTTATATTTATTTATTAGAATTAAAAATATTTTTGATTTTATTTTTACTTATCAGGGCAGTAGAGAGAGGAATCGGTTCGCCCTTGTTAGACCTGGCTCATTGTCAGTCTCAAAAACAAAAATCATCTTTCCGGTGGTCAATAGTTAAGGGCTTACGTTAACATATAATATGTCTTTATCACATAAATTTATAGAAGGGGCAACTCCGTTTATGCGGATTCAGAGTACAACCAAAAATTAGGCTTTATAGCCCTTAACTTTGGCAATGTCCACCGAAGAGACGCGAACCTAAATCTGACAATGACCCACCTAACAACTTTAGCCCTAATGTTTCATTAGACCTAATGCATCACTAGATCTAATGCATTTTTTTTCTTAAATAGTAAACTTTATAGGATTATTGCAAGACAAACCTAACTTATATTTGATGATATTCAAAGTAAACCCGAAAAGTTCACTGTTTCGAAGGAAAATGCATTAGGTCTAAAGTTGTTAGGTCTAACAAGGGAGAACCAGAGGAATCTCCTGACTGTCCGCGCAGTGTCAAGGAGTACCGCCTTCTGTAGGTATCTAACCCTTGACCCAGCCATCTAGCAAGAGTCTCTTAAGGTGTTGGTCGAGACTCTTCGCGATTAAACCGTTTTCCGAAACGACAATTGGGAAAATGATCGTTGAATCAACATCCCACATGGTGGTTACCTCGTAAGCCAGGACTTGCCTCTAGGTACTTGCTGGCTTTGTCCTTCTCGGCCTTCACAAGGTTGTCGTCATGGGGGCTGGTGATGTCGTCGAGTACTGGCTGGCGTTTCGATCGATCTGTCATCACGATACCAGGCATATTAGCTAGAATAGTCATGTCTGTGATGACGGATTGATCCAAATAGTGCGTGGCACGATCATTTTCGAGAACTGGAACAGGCTGTACTTATAGTCAGGGCTTTCGAAGTCAACAAGACCGTTTAGCAGAGCAAATTGCTGGTGAATAATCCTGGCTACAAGATTATGCTTGTCCAAGTACTCGTCGTAAGCAGGATGGCCATAACCGGACATAATATGGCTGAGTTGAGTGACTCCCCGGGACGGTGGCATGCCAGACAGATATCGACCGTACTGTCCTTCAGGATATATTTCCGGTAGTTGTACGTCATGGTAACTTCTTCCGCTATTGCATAGACAAAAACTTCGGTTTCCCCGAAGAGATCCTCGAAACGTAGCCAGTTCACCGATGCGAGCAGGTCTGTGAGGGTCTTGTAGAACCGCCCGTGTAGCTCCTTGCTGTAATTAATAACCATTAACCAAAACAGAAGCGTTTCTGTGTTATGGCAATCGCTGTGCGTTGAGCTAGTGCCGATGGCGTGTGGAGTGCCTCAACAACCATGGTTTGCTTTGGTGTTTTTTTTTTTTTTTTTCATTTATTTACTACAAAAAACAATACAGAAGAAAACATTTGTACAGCGGACAAAGCCGTAAAGGTTTATCTGCCGCTGTATTCGCTCTTTAACTAATTAAATATATATTTTTTACAGGGGTGCAGTTCTATTTTAGCTAATTTAATATTATAGTTACTTACAATAGTAGGTACTTAGTTAATTACTATTGGCCGTATTCATTTAACTCGAGGATTAAACATGCGTACCCATGCGTTTCACTTCAACTGTGGGTATAGTGACAGATGGTTTTTATACCTAAGAGGGGTTGCACTTAGCGACTTTCTAAAGGGTAGCAAACGCGAGACAGTGACGATAAAGGTGATTTTGACAGGTGATCTATCGCTACGGATAGTATCTTGCGACATTCACGCGTTCGTGATACGCGCATTTGTATCGCTACAAAAAGTCGCGTGAATATTTCTAAAATAACGAAATTTTAAAATCTGTGAATCGCGGTATTTTTCATTAGATAAAATATCAGATCTAGGTATAATATACCTAGCCGAGGGAGCCAGCCTGTGGGTAAGGCCGTAACAGCATTTTGTCTTTTTGGCACATTAACATCCCTGTAAATTATTTCCCCTTTGTCATCAACTACTCATTGAGACAATTCTAACGAGCCCACACTCAACAGGGTTACGTCGGTTAAGTACCTAGGTACTGAATTCCAATGGCCACATTCTGTCTCCATCATCAGATCAGTTCGATGGTACCATAATATTGGATTGATTGTCATCCAAACTATACTCATACCCAAAATTTCAGCACAATCGGATTACGATAACTGGTTCCAAATTCAGTCGCAAGATTTGTCGCACAGTAACTAACAAACGACAACTCATGTTAAACAGAAGCTTGTAATAAGAGAATAAGTTTCTATGAAAAAAACATTTTAGATAGAAGCTTTTATTGCAAACTGTATTTTTTTGTATATCGTTATTTACTACTCAATTATAGACGATTCTAAGGAGCACAAACTCAACGGAGTTACCCCGCTATAGTACTGAATTCCCATGGCCACATTCTGTCTCCATCATCAGATCAGCGCGATGGTACCATAATATTGAATCATCATCCAAACTTTGCTTATTCCCAAAATTTCAGCTCAATCGGTAGAGGTTGAAAAATTTGTTCCACACTGACAAACGAACAGGTCAAGTTAAATAAATAAAAGCTTTTAAAATGAAAAAAAGACAGGCTCGCGATTCTGCAGGTCACAGACTCACTAAATAGTTTTTAATGAGTTTACATCAGTCAAGCGGCTTATTCGAAGTATAATTACTGTGAGTTAAGTATCGATAAAGACATATTCTGAGCATTCAAAATAAGCCGCATTGACTATACCTGCATACTATTATGGAAATACTTAGATAAATGATTACCATATAAAGCAGCTTTAACTATCTATGTATATTTTTCAACTGCGACAGATAGTGTTACATTAATTCGGAGTACAATGCTCCTCGCATCACATGAACGTCGTTGCTGCAGACCATGTTTCATCGTCGTGTTATTATTTTCTGCCTGAAAGTGCCGTATGTAAATTTCAGTTTGTTCCTTTTATTTCAAGAAGCGCTAGTTGATATCAACTTATAGATAATTTACTTTAAAAACAAAGTTTTAACCGATTTCAATTCAGTTCTCCGCCAAGCCACATGAACATTTCCACATTTGGACGTACTTATGCAAACAGGAACCAACCCCAACTCCGTCCAAAATTGAGTTAAGTATAGGGCACTGTTCTAAAATGCACCTTCTGTCGACCCTGTAAATATCATAGTGATATGACGACATTTACCTATAAAAACATTACGGTCACAAAGTTACCAACACACGTATTAATAACTTTATAAAAAATCAAAAAGATCTATCTCACATGGTAACCCGACAATTTGCTAAATATGATTATTATATTTATTCTAAACAGACCCAACTAACATGGTTCCTCGTTAAAGTATCTTTATTATTATACCATATGAGACTATGCGGGTTGGTTCCCGCTTGCAAAATCAAAATTGGTCAAATTCATATTGTCACCAAAGATCCAAGTCGCATGGTTCTATGTTAATATAGTTTCATTTATAAAACTTGAGATACCATGTGTTTTGGATCCGGTTTGCGTGGTAAAAAATGCCTAAGTGTGTATTATTTCAGATACTTTTATTAGTTTACTGCAATTTTATACCGGTTAAATAATGCAAATGTGACGTTTTAACGAAATAAATAAGAGATAAGCGTGGTTTGCAAAGCGGACGCAATAAAGTCTCTCATGAATGCGAGCTGTTTGTGATAAACTTGATAAAAAAATTGCCGACATATATATCTCACTACCGTCGAGGACAATGCAATGGGGTCAAGTTTCTTAGATCTGACATGACAGTTTCAAAAATCTTCGAGTTATATAAAGAGGAAGCTAAGGCAGCTGCAATGAGAATCCTGTCATTATCGAAAGTGAACCAAATATTTCTTACTAATTTTAATTTACGAACCAAGCCTTTAAAAAAGGACACATGTAATAAATGTGATTACTTTCACAGCCAAACGCTGACTGCATCGGAAGAAGAAAAATCTGATATTGACCTGAAACGGATAGCACATCAAGACCTTGCAAATCGCTTGCAAACCCAATTGAAAATGGACATGAAACTGGCAAAGTCCGATCCTTCACTGGAAACTATTACCTTTGACTTGGAAAAAACGCTACCTTTGCCACGCATACCTACAAACATTGTATTTTATAAGAGACAGCTTTGGGTATACAATCTTGGTATACACACTGGAAGTAAAGACGAAGCCCATTGCAATGTGTGGGTGGAAGGAGAAGCTGGTCGTGGTGCACAAGAAGTGGGATCTTGCTTAATGAAACATATTTTCGAAAGACTCGACAGCAGCGTAACACGTCTGATTTTATGGAGTGATTCATGTGGCGGTCAAAATCGAAATATTAAACTGGTATTGATGCTTAAAGCGATTTTAAATGACCATCCAACGCTTAACCAAATCAATATGAAATTTCTTGAATCGGGCCACAGTTTCCTCCCCAATGACACAGATTTCGGAAAAATAGAAACTGCCCTAAAACACCATCAGAGACTATACACGCCAGATGATTACATGGATATAATGAAGACTTGCAAGAAAAATAATCCCATGAAAGTTCATCGAATGAATCAACAGGACTTTTTTTCCTCTTTGAAGTTGGAGAAAAATATAACTAACAGAAAAAAAAACACTGACGGAACTAAAGTATCATGGCTGGCTACGAAAGAAATAGAGCTGAGAAAACATGAAATTTACAAAATATATATGAGGCCTAATTTTGATGAAGACTTTAAGGAAGTGGACATACAAAAAAATCTTCGCGGAAAGGTTACTAATATTACCAAGGATATAATGGAGCCCCTGTGGCCATCAGGAAAGCTAATCGCAGACGCAAAGTTAAAAGACCTGAAAAGCCTTCTGCATCTGATTCCACAGGTCAATCATAATTTCTACGTTAAATTAATCCCTGATGAACATATTGAGGACTAGCTGTTGCCCGCGACTTCGTCCGCGTAGAACTTTTTATCGTCTTAGAAAATGATTTCTCTCAATACAAAATTTGAACCCTCTTTTAGGGGATAATTAAAAAAAAAGTTGATGTTCATTTTCTAGTTTGTGAACAAACAGTCTAAAACCAAAGTTAAAAATCTCATACTTTAAAAATGCCTTGAAATACTCAAACTTTGAACCAATTTTAACACTCTTAGGGGATGAATTTGGAAAAACTCTGAAATCAGTTTTGTAGTCTTTTAACGTACAGAATAAGACCGAAGTTAAAAATCTCTTACTCACATTTTTAAATTTTATTGCTCGCCATTTAAAATTGGAACCCCCTTTTAAACCCCCTTAGAGGTTGAATTTTTCTAATCGCTGAAAGAACTTTTTTCGTAAACTTTTAAGTCTCTAGCTCAAAAAAAGTGTTGCCCATACAAAGCTTTCTTAACCCCCTTAGGGGTGGAATTTTCTAAAACTCTGAAAGTACTTTATTATTAATTTTAATAAGTAACATTTTGAATAGTTTTAAGTCTAGTAAAAAAAAAAGTTTTTCCCACACAACACTGGCTACCCTTCTTAAGGATCTTAAGGATCCCCTTAGGGATGGAGTTTTCTAAAACGCTGAAATGTATTTTAATAAGTAATCTTTCTACAAAGTTTCAAGTCTCTAACTCAAAAACATAAACTTTCCCTGATAAAAACTTTGCACCCCTTTTTATCCCCCTTAGGGATAGATTTTTTCAAAACGCTGAAAATCTTTTTTTTGTATTTTTATAAGTAATCTTTCTACAAAGTTTAAAGTGTCTAGCTCAGAAAAAGTGTTCCCCATACAAACCTTGCACCCTTTTTTATCCCCCTTAGGGAATGATTTTTGTAAAACGCCGAATGTAGTATTTTTCATGTTCTAATAAGTAATTTTTCGTCAAAATTTTAAGTGTCTATTAAAAAAAATATGTTTTTCCCATACAAACTTTGCACCCTATTTTACCCCCTTAGGGGTGAAATTTTTCAAAACGCTGAAAGTACTTTCTTTGTATTTAAATAATCTTTCTACAAAGTTTTAGGACTCTAGCTAAAAAAAATAGTTTCCCACATACAAACTTTGCACCCCTATTTTAGCCCCCTATTTTTAGGGGTAGAATTTTCTAAAACGCTGAAAGTGCTTAATTTGTATTCTGATGACGAATCTTTCTACAAAGTTTTAAGTCTCTATTTAAAAAAAATATTGTTTCCCCCATACAAAATTTGCACCCCTATTTTACCCCCTTAGGGGTAGATTTTTTTTAAACGCTGAATTGTATTCTAATGAATAATTTCTCTACAAAGTTTTTAAGTCTCTATTTAAAAAAAAGTAGTTTTTCCCATACAAACTTTGCACTCTATTTTACCCCTTTAGGGGTAGAATTTTCTAAAACCCTGAAAGTTCTTTATTTGTATTCTAATGACTGATCTTTCTACAAAGTTTTAAGTCTCTATTTAAAAAAAAAATGTTTCCCCCATACAAACCTTGCACCCCTATTTTACCCCCGTAGGGGTGGAATTTTCCAAAACGCTGAAAGTGTTTCATTTGTATTCTAATAACTAATTTTTCTACAAAGTTTAAGTCTATAGCTCAAAAAAAAAAGGTTCTCCCATACAAACTTTGCACCCCCATTTTACCCCCTTAGGGGTAGAATTTTCAAAAATCCCTTTTTATCCCTAGCCCACGTTATAAAAGCAACATACTGTGCAAAAATCAACTCTCTAAGATTAGTAGTTTCGGCTGTGCGTTGATGAGTGAGTGAGTGAGTGAGTGAGTGAATAAGTCAGTCAGGACATAGGCATTTATTATGTATAAATAGATAGAAGATAATGAAACTCCCATTCAAATATCTCAAAAAATTATGAAGCTACATCCGTTTTAATGTCGCTTGTTAGAGTGAGAAAACGATGAGGGACTGTGACGTCAATATACTCGAGCGTCATAGTAAAAAACAATCGTTTCATATGAAGGTGCGTTTTGCGGAAAAGGGACAGAACATACCCCCTCTTAAAACTTTGGACTCTTATAACTTAATCATTACCTATATAACCTCTTGCTTTGTTTTTTTCTCCATTTGACTATATTTATTTTAAATTCTTTTTCGAGAAAATACATTATGATTATTTACCATATTTTCGATTCCTGAGCTATAACCACGAACTTCGGAATTCGAAAATATTCGGGTATCTCTATCTCTATCGCACTAACCATGCTCGAGTGACAGGGATGCAAATATATGAACATTGAGTATCGGTTTTCGTGGTAACTTTGGCTGAATGCGCCGAGCGCGTGCCATTGTCATTCAAAAAAAACAAATTCGTGTTAATTATATTGTTCAAATTTGTTGATTTCATTTATTGAAATTACGACATAAAACGACATTTGCGCATATAAGTTCTCATATCAGAATCGAATATTTTTTTATGGTTTATATTTTAGCATTTGTCTCGTAAAGGTCTATCGTAGACGGGATTTAAATTATTAATAAGTGAAAGGCAAAGCAATTCCGCCATTTTGACGAAAATTTGACGGTTCTTATAGCTGACAGTTGGAGCAGCGTTTGATTTCAATAAAAATAAATGAAAAATTAAATGAAGTCGTATATTTCGGAAAATTAATTAACTGTCGCAGTCGGATAAAAACTATCCTAAGTTGCAGCTAGAATAATAATGTACCTATATAAAATGTTTCATATTTTTCCGTTCATGGGATGCTGAGAACATTCGAACCGCGCAAAGCTTAGTTTCAAACTGGCTGATTCTTTTTTTAATTTAGAGATTTATTATAAGTGGAGATGACCTGGAAGGCTTTTCAGGTGAACCAGACTTCGAAATGGAAGAAGAAACTAATGAATAGTAACTAAGTTGGCTGCAGATGTTTTTTTATGTATTTCTTCTTTAAAGTGGCATAATTGATGATGTAGAACTGTTTTTGTGTAAAGTATTTTATACGTTAACATTTGTACTCTACTTTCTTTTAAATAAAATAATGAAAACATACGTTTATTATCGTTACTATGCACCATTGCATTATTACTAGTAAAGTAATAAGGAACCAACCCACACTCAACCTTTTTTGTTAAAAGGAACCATCCACTATTTAAAGAAAAAAACCAGTATACGTTTTGATTTTTGAGTCTGTTACCAGTAAAAACTCTAGAAAATATGGATTTGTTTTATATTACAGTCAAACTTTTCGTTAAAACTTTAACATACTTTTTGTTTACACTTTTTAGACAAAAATCGCTTTATCTCGAAACTGTCATCGTGTGGGTTGGTTCCTGTTTGCATAAGTACGTCCATTTATTTTCCAATTTACCACATGAACTGATTTCTGAGAGCAAATACGTTGATTATTAGAGAAAATAACCAAATCGCTGTATGTGGCCCGATAATATTTGAGGACTTCCGTCAATTCCTCAAGGATCTCAGAATCACCTTTGGCACCTCTTTGTTTGCTATATCAACGGAATGATATCGGAATCGGTGACGTACTTTTATAGTTTGAAGTACATCATTGACAAGTGCCACAAGCCATCTGTGGTCTTCATCATCACTTCCACTTCAGCAAATTTATGATTTCCGTATACACGAGTTATATTAGAAAACACCGAAATTACTACACGCGTGCCTTATATATTTGAGGAGTTCCCTCAATTCCTCATGGTTCCCATCATTCAACTGGAGTTTTGAAAACAATGGGACCAACCTGGAAGCATATACTTTCAATTAAAAAAAGAATGGTACGAATCGGTTCATAAATGACGGAGTTCTGAGGTAACACACTTAAAAAATAAAAATAAAAAATACAACCAAATTGAGAACCTCCTCCTTTTTTTTGAAGTTGGTTAAAAAAAGGGTCGTTACGATAAAATATGGTTACTATGTTATGTTTATATCTACTCGGGTTTGAGAGAGTAAGGGCACAGCGGAATGTCATCTCGCTCATTAATATTTGGAGCAGCCCAACTGAGGAAGCACGGCCTCCACCAGTTACGACCTTCCAGAAGTCAAGACCTTACAGGAGATAGCAGCCGTAATAATACCACTACTTGCTCTATTGGTGGTGTGTCAATTTCAAATGGATATTGTAGCTTCAAATCGTAAGCGTGTACTAATATAATGCAGCTCTCGGAAGTGATTATTAGTTTAACCAAAATAAAAGATAACACACGGGAATTCCTGTGTGGTATCGGGTTAGAGTAGCTCCACCCCCTTATTTCCCGTGAGTGTCGTAAGAGTCGACTAAGGGAACAGGGTTGAAGTGTGTTGTGGGCGATGGGCTAGCAACCTATCACTTCGGTATCACAGTTTGTCGATATTTTATACCCACAACTATGCTAAAAGTAGCACTGGAAAACAAGTTTCATGTGCTCTGCCTACCCCTTTTAGGGATGAAGGCTTGATTGTATGTATGTTTGTATGTATGTAGACGATAACATCGTAAAGAAACCTACTAGAAATTTAAAGCTGGGCATGCATTGGGATAAATAGTGCCCTGCCATGAATCAGAGAAGAATAATCCATAATGTGTAATTTTTATTTTTATTTAAGTACAGTCAGCAGCAGAAATAGCTAAGCGGGCCGGGTGTTCAAAATGACCTGCACACGACTTTATTATTAAGAAATTAAGAGTGTGTGTAGGTCTCTGACTGTGCTTGGTAACATGTAAATTGGCTTTATGAATAAATTGAACATGAATTTGAAGACCTGTACTGTAAAGGTGGTGTGGAGACGAGAGAATACAAGTATTTATATCGATCTAATACATGAATAGAGGTTAGTCCCCAGTGGCATATTCTTTGGTTTTGAATATGATGACGATGACTTTATATTAGTTCTGTGGCACAGTGAAAGTATTACTCTGACCAAAGATGTATATAACTTGGTGTCCGTCACTTACAGATGCATGTTGTGGGCATCAATCCTTTGTTATTTTGGAATATCTTTAGCATTTCGGTGAAGGCTAACAACGTAAAGTAACCTGCCTGCATCTGTGAAGAAATTCAAAGATTAATATCACCACTCATCCATGGGAGCAGTTAAAGTGCCCAACCGTGGGAAGTAGCAGGAAGTTACAAACAGCTCCAGAGCAGGGTGGTGACAATAGTATATGAGCCATGAGTCAAATCTTCATCTTTAAATCTAACATAAGTTTTGTATTCTCAAGACATTAAGCAGTTGCTACTTCAACGAATTGTCAATACTGTGGAATACCAACTTTTCAAAGAGGAGTTTCATATGATCTCTGTATTTATTTATGGCAGTTCCACCTCTATACATTTGTAACTCACGAGATTAAATACATAAATTGCTTTAGAAAATACCCAAATACCGCTATTATGAGTAATTGAGTATACCTAAATCGCAATAATTGCTTCGACGAGTCGTGGGAAGTAGCATGAAGTCACAAACAACTCCAGGGTTGGGTGGTGACGGTGACAATAGTCCATGAGCCATTAGTCCAATTTTCATCTTTAAATCTGACATCGATATTAAGTACGAGTACTTGCTACTTCAACAAAATGTCAACATTGTGAAATACCTAAAACTATTCATTGATTTTATTTTTCTGGTAAAGCTCGCGGGAGTCCGCTGGATGCGGGTGGCGCAGGACCGGTCATTTTGGCACTCTTTGGGGGATGCCTATGTCCAGCAGTGGAAGTCTTTCGGCTGATATGATGATGATGATGATGACGTTTCATTGAGAAATTTCATAGGATATCTGTGGTCATTTCAGGCAGTCCCACTTCTCTTAATTTTAAAATTTGAGAGTAAATACATAACTTGCTTTAGGAAATACCCAAATAAAATACCAAAATATATGAGTTATTGATACCTAAATTGCCATCCCTTAAGTAACACACACTTGAAGAATACTAGACATTTTAGTAAGCTACAAAGAAAATGCTTGTTTACATATACCCAAATTGCTTTGATAATATGAGTATACCTACATCGCTATATATACTACTTAACGAGTTTCATTGATTATCCATGGTTTCCATCTTCAGATCTTGATGATGTTTTTTTATCAGGCCACCCCTAAAGTATACTCTTTATCATCATAATAAGTATAAGTGTACTATATAATATATATGTTATTTGGCTTATATTTGGAGCAGTCCAACAGGTGAATTAAGTACCTTCACCTTACAGAAGACCGCAACCATAATAATACCCCTACTTGCTTTGTGGGTATTTGATGTTGTCTTCCTGGTGGTGATTTAGCCAAAGCATCCGTGGATGCGCTGTTTTCCAAGGACACCTGCATGTCTCGAGCTAATCTAGCTATCAACACAATGAATCCTCAAATCAATAAAGAGTCGGCAGCGCACTTGTGATTCTTTTGTAGTGGCAAGCGTCCATATTTCAAAATTGTAGGGTCTGATGGCAGTCGTTTGAAGAAAAAAAACCGGCCAAGTGCGAGTTGGACTCGCGCACGAAGGGTTCCGTACCATTATCTATAATAGTACATTGTGATACAAGTGAGCTATGTTGATTATTACATCAGAGGCGGAATTATTTATCACGCGAACCGCAGGTAAGACGCACGGACAGGACGGACGGACGGACGGACGGACGGACGGACGGACGGACGGACGGACGGACGGACAGACAGACAGACAGACAGACAGACAGACAGACAGACAGACAGACGGACAGACGGACAGACGGACAGACGGACAGACGGACAGACGTACAGACGTACAGACGGACAGACGGACAGACGGACAGACGGACAGACGGACAGACAGACAGACATACTGCTAAACTCGACCTAAAATACGCGAGTGACCCGTTTTCAATATATTTTAATATGGTCGTCTATTACTCGTTAACTAGTTATGCCTACTTATCTGTGATAGTTTTCGTGTTAAATGCATTATATGTTCAACTGCCATGATTATTTTCATATACCCGGTAACCATTTAGCCGGCAAGGGGCCAGACACGACTCTAATAAAAACCGGCCAAGTGCGAGTTGGACTCGGGCACGAAGGGTTCCATACCATTATCAATAAAAGTATTTATTTTTTTCTGTTTTTATTATTTGTTGTTATAGCGGCAACAGAAATACATCATCTGTGAAAATTTCAACTGGAACTATCACGGTATCAGTGAGATACAGCCTGGTGACAGACATACGGACGGACAGCGGAGTCTAGGCGGTAATAGGGTCCCGTTTTACTCTTTGAGTACGGAACCCTAACGAGTGCCTACGCCAAAAACATTAGCTCATATCGTAAGCTGACCGCAGATACCTTAGAATGCAATTAATCATACTGAAAGTTTAAATCCTGTGATCCTGTCTCATACTAATGCGTTATGCAGAACTTAGGTGTATACGGAATAATATATTTAGCATTTCGGTGAAAGATAAATTTCAGCGTACATTTGCGATGACATTCAAAGGTCGGGCATGGCACGGGCTAGCATGGGGACTATACGTTGTCCATTCCTACTAATCCATGAGGACCATGAGAGGAGTTCTGTGCCCACTGCCCAGCAAGGGAGTAGAGTGAAGTCACAGAACAGGATAATAGCATTACATAGTAAAGTCACAGACAACACCAGGCCATGGTTATGATGAATCATCATCAGATCAGCGTGATGGTACCATGATATTATGATGATGATTATTAGCTACCTACTTGTATACAAAGTGAAAACTGTCGCTCCGCTCACCGCAGCAAAGTCAAGGAAGACCGCTTAATAAAGCCGAGTAAAATGAATTCGATAAGCTCGAGATATTATGAAACAGTCGAATAGCCAAATAACGTAATACTGAGTATCATAATATGACATATTTAGTTATAGGTACTTAACTATAAGTACTTACCCCTTACCCCCTAGCGTTTTCTCTCTCTAGAAAGCAACGGTTGTAGCTTCGTAATTTTTTGAGATATTTGAATGGGATTTTCGTCACCAGGCATAATTTTTTGCCTTCTTTCTTTTGAAGTAATAATCAATTTTAAGTCTACATCCCTATTGTAACTACATCGGTTTTTATCTTTATATTAACATTAAAAATCTTCCAAATTTTTCCTGACTTAGTTGACTTTTCAAACTGTCAACGACTGTGATTATGCTTTGTTTTCAATGACTCATTGTCTATTTTCTTTACAAGACCTCTTTGGTTTAATCTAGCAAATGATACACAACGACTACGTTCGAACTTTTTGATGGATTTATAAATATTATGCACAGGGTCGTATTTACCCTAGGGTCAAGGGGGCCATGGCCCGCGGCGGCAGGCTCCGAGGGGCGGCCCGAGCCGCTCCGAGGGGTGGCGCGAGCCACCAAAACTTACTGGCCCGGGGCGGCAAAACTTACTGGCCCGGGGCGCCAAATCTTTAAATACGCCTCTGATTATGCATTAGAGGGAGCATGCTGTATTTCCATCTTATTCAGGTGTCCATAGACAAAATGATGGGTAGTATAATTTTAAATGTTGGGCCCACATCAATGAAAAAATCGTTTGATTTTTGGTAAGATGCCTAAATCTCTCGAACACTCCTCTCCTATTTTCGACTTCTTACTACGCGTACTCTTAGAATAAATAAGTTAACTTGATAGTTAACTTAGGCTTACTTTTAAATAATTTTGCGCTTTAGTGATAAAAGTAATACAGCTTTTAGGTATGAAGCCATAAAATAGGTACACATCGTAGGCAATACATCTTTAATTAGATATATGACCTTACCTTAGTGCTTGAAAAAGTTTCATGATATTTGAACTTACAGCAACTGGGTAGGTAAATCTCCTTAATCTCCGGTGGTTTGAAACGCTCAAGGTCATTAGGTATTATCACCTCATGATTATCGCCGTAAAAGATTGACAAAACACAAGATTTTTTATGAAATAAAACTCAAAGCCTGTGTCTTTATACGTTTTTAACCAAAGCAAATTCTAATAATCATTTATTTTGATAATATTTGCTGAGATAATAATGACGAAAATACGCCGTGACCGCCGGACCCAACTACTTTGATTTAATGCAAATTCCGATACTGGTTATTTTAGCAAAAATATAGCACTAAGTTGTATCTTAAAAAGACGACAGTCACTAAATGAACACGATGTGTAGACAACAAGCCATAATCGCGATGACTATTGCCACTTTTTTGATCGTCGGAAAAACCATAAAAGGCCTTTCTGCCAGAAAAGTAGTTAAAAGCAGAAGCATCATCCACGTTGTTGCAGATTTTCCGGATCACCTAAAACCGAAAGCAATACACATTGTTGCACGAGTGTTTAACTTTGATTTGATAGGTACTTACATTTATTACTACAATATTGACCACCAGCAGTTTAAGGAGATTTTGAGAAAGGTAGACAAACGGAAACTGCGCCACTGGCTGTTGTACAGTCGAACTCATAAGTAGCTGCACACCTTAGCACCTTGTCACCATCACCCATTTCACAACTTCGTATGGTATGGCAGTTCACGACACGGTAGGTATACGGTATGGTTGACATTATTTAATGTGGCCCACTGTATGTTTATAAAACTGTCAATGGAATTGGAACCTTGGACGGTAGAGTTACTTTTTGAATGGACTAGGTACTTTAATGCAATTCGGCCAATTCAACTAATGTCTTGTATACACGCGGTGTTCAGCCTCTTGTGAGGCAGGCCATCAGCGACAAACTGCTAACTTACTGCTAACTACACCGAAGAAGGTGCCTACATTTGTGGTATTAATTTGAAACTGAGTTTAAGCCGATATGATATTTAAGAAATAAAGAAATTATATGTTAAATCAGGCAATATTTTAATGCGGCAGGCTATGGAACTCTAAGTATAATAAATTAATTGCAGTTTAGGGCTAGCTAGGTCCATGTTCACGGCACGGCTTCGTCAACGTGAAATGGCGCAGATTGGCACCCCGTGGAAACGCATGTTGCTGCGCCGTGTGTTTATATTTTTCACGAAGTGGCAACGTCTTTTCTACGGTACCGTATTATGTAGATGCACGGTGTCACGTGGTACCAACACTAAGCAAAATATCACATTGCCAATGGTACACACACACACAGCATCGAATCAACTGACGTTGCGGCACCGTAGAATACGAGTATAATACTGTGAGTTTTTACTCGGGATTAGGTGTCAAAGCGGACCCCGGACTCCTTTAGGGCACAACCGGGAATAACGCTAGGAACATGATGACTGTGAGCTTTTACTCGGTATGGCGCTGCAACGATAGCTCCTACGGCGCCGCGCCGCACCATATCACGGTGACAGAGTGTCGTGCGATTGTGAATGGCCGAGCCCTTACCTCATGAGTGCCTACTTATCCTACATCGACATCACAGAATAAGTAAATTATTCTGTGATCGACATCCATGTATGAAGCAACGCACTTGGCGTCAAACGTACCGACGTGTAGGGCGCGCATATGAAAACATACATGTTTCTGGGTGCATGTTTCTGTAGTGCACCCTATTTGTATTTGAATCATGTACAATTGTACATCGGCACCGCCAACATTTCTTTCCGTCGGTACAGCTTTTAAATTCTATCTCTCCTTATCGTTGATGCTCAGCATCGCATGATCATCTTAGAGATCTGCTTTATCTGAAACGAAGCACATAACACAGCAAATTAAGTGAGATCAATAACAAATGTGAGTAAATACCATATGACATTTACCACTTTTTACTTTTCATTGTTTGCTTAGTGCTTCTGATATTCTGTAGGTACTTTTGTACTGCATCGAGTATTTCGGCGGCATTTCAAATAACACTTCAATTTGAAATATATCACTTTAAAATTAATGTATTATAACGATAATCTTTGTTCACAATTTGTTTGATTCTTTTGACATGACAGATATGATGACTTTGTCAGTCAGTAATTGACATGATTCATCGTACAATTTATCCGTCAAAAAGTTACGTGTTGCAAATAATTTCTTCAATTCCTCGTTTTAGTATGGGATTTCCATTCAGTCGTTCATTCAGTACAGATCACTTACCGTCTAGGGTCGGATGCCAAAAAAATGACATAAGGGGATAGATTTAAGCTTCAAAAATGACGTTTAAATCTACCTAACGCGCGTACGGATAGTTACGTGATCGACCCACGGTCATCAGTCTAACTTGTCCCGGGGTCTTCCCACGCTGTGCCTGCCGGTACAGTCAGGGGTAATAATATACGTACGAAAATAACGACATAAATATCTGTACAGGACTCTATTGTCAATGTCATAAAGGCGTGTACAGATATTTATGTCCTTATTTATGTACGTATATTATTACCCCTGACTGTACATGGTCGCCACTCGAGAGCCTTTCCGCCCCAATGGCCATCGGTTTTACGTGCACTGTGTCCCGCCCACTGCCACTTAAGTTTAGCGATTCGGAGGACTATATTGGTTACCCCTTTCAGACCCGAAAAACAGACCCTGCCAATGTAAAATGAAGTATATTGACATATGTTTTTGATTTGACAATTACATGTAATCAACCCGCACGATTGTATTAGCCGGGTCCGAAAGGGTTACCTTGGTTCTGCTATCCGCGCCTCATTTCTGATGCGATCACGCAGAGAAACTCCCAGCATAGCCCTCTCCACTTAGGTCTTACTTTGCATTTATAGGTAACATGTAAGAACACAATGAAATAAATGTATTATGTGATGGTAGTCTTTTTACACATGTTCAATAGGTAAGTACAAATATTTGCGATACACACATCTGGCACGAAAAACTCGTGACATCAGAATTTGAAATTTGGCAAAGGGTTGAGTCTTTGTGACGCAAGTTAAATACGGGAAAATTTGCGCTATTTCGGTAATTATCAAGCCCTGAATAATTACCGGCTGTGGAACCCTGTGGGAGAGCTAATCGTGCTGAAGGGGATGCCTCCTGTTCGCCCCCGTGAAAGAGACACTCTTATTTCTTCCGCGCACGAGCAAACAAGAGTCTTCGAGAATTGCTTTTTTGGACAAATTTCGATAAATACCTAACTTTGCAAAGTTTTATTCATATTTAAGTAATATTTTAGATGAGGTAAAATACCATCATTTAAACTTGTTTGTGGCGATTAATAATGTACTGTTTGAGATACTGTAGGCTGAGGTAAAAAAGGGATATTTTCGAAGCACTCCCTTAACGCATTCACTGCCACCGACGCGTATGTGCGTTCCAGTGACTTTCACCGTGTGCCATCGACGCACAGACGCGTTCGTAATTACGTAAAGTGCATTACATAAAGTACATTTTAAAAAGTGTGGCACCTGGCGAATGCCCAGGAAAAGGAGGTGGCAGTGAATGCGTTAAACCTGTCATACTGTATCCCCATGTCTGATCTGTACAATAAGAATTGAATTAACCTACATAGCTTCAAATGGGGCAAACACGAGTAAAGTTGTTTCTCGTCAAGGAAAACGGAACAATTATACTCTTATTCTGCCAGCATTATTTGCAATCTTCACATTGTTTTTACAATGTCTCATCGAACTAAAGTTCTAGCCAATCGCCGGCTTTTTTCGTATTCCAAGTGCTAACAGTAGTATTGATGTGCTGTCCAGCAGTTTATATACTGTGTGTTTACTACGCGCAGCGCTACGAAAATATGTCACGGAAATTATCAAACAAAATTATCAAACTACAACTAAACTCTGATAGTTATCTAAAATATCCTGTGTTTTCATCATGTATGATAATTTGTGACATTGTATTATTTATTTCATCATTATATTCATTATCAATTTATCATAATATGCTCACCTGTAATAATACTTGATTACAGGATGTTACATACGTAGTGTAAAATTAACAATAGCCAGTGATTACAATCGTCCAGGTAAGCTACCTTTACCTACATACATTGTAACTTTAATTGCATATAGTATCAAAATATACGTAAGTAGGTCTCACTGAGCTGTGAGTGGTTACTAAGGTCTGATGCTTCCTCTAAGTTGGATTAGATGGCAGTAGTTTCCACAAAAACCAGCGCCTAGGCAAACAACTCGGGATGATTTGGATTAGTTAGCTGTCCTAGATAGGAACAGCATGATAAGATACCTATATTTTTCACAAAATAAAAACATTTGGTTCCTTCGAATAGAAAAACGCGAATCACCCGATTTTTGCACAGTTGACGAAGGAGATCCTACCAAACTACTGAAATATGGCTGGTATGCAACTTCCAAACTCTTGCAAACATTATTGAGAAGGGACAAACATAATTCACCTACTCGCAGCTTTAGTGTCCAGCCGGAAAGGTCGGAACCGATAAATTTGCCGACGACTACCTACCTACTGGGTATTTGGCCTTGCCAAAAGCACAAATATTGAATATCGACCCCGAGTCATACGCGGTTATCTCGTGAGCCAAGTATTTATTGGTCTTGTCCTTCTCGGCTTTCACGAGATGTCGACGAGCACGGCCCGGCGTTGCGGTCGATCTATTATCACAATGTCAGAAACAACTAAATTATTATTATGCTATGCAATTTTTGTTTTGAAGTTGCCTAATACAAAACAAAAACCTAAATAGTCACATAACGAATGGGGCGAATATCGAACGAGCTTAATAGAGAATGAGTCTAACAAAGAAAGATATAAATTCCAAAAGCGGCGAAATAAGAGAAATACGAATTTAGAATATTACCAAAAACGACAGGACTAATAACGTGTAAGTCTAATAACAACATAGACTAACATCGAACATGCCCAAAGAAGATGTTGTCGAATACCGAAATGAGCCGAAATAAGAAATAGACAAACAACAAAGATTACCAATGTTGATATAGTCGACCCTCGAAAGTGACGAAGGAAGAATGGGTGACGAAAGCAGAACGGGACAAATTTAAGAACTTCACAAAAAACGATTGAGACGAGCCAAGAGTATACTAATACTTTTTCTACCACAAATTTTTAATAAATAGCAAACTACAGAATAGACTTTTCAGGCAGCAAGATTTCTATTCATTATTTTGCTACTCACGCAATTTCTTCAGGAGTGCAATTATTATATTTCTTCGACCATTTTAAAAGGAACG
Source organism: Epinotia brunnichana (assembly GCA_963854355.1). Lineage (NCBI taxonomy): Eukaryota > Metazoa > Arthropoda > Insecta > Lepidoptera > Tortricidae > Epinotia > Epinotia brunnichana. The sequence goes on from OY977938.1 coordinate 13,400,027, forward strand.
TACACTTTTGTCTTCATAAACACGAATAAAATCTTAATAGTTTAGGACTAATTGTTTATCATCTTTCGTTTTTAGGGTTCCGGAGCCAAATGGCAAAAAACGGAACCCTTATAGATTCGTCACGTCTGTCTGTCTGTCTGTCTGTCTGTCTGTCCGTCCGTATGTCACAGCCACTTTTTTCCGAAACTATAATAGCTATACTGTTGAAACTTGGTAAGTAGATGTATTCTGTGAACCGCATTAAGATTTTTACACAAAAATAGAAAAAAAACATTAAGTTTTGGGGGTCCCCATACTCAGAACTGAAACTCAAAAAAATTTTTTTTCATTAAACCCATACGTGTCTTCAAAAATGATATCAAGATTTCTAATATCATTTTTTTATAGAGACACTTCCAAAGTGGTAAAAATGTAACCCCCCCCCCCCTGTAACTTCTAAAATAAGTGAATGATAAAACTAAAAAAAAATTATGATATATTATATATGATGTACATTACCGTGCAAACTTCCACCGAAAATTGGTTTGAACGAGATCTAGTAAGTAGGTTTTTTTCAATACGTCATAAATCGTGAACCGCAATTTATCTCACGGAACCCTTCATGTGCGAGTCCGACTCGCACTTGGCCGCTTTTTTTTTCATTTTGAACTGTATTTTGGTGGGAAATCGGAAATGTGACACCTCTTGTTTATGGTTTGTTTTGTTTTTAATTTGGTTGCATTTGCCATCCGAACCAAACCGAATCCGGACCCGGACCGAATTCGAACTGTTTATTTTCATAAATGATACCAAGAAATTTTAAAAACTCAAAAGATGATGATTTATTATTACCTATTGTAAAAAATAATTTATAATAAACAAATGTTAAATCGTAAACAAATACTTTAATTTCGAAATATTTTGTTTATGTAGTTGGCACCACTGCAATATAGCGGTCGATTTAAAAAAAGTTAAACAGTGCTTTTATGAAAAATGTGTGAACCAAAAAAGTACGCTAAACAGTTGCTTTTTGGGCCATAGAGCATAGAGTTTTTCGACGACTTATTACTGGTGTCATTAAATTTGAGCTACAGCCTATATAAATGACAGAACACGGTACAGGAGTAGAAAAACAATATTTACAAAAGAGGTATATGCTGTCGGTAGCAAAATACAACATTAACTTACTACATACATACATACATTCTATAGGTGCTATAATCTTAATCTAAAAGTAAATACAGAGATAGTGAGTTTGCGTTAAGGTAAATATGATGAAAGGCACTGGCTATTAGTCGTATACTCGTAGGTACACGTGAAGGTAGTAATTATATTATACTTGAGATTCTTTGAGTTGGCGTATTGCATCAAAGATAGTCCATTCAAAAAGCAACTCTATCGTCCAAGGTAGAATATTCCAATTCTAAAGTCAGTTTTATAAGAATTTGGTCACATTCAATTATCTCAACCATACCAATATATTTACAGTATTAAGCATGAATCGTCAACATTTATAGCCTTTATCAGCTTATTGTAAAGTAGTAATTGTTTTAGGCGTCATAATATGGAATTAACGCACTTGTATTATCTCAAGTTCACGTTGCATTATGATTGGTTACTCGTAATTAGTCCTTAATCTATGTAAACAGTCTATGTATCAGCCGCACGATACATAGATACCTACGAGTACATCAGTGGCTTAGGCAATTATTGTAATGTATGACATGATTTTTGGTAATTAAAATTATGTATTGGGAAGACTACCTGAAAGTGAACATCATTAAAATGAAAACTAAACAGATATAAATATATAAGAAGTTCGCTCTATATATACTTACCATATAGTATGATTTTCTACGATTTGCTATAAATTTAGAACACATAATCGGCAAAGTTTATGTATATCTATAAATATAAGAAAAGACGATAAAAAGGCAACCCTAGTGCATCGTGAGGGCGATGCACCCTGTTTAGTTTGCTCAACGCTGAGCAATTCTATTAGCACACCTTTTTCCTGTGAATCTGCCTTCATGTCAATACATAAAAAAATCACGAACCACAACGTGATTTTATTGAAATTACTTTTATATAGGTACCAACAATATTCTGTAATCAACCGATTCTGCTTAACCTAATTTTAAAATAGAAATCTATATACCTATGTGAATTTATAACTTCACGAACCATTACGTTCCTATATTGACTTTAGTAAATTGATTCTGCGTGACATTGTTATTCCTTTTACGATATTTAACGGAAAAGTGGCGTCAGGTATAAAATATCCCACCAAAAATATCAATGTAGAATGGGAGCCAAGTTCAATATTAAGAATATGCGTGGTTGTCAACTTCGCCGACAAAAGAATTGAGATCTAAATGAGTTTATACAATATACCCAAATCTATATAGGTGTCCCTATAATATTTGAAGATTTCCCTCGATATCTCCAGGATCCTCATCCTGACTCTGACCTGATGACAGTAGTCCCATCACTTCGGAAGACTCTTTCAAGACAAATGAAATGAAATGAAATCGTTTATTTCGCTAGGCTAGAGATATGGTTACATACGATGGTAGAATAATTTCACAATAATAACGGCCCATAATACCTCGCCAACAAAAAAAGATTTTATCTAAATGGTTTATAAATGATGGAGTTGTAAGGTAACAAGCATATTTAATAACTAGCTGTTGCCCGCGACTTCGTCCGCGTAGAACTTTTTATCGTCTTAGAAAATGATTTCTCTCAATACAAAATTTGAACCCTCTTTTAGGGGATAATTAAAAAAAAAGTTGATGTTCATTTTCTAGTTTGTGAACAAACAGTCTAAAACCAAAGTTAAAAATCTCATACTTTAAAAATGCCTTGAAATACTCAAACTTTGAACCAATTTTAACACTCTTAGGGGATGAATTTGGAAAAACTCTGAAATCAGTTTTGTAGTCTTTTAACGTACAGAATAAGACCGAAGTTAAAAATCTCTTACTCACACTTTAAAATTTTATTGCTCGCCATTTAAAATTTGAACCCCCTTTTACACCCCCTTAGAGGTTGAATTTTTCTAATCGCTGAAAGAACTTTTTTCGTAAACTTTTAAGTCTCTAGCTCAAAAAAAGTGTTGCCCATACAAAGCTTTCTTAACCCCCTTAGGGGTGGAATTTTCTAAAACTCTGAAAGTACTTTATTATTAATTTTAATAAGTAACATTTTGAATAGTTTTAAGTCTAGTAAAAAAAAAAGTTTTTCCCACACAACACTGGCTACCTTTCTTAAGGATCTTAAGGATCCCCTTAGGGATGGAGTTTTCTAAAACGCTGAAAGTTCTTTTTTAGTATTCTAATAAGTAATCTTTTTGCAAAGTTTTAAGTCTAACTCAAAAAAAAGTGTTGCCCATGCAAAGCTTGCTCTCCTTTTTAACCCTATTAGGGGTGGAATTTTCTAAAACGATTTGTGTTCTTTTTTTGTATTTTAATAAGTAATCTTTCTACAAAGTTTCAAGTCTCTAACTCAAAAACATAAACTTTCCCTGATAAAAACTTTGCACCCCTTATTATCCCCCTTAGGGATAGATTTTTTCAAAACGCTGAAAGTCTTTTTTTTTGTATTTTTATAAGTAATTTTTCTACAAAGTTTTAAGTGTCTAGCTCAGAAAAAGTGTTCCCCATACAAACCTTGCACCCTTTTTTAACCCCCTTAGGGAATGATTTTTGTAAAACGCCGAATGTAGTATTTTTCATGTTCTAATAAGTAATTTTTCGTCAAAATTTTAAGTCTCTATTAAAAAAAAATATGTTTTTCCCATACAAACTTTGCACCCTATTCTACCCCCTTAGGGGTGAAATTTTCCAAAACGCTGAAAGTACTTTCTTTGTATTTAAATAATCTTTCTACAAAGTTTTAGGACTCTAGCTAAAAAAAATAGTTTCCCACATACAAACTTTGCACCCCTATTTTAGCCCCCTATTTTTAGGGGTAGAATTTTCTAAAACGCTGAAAGTACTTAATTTGTATTCTGATGACTAATCTTTCTACAAAGTTTTAAGTCTCTATTTAAAAAAAATATTGTTTCCCCCATACAAAATTTGCACCCCTATTTTACCCCCTTAGGGGTAGATTTTTTTAAAACACTGAATCTAGGTACTTTATTTGTATTCTAATGAATAATTTCTCTACAAAGTTTTAAGTCTCTATTTAAAAAAAAGTAGTTTTTCCCATACAAACTTTGCACTCTATTTTACACCTTTAGGGGTAGAATTTTCTAAAACCCTGAAAGTTCTTTATTTGTATTCTAATGACTGATCTTTCTACAAAGTTTTAAGTCTCTATTTTAAAAAAAAATGTTTCCCCCATACAAACCTTGCACCCCTATTTTACCCCCGTAGGGGTGGAATTTTCCAAAACGCTGAAAGTGTTTCATTTGTATTCTAATAACAAATTTTTCTACAAAGTTTAAGTACATAGCTCAAAAAAAAAGGTTCTCCCATACAAACTTTGCACCCCCATTTTACCCCCTTAGGGGTAGAATTTTCAAAAATCCCTTTTTATCCCTAGCCCACGTTATAAAACCAACATACTGTGCAAAAATCAACTCTCTAAGATTAGTAGTTTCGGCTGTGCGTTGATGAGTGAGTGATTGAGTGAATAAGTCAGTCAGGACATAGGCATTTATTATGTATAAATAGATAGAAGATAATGAAACTCCCATTCAAATATCTCAAAAAATTATGAAGCTACATCCGTTTTAATGTCGCTTGTTAGAGTGAGAAAACGATGAGGGACTGTGACGTCAATATACTCGAGCGTCATAGTAAAAAACAATCGTTTCATATGAAGGTGCGTTTTGCGGAAAAGGGACAGAACATACCCCCTCTTAAAACTTTGGACTCTTATAACTTAATTATTACCTATATAACCTCTTGCTTTGTTTTTTTCTCCATTTAACTATATTTATTTTAAATTCTTTTTCGAGAAAATACATTATGATTATTTACCATATTTTCGATTCCTGAGCTATAACCACGAACTTCGGAATTCGAAAATATTCGGGTATCTCTATCTCTATCGCACTAACCATACTCGAGTGACAGGGATGCAAATATATGAACATTGAGTATCGGTTTTCGTGGTAGCGTCGCAGGTACTTTGGCTGCATGCGCCGAGCGCGTGCCATTGTCATTAAAAAAAAACAAATTCGTGTTAATTATATTGTTCAAATTTGTTGATTTCATTTATTAAAATTACGATATAAAACGACATTTGCGCATATAAGTTCTCATATCAGAATCGAATATTTTTTTATGGTTAATTTTTTAGCATTTGTCTCGTAAAGGTCTATCGTAGACGGGATTTAAATTATTAATAAGTGAAAGGCAAAGCAATTCCGCCATTTTGACGAAAATTTGACGGTTCTTATAGCTGACAGTTGGAGCAGCGTTTGATTTCAATAAAAATAAATGAAAAATTAAATGAAGTCGTATATTTCGGAAAATTAATTAACTGTCGCAGTCGGATAAAAACTATCCTAAGTTGCAGCTAGAATAATAATGTACCTATATAAAATGTTTCATATTTTTCCGTTCATGGGATGCTGAGAACATTCGAACCGCGCAAAGCTTAGTTTCAAACTGGCTGATTCTTTTTTTAATTTAGAGATTTATTATAAGTGGAGATAATAAAAATAAGAGCTGTTGCTCGAGGGTAGATGTGGACACCTAAGTGGTGAGTTGGCTATATGTTTAAAGTCCAGTGCCACCTCTCTACCCCCCAGCTCTCTGACCGGTGTTGCCCTTAGGCCATTTTTAATGCATGCCCATCTAGCAGTTGGCAAGTCACCGTCTGCCAGAGATAAAAAGTAAGACAGTTTTATTAGGCAGGCGTCCGATGTTTGACCCAGCCACCAGTCCATAAATTTCACCCAATATTTAACCCGTTTTATTTAGATTCCATCGATCAGCAATAGTCCCTATACACCCCAGCGGGTGCTGTCTCTGTGTGCGTCCCATGACACGGGCAGGGTTAAATTGTCAAAAGGGTCTCTACGATGTTGGCTCAGTTGGTACTTTGTAGGTACCTAGCCCCACGCACGCCTCCCAAAGGTCCAAGACATAAAAATAGATAATACTTAAAAATGCATACACACAATTACCCAGCTGGACGCCAAATCTCAACTTTGTAGGTCATCTGGAAGTATGTTAGGTTTTAGATCTATCCGTCAGCTAATAAGTCAGTGATAAAAATTCCAATTTTTAGACGTTAATATCTCATTAACCGTTTTACCTTTTTATATGAAATTTCAATCTATCATGCTTCTGTGTTCACATTTTCGCATTCAATTGTCATAGGTACATTTGGAGAATGATTCCTGAAAACTGATTTGGGTCCATTAAGAATTTGGCATGCCTCTGTGACATTACATATCTCATACATACGGAACGAATGTTTTGTCTGTGACTTTACCACGAATTCTGGTGTATGTGATTATTTTGTAAATACTATTAAGTATTACGAGAACAATATTCCTTTGCTATTCCGCTAAAAAACGTGCTGGTCGATCAGCGCAGATCAAATGCAACCAATAATGAAAAAACCTTAATCATATTGATATATGATCATGATTGATATTGATATATTCATATTTCATTATTGGTGGTGGTTTGCTGTAATTATTTGCATATTTATACGCAAATAGTTGCATTTGATCTCCGCTGATCGACCAGCACGTTTTTTAGCGGAATAGCAAAGTAATATTGTTCTCGTAATATATCACGGACTTTCGCAAAGTAACGCCCGATTCAATTAATTACTATTAAGTACTTACATTAGTGCGTCACTAATAGTTCCAGCTAAACTACTAGTCTGCTCTGAATACAGTCGCAATTCAAAGCGGACTAGAAGTTTGGCGAAAACTGTATTCTGTACTTAGTTGACTCTCCCGACATGACACAATAATAAAAAGATTTCCGATCACTTCTCCGAAATCACCCTGCATAAGACTTAAATAAAAATTAATATAAATAAATCAGCATAGGTATATACGTCCCACTGCTGGGCTAGGCCTCCTCTCATGACAGGGAACGGAAGACTTGAAATTATGCCATTACTCGTATAAACGGTTTTGACCGTATCAAATACCTGCTCGCTAATGCTCCCATTGTCCGGGCCATAACCATACTTAACCAGCTTTCAACTAAAATAGACTTATTTAATTGCACTCTGACTGAGTTTACAAGAGCCGCAAGCAGACAATTGTTTTTCTTAAATACTTGTATATTGTGACTGTAGCTTTATTGATGTTTTATTTTTTGTGTTAATCTTAATTTCTTATTGTTGTACATATTATCACGTGTTGGACTAGTCTGTAAGCGATATGTATATTTATGCTAATAAATAAATAAAGAAATAAAATAACGTGTGCGTGCTTTTGATTTTGTATACACTCTTTTATCATGCACCAATCATACATTTCTACATAGCCAAATCATTGACTAACATTATGTCGTTCTTTTAAGTGTTTCAAAGTCCAGGAAGTAAATGTTAACCTTTTTTTTCACTATTCCAGCAACCCTCATCACCGCAACCGCAGGCACCTGTTACGGCTGGCCGTCGCCGACGCTTGCCTACCTGCAGTCGGACGGGAGCTCCATCCCCACCACCCCGGACCAGGGCTCGTGGATCACATCCATCATGATACTGTGCTCTGCGCTCACGCCTATACCCTCCGCCTACTTCGCAGACCGCTTTGGACGAAAAACTACATTACTACTTGGTAAGAGATTATTAGGTTTTTATCACACTTGCTCATAAATGTTGTTATTCCATGCCTATATACAGAAGGACAATGCCCTAAATTGTTCCCGCGGGAATAATGGTATTTTACAGCTCCCAAGTGACTAATGAGCTTGTGTGTGATCTGATTGGTTTAAGTAAATCTAGATGGCCGCGCGCTACAAGAATTCTGCTCTGTGATTGGTTGAAATATTGAAGCTGCGCGCTCCACTCGCACTGATCTGGAAGTGAAGTTGTCAATTTCGTCAATTTTTGATTGCTGCGCTTGTATGAAATATAGATTTTTATGTCTTTTGTAGTTACTTTATTTATTTTCTCGCAAATGTGATGAAAAACATTGTGAATGTTGTTCCCGTTACTTGGGGGCTGGTCTCCTCTCTTTCAGCTTATTTTCGCTAATCATATAAAGATTCATAAATAAACAAAGAGCGATAGTTTACTACCTGGGGCCCATTGCATAACAATTTACAACGTTCAAATTAAAGTAAAAATTAAAAAATTTAGGCTCTGAGCCGGATTCGAACCGGTGACCACAGGCATACATGGCCCGTCACTACTAACCAACTGAGCTATCGGAACAATCTGTCTCAGCCCCTAAATCTTTCAATCACTTCCTTCTTACAACGCTTTTAGGGAGGCGTGTGGCGACATCTACCTAGACGACAGCGGGCGTTAACTGCTTTATACAAAATTAATTTAGTACGGGGTGGTGCATCGTTACTGACGATTTCTCAATATAATTTCAGACGTTGATGCCGTTAAAGAAGCATATGTCTTCTAGGTAGATGTCGCCACACGCCTCCCTAAAGGCGTTGTAAGAAGGGACTGATTGAAAGATTTAGGGGCTTAGACAGATTGTTCCGATAGCTCAGTTGGTAAGTAGCGACGGGCCATGTATGCCTGTGGTCGCCGGTTCGAATCCGGCTCGGAGCCTAAATTTTTAAATTTTTCCTTTAATTTGAAAGTTATAAATATCGTTAGCAGGCGTTAACTGCTTTATACAAAATTAATTTACAACGTATTTAATACCTATAAGCGGAAGTCTCTATCTAATGCGAGGAGTTGAAAAGATGTTTCCGCTTGTAATACAAGTTACAAGTTCTTATGTAATAGGCCCCTGTAGGTGCAATTATCTACATAGAATATTCAAACTCCACTCTACATTTTCTATGTAATTATGAACGCATATTTTCATCCTTGTCTTGATGCGGACGATTTGTACCGGGTCAGTTGAAATCAATTTTCCCATTTTAACTTTACAAGGTTTTTAATAGATTTTTTCATGATATAAGACGATATTTCGATCACTCACTGCAAAAGGTTCTGTTTATAGGTATTTTATCACTTTGTCTACGCTCAATGGTGTCAACCTGCCACCTAAAAAGATGTATTTCACCTAATATTAACACTAAGAAGTGTAACACTTACATTGGAAGCTGTAAGCCCCTTAAAAGCAATGCCTAGCTGAGCAACTTTTCAAATCTCAAATTTTTGACGCAATGTTTCTGTCGCGCTGTTGTGGGCGGCGGGAGCTGTCTATGTGTGAGCGCACGCACACAGGCGCGAGACGCGAGCACTCTCTCGCTGCGCGCCGTTCCGTTGACATCGCCCGCGAGCCGGACGGAATTTATTTTTCACCTCACTAGCTCGGAAAGCCCATTTTTATTCTTTAAAAACAGATAGCAAAACTGCATTTTATCCACAAGAGTGCAAAGAATATTTGAAATCCGAACGTGTTATTAGTTACTTTCTTAAACATAATAACATGTAAAGGCCAGTCCAGACAGGACATTTTTCGCCCATCAGATTTATTTTATTAAGGTACCTTTTTTGAATGTTTTATTCTTTTTTTAAATGTTTTTAATTAGTATTTATTTTTTAATGTTTTTTTTGTTTTATAAATCTTTTTTATTTTTCTCCTTTTTAAAAATGTTGTTTCTCTTTTTAAATGTTTTGTTTCTTTTTGAATATTTTTCTGTATTTTTTTTCTCTTTTTAATGTTTTTTTGGTCTTTTTTATACGTTTTTTTCTTTTTTTTTAAATCTTCGTCTTTTTTAAATGTTTTTTGAAATTCTATTTATTTTTTTGATGTTTTTGTTTACATGTTAATGCTTTTTTTTATATTTTATTGATTTAAATGTGTTTATTCAAGGTTTTTTTTATTTTTTCCACTTAAAAAAAAAATCTTTTTAATGTTTTTTTTCTTTTTGATTTATTTTTGTGGTTTTTCCACTTTTTCCTCAATTTAAATGTTTTTTTTAAGTTTTGTCTTTTTTTATCTTTTTTATACGTTTTTTCTCTTATTTTAATGTTTTTTGTATCTTTTTTTATTTTATTATGTTTTTGCCTCTATTTTATTGCTTTGTTTTTCTTTTTTCAATGATTTTTGCTTTTTTCTCCTTTTTATAAATGTTTTGTTTCTTTTTGAATGTTTTTTTCTTTTTTTAGGTTTTTTTGGTCTTTTTTCTCTTTTTTATACGTTTTTTCCTTTTTGTTATGTTTGTTTTTTATTATTTCAAGGTTTTTTGAAATTCTCTTATATTTTTTTGATGTTTTTTTAATTTTTTTTGATTTATATGTTTTTTCAAGGTTTTTTCTTTTACCATTATTTTAATTTAATTTTTCCACTCTTTTTACATGTTTTTTTGTCTTTTTTTGTCTGTTTTTACGTTTTTTCTCTTAATATAATGTTTTTTGTAACTTTTTTTCTTTTTACGTTTTTTTTTTGTTTTTTGTCTTTTTTTACGTTTTTTTTCTTAATGTTATGTTTTTTGTAACCTTTTTCTTTTTTATATGTTTTTGTCTCTATTTTATTGCTTCGTTTTTCTTTTATCAGTCTTTTTTAATGTTTTTTGAAAAAATCTTTTTGCCTTTTTTAAAAGTTTTTCTTTATTTTAATGTTATTTTTTTTGTTTCTCAATGTTTTTCTCTTTTCCTCTTTATTATATATTTTTTTTAATTTTGTAATATTTTGTTTCTTTTTACATGTTTTTTAATTTTTTTTCACATTTTTAATGTTTTTTTCCCCTTTTAAATATTAAAAAAAAAATCCTTACTTTACTTTTCTGTTTTTTTTTGTTTTTTTTTCTCGCTTTAGTGAGGTGAAAAGATTTGTGTTACACACGGGTGCAAGTTATTTTGACGTCTCGTGTGTTGCAACACTCGCTACGCTCAGGATTCTATTTTTGAACCACTCGCTTCGCTCAGGATTCTATTTCAGGTTCAACCATAGAATCCATTCGCTAGCTCGTGGCTCAACCCTAGAATCCATTCGCTAGCTCGTGTTTCAATTCCACACTCGCGGTTAAAATACAACTTTGCACCCTTGTATAACAAATAACTATAGTACATTCCTGCGCGCCTCAAGCCTCTGGGTAGTTATTCGGAACACGCTAATGCGCCTCACCTCACCCGTCAAGCCTAACGAAACTAGACCTCTGCCTACGTTTAGTTACCTACTACGAACCGCGGCATCAAGATTTATTTGTGGGTGAACGGTGAGGTGAGGTTAAAACAAGTTACAGAATAGCGGACTTGCTGTATTTGTTTTTGGTATTATAACGAATTTTACGTATATCCCGCTAATTTTTCTGAGTCGGCTTTTGTTTACTGGACTTTTTATGGTAGTCTGGTACCTACCTACAGGTTAGAAAAAATATTTCCCACAGGCAACGCAAAATAAAACTCTGTTATCCGTGTCGTAAACACTTTCACAAGTACAAAGATTAACCTATTGTTAGGTTTATGTAGGTAAAACCTCTCTTATTATAGTGGAAACAACTATAAGCTCAAAATTTGCCAAAAATACTGTACTTCTGAAACATATTGGGATCTGGACATGTAGGACAGAGTATTAAAAATATATATTTACGCATATAGCTTCACCTCCTCTCACCCCCAAAAAAGTCCCGAAACGTGGATTTTTATCATTAAAAAGAAAACCGTACACAATACACGAAAAATGTGCCGTACTAAAATAATCCTTGATAAATTTACTATCAACTACTCATAAATACTAAAGCAATATATCTTATGATTGTCGCGCATACTGCCACGAAAAGTCAATTTTATTATGATTTCTAGGTTTAAACAAAACAAAAAAAGTAAAAGTGTAATTTTCTCAAAAAGATGAATATTTATTGCCAAGGTATGTATAACAAAAGTAAGGGATAGAATTTTCTCTTTCAAATTAGATATAGTTTATTTATAAACTCCTGCAAATCATGTTGCTGCGCCATTTTGAAAATTAATTGTCATCTGGTGGAGGCAATCTTGATCATCAAAATAAGGAAAAATATTTACAGAAAAAAACCAAATCGCTGTATGTGGGCCTATAATATTTGAGGACTTCTGTCAATTCCTCAAGGATCTCAGAATCACCTTTGGCACTTCTTTGTTTGCTATTTCAAATGAATGATATCAGAATCGGTGACGTACTTTTATAGTTTGAAATACATCATTGAGAAGTTCCACAAGCCATCTGTGGTCTTCATCATCACTTCCACTTCAACAAATTTATGATTTTCGGATGAACACCGAAATTACTACACTTGTGCCTTATATATTTGAGAAGTTCCCTCAATTTCTCATGGTTCCCATCATTCAACTGGAGTTTTGAAAACAATGGGACAAACCTGGAAGCATATACTTTCAATTAAAAAAAGAATGGTACGAATCCGTTCATAAATGACGGAGTTCTGAGGTAACACACATTTAAAAAAAATACAACCGAATTGAGAACCTCCTCCTTATTTTTTAAGTCGGTTAAAAATGAAGGAGTGTATTAATAAATTATACCTCATTTTAAGGAAGCGGAAAGCGGTTAAGTAAGAAAGTCTTCAGAAAACTAACCTTTTAGCAAAAAAAATGCATAAATCATATAACATATAGACGTTTCGTGGCAAACTGCGCAAAAACCACAAGTGATACTTATCGCTTTGGTATTTATGAGACATTGATGATTAATTTATCAAGGATCATTTCGGTCATGAACTTTTGTTGTGTATCTTTTATGGTTTTTCTTAAAATTAGTAATACCCGCATTTTGGGACGCTTGTTTGGGTGATGGGGGTGAAGGTATGGGGGGGGGGGGAGGTGAGTGAATTCAATTTAATAGTGTGTCCCTCCCTAGTCCCTACACATCCCAATAGGTTTCAGAACTACAATATTTTTCAACATTTTCCATACATTGCGATCTAGGTTGCCTGTATTATGTTATCATCATCATCATCCTGGCCGATTTTGACCACGGCGACTGGAAATATGGCTAATAAGAGCGTCGTTCGTGAGCTCTCGGGTGACTGACGTAGCCTATCTTTGCAGAGAATGTGCGACCACATTCCCTACATGTCATCGATAATTTTCACCACTAGTGTATCGACAAAATATGTCAACGACTGTTGCCCATCACTAATCCTTCTGTGTACGTATATTTAGATACTGCCTCCGCCTCCAATTCATGTGATAAGGACAACTGCAGCTCGGACTAAAATTCCCACCCAAAAAACACAAAAATCGAGGTTTCGCTCTCGACTGTTTCCTCCTCCAAAACGCAACCAATCATTATTTTGGAAACTGCAAGAGGAAGAAATAATCTATGCCGCTACGTTTTGATTTTTTGGATATTTGTTGTCATATTTGTATACTGCGCCTTTTTTTGCAGCGAATTCAATAAAGCCAGTTTGCGATTTTCGAGGCGCTGTAAGATTCTTTAAAATGAAAATATCCAAAAAAGCAAAACGTAGCGGCATAACTATTGATGATATTGATCTTATTTGAAAAAATCATTGCTCTAGGTTCAAAAACCAGGGAGGAAACAGTCGAGAGCGTTTGTATGGGAAAATCGCAGATAGCCATTCCTCTTAAGTACGCGTAGGGCGCTCCTCCGTCAATTGATCGTTCAATTACCCGCTTCCTTGAGGTCATGACGCGACATTGACCTTCCAATCGTATATTTCCAGGGGCCGTGCCATTCATCCTGGGCTGGATCCTGGTGATCGTGGCCAAGTCGGTAACGGTGCTGTACGTGGCCCGGATGTTCTCCGGGCTGGGCTACGGCATCGTGTACACCGTCGCACCCATGTACACCGGGGAAATTGCCACCAACGAAGTCCGAGGCGCTCTCTCCACGCTCATCACCCTCATGAACAAAGTACGTATGAACGGTTCATAATAGTGGGTTTAGAGCAGTGTTTTTCAACCTTTTTCATGGCGCGACCCCCCTAGAGTAAGAATCCAAGCAGCCGCGACCCCCCGTTCAAAAACACTGGTTTAGAGCAAGCGATGACCTGTCAAGTATTAGTAGCGTAAAACCAACCGTTATGTACTTAAGTTTAACAATGATCGGCCGGTCGCGCGTTTGCTGTATATTTCAAGAGGCACCTTCCCCAATTTTAACGGTTGATTTTTATAGGTATATACGTACGCGTGTAGGTACCAAGCCTTAGATTGCTACCGTATTACAAGCAAAATAGGCATTGTGACTGGAAGTACAAATTTGAGCAATAATTATTAAAAAAACTAAGTCATAAATTACACTGTACCCCAACCACACTCTTTGTCTTATGACCCTCTCAACCAACAAGTCTCCAGAGTCACCAGGTGGGTCACAACACAAGGCTGTATAGCGTTGTACTAACACTAAACTCAAAAGGAGAGTAGATATGTCATCACCAACCGTTTCAAAATTAACTGAAAATTATTTCAAATTACAATGTGTTTCTAAGAGCTATCAGAATCTCACTTACCTAGATTTGTATTACTGCCTAAGTAGGACTTGATATTTTGAGTATTTACCTACATAAACATTAGATAGGTACATTAAGCCTACTGAGAAATTCCTATAATATTTTATATGTAGGCGTAGACAAAGCAAGCTGTCAAAATAAGAGGATAAGCCGAAAGACCTTCTAAGATCTTCGAGGATAACCACCTGAATACTTACATACTTAATAACGTAAATACGAACAGCCGTAAATAATGCATTGTTCTCTGCAAAACAATGTGTCTTGCTTCGCCAGGACGGTTATTGAAATAGGTAGCTAGTACAATAAAAATTATGTAGGATAGGAAACGGTTCTTTTTTTTATAATTAAAAACGCTATAACCTATGTCTATTTGAATTGTCGTTCTGCTTTACTGGATTTCCACTTGGTGTACTTATTACGAGTAGCATACTTTCCGATCAATCCACGTTTATATGAGGTACTTCGAACACATCAGCACATAAGCAGAAACTTGTCAATTGTAAAGACTCGCAATATGTATCTACTAGGTAATCTCCAGTGCGTTCAGAATGAGATCCTGGAGTCCTCCGCATTAGAGCCACTTAGAGCGCAGATGCCACTTAGAGCCGGCTGCCGTGGAGTTTTTAGTGGATAGAAATACCACATAACCCAGTCATCCCCCGATGAGACCTGGTTCGCAGGTTTCCTCCACGAAACAATAAAAAGCGGCCAAGTGCGAGGCGGACTCGCACATGAAGGGTTCCGTGAAATAAATTGCGGTTTACGATTTATGACGTATTAAAAAAAAACTACTTATTAGATCTCGTTCAAACCAATTTTCGGTGGAAGTTTACATGGTAATGTACATCATATATTTTTTTTAGTTTTATCATTCTCTTATTTTAGCAGTTACAGGGGGGGGAGACACACATTTTACCACTTTGTAAGTGTCTCTTGCGCAAACTATTCAGTTTAGAAAAAAATTATGTTAGAAACCTCAATATCATTTTTGAAGACCTATCCATACGTATGGGTTTGATGAAAAAAATTTTTTTGAGTTTCAGTTCTGAGTATGGGGACCCCTAAAACCTAATGTTTTTTTTTCGAGTTTTGTGTGAAAATCTTAATGCGGTTCACAGAATACATCTACTTACCAAGTTTCAACAGTATAGCTCTTATACTTTCGGAAAAAAGTGGCTGTGACATACGGACGGACAGACAGACAGACAGACGGACGGACATGACGAATCTATAAGGGTTCCGTTTTTTGCCATTTGGCTACGGAACCCTAAAAAAAGTAAGCGGGGATAGCTATTATAGTTTAGGTACTTCTATATGTTTACCTGACTAATGTTTTTAGGGTTCCGTACTCAAAGAGTAAAACTGGACCCTATTACTAAGACTCCGCTGTCCGTCCGTCCGTCCGTCCGTCTGTCTGTCACCAGGCTGTATCTCACTGATACCGTGATAGTTCCAGCTGAAATTTTCACAGATGATGTATTTCTGTTGCCGCTATAACAACAAATACTAAAAACACAGAATAAAATAGTTTTTTATAGATAATGGTACGGAACCCTTCGTGCGCGGGTCCGACTCGCACTTGGCCAGTTTTTTTTTTATTTAGTTCGTTCACGTTAGGATTTCAGGTAGCAAGATGTGTTCAAAATTCTGATACGCCCCTAACGTCTGCAGCGATACACCTCTATGTGAGCACCTTCAAGACGATATTAGGTGTCATAGAGGTCAACTTGTATCGAGATATTCGAGATTGCTTGAAGCCGTACTTGTGGCCAGTACCAAATAGCTTTGAGGTTTAACAATGAAATTGATATTTATCAAACCGAAACTGGAGTACTTGGCTAAGTACCATTGGAAAAATACAATAAGTTACCTACTGCCAAATAGTTTTATTTTCGAGACAAGCATAATTTACATTGCCTTTTTACCCGTAATAATATATAAATTAAATGGGTACTTATTGAGAATGAAATCAAATCCTTTGTTTAGATTATTAATTACAATTTAAATAATTAGTATTAAGTTTCGAGCTTTTAACAATTTCAAATGTTCTCATTAGTCGTATCTGCGCGTAATTGCGCTGACGAACACGCGGGCGCAAAACGTGACTCATTGCTTTAATTACATATCGCGCATGGGTTGCTACACAATCATATCCAACATCAAACACAAAGAGTTCGCCTTAATTTACAGCTAGTCTTAATTACATTTCTACTACTCACTTTCAAAGCGTCATATCAGTACCGTATATCTGTTGTATTTGAAAATACAACTTTTCCAACGGCATGATAAAGTCTACATTGTAAATGCTATAAAAAGAGCCATGATATTGGAAAGGTGTTCA
Organism: Epinotia brunnichana; assembly: GCA_963854355.1. Lineage (NCBI taxonomy): Eukaryota > Metazoa > Arthropoda > Insecta > Lepidoptera > Tortricidae > Epinotia > Epinotia brunnichana. Next base: position 13,416,878 of record OY977938.1, read on the forward strand.
AGTAAATGTCCCAGCGCTCGACACTGGCGATAGAGATGAATAATTTGTGTCAACTATTAGGAATTCCGGTACGTGGATTCCGCCACTCGAGGACCTTCCCGCCCCAACGGCCATCGGTTCTACGGCAATCTGCCCCCCACAATGTGTCCGCTGGATGCGGGTGGCGCAGGACCGAACATTGTGGCACTCTTTGGGGGAGGCCTGTGTCCAGCAGTGGACGTCTTTCGGCTGATATGATGATGATAATGATGATGATTAGGAATTCATCATCATCATGGATGAGACGCAATGAGCAGTAGTTTCCACGCTGTCAAGTATTAGGGATTCAGTTGTAAAATATAGGAAACGTTTGCCTTTTATGTCTATTGAAATCCTGACAACTACGCATAGCTCAGATTTTAACGACCTCAATTACTATGTAAATAGGTGAGTTGATTTTAGTTGGAACAGAAATAATTTAATCATTTTGCTTAGCTGGATTCCTTAAAGCAATTGTCAAATATTCAAATGACGCATTATACTTACTCGTAGGTATACTTGTCATCATCTTCTCCTAGCCGTATTCGGCCTCAGCGACTGCTAATCACTGTTGAGAGCGTCGCTGGTGCGCCCTCAGGTGACTTACATAGCCAATTTTGTACCTACTTGTACTTATTATACGTCTTAAGAGTCCGCAGTAAGCTCGATTCTCCATACAAACGTAGTTACGATCTCATTTTAAAACGACTAGCTAGTTTGCTCTGAAACTCTGTACTTAGAATAAGTTAAGCCATCCAGGTCTGTAATTACTTTATGTAGCTTCAGATACCATAGTAAAAAAAATACAGCAAATTTAAGTTTTTCATACAAAACTTGTTTTTGCTGTATTTCGTTTGTTTTATAAACTGGAGATAAATTAATTACAGACCTAGATATACCTCATGTCATATCGTTTCGTTACAATCCAACACGTAGTTGTAAAATGAGAACGAAACTCCGTTTGTATGGGAAGGTGAAATTCGGCCGAGCTTACTGCGGACTCTTAAGGGGCTCCACGCGCTTTTTGACTAGTTTTGATGAGTTTTGAGTTGATATTCCTCCGTCATTACAATATATTTATTTAGGCCACAAACATTATCGGTTCTTCAATACTTTATCTACTTTTGCAAGAGAGTTTTTTGGAAAAAAATGTATATTTATTTTTCTATGATTTATTTAAACATGGTCCAAAAAGCTCTGTTTTCGATATTAGTATGTTGTTTATGCACTTTTATATATGAAATTTACATGTAACTGTTCCTTTTTGACGTTTCTAACAACCCAAGAGAGTTTTTTATTTTTAACTAATTTTTACAAAAGTTACGTCCAAAAAACTGGTTTTTGGCCTAAAACTGCTAAAGTTTAGTGCTATATATCTCAAAAACTATGAGTTTTGAAGTCAATATGGGATACTATTTCGGTGAAACTCGTTGTTGTTAATACGGTAAGCCAAAAAAAACACGAAAAAACGGACGGTAACAGATCGAAGGTCATTGGGAGCTGTGCCGCATGGCTTCGCCCGCGTATTGCAAAGAACGCACGCAGGCAAAACGTCGGAATAAAATATAGCGTATGTCCATCCGGAAAGCCCATTCCATATACATAGGTGAAATAATTTTTGTAATCGGCCAGTGGTTCCGGAGATTACCCGTTACTTACAAACTTACCTATCTCACAGACTTTTCCTCTTTATAATGTTAGTAGGTAAAGAAGTATGGATTAAGCCCGCTAAAAAACATTGTGTAAGTTAACACTTACCACCAGTACAATTACTTAGCATATATGCATTAATGATAATGTCCATTTCACTCATCATCCTCCTATTAGCGTTATTCCCGGTTGTGTCCTAAAGGAGCCCGGGGTCCGGTTTGATACCTAATCCCAAGATTTGGCATAGGCACTAGTTTTACGAAAGCTGACTGCCATCTGACCAAACCGACTAACCGTCTGATTAGTGATTAATGTCCAATATGTTCGAGTAGTAATAAGTACGCCTAATTAATTGATTAGGATGAGTAGAACAATACCTGTCTATTGATGTATGTGGGGTAGAATAGGACGGGCATCATAAAGCTATCGTAATATAATATTGAAACTAAATTATTTTATGCTAGAAGTTACCTTAACTATTCTGCCAAGGTATCGCGAGTTAGACATTCACATAGGGTCATATTTACTTGTCATAGTTAACACTGATACATAAATAGTCAATTGCGGGAGATCAAACTAGAATCGAAGAAAACACAGCTCGCGGATAATATAACAAGCTACTAAATCATCAATTATTTATACAGCTCTTTATTGTAGAGCGCTTGACGTAAGTTTTCATGTAGACTGACATTTATACGAGTAACAGGTGTTTTTCTTCTTACTGTGTCAGTTCAGACGGCTATCGGGTAACGAACCTCCTATTGCGATTATTAAAAAAGGCTTAATAACCAAGTCAGTTATTGAGTATCAAAGCGGAAGACACGAATTATGAAAGTTTTAAAGTTTTGCGTAATTTAATAATTTCTAAGGTCTGTATACATTTAGCTCTAATATTGTGTTTATTTCCTTCCAGGTCGGTATTCTTGCCCAGTACTGTATCGGGCCCTTCGTATCGATGCAGACCCTAGCCGGCATCAACTTGATCCTACCTATATCATTCGTTCTAAGTTTCATCTTCTTACCTGAGTCGCCCTACTATTACCTGAAATTTGACCGCAGCGAAAGAGCAGAGCGATCTCTAAGAATGCTACGCAGTGGAGACATCAGAACCGAGCTCAAGAATATCGAGATGAACGTCCAAGAAGACATGAAGAACAAGGGCTCTTGGCTAGATCTGCTCACAGAAGCAACAAATAGAAAAGCAATGTGGATTAGTCTGGGAGTGTTCACGATTCAGCAACTTTGCGGCAGTGCCGCTGTGGTCGCTTACGCCCAGGTGATATTTAACACCACGGCATCTAACAGCTCAGACTCTAATGCCGCCGGACAGTTGGAACCCTACATAGAGTCTATTCTAGTGGGCTGCGTACAGGTTGCGACATGCGTGCTGTCAGTGTGCCTTGTGGACCGAGTGGGTAGAAAACCACTGTTACTACTATCTGCGCTTGGAGTTGGGCTCATGAATGGAACGCTTGGCACGTTTTACTGGTTCTACGAATCGAACAAGGAAGCGGTGGCATTCTTGCATTGGTTGCCGGTGGCGTCAATCCTCGTTTACATCGTGTGCTACGCCATAGGGTTGTCAACGGTGCCCTACGTCATCATTGGAGAAATGTTTCCTACCAACGTCAAGCTGTACGCATCCTGTGTGGCGCATATCTATACGGGTATCTTCATGTTCGCGGTGCAGAAACTCTTTCAGGTAAATACCAACCTAATTGAACTGTATTTCCACTTGGTCTACAATAGTACATACTTGAAGTATGTTTCCTCATTGGTTAAGGTTAACAATATGGTTAAGGTTAAGCATTCTGATTCATTAAACGCAGAACACTCTGCTTTGTGGGTACTATTACACCCATATCTCCACTTATAATAAATCTCTAAATTAAAAAAAGAATCAGCCAGTTTGAAACTAAGCTTTGCGCGGTTCGAATGTTCTCAGCATCCCATGAACGGAAAAATATGAAACATTTTATATAGGTACATTATTATTCTAGCTGCAACTTAGGATAGTTTTTATCCGACTGCGACAGTTAATTAATTTTCCGAAATATACGACTTCATTTAATTTTTCATTTATTTTTATTGAAATCAAACGCTGCTCCAACTGTCAGCTATAAGAACCCTCAAATTTTCGTCAAAATGGCGGAATTGCTTTGCCTTTCACTTATTAATAATTTAAATCCCGTCTACGATAGACCTTTACGAGACAAATGCTAAAATATAAACCATAAAAAAATATTCGATTCTGATATGAGAACTTATATGCGCAAATGTCGTTTTATGTCGTAATTTCAATAAATGAAATCAACAAATTTGAACAATATAATTAACAAGAATTTGTTTTTTTTGAATGACAATGGCACGAGCTCGGCGCATTCAGCCAAAGTACCTGCGGCGCTACCACGAAAACGGATACTCAATGTTCATATATTTGCATCCCTGTCACTCGAGTATGGTTAGTGCGATAGAGATAGAGATACCCGAATATTTTCGAATTCCGAAGTTCGTGGTTATAGCTCAGGAATCGAAAATATGGTAAATAATCATAATGTATTTTCTCGAAAAAGAATTTAAAATAAATATAGTCAAATGGAGAAAAAAACAAAGCAAGAGGTTATATAGGTAATGATTAAGTTATAAGAGTCCAAAGTTTTAAGAGGGGGTATGTTCTGTCCCTTTTCCGCAAAACGCACCTTCATATGAAACGATTGTTTTTTACTATGACGCTCGAGTATATTGACGTCACAGTCCCTCATCGTTTTCTCACTCTAACGAGCGACATTAAAACGGATGTAGCTTCATAATTTTTTGAGATATTTGAATGGGAGTTTCATTATCTTCTATCTATTTATACATAATAAATGCCTATGTCCTGACTGACTTATTCACTCAATCACTCACTCACTCATCAACGCACAGCCGAAACTTCTTAGAGAGTTGATTTTTGCACAGTATGTTGCTTTTATAACGTGGGCTAGGGATAAAAAGGGATTTTTGAAAATTCTACCCCTAAGGGGGTAAAATGGGGGTGCAAAGTTTGTATGGGAGAACCTTTTTTTTTTGAGCTATAGACTTAAACTTTGTAGAAAAATTAGTTATTAGAATACAAATGAAACACTTTCAGCGTTTTGGAAAATTCCACCCCTACGGGGGTAAAATAGGGGTGCAAGGTTTGTATGGGGGAAACATTTTTTTTTTAAATAGAGACTTAAAACTTTGTAGAAAGATCAGTCATTAGAATACAAATAAAGAACTTTCAGGGTTTTATAAAATTCTACCCCTAAAGGGGTAAAATAGAGTGAAAAGTTTGTATGGGAAAAACTACTTTTTTTTAAATAGAGACTTAAAACTTTGTAGAGAAATTATTCATTAGAATACAAATAAAGTACCTAGATTCAGTGTTTTAAAAAAATCTACCCCTAAGGGGGTAAAATAGGGGTGCAAATTTTGTATGGGGGAAACAATATTTTTTTTAAATAGAGACTTAAAACTTTGTAGAAAGATTAGTCATCAGAATACAAATTAAGTACTTTCAGCGTTTTAGAAAATTCTACCCCTAAAAATAGGGGGCTAAAATAGGGGTGCAAAGTTTGTATGTGGGAAACTATTTTTTTTAGCTAGAGTCCTAAAACTTTGTAGAAAGATTATTTAAATACAAAGAAAGTACTTTCAGCGTTTTGGAAAATTTCACCCCTAAGGGGGTAAAATAGGGTGCAAAGTTTGTATGGGAAAAACATATTTTTTTTAATAGAGACTTAAAATTTTGACGAAAAAATACTTATTAGAACATGAAAAATACGACATTCGGCGTTTTACAAAAATCATTCCTTAAGGGGGTTAAAAAAGGGTGCAAGGTTTGTATGGGGAACACTTTTTCTGAGCTAGACACTTAAAACTTTGTAGAAAGATTACTTATATAAATATAAAAAAAAAGACTTTCAGCGTTTTGAAAAAATCTATCCCTAAGGGGGATAAAAAGGGGTGCAAAGTTTTTATCAGGGAAAGTTTATGTTTTTGAGTTAGAGACTTGAAACTTTGTAGAAAAATTACTTATTAAAATACAAAAAAAGAACACAAATCGTTTTAGAAAATTCCACCCCTCATAGGGTTAAAAAGGAGAGCAAGCTTTGCATGGGCAACACTTTTTTTTGAGTTAGACTTAAAACTTTGCAAAAAGATTACTTATTAGAATACTAAAAAAGAACTTTCAGCGTTTTAGAAAACTCCATCCCTAAGGGGATCCTTAAGATCCTTAAGAAAGGTAGCCAGTGTTGTGTGGGAAAAACTTTTTTTTTTACTAGACTTAAAACTATTCAAAATGTTACTTATTAAAATTAATAATAAAGTACTTTCAGAGTTTTAGAAAATTCCACCCCTAAGGGGGTTAAGAAAGCTTTGTATGGGCAACACTTTTTTTGAGCTAGAGACTTAAAAGTTTACGAAAAAAGTTCTTTCAGCGATTAGAAAAATTCAACCTCTAAGGGCGTTTAAAAGGGGGTTCAAATTTTAAATGGCGAGCAATAAAATTTTAAAGTGTGAGTAAGAGATTTTTAACTTCGGTCTTATTCTGTACGTTAAAAGACTACAAAACTGATTTCAGAGTTTTTCCAAATTCATCCCCTAAGAGTGTTAAAATTGGTTCAAAGTTTGAGTATTTCAAGGCATTTTTAAAGTATGAGATTTTTAACTTTGGTTTTAGACTGTTTGTTCACAAACTAGAAAATGAACATCAACTTTTTTTTTAATTATCCCCTAAAAGAGGGTTCAAATTTTGTATCGAGAGAAATCATTTTCTAAGACGATAAAAAGTTCTACGCGGACGAAGTCGCGGGCATCAGCTAGTTAGGTAATAAGAATATGTTAAATATTTTCTAACAAGGTGAACAAACATGTCTTGACTAAAGACCTAACCAAGTTGCAAATAGGTTTCTGAAAAGATACATGTTTCCTTTATAATGTATATATGCTTATTGAGTTTGTGATTGAAAGCCTTTCAATACATATATTAGTCCTTTCGTCTCTAACATTAATTTTACGAGTCTCACCAATGGTGAGAATATCCATGAGTAGGTAAGTGATCGACCGCTCTAAACCAATTTTTGTTTATAATTTCAGGTAGTCAAGGACTCGTGGGGCATTTACACAGTATTCTGGGGCTTTTCGACGTTCTCGCTCCTCGGGCTGGTATACATGCTGGTGGTGTTGCCCGAGACCAAGGGCAAGTCCTTCGCCTCCATCCAAGCGCAGCTACGGCGCGACGTCGCGCGCGACAACGCCAGCAAGCTCATGACCGTCGAGTATTAAAGCGGCCCTACGCCGCCTGGGACCTTCCTTCAGTGCTAACTAGCTTAAGCTTAGTTTAGGGATCAAGTTGATAATGGATCTTAAGAATATTGATATTTAATATAATTATTTAAAAGTACGGTTTTTTACAAAAAAAGTAAGGCTGTTACTAAGGCCTGTAGAGGACTAGGAGTGGGAGCAGGGTGGGGGCCAGTGTGGCGGCTCCCGAAAACGCAGAGAAGTCCTCGGGGTCGTAGGCTGCGGGCAGCCGCCGCGTGGACACCACGTCCGAGTACAGCCGCGCCGAGCGCTTTGGCGTCCGCGTCTTCTTCGGGCTCTTGAAGTCGACCAAGTACAGACCGAAGCGGGACCTGCAAATGCATTTACAAATGTGACGAGTGAAATTATAACACAGAAAGATTTGACTGATATTTTGTTTAATTTATATCCCATCAAAGAATATACATATAACAAGATAACTTCAGGATTAGGTATAGATGGAAAAACGGGATAATGCTAGAAGGATGATAATCATAAAACGTAACCAAGAACGGATGTTTACGGCTGTACAAAAAGTTTGAAACGAATATCGCAGATGTAGTTGTAGACGCTTTTGAACAATGTGACTTGATCTGAATTCAATTATATTGTACACGAAGCACTTGTGGCCCTCAACTTCTGTTATACAGGTAGGTTGTGCGTGTAGTGCTTTTAGTTACTGGAAACGACAGTAACCATCCCTATTGTCCGATGTAGGTGTCTTTTGTTCCTGGCGGCGACTATTCACTCGACACTAGACGAGCACCGTCGTTATCCATAGCCCGGAATACCTACACATTCTTGTAGTAAGTACACTTGCATAACAGCTCTCTGGCTGGCATGCCTTTATCTGGCAAGCAATATGATTTTCATCACACTTGCTCATAAATGGTGTTATTCCATGCCTGTATGAATAACCTAAATTGTTCCCGCGGGAAATAATAGTCCCAAGGGAGTAATGAGCTTGTGTGTGATCTGATTGGTTAAGCAAATCTGAACGGCCGCGTACGACAAGAATTCTGCTCTGTGATTGGTTGGAAAATAAAATCGAGCAGGCCATGCCCTGCAAGAACCACATGCTCCATGATCTGTGATTGGTTGAAATATTGAAGCTACGCACTGATCTGGAAGTGAAGTTGACAATTTCGTCAACAATTGATTGGTGCGCTTGTATAAAACATAGATTTTTCTGTCTTTTGTAGTTATTTATTTCCACGCAAATGTGATGAAAAACATTGTGTATAACACGGGCGTAAGAATATTGCAAATTCGAGTCATCAAAAGCCCTCCGACTTACGGCGTCGGGCTTCTGATAGACTCTCGTTTGCAATATTCCTCATATACCCCTTGTTAAACAATGTACTATTACTGACATTCAACATGAGGAGGGTCGCGGGGGGCTGCAAAACCGTACTGTGAAAATATGTGACAGCTACAAGCATGCCGGTTTGCATATAAAGTTTGAAATTACATGCAAGTTCAACTTGTAAATCTATTCACTGTGTGCCAGTTACTTTAACATGCCGTTAACTAGTATGCAAGCTACTGTTCCGTTTTACAGGCAAGGTGTATGGCCGCCTTTATGGTTCGGCATATATAACCATATCAAATGTAGGTGCATATATGTATTGAGTAGTCTTAAATGTATCTACAGTGCGCCGTATGCCGTAATATATTCTACTCGACTCGTCAAGTTTATTATCCCCTAAGACCGCGTTTATAGACAGGCGACGCGGTATATAGGAAAGTAGGTAGCCCAAACAGAAACACATAATGACGTTGTTTAGGAGTGTTTATGTAAATTATGTACAGTCGCTATCAAAGATATGTTAACAGTTTTGCAGCTTACTCTGTTATAATACAGGAAGTAAGTGACGAGATGACGAGTGACAGGGAGGTATGGAAGAAAAGGACATGCTGCACCGACCCCAAATAGATGGGATAAGGGCAAGAAAATTATGACTCTGTTGTAATACAGGCGTAAGGTACAGGCGTCAGCGTTCCACACTCGCCTGATACCACGTGTGTCGCCCCGCCGAACGCGTCGTCTGTCACCAATGTCACCATGAACGCGACAGTATGTGAGAATGTTTGTTTTTTTCCGAAAAATGTACTCATAACTCGTATTCTCTTACAATTAGTACGCCTTAGGACGCTGTCCTCTACACTCATATTTGGGACCGGAGGAGGACCTTCTGCAGTTGACACCCGGCGTGATCGCGTGGCTCAACTCCCTGAATGTTGACATTTGACACCCCAATGCACAGTCAGCGTCATATAGTTAGTAGCAGCCAAAGTAGCCAAATATATCGTAACACATCCGTAAGGAGTAATCCTATAGTAACAAAGACGTGTTGCGGTGTATGTATATATAAGTATCTATATGTATTTATCTATCTTCTATATATATATATATATAAAAGGCAAAGTCCTGACTGACTGACTCACTTAAATCAACGCCCAGCCCAAATCATTGAACCTAGAAAACTGATTTTTTCACAATAGGTAGTTTATATAACGTTAGTAGGTACTAAGAAGCGATTTTTGAAAAATCTACCCTCAAGGGGGTAAAAAGCGGGTTGAAAGTTTGTATAGGGATGGAGTAAAATTTTGAGTGAGAGACTTGAAACCTTGTGTATGGACTCCTTATTACAAAACAAGAAAAAATAAATCTAGAGTTTTGTAAAATTCCACCCCTAAGGGGGTAAACTAGGGGTACAAAGTTTGTATGGGGGAAACAATTTTTTTAAATAGAGACTTAAAACTTTGTAGAAAGAATAGTCATTAGAATACAAATAAATTACTTTCAGTGTTTTAGAAAATTCTACCCCTAAGGGGGTAAAATAGGGGTGCAAAGTTTGTATGGGGAAACAATATTTTTTTAAATAGAGACCTAAAACTTTGTAGAATGATTAGTCATTAGAATACAAATAAAAAACTTTCAGTGTTTAAAAAAATTCTACCCCTAAGGGGGTAAAATAGGGGTGCAAAGTTTGTATAGGGGAAACTTTTTTTTTGAGCTAGAGACCTAAAACTTTGTAGAAAGATCAGTCATTAGGAATACAAAGAAAGTACTTATATAGTGTTTTGGAAATTTTCACCCCTAAGGGGGTAAAATAGGGTGCAAAGTTTTTATGAGGGAAAGTTTATGTTTTTGAGTTAGAGACTTGAAACTTTGTAGAAAGAATACTTATTAAAATACAAAAAAAGAGCATAAAGCGTTTTAGAAAATTCCACCCCTAAGGGGGTTAAAAATAGTAACAAGTTTTGCATGGGCAACACTTTTTTTGAGTTAGAGACTTAAAATTTTGCAAAAAGATTACTTATTAGAATAGGTACTAAAAAGAACTTTTTTTTAACTAGACTTAAAACTATTAGAAAGATTACTTATTAAAAATAAAAATAAAAGTACTTTCAGAGTTTTAGAAAATTCCACCCCTAAGGGGGTTAATAAGGGGGCAAAGCTTTGTATGGGCAACATCTTTTTTGAGCTAGAGACTTAAAAGTTAGTAGTATGATTACTTACTACAATACGAAAAAAGTTCTTTCAGCGATTAGAAAAAATCAACCCCTAAGGGGGTTTAAAAGGGGGTTCAAATTTTAAAAGGAGAGCAAAAAAATTTTAAATTGTGAGTAAGAGATTTGTAACTTCGGTCTTATTCTGTACGTTAAAAGACAACAAAACTAATTTCAGACTTTTTCCAAATTCATCCCCTAAGAGTGTTAAAAAGGGGTTCAAAGTGTGTATATTTTACGACAGTTTTAAAGTATGAGATTTTTAACTTTGGTTTTAGACTGTTTGTTAACAAACTAGAAAATTAACATCAACGTTTTTTTTAATAAGTTTGTATTGAAAGAAATCATTTTCTAAGACTTAAAAAGTTCTACGCGGACGAAGTCGCGGGCAACAGCTAGTCTATTATATATATCGTTGCCTAGTACCCACAACACAAGCCTTATTGAGCTTACCGTGGGCCTAGGTTGATTTGTGTAAGATTGTCCCGTAATATTTATTTATTTATTTGGCTACCATGGCTGCTACTAACTATCTGATGATGACTGTACCGACATCGACACTTGTTCAATCCGACATGTATATTAGATATTAGTTCTGTTTTATTGTTTGCATAAGTAAGTGTACCTATGCCATAATATTAAATATAAACAGTAAATTTATACTAAGCAGAAATGTCCGCGAACGAAATTCTAAGTTTGAAAGATTCGTTGCCACCAGCCGGGACCCACGGTAACTCAGTTGGATAAGAGCAATGGACGGATTCCAGAGCGGGTTCAAATACCGCTAGTGACGAATAATTTTTCAATTTTCCTCTTTGATCGAAACTTTGATTAAATATAATAGTAGTTTATGTGACTGTACATAATGAAGGGCATTAAACACGAGTGTGGGTTTATGAAACGAGCCGAAGGCGAGTTTCATAAAAACATCACGACACGAGTGTCTTAATGCCTAATTATGTACAGTTACATACACTTCTTTATCTATCTAGATATCATAAGCCTCCACGATGCATTCAGGAGCCGCATATTATGAACGCCATCGCGGCGTTGTTTTCTGGCAGCTGTCATAGTTTTTTCTTAACTCAGAGACAAACTAGAGTCGGATCCAACTGTCATATCGTTCGATATCTTACTTACGTGCGACATTTGTCAAATTTGTATGCAAATTGACAATTCACTTCAAACTAAACGTTATCTCGACTGATATTAGAAAAGAGGTCAAATCAAATTTCTTTGATTTCAGAGATGTTCGAAATTTGAATGAAATAATATTATCGAAGTCGATGTTATTATTTAGCAACTAGCTGTTGCCCGCGACTTCGTCCGCGTATAACATGTCATCAACTAAAAGTTTGTTTAAGGAATGAATTAAAAAAAAACATTCAAATTAGTTTTGTGCCTAGTCTTTTAGTAAACAGTCTTAAACTGAAAATACAAATCTCTTACTTTCAAAATGGCTTACTCTCTATACACACTTAGAACCCCCTTTGAACCCTAATAATAAACAAGCTGAAACCGTAGTTACAAGTTTCTTACTTTAAAAATGTCTTGCTCTATACACACTTCGAACCCCGTTTTAACCTTCTTAGGCGATGAATTTAAAAAAAACGCTGAAATAAGTTTTTTAGTATTTTAGCATGTCTTTTTTGTCTAAAACCGAAGTTACAAATCCCTTACTTTAAAATTGTCTTGCTCTCCATACAAACTTTGAATCCCCTTTGGGAGAAGAATTTCAAAAAACGCTGAAATAATTTTGGTAGTCTAAACAGGCTAAGATCGAAGTTACAAATCTCATATCATAATTTTTTTTTATTATGTAATCTTTCTAAAAAGTTTTGAGATTCTAGCTCCAAAAAATCCCCTTTACCAACATTGCACCCCTTTTTCATCCCCTTAGGGGTGGAACTTTCCAAAACGCTAAAAATACTTTATTTGTTTCGTATTATTTGTATCGTAATCTCCACTTATAATAAATCTCTAAATTAAAAAAAGAATCAGCCAGTTTGAAACTAAGCTTTGCGCGGTTCGAATGTTCTCAGCATCCCATGAACGGAAAAATATGAAACATTTCATATAGATACATTATTATTCTAGCTGCAACTTAGGATAGTTTTTATCCGACTGCGACAGTTAATTAATTTTCCGAAATATACGACTTCATTTAATTTTTCATTTATTTTTATTGAAATCAAACGCTGCTCCAACTGTCAGCTATAAGAACCGTCAAATTTTCGTCAAAATGGCGGAATTGCTTTGCCTTTCACTTATTAATAATTTAAATCCCGTCTACGATAGACCTTTACGAGACAAATGCTAAAATATAAACCATAAAAAAATATTCGATTCTGATATGAGAACTTATATGCGCAAATGTCGTTTTATGTCGTAATTTCAATAAATGAAATCAACAAATTTGAACAATATAATTAACACGAATTTGTTTTTTTTGAATGACAATGGCACGCGCTCGGCGCATTCAGCCAAAGTACCTGCGGCGCTACCACGAAAACCGATACTCAATGTTCATATATTTGCATCCCTGTCACTCGAGTATGGTTAGTGCGATAGAGATAGAGATACCCGAATATTTTCGAATTCCGAAGTTCGTGGTTATAGCTCAAGAATCGAAAATATGGTAAATAATCATAATGTATTTTCTCGAAAAAGAATTTAAAATAAATATAGTCAAATGGAGAAAAAAACAAAGCAAGAGGTTATATAGGTAATGATTAAGTTATAAGAGTCCAAAGTTTTAAGAGGGGGTATGTTCTGTCCCTTTTCCGCAAAACGCACCTTCATATGAAACGATTGTTTTTTACTATGACGCTCGAGTATATTGACGTCACAGTCCCTCATCGTTTTCTCACTCTAACAAGCGACATTAAAACGGATGTAGCTTCATAATTTTTTGAGATATTTGAATGGGAGTTTCATTATCTTCTATCTATTTATACATAATAAATGCCTATGTCCTGACTGACTTATTCACTCGCTCACTCACTCACTCACTCATCAACGCACAGCCGAAACTACTAATCTTAGAGAGTTGATTTTTGCACAGTATGTTGCTTTTATAACGTGGGCTAGGGATAAAAAGGGATTTTTGAAAATTCTACCCCTAAGGGGGTAAAATGGGGGTGCAAAGTTTGTATGGGAGAACCTTTTTTTTTTGAGCTATAGACTTAAACTTTGTAGAAAAATTAGTTATTAGAATACAAATGAAATACTTTCAGCGTTTTGGAAAATTCCACCCCTACGGGGGTAAAATAGGGGTGCAAGGTTTGTATGGGGAAACATTTTTTTTTTAAATAGAGACTTAAAACTTTGTAGAAAGATCAGTCATTAGAATACAAATAAAGAACTTTCAGGGTTTTAGAAAATTCTACCCCTAAAGGGGTAAAATAGAGTGCAAAGTTTGTATGGGAAAAACTACTTTTTTTTAAATAGAGACTTAAAACTTTGTAGAGAAATTATTCATTAGAATAAAAATAAAGTACCTAGATTCAGTGTTTTAAAAAAATCTACCCTTAAGGGGGTAAAATAGGGGTGCAAATTTTGTATGGGGGAAACAATATTTTTTTAAATAGAGACTTAAAACTTTGTTGAAAGATTAGTCATCAGAATACAAATTAAGTACTTTCAGCGTTTTAGAAAATTCTACCTCTAAAAATAGGGGGCTAAAATAGGGGTGCAAAGTTTGTATGTGGGAAACAATTTTTTTTAGCTAGAGTCCTAAAACTTTGTAGAAAGATTATTTAAATACAAAGAAAGTACTTTCAGCGTTTTGGAAAATTTCACCCCTAAGGGGGTAAAATAGGGTGCAAAGTTTGTATGGGAAAAACATATTTTTTTTTTAATAGAGACTTAAAATTTTGACGAAAAATTACTTATTAGAACATTGTTTCAACCTCAACCATGCACTTAATTGCAAGAAAGGAGGGCTCATAAAAAGAGGCCACGGCCAACACAGAGACGACATCAAAAACTGGGCGGAACTAGCATGGGGTTCGGCTACTACTGAGCCAATAATGCGAGCCGCAACCCTAGATCAACCAGGGTTAATAAGCGACTTACTAATCGAAAGTGTATGGGAGCCAGCGAGGAAGGCGTTTTTTGACATTCGCATCGTAAATGCCGACGCCGCTTCGTATGGCTTACTCACATGGCCCACAATCGCACAAAACCACGCTCGCGAAAAACATCGCAAATATGACCTGGCTGCAGAAGATCTTAGAGCCTCATTTACTCCCCTTGTGGTCTCCTGTGATGGCATCGTCGGAATGGAATATGAATCCTTTATAAAGAAAACATCTCTAAAGCTATGTGAAAAATGGTCCAAACCATACTCACAAATAATAAGCTGGATCAAAGTCAAAATACAAATATCTATCATCAGAGCAGTCTCTATGAGAATTAGAGGAACGAGAAGAAGAATAGGAAGATTTGGATGCGAAGACGGCTGCGGAATACCCACCATAGAACACTAGATTCCTCTTCTTTTTTTATGATATTGTATGAGCTAATATTGTATTATTTAACGCAATAAACTATTAGTCAGCGTCTTATTAGAACATGAAAAATACTACATTCGGCGTTTTACAAAAATCATTCCCTATGGAGGTTAAAAAAGGGTGCAAGGTTTGTATGGGGGACACTTTTTCTGAGCTAGACACTTAAAACTTTGTAGAAAGATTACTTATAAAAATACAAAAAAAAAGACTTTCAGCGTTTTGAAAAAATCTATCCCTAAGGGGGATAAAAAGGGGTGCAAAGTTTTTATCAGGGAAAGTTTATGTTTTTGAGTTAGAGACTTGAAACTTTGTAGAAAGATTACTTATTAAAATACAAAAAAAGAACACAAATCGTTTTAGAAAATTCCACCCCTAATAGGGTTAAAAAGGAGAGCAAGCTTTGCATGGGCAACACTTTTTTTGAGTTAGACTTAAAACTTTGCAAAAAGATTACTTATTAGAATACTAAAAAAGAACTTTCAGCGTTTTAGAAAACTCCATCCCTAAGGGGATCCTTAAGATCCTTAAGAAGGGTAGCCAGTGTTGTGTGGGAAAAACTTTTTTTTTTACTAGACTTAAAACTATTCAAAATGTTACTTATTAAAATTAATAATAAAGTACTTTCAGAATTTTAGAAAATTCCACCCCTAAGGGGGTTAAGAAAGCTTTGTATGGGCAACACTTTTTTTGAGCTAGAGACTTAAAAGTTTACGAAAAAAGTTCTTTCAGCGATCAGTAAAATTCAACCTCTAAGGGGGTTTAAAAGGGGGTTCAAATTTTAAATGGCGAGCAATAAAATTTTAAAGTGTGAGTAAGAGATTTTTAACTTCGGTCTTATTCTGTACGTTAAAAGACTACAAAACTGATTTCAGAGTTTTTCCAAATTCATCCCCTAAGAGTGTTAAAATTGGTTCAAAGTTTGAGTATTTCAAGGCATTTTTAAAGTATGAGATTTTTAACTTTGGTTTTAGACTGTTTGTTCACAAACTAGAAAATGAACATCAACTTTTTTTTTAATTATCCCCTAAAAGAGGGTTCAAATTTTGTATTGAGAGAAATCATTTTCTAAGACGATAAAAAGTTCTACGCGGACGAAGTCGCGGGCAACAGCTAGTAAGTAATATTTCTAAAAACTTTTAAGCTTCTATCTCAAAAAGGAGTTTCCCTCATACAAACTTTGCAACCCTTTTTAACCCCCTTAGGGGTAAAAATTTTCAAAACGCTTAAAGCACTTTATTTGTATTATAATAAGTAATCTTTCTACAAAGTTTTAAGTCTCTTGTCCAAAAAATAAAGTTTCCCCCATACTAAATTTGCACCCCTTTCTAACCCCCTTAGGGGCAGAATTTCCCTGAACGTTGAAAGTACTTTATTTGTATTCTAATAAGTAATCGTTATACAAAGTTTTAAGTCTCTAGCTCAAAAAATCAAGTTTCCCCCATACAAATTTTGCACCCCTATTTAACCCCTTTAGGGGTATGATTTCCAAAAATGACTTCTTATCCGTTGCCTTCGTTGTAAAATGTAGTTTTGGTGTAGATTTCAACTCTCTAGGCCCAGTAGTTTCGGCTGTGAGTTGATGAGTGAGTAAGTGAGTGAGTCAATCAGGACATAGGCATTTATATTTTTGTTCCCATAAATATAATTATTATACTTTTTGCTGTCAGTCCGTACTGTTTTTTAGGGTTCCGTACTCAAAGAGTAAAACGGGAACCTATTACTAAGACTTCACTGTCCGTCCGTCCGTCCGTCAGTCCGTTCGTCCGTATGTCTGTCACCAGGCTGTATCTCAAGAACCGTGATAGCTAGAAATTTGAAATGTTTACAGATTATGTATTTCTGTTGTCGCTATAACAACAAATACTAAAAACAAAGTAAAATATTTTTTTAAGGTAACTAAAAACAAAATAAATTATTTTTTCCCATACAACAAAGCTGATTTTTTTGCCGTTTTTATAGATAATGGTACGGAACCCTTCGTGCGCGAGTCCAACTCGCACTTGGCCAGTTTTTTTCTGTAGGCATCTATTTCTTCAAATGACTCATCTTTAATATATAGATTAGGTACTCTTTCCGCTTGTCTTCCAAATAGGGGAGTAGACTCAAAATTTATTATTACTTCAAAAGAAAGAAGAAACGAAAAACCCGTTCAAATATTTCAAAAAATTACGAAGCTACTACCGTTTTAATATCGCTTATTAGAGTGAGAAACGATCGGGACCGTAACGTCACGATCCTCGAGCGACATAGTACTCATAGTAAAAAACAATCGTTTCATATGAAGGTGCATTTTGCGGAAAAGGGACAGAGCATACCCCCTCTTAAAACTTATAACTTAGTGACTACTTAAATAACCTCTTGCGTTGTTTTTTTCTCCATTTGACTTAATTTTAAGTCCTTTTTCGAGAAAATACCTACAACATTGTGATTATTTTATTTAGTGTCTACAGTGTTTACACCCCTATTTTCGATCTATCCGACATCCGTATTTTCTTTTAAACCACAAACTTCAGAATTTGAAATATTCGGGTATCTCTATCTCTATCGCACTAACATTACTCGAGTGAGAGGAATGCAGATATACGAACTTCGAGTTTTGGTTTGCGTGGCTTGGCTGAATGCGCTAAGAGAGCGCGCGCGTGCCATTAAAAAAACATTTGTGTTACTTATATTGTTCGAATTTGTTGATACATTTATTGAAATTACGCTTTAATACGACATTTGCGCATATAAGTTCTCATATCAGAATCGATTAATTTCTTATGCTTTACCTCTTGGTATGCGTTTCGTGAAGGTCTATCGGAGACGGGATTTAAATTATTAATAGGTGAAATTGAGGAAAAGCAATTCCGCCATTTTGACGTTTCACAAAGCTGACAGATGTGGCGGCGATATACTTTAAGAATAATCAATGAAAAATTAATGAAGTCGTATATTTCGGAAAATTTATTAATTGTCGCAGTCGGATAAAAACTATCCTAAGTTGCAGCTAGAATTATAATGTACCTACCTACAAAAAATGTTTCATATTTTTCCGTTCACGGGATGCTGAGAACATTCGTGACAACCCAAAGCTTAGTTTCAAACTGGCTGATTCTAGAGATTTATTATAAGTGGAGATAATAACATTTTCACAGATAAGAAATTTGTTTTAACAAAACAGTCTATTTTTATGGTGGCTATAATGTGCGGTTCTTGAACGCATCATGAAGGGTTTATGATATTTGGATAGATAAATAAAATAAGTGCCCTGTATACGTTATAGAATAATACATAGGTAGGTACTATAATTTATACGCGAGCGACGAGCAAAAACTAGTTCCCCATAAATTATGCTGCGAAGAAATTCATATCAAATTGCGCTAATCCTCCGTCTAGTATTAAGACAAGCAAACATTATTACATTAAGTAAATCCCTCTATCACAGCTATTAAGATAGTAGCGCCGTATAGAGACTGTCTCTATTAATGGACAAGGTGTGTTCGAGCTCATTACAATTAAATCTGCGAGGGTGGGGAGCTGGGGAGTGTATATAGAGCTGTATAAACGGCTCTCACTTCCTGTAATATAGGTAATTTAAACATGGCATGTTACTGCAATCTGAGGACACAAATGCCCGTCAAATATCAACTAAAATAATGAAGGTTTCGTTTGTCCTTGGCTGCCCGGCTTAGCCCCCGCTTAATAAGCCAACGGTATTGGGTTCAAATATTTAAGCTTACCGGGGGCAAATATTAATAATTCTAACATATTATTAAGGGCCACCATACGCTATCTATATTATTAACTTAGCATCAAGCCACGATGGCGTGCCTATGGACGCCTGCAACTGCAGTGGATCGGAATATAGCACTAGGACAGCGAAACAAAGAACGTCAGATCACAAATATTTGACTGAGCAATTACTTTCGTGGATTTCTTCATTACCGCCCGTGGAGAGTTAATAATTTCACGGCTCGCCCTGGCCGGGAAGTGGGATTTTCCGCACGTGAAGCGCACGTTTATTGCACGGTAATTGCAGATTTATGGCCAGGTGCTACGTAAATATATTGAGAGACTGAAATTTACGTGCTCGTATAATCGTCATTCATTCTTAATAAGGTCAAGTGACATTTAGATCAGGATGTACCTTATCAAAACTAAATAAATCACATAAAAAAAGCCGCTGGTTTAACTTTCTAGGAAGCTTTTACATAGTGTTTATCGTCAAACTGCCAGCTTCAGCCATGTAATGTAGGCAATGATTATCGACTCAACCCCCGATGCTCACATTAACGCAATAAACACACTTTACGGCGGGTAATGACCCGGCGCCAGTACATAACTATGCTTATGCTTTTTCCATTACGCAACAATGATAAAGTAGGTATTATTGCCCTAGGTACACTTTCAAATACGTAGTCATTCGTATGTGATAAAATTACAATTGCATATCTCATAACAACTAAACTGTGTGAAGTTTTAAGACATCGCATTGTTACGGACAATCATTCTATTATTAAAAATACCATCTTATTCGTGGACATATATATACTTGGCTCTTTCTGACAGATATTAGAAATCTAGTTTTGTAACAAGTTCAAACGACATGAGAATCAGCCGCAACCATGTTAGTAAATCGCAGTTAAATATTTTTTCGCAGTGAAGGTGATCCCGGCTTACGGTTTGTTTTATTTATTCGGTATAAGAGGTTGCTCTATTAATCGTGGTATGCACATGGCATCGTTGTATGAAATAAACTTACGCAGATGATTAAATATGTTGAACCGAGCTAAAGATACGATTGTATCAGGCTTTAGGAGCATATAAACCGTAACTGGAATTTAGATTAAGTAGATTTGTATAATCTCTTGGGCGCTAACTCCAGATTACCATGTCTAGACTCACAGCATCTCAGATTACTTGTACTCGTACTGACATGACATTTTTTCTGCCTCGAAAAGATTTCAAAGTAAATTTAGTTATTATTTCGTCTCGGAAGTAAACTAGTTACCTACTCATGTATGTATTGACACCCAGGTTTCAATAGAAGAGCTTTTTCACACGGGCGGTAATAAAGAAAGCCTCAGAGCGCATATTTATCGCCCTTGCCTTCGGCTCGGGCGTCAAATACCTGCGATCTGAGACATTCTTTGTTTAACCGCCCTAGGTAAGCAATTTACTATTTTCACGTTTAAAATACCACGGTAGCCTTTCAATTGAATACTATGTTGTATGTGTAAAAAAATTGGTTGTCTATATAGTCGGTTGACGGGCGATAATTTTACGTAATAACGTCATAAAGCCAAACGCTCAGCTTAGGCGGAACGGGACAATGAGTCGTACTTTTTTGTGCGTGCCGCTGGTGTTCATCGATTTATAACACGTTATCACGTCAAAAAAACCTAAGTGGGTTAAGCTCATCGCGAAGAAACCAGGGATCCGATAGCTACCTAATCTGAAGGAAGTACAGCCGGTATATAACTCCGCATACTTAAATATTGACATTCGGTTTTTCTCCGGGGTTATGTTATGACGGATGTCACCGTTAGGCGGGCACCGTACGAACGAGGCATGGCCGGCCGGTACCGACAAATGATGGCCACCGAGCGTCAGCCGGCGCTCATGCTATGCTCGGCACGGTATATTGCAAGTCATCCTTTAGACCACGTTTACTCACAGGCGTAATGTAACGCCGCGCGCTTGTCAGATAATTATGGCTGCTGGTGGTGGAGGTGGGGAACGCCGTGCACAGTCGCCTGTCAACTCGCACGAATTTACGCCTGTGCGTTAACCCGGCCCTAAGGCCTCAGTCTATAGGTACTTAAGAGTAGTAAGGAAGCTACAGTTTATTGGTACGTACACAAAGCCGTCGTCCCATTCCCAGTTGTCCATCAAGCTCCACGCGAAGTATCCCTGAACGTTGCTCTTGTCTTCATGTATGGCATGCAGCAGTGCATTCAGGTAGTGGCTGTAGTACGACACCCTGGAGTAGTCGTCGACGCCGTCAAAGTCCGCGTAGCCGTTTTCGGTGACGATGATAGGGACGCCGTTATACGTTGTGGAGATCCATCGCAGTAGTCGTCGGAAACCGAAGGGCACCACCTGGAAGATGGAATAAGGAGTAAGGGCAATGTCATCAATCACAATGCTGTTGGTAAACATCTACCTAAAAATGTTGGGCTGGATGTAAGTACTCAGCAAAGAATGTATTGGATTGTACGAGTAACTATTGTCCTCGTTGCCTTTAGAACAAGGGAACTATACTCTGGTCTAAGTGGAAGCGAGTTGCTTCATCACTTTTATGTAGCAAAACAAACTCTCGCTCTTCGGAAGTCTATTCTCCTAAATATTATTATCGTATATTAAACGTGTGTTGCCAGTGACATATGGCACTGAACCGTGGTCGCTTACAATGGGCCTCATAAGAAGGCTCAAAGTCACCTAAAGAGCAATGGAGAGGGCTATGTTGGGAGTTTATCTGCATGATCGCATATCGCATCAGAAATGAGGCTATCCGCAGCAGAACCAAGGTAACCGATATAGCCCTCCGAATCGCTAAACTTAAGTGGCAGTGGGCGGGGCACATTGCACGTAGAACCGATGGCCGTTGAGACGGAAAGGTTCTCGAGTGGTGACCACGTACCGGAAGGCGCGGCGTGGGTAGGCCCCCCACAAGGTGGACTGATGACGTGGTAAAGGTGGCGGGAGTCCACTGGATGCGAGTGGCGCAGGACCGGTCGTTTTGGCACTCTTTAGGGGAGGCCTATGTCCAGCAGAGGACGTCTTTTGGCTGGTATGATGATGATGATATTAAACTTTAGAAATTATCGCTTGCTTACCAACCAAGTCACAAAAGGCATAACAATTTCGTCTTTCACACCTAGTCATAATGTGTGTAGCATTTTGTAAGCCAAGCGTCTTCGCAAAGTTATATCCGCATGTTTTGCTGTTCAACTAATAAATTGGGAACCCTAAGCGATTTATTTATAGGTGTTGACTCCTATGAATAAATCGCTTAGGGTTCCCAATGAAGCTATTTTTGTAGGTGTCGTGAAAAGTCTCTACAACACAATCCTCCTTTTAAAATTATTGTCTTTTACTTGTTGGCAACGGCTATTAGTCACAATAGTAACTAATTGCACGGTGTTATTGTAAGGCATTGTTTATGGGAAGACCTATTCAGCGTTGATTTACCTTGAGCCAAGAGGATGACGATCTAGACGGCCACCGAGGGTCTTGAACTCTGACGATGCCTACATCATTCTCATGTGACGGTATAGCGCCAACTTCTCCATCGGCCATGCTTAGGAGATACGTAGTATAGTGGTTCAATCCAAAGAAGTCTGCGGTGCCTCTGATGAAGTCGACCTCCTCGGGAGTGAACTTGGGCAGGCGGGAGCGGCTGTAGTTTTGCTGTCGACTTTTCTCGTCGACAAGCTTTATTAGTTCGGGGGGATAGTTCCCTTCCGCCGAATACACGGGGTGGGCATACCAGCCGACCTGTATTAATTAAAGTATTAATCACCTTAATCAGAACTAGTAAATTATAATTTACTAGCTGTTGCCCGCGACTTCGTCCGCGTAGAACTTGTTATCGTCTTAGAAAATGATTTTTCTCAATATAAACTTTGAACCCTCTTTTAGGGGGTAAATTAAAAAAAAACGTTGATGTTCATTTTCTAGTTTGTGAACAAACAGTCTAAAACCAAAGTTAAAAATCTCATACTTTAAAAATGTCTTGACATACACAAACTTTGAACCCCCATTTTTACACTCTAAGGGGATGAATTTGGAAAAACTCTGAAATTCGTGTTGTAGTCTTTTAACGTACAGAATAAGACCGAAGTTACAAATCTCTTACTCACACTTTAAAATGTTCTTGCTCTCCATTTAAAATTTGAAGCCCCTTTTAAACCACCTTAGGGGTTGAATTTTTCTAATCGCTGAAAGAACTTTTTTCGTATTGTAGTAAGTAATCTTACTACTAACTTTTAAGTCTGTAGCTCAAAAAAAGTGTTGTCCATACAAAGTTTGCTCCCTTCTTAACCCCCTTAGGGGTGGAAATTTCTAAAACTCTCAAAATACTTTTATTTTATTTTAATAAGTAATATTTCTAATAGTTTTAAGTCTAGTTCAAAAAAAAGTGTATCCCACACAACACTGGGTCCCCTTCTTAAACCCCTTAGTGGTGGAGTTTTCTAAAATGTCATTATTTTTAGCGAATGCTGGTTAAATGAAAATTCTATCATAGTAGCTCTTCAAGGTTACACCTCGTCTCACTCTAGAAAGTATATAAACAAATCG
This sequence comes from Epinotia brunnichana, assembly GCA_963854355.1. Taxonomy (NCBI): domain Eukaryota; kingdom Metazoa; phylum Arthropoda; class Insecta; order Lepidoptera; family Tortricidae; genus Epinotia; species Epinotia brunnichana. The sequence continues at coordinate 13,440,190 of OY977938.1, forward strand.
GGAGGTGTTATAGTCTATGTTAAGGATACATGGTCTGCAATATTCTCAGAACTAGACATTGATGAGGCGAATTGTATTCTGGTAGAAGTCCCTAATTGTTTCAAAATAATTGCATCGTACAGGTCGCCCAGCTTTAAAGATCCCGATTCATTTATCAACTCCCTTGATAAAGCTTTAATGGATATTGATCAGTCTCCCTGTCTTATTTTTGCTGGTGATATTAATTTGGATATTTTGGCCTCAGCATCTGACTCGTATGCCTTGGAGTATCTGAATATGCTGTCAGAGTATGGACTTTTCCCTAGTATCGATACGGTTACCCATGGTAAAACATGTTTGGATCATATTTTTATACCCACTAATAATTCAGCAGAGTCGGTAGTTTGTTCAGCTGACCTCACTGACCATGACCTTACAATGGTAGGCCTCTCCGTCAACCCAATCGTGACAGAAAAACCAAATCGCATGAAAAATACTGTTGATTATGACTCTCTTAAGTTCGAGTTACAGGCTGTTAACTGGTTGCCCATTCTGAATGATGATAATCTTGAGAGTGCCGTAACTTCCTTCTCCGCCACTATTAATGACGCGTTATCCAAACATTCAAGGACTGCCAAAGTTAGTCGCTCCAAGTTTGCTCTGCAACCTTGGATGACCCCTGGGTTAATTAGATGTTCTAAACACAGAGACAGATTACATCTACAATACCGCAATGATCCGAAAAATTATCTCAAAAAAGTTATTTATACCCGTTACAGAAATTTTTACATCGACCTACTCAGAAAATTAAAAACAGAATATGATAACAAGGAATTAGTTGAAAATAAACATGCACCAAAAAAGCTTTGGAACACAATAAGACGAATTACTCACAAAAATAAAACAGTGTCTACGACCGATGATCTATTAAAAACTAAATCATCTGCTGAAGACTCTCTTGACCATTGTAATGCCTATTTTTCTTCTGTGGGTTCAAATCTAGCAAAATGTATTTTAACAAAAACCAATGAAACTCAGGAAGCTCTTGCATCTAAAATAAGTATCTGCCACACAAACTCTACTTCATTTTTTATCGAGCCTACTGATAAACACGAAGTCTTCAACCTTATTAAGTCACTTGACGTTAAAAGTGCCCCGGGGATAGACGGTATTAGTAACAAAATTCTTAAGGGAATTGGTGACATTATATCGGAACCCTTAGCTGCAATATTTAACCTTAGCATATCCACAGGCAAATTTCCACAGAGTTGGAAAACTGCAACTGTCATCCCGATACATAAAAGTGGACCCAAAGATATTCCCAGTAATTACCGCCCGATTTCTCTTCTTAAAGCCTACTCCAAGCTTCTGGAACGGATCATCAATAAGCGCCTTACAAACTTTTTTGAAAATCATAAACTACTTTCTGATCTGCAATTTGGCTTCCGAAAAGGAAAATCAACGGAGGACGCGGTAACACGTTTGACGGAAACTGTTGTCTCTCATTTAGATGAAGGTCGAAACTGTATTGGCATATTTTTAGACCTCGCCAAGGCCTTTGATACGGTTTCGATTCCCATATTACTTCGTAAGTTAGAAGGATTTGGCATACGGGGTACTGCTTTAAATTGGTTTAGTAGCTATTTGACCAACAGATGCCAATGCGTTAGAGTTGGAGGCTTGCTTAGTAGTGAAAAAAATATCTCATTTGGGGTCCCACAGGGAAGCATTTTGGGCCCTACTCTTTTTCTGGCATATTTAAATGACATAATGTCCCTGAAAATTCCGAATAGTGATTTTTTGTGCTATGCGGATGACACTGCTATTGTTTTCAGCGGTCATTCATGGCACACTGTCCAAGATACAGCAATATCAGGACTTAGACATATATCAGCCTGGTTAAACCAAAATCTTCTCACATTAAATACAGAAAAAACACAATTTCTATGCTTCCATAAAACCGCATTATCTAGTCCCCCATCCTCTATTGCTAGCTTCAAAATTCACACAGAGAGCTGTGTTTCAATTGACCAGAACTGCAAATGTAAAAGCATCCAAAAATCAGACTCCCTCAAGTATTTGGGTGTGGTGTTAGACCAGAATTTAAATTTCAAAAAGCACATTTGTCTTTCTGCAGCTAGGGTTTGTAAGCTAATTTATACTATGAAGCTACTGAGAGAAGCTACTAACGGACAACTTCTAAAGACTGTTTATTTTGCACTATGCCAGTCAATACTAAATTATTGCATTCTAGCCTGGGGAGGAATTGCAAAGACCACTCTTTTAATTCTGGAAAGAGCTCAAAGAGCAGTTTTAAAAGTTTCTTTGGGTAAACCTCGCCGTTACCCCACGGTGGACTTGTACAGAGAGGCACAGGTCCTCAGTGTACGAAGGTTGTTCCTGCTACGGGCTTCCATAAACGTGCATAAGTCTACCTTAAATTTACCGTCATATAATGATATGATAAAGAAAAGAATCTTCAAAGTGCCTACTCCTTTACTTAAAACTAAATTTGCTTTGCGTTTTCATACATTTCTACTTCCGCACATCTATAACACATTTGCTAAACGTATTGACATAAGAAGAAGCAGTGTCCTAGAGGCAAAAATTAAAATCCAATCTCTATTGTTACCTTGGAACTACGAGCAATCGGAAACAATCATTAATGTAATATCATAACATACACTCACATACATTACATACATACACTACACACTACACATACACATACATCACCGCAGACAAGCACCCTAATATAATTAATTAATTGTTAGTTTCTAATTGTATTTTTTTTTCTCTTTTCTCTTTTTACTTTGTCTTGTTTTCATGCTAAGTCGCATGGACAGTTAATCAGTATTTGTCTTGGTCTCCACGGGACAGGCCTAGCCTAGTGTGGGACCACAGTTATGTTTGTGAATGTCTGTCTGTATATGTTAATAATAAATATTTCATTTCATTTCATTTCATTTCAAAACGTTGAAAGTTCTTTTAAAGAATTCTAAAAAGTAATCTTTTTGCAAATTTTTAAGTCTCTAACTCAAAAAAAGTGTTGCCAATGCAAAGCTTGCTCCCCTTTTTAACCCCCTTAGGGGTGGAATTTTCTAAAACGCTTTATGTACTTTTTTTTATTTTAATAAGTAATCTTTCTACAAAGTTTCAAGTCTCTAACTCAAAAACATAAACTACCCTCATAACTCACACTTTGCACCCCTTTCTATCCCCATTAGGGACGTTTTTTTCCAAAACGCAGAAAGTACTTTTTTGTATTTTTATAAGTAATCTTTCTACAAAGTTTTAGGTCTCTAGCTCAAACAAAAAAGTTTCCCTCATACAAATTTTGCACCCCTATTTTACCCCCTTAGGGGTAGAAATTTCTAAAACGCTGAAAGTTATTTATTTGTATTCTAATGACTAATCTTTCTACAAAGTTTTAAGTCTCTATTAAAAAAAATCGTTTCCCCCATACAAACTTTGCACCCCTATTTTACCACCTTAAGGGTGGAATTTTCCAAAACGCTGAAAGTATTTTTTTTGTATTCTAATTACTAATTTTTCTACAAATTTTAAGTCTCTAGCTCAAAAAAAAAGGTTCTCCCATACAAACTTTGCATCCCTATTTATCCCCTTAGGGGTGGAATTTTTAAAAATCCCTTCTTCACTTCTCCACTTTATAAAAGCAACCTACTGTGCAAAAATCAACTCTCTAAGATTAGTAGTTTCGGCTGTGCGTTGATGAGTCAGTGAATAAGTCAGTCAGGACATAGGCATTTATATATGTCTAGATAAAGACTACCCAACTCGACAGTTTTGCTAGGTGACGTTGTATAAACGTGGTCACACACAGTCATGTCCATGGCACTGAGATCTCGCTTGTACAACGCCATCAATAAAACTGTGATATTGAAAATATTGATAAGTAAGTAATGATACAAATACCTCGAGGGCCTTATTTAGATTTAACTTAGTTTTAATTTAATTTAGTTAATGTTTATTATCATCCTGTATATAATTTAGAAAATAAATATGTAAGAGTAATTACATAAAAGCCTATTGAATCTGGAAGTGGAAGGATGTGAGTAGTACCTAGGTATTATTTTCCGAGGCCCCTGCCAACCAAGTTAACTTGGTATGACAAAAACGAATTACGAACAGGTGAATACATACATGTGTTTTCAAATACAACTCCGCCGCTTCTTTGTCCTCCGTTGAATTCGTCTGCGGCTCCGCCCAATTGGAATCCAAGGACAAACCGATTTTACCTGAAACATAAAGGGAGTCAATTAATTTAATGGCGTCTATTACGTTTGAAGCTTTCCAAGTTCTAAGTGTTTCATGTCACATTACCTCCATACAAAGAGCGGTAGTGTGTCCCGTACAGATGATAAACATTAGCGTGGGCTTTCAGGAGATTGTGCGTGCAGAGGTACTCGGCGATACCCTGGCGGTTAAGGGCCGGAGCGCGGTAGGTGCCCCCGTAGCCTTCCAAGCAAGTCTGCATCGGCTCGTTGAAAGTCACCCAATACTTCACTTTATCCGCAAAATTGTCGAATAGCACCTTCGCGTAATCAGTGTAGTAATCAACTATGTGAGCGTTACTCCACCCTCCAATATCCTGCAGCTTCTGCGGAAGATCCCAGTGGTAAATCGTCACCATAGGAGTGATATTGTATTTAATTAGTTCATCGATTAAGTTTCTATAATACTGTATGCCTAGCGGGTTGATTTCGTTAGCTAGCCCTGTGGGTAGCACTCGGGGCCACGATATGGAGAAGCGGTATATATCCACTCCTAGTTCGTGCACCATCTCCGCGTCTCTCTTATAGAGATGGTAGGAGTCCGCGGCGACATCTGGGGTGGAGCGGTCTCGCACGAAACTTCTGTTGTTGTGAATTAGACTATCCCATATACTCGGTGTTTTACCTGCAAGTACAGGTTATATTAACTGAACCATTATTGTGAAATGATTAGACCGACGGTCAGTTCCATTTAACATTAGAATAGAAGAATAAGTATAAGAAAAACATTGGGAGTAAGATTCATATCATCTAAATGAACCGACAATCGACGATGGCCGGAATCATTTCCTACCTAATTAGGGGCCTAATTAACCTGAAGGTTTACGAGACCTTTTTATACAGCGTGTACATACTTATCTTCCATAGATTTAGATTTATTTATTTCGAGATAATAATTACAATATAGGTTTGCATACAATGTCAAAATTATAAGAATCCTTATCACGATCGTCAATAATCAGAAATAAAATTTAAAAATATTCAAAATGTAAATACACAAAGTGGAAATTGTAGCTCCAATTACGGATTGTCATTTAACAACTAATAGACACATACTATTAAACAGAAATAAAAAATGTCAATTTATGCATTAGGTACGATTTAAAAGTTGAATATAGAATATAATTGTTACACAAGAAATCATATCAAATTATAGCTGTCAATAAATGAAATCAACTCTTAAAAAACCATTTCCATGAACTCATGAACAGAGTACAGAGGGTTATCCAACAAAAGATTTCTCAGTCTACGCCTAAATGTTTCGTCACAAGGTTCGTTTCTTATATCGGCGGGTAGGTGCTCGAAATAAGTAGGCCCTATAACCCGGGGATTTTTCTCTGAAAGCGCCATGCGACGGGGAACTGTCCTTAGGCGCCCAGTTGAACGAAGCTGTTTGCCTGGTACATTCACACGCTCAAACTGGGAGATGTTTTTTCTTACAAATAAGAGAAGCTCAAACAGATGTTGTGAGTAGAACCTTAATAATGTAAGTGTTGTCAGCTGTTTTATAAAATTGTAAACATAAAGTATGTGGTACCCTTGATAATAGGGCGTTTTTAATTTCTAAAGATTTGTCAGTAAAGTAATGTAACACATAAAATATTTGTTGACACTTCTGAGATACCTACATTTAAATGTCTGTGATATGAGTTGTTAACTTTTTACCGATACTATGCGTCCTAAATTAATTTGTATGAAAAAAACATATAGGTACTAACGTAGGTATAATTTTTGCATTCAATAATATTCTTACCATCTAAGTTCCATGCCCCTTCAATTTGTATCGCAGCCGTAGACACTCCGAAGATGAAATTCTTAGGAAATGTGTAATTTGAACGAGGGCCGCCGGAAAAGTTTAGGATCTCGGCGTATCTGCAACAGAATCACATAATAACCATTAAAAACTTACTTAACATTAATGTCTGTACGTCTGTAATCGCATATACATCTCATAATATGTAGGTACAACCAATACCTAAATACCTAAACAGGCAAATAGATAAGACAACATTCTCAAACGTCTCTCCGAGTATTTGTTTAAAAAGGTCACTTGGCGTAAAAATTGGTCCACAGTGTAACATGGCTTTATATCAATCAGCCAAAATTTCATAATTCCTCATCACCACACCACCGCTTTTAGGGGTAGTTTTAAGTACCACCCCGACGCTGATTTTCAGTGAATCCTTTACACAAATTACATGACACAAATAAAAGCAGATCTAAATACAAATATTACAGAAAGTGCAGTGCGCAGGTACCTTCTTACAGCCGACGTTTCATTTCAAATTGCTTATTATTATATTTTATATTTTCGATATACTTGCTTACTTAACATACATATTTATACATATACAAGTACAACCAAACCACAGTCATAATACATCATTTAAAATATACACAACATTACTCACATTCCAATAACATAATTGGGAATGTCGTATCATGGCTGAAAATATGTTTTGACATAAACTTATTAGAAACGTACTTAAAAAAATACAAGTCCATAATGTCACGGACCGTGTAGTGTGAGATCGCCGGATTTGGAAATAAAATATTTTTTTCGGAAGAAATATCATGTTATTTTGCAAAATATAACAGCAATTATTCAAGACTAATCTTTGCTCTATAAGACTGTTTTAGAGGTAATATAAATAATAATTACTATGTATGATTCTGAACAACATACAATTTGTGAGTAGTTTTTTGTCGCGACATAATAATATAGAATATTATAAAAATGCTGTACTCGGTAGAAAACTATCTTTGATGTTGGCAACCCTTCCTAAGTTTTTTTAGAACAGCGACCCTGTCTTCTGGTCAGACAATGAAAAATGTTAAACTGTCACATCCATGTGTCACAGCCACGTACACTAATATCACGACCGGGGCACAATCTGTCACGACCGTGTTATCGACCCGATTTTTTTATGGTTTCTGAGGGCATTAAGCTTGTTCATATGCATCAAAAATATTCTTTTGGTATATACTTTCGATGTACATCGCAAAATGTTGTAAAAAAAAACCTAATTTTTTTTGGGTTATGTGGGTGTAACAACATTTTTTTTTTAGCTGCAACTTTTTTCTTGTGCTAAGGAAGGTTATTCTTATCACCAAAAAAGAATCAGGCACTTCTAAAATTTTCATCCATTCCCCATTATTAATTCCGTTCCGACATAATATTAGAATAAAAAAAAAATACAATGTTTTGTCAGTCACTTCTGTACACTCAGCTGACGATTATTTTTCGTCATATCATAATATTATCATTTGATGATAAAATGAATCGGAAGGAAATGACAATTTTTTTTACGTGTTTGTGATGCTGCTGCTGGTCAACCCACCGCCGGAGGCTCAGCTGACGTCCACGGGGCTTCATGATACAACATTCTGAACCTTCTCACAAGTTATCGCATGGGAGAAAGTGACTGACAAAATGTTGTGCTTAGTACGCGGGCTACTACTGTCGTGAATGGTCATGATTAACGATAATATTTAATTGGTGTTCATAATTATGTTTCAAACAGCCGATTTATTTTATGTAGCAACACCTACAATGTTTACCCGTTAACAATGTTGACGGGTAGGCGGGTAGTCAGAGTTCCTCAAGGCTATAGGGTTCTCATTCGCGGCCATGAGAGTGACCAGAAGTGGCTTCGCGACAATTATAAACTTGAGGTAATCAGCTGACAACTTTTGCACTGCGATAGAACCAGCTGACGCTTTTATTTACTTATAATAGCATATGAACTGACAAAAAATTGCTCCTAGCTCACGGGCTATTAAAAGTCCAACCAAAAATTAGGCTTCGTAGCCCTTCATTTTGACAATGCCCACAGGATAGACGCGAACGCGAACCTAAATCTGTGTACGACCCAAATTACAGGATGTTTCAATGACGCATCAAACATTAATTTCCAATGCTAGCGATATCGAGTGATTTAAACTGTAGAAATATAAGTATAACAGAGAAATAAATATGTAGTTAAGACAATATTTCACATGGGTGGGTGACATAAGTGGGCGTTAAATATATCTGCCCTGTATCCAAGTTGTATAAAAAAGGTATTTTTAGCCATTAAATACTTATTGTTTGGCTCGGGATTATAATAATTAAGTATAATGCAAAGTTATGGTTATATGCACAAAGCAAATACCTTGAACAACAGTATGAAGTAGATACCTACAGTAGATCCACAATTATGGTAAGATACTTATACATCCAGGTAAAAATTGGCATTTTACCAGTACGTTAGGACTTAAGGCATAAAATAAAATGTTATTTTTTGACGCTGAAAATGACACAATGTTGACAATATATAGAAGCGCTCGTTCGAAAAATTACGCAATAGGGAACTTGCTTGATTTTATTTTATTACGAAAATCAAAAGTATGATCCAGAGGAATATCAACTGTAGCATTAAAACTTTCTTATACTTAATTTATTTTTCTGATGTTATATGCATTTGGAATCTGCACGCGCCGCGCTTATGCTATGACGTCACAACTTATATTCTCGGCGCGTTTGTTATGGAGTTATAAAGTTTATAAAGTTATAAATTTGCAATTATCTCCACAAAATTTGCGTTTAAGTCTATACATGATGCACAGTTTGGATTCAGGCCCGGCCTATCTACAGAGAGTGCCATAATATGCATGAAGGAATCTGTCAGATACTACACTAGTAGGAGCACACCTGTATTTGCTTGCTTTGTAGATTTATCTAAAGCTTTTGATATGGTGCACTATGAACTTCTCTGGAAAAAGCTTTATGATGCTGGGGTGCCTCAAGAAATAGTACATATTTTTAGGCATTGGTACTCGAGTCAAATTAATGTTGTTAAATGGGGAGATGCTGTGTCTGATGAATATGGACTTGACTGTGGAGTGAGGCAGGGAGGGCTCAGTTCTCCTAAATTGTTTAACATTTACATTGATGCGCTTATTGAGAGGCTCAGCAGCATGCATGTCGGATGCCGCATACAAAATACCAGTTTTAACAACCTTAGTTATGCGGATAACATGGTGCTGCTGAGCCCCTCAGTAGGAGGACTTAGAAAACTGTTGTGTGTGAGCAGTATGCTAATAAGCATGGCCTTAAATATATATTTTTTTTAAAGTTCGTGGTTACAATTTATTTGGATTAAAAACAACGAATACTAAACAAGAAATAGAAAAATTAACTTTATTTCGAGCTTTTTGCACAACATTTCATACATGTGCCCTATGGAGCTTGCTTTGCCATTTCACGCTTGACAAAAATGCTCAATGATCAATGCGTCAGAAACGTATACTTTGCTTATTTCCAATCCATAATCACCTATGGGATTGATATCTGGGGGCAGGCAGCTGAGAGACAGCGCATATATAAATATGCGCTGTCTCTCAGCTGCCTGCCCCCAGATATGGAGCATAAGCTCCAGAAAAAAGTTATAAGGACAATGGCTAGGGTGCCCTGGGATACGCCTGCCCGCAACTTATTTCGTAATCAAATAAATCTTAACGTTTACAAGCCTTTACATTTTAGAAATTTCAAAGATGGTCCGTAAAAACATTCGTGAGTTCCGAAAATTCAGGCCATTAGGCATTTGTTTTGTATCGTTGGATTTTAAAACAAAACCGCTGCTACAATACCAATAAGACACAAACTCAACAAATCGGAACAGTGTGTGTGATACATAGGTCCCAAAATTTATAATCATTTGCCTAGAGTGACCTTAAGCGACCGGAAATATCAGAATGCTTGTTTATATGTAGGCTTAAAGAATATTTGACTAACAAAGCCTACTATTCTCTAGACGAATTCCTTTGCCAATCATCCAATGATGTGTAATGATAATACCTAATATAATAATGATAAATGTACCTAATGATAATACTTAATATAATAATAATGTATAATTTTTAATGTTGTGTAGCTATAAGAAATGTTCAAATTAATATTATGTAAATATTGACCTGTAACCATGTTATCAATAAATATTGAATTTGAATTTGAATTGACCAGCTGTTCGCAAAGGGCGCTGAGTGCTCTCCGCATCCAGTATAATAACCCGTTCAGGGCGCTGTTGCGGCTGCCACGCTGGTGTAGCGCGTCCGGTATGTTCGCGCACGCGCGCGTGGATTTTTCCCGGCCATCATGCGTGCGCGATGCGCAGCCGCGCTCCGGCGCCTGCGGGACAGCCGCAACAGCCTCCTAGCCGTTATAGCTGACAGGATGGACAGTCAGCTTGTCATACATTGGACCAGAGTACACTCTATAGTCACCTCGTAAACGTGAGTGTCCTGGTTTTTACTTTGAAATAACTAACGCTAGTGATTAAGTAGGTAAACCTAGATAATAATTTTACATGTATGGATTCTGTGTAACTGTTATGTTATTGTATCGAAAAAATTATAATATTTAACGTGAGATACAACTAATAGAATCGTTTTTTTTTTTTTTTTTTTTTTTTTGTATGATATCTTTACGTGTATCCGTATCGTTTGAGTGCAATTTATTCGAAATTGAAGTCCTATGCAAGTTCCCCATTGCCATACAAGGTGTGACTACAATTTTTTTTCGGTTCTAGAATGACCTATTTACTTCTTATGTGTTTTGGTATTATTGATTAATTACTAACTGCCACTAGGTAGGCAGCAGGTAGTTCACCTCCGACAGTAACATTAACCAGAGTTCAATAAACTTAACCAAAGACAAAATCATTGCAAATGACCCTGTAGACAAAATTACTTAACTTACGTAACATTTTGCTGGCAAGGTAATGAGAACCGACAGACTGAGTGGCTCAAGTTTTTTGTTTGTCTACAGTTTACCTACATTTGAGTTTCGATGCTTTTTACGTTTCAGAAAGTAAGGCTGAATAAAACATGACATTTTACTTATTTAATTTAGCCATGTCAAGGCTGGCAAGAACGTTTAAAAAAGTAGGCCGTTAAAATGGAGCAAAAATTTAAGCACCTAGAGTCAACCTAATCCGGACTTGAAAAAAGTCAGCACAAATTCTTATTATGATTAAGTAGTACCTACATACCTACGCATTTGGGAAAGATTAACATAAATATTACAGGAAAAATTATTTCATTTAGTTTTAAGTTTCTGTCGTATTCAGTAAATTCACCATGGCGCTGCAGTCGCCCACTGTATGTGTTTATTCACCTGTACGTACAGAATGCTAATCTCAACATCTGACTCAAGTTTTAAGTCTTTCGTAAAGTTTTTGCATCGGTACTAGTTTTTAACTTATTTAATCTGCATATTTAAATATTCGTATATTTAATATCAGACCAAACATAAAACTGTTGTTTAATTTAAAACATTTTATGGAAAAACCAACTATAATCAGGTTCCTCTCGTGTTGTTTAGCTCTTATTAAATAACAACATTGTCCGTTTTAGAATTTATTACAATGGGTGGTATAATATTATTACTATACTAAAGAGTGACAAACTCAAAGGCTAAATAATGTATGCCATCATCATCATCATCATCATCATATCAGCCGAAAGATGTCCACTGCTGGACATAGGCCTCCCCCAAAGAGTGCCAAAGTGACCGGTCCTGCGCCACCCGCATCCAGCGGACTCCCGCGACCTTTACCAGGTCATCAGTCCACCTTGTGGGGGGCCTACCCACGCCGCTCCTTCCGGTACGTGGTCGCCACTCGAGAACCTTTCCGCCCCAACGGCCATCGATTCTACGTGCAATGTGCCCCACCCACTGCCACTTAAGTATATAAATAATAAATTACATTGTTACACGTCTATAAACAGGATAAACAGAGGCGTTTGGCCAATAACGACTGGCCATCTGATCTGAAACAGGACAAAGAGGGGTAATTGCGTAACGTCTCGAACGAGCGTCAGGACAACTCAACTGTTAAAACGTTAGGCGATCGACCAACAGTATTGGGCTGTTATTCGCTACGCGTTAATGCGGCTCACCCCGCCGGTCACCAGTTGCGAAACTAGACCTCTACCTACGCTTAATTACTACGCATCGCGGTGTCAAGGTATAATTGAGGGTGAGCGTTGAAGTGAGCTTAAAACAAGTTACAGAATAGGGGGGCTGTGTACAACGAGTGATATGTAAAAGAGGCAATAACTGTGTAGGCATAGTATTTTATATGGACATTATCCATTGCCTGTGTAGCCCCGTATTTCAGGCACGAATTTTTCATTGGCCCGTAATTTGGCGAAACCAATACCGTCTCATTTTTTTTTTTAAATAGCTGACCCTGGCAATGACAAATATAGCTGCTGCAGCTGTCAGTATCATTACCAGTGTCAGTTTTCCACGGATTTTTAAGATTTTTTTTTACTTTACTTTTACACTTACTAAAAAAATAATTAGGCACTTCTAAAATTTTCATCCATTCCCAATTGTTGAATTGATTATGCCAAATCCTAGTAATAAAAAAAATGTGGAGTTTTTCATAAAAAAACGGCCTGTCCCGTATTTTCAATGCAGTTGCCCCGTAAAACCGGAAATCAGATCTGGTCACCCTGTGTAGCCAATTTTTTTGTGACAATTACCACTTTATAATTATGGTAACTTCACTATTACACGTCCCAATGAGCTACAATAGCTATTAGAAAGAATTCATTACACATGGCTCAATATTTTCCTTTAAATTAATCCTAAAACAGCTAAAAATATTAGCAAATTCTATAAATTTCAAGATCATTATTTTTATTCATTGCTCTTGTTACCGGCAACATGCTGTATAAATAATTTTGCTTCCTTTTCAAATGAATACGTTGACATTTTTAAAACGTTTTGTTGTTCCTGGAGAAAGTAGAGCGTCTAGAGCATTCAACTTTGCACAGATTGAAATCATTTCGCAATGGGCTAGACACGTCTGTTTAAAAGATAATTTGGTTGTCAATCAAACTGGTAGTACCTACACAAATAAGAACGGTATATTGACTCATTATTTTATTTTGGCCTTAGGCGGAAGGTATGAAATTAGCCTTAGGTGGTTTTCGCAAAAAACAATATGTTCTCTTAGCCAGTTAGACTTTGATATATATTGTATAGATCCCAGACATCCAATCAATAGATGTTGCCAACCAGTTTTGTGGTCCAGTCTCCCCTCCCCACTCCCAAATATAATTAGTTAATTAATAAGATTATGGGTTTTAATTATGGATTTTCATTAGAAAATAAGTAAGTACTTATAATTACCCGTAGGTAAGTACCTACGGGTGCCTATATCCATACTTAATATTATAAATCCGAAAGTGTGTCTGTATGTCTGTCTGTCTGACTTTCTGTCTCTCTGTCTGGTACCTCTTCACGCCTAAACCGCTGAACCGATTTACATGAAATTTGATACAGAGATAGCTTGAGTTCTTCGGAAGGACATAGGATAGTTTTTATCCCCGAGATCATCCCCTAAGGGGGGGAAAGGGGAGGTACAATGCCTCGAGGGCCTTTTATAGATTTAACGTAGTTTTAATTTAATTTAGTTTATGTTAATTATCATCCTGTATTTACTTTAGAAAATAACAAATATTTGACAGAACAAGGCTCGCAACAATATCTGACACAACTCACACAACCCTATTTGTAGAGCTATTAGAGCGTGTAATTTTTGCGTGCTTCGTCATAAATATCGTGTTCGATATTACTGCAAACTCGAACTCAAAATCTTTATTATCGGTTCTATTATAAGTACCTAATACAGATTTGCGCAGGTGACATACGAGTAACCTATCTTACATGTCATTATTATAACAATTTGTATCGTCCAATATTAATAAAATAATCATTCTGTTTAACTCTTCAACCTGTTTTCAATGTTAATTTGCAAGGGATTTGTAAATTATAAAAGTATGTCAATGCCACTGCTCGTACTCGTACTGAATAACAATTGTGGTTCCTTAGGCAAACCTTCGCTACAAAATAACTGCTAGTCTGTCATTTTCCTTTTAACGCTTAGATGGAAATATTTACAGGTAGTTCGGCCCTTGAGGAATTACAGAGGATTCTGTTTATCCTTAAAATCCTTAACAGGGTGAAATGGGATGTAAAACCTGTCTTGCTCCGCTTAATTCTATACTCGTACTGAATAACAATAGTGGTTCCTTAGGCAAAGGGGTGAAAGAATCAAAAATAATCAAACCCACCACCTATCCTTTTGCTCACGCACTTTCGTTTTTAAAAGCCGCTGAGCAGCCCTTATTTTCTCAGCATTTGATGTAGATCTGAGTAAGGCCCTATGCTCCTCTACAAGCCTCATGATCTCGGGATCGGGATTGTCAAATCAGTCCTGCTTACCAAAAAGTTGGTAGGTCTTCCGATAGTCTTGAGAAGAACACCAGAAAACTCTCAGTACTCGAAGTTCTCTATGCCGACGACGTGTGTCTAATGGCTGATAGTATGGAGACGCTTCAATCCTACATGGATGCTCTGCAACGGTCGTGCCTTAGATTTGGTATGATTATCAGCATATCCAAGACACAATTGCTTAAACAACCAGCCCATAATTGTGAAGTAGACACTTCCGATCTCACTGTTGAAGGAAAACCTTTAACGGAAGTGTCATCTTTTAAGTATCTTGGTAGCCAAATCAGAAGAGACAATAGACTGGCTTCAGAGATCCCATCTAGGATCGCTAGAGCTGCCTCTACTTTTGGTCGACTGACACATCGTCACACGATCTTAAGCTACAGACAAAGTTGTCAGTGTACAGCCATGGTACTTCCGATTTTCTTGTATGCTTCGGAAACCTGGTGTCTGTACAAAGGCGACATTCGCTTGCTGGATACGTTCTACCTACGGTGCTTGCGCTCTATTCTAAGAATAAAGTGGCAGGATCGCGTCCCCAACACGGAAGTACTGCGTCGATGTAAGATGTCTGGCATGGAAGCTTTGCTGATGATAGGTCAGCTAAGGTTATGTGGGCATGTTTGGCGTATGGATGATTGTAGACTACCGAAAGCCGTTCTATACTCCGAGCTATCAGCTGGCAAACGGAATCGAGGTGGGCAGCATCTACGTTACAAGGCCGTGCTAAAGCGTCACCTGCCTGCAAAATACCAACGCATAAGTGGAAGTTGCCTCGTTGCGCCCAGAATGGCGCTCTCGCATCAAAACGAGCATCAAGCATTTTGAAGCTGCTCGTCTCGTCGACATTGATGAGAGACGTCAGGCACGAAGATCGCGCCCAAAGCCCAACTACAATTACACGTACAATAGCTGGATTCCTGGAGTGGCGGAATACAGCGCAAAACTCCTCGGAACACCGGGGTCACTACCGGAGGTCGTCGGCAACATAAAGGGTCTGCTAGGCTTCCTGGTGGAACTGGGTTGGCACGAATAACAGTAGTGCCAAAACCCCTACGCAAAATAGGCGTATTTATGACGTCGAGTTGCAGAAACCTAGCCCGCGTACAACCTATAACCTATATACACTGGTCAGCTTTACTGTGCTTCCTGCGACCGAGTGTTTAAGAATAAGTTGGCTTCGCAAGCCATATCAGGGCTCACGCCCGCAACTAGCTAGGGTCACCATCGCGGGCCACGGCGTGGATACCTATATAATTATCTTGGATCGCATAATGGTTTTTAGACTAATGCAGTTTCGCATAATTGGTTTGGCATAATTATTTGTGGCATAATAGTACTTTCGCATAGTAATATTTTGGCCTACTGTTTTTCTGGCATACTACGCTATTAGCATAATTTTAGCTAGACTAATGTGTATTGGCCGAATATACATTAGGCATACTATTGTTTGGGCTAATAATTAGTTGGTATATCTGTCATTTTCCATAATTTCAGTTGTCTAAATGAATGAAGCTGGTCAAAATACCTAAAATGATATTATTAGTTTTTCCGCTATTTTATAAAAAAAAAATCTCGAAGACGAAAGCGGGAGCAAAGCTGGGTGGGCATCAAATATTTATTTGGCAAAACCGACTCGGATCGCGGATAGGTTAGAAGACGGAAGCGGGAGCAAAGCTCCCGCTTTCGTCTTCGAGGTTATTTTTTTTATAAAAGAACGGAAAAACCTTTTATTAAAACTTACTACTAATGACAATTAGGCAATTTACTACTAAGTAAACCATAGGCTAAAATCACTAAAATCTAAATTTTTAGATTTTAGGGATTTTGAACGTAGGTTATTTAACGTTAGTTTTTTTTAATTTTAGACATTGTGATACGTACCTACTCCTTTTAATATGATAATAGCGTTATGCATTTTGATATGATGTCAATTGATTATTATGGGTATTCATGTTTATGCTTTTTGTTATTAGTTTTAATGAGGGTTATGCTTTCTGTATTTATGCTTTTTAATATTATGCATAAAAAATTATGCGAAATGTGACTTATGCATATCTTATTTTCGGCGTAAAGTAATTATGCGTAACTATATTAGTATTAATGATTTTATGCCTCTCAATAGTAAACCTATATAATTATATACTTATCCACATTATCGACAAATGCCTCAAACAAATTAAAGCCATAACACTATCGCTTGATACCTCAAAGCAAAGGGGGCTTCTATTTTGCAACATTGCAACTGACAACGTCATCCCAATACGAGTATCATGAGTATCAGTGCATCTCGCTTACATACATTTACCTATGCACTTACACAAGAGGGAGCGCATGTAACTAGATGGTTCACACACTTCGTTACAGTTCATCAAAAACATTCACCACTTTGACCATGGGTAGTGCGTTTGCACTCAACTAATCAGAACGTGACAGACTAATCTTCTAAAGACTTTACGGCAGATATATAATATAAGCGTCGGTGTAACTACCTATAATTAAAATCCCCACGCGAATCCCCTTCTAAACACTGTATCGTTTGTTATAAATACAAGAAAAAAATGCGACAACTTTTTTTAAATTATTTATTGACATACTAAAATCAATAAAATATGTACAAAATAATATGGACAACTCGAATAGTACCATAAAAAGTCCAAATTATTCATTTCTGGCCACTTTTCTAATTTTTTGCCTCATGGTGCTCATTAATGATCGGACAGCGACTTTGTCAATAGTTCGAGCCACCTTATTCCAATCTGACCGAAACTGTTGCTCTGTATCGGCACTACGGGCTGTTTTACGTAGTTTAGCTTTCATTATAGCCCAGTAGTGTTCAATCGGGCGAAGCTCTGGACAATTCGGTGGATTTAACTCTGTGGCCACAAAATGTACATTATTGTCTTTATACCATTTTACTACCTTAGCCGCGTAATGGCAAGACGCTAAGTCATGCCAAAATACAGTTTTGGAGTTGTGCTTTTTGATCATCGGCAATACTCGTTTCTGAAGGCACTCTTTCATATAAATATCGGCATTTATCGACGAGGTAGTGAAAAAAGTAGTTGACTTCATTCCGCATTCACAAATGGCCTGCCACACCATGACTTTCTTGCCGAACTTCTCAACGCAAATGGATTTTTCACCTCAGCAGCTCGAACAAGCATATTTTGCTGCGTGAAAACAGTGAGCAAAATGCGATTTTGCTCACTCCGTGAGTCAAAGTAGCTTTTTAATTTTGATATCGAGCACTGGTGACACATCATAGTGTCCACACTATGATGTGTCACCAGTGCTCTATTACAAATTCAGAATATTATAGGTGCGTAAAAGCCTAGCGATATATTTTTTAACGTTTATTTTTTAATGTTCTCACTGCTGAGGTGAAAAGTTGTATGTATCACACGAGAGCAAAGATATTTGCATCTCGTGCCTTTGAGTCCCTCACTACGCTCAAGATTCTAATTTTGAATCACGAGCGTAGCGAGTCTTTCGCTTGCTCGGGACTCAACATCAACACTCGCAGCAAAAATCTACTTTGCTCTCTTGTTGAACAAATAACTATTTCACACCTCTCATTCAGAAAAGTAAGTTTTGGTCCCCGACGAGAGGGAGCAAAATGCTACTTTTCTGTTCAAGCTACTTTTTTAATTTATTCATTGGCTTGTAGCATTTACGCAATGTGCCAATAGAATCTTGATAAAATAATCGATTGTAATTTCATCGTAATCGACAAACGTATATATATATCATCATCATCATATCGGCCGAAAGACGTCCACTGCTGGACATAGGCCTCTCCCAAAGAGTGCCAAAATGACCGGTCCTGCGCCACCCGCATCCAGCGGACTCCCGCGACCTTTACCCAGGTCATCAGTCCACCTTGTGGATTGTTTTTGTTTTTTTTTGTTGCTTGTTTTAGTTTGATTTTTTTGCCGTTTTTTTTGTTTTTTGGTTTTCTTTGTATTTTTGTTTTTTTGCTATTTTATTTTTTCGTTTTGTCTCTCACTACATCCAGGATTCAATACACCGCCCTCGCCGTAAATATACTATTTTGCTTCCTTGTGACACAAATAACTATTGCTCCTGAGTGACACATGTAACATGTTTATTAAAAAAACAAAAAAGGAGAAAAAAACACAAAAACAAAAAAAACTAAAAAAAAACAAAACAAACCAAATCAAATAAAACCAAAAAACAAACGAAACAAAAAAAAGAAAAAAAAACAGAAAAAAAAAGAAAAAAAAAACAAATAAACAAAAGAACAAATAAACAAACGAACAAAAAAAACCTAAAAAAAATTACAAAAAAATAAGAAAAGAAATACAACAAAAAAAACAGAAAAACGAAAACAATTACAAAAAACCGAACAAAAATACAAAAAAAGAAAAAAACAGCAAAGAACCAATACAAAAACAAACAAAAATCAACAAAAACAAAAAATAACAGAAAAAAAGACAAAAACAAACGAAACAAAAAACAAACGAAACTAAAAAACAAAAAAACAAAATAGCAAAAAAACAAAAATACAAAGAAAAAAAAACCAAACAATAAAAGAAAATACCAAAAAAAACAAAAAAAAACAATTGAAACGAAACAAAAAAAACTAACGAACGAAAAAAAATAACAAAAAAAAACAAAAAAAAACGAACAAAAACAAAAAACTAACAAAAATACAAAAAATCGAACGAAAAAACAAAAAAAAACAGCAATAACTGAAACAAACAAAATACAAATAAAAACAAGAAAAAAAAACAAAAACAGTATTTAAAAAAAAAACAAAAAATAATAATAAAAAAAAGAAGAAACAAAACAAAAAAAAACTCATAAATATATATATATACGTACATTGCACGTAGAACCGATGGCCGTTGGGGCGGAAAGGTTCTCGAGTGGCGACCACGTACCGGAAGGCGCGTGGGTAGGCCCCCCACAAGGTGGACTGATGACCTGGTAAAGGTCGCGGGAGTCCACTGGATGCGGGTGGCGCAGGACCGGTCATTTTGGCACTCTTTGGGGGAGGCATATGTCCAGCAGTGGGCGTCTTTCGGCTGATATGATGATGATGATATATATATACGTTTGTCGATTACGATGAAATTACAATCGATTATTTTATCAAGATTCTATTGGCACATTGCGTAAATGCTACAAGCCAATGAATAAATTAAAAAAGTAGCTTGAACAGAAAAGTAGCATTTTGCTCCCTCTCGTCGGGGACCAAAACTTACTTTTCTGAATGAGAGGTGTGAAAAATTATTTTCGTCTTGGGCGTTAACACTTGAATCCTTCACTACGCTCAGGATCATACGTTAGAATCCCTCGCTACGCTCAGGATTCTATTGTAGGATCCCTCGCTACGTTCAGGATTCAATACACCGCCCTCGCCGTAAATATACTATTTTGCTCCCTTGTGAGTTGTGACACAAATAACTATTTCTTTGCACGTTGTACCATCCCGATACTCGTACCAACTTTTTTCGCGACATCTCGGACAGATAGCTCTCTATTAGATGCGAATAATTTTACTATCTTTTGGTCCATTTTTCGATTGGACGGACCTGGTTTTTGGCCTAGCCGTTGTTGGTCCTCGAAGGTATAATCCTCCCCGTACTTACGGATAGCAGTTTGGACGGCTCCAACACTAACACCTTCCATTTGTGCGAGTTTTCGGTACGTAATACCTTTAACCGAACACCATTTGTCCACAATAGATTTTCGCTTTTGCGGTGTAAGACCCCTCATTTTTTTATTGGAAGTTGAGCAAAAAAATAATAAAGATATCGGTTCTATGACAAATGTCAATCAATTGTCTTGTATCAGAATATTTTTAAATGAATAGACAACTTATTCCTGCCAGAGCTAACTTGTATTTATAACAAACGATACAGTCTTTATTGACTAAAGGCAAACAACAATATGAGTTACTGACTGATAATTGACTAGTATTGTAAATTGACAATTATACATTTACAAAAATACCCAAGAACAAAGTCCAAATGTTTTATTTTGTACTAGAGCAGCAAATTTTCTCGGTCTCGTAACAGCCTGCGCTGGTTTCTGAACTCTACCTATGCTGTGTGAAATTGTATTCTAGGAACAGTTCAACTGAACGCCTTATAACCTAATGAAAAACAACAACCTGTAGGTCGATCACGTAACGCATTTTACGCGCGTCAGGTAGGTCTAAATGTCACTTTTTATATGGAAAATTGACAGTTAAATTGTACCGACACGCGTTCGTTACGTTACGTGATTACCCTTCTGCACTAAATAGTGTACTCGACTCGATTCTCGATTATGTACCAATAATCTGTTTCCATAGGGTATTTTATCCCACTTTGTAAAATGTTATGCATACTGTAGCGGTTCAATTCAAGGGCGGTACATTACTAGTCGAATGTAAAAACACGGTAATTCGCTTGTTCACGAGCTCAAATGACAGGTAGAGACGTAAATGCATTCCGCTTTGATCGATCACAGCATTCGAAGGTACTTGTTGCAATTACCTTCGAATCAATAATAATCTACAGAAGCATAATTATGTTGAGTTGCATAAAGTTAACCTCATTTTCCAGGGCACCTTTTAATTAAAAAGTTTGCCTGATCTAACTAATTTAATTTGTCAAGGTAATATGCAAATTAGTTACCGATATCTTTTGATTTGCAATTTTTTATTGGCTACGATGTTTAATGCTTGTTGAAAACTGTCTTTCTATAATTCCAAGCTACACGGAATCCCATAGGTCCGCTGGGAACTGGTTCTTTACAGGGTTCGCAGGGTTCCAGGTGGGTGTAGCCTGAGTCTTGTGAGTTCTCGCGCGTTCTTGCAGACAATTTGAGTACCACATGGAGTAACTACGTATGTTTGAAAACTTTATTTAAGTACAATAGAGGATCCATAATTCTTGAAAAACCAAAGTAAGGCGTAATCAACTTCTGGCGGCTGCACTGCTTATTCTAATAGCCTCGCAGCAACATACAGTTCTAACCCACGATGGTCTTAATAAAGTAAATAACTGTATCCATGCCATACGAATAAATAAATCCAGTCAAACTTTTTTTTGTTACTTAAAAAACCATAATCAAGATATTGCGGTGAAAACTTAATACCTACTTTTTAACCGACTTCAAAAAAAGGAGGAGGTTCTCAATTCGGATGTATTTTTTTTTTTTTACTGTTTGTTACCTCAGAGCTATTTATGAACCGATTCGTACAATTCTTTTTTTAAATGAAAGTATATGCTTCCAGATTGGTCCCATTGTTTCCAAAGCCCCAGTTGGATGATGGGAACCATGAGAAATTGAGGGAACTCCTCAAATATATTAGGCACGCGTGTAGTAATTTCGGTATTTTCTATTATAACTCGTGTATTTACACCCGGAAATCATAAATTTGGTGAAGTGGAAGTGATGATGAAGACCACAGATGGCTTGTGGAACTTCTCAATGATGTACTTCAAACTATATAAGTACGTCACAGATTCTGATATTATTCCGTTGAAATAGCAAACAATGAAGTGCCAAAGGTAATTCTGAGATCCTTGAGAAATCGACGGAAGTCCTCAAATATTATCGGCCCACATACAGCGATTTGGTTTATTGGTCTAAAAATCAACGCTTTTGTTCTCGAAAATCAGTTCATGTGGTAAATTGGAAAAAAAATGTGGAAATGTTAATTTGGCTTGGCGGAGTACTGAATTGAAGTCGGTTAAAACTTTGTTTTGAAAGTAAATTATTATGGAGGAACAAACAAATGCTTCTCATACAATGACTTTGACGACGCAAACGTGCCATTTGTGCCGACTAAGTAAGTATGTTAAGCAGTATGTGGAAAGCATTAATAGCAGTAATTTATCCTTATCATCTTTGAAATACGTAGTCAACAAGAAACCCTTGAAGTTTCGCCATGTCCGTCTGTCTCTGACCATCCGTCCGTCGGAGGCTTAGCTTAGCCCAATTGACCCTTCCTACTAATAATTTACTTTCAAAACAAAGTTTTAACCGACTTTAATTCAGTACTCCGCCAAGCCACATTAACATTTCCACATTTTTTTTCCAATTTACCACATGAACTGATTTTCGAGAACAAAAGCGTTGATTTTTAGACCAATAAACCAAATCGCTGTACCTATGTGGGCCGATAATATTTGAGGACTTCCGTCGATTCCTCAAGGATCTCAGAATTACCTTTGGCACTTCATTGTTTGCTATTTCAACGGAATAATATCAGAATCTGTGACGTACTTATATAGTTTGAAGTACATCATTGAGAAGTTCCACAAGCCATCTGTGGTCTTCATCATCACTTCCACTTCAGCAATGATTTCCGGGTGTAAATACACGAGTTATAATAGAAAATACCGAAATTACTACACGCGTGCCTAATATATTTGAGGAGTTCCCTCAATTCCTCATGGTTCACATCATCCAACTGGGGTTTTGGAAACAATGGGACCAATCTGGAAGCATATACTTTCAGTTAAAAAAAGAATTGTACGAATCGGTTCATAAATGACGGAGTTCTGAGGTAACAAACTTTAAAAAAAAAATACTTCCGAATTGAGAACCTGCTCCTTTTTTTGAAGTCGGTTAAAAAGATGTCATTCGACATTATAGTATGCAAATCTCTTGATAAATTGTAAAAACCGTGTAGACATCTTAGGAATGTTGTAGCTGTATATATTTTTGTTACTTTTATTTTCTAAAGTATATCCTACATAGCACCTACATACCTAACACATTTTTTATAAATAATTAAGTACTACCTACTAACTTAAATTGGTTTGTTTGTTGTTGTCCGAAATAAATGATTTTTATTTATTTTTTATTTAATAGGATTTCATTTATTATATTTACTTATCGTCAAATCAATGTCGGTGTTTTTTTTTATGCAAAAGTACGATTTTTACATTTTGACTGTGAGTATGCCAACTTAACATGAGCAGGGTCATTTTACCGGTTAGTGCTCACCTAATTTAGAGTGCCGATTTGCGACCACTCAGGTGAAACGGTGAACTAAAGGGATTATTTCTCGTTTTTTCAGTAGATTCATGTTTAATAAGATTTTAAAAATTGCATTAAGGGTTTGTTTTAGAGTCGATTGAAATGTTATTTTCTTTAACCAAAAAAAACCGGCGTAATCGCTATCCCAAAGTAGGTCTTGTAACCGGCGTAATGACTTTACCTAAATTAAGAGTATAGTAACAACATGAAAGTCCAGACCAGATAATTTACTCAGAACATTTTTTCTAGACTGTGAGCTCATTCCTAAGTAGCATACCTAACTTGACCCCGCGATTCGAAACAACTATGCGTGAACGAAGGTCAGACCTGCACTGATTCTCCTACGCAGGTAGCATGATAGCGTTCACATCCGACATGAAGTATACGTCTATCTCACACTTACATATTCACTTATGAAAGACGAATGCTTTACATGCGACAAAAACTGGATCATGTTAGTTAAACTTTTTTTTTTTTTTTTTTTTTCCGTGTTGTGGCTTTTTGCTGCTTAGGCACTTTGCCAATGTCAAGTGGGGGAAGTTTTGGCTTTACGGTTCCGTGGAGTGCACCTAATAATTTTGCCCCAGGGACTAATTGTACGTAACGACCATATTTGAATATTGGTAATAAGTGGATAAAAGAGTGCTTATATATATTCATAAATAGTTATAATTTGATATTATTTTTATCTATAAAATAAGCCAAAGCCTTAGCGACTTTGGGTTCAAAACTAGCCAAGAGAGTTTTAACATTAGTAGGGAGTTGGACTTTAAGTTTTGTTAGTAGGTCATAAAGAGAGAAAAGAGTTGAAGGACACTCGAGAAAAATGTGATCAATTGAACCTACATCATGCCCGCACAGACATACCGCACTATTTATGACTTTGATTTTAAATAAAAATTCAGGGGAGCACAAATGTCCCAGCCTGAGGCGTATGATGCAGCTAGTTACTCTTTTTTTAAATTTGAATTTAAAAAACCAGGGAGAAGCCGGAATATTTCTTTGCAGTTCGTAAAACTGCAACTTGTTATCGGTAGCCCATAAAGCCGACCATGATGAAAATAGTTTTAACGATGAGATCGCGTCCAAGTCTTTGCTAAAGCTTTGAAAGAAAGTTCTATCACCGTTTTCTGCTGCTTCCTTTGCAGCTTTATCCGCTAATTCATTTCCATGTATACCCTTGTGGCTGGGGATCCAAGATAAGACTACTTCCAATTTCAGAAGTCGACAGGATAGGAGACCCTCCTTGATGAGGCAAACCAACGGTGTTTTGGCCCAGTTTTTAATTGAGTTGTTTGTAATGGCTTGGATAGAGCTAAGGCTGTCTGAAAAAATTACTGCGTTTGCCAGTTTGTGTTCTTTAACATATTTAACCGCCTTCAGAATGGCAAAGCATTCCCCAGTATATATAGAGCAGATATTGGGCAATTGGAATTTGTGTACTGAGTTAAGGTTATCGTGAATGAAAGCACATCCTATGGGCCCATCATTGAACTTAGAGGCATCTGTATAGAGACGGTCCCAATTTTGCCACCTTTCACCAACCGAGGCTAGGAATTTTTTGTTAGCTGAAGAAGAGGACCTATCGACTCCTATGTTTACTGATTTCGGTTGGAACGTAATTGCATCAAACGGGATTGAGTATATAGGCATCTTAGGGAATCTTGTTAAGGGAGACTCAGTCTCAATGTTATTTAATCTGATTAGGCTAGTCAGCAAATTTGGAATCGGTTTGCCCGGAGCGGTCCGGTTGGCTTCAACGTGGTCTCTCAGCATATTCAACTTAGGAAAAATGGGGTGGTGCTCAAGTTGAGCGCTCCGGAACAAGTATCTGTCTGCCAGGTATTGGCGTCGGACCGTGAGGGGGGGATCAACGCATTCCACTTGGAGAGCTCTGATGGGAGAAGATTTCATGGTTCCCGTAACTATTCTAAGAGCCTTGCTTTGTATTGAATCCAGTTTTTTGAGGTCTGATTTATTACAAGGTTCAATCAATATGGAGCCAAAATCCAAATGAGACCTGATCAGAGCGTTATAAACCAATTTTTGCGAGTAGGGATGGGCTCCCCACCATGCACCGGATAGGGCTCGGATGACGTTAAGGTTCTTTTCACATTTTGCTACGACACTATTTATATGTTCAGACGGGGATAATTTGGAGTCCAAAATAACACCCAAGAATTTGGTTTTATCATGTACAGGGATAGAATGAGACCTAAACTTGATGTCAATGGACGGGCGAGATCGACTTTTTGTGAAAACCAGTGCCGTGCACTTAGAGGGAGACAGATCTAAGCCATGAGAATCTAGCCAGTTAAACTTTAGTGATGCACTCGGCAAGCGATTTGAATAACAAATGTGATAAACAAACTGTGTCGACTCACCGCTATGAGAACTTTACGGTTTCGCTCTATGAAAACACAACAATATATCGATATCAGCCATATTTTTACACCAAAAAATAGGTTGGGTAATTTGACTAAATATTCATTAATAATCCACCTAAATTTAATACCGATACGGTAAAAAATAATGAAAAGTAATCTTCATTAATTCCGTAAAAATCAAGCGAAAATGGTATAAACTTTCTTTACTTTATAATTGACTACGTCTATATACGTTCTTTGGGATACGCGCATAATCCACTTATTTTTGTTAATGAATAAACCATTCTATAAGCCAGATGAAATTCAATATTATCTCAAGGTCGTAAAATATTTAATTAAAATGCCGTTATTTCCTGATGCATATATTTTTGGATTCAGGTAGTAAGTCTCCAAATTTGTGTACTCAAACATGTTTTCATTATAAAAATACTGATAGCATTTTTGCTTGCGAGTTAATTTTTTTTCCTAACTTCCGGTCCATAGAATTATTGATGTCCATAGTAAAAGTTGTTTAAAATAACATATAAAAGCCGTATACAAATAATTAGCCTGATATTGAATTATTTCCAAAAAAACCGTAATTTTCTCAGGGTACGCACCACTCACCACTAGTCTTATCCTATCTTGACCTCGAGATTTATACTGACTATGTAACCGGTGGGCCAAACTTATACTGATTGTTGAGAAGCGATATGAACAGTCCAGGTCAAGTTTATTACCAGATGCCTATCTCTCAACTTGGAGCTGCTCTACATTTGACTTCGACCTCTACCTACAAACCAGAGAATTAGAAACATTTAATCGAATGTCGTCACATCTGGGTCACAGAAGCTGCGCAGTCGATACATTCATTATGTCCAAAAATAAATAATAAAAAACTTATCTGTCCATTTAACCCACTAAGATAAATAATTCGTAAAAATATACGGTGGTCCGAATTGCAAAGACCTGTGACCTTCACATTAGCGTTTATTTTGATTTTGTTATTTCTGTATTGATACCTACAATAATAAAAGCTAACGAAACTGGGAGTCGAACCCTTGACCTCCACTTACCGGGGCTAATTTTCAACCAATCAACTATTTGAATGCTAAGGAACATTTCGAACTTATCTATGTGCCTCTAAAACCATTTGCATGTTTTTATTTATATCTTGAATATACACTTGGAACAAAGAAATCGAACCACCGTCATAAATCATTTTAAATTTCTGTTTTATGGAAAAACTGTCGAAGGAAATGTGGAAAACGGGGTATTCTCTGAAAGTTATTTTCAGATGTAAAACGGGTGATTTCCCATTGATTTATTAGGGTGGAAAACAAAACTCATGTCAAAATGGCATTGTAACAACGCAATGAAAATTCGAGTGTAGGAAAAATTACATGGAAAAAAAACTTTTTATATCTTTGTACTGCCTCCTGACTCCTCTAGCTCTACGACATTCGTTCATACGATTAGTCGATTACGAATGGATCGAACAAAGTTGCTGACGAATTCTTGAGCGATGTCCGTCATGTCCGCCCAAACCTCTTCGACGGCGATTTTCAGCTCACGGAGAGTTCCAGGAACTGGATTTGTTTCTCGAACTCGCCTTTTCAGACGTCCCAGAGGTGCTCTATCGGATTGAGGTCAGGACTTCTTGCAGGCCAATCCATGACGGGAATATTGACGCTCCTAAGGCAATCCTGGCGGTGTGCGGCCTGGCATTATCCAGCATAAATATAAAAAAAATACCGATAAAGCTTGCAAACGGGACCACATGTTCAGCTAACATCTCCTCTATGTAGCGATGGGCAGTTAAGCCTCCTGCGTTACGCCTCAGGCCCTACGATCGCCTCGATCCCTACGCCGATCGGTCACCTACGATCGATCGGTCTTCGCCTCCAATAAAATACCGACCCAGACCATGACAGATCGACCGCCATATGCGACCCTTTCTTCGATGCAACATTGCGAAAATCACCCTCCTGGTCTTCGGTACACCCTTTATCTTCCATCCTGCACTCATCAGAAAACATCACGCTCTTCCATTGCTCAAGGGTCCAATTGTAATGGTCCACTTGACGCTGCCCTAAGTCCGGTTTGGAGCAGGGCTACAGCTTGGGCGGCTCCAGCAGGGGTAGTTTCCATTTTTCATGAACTTTCTGGCAAATTTAATAGAGAGCAATGTCACAGGTAGAGATGCAATTCACAATTGTGGGCAATTGCCGATAATTTTTCATTTTATATTTTCCCAAACGGCACAAACCACAAGTAATTGACGTAATGGGGCAATATTATTATCCATAATTTCGTAATGACGCTATTCCTAATCATGGAATTAGCTTTATTTAATAGCTGAATAAATTACCTTACAAAGATCCTAATCTGTCTTTTTTCATGGGCAGATTTTGGATAAAACGTACAAACATGAATATTGCATGGGTGGCTCGATTTCTTTGCTCCCAAGTGTATATATACATGTAAACCAAATTTCATCTAAATTGGTTCAGCGGTTTAAGCGTGAAGTGGTAACAGACAGACACACTTTTGCATTTGTTTGTACACGGTGTAAGTTTGCCTGTATCGTTCTAGCTACGATCCACTCAATTATTGCTCAAGGGATAGCTGGAAGAGATTCCTTATAGGGATAAGTCCGCCTTTGTAGTTTTGTACATGTTTGACCGTCTCGTGTGACATGCACATGCTTTAACTTGTTATTGACTACAATAAGGCAACTATCATTGAGTCGGTGTAAAATTTTAAATAAAATAAAATAAAAACATGCTAAGTGCGTGTTCCGTGCCTATTAAAAAGGTCGTATCGTCACAGAAATATTATGGCACTTACGTTCTTTTCTATAGGGAAGGCAGTTTTTCAGCAATATCTCGAAAACCTTTTGAACCGATCTTGTTCAAAATAATTTTCGGTGAAAGAATATAACACCTTTCAAAAATTTGAGGGGCACAATTTTTGTGACTTTCGGGGCGATTATCTCCGACTCTCCGACTAAATTAATTGCCGAGAAACCTTATATTTATTTTGAAAGGGCTATCGATTGATTGGCCATATACAATGGTTTTTTTTGACTCTCAAGGGCACCAATATGTAAACACCACAAAGTCTCAAAAATATGTACACGGACCTTATTTCTACAACAATAAGGTTGTAGTATAGGTACATATTTGTGAAACTTTGATTGAATACATATAGGAGGGCAAACCTAAAAAAAAAATTTTTTTTGAAATTTCTTTACAGAACTAAGTAGGTATGTAACGGCGAACAAAATACACCTACCTATCCTCTAAATTTTATTGAACTACACCTTATAGGTGTAAAATGCTTGTGTCATGCCGACAAACGGACATGACGAAACCATAAGGGTTCCGTTTTGCCATTTTGGCTACGGAACCCTAAAAACCAGTAACATATAATTATGTTATAAAGTAAGTACCTAGGTACCTGACGTTTGAAGTAGACTTGTCGACTAATGACAGCGGCTATAAAAATATTAATAGCACAAATATAAGACACGAGTGCACGAAGTTGTTATTCTTTTATGCTAATGAAATAAGCAGATACATAAATAGGTAGATACCTATAAAAATATAAGTTTACGACCGCTTAAGCCTAGTTAGTAGTGACCCTGCCTACGAAGCAAGAGGTCCTGGGTTCGAATCCCGGTAAGGGCATTTATTTGTGTGATGAGCATGAATATTTGTTCCTGAGTCATGGATGTTTTCTATGTATTTAAGTATTTATTTATCTATATAAGTATGTTTATCTTCGTCTAGTAGCCATAGTACAAGCTTTGCTTAGTTTGGGATTAGGTCGATTTGTGTAAGATTGTCCGCAAATTATTTTTTTATTTATTTATTTTTTATTTATTTTCCAGATTAATAGCAGAAAATTTGAAATGTTTTGATCAATTGTACCTACGTCCTCACGTACTTAAAAATGATGAAATATCAACTTAAATAGGTACACGAAATATGCTTTTTATTACGATAATACTGTTCAAAGTTCGAGTTGGTAAGTTTTCCCATCCGTTAAATAAATAAATAAATATTACGGGACAATCGGGGATAAATAGAGTTTTAACATCAACTTTCAACATCGAAGTATTAACCAAAGCTCAAAGGAGGCAAACTGTAGGAGCGGGATGCAATGATCCGTCATTTTAGGCCATGAATTGCGAATAATACCACATTAAAGAATGATGGTGTGTGACTAAATGGATCCATTTAAATTGAAAGATCTATATGTTAACAGTGTATCCACTCGGCAGCATAAGTAGGTATGTGGGCCTCGTCACACAATAGACGACGCGATTTAATGGATTGATCTCCTTATAGGAAGTGAGTGAGTACCAAATTAAGCTGACGAAGCCAGAGAGTTGGCTCTTGTGAAATTTCCTACGCAGCTCCCTTTTAGCGATATGTCGCGCCTGTCTTTCCCGATAATACTCCCAAGGCGGGAATATTCCAAGTCGGGCAAATTCCAGTAAACGGCCGTCACCCTATTGCCCTTCTCGGGGTGGGTTACATTTCTACACAAGCATAAAAAGTTCACAAAACTGTAATATGACTACGGAATACTAACGAAAAAAACTGTTTTTTCATACAGACGGTAGACTATGTCACCCGGAGCATAATAACGAATCGATTGACATCTCATTTATCAAAATCGGTTCAGTGTCATAAACGCTACGGTGGAACAAACATAAGACTGCTACAAGAACATCCCTTCACTTCGGCTCTGCCGTAGTCGGGCAAATGCAATGCATGGTATGTAGGACACTGAAAAATGTCTACACTCACTCACTTCATTTTTAGGGTTCCGTACTTAAAGAGTAAAACGGGACCATATTACTAAGACTTCGCTGTCCGTCCGTCCGTCCGTCTGTCTGTCACCAGGCTGTATCTCAAGAACCGTGATAGCTAGAGAGTTGAAATTTTCCCACATTATGTATTTCTGCTGCCGCTATAACAACAAATACTAAAAACAAAATAAAATATATTTTTAAGGGGGGCTCCCATACAAAAAACGTGACTTTTTTGCCGTTTTTATAGATAATCTGTCACCAGGCTGTATCTCAAGAACCGTGATAGCTAGAGAGTTGAAATTTTCACAGATTATGTATTTCTGTTGCCGCTATAACAACAAATACTAAAAACAAAATAAAATATTTTTTTAAGGGGGGCTCCCATACAACAAACGTGATTTTTTGCCGTTTTTATAGATAATGGCACTTCGTGCGCGAGTCCGACTCGCACTTGGCCGGTTTTTTAATTAATATTCTGAGCGACGCACAAAAAACATCTCTTTCTAAAACCTATTCCGAAAGTCTTGTTGGTCGCGACTGACAACGGCATAGGGTCTATAGACGTTAAAAAACTTATTTTAGTGTTCAAAATAGTTGTTTCCAAATTAAACTGTGATATAGTTGAACTCAGTGTTTATTAAATTACCTACTCTAGATTTTTGGCTTATCAATTGTTTGTAAATGATATGGAGACAATGATTATTTACCTTCTAACTTTCTTTACAGATGGTTTCATTGCATTGTAAGGATAAGTTTAAAGGACATAATGACAAGAACTACAGAACAAAAGTATGTAGTTTCAAAAATAAACTCAAGGCATGGCTTGTTGAGCGGTCGTTCTACATATAGTATTGAAGAGTTTTTAAATTCAAAATAATATAATGAATAGCTAACTATGTTAATAACCTAAGCTTATTTTAATAAGTACTATAGGTATATATTTTACTATTATGTTGATATGTAATTTTTTATTACCAATAAATTATGAGTATTAGTATGAAAAGGGTAAAATATACTAAAAAGTAAGATAAAAGATATTGTGTAACAACGTCCCGCCAAAATGTACAAGAATAGAACACTTGTCTTGTCTGCCCTCCACAATCTCCATTATCTAAGACAATATCGGACAAATTGAAGATAACAACACTTTGTCGATATAACTAAGTGCATAAACTGAAACGACTAAAGATACTACCTATTTACTTACAGTCCCGTGACATGAGGGCTCATGCGGTTTTTCCACAAATGTTTTTTTTTAACGGACATCTGAAGTTTCGAGTCATGTATAGTTATATATATAATTAGCTTATACAATAACCCTCTTTACACAATGATCAGATTTTTTTGACTGACAAAATTCGTTCTCAGGAATAGAAGTTATTACTTTATGAATATGTACCTAGCTAGTAATCATGGTTATTCAAAAATCATCAAAAATCTGTAGAAACTGGCCCTTTTTTGTATCAGGTCTGGTTACTTCAATATTAAAGTGTTATTGTGGACGTTTTGAACAAGCGTAAGCGTTATTAAGCGGAAATCAACTTGTCATTTTCATCTGCGATTAAAATATCCTGCAATATAGTCAAGTGCAAAAATATGTATCGATTTAATCCTCCCATAAGTATGTACCTACCGAAACCTTAATCCTGACATAAGAGCGATGGGACATATTTATGACTAAGTTGTATGTACCCATATTTTTACACTTGACTGTACAATATGTGAACGGTTGCGGTATCCTCTAAGATCATCTGGCCCGATCAACCAGGTGATCGTATTGGACGAACATGTCTTATGAGATCACCCAGGTGATCTTACTGGATAAGTTCGTCCACTACTTAGTATCACTTGCAAAGTAATATTACTTTCTGGTGTATTCTACTGGATATAAGTCTGTCCACTAAAATCACCCAGGGGATCATGGTGTACAATAGGACCACCTGGGTGATCTTATAAGACATATTCAGGCATCATATTATCGCACCGTAAGCCGCTAGCAAGCTATGGAGTAGTAGTAGTAATATTCTTTATTGTACCACAACACAAGAAAAACATGATACAGGAGTATATTAAATAAGTAATGGTAACAACAGGCGGTCTTAAGGCTTTAGAGGGATCTCTTCCAGACAACCTTTGGGTAGCAGGAAATTTTCAATAAGAGTTGTAAACAGGTAGTGCAGGAATAAACCAAGAAAAGCTTACTAACACATACATCCACATTATTTGACAATAACACACTCAAATACATACTTCCATAAATAAGTATAGTATAACTACATACATAGGTTGGTTTTAACATAGGTAAAAACTATAATATAATTATATAAATATATTACAAGACATCAAGGCAACTTCAGGCAGCGACAAGTACTATTGATTCAACAGATTTTTGAAAATGTTAAGAGATTTTGCACGTATTAAATGCAACGGCAAAGCATTCCACAGCCGAACAGCCCGAGAGGTGAATGAGTTGCTATAGAACTTGGTGGATGAAGTTGGTGGAGCGTGAAGACGGTTTTGTGAACATCTGATGGAAGTGAGGTGATTAAAACGCTCTTTGAGATACGAAGGAGTTGAGGGTACACAAAGTATACTGTAAAGCAACGATAGAATGTGAGAATCCCGACGGAGACGAATTGGAAGCCACTTGAGCTGAGACCGAAACGAGGAAACGTGGTGATACTTGCGCAAGCCAGTATAGACTGGTAACAACTTGGCCAACAAGGTAGGTTAACAAGCCAGTTGGCGCCAACATTAGCAATAAAATTCAACTTGAATTCACACTCATATTCATTAATTTATTTAATTAGTGATTTAACTTTTATAATCACGGACAACAACTTTGACGAGTTTATAAACGATCCTTTAATTTTGTCTTTGAGTATGCAGTTGTAGAATGAGTACCTAAATATCTGCGACTTTTTCCATATTTTCTGAGGTAAATCGGTTTCTATATGATGATCTAATATCCACTTGTGAATAACTGACACGTCTGGAATCGTCAGTGAATGACACATGGCACATACTATTCAATTTGATAATCCGTCAGTACATGACTTTAGGTCTATCGCAGCGATGTAGTTTGTGTATCAGAGTCTGTATAGTTGTGTGTTAAAAATAGTTAAAGATAGTGACGACTATCAGTTTATATAATAGAAAAACAATTTTATTTATAATTTGAATCCGATTTTTAATCACGATCGCTATAAAGGCATTTAAGACTTAAATAAATGAATGAGTATGAGTATGAATACGAGTTGAATTTTATTGCTTATGTCGACTCCATAGCTCGCTAACGTCTTATCGTGTGATAAAAACTCCGATGCCTGGGCATATTCGTCCAATACGATCAACTGGTTGACCAGGTCAGGTGATCTTAGAGGAAACAGCGTGAACGGTTGGTTGATTCATTTCGAAATGTATGGATTCAATTCAACAAGTTTCAATACAAAAGTTCATGTTCTGGCGGATTTAGCGCCAATTTAATAGAAAAAACTATTGCTAAAATAGACATTTGAATAAAATGGTTTCATTGACATGTCACGAGACGTAAAACAACAATCCTGAATACCGGCCTGAACTCTAGCTCGGTCGTATCGACTGTTAACAACTTCAAAAACGCCTTTTATTTCTTTGTCTCTTAAGTATTGTTTTCACTATATACCCGGTGTAAAAATGTGAAAATGATTCGATTTTAATGTGCATATATTTATAGAGGTATGAGCTGCTTAATAATTTAAATGGGCACTTTTGCTCTGATTTCATTAAAGTTGTTTAGATGTGTTATTAACTTACTTATGTAGGTTAAAATTATATTTCACTATTTGCTTATTTTGTTGTACGTACATTATAACTATACCGTTAATTTATTCTCAAATAATAGTTTGTCGTCTTCATATAACATTTTATAATCAACCAATCTTACTTACCCTTTACACAATAAAACCGCGAAAACTAAAAGCTTCATTTTTAAATCTTCACTACTAAACTAATTTATTTACAGTATCACTTTTCTATCACTTTGCAATATTGGACTATTTTAACTGGCTCATTAACATTATTGCGTGTAAACGTAGGAAAGGATCATTGATTGTAAAGTGAGTGATTGTCGAGAGGAAGGTCGCGAACAATGGAGCGTGTAGTACGCGCGGCCAGCCAGCGCCAACTGCGTCCGCGCACGGTCGGCTGCAGCCGAGATAACCAGCCTCTCGATGACGTCGCTAATCGACACTATTAGGCTTTACTGCCTTATTGTCTACCCTGATCTGATCCTATAGTCAGCGACAGCAGTTTTTAATCATTGCCAATTTCCACTCTGAGAATACTTATGAGTGGACGAGTACCACTAAGTAATGAGTGTATCGATTGCAACCGACAAATTGGAGAATTAGGGGAAGGCTTAGCCGCAGACTTAATATATATATATCCCTTTCATATCTCAGTATCATCTTTATATGTTCTGACTACTCCTGACTCGTCAGCTCGACGCTCGTCCTGCCACGATAGCTCGGCGCGCGTGTTAGAGAGCTTGCGGAACAGATTGAAATGTGATTATGATCTAAAGCTATACGAACAAAAATAGACCCTCCAGCATTGGCATGTATCAAACGGTTTATAAAGGATACCTTACGAAAAGATCCTTTAGTGAACATTCTTCTGTCGGATACATGAACATTTTAGAATTTGTTGAATACATTTGATTATTGGTTGCTTTGAATTTCCATCTGTCAGAATATCATTTGTTATGCGTGCATAGTAAGCACCGAAACTGCACTGCAAAGTTCAATATAATTTCATATATGCAACTTATGCAGCCGGTAGTATTTGTTGATGAGGAAAACGGTGTTCGTACTTCGTAAAGAATTGAAAAGTAATAAATACTGCTTGTCGTCAATATTTGTGATTGAAACTCCCTAACTCAGAAGTATTATGAGAAGTAAACCCCGCGCTCAGGAGAACTTGGTGATAAGGTAACTGGTAACTCCCCCATATATCGCTGACTTCAATGACGAACCCATGAATTACTGAAAAATAGTAATGCGTAATAACTTCCAAAACTTGTTATTATTTTTCCGCTCGAATTCGACGTCTACTTAGTAATGTTTTTCCAGCAAATCGACAGAGATTTAAACAAAACATGAACACGTACACGTCCCAGATCCTGATACATGTCGAGTTCACAGACATCTTACAAATCAACTTCCCAAAAAAAAGTTTACTCGACCTAGTCGACCTTATTCAGACAGATAAGGTCGCGTAAACATATTTTGGGAGGTTGGCTTGTAAAGATGTCTGTGAACACTGTACAAATTTTCTACAGGATAAAAACTTTCAATAGGTCAGTATTTTTATATACTATGTATGATGATTGATGGTGAAAAACAAGCATACGGCCCGCCTAGTGGTAGGCAGACACCGTCGCCTATGGCCAGAATCACATGCGCGCTGCCGACGCTTCATTTACTTGAGGATTCGTTGTGTATACAGCCAAAAACAGGTCCCACACTCTGAACACATCGCATCATTGGAAGCTCACGGGGACTGAATGGAGATAGATGGACTTGATTCAATGGATGAAGTCAGTTTTGACTAATGGCATTTCTATACTCGCGTATCATAAATCTGTGAAAAAAAAAATACTAATTGTACGTCAAAGGCATACTTTTCAGTTAAAGGCCAAGAGTACTAAATAAAATATTTTAGTTGAGTAGCGAGTACCTACCATAGAGTAGACTCTTGGCCCATAACTGAAAAGTACCTTTTAGGTGAGTACGAGTCGATACAATGATGTCGAAAGCGTATGACATGGTCCAATATGATATACTTTTAAATAAACTTTATGGAACTTTAAGGGGAACAACGTACAATTGGTTCAAATCATATCTTGAAAATAGAGTACAATACGTTGAAGTTGAACACTTTGATGAAGCATCAGGCGAAATTAAATATGTAAAATCCGACGTCCAGTATATGACACATTCAATTCCGCAGGGAAGCGTGATTGGATGTCTGTTATTTTTAATTTATATCAACGACATTCCTAAAGCTATTAACCAAACTTGCGTACTTTTTGCAGACGACATATCACTCTTAACTTCATGTAACGACAGCACAAACATTAACATCGAAATAGATTTGTTATTAAACTCGATAACAAGATGGAAGGAAGACCACAACTTGAAATTAAACTTATCTAAAACTAAACTAATTAAATTTCGGCCGTTTAAAAAAAAACCCTTAATGATCAATATAAACAATAATGGCGTAAGTATAGAATGCGTAGAATCAGCATCATTATTGGGCTTCGAAATCGATTTTAATGTTAACTGGAAAAAGCACGTTGCTAAAATTAAAACGAAATTATCATCATTCGTTTATGCCCTAAGAGAACTTAAAAGATCTACTGATCTAAATTCGGCACTCACCGCCTACTATGCCTATGCATGCTCATGGCTTAAATATGGAATAATATTATGGGGAAACAGTACAGATGCTAAAGACCTATTTATACTTCAAAAGAAATGTATCCGAATACTTGCTAATATAAGAAGCCCAGAAACTTGTACATCTTACTTAAAAAACTTCAAAATCCTAACTATGACCTCCATATACATATTCGAAATGTGCAAATTTGTACAAAAACATCCACAACTATATACGTCCATTAGAGATCAACCGCGGCGTTACGAATCCAGGTTTAAAAATAACCTAGCTACAGTATCGGGATCCAAACTAACATTACATACCTCAAGTCGACACGCGATGTCAATCAAAATTTATAATAAAATCGACGACAGTATAAAAGAGGTGAAAAGCGAGCGAATGTTTACCAACCGATTAAAAACAATCCTACTCGAAATATGTTATTATACCTTGGATGATTTGTTCTCAGCTTAACTTGTTTCCTTGCTCAGTTTCTTTTTTGTATGTAAAAAATTCATAGTTTTAAGCTTGTAATAGTTTTAAGTTTCTGCTGCGCCCCATCGGGGTATCATGTTACTGTTGTATAACTTGTATGTGATGGCATGAATAAACGAATACGAATACGAACCGAGGAAATATCAAAAATGATTACACGAGATATCTTGGGACAACTTTTGGCAGCCACA
Organism: Epinotia brunnichana; assembly: GCA_963854355.1. NCBI lineage: Eukaryota > Metazoa > Arthropoda > Insecta > Lepidoptera > Tortricidae > Epinotia > Epinotia brunnichana. Next base: position 13,478,058 of record OY977938.1, read on the forward strand.
AATCCTCGATTTTTTTTGGTTTCTCACTCGTAGCTTCTATACGGTGCATCCTAGCAAAAAATTACTCATTAGGAAATTAAAGAACATGAAATTAAATTATGCTTCTAGTGAGTACCAAAACATATTAATTAATTCGGTTTAGCGACATAGTAGAAAACCATGGTTGAAAACGAGGCTTTCCTCAAGTTTGTAAGTTATTTCAAGATAGTGGTTTTTAAGCTTCTGCGTTTCAATTTTGAATTTAAATATAAGTTTTAGCTCCTCAATTGTAGGAATTTACAGAATCGACAGTAATTTCAGCATTAGTATCATCATAACTGGTAATCGAAGAGATGGCAGTTTTCTCGTGCAACGCATCAGCATTGCAGTTCAATGAGAAAATACCGCCAGCATACTCGGTACAATGCCTCGAGGGCTTTTTTAGGGTTCCGTAGCCAAAATGGCAAAAACGGAACCCTTATAGTTTCGTCATGAATGCCCGTCAAACCGTCTGTCCGTATGTCACAGGCATTTTACTCGAAAAGTATAAATTGTATTTGAATAAAATTTACAGGATAGGTGTATTTTATTAGCCGCTACATAATTCTAACATGAATTGACTCTCTGAGATCCTCCTCCAGTTACATTTAAATATAAATAAAATTTAACAGCATTAGGTAGGCTACCTACAGCATATGCCAAGGCGCTTACATTGACCCCACCTTGCAAAAAAAAGCAAAATGTTTGTAATTAAAACTGGATGTCCACCGTTGACCACGGCTAGTCCTTGATGATTGATTTGGTTTTGAGCTGGTTACAGCCATTGTGGTTAAGATTATGACGAGACGAGTGCATGGGAAAATTCCAAGTGGTTATTCCACAAATGCGCTAATGTCACTACAACACATTTATATCAACACAATGATACCTCATGATTTTACCTTAATTTTATTAAATTTATACTATTATTTTTTACGGTTAATCTCACGTATTAAAATGTTATCCTGAAGAAAATCTCCCGAAGAGCTCGAAACATGTCGCTCATAGTGACCATTTAATACGTCAGTTTAACCGTGTAATTGAACGACCGAGCAAAGTGAACGAAGTTCTCCGTTTCAGCTTGGGCAAAAAATATTTGGTATGTCCAGATACCCGGCTGTCTTGCTGTTCTTCTTTATAGTTCGCATTTCTCAACCTATTCTAGTGAATATTTGTGAGAAGGTTCGGTAGTATAAGTAGGTAGGTACCTAGATAATTTTTTTTCGATTGAATTTTTGTCAATTGGTCTAATTTCACAGAGCCAACAGTTTGAATTTATTAATCATGACTCACGAAAGTTAAAATTATTAATATAAGTCCCTGGGCGACCGAGCTCCGCTCGGATGAAAATGGAAACAGTACGGAGAAAACGAATTTTCCCGGACATGAGACCTATCTAAATCGATTTCTCGCCTCCTTAACCACCTACATTCCAAATTTCATCGATATCGTTAGAGCCGTTTCCGAGAACGTGATTGCAAATATATATACATATATATATACAAATATTGCTCGTTTAATAGTATAGGATTATATTATATTATTTTGTCCGTATCGGTTGCCAAATCTTTAGTTGTTTCCTGTTAAGCAGGTATCCTATACACCATTTTGTTATTTAAAATAATCCTAGACCACGAATACCATTTATATACCTAGACTAAATATCGTATGAAACTATTGAACATAGCAAAATGTAAGGAGGGCTAAGATCGCATCGTAATCGTAACCCAATAAATATTATCAAAAACAAAGTGTCGTGTTTTCCTTGACCTCGTATTTTAGCTGTTGATATTTCGGCAGCCAAATTAGTATTCTGCCAATAGAAGGTCGCGCAGTGTGCAATGATATAGTCCTCGTCGTATCCGACGTCGGCGACCCTTACAATTTTCTCTGATGAGCACGTTTAATAAATGGCTCGCAAAGCCGAACTTAGTTTTAAATGTTCGGTCAAATTGTGTGCTGTATAGCTGGCCCTGGTCATTGTAAGTATATATGTATGTATAGGATGGTCTGGGTGGAGTCTCCCGGGAGTGGCGCTTTTGGTCCTGGTGTTCAATTCGAGTTACTTCAAAAGAAGCTACACCTTTTCTGAATGTATTACACCATTCCGGTCTCATAGACGCGACCTCCTCTCCCAGCGCTCAGCAGGTATATCGCAGGCTTTGCGATGACGTTTTAATACGTCCTTGTAGCGTAGAAACTGTCCCCCCGATTACGCTTCCCATCTGCAAGCTCGGAATAGAAGACTGATGTTTGGGAGTCTAATACTGACTTAACCCTCGCCTCCTCCATAGTTAATTACCTGAAAAAGTTCTAAGGCACATAGTTAACTCTCCATTTCACCCATCATCCATTACATTGTAATAATAAATGGGTTACATTAAATGTAATTTCAGGTGCGGCTCGTTATGTTCTGCAATATGGGTGTCGTGTCGTTGAGTTGTTATTGGAGTGTTTATTTGAGGTTTCAGTATTTATTTGTGATTATAATAAAAATAATTATTTATTTATGAATAACTTGTAATATTACTTTGAGTTTCGTTTTTAATGATAAGTAATGTAAGTTATAAAGTAAAGCAAATAAAATAGCTTCGTACTTCTTGAATTTAAAATTAAGCCTCTCTATCTCTTACGGTCTAGGCAGGAAGGTGCCCTTTATGTGGCGCAATTTCAGGGCGCACGCTCGTTTTGTTCTGCAATACGAGTGTCGTGTCGTTGAGTTGTTATTGGATTGTTTATTTGGTTGGTTTCAGTATTCTTTTGTGATTATAATATATATCGACGCGTGAACAATATTTAAAACAAATAATGAAATACTGATTTCTTCATTAAATTGTCTGTTAAATGCAAATGGTGTTATCTATAGGTAGGTTGATTTTATTAAACTTTGGCAAAAAACAAAAGGAATGTTAGAGACCATCATAAGTGTGGTGTTTTGGACAAATAGTTTGTGTCAAGTACATGGCGACGGATACACTTGTGTCAGTCGCTGGATGAGAAAGGTAAACATTAATAAATAAATTAGGTACAGGGTTCAAATTATGCTAAAGTAAAATAGTATTAAGATAAAGAGTTTGAATATATTATCTTAATGGCTACTGATTGACTCGAGGTAAATGTGACTATAAATTAAATATTTGTACAAAAACAAGCCAAACCAGGATAGTAGGTCATAAATCAATAGTAAGTATATTGTTAAAATAAGTTAAGACCATGAAAAAGATGGGACTTTATTGTTCATAGGATCGCTTACGAACAATATTACAAAAAATGGACTATGCTAGCAGTTACAAATAAAATAAGTTAAAAATTAATATAAGCTTCATACTCGTAACGCAACCGACAATGTGTAAATTTAGTTTTACATTAAATTAATTTTCAATGTACCAGAAAGGCAACGAGATCTGTGATTTTTTCTCAGAATTGCGATTTTTTTGTTTTCCTGTTCTGAATCATGGGCACTCTTAATCCCGATAAATAAAAAAGTGTCCCCTTTTTATTCCACTATCTGACGATTTTTTCATACATTGTGTATGCCGTCACATAAAAAAAATATGGAAAATTGGGGACATTTGTTTTCTTTATCGCGATCAAGAGTGCTCATGATTCTGAACCGAAAAAACCAAAAAATCTAAATTCTGAGAAAAAAGTAAAAGACGCACATTTTAGTGAAAACGCCCGAATATATGGACCAGAGCCCTGAAATTTAGTAATTAATACTTTGAGGCATTAGCACTTGACGAACCACTGCCGGAGATAATATTTATGACATGATTATATTGCTCTTAAATTTTAAATGTAACCTTTCACGATTCTCAGTATTCTCACACATTATTGGCTCGACCTTTCAAATGTTCGTAAAAATGAGTTGTTTAGTAACCACTTTATACATTATGACGTACCTAACAACTTACCGTCGGAAAAAATATATCATAATCTGCAAGATATGGGAAGTAACATAGTTTTCGTAAAAATCCATTTTAACAAAAGAAAGTAGAGAAAAAAAACTAAATTGAACCCTATTATTTCACTTATTACCAGTTTACTGCTCCATTTTTTATCCGAAAAAGATGAAATTTACATAATTCTTATTAAAGTAATGGACAATAACTTTATTTTCTTACTTACTTAAATTTCTTTTCGTTTTCTAAAATATTCCGAAAAACATGAAATCCGCGCTCTCGAACACACACTTCCATCTCGCTCACGCGTATGCTCAGTGAGAGGGAGAGAAGACCATGTGCGTGCGGAGCCTTAAACGGACCTCGTGGTGTCTCTTGACATGGATGTTGCGACACATCCGAAACGTCGGGAGACCTCAGGGAGGTAAATAAATAGGTTAATTATACGCGATTCATCATCATCTCATCATTTCCTTGCCCTTATCCCATTTACTTGGGGTCGGCGCAGCATGTCTTTTTCTTCCATACTTCTCTGTCAGCCGTCATATCATCATTCACTTCTTTTCTCTTCATATCGTCTCTCACACAGTCCATCCACCTTTTCCTTGGCCTACCTCGTCTTTTACATCCATCCACATTCATAGCTAATATTCTTTTGGTCACATGACTTTCATCCCTCCGCATTACGTGCCCATACCTCGCAAGGCGATTGGCCCTCAATTTATCCGCGATAGGTGCTACTTTTAGGCTTCCCCTTACATACACATTTCTTATTCGGTCCATCGTCGTCACACCACACATCCATCTTAACATCCTCATCTCCGTTACATGCAATCTCTTTTCATCCGTCACCTTTAAGAGAGGTAATTAAATATGTTAATTATACGCATTTAAGTACCTGCTATTGCTTATTTAATTAATTTCAGTTTTATTAACATTGGGGGCGACGATCATAATAATTCCTACTTCATGTAAATTGACGTACTAATTCATCATCCTCCTAGCGTTATTCCCGGTTGTGGCCCTAAAGGAGTCCGGGGTCCGCTTTGACACCTAATCCCAAGATTTGGCATAGGCACTAGTTTTACGAAAGCGACTGCCATCTGACCTTCCAACCCAGAGGGAAAACTAGACCTTAATGGGATTAGACCGGTTTCCTCACGATGTTTTCCTTTACCGAAAAGCTAACGGTAAATATTTCGTACATAAGTTCAGAAAAACTCATTGGTACGAGCCGGGATTCGAACCCACGACCGCCGCTTGACAGCCGCATGCCTGAACCACTAGGCAATTAACTAGTTTTAATTTAATTTAGTTAATTATCATCTGTATTGTATTTTTAAATTTATGTTTTTTAAATTGTACTTTGACATGTTATATTTTTTAATTGCTATTACTATTCGAAATGATATAATTGATAAATAAATAATTAAAATAATTATCATCTTATACACAGTTTAGAAAATAAATATATATTAATTAAATTTACATTGTAATCTTATTATGAAATAAATGAATCTGATTCTAAATCTATAGGTATAACCATATCTAAGTAGGTACCTAACTAGTCATAGAGGAAAACGCAGATATACCAATTTACTACAGCGTTGACTTTCCCGTTGTGGGAAAATCGTCCTCATTTCATGTGGGTTACTGTTATCCGTAATGCATCTACTAAGATAGAGGTAATATTAACGTAAATTACGGTTACAAAAGTTAACTTATATATCAAGTAAAAAAAAGAGAATTGTAAAATGTTAGATTTCTGCCAAAATGATACGTGTCGAAAGAAGTCTATAAAAGCAGACTGATAAGAGTGGTAAGCGTGTAAGTGAATGAAAACAATTCATTAATATCATTATTGATCTATACATCGAATGAAACATTCAAATCCAAATATTTATTTTACATACCTACTTATATCCCACAAAGGTTTTTTAAGGACTTTATCTAGTCTGATACAACCATTTGTTAGTTATTGTTAAATTTTCGTTACAAAGACTCCCAAATCATTCACCATTGGTGTTGTTATTTTTTGTGGCAGTTATTGTAACTTTAAGGTTACGATGGTAAGGTTAAACAAGTCACCGTGAATCCCAACTTCTTCGGAAACTGTGCGCCTTTTAATGAGGACAGATATGAATATTATTTTGCTGCGTGCCTCTTGTTGTAACCGAATTCATAAAAACGATTAAATATATCTGAGATTTTCAATAAATTTTGAAAAATAAGCTTACATATGTTTCTTAGAATCTGGTAGACACTTTGCATTGCACATTTCTTACAGTATAATAAATACATAAAGATTTCAGTAATCGAATAAAAAAGGAAATTGGATTAAAAGGGTATCACAGGTAGGTAGGTATAATAGGTAAGTAAGTATCATCATTTACGAATAATGTACATTTATTTCAATTATTTACTTTTATGATTTTCCTCAAGACAGGTTAATTAACCTTTTACGAGGCTTTCGCATGATATTGCACATTACCCGGGGTAAATTGTTATACCCATTACCCATATATGTATATACTTAGGTATTCTTATGGAAAATCCTCTAGCAATTTGTGGTAGCACTATTGACGTAGTAGGGAATGCGATTCTTATGACGAGTCTTGATTTTCTAATGAATTCAGTAGGTTAAGTCCCTACTTAGTACTAAATAATAACATTTCTACTTCTAAAGGACACACGACGACACTGACACTTGAGACAAATGTCGACACTAGTGTCGACTGCGACCACACGGCAAGCAACTTTTTGTGTCGACATAATTGTAAACATCAAGTGTCCCGGTTCAAGTGTATTGGCTGTCTACACGAATCGCGACATGCTACACTGACTGCAATTCAGTGTGGTACATTCCATCGCTGTATGAATCGACGTGGCGATAAAACCTATCGTGCTAGCTGGGCTGGTAGGATCAAAATGTGTCTCATGTGCTGATGATGCTTTCCCATTAAATGGCATACTTTCAAACAGATTTAGAATCCTATAGAAATTTGTCATTTGTGTGTTTGTGTTGTGTCTTACATAATTTCCCCTTAGAACGAAACACCACAAGGTACCTTCGTTGAGATAATTAATGGTGTACTGATTCCTGGCAATTGGAGATCAGATGCCCCTTCAGATAGTGTATTGTTCTCAGTTAGACAACAGGGATCCAATATGTACAAAATTTGTTTAAATAATATCGTGAAAAATATAAAGAATATTTTGTATCTCTTGAAAGCAAAGTTACCTAATAGCAGTAGTAGGTTACAGATACATTCGTTGAAATTAATAAAGAAAGAACCTTGTTGTTAAACTTGTGAAATATTCCCAGTTGCTTACAGAATTTCGATCTGTGACAGGTGTGACGGACAAGCCGTTCTCCCTTTTTTTTTGTTTTTTTTTAATTCACTTGTATAATGCGTTCGTAAATTGTGCAAATTTCTATTTATTTCTAATGTGGTAGTATAGAAATTGTTCTGCCAAACATTCTACCGCTGATGACTCCTTTACTCGATTTTTATAATCGAGGTTTGATATAAGTTTGCTATAGTTCTGGCAGCGCTTCATTCAAGATCTTATTTCCTCTGCAGTAGGTACACGTGCGTGAGGTCATGAGAGTATTGGTCTAGCTATAAATTTCGCACAGGTTCGAAATTCAAGACACTTGTGTCGGATACCGCGCACGTTCTGTCTCCACGGCAGCGACACGGACACTCAGCGACACTGCAACTGCATCCGCAACTAAGTGTAGCAGCAGTGGACACACGTAGACAGTCGATGTATACACTGAAGTGTCTAGTGTCAGTGTCGCCGTGTACCTTACCTTTAAACAAAAGAAAATCTTTAGTGAGGACTTTAAGGAGCTCCACGCGCTAGAGGTATTTGACGAGTTTGGACTAGTTTGGAGTTGATATTCCTCCTTCAAAACTATACATATATTTAGGGCACAAACGTTTATCGGTTTTTCAATCCTTTATCTATACTTGCACCGTGCACGAAGAGAATTTGATAACAAAATAACATTTGTCTTGTTATGATTTATTCAAACGTGATCCAAAAAAGCCCTGTTTTCGATATTAGTATGTCGTTTATGTATATATTTATTTCGATATTAGTATGTCGTTTATGTATATATATTTATCAACTATTCTTTATTTACGTCTCTAACAACATGCGAGAGATATTTATTTTAAGCTTATTTTTACAATAGTTACGGCCCGAAAACTGGTTTTTTGGCCTAAAATTGCCAAAGTTTGGTGCCAAACCCTTCAACTGTGGCGAACAAACATGGCTACCTACCCTTGTCTGTGGGCCCCTCTGAGGGCCGCTTCACAGACAATGTTTCTGGGGACACGTGTTTTGGTAAAACTAAATTATCATCAGTTTTTTACCATATTACAGCCTAGATTTTAGATAAAACACAATCTTTATTAAATTATTTAACTGCAACTATAAATCATCACTGTACTATAGTCGTATTAAGGCTATCTAAGTGGCCTTATAACCAGGGCACCAAAATTAACTACACATTTTGGTTTTTTCTGGGTTAATATACACGATTATTTTAAAGATATTAGTGTTATACACATTCAAAAAACATAAAATGGCAGGCTCAAAAGTATTTTTTTTGCAGGAGATCATTTGAAGTATTTTACCAAAATGGTACCTACACTCAAAAGTTGCTTGCATGAACTTTGATTTAGATGTTTATTTCTGAAGTGTGTTTTCACTATATTTATTCAATTCATACATAAACAGTAAACATAGGTCATTAACTATGTGTAACCAGAGATTTTTTATTCTAGGTGCACTAGACGTTATGTGACAGATTAATTAAAAACCGGCCAAGTGCGAGTCAGACTCGCGCACTAAGGGTTCCGTACCATTATCAATAAAAATACTTATTTTATTCTTTTTTAGTATTTGTTGTTATAGTGGCAACAGAAATACATCATCTGTGAAAATTTCAACCGGAACTATCACGGTATCATATCAGTGAGATACAGCCTGGTGACAGACAGAAGGACAGATAGCGGAGTCTTAGTAATAGGGTCCAGTTTTACTCTTTGAGTACGGAACCCTAAAAAGGATTACCTACTTTCATACAAAATTATCACTTGCAAACGACTGCGATTATCACAGCAAACGTATGTTTTAAAGCAGATAAATTAGGTTTTTAAATATTTTCATTACATTTACTTTCAGTTTAAAATTTTAAATCATAATATCATCATCAGTTGAACAAAAATCCCATAAAAACATGATCTAAACACGATACAAATCAAGGCCATGATTAGTATGAGTGCGCAGCGACGATGACGTCACGAAGTGCGATGTGGGCACCCCTCGGAGGGCCTGTTACCGGCCCTCTGAGGGCTTAATTTCGATCGATTTATTTACTTTCGGGCCATAGTTGATCCATTTAGGTTCATTTTAAATAAATTTACGACAAATAACGGTACTGGTAGGCTGTAGCTGTTAATGATATCAAATTATTAGAAAAGCGCTAAATAACGTGTAGGCAAATTTGGACCTTGAGTAGGTATGTTTTTTTTAGTTACAGGTTTAGTACCGAGAATGGGCTGAACTTTAATTGTTTTTAATGAAGAACGATAGATTACTTACATGTTCAGAAGTGTTCTCTTTCTGGCACTATAATTCAGCACTAAACCCACAAATTTTCACTCGCGAACATCGACCGTGTCAACCGCGCCAGTGGCAGATTTAGACTAACGACCAAATTAAAATTTTCCTCCATTGGCCATTGAAATTATGGCTTGCTAGCTGTTTCGCTTCATTGGCTATACGTTTCAATGGCTTAAAACGAGATAGATACACGATTGGCTGTTATTTCTCTTAGAAAGTAAGAACAGCTGTTGCGGCCCTCTGAGGGGTCTCCACAGACCTGCAGGAAAAAATGTGAAGCTTGCCGAGGGGTCACCACAGCTGAAGGGATAATCGCGAACACTGTGAGTTTTGGAGTATATATATATACTCGTGATCGGGTGCTGTTTGTGGAGTCCGGAGTATTCATGCTTGCGAGGGCCTCCACATACGAGTAGTAGGTAACTAACTAAAAACTAAAAACCAGTGTTAGTATCTATTATTTTCTTTTTTAAACTGACATGTGAAACTTTTTTTTTTCTAATATATATTGACGCTTAGAGACCTACACAATCTTTAAGAATATTCGATAAGTGCAGTTTTATTTTTAAATTATATATTTTACTTATATATTTAGGTTTCTGTCTCATTTTTACATCACTAATAACCAGACAGCGTTCATTTTGTAGCATTTTTGGTGCAGCGTAGTGCTGTTATCGGAATTGGCATGGACACAATATCAACCAAAATTTGAATTGAATTGATCGTTATTGTGCCTTATTAAACAATAAATACCATGCAAAAAATGTATACATCAAAACGCACACACATAGAACAAAAAACAGAAAAATAATATATGTATATATATAGGGTCAACATATAAGAATAAACAACAAACAACTACCTATACAAAAATAAAATATCTTTGGCCAACTACGCAATTATTTACAAATAACATAAAACCATAGAGTGTAGGTATGTTAGACATTATTAACGCTAATTAAGCATTATACGATTGAAATAGTTTATACATACTCACCAATTCCGTTAACAACACTACGCTGCACGTGGTGCAAAAAAATGCTACAAAAATAACGATGTCGGCTGCGGGATTAAACAATTATTAAATTCATTTCATCTCCTTTCTCCTCTTCGTAATTAATTCTTACAGTGTCACCTTATAGTTTTTCTTTTATTTTGTAATAAATAATATTTTGTAGCCTTTTTCGTTTGTTAAATGTACTAACTTCCTATGGATCATATCTAGTCTAAAATAAACGCTTTTTATTTATTTTAGTTGTGTCGGTCAGCTAACAGCTAAATTTATAATTAATATTTTTGATACCGGGTGCACAGTTCTGTTAATTATGCATACTCGTATCTTGCATATAAACTTGCAAAGCCACAAACTTACAAATATGTAATACTCAATTACCCATATAATATTAGTATACATGATAGATACATACGCATGACCCAAGCCAAAGTCAAAGTATTTTGCACTCAAATTATAATAAACAAGCGTTACATACAAATAAAGCAAAGCTCAAATCATACAACTCATAATTATATTTAAAAAAAAGATTGTCGTGTTTCCTCTTATATAGCAGTATTATGCCTTTTATAGCAGGATTAGAATATTACAAATATTACGATAGCGAATCAGAATAAACATTTAAGTATTCAACAAACAACCCAATAAAAACATTTTTGGATAAGTTTCTATATTGTGTATAGACGTACGATCATTCGAGTACCTAGCTGTTGAGTAACTTATAGACTAGACTCATCTTATTTATTTCTTACCCTAGCACTATTTCCTCTAAACAGGGAATGGGTGGGTGTTTAACTATAGGAGAGAGGCTAAAAACCCATACACCGTGTATGTTTTTTTTAGCTTCTCTCCTATAGTTTGTTTTAGTTAAAATGATGAAGTCATTTTCCAACTTCTTTCGTAGGACTTTACAACTTCTTTTATTGCTAAATATGAAAGGAAAATATAACAAGAATAGGTACATCCTAAAACTGACCGAAGTGTGGCACGTGTACTGGAGTAGCTACCGTTTGTTCCATTGTTTATTCGTAATTTATTACAACCCTACTTGAAGATAACAATTAAACAATAAATAACGGTTGGTTTTAAACAAGCTAGCCTAGTGGTTCAGGCATGCGGCTGTCAAGCGGCGGTCGTGGGTTCGAATCCCGGCTCGTATAATACCAATGAGTTTTTCGGAACTTATGTACGGAATATTTACCGTTAGCTTTTCGGTGAAGGAAAACATCGTGAGGAAACCGGTCTAATAAATAAAATAAGGTCTAGTTCTCCCTCTGGGTTGGAAGGTCAGATGGCAGTCGCTTTCGTAAAACTAGTGCCTATCCCAAATCTTGGGATTAGGTGTCAAAGCGGACCCCAGCTCCTTTAGGGGCACAACCGGGAATAACGCTAGGAGGATGATAAGGGTTGGTTTTAAGTACTTTTACTACTAAGTACGTCATCTAAACTAAAACAAACTATACTGATACTATTGGTGGATTAAGTATAGTGTTTATGAATTATGAAAAGGAGCTACGTAATAAAATGTAGGTAAATATAGAATAAAGTACAGTAATAGTTCTGTTGTGATTGGAGCGGTCACCGATTGGGCTCGCTCGTAAGGTCGACTAGTCGCGGGACAACTATTTGTTGGGGGTTTGGTCAAAACAAAACGTGCTCAACTTGCCTCGCTTATTCCGTATTTAATCGTTTCCTGATGCATTACAAGTAGTTCTAGTCTGTGTATCTCGACCGTACTGGAAATTGAATACCTAACATTCAATTGGTTGCTTGCGTCTCTATTTGGATTCATGGGAGAGGAAGCAAGACCGTCATTACCGTCATTAGCGATCATGTTGGCAGTTCGAGCTAATATAGTACGATTATCATATACACAAAATTAGTCGTTTTAACGTATTAGTTTAATCGATTTAAATACATTAATAAGGACGCGTTTCATTTGCTTGAAGGCAATGTTGTTATTTGGGAAACTACAGCAGTTGACATTATCGGTTGTATGTACGGCAGAACCTATACATACAATATCGCTTTATAGCGCTATATTATGAGCATCTTACTTTAACTTTATTTTTAAAGTTTAAAAATAAGCTAGGTACGGGATAAAATAACATAGTATTATGTTAAGTTATGTCACCTCCTATTGATATATTTTTCATGCAAATTTTGCGTAATTTTAAAACGTTCCTTAAGTTTTTTATTCCAACGTGGTCTTAGCAACAAGTCGGCCATGTTCTTGAAAAATGGCGGAAAATGCCTTGCACCATATTATGCTTTATCAATAACAGTAGCTGAAGGTCAGCAGTTCGCCGGCTTTGACATACGACTGACGGTTGCTCCAGTTACTTTTTAGGATTCCGCATACCTACTCGAGCCCTTCAAGGCAAATGCGATTAAGTTGATATTTGACACAGATAAATCGAGTCAGTCGAGCCGTGAGATTTTATTTTTGGCCGGGTTCGTAATTCGTATGTAAATATGTATTGTAAGTAAGTTGGCCAATAAGTATTTGGCTGCAACTCAAATTGGGCACACTTAATAGTCCAGGCAATGAACTGACAACTTGTATGGAAGAAATGTCAAATTTGGAAATAATTTATAATATCTGATTTTTTCTTTGTAATGGATACATTATCAATTAAATAGTTACCTAGCGACAAAATCCAACAAAATTTCAGACATCAAAAAAATTATAACTTAACTAGCTTCTGAAAAGTCAGAAAAAATATGAATAAATGGTTTTATCTTTATTTTGGTTCATTTACATTAGCTTTATAATATTCAAGATAAATATAAAAAAAAAACAATTCATGTTTTATTTAAATCTATAAAATACTTCCGGATGGAAAGTTTGTTGGATTCTTGAATAAAGCATCTTAGAATAATGTTTTAAAATGATGTAAAGAAAAAAAACGCTATTATAAATTAATGTTTTTCAAAACTGTATTTTGCCTGGAGTATAATGTACACAATATTATGGCACCACCGAGCTGATAATGGAGACAGAAGGTAGCCATAGAAACTCTTGAACTATACTATGATAAACCCGTCGTGTTTGAGCTCATTGGAACCCGCCCTCGACTAGTATTTTTTTTTTAGATTAGATGACCAACTACATTTCTTCGTTCTGAATATAGTCGTTTTAGTTATTGTTCAGTTGATAAAGAAAGCATGAGACATAACAATTTAGCCGTAAAACGGTTTTCCAAGAAATCGTATAACGGATAATGCAACGTGTTATTAATCTGAAAAAAAAAACGAAGTATACGAAGAAACGAGGTATGATGTCTGGTAGAGGTCATTTCTTTATAACACCACTCTCTTCAGTCCTGTGTTAATTAAGTTAATTTTATGCAATGATTACTCGCTATTCCTGACAAAGAACAGAATTAGCAGTGAGTATATTAAGCAGAGATATAATTTACGTTACGTAGAAATGTAAACCCTCATCTGTTATTTTACATGTTAGATAATATATAAATTGATAAATCGCTATGGGTTGCCTAGTGAAATCCTGGACCGAAGCTGTTAATTAATATAATTACTATAGTAGTTTATGCTACCTACTGATATGTACATAATGAGAGGCCTCAGAATAAGAGTGTGGTTTTATGAAACGAGCGTCAGCGAGTTTCATAATAGGATCACACGAGTGTTTTAAGGCCTAATTATGTACAGTTGCATACACTACTTTTCAACACATTTGCTCGTAACGTGCCTCTTATTGAGCCGCTTTTGGGCTCATAATCCTGGGTATTAAACACGCGTGTTTAATAACATTACGACACTCGTGTAGTTATGTTTATATCCCGATTAAGACACGTTGGCACCTTGCAGCAAGGTGTATGTATGGACTTGGCGCATTCTTAAATTGACCGGGTTATACAGGTTTGTTTTTAATTCTCGGCAAATGGATTCTTACTCGACTAAACAAATTAAATCCTTCTTGTGGATTAATTGATTATTTCTTGTTGGATATGATATAGAAACGTTTCATTTAGTAAAACTATTTATTTTTGATAACATTTTACATGAACTTATATTGAATAAGAAAATATTTATTTTATTTTGTATTGGCAGTTTAGAGATTTCATCTAAGCCTCGCAGCGGGCGCACTGCGCGAACTTCACGAAAAAAAAATAGTTGCGCGCCATTATAGGTAATTTTACAAATATTTGTAAACATTGATGATGCGTGTTTGGTTATTGTTAAAAATGTTGACTCGTAGTGAATAGAAAAGTGATAAATATAATTGATGCCACTGTATATTCTTGGAGATGTGAGTAAAAACCTGTTGTCATCAATAACTAAAGGAAACAACTTAGGAGCCTGTAACATGTTCATTTTATGAAAAGGATTTTTTCCTCGCAAATGTGTTGAAAAACGTCGTATGACACGCGTGAGCTTTGATAATTACATCCTCGGCTCTATTATCACGCTCACCTGCGGTTCGCGTGACAATTCCGCCTCTGATGTAAACACATATCACAAGTACTCTAAGATGGGTTCAGAAGCCGTAGGAAAATGACCTGCGTTGCTACGAGTGCTACCTGTAAATTATCTTTGAAAAAATAAAAAATAAATAAAAAAAAAGTGAAAAAAAGTAAAAAAGTGAAAACAAGTAAAAAAAAGTTTGAAAAAGTAAAAAAAGTGAAAAAAGTAAAAAAACAACAAAAAAAGTAGTTAAAAAGAAAAAAAATAAAAAAAGTAAAAAAAGGAATAAAAGTGAAATAAAAGTAAAAAAAAGTTCAAAAAGAAAAAAAGTGAAAAAGGGAATAAAAGTAAAAAAAAAATAAAAAAAAGTAAGAAAAAGTTTAAAAAAAAGTGAAAAACGTAAGAAAAAGTGCAAAAAAAGTTTAAAAAATAATAAAAAGTGCAAAAAAGTTAAAAAAAGTTAGAAAAGTAAAAAATAGTGAAAAAAATTAAAAAAGTTAAAAGTAAGTAAAAAAAAGTAAAAACAATTGTTAAAAAAGTAAAATTAAAAAACAATAAACTGGCGTTTCGTATCGATAACTGTTTTAATATCTATAGATACTAGAATAGAGACCCACTTGAGTTTCGACAGCTGTTCCAAATTTAAACTCATAACGATACCAAAATCTGTACTGTAATAACATTACAGTACAGATTTTACCTACTACCACAGACAAGAAAGTTGTCTCAGTAAAATTGGTTGTAATAATGCTGGTCATTTCCGACGGTTTCTGAACGCATTTTAGAGCACTAATGATATGTGCGTAGGTAGATAAAGTAACTTTTTATATCTTATCTAACGTGTAATATTGGTCCTTATCAAATAACAGATGAGGGTATACATTTCTTCAATGGATCGTAGACTAGGTGGCTGAATAGATCGATAGATATTACTCTCGTCGATCTCTATCTCACCTAATTATGTCCCTTTTACGAAATACCCGATTTTGGCTTTGCATGATTCACTTGTGTTGCACAAGTTCCACTCGCGAGCTTTTCATGGCTAGAAGAAAAACCGTATCCAATAACTCCCTTAAAAGACACTAAAAGCCATAGGTATTTTACAACCAAGTATACAGACACTACGCATAGTAAAACCTTCCAACTATAGTACTATTACTTATTCTGTGCTATAGTCCAATAGCCCAACTATATATGGTCCAATGTTTGTGATTTTCATCGTTTTTATTTGAATTTCCATCGTCTATGGAGGATCCGGAAAAATATCGAGATCGAGGAGTTGGTGGCCGAGCCAAACATCATCGGCGAAACGAAATCTTCGCTGAGACGAGACTTCGCTGGTTCGGTCATCTACTGCGAATGGGAGAGGATCGGGCAGTCAAGAGAGCGTACTTGGGCTGGTCGACTGATGGTCACCGCCCAGTAGGGCGGCCCAGGTATCGCTGGGGCGATAGCGTGCAGGCGGATCTGCGTCATCTTCAAGCTGAAAGCTGGCAGGATGTGGTGCAGGATCGGGATAAGTGGCGTGTTCTCGTTTCGGAGGCAAAGACCCTTTTTGGATCACTGAGCCAAAATCGTTAGTTAGGTAACATATGTTACCTATCTTAGAGTTCACCCATAGTACGAGTAATGGTCATTCCTAAACATGTGATATTAGTGTAAGGCCTGAGTGGACGCTCGAAGCGGAGAGTTCGGCGGGGCGTGCAGCGGGGCGGGCGAGCGTGCATTCGCTTTCTGCAGCGTCTACTCAGGACACCAGTATGAGTTTCAATTGTTTAACATGCACGCCGCACGCCCCGCTCCCCCGCACGCCCGACTCGAGCGTCCACTCAGGCCTTACACTTACTTAGATTTAATTTGGATCATAGTTGGGTGACATGGACTATAATTAGGTTAGTAGGTGGACGCCGCATTTGAGTCCTAGTGTTTGGCTTGAGGTTCAAAGGCAAATCCTTCTTTTACGAGGATGTGCGTTGAGGCTTTTAACTTTGCGGAGCCAAATGTCAGTTTGAAGGGTTTTCGGAGGTAAGTAGTTTTATGGCGCACTCACTAGCCATAGAGTAAGAAACGGTGATACAGAAACTGAAACTATGTATTTAGTTAGGCCCTCAGAGCATAGAATACTAGAGAGAGGACAAGCCGCCGGCGGCCGCGTCGCAGTTGTTAGCTCAATGGGCATACTCTACCGCTAGTTCACCGTCCGTTGTTACCGAGTGTGCAGCCCCCCTATTCTGTAACTTGTTTTGAGCTCACCTCAACGCTCACCCACAATTGTACCTAGACACCGCGATGCGTAGTAATTAAGCGTAGGTAGGGGTCTAGTTTCGTAACGGGTGACCGGCGGGGTGAGCCGAATTAACGCGTAGCGAATAACAGCCCAGGCGTGCTGTTCGCAGAGAATATTACGTTCCTTCCCAAAATGCCTGATATGATGCGCGTGTATTGTCCAATAAGAACGTAGGTATAGGTAAACAAGTGTGTGTGCTTAGTCTTGTCAATTACTTGTGCTTTGTGTGCATTAATGAACTTGCGACAGGCGTACTCAATACAAATCAGCCGGCATGTCCGATCTCCTTATATTCATACATCTGTGTTTAGGCCACTTTCGTTTATTAAATGTATGCATTTATTTCCGGAAACTCGATAAAGTAGAAGATTATGTTATTTGTTTGGTAAAAAAACATTACCTATTTGGTTGCAACAAAATATTTTAAAAGGAAAAGGAAAAGTAGAGCAATTTGCAAAATTAAATGTATTATTTTTGTCTGGAATATTCACATTATATACCGAAAATTAGCGCCACCTGAAAACAAAACAATTTTAGTTAGGTCATACTTATTTATAAACTAGCTGTTGCCCGCGACTTCGTCCGCGTAGAACTTTTTATCTTCTTAGAAAATGATTTCTCTCAATACAAAATTTGAACCCTCTTTTAGGGGATAATTAAAAAAAAAGTTGATGTTCATTTTCTAGTTTGTGAACAAACAGTCTAAAACCAAAGTTAAAAATCTCATACTTTAAAAATGCCTTGAAATACTCAAACTTTGAACCAATTTTAACACTCTTAGGGGATGAATTTGGAAAAACTCTGAAATCAGTTTTGTAGTCTTTTAACGTACAGAATAAGACCGAAGTTAAAAATCTCTTACTCACACTTTAAAATTTTATTGCTCGCCATTTAAAATTTGAACCCCCTTTTAAACCCCCTTAGAGGTTGAATTTTTCTAATCGCTGAAAGAACTTTTTTCGTAAACTTTTAAGTCTCTAGCTCAAAAAAAGTGTTGCCCATACAAAGCTTTCTTAACCCCCTTAGGGGTGGAATTTTCTAAAACTCTGAAAGTACTTTATTATTAATTTTAATAAGTAACATTTTGAATAGTTTTAAGTCTAGTAAAAAAAAAAGTTTTTCCCACACAACACTGGCTACCCTTCTTAAGGATCTTAAGAATCCCCTTAGGGATGGAGTTTTCTAAAACGCTGAAAGTTCTTTTTTAGTATTCTAATAAGTAATCTTTTTGCAAAGTTTTAAGTCTAACTCAAAAAAAAGTGTTGCCCATGCAAAGCTTGCTCTCCTTTTTAACCCTATTAGGGGTGGAATTTTCTAAAACGATTTGTGTTCTTTTTTTGTATTTTAATAAGTAATTTTTCTACAAAGTTTCAAGTCTCTAACTCAAAAACATAAACTTTCCCTGATAAAAACTTTGCACCCCTTTTTATCCCCCTTAGGGATAGATTTTTTCAAAACGCTGAAAGTCTTTTTTTTTGTATTTTTATAAGTAATCTTTCTACAAAGTTTTAAGTGTCTAGCTCAGAAAAAGTGTTCCCCATACAAACCTTGCACCCTTTTTTAACCCCCTTAGGGAATGATTTTTGTAAAACGCCGAATGTAGTATTTTTCATGTTCTAATAAGTAATTTTTCGTCAAAATTTTAAGTCTCTATTAAAAAAATATGTTTTTCCCATACAAACTTTGCACCCTATTTTACCCCCTTAGGGGTGAAATTTTCCAAAACGATGAAAGTACTTTCTTTGTATTTAAATAATCTTTCTACAAAGTTTTAGGACTCTAGCTAAAAAAAATAGTTTCCCACATACAAACTTTGCACCCCTATTTTAGCCCCCTATTTTTAGGGGTAGAATTTTCTAAAACGCTGAAAGTACTTAATTTGTATTCTGATGACTAATCTTTCTACAAAGTTTTAAGTCTCTATTTAAAAAAAATATTGTTTCCCCCATACAAAATTTGCACCCCTATTTTACCCCCTTAGGGGTAGATTTTTTTAAACCACTGAATCTAGGTACTTTATTTGTATTCTAATGAATAATTTCTCTACAAAGTTTTAAGTCTCTATTTTAAAAAAAGTAGTTTTTCCCATACAAACTTTCCACTCTATTTTACCCCTTTAGGGGTAGAATTTTCTAAAACCCTGAAAGTTCTTTATTTGTATTCTAATGACTGATCTTTCTACAAAGTTTTAAGTCTCTATTTAAAAAAAAATGTTTCCCCCATACAAACCTTGCACCCCTATTTTACCCCCGTAGGGGTGGAATTTTCTAAAACGCTGAAAGTGTTTCATTTGTATTCTAATAACTAATTTTTCTACAAAGTTTAAGTCTATAGCTCAAAAAAAAAGGTTCTCCCATACAAACTTTGCACCCCCATTTTACCCCCTTAGGGTTAGAATTTTCAAAAATCCCTTTTTATCCCTAGCCCACGTTATAAAAGCAACATACTGTGCAAAAATCAACTCTCTAAGATTAATAGTTTCGGCTGTGCGTTGATGAGTGAGTGAGTGAGTGATTGAGTGAATAAGTCAGTCAGGACATAGGCATTTATTATGTATAAATAGATAGAAGATAATGAAACTCCCATACAAATATCTCAAAAAATTATGAAGCTACATCCGTTTTAATGTCGCTTGTTAGAGTGAGAAAACGATGAGGGACTGTGACGTCAATATACTCGAGCGTCATAGTAAAAAACAATCGTTTCATATGAACTCTTGCTTTGTTTTTTTCTCCATTTGACTATATTTATTTTATCGAGAAAATACATTATGATTATTTACCATATTTTCGATTCCTGAGCTATAACCACGAACTTCGGAATTCGAAAATATTCGGGTATCTCTATCGCACTAACCATACTCGAGTGACAGGGATGCAAATATATGAACATTGAGTATCCGTTTTCGTGGTAGCGCCGCAGGTACTTTGGCTGAATGCGCCGAGCGCGTGCCATTGTCATTCAAAAAAAACAAATTCGTGTTAATTATATTGTTCAAATTTGTTGATTTCATTTATTGAAATTACGACTTAAAACGACATTTGCGCATATAAGTTCTCATATCAGAATCGAATATTTTTTTATGGTTTATATTTTAGCATTTGTCTCGTAAAGGTCTATCGTAGACGGGATTTAAATTATTAATAAGTGAAAGGCAAAGCAATTCCGCCATTTTGACGAAAATTTGACGGTTCTTATAGCTGACAGTTGGAGCAGCGTTTGATTTCAATAAAAATAAATGAAAAATTAAATGAAGTCGTATATTTCGGAAAATTAATTAACTGTCGCAGTCGGATAAAAACTATCCTAAGTTGCAGCTAGAATAATAATGTACCTATATAAAATGTTTCATATTTTCCGTTCATGGGATGCTGAGAACATTCGAACCGCGCAAAGCTTAGTTTCAAACTGGCTGATTCTTTTTTTAATTTAGAGATTTATTATAAGTGGAGATTACGTAGGTATTTGTCAAAAACCATTTTTTTACGATTTCTATAGAAATTTAGTTACATTTACATTATAATATGATTATTTTATTACCTTTAAATATTTAAATAAATATTTGCGGACAATCTTACACAAATCGACCTAGTCCCAAACTAAGCAAAGCTTGTACTATGGGTACTAGACGAAGATAAACATACTTATATAGATAAATAAATACTTAAATACATAGAAAACATCCATGACTCAGGAACAAATATTCGTTGTTGTTGCCAAATAAACACCATCAGGAGCTTCATTTAAGAAGGTTTTTATCTCATTTGCAGTAAAAATCTTGGACTTTTGGCTTTTAAAGCCATCCAACTGCCTTTTTAGAAACTATGTCAGCTTACTGTAGGTATTTCTTTAAATTCACGTCATGTTAGTGGTTTTAAGCATTATTGAATACCTACTCCACAGCGTTGATATTTAGTTTTAATTTCTTCGATAAATCAAGCGCGTGGCCTCCCTGATGCGCCGCATTCGTGTCAGTCCCAACAGCCTCCTTATAGCCATTGCTGAAAATATTAACAGCCCACTATGGAGGCACTGGAACTCCATCCACATGGAGTCCAGAAATAATATATTTCAATTAATTAATTAAAATTTAGTCTTCATTTAAAATCTAATTTAATGTTTATTTATCAATATCATTCATTATTATTATTTGTCATTTTTATTTATATTTTATTTTATTAATTAATGTTTAAATGTACACACTTTGATTGTTTTGAAATTGTTATTTAAGTTATGATTGTGGTATATATAATGTTGTATGTATGTTTGTGTTGTGATATGGGCAATGCCTGAATTAAAATAATAATAAAATAATAAAAAAATAAAATAAAAAAATCACTGAAATAAGTTAGCATCACAATATCCGAGAAAGATTTAACTCTCTTTGCGGACCGCCATTTTATAAAATCGGTATATATGATTTCATATATCTTTCTTTTGAAATTTGCGGTAAAAGGCATTCCACGATAGATTGAGCTTCTGCTCTGGATAATTTTAATCCCAGAAATGAAATGAAATCATCTCTTAAGGGGGTGAAACGGGAGGTGAACATTTGTATGGAGCTACTATACAACCGCTGCACCCGTTTAGATAAAATTGTCTCGGGGAAGCACATAGGATAGTTTTTATGCCGGAAATCAATCCCTAAATGGGAAATGGAGGGTGAAAGTTTGTATTTGTCTACGATATAAAAAGTTCTACGCGGACGAAGTCGCGGGCAGAAGCTAGTATCACAGGTTTCTGTTCGTATTTCAGCGGGCAAACGTTCGTAGTATGTCGGACCTATAACGCGCGGCTTTTTTTCTGCAAGGGCCATACGACGTGGGACTGTTCTTAGTCGGCCTGTGGAACGGATAGTCTTGCCCGCAACCTCGACACGTTCAAACATGGATACTTAGGTTACGTCTAACAAATTATAGAATTTCAAGTATGTGGAGTAGTGCGTCATGATTGTATGCGTTGCAACTAGATCCCTAGGAGTGTCTTCGTTTCACACCAACTAGTGTTCGTTATGCCCGTTTTTGCATTATGAAGACTCGATTGGCATCCGTAGAGTTCCCTAAATGAGTACACCGTATGGTCAGTATGTCATTAACGAATGGAAATGAGCATAATAAACCGATTTTAATGAAACCTTCGAAATTAGAGGTTTTAACTTACATTATCAGCTGTTTTAATTGCCTGCCTGAAGAATAATATATGTTAGGTAAATAATATTGTACTAGGTAATGACGCATCCATGAAAAACTTTCATCGGAAACATTCTAATGAAAACTTATTTTTAAATTATCGTGAAAGTTTTCGGAAGTTTCTGGGAACTTTCCTGATTATTTGAGAATTTTTTGCAAACTGTGCATGGCTATGCTTATGGGAATAGGGAGTTTGCGCGGACGAAGTCGCGGACAAAGACGAATAGGTAGATAGGTACTTAATAAATACATCTTAGATGTTTCACAACGTTGTGAGTTTACAATTTAATCCGACACTAATATAATCCCAGCGTTTGGATTACAGTTCTAAATGGTTTACTACACATTCTTGATATGAATAGCGAGTAAATAACTTACAATATTGTAGCTGATTGTATATAACTACTATATGTCAAGATAATTAACGTAGTACAAGGATTTCCTAAAAACGGTATTTGTAGGTACCTATGTATGTAGATTTTGCAGTGCCACTGCAAAATCAAAACCTAATACTTTAGTGGTAACAGATGGGAGAAATATTCCTAGTAGTTAGACTAGTTACCACCGAGTACTTTAGTGGTAAAGGATGGGGAAAAATCCCAGCTGTCAACACTGGTAAAAATTGGTGGTAACTGGTGGGAATAACCCCTTAACTTTTAAGCTAACGGAACATCCACCAAATAAGTCCCTTTTATTTTTTGGAACTCCATATCAAATGATTACAAATCAAAACCACAGTTATTTGAATAAGAACAAAAACTTTAATATCCAGGGGACTCGCTCTCAACCCGTTGTTGAAGCGCCGCAAAAGACTACGAGTTTGCGGCGCTTGCGGTAGAAACATTGGGTCCCTGGTCAGCTGACATGAAATCATTTATGAGGGCAATGACTAAACGACTCGTCGACGCTTCAGGGGACCATAGGGCTGGCGCTTACCTCTCGCAACGTATTTCATTAGCAATACAGAGAGGTAACGCCGCCAGCGTTATGGGCTCCATGCCGCAGACGGAACTGCTGGACGGGGTTTTCTTCCTATGACTGGGCAAGTTAAGTTAATTTAGTTTTTAATTAGTTTATAATTATTTGCTTGTTAGTTTATTTTTATTTATGATGTTGTTTTCTTGTTTTTATATTTATCGGTTTCATTATTAGTACCTATGTTCTGTCTAAAAACATAATAAAATAAATATAACTAAGTAGTCAAATGGAGAAAAAAGTAAAGCAATTAAATAATCATTAGTATGACAAATCCTGTTAATATTAGTTACCTTACATTTTACGTGTTGCACTAGCAGCAAAACATGTGATACTTTTGTTTTTATTGTAATACCCTTTTGTACACCATGTTTTTATGTAAAATAAATTGAATTGAATTTTATGTTAATTAATGTAAAAAAATAAAAAAAACTTTAATTGGAAATGTTACAATAAGTACTTTAGGTTTAATAATATGAAGCGTGAAATTGTAACACTGTTTTATCAATAAATGCTCTAAAACCACCACCACCACCACCACCTTAAATGTTCTTAATTACCCCAAGTGAATTAACTCGGGTGCATTAAGTTAACTACAGGTCTGGCGCAGCATCCAATTTCGACCTGAATTTGTTTATATTATTGTAAGCTGAAAACCCTGTTTCACAAAGATACTTAGGTCGTTAACACATTCTGGAAGTTAAGATAGCCTTTTTGGCTAGTTCAGGGTACTCACTTGTAACACCAATCCAAAACTCGCTCAGAGATAAAGAGTCAAAGGTGTGTTTTAATGTAGATGACCGACCCGTCCGACGCATCGAAGCTTGACTTCTGCCCCCCTATTCTGTAACTTGTTTTAAGCTCACTTCAACGCTCACCCACAATCATACCTTGACACCGCGATGCGTAGTAATTAAGCGTAGGTAGAGGTCTAGTTTCATAACGGGTGACCGGCGGGGTGAGCCGCATTAACACGTAGCGAATAACAGCCCAGATGATAAACGGATGTTGTACCCATTGAATATCATTATCACTATCCGAAAAGTAATCTGACAAAGATTTCGTACACAACCAACAAAAGAATTAAAAAAATTGATTTTGTACCCCCCAACCCCTTAAACTAGGGGATGCAATTTTGTATGAGACTTCCGCAAATTTTGATGCTAGAGGTCTGCAAATTGGAATATTGGGACTCCTTATTATAAATAATAAAATTCTTATTTCAGGATTTTTAGTAAATCACCCCCTCTCCCTTTAAATTAGGGGATGGAAGTTTGTATGGGTTTTCCCATACACTTCTTTAGAAATTACCTTACAAAAAGGAATGAGATCCCACCAAAAACATTACATATAAAGTGACTGCCAAGACTCCCTAGCTCATATAGCTTTCAGCGTTAAAAAGATATCAGATCATAAGGAGTGCAAAGCTTCCTACTCCACACGGCGTAACCTACCACTACCAGCCACGCTCTAAAAATTATATGTCTTGGCTAAAAAGTATAGACCTACATATTATAAATTCATTTACCGCGAGAGTTTATGCGGCGACCAGGATTTGCCCAACAAAGCTATACTTTTTAGCCAAGATGTATGAGCTAGGGAGTCTTGGCAGTGACTTTATATGTAATGTTTTTGGTGGGATAATAGTTTCGTGGAACCGAAACTGCTGACTTTTCAATGGAACCCCTAGGTTCCGCGGAACCCACTTTAGAAATCCCTGCGCTAGGTATTCATAGTTCAATTCGACTAGACTGTACTTGAGTCCGTCGTGAGTCACGCCAAGATCTAAACCGATTATAAGTACACTCGACGACACAAATATGAATGTATTTTTCATCTTATTCCTTTGAGATAAAGACCGAATTGGTGTCGCCTACTTTACAGCGGAACTACGAGATAAGTAATACGAGTTACATATGTAGTTGCTATGTTCAATCAATTAAAAACCAATGAAGGATTTATCTTTATAGGTATAATTAGAACACGCATTGGTATTGATTTTAAATCTTTACAATTAATGCAATTATTGCCATAATAATCGTGTTAAGTTTTAGAGATTAAACGAATAAAAAAATCCTTTTAAGAACGGAATCACATTATTATGATATACTAGCTGTTGCCCGCGACTTCGTCCGCGTAGAACTTAATACTTAGAAAATATAATGCAAACAAACTTCTACCATCTTAAGGGATGATTTCCGAGGCAAAAACTATTCTATATCCTTTGAAGGGTCTCAAATTATCTCTATACCAAATCTCATCTAGGTACATAATGGATTTTATCTAAACTTTCACCCCCTATTTCATACCCTTAGGGAATGATTTTCGGGATAAAAGCTATCTAATGTCATTCTTCGGGACTCAAACGACCTTTATACCAAATTTCATCTAAACGGGATTCATCCAAATTTTCACCCCCCATTTCACCCCCTTAGGGAGTGATTTCCGGAATTACAACTATCCTATGTCCTTTCCCAGGACTCAAGCTATCTCTATACCAAATTGTATTAAAATGGGTTCCATCCGAATTTTCACCCCTAATTTCATCCCCTTAGGGGATGATTACTGGGGTAAAAACTATCCCATGTCCTTTCCCAGGACTTAACCTATAGATACACCAAATTTCATCAAAATAGATTACATCCAAATTTTCACCCCCCCCCCCCTTTTTTCACCCTCTTAGGGGATGATTTCCGGGATAAAACCTATTATATGTCCTTCCCCGGGACTCAAACTATTTATATGCCAAATTTCATCTAAATCGGTGCAGCGGTTTAAGTAGCTCCATACAAATTTCCACCCCCAATTTCAGCCCCTCAGATATAAAAACTACCCTTTGTCCTTCCCCGGGGCTCATTTCATCTAAATCGGTTCAGCGGTTTAGGCGTGAAGAGGTAACAGACAGACACACTTTCGCATTTATAATATTAGTATGGAAGTATGGATTATTAGTATGGATAGTATGGATTATTTCCGCTTGTCTTCCAAATAGAGGTGTAGCTGTAGACTCACTTCAAAAGAAAGAAGAAACGAAAAACTCATTCAAATATCTCAAAAAATTACGAAGCTACAACCGTTTTAATGTCGTTTGTTAGAGTGAAAAAACGATCAGGGACCGTGACGTCACGATCCTCGAGCGGTCATAGTAAAAAACAATCGTTTCATTATAAAGGTGCGTTTTGTGGAAAAGAGACGCAACAAACCCCCTCTTAAAACTTTATACACTTATAACTTAGTGATTACCTATATAGCCTCTTGCGTTGTTTTTTTTTCGAGATAATACAACATTATGATTATTTTGTTTAGTGTCTACATCCCTATTTTCGATAAGATAAGATAAAATAAGATTTTTGGGTGTCCCTTGTTTTGTCGACAAACTTTTCATCGAATTGCATTTCATCGAAAACGTTTCAAGTAACATTTAGTTCACGAATTATTATTTGGTGTAATTTTATTTCATGACCAGATTATTCCAATTTTTATTATTTTAGAGAATAACTGTTCAGGGAATATTATTTGGCAAATTATTCTTTTTATATGAATTTTAAATGGCAGAATAACAAACCAACGAATTTCATTTGTTCGAAATTACAGCATTACAAAATAATCAAATTAAACTGATTACACAGGGGTTTCACTAGGTTAGGGCAGCCAGAAAAACGGCGGAGCCCCCCGCAGTAAAAAAAACAAACAACCGTAACAATTGTATTATAAGTGGGTTAGGTTAGGGTTCACTTGTGTCCCTCAGAGCGGAAATAGGCACCCCGCGAAGCGGGGTGACGTCGACACGCTGGCGGATAGGTTAGGTTAAGATTCTGTGCTTTGGAAGGCACGCTAATTAGTTGATCCCGGCTGCTGTCTATGACAGTAGTTGTTATGCCGAGTTAGAGGCCTTTAGGCGGCTTAAGAACCTCTGACAGTCGAGTTGCCAACTCACTCGACACAGGGGGGACCACTGTCACTTGCGTCTGCAGGAGCTATCAACCCTGCACGTGTCCCCTGGGTGGTACTAAAGCCATTGCATTGCGTTCCGTTCTCAACATAATGCCATATATAACTGTGTTATACCAACTATTTATCTTAAATTTAAATAAGCAGTAATCATTGTAATAATTTGTATGTTAATTAAAAATATTTGAAACAATAAATCACAAAACGTTTTCCATGACATAATACAACTATTTAATGAATCATCCGACTAGTAAAAATACACGATTTAAAATAATTTGTTATGACCATTCCACGAAATGAATTGTCGACGAAATGAAAACACATGAAACGTTGACTTTGAAGTGAAATTCGACGAAGTGAGTGTCGACAATTTAATGATAAACCGCTTTTGGTACCTATGTGTCTCGTCAATGTATATCGTAGACGGGATTAAAATTATTAATAGGCGAAAGAAAGGCAAAGCAATTCCGCCATTTTGTCCGTAGTATTTCTTATTACTGTGATTTTGAAGTTTCTTTTAGCTGACAGATGTGGCGGCGATATACTTTAAGGTGGTTCGATTGCCATACAAAACGTTATTTGACATTCGCAGGCCAACGGCGTGATATTTTAAGAAACTTATGAAACAAATATTCATAAATTGGCTTCCCATTTGCGCCAAATTCCACCTTTCCTAGAATAAACTTGTATAAACTAGATTAATTTGAGAAATTGGTTTGTCACGTGATATTTTGGGAAAACTAGTTTTCTCAAATTAATCTAGTTTATACAAGTTTATTCTAGGAAAGGGAGAATTTGGCGCAAATGGGAAGCCAATTGATAAAAATCTGATACATTAGTTTCTTAAAATATCACGCCGTTAGCCTGCGAATGTCAAATAACGCTTTGTATGGCAATCGAACCCCCTTAAGAATAATAAATGAAAAATTAAATGAAGTCGTATATTACGGAAAATAAATTAATTGTCGCAGTCGGATAAAAACTATCCTAAGTTGCAGCTGGAATAATAATGTACCTATATAAAATGTTTCATATTTTTCCGTCCATGGGATACTGAGAACATTCGTACCACAGAAAGCTTAGTTTCAAACTGGCTGATTCTTTTTTTAATTTAGAGATTTATTATAAGTGGAGAATACAGTCGATATTGTTCAACCTCGAAATTTCGGGGAGTTTGATGAAATTTGGTATGAATGTTTGTTGGAAGCCCTGTTTTCGTCTCCCAAAAGTCCCCGCCTCAGGACCTTGTAGAACGGCCGCTATCTTGGGAAATGTACTCCATTCGTAAGAAATTCAGGTTTTCTTCGTAAACTACGTACTCTATGAAAACATGGTCTACAGCAACATTAAAGCTGAATAAATTCTGCACGAGCTTGTAGTACACAACCTTGACGAGAAAACGTGTCTTCGTGGAGAAAAATGCATCCACATGTGAGATTTTCCCTCAATGTCCTTCCAGGGAAGATTCTTCGAATTTGGAGCTCGGGAGAATTTCAAATGCACGTTGATTTACACAATAGTATATGAACTACATTAATAATAACATTTTACCCGACTACGGCTAAACCCAAAAGAATGGTAATGGATTAAATTTCTCGTTAAGTAGTGATAGTTTGCTACCACTGAAATAAAGTCAATTTAATATCATATTACGTTTATATCGTTTGTTTACAATAAGAATCAATGACATAATCATGTGTCTAAATTTCCTTTTTAAGTCAACGACAAAGGATAGAGGTCGGATATATAACATTCGTCCCATCCCATCCTCGTCACATCTCCTCGATTAGTCGACGAGGAGGTCTGGTTACTCTGGCTGTACGATGATGGCGCTGCATTGCCATAGCAGGCGAGGCATTCGTTGGCAGCGTCACGTTGTTCTGGCCCTGTGACAAACGTTCTGGGGCAGTTGGGACATCACGTAACACAGGTGCTGGAATAGTGTTCGAAGTTGACGGTGATACTCCCGACGGTCCGTGACTGGGCGTTGCAGTAGGTGTTCCAAAGAACTCCGTTGGTGAGGCATTTTGAGACTGTAAGATCTCTGGTGGCTCAGGGGAACTATTGGGTGACGGTGATGGTAGCCGTGGACGAATGTGGTCTGCATGTCGCCTGATGGTATTTCCGTTTGGTGTTGAAATGGTGTACGAATAACGGTGTTTTCGTTCAGCTATGACTCCGGGCTGCCAGGCCTTTTCAAGGCGTGTTCTATGGTACACATTGCTTCCGGGTATAAAATCTGCATTTTGCGGTGTGGCTTCAATATTGGCTTTTACTTGTTTAAACTGTAAAGTTCTTCTTCCGTTAGGGCGAATATTGGACAACAACGTATTTATTTGTCGCCCAAACATTACCTCGGCCGGTGATTTGCCCGTAGTGTTATGCGGGGTAATTCTGTAAGTGAACAGAAACTCACGTAGACGCTGTTGATGAGGCTCTGTAGCCGATGCAAATCTTGATTTAAACGTTCTCACAAGCCGCTCTGCGAGACCATTAGTACGTGGGTGGTAAGGGGATGCCTTGATATGTAAAATGCCATTACTCTTACAGTAGTATTTAAATTCAGATGAGGTGAGTTGTGGGCCGTTATCTGACACTATTATTTCGGGAAGGCCAAAGGTGCAGAATATGTCGTCCAAGACGGCACAAAGCTTAGATGTAGTGATAGTGCTCATAGGTCTAATTTCTATCCATTTCGATAAGGCATCACTTAGGACTAACCAGTAGGTACCCTCAAAAGGCCCCGCAAAGTCAATATGTATCCTTTCCCACACTTTTTCTGGAATAGACCAAGAATAAACGGGAAGTTCAGGGTTATGAGGTCTATTTTGTTGGCATCTACCGCATCTCTTGACATATTCGTCTATATCTTCGTCAATAGATGGCCACCAAACATAGAACCGTGCAAGGGCTTTCATTGCGGATATACCCGGATGTCCTCTGTGAAGGTAAGTCAGTACCTTGCGTTGTAGGATCCCTGGGATTACCATTCTGCCTTGCCAAATTACTATTTTATTCTCTACTGACAGCTCGTTGCGTTTTTTGAAAAAATGTTTTAAGCTGTTTGTATATTGCAACTCTCTCCAGCCAGTTTGCATACATCTTAACACTTCCGATAACACCAGGTCTTGTTCAGTTCTTTCCCTTAAAATTTCCTCAGAGAGATGTAAGTCTGCCATTCTAACATCTAACAGACGTGACTCTATTCTGTGTACTAAACGTTCTGTTACTGATGGACGGGTCTCATGGTTCGGTAATCGGGAGAGGAAATCCGCTAGTACGTTGTTCTCTCCTTTTTGATAAAATATGTCGTAATTATAACTACCAATTATTAATGCCCACCTTACCAGTCTGTTATTGGCTACTTTAGGAAGGTTGCGCTGAGAACCTAAAATATGTATTAAGGGTTTGTGGTCAGTAAGCAAGTTGAATTTAGTTCCACGTAAATATTGGTCAAATTTTTTAATTCCAAATAAGATAGCCAGTGCTTCCCGATCTATAACTGAGTATTTGGTTTCAGCCGTTCGGAGTTTCCTCGATGCAAAAGCTATAGGGTGTTCTGTGTTCCCGTTTTTATGAAACAGTACAACTCCAACACCTTTCTCCGAAGCGTCACATGCAAGGAAAATTTGTCGATCCTCATCGAATGCAGCCAGCGGTTTTGATGAAGCAATACATTGTTTTGTGGCTTCAAAAATCTGCGTCTCATGTTCTGTCCAGCGCCAAGGTTGTCTGCCGCTAGTTAATTCGTGGAGGTCCGCGCATAGACCGTGAAGGTGCGGAATAAACCGCTCGTAAAAATTTACAAGTCCGAGGAATGATCTCAGTTCTTTTGAGTTAGAAGGTGTGGAAGCTTCGGAAATTGCTTCGATTTTGGTCTGTGTTGGGCGTACGCCATCTTTATCTATTGTATGGCCAAGGTATTCTATTTCTTCTTTCAAAAATGAACATTTCTTTAGATTTACTTTTAGACCAGCTTTCTGTAAACGCTCGAAAATAATGCATAGCGTGTTTAAATGTTCCTTCATGTCTCTTCCTGCTACTGCAATGTCGTCGAAGTAAGCAGCCGTGTTTGGTATGTCGCTTAGTAGTTCGTCTAAGTAATGTTGAAATATAGAGGGCGCTGTAGAGATTCCAAATGGCATGCGATTGTAGCGGAAATATCCTTTATGTGTGGACAGTGTCAAGTACTTCTTTGATTCAGGAGCAATTTCGAATTGAAGGTAGGCGTCCTTTAGGTCTATTTTCGAAAATATTTGTCCGTGTGCAAGTTTTTGCCGTAGTGCATCAAAAAGTGGAACCGGGTGTAAGTGTTTGATCAGAACAGGGTTCAGCGTGCTCCTGTAGTCTCCGCAGATCCTAATGTCACCGTTTGGTTTCACGACATTAACAGTGGGTGTCGCCCACTCCACAGGTGTGATGCTAGGGTCTACTTGACTTATAATTCCTTCCGCCACGAGACGTGCAATCTCTTTTTCGATATTCCTTTTCATTCCGAATTTGATAGGTCGTGCCGGCAAATGTACCGGTTCAGCTCCAGGCTTGACGTGGATATTTACTAGGTAATTCTCAACCTTACCCAGCTTGCCGTCGAAGATTTGTTTATATTTGTTGACGACTTGCTCCAAAGTTGTAGGTGTTGCGTTCTTGATAGAGTAGACAGGCTTGGGAAACTCCATCCCGAAAGCCTCGCTCCATTGTAAGCCAAACAGCATCGGGTCGGCCTCATCCATGACGACTACGGGTACGACCCTCCGTTTTCCCTCAACTTCTACCATCACGTCTGTAAGGCCCTTTGACTTGAGTTTGTAGTTGCAGTAGGCTTTCAACTTGGGTGCTTTGGTTAATGTTGGAGTCCCAATTTGTCGCCAAAATGTCGTGCTTATTATTGAATATGCTGATCCTGGGTCCCAATCCATGGTGCAGCGTGTTCCGTTGATGACAGTGTCTATTCTCTTGCAGTCTCTAATGCGCTTTGGTAAAACATTGCATACAAGCTCATCATCGGTGATGTCATCTTCAGAGGAGTAAGTGCAAGACGATGCCCTGCTATCCGTAGCGTTAGTTACCCGTTGTAGTTTATGTCTGGGTGTTTTAGGTCGGTCTCGCACAATGTAAGCTCTGCCAGTTTTTATGCAGCAACTTTCGTAGTGCCCCTCTGTGTTGCACTCTTCACATGTATGCTTCTTGGCTGAACAGTTTGCTAGGTCATGTTTATCGTGCTTGCCGCAGCGTAGACATTGGTTAGAGCGTATTTTCCGTGGGCTTCTATAGTTAGTTGGCCGTTGTTTGTCAGTGCTGGGGTTAGCTTTCTTTTTGATGCGTTTGATACTTGTCGATGGCGTGTCGTGTTCCGCTTGCTCTCGTGATTGTGCAATTGTAAATAATGTGGCAAATGATACTTCAGTATTTTGTCCATTTATGACTTCCGTTAAGTTAGGCCACTTTTGTTTTAAATCCGTTTCAAGTTCAGTGTGGTTTAGGCCCGTCGCAAACCTATCACGAAGTTGACGCTCTAGTAACTTGTCATCATAGCCGCAGTCTATGCTCAATGCCTTCAACCGATTAGCATAGTGCTCCATCGACTCGTTAGGCTCTCTTACGCAGTTCCAAAATTCAGTGAGAGCACGGTATCTTGTTATCTTGATTCGATATAAATCCAAAAGTTTCGTTCGGATGTCTGCGTACGTGCTTGTTTCAAAATTAGGGGTAAGGGCTGTTTTTATTTCCCTAAATATGTCGGGCGTTATGCAGTTGAGAAGAAGGTCTTTCTTCAGGTTTTCGTCATCTTTAACACCATGTATGTTACACTTGGCTTCAAAGAATTCTAAGTAATCGCTGACGCGGTAAATTTCTGGGTTGTACCTGTCCATGTTGAAGGATTTGATAATAGCTATTCTGTTTGGTGCTTGTTCCTGCGAGGTGGTAGCGCTCGTCACGTTATCGTCCGATTGTAAGGAACTTGATCCCGTCTGTGGCGTGGTGCGGGTGAGTGCCAATGTAAGGATTTTTAACAGTTGTTCCTGTTGCGCCTGTTGTGCGCTCAGGAATTGCGTGAATTGTTCGGCGTCCATATCGTCGCCAATGAAATAAAGTCAATTTAATATCATATTACGTTTATATCGTTTGTTTACAATAAGAATCAATGACATAATCATGTGTCTAAATTTCCTTTTTAAGTCAACGACAAAGGATAGAGGTCGGATATATAACAACCACCTCCGTCAAGATGCTTGATGAATTCCAAAAAAATAGGTTGTGTTAGATTTCTCTTAATGCTGACAACGTGTTGGCGTTGGCGCACATCAATTTTAAAACCCCAAACCGTTGATGAAAAATATTAGCAAACTATGGAGTAGGTACATGTGTTTTCCGTATTGCCGAGTCACGCAGGCGGGCAGGCGTTCGCTTTCTGGCGCAAATTTGGTAGTTTAACTAGCCTAGCTATCTCTTTCAACCACCTTTCAACGGTAAAAACGAGAGTACAATTTTTATTGGGCCTTATTTTACCCAAAAATCTTAGATTATACGCAAAATTCCTTCTTTTTAAGTTTAGGGTGGCTGGAAAGATGCAGCAACCAAAATTTAAAATAATTGTACTCTCGAAACTATTGAGGTACAACTTTTTCAAGTAAATACTAATTCGGTACAATTTTGGTACAATTTTTTCACATCAGAAATCCCGACATCGGAAGTGGGGTTGCCCGGGAGCATGACATGAAATTTGCTCTGGCTCCATAATTTCCACAAATGAATATGTTCCCAGGTAAAGCCTAGTAAATATGTAGGTCATACAGAGATTAATTTTTCACGTCACTTCTGTGGACATTGCCAAAGTTACTGCCTAGCATGATCGCAGTTATATAAGTATATTCAAATTAATAGAGGCTGGGCAACGCGCTTGTGTCTCCATAAGCTCCGGTATAGGTATTGGTATTACCATCTGGCAAGCCGTATATATATTTGCTTGCCGACGAGGTCATAAAAAAAAAACATTCACGTCAGTGGCTTTATGTATTTTTTTATTTATAAAATTTATTGCAGAAACAAAAAGTACAAGTTGGTACAACAGGCGGACTTAATGCCTTAAGGCATTGTCTACCAGTCAACCGCAGGGTCCGCAGGGCTAAACAGAAAAGCTTATAGGTGCAGGCTTTAGTAGGTATCCGCTTGTTTTTAACCGACTTCAAAAAAAAGGAGGAGGTTCTCAATTCGGATGTTTTTCTCAGAACGCCGTTCTTTTTTTAATTGAAAGTATATGCTTCCAGATTGGTCCCATTGTTTCCAAAGCCCAAGTTAGATGATGGGAACCATGAGGAATTGAGGAAACTCCTCAAATATATTAGGCACGCATGTAGTAATTTCGATATTTTCTATTATAACTCGTGTATTTACACCCGGAAATCATAAATTTGGTGAAGTGGAAGAGATGATGAAAGACCACAGATGGCTTGTGAAACTTCTCAATGATGTACTTCAAACTATATAAGTACGTCACATATTCTGATATTATTCCGTTG
The DNA here is from genome assembly GCA_963854355.1 of Epinotia brunnichana. Lineage (NCBI taxonomy): Eukaryota > Metazoa > Arthropoda > Insecta > Lepidoptera > Tortricidae > Epinotia > Epinotia brunnichana. The sequence continues at coordinate 13,512,983 of OY977938.1, forward strand.
AAATAGCAAACAATGAAGTGCCAAAGGTAATTCTGAGATCTTTGAGGAATCGACGGAAGTCCTCAAATATTATCGGCCCACATACAGCGATTTGGTTTATTGGTCTAAAAATCAACGCTTTTGTTCTCGAAAATCAGTTCATGTGGTAAATTGGAAATTAAATGTGGAAATGTTAATGTGGCTTGGCGGAGTACTGAATTGAAGTCGGTTAAAACTTTGTTTTGAAAGTAATTTTGAAGTCGGTTAAAAATACAATAATCCTCATAAATTTTAAAGACATCCCCACGTAAAAAACAAGTAATTCGAGCGAGAGATACTTGTTTTTAACCGACTTAAAAAAAAAGGAGGAGGTTCTCAATTCGGTTGTATGTTTTTTATTTTTTTTAATGTGTGTTACCTCAGAACTCTGTCATTTAAAAACCGATTCGTACCATTATTTTTTAATTGAAAGTATATGCTTCCAGGTTGGTCCCATTGTTTTCAAAACTCCAGTTGAATGATGGGAACCATGAGGAATTGAGGGAACTCCTCAAATATATAAGGCACGCGTGTAGTAATTTCGGTGTTTTCTATTATAAGTATTATAACTCGTGTATTTACATCCGGAAATCATAAATTTGGTGAAGTGGAAGTGATGATGAAGACCACAGATGGCTTGTGGAACTTGTCAATGATGTACTTCAAACTATAAAAGTACGTCACCGATTCTGATATCATTCAGTTGAAATATGTTTAATATGGTTTTTTTCTCTAATAATCAACGTATTTGCTCTCGGAAATCAGTTCATGTGGTAAATTGGAAATTAAATGTGGAAATGTTCATGTGGCTTGGCGGAGTACTGAATTGAAGTCGGTTAAAACTTTGTTTTGAAAGTAAATTATTTTATTTATAAACTTTATTGCAGAAACAAAAAGTACAAGTTGGTACAACATGCGGACTTAATGCCTGAAGGCATTGTCTACCAGTCAACCGCAGGGTCCGCAGGGCTAAACAGAAAAGCTTATAGGTGCAGGCTTTAGTAGGTATCCGCTTGTTTTTAACCGAAGTCAAAAAAAGGAGGAGGTTCTCAATTCGGATGTTTTTTTTTGTAATGTTTGTTACCTCAGAACTCCGTCATTTATGAACCGATTCGTACAATTCTTTTTTTAATTGAAAGTATATGCTTCCAGATTGGTCCCATTGCTTCCAAAGCCCAAGTTGGAATTGAGGGAACTCCTCAAACATATTAGGCACGCATGTAGTAATTTCGATAGTTTCTATTATAACTCGTGTATTTACACCCGGAAATCATAAATTTGGTGAAGTGGAAGTGATGAAGAAGACCACAGATGGCTTGTGGAACTTTTCAATGATGTACTTCAAACTATATAAGTACGTCACATATTCTGAAATGATTCCGTTGAAATAGCAAACAATGAAGTGCCAAAGGTAATTTTGAGATCCTTGAGGAATTGACGGAAGTCCTCAAATATTATCGGCCCACATACAGCGACGTGGAAATGTTCATGTACTTAACGGAGTACTGAATTGAAGTCGGTTAAAACTTTGTTTTGAAAGTAAATTATCTTCTCAAGAATGTCAATGTGGCTTTACCAGCCAGCTAACAGTACCTATGTAACATAATTTAACTATTGGTATAAAAACTTCGTAGCACCTTGGTAGGTTTGTGCCCACCGATAGTATCGTAATAAAGTTTAATGAGTATAACTGATATTACTACTTCGTGACCTCCTCATTGGTATTTATTTAAGTACATGCCGGCAAACGGATGTATTACCTTGGTGATTAAAATTGTAATCAAGTTATAATGTAGCACTTTAGGGTCTTCAGGGAGGTAAGTACTTTAATTTAAAGAGGTGTAGGGCATAACGAAATGAAGGTAGGGTAAATGCACATGTAGCCAGCCAGGGACCAGTGGTCAGCCTTTTGAGTCGTTTATTGGTCATAAATATCTGGTATATTCGTTTTAACAAATCGTGAGTATTTTAATAGGTGCTCTGATTCCTTATTGGTCAACACATCATTTGACAGGTGTGTTGAGGGATCGGGGGGAAGAGATATACTCGATGATACAGGAGCTGTTTGTAGGCGAGAGCAGTAGTCTCATGTCCGCCATATTTTTTGCTAGGCGCCCTCCTCTTGTGCTGCTCTTGGTCTGTTCCCTCCCCCCTTGCCTTTCCGGTATGGGTAGCCCTGTCCGGTATAGCCTCGGGGATCATAGGAACACGCAAGCATCCAGGCCCCTAGAATCCTGAGATTAAGCAAAAGCAGAAAGTAATTTACCCAAAGGGGTATATCTGCCAGGCCTGACCGTAGCGAAAGCCACCGGCCATATTCATACAAGCGCGAGTCGATTACCGCGATTGGCTAATAATTTTGTACTGAGATCTAAAAATAGAACCAACTTGCAGTTGGAGGTCCCACATTCCTCAGTCTCTGCCGATCACATCTTTTTGTAACAGCGAGGTACTTCAATGTATGAGGCCTCGTTAGAAAGGGGAAAATAGCCCGAACACGTATGAGTGATTAGTTTAGCAGATATCATTAGGACGGGGTCACTATGACCCATCCAACTAAGTTTGTATAAAGTTACGTAATTATCGACTTTCTCAAATTAAATCCGTAATGTTAGCGAATGGTCTCATATTGTTTTGTATAGCCTAGAAATAGTTTTTCTAAAGGAAAAATCGAGACTCTTCCTAGAGTTTTCCTACTATAAAAGAAAATGTAAAATATTAGTTTTCCGAAGAGAAAGTGGGCGCGGCCCTTTAAAATTGTTAACCCAGAATCCCCCCTATTGGTCAAATCATAGGAAAATGTCCTGGATCCACTAGTTGTGCCGGGCTAACTGGTATATAACAGGGAGAATTTCCCGGGAAGTTTTAAATAAGTAGTTTGTTTCTCAGTTGTTTTTTAATATATGAATTTCGTCAGTATTTCAGTTAGCATCGTTTAATTTACCACCACCCCCCTCCACCCACAGGTGGGCCAATCTCCGAGCGTTTGAACCGCTTGGTTCTAACGTCATTGTCGGCTCAAGATTATTTCAGCAGAGATAAAACATACCGCGGAAACTTAAATCAAAAAAGACTTAGTACCGGTATTGGCTTACGTTTTCATCAAAAGTGGACTCTGATATTCGTCTCTTTTAATAGTATTTGCTGGCAACGACAATGACGAAAATAAACGCCTTAAAAACGCTGAATATTCGCCCAGGTACAGCGAAGCTGTAAAGGATCAACACTCCGCCTAGAGGCGCGTACTGGCCGGCCGTTCGAATCGTAATTCCGGGCGGTTCAACCGCCGCGTTTCTAACGCCCATTGTTAGGTGACGGTCGATCACCCGTCTCAGCGCAGGTGCCTGAGCACGGTGTGTCGTTCACACTTATGCTCAGTGAGAGGGAGAGAAGACCACGAGCCTAGGTCGCCTTAAAATGAGGGACGTGCGGGCGTAGCATGGTTGCCTTCTTCTTCGTCTCTTTTATTTTGGCGTTCTGGCCAACTGAGTCGACTCAATTTTGCCAGTATCCAGTTTAAAGAGAGCTGCTATTTTATCACTTATCGTTGTGGATAAAAAACATCTGTCACTCGCATACTTACTTGTCAAAACGTGACGGACGTCTTATCCACAGCGATAAGTGATAAAATGGCAACCATGGTACGCCCGCTGCATTTGTCCATAAGGAGACGATCCACGGACCGACTTTGTTGGACGGCCAAGCAAGGTCACAGAAAATCTAGTATGGAGTGACTTTGATTTGGTTGGAATCCGTGCTTCCGGTACGTATCCACACGTGCCGAATCACGCTGCAGGACTGCATGCAGGCCTGCCGATTTCGCACGTGTAGTAGCGTCTCCTTTAGCTGTCAAAGTTTTATTCAGCAAGCAAATAAAAAGGAGGAGGGCCAATCTCCGAGCGTTTGAACCGCTCGGTTCTAACGTCATTGTCGGCTCAAGATTATTTCAGCAGAGATAAAACATACCGCGGAAACATAAATCAAAAAAGACTAAGTACCGGTATTGGCTTACGTTTTCATCAAAAGTGGACTCTGATATTCGTCTCTTTTAATAGTATTTGCTGGCGACGACAATGACGAAAAAAACGCCTTAAAACGCTGAATATTCGCCCATGCCCAGATTCATATGGACTCTGGCCTAAAAACCAATAATGACAAGCCATATGTCATTTGAAAGGTTTTTCATACTCTAAAACTTTTTGTATGGCGGGAAATCTTAAATCACTGTGTGAAACAAGTTATGTCAAACAGGTGCAGTAATATTGTGCTATTGCACGTTACGTATGCCAATGGCATTATTATTAATCAAAATATAACACAAATAAGTTCTCGCTCGTACACATGACGCGATTGGATACGACCTCTAAGCAGTGAACAATTTTGAGGTATATTATATCGTTTATCGTTTCAAGTCATTAAACTTTTTTATGCAGCGATAACTTTTTTCACACAAAGATTTGGGATTAAAAGTTTTAGGACTTTGAATAAGCTATCCAGTGACCTATCGCTTGTCCTTATTGGTCAATAGGCCAATTTGACCATCCTCCTTTATAAGAATGCCTGACTTCGCTGTATGAAATATCTCACAACTTTTTACGGTGGAAGAGTTTCGAGACTTGGCTTATTTTTTACATGGAATGCTTTTTATGGGATCTCACATCTTTTTGTAGGATATTATGTTATCATTACATAAACATTATGAATGCAGCTGGGAATAATATTTTTGCATAGATTGTATGGAAATGTTATTTTACCAACCGAAAATAACGGTTGTATATTTTTCTAGTGCATTGTACATCTAATACTAACCGCCTGCAAATACATAGTATAGTGTACCTATCTTGTACTGTACCTACCTTGTATCTGGGGGCACTTAGTGCCCCCGCCAAGACGAGCCAAGCGAACCGCAAGGGCAGGCACTACCTACCTTTTCTCGAAGCGCTTCGTCGTTTTTTTGAAACCACATAACTTGTGTTTGGATTATACCAGATAAACAAAATTCTCGGGATATGATGTCAATAGTGAATTTATTAAACACTAGCTTCTGCCCGCGACTTCGTACGCGTACATGTTTTTGTACATACTTTTAATTTTAAGGACATTGTACGCCTTGTAGGCAGGTTATAATGCACTATAAATCATTTAACATCTGTATTACTAACATATAACCAACAATAAAGATTTTGAATTTGAATTTGAATTTGTTATTATTATTATTTATTATAACAAACATATGCAAGTTTACAGTACACAACCAAAACATGTTATTTTCATGTCTAAAGCCATACTCCTGGATAATTTGTAATTAATGATTTAGAATATTTTTTAAATCACGTTCGATGGCAAACAACTTATAATAAGTGGTTACCGTAGCCTATGGACGCTTGCAACTCCATAGTTTATGCGTGTATCGGTTCAAATTCTCTTTCAATCAAAACACCCTCACAAACGTCGTCATCGTCAATAATATTTAATATTTATTGCAAATGCTGGACTTAATGCCACAAAGCATTATCTGTCAGTCAACCTTAAGTCAAAGCAGATAATATTTAGTGGTCAGTATGATCATAAAATTTTCTTGACATTCGGTAGATAACTGTGGAATTGCGCCCCTATAACTTCAGTTGTGTAAGTATTTTCGGAATGAGTCTGTGAGGTAAAGTTAACAGGAAGTGCATGCATGTGGTACAACAAAGTATTGATTTGAAGTCGTTTTTTAGTTGCTAATTATGAAACAAATTAAGTATGTCCGAATGTAGAGCAGCAAACCAAGCAGTTTTATTTTATCTTCAGAAAATTTAATAGCTAGCTAGTAACAATTTTAAGTCTCCTTCTTCAAAAAAGACTTATTTTCTTATCACACTTTTAATTTTCTTTTAACACCCTGAAATAAGTTTACTTGTCCTGACATGGTATATAGACGATTCATGACTCTCATCTCAGTTTTGAAATCGCTGAAAATAGTTTCCTTGTATGAGTATATTTGCGAAGTTTTAAGGCTGAGAGTTTGAGTTGCAGGACCTATTACCTAAACAGAAGGTATCCCAACTGCAAACGAAGTATAATATTCCAGGTAAAGATAGAGCATCCAGGTAAAGTTAAATATTATTCGTCCACGGGCGCGCACTATCATCCCCGGGTGTTTTGCAAGCGAAACCTGAGGATCGAAGTCGAGGAGGTGAGTGGCCAGGCGAGTTAGGTTTTGGTGGCATTTGGTGGTATATCAAGCTTGATGTGATGTTATCACTGCTCAGTGCTTGTAGTACTGATTCTGAGAGTATGTTTGTGTTTTCGACTTGTCGTCTCTTTATGGCATTGCAGACTTCAATTATCCCTAAGCATTCAGCCTGGAATGCCGTGTTTTGTACACCCAGTGGTTTGGATATGTGTATGTTTAAATCTTCTTAGAACACACCACATCCCGTTCCCTTATTTGTTTTTGAATCATCTGTAAAGTTCTGTTTAGTTAAGTCCCTCTTTCGAGTCTTCCGTCAGTAATATGCCATAGTCTTTCCTAAAGACTGCAGTTTTTGGTATTTTGTCGATTGAAACTTCCATCATACTCGTAGGCTTGTGATCAGTTTGTTATGGATCTTCGTGTGGGGTATGTCTAGTTTCGTCCATAGGTAGTTTCGGCTTTTCAGGCTTATTGCCGTCGCAGCCGCCTCCTTTTGTATCATCATCATCATTATATCAGCCGAAAGACACTGCTGGACATAGGCCTCCCCCAAAGAGTTCCAAAGTGACCGGTCCTGCGCCACCCACATCCAGCTCCTTTTGTATGTGCATATGTAAAGGTAGTAGTCCTAGCATGACTTCTAGTGCTGAGGGGCAATCACGTAACGTTCCGAACACGCGTTAGGACAATCCAACTGTAATTTTTCCATGTAAAATTTGATATTAAGATCTACTTGACCGCGCGTACAATGCGTTGCGTGATCGACCTGCTGCTGTGTCAGGAAGTAAAAATCTGCTATTGGAAAGGCAAAGTGAAAAGAAAAATGGTAAACCAAATACTATATTGCATTCGACTGCTTTGATTGGCAGAAGGCCCGAAGCGTCACTTCAGAGCGTGTTCAAGTGGTCACTTACTATCCTGTGGTGTCTTGCAAGTGAAACCTGACGGCCGAAGTCAAGAAGATGAGCAGTGAGGCAAGCAAGGCTGCGGGCCGATTTTCTCGTAGGAATGAAAGGCCTAGAGCGTCCCTTCAGATCGCGCACGTGGGCACTCACTATCCCCGAATGTTCTTTTAGCGAAACCCAAGGGCCGAAGGTAAGCGGCGAGGGACGGGAGGCTGAAGGCCGAGCTCCGCTCCATGGATTTCTTTTTAGTTTCGCGCTTTATTAGTTAACACCTATTCTAGTCTAGAAATACTTTTTAAAAGCCTTTACTTTTTTTTGTAAAAAAGTTGAGAATAATTATTTTACACGATTTCTTACTTTACAATACAAATACTCTTTATTGCACACTTCTTGACGTTTTTTTTCTCGAATATTCTTTATGTTAATTAAGTTCCTAAGGCATCGAATCTTCTATTCACTAAACTTCTCTGCAATTAAAAAAAAAAAACTTCACAAAAAGTGCATGCCGGTCTCTGGGTTTGAACTCGTGGACACCGACTCCGTAAGCTATAGGCCAAACCACCGGGCTACGTATGAGTTGTAAGAACACAATGAATTTTCGAATACGGTGACAACGTGTTACCATGGTAATGAAACTGTTATTATCCCGCTCTCACAACATTATATCTAGTCTCTAGTCAGCGCTCTATCTCTGCGCGTATTTTTTCATCCCATATTTTTCACGTTATATCTATACATTGCTGAAAGTTTCAATCGGGATGGTTTTACTTTCCAGTCAAATTTATGCTTACCTATTTTTAATTCTTTAGCTCATGGATTCAAGGAGTTCCCATACAAAGTTCAACCCCATTTTTTACCCCCTTTGAACCCTGAACTTTATAATTTTTATAGCCTATAGCCTGGCTGAAATCCACTTAACGTTTTAGTAAAAGTCGCATATTGACCTATTCGCTCGTTTTCACGTGATGGTGTTACATATAAACAGACAGACAAACCGACAAACAGACAAACAGACAAAAATTCTAAAAACTGTTGAAGTGTGTTCTGTTATCGATTCTAAGAGCCCTCAATTGATTTTTTTGCCAATATCTTCAATGTACAGACTTTCGACCCTCTACAGCTTTATTATAGGTATAGATATAAAGTTTCAATTGCATAGCTCTTATACTTTAGATTTTATTGAGTGAGCACTTAGTGCCCCCGCCAAGACGAGCCAAGCGAAGCGCAAGGGCAGGCACTACCTACCTTTTCTCGAAGCGCTTCGTCGTTTTTTGAACCCTCATAACTTGTGTTCGGATTATACCAGATAAACTAAATTCTCGGAATATGATTTCAATTGTAAATTTATTAAACATATAAAGTTTCAATTGCATAGCTCTTATACTTTAGATTTTATTGATATCTAAAAAACGCCGATTTCGTCACTGACTCACTCACGTTGATCATCAAAACCTCAAGGGTACCTACTTCCTGAAGACCTAGAAAGCTGAAATTTGGTAACTATGTAAGCTATATAGTATTAGTACACAATCAACAAAACAATTCAAAAAACCAGCCAAGTGCGAGTCGGACTCGCGCACGAAGGGTTCCGTACGATTATCTATAAAAAACTATTTTATTCTGTGTTTTTAGTATTTGTTGTTATAGCGGCAACAGAAAACAACATCTGTGAAAATTTCAGCTGGAACTATCATGGTATCAGTGAGATACAGCCTGGTGACAGACAGACGGACGGACGGACGGACGGACGGACAGCGAAGTCTTAGTAATCGGGTCCCGTTTTACTCTTTAAGTACGGCACCCTAAAAATTTGAAATTTTACCCCCCAACCCCTTAAACTAATTTTGTATGAGACTTCCGCAAATTTTGATGCTAGAGTTCTAAAAATTGAAAGTCCGTCCTTATTTATTATAAATAATAAAATGCGTAAGTATTTCAGAATTTTTAGTAAATCACCCCCCACCCTTTTAAATTAGGTGATGGCTTAGAATAATAACGCATAGAAACGCAGTTCACGCGCAACGGTGAGGCCACTAAAACTCGGCCATAAATGGCCCAGTACGCCGATCGGTGGAACAAAATTGGTGCGTTTGTGTGCGTATTGGCGCGTGTGAATACGAGTTGATCACAACTACATGAATCCATTTTATGCCTCACGCTTGGCGCGTCGGCCGTATGAAACTATCCTTCTATGCGTTATTATTCTAAGGGAGATGGAAGTTCTTTAGAAATTACCTTAAAAAAAAAGGAATGAGATCCCACTAAAAACATTACATGTAAAGTGACTGCCAAGACTCCCTAGCTCATGCAAAAGTAATCGCATGTATTTGTATATGATTACAAACTTACTTATGCAGTTTGTTTATCTCTGAAACGTGACTGAAATTGCAATATTATTAGGTTTTTTTATGAATTGATAGGCTAAACCAATTATGGTATAAATAATTAAAATTTGGAGCTTATGGGTCTGCTAGAAGTACCTGTGTATCTACCTTATAATTATGTTGATCATTATCAGTGAGTAAGTATGTATGTCAGTGACAAAACTAAGAAACTTTGACGGACTATTCTTAAAGTACCTAATAGGTCAAATTGAATGCTATTGAGAATATATCTAAGCCATAAGTATTTATGCTCTACACTTTACTGAAAATTCAGGGTTCTAACTTTAGCCAGCACAAAATTACAGGATGTTGAAAATGGCCTGAATGGCTTCGAAAAAAGGATGGTACGGCCGTGCCTCTATGTTTTGCTTGACTTGGGGGGGGCACTGTTGTGCCCCCAGATTAGGCAGCACGACCGCCATGTAGACAGAGATCTTGGTGGATAGCTTTAAGTCATGTGAACTGAAAACCTTGGTGTTGCGGATGCAACCTTTTTTGTACATACTTTTGTCTATTATGTCTATTATTTTACTGTTTTTATACTTTTAGAATGCTGTATTTTGTTACATGTAGTTGTCAATATATTGCTTTCAAAATCACATCGTTCGCCTTGGTTTTACTGCATTTTCCTTCCAAATTATTTCACCAGCTTATTATACAGTCCTCTATACTTTTCATTTGGTCCTTCGAGCCAGATCCATAGGTCGCTGGTTCAGATCCGGCTCGAAGGACCAAATGAAAAGAACGAGGACTGTGTACTAAGCTGGTGAAATAATTTGGAAGGAAGATGCAGTAAAACCAAGGCGAACTATGTGATTTTGAAAGCAATATATTGACAACTACATGAAACATAATACAGCATTCTAAAAGTATAAAAACAGTAAAATAATCGGCAAAAGTATGTACAAAAAAGGTTGCATCCGCAACACTTGGGATCAATTTTTTTATTTAATTTTTTTGCATACTTATTTTATACCTCGGCGTTAAAAGGGATTGCCACGGTACACCTCGCTACGCTCGTCCGTCTATATGTACTTGGCCGGCAATCCCTATTTTCTCGGCCCCTGCAGTAATGTATTAATATTTGATTTCCTAGTTAATTCCTTCTGCTTGATCAGTTGTGCAGCATTGTGTATGATGAAGAAATATATTAATTATTTATTATTTATCTCGTTATACGCGGTGTTGCAATACGCTTTTTTTGGCTCATCTTTCATTAGCCAGACTAGCTACAGCCGTAAGTACAGCCGGCAATAAAACTAAAAGCATGTACAAAAATTTAATATTGTTGGAAATCTGGTTTCAGGCGAAACAAAACAGAGCTGCTAGTGCGAAACGAAAACGTATTTCCCTCTCTGTCGCTCGATTATGCAAGTGCGACAAAGAGAACTTCGTTTTCGTCGGTCGGACTTGTCGGACCGACTTGTCGGACCGAACCAAATCTGCCCATTTGTTAGCACTTAAAAGCGACCATTGTTATAAGCTAGCAACATTCGTTTTTGCTTACTTCAACTTCACGTCAGTCAAGTCAACTGAAAAACGTCAAATCAAATGGACGGTCGAACGACTTTGCATAGCAGACAAAAACAATAGGTTTGCAGGATAACGTAATTATATTTAAGTGCTACGCGTTAATTTAGGTATCCATCGTTAAACAGTAACTAGTTATAAATTCGCGTCTACAAAATCTATTTATAAATAAAGTGACATCTGCAGATACGTGCGGGTTTAAGTTTCCATCGATTTCTGTAATGTGATATTTTTACAATAGTGCGTACTCGCGCAAAATGAATGCACTAGGCTGTTTGTGTTTCGTGTGTTACCTAGTAGTAATATGCCGCGCTTCAGGCTCGGATATCGCGTTGGATGCGAAGGCTACTTTGCTTCACCGTATAGACAGCCTGAATTTGCTGATCTATACGTGTCTGTTGACTCTGACGGTGCTCACGATATGGGTATTCAAGCATCGTCGAGTAAGCTGGCTGCACGAAACAGGGCTGGCTGTCATATATGGTAAGAAGAGAATCTGATGAAATCAAGTCACATGATCAAAACCTCATGACTAATCAAACTATTTATTTACACAGGTCTAATTGTAGGCGCTATAATACGCTATGCGGGCAGTACCAATGCCGTCACATACCTTGATGCGCACCCTGAACCTGATGCCAAGTACAACCTGTCTTTGCCACCGGATATGATACGGTTTCACTTTCCAGATACAATACAAATATCATCTGGAGGTTTGAATTTTTTATATTGTTTTGTAACATTTATACATTTCTCAATCTCATCTGTAATAGTCAACTTTCTTTTTAGAACTGAATAGAATTCTTATTTTGTAATAGTTCTAAATACTTTAAAATATGCTGGGCAAATATAGCAAATATAGAAGCAATTAAAAACTAATAAATGCAATATTTCCATTACAATTGTAAGGACTTAGTATTTATGTTCATCAACTTTATCCTGAGTGACTTAATTCATTTGAAGAAATTGCCAATTTCCATATTTATTTTTATAACCACAGCGTTCTATGTAACTTGTATGGTATAAATAATTTACTTTAAAAACAAAGTTTTAACCGACGAAAAATCAATCACCCCTATTTTCCTACCCTTAAGGTTGGTTTTTTATTTCCAAGTTTATATGGGACCAACTTCGGGGTATACCCTTTTTTAATAAAAAAATAATTATCAAAATCGAACTACTCTGTAAAAAGTTATGCATGGTCATACATAAAATATATATATATATATATATACGCGTCGACTTGAGAACCTCCTTCGTTTTTTTTGTCGGTTAAATAATATTATTTTTTTCAGATGCACCAATTAAAAATAAGACATATGCATACAGCTTCAGGGGTGAAATAGTGAATGTTGAGCAAAATGAAATAGATTTGAAAGCAACATTTGACCCGGAGATCTTTTTCAATATTATTTTACCTCCCATAATATTTCATGCAGGATATTGTTTAAAAAGGGTATGTATTGTTTCAAAAACCGCAATTTGTTTATGGTGGTATAATATAATTTTTATTATTGGATTATTTTATATTTTCCTCTAGCAGCCCACCATGCAAGAAAATTCTCAAAGAAGGTGGAATCAACTGTAATAGGAAATAGTGTAATGATTGTTTTGTTTTAAAATAGAATAAAATAAAACAAATGCAACTATGTTCCAAATTAGAATGGGATACATTTCTTTGAGGTGGAGGATGCCTTTTAGTGGGCCTTTGGGTGGCTAGAGCAGTTTCATGTAATTCATACCTTTTTGTACATTGTTATTTAATACAAACGAAATATTTAACTGTATTTACGTTTATTACAGAAATATTTCTTCCGAAACCTGGGAGCAATTCTGACGTTTGCTATGGTTGGCACAGCATTATCTGCTCTAGTCATTGGGTCACTAATGTATGGCTGTGTCCAGTTGATGCCTGCGTCACTAGCTACCAGCTTCACATTCCTAGACACCCTTTACTTTGGTGCTCTGATCTCTCCTACGGACCCACTCACAGTGCTAGCTATATTCTCACAGCTAAAGGTAAGTTGACCACATGAATGCTATGTCATAAAACTCTTTCATTGTTCTAATTTTTGACTTTACACTGAAACTACATAAGATGAGTATCATGATTCATGATAATTATATATATTGAAAAGCACTGATAATTGAGTTTATCAGTATAGAAACTCCCTACCGGTCATTTAATTTCACTTCTAAAATTCCGATGTATGTATATATATATATTTATACTTTGATGAGTGTTATTTAACATGTGGCGATAGTGCTTGTTAGTTTTGAGTTCAATATGATTCTTGTTTGATTTAATATATTGCAGCAAATCTTTATAACTATAAAGATTTCAGTTCAATAAGATTCTTGTTTGATTTAATATATTGCAGCAAATCTTTATAACTATAAAGATTTCAGTTCAATAAGATTCTTGTTTGATTTAATATATTGCAGCAAATCTTTATACTATAAAGATTTGCTGCAATATATTAAATCAAACAAGAATCTTATTGAACTGAAAACTAACAAGCACTATCGCCACATGTAAAATAACACTCATCAAAGTATAAATATATATATACAGACATTGGAATTTTAGAACCGGTAGGGAGTGCCTATATATATATATATATATATAATTATCATGATACTCATCTCATGTGTTGTGTACATAAAATAAAATAAAAAACTATTGATTGGTACCAAGGGCCGAAGTAATAATATAATACTTGTATTTATAATAAATATAACCATGCGAGTCAACTATTTATAATAAGTTTTATTAATGTGGATGATGCCATTAGTACATAAGGATAATCAATGTTTTCCTATTTGTTCTAGGTTGATGTGAACCTGTATGCTATGATATTCGGTGAGAGTGTTCTCAATGATGCAGTGGCTTTAGTACTTAGCGGGTAAATATTTAATAACCTAATTGTTTATTAGCTTTACAATTAAATCCATATAATTTTCCTTAAATTAACTAAAACGTTTAGGAGTTCTTATTGGCATTTTATTGTGTATTTCAGAGCCATTCAAAATTATGAAAAGAGATACTCGAATGACGGTGGATTCGAAATAACGGCGTTTTTGGGTGCGATCGGAGATTTCATTGGTATCTTCAGCCTTTCTCTGCTCGTCGGTGCTTTCATTGGGTGTTTGACTGCATTGATATCCTTTTTAAAAGTACCATATTTGGGGCATGACACAACATTATTTTATAGCAGTTAGGGCGGCACAATCAGGGACTGATTTTGGTTACGGTTGTACCGGTATGAAACCGGTATTCCATTACGATACCGTTATGTCGTAAAGGTTATGCCGACCGAAGGTTAGGTTGGACCAATGTTGTCTGAAATAAATAAATAATAATAATATGCGCGCCGTGCGAACATAACGGTACCGTAACCGTATTGAAATAACGGTTAGCGGTATCAGTTTTAAATGATACCGAAACCTTTATAATACCGGTATTATAAAGGTAAGCGAGCTGGCACTCTACAGAGGAAGCATTGGCTACTAAACATTTAAACACAAAACGGCAGTGCCGTTGCCGGCGGTTTGGCAACAACGCCAGGCCAAAGTCGATATATCGGTACCTTTAAAAAGCGGTTACTGTACCGGGAAAAAAAAGGTACCTTTATATTTCGATAGCGAAATATAAAGGTTCCGCTACCGAAACCGCTATTTGACAACCGATATGACGTCATACCGTTAAAATAGAACTCACCTGTATTTTTCGGTTATGCAGTCCCTAGGCACACTCGAACAACCGTCGAATCGATTTAGGGTCAATCAACTTTTTCACCCATCTTTTTTCTGTCTCCTGTGTTATGTTTTACCAACTTTCAAATATGAATTAAATTTATTTTAATTGAAAATTGTGTGGATCATACCAATTAAAATCTATAGCCCAATAACTGATGTTGTAAACCATTGTTATAAACAATTTAGTACCTGGGTCAGAGCACTTTCTCTAACGAACGTGACAGTTTTGGGTCTAAAAGTTGATTGGCCCATCGGTCATATAAAATATTGATTGACTGTATTAACGATCGATCGATTGCTATGACAACTAGGGTGGTCCACGTTTGTACAGGAAAAAAATCTAACTGTAGTTAGAGGTCATCCCACCCTCTTATTTTGTTATACATATTATAATGATAAAATACTGAAAGTTTCATAAGTTTATCTCAACAATAAAGCGGTGCTCAACAACTCGAAAGTTTGACATAATAAGGATTTTTTTGCTGCAGAAAGAAGGAAGGAGTAAATAATGAAATACAGGTTTTTTATGTAATCATCCTAATTTATTTCACTGATAACAAACTATATTTAGTAAGTATTTGTAGCGAAACCTAATAATCTAGATATAATTATACATTATCTCCATTAAATACATTTCAGATGTCACTTTTTTTGATGTAGACGTTTCAGATGGCATTTTTCGTCTGTTATTTTCTACAACTTGAAGAATAAACTGCTTCTCATTTTCGTCTTTGGTGAGCAGTTTGTTATAATCTTGAAATAGTTTTACCCCTCTTTGCTACGTCATTAACATACCTTTTTTAGTTGAATTTTATTCTTGGCCTTGCGGTAACCTACATTTTCATTCCATGATTTGGGTGAAAGTTGCAAAAATGCCTCATTTATGTTAAGAAGCAAAAGTGTATTCCTTGTTATCTTGGAAAAAAAAGCCGGCAAGGTAGTTTCGGTCATTAACAACGCTGGATATCCTCTCACCGAGCGAGGACCGGGTGCTGGTTTAATTTGTTCAACAATTCTTGCTTTCTAAGCGCAAGTAACCTTTTCTGAGAATAAGCCAAAGCAGACTAGTTCGTCGGACAAATACCACAACTGATGCTGCAAAACAGTTATTGGCATTTTCCCTATTTCAGGGTCTATTGCTTCGTATGCTTTCAGATCTTTCCAGAGTTAAAGATCGCCACCGGGTGCTTCTGCCGTCAATGGAGCGGCAATCCAAGCTTTAGAGTAAATGAGAGCACCAAAATGGACAAATCTGCTTTACTTCTCTCGCAGTTAACTTGAGAATATTTATCTGGGTTTTGAATAAAAATACTTGCATACAATAGTTTAGCCATCCACCGTGCATGAAGTAAGGCTAATTATTCGGCTAAACAACTCTGTATCTTTTGAACAAAGGTATGTGTAACAATGTAATTTTTCAAGCTTATCAGTACAATGTTGCGGTAGCCTCGTTGGAATAGCTACCTTAGGTATTCCAGACGTCTATAACTTCTTCCATGACCAGATGTGCGGATTCTCTTATGCTTTTTTTCACGCTTAGGTGATAAAGAAAACTTAAAAGCACTTGCATCTGAGTTGGAAGTTGATCAATTGGCGATTATGGCGCCAAGTCCCGACCACCGAAAGGATACCTTTTGACTTGTTGATGTACTCATTTTAGTTTTTTTTTTGCATCCTGCTCTTAATTATATTTTATTAATTTACACTTAGCACATAGACAACTTCAAAACACTTAATTTGTAATATTGGCATAAACTTTAAGTCGCACATTGCACTCGTATTACTAGAAGTCTTAGGTAACTATATTCTATCAAATTTTAAAAATTCGTTAGTCTTGAGCACCGCTTTACCATTAAGTTAGGAATCTGTAATTTTTTACCAGTAATAAATAGGGCATAACAAATTCCGGGGGTGGGATACCCGAAATTAAAAAAAATATTTTTGGACCACCCTAATGACAACCTGTCTGACTATTACGGCGAAAATCCGCTGTGAAAAAAGAAGACACCATTTGGTAATGTTTTGCTTTGATACCTACATCAACAAAATCTGTTTTCTCCTAAGAAGACTTTCTCTTCCGTTACGCGCTTTGAGCTGCAGGTAACCATAGTATGTTAATATTATTCAATTTAAAACGCACCTCAAACTCGGTTAAATAGAAGGAAATTTAATAAGTATGTATATGCAGCTACCTACTCTGGTTAGACCAGCACTATCTCTGAAGAATTTCCTTCCGCCAAGGTTTTCCCGAGGGACTAAATGGAATTATTCAAAAATGTAGTGAACAGGTCCGATACACCTGCGACCTGCCACCGTCTTATATAAAAACCGGCCAAGTGCGAGTCAGACTCGCGCACGAAGGGTTCTGTACCAACATCTATAAAAAGATTTATTTCATTCTGTTTTTTGTATTTGTTGTTTAGGCGGCAACATAAATACATAATCTGTGAAAATTTCAACTAACTATCACGATTTCAGTGAGATACAGCCTGGTGACAGACAGACGGAGTCTTAGTAATAGGGTCCCGTTTTACTCTTTGAGTGCGGATCCCTAAAAAGTAACTTATGATGTTTATTTGTATGGACGATGTCATCTCGCTAATATTTGGAGCATCCCAACTGAGGAAGTACATCCATCTTACTGAAGACTGCAGCCATAACAACAGCACTACTTGGCTGTACTGTAGGTACGGTCAACCAATTTGATTCCTAGGCCACCGTAGAACCCTGTAATTTTAACTGCTACATAGCAACGCAATAATCCTAAGTGTTCCCGATGGGAACAAGGGAAAATGATTTTAACCATATTTGTAAATAAAGTACTGTTTAATGCAGTTTAAAATACATCTTTTAGTTGTTGTGTGGAGTGTTTCGCTAGGCGATAGAAAGGCAAGTGTGTCAAGCAGAGGGCTCTGATGGCGGGCGTGTGTATGTGGTGAGCTATGATTGGCCGATTACATGTATTGAGGCTGATCTGATTGGCAGAGACTCGATACAATGCAAATATGCCTTGTGTAGTGTAAATAAGGTGTATAATCGATTGACAGTAATAATCTTAATACTAAATGAAGTGCTGAACACAGCGGCGTGAACATCCTCCCGGCCCTTGGAAGCATGCAGAGTCCTGTCACGGTCGCCACTTTGTTCCCGATGGGAACAAGGGAAGATGATTTAAACCATTTTAAAGGAAATTACTGTTTAATGCAGTTTAAATTACATCTTTTAGTTGTGTCGAGTGTTTCGCTAGGCGATAGAAAGGCAAGTGTGTCAAGCAGAGGGCTCTGATGGCTGGCGTGTGTATGTGGTGAGCTATGATTGGCCGATTACATGTATCACGCAATATTGAAGCTACCTGATTGGCAGAGACTCGATACAATGCAAATATGCCTTGTGTAGTGCAAATAAGGTGTATAATCGATTGACAGTAATAATCTTAATACTAAATGAACCCGTATTGCATTTACAAGCGCAAGGTTCCGTGATGGCCTAGGAATCAAATTGGTTGACTGTACCTGTGGTATTATATTGTGTCCCTGGTGGTAAGGATCGATGCGCCATGTTGAAAGTGAGGGACCTGCACAAGTGCTAGGCACAGTTTATAAACCAATACAGTCAGTCGACGAAGCCGTCTAGACAGGGCAATCGTGCGGGGTGTAAGGAGCGAGGAGCGTATAGGGCGAGCGCCTGCTGCATACATGTAGCTTGGGACATGACATTTGTCAAACCCGCAAACGTCAAATGCGTCGGTCCACTGTTACTCTTTACAATGTGGTATAGGTATGTATCTTCGAAGCCGAGTACAAACAGTTGCCACCACATACATCGTTGCACACAAACATCTGAATCTGTATGCCATTCAATGTGTTAAATCGTGTCCAGATATTTTGGACCACTGTGACTGTACTCTGTATCCCTTGTATTTCTTTAACCACGCTCCACATGACCAAGTTCACGCACGTGCGCGAGTGGCCCCTGCTGGAGTCAGCGTTGTTTGTGCTCATGTCCTACGCCGCCTTCCTGATTGCCGAAGTATGCGAACTGACTGGTACGTGAAGATCCTTTCCCCCAATTATTTTAATATTATTTTCTCAAACATGCAATGAAATATTCTCTCTACGTTCCTTATAATAGACTCGGAAGTATCCTTTTTCGGGCGCAGCATCTCGACGCGACCTGAAATGGGATTTCATACAACTTTTCAGGCCTAGGCCTGCAAAGTAACTTTTTAATTTTCATTCTACCATTTGTGGCACAGCATCACGGCATTCAGCCATGAAAATTAGTTTGATTTGAGGATTTTTATTTATTTATTTCATTGCATGTTTGAGAAAAGCACTATACATGCCTCGGCGTGAAAACGGATTTCCGGCCAAGTAGGTATAGACGGCCGAGCGTAGCGAGTGTACTATTATTTATTAAATTGACCTTGCAAAGAAATATTACATAACGCGCCTTTTATAGATCATCCATGAGGTACTTTTTAAAGTAAACCTAGATTTTTTAGATGCACGGACAATGTCCGCAGGCAGAGTGTTCAGTAGATAAATTAGGCGTTTTTTAGTGTCCGATCTCCGTAATAGTTGGACACTCTAGGAACATCATATTTACGGATTAGTCTGACCAGCCCATCGATTTAGCATTAGCAGCAAAATGTGCTTGGACTCTCTTCTCTCTTGTCAGTTTATATTCCACTGTTTTAATAGACAGTCATCATCCTTCTAGCATTTTCCCGGTTGGGACCTAATCCCAATATGTGGCGTAGGCAGTAGTTTTAGAAAGCGACCGCCATCTGATCTTCCTACCCAAAGCGAATAAGTTTCTGTCAAAAATTTCATTTATATACCTATAATTTCATACCATCATCAACTACTCATTGAGACGATTCTAACGAGCCCAAACTCAACAGGGTTACGTCACTTACGTCGGTTAAATACTGAATTCCCATGGCCACCTTCTGTCTCCATCATCTGATCAGCTCGATGGTACCATTATATTGAATTGTCACCAAAACTATATATACCAAAAATTTCAGCTCAATCGGATAACGGCAAGTGACTGAAAAATAGATTGCCAATTTTGACGGACAACTTACATACATACGAACATGTCAAGTTAATATAAAGCGGGTAAAAATAGACCTTGTTGGGATTAGACCGCTTTCTTCGCGATGTTTTAGTTCACCGAAAAACTACTGTTAAATATCGAATGATATAGCCTAGCCTAAGTACATAAGTTTTTTTAATGAAAAACCCAGTGGTATTTTAAGAGACGGAATTGATTTAATTTTGTTTAAACAATAAACATACCGTTATTGAAGTTTTGTTACCCGTATCTACTGCAATTATGGGCAAACCCCACACAACACAATTGATCGGAATCCTTCCAGTTAAATACTTACCAAACCAAACGGAGGGTTCAATTCTAACGCGGTTTTTTTTCTTTGTAAGTATATGTAAATTGTTCAATGAAGATAGGCAGCTGACGTTAAGATTTTTTTTCCGTCTTATTGAAGGGGGAATTTTGTACTTATTACTACAAAGTAATAAGTAAAAAATTCCCTTCCAGTCTGAGTGGCCAATGGATGGACACATCGAAGAGTCGTTCCACGGACAATGTGGTGCTCTCTGAACAGCGTCGCTCTATAGCTCTTGTTACAGATTAAATCGACACCGCTAACGAAACGTTAACAATCGATCAGTTGTTCAAGAAGTCATCTCAGGACAAAATCTGTCGCATTCTAGCTTACATTCAGATATTATGTAACAACGTGCGCAACACCGTTCCGAAAGCAGAAAGCCTTTTCATAACGGACATTGAGCGCCATCGTGCGTTACCGGATCCCTTCACACACCACATGTGGTGTTTTTTGTTCATTTTTGGTTTAGTTTAACATGTTATTATAGGCGTGGTAGCGGTGCTATTCTGCGGGATCTGCCAAGCGCACTACACCTACAACAACCTGTCTTCGGACTCCCGCAACCGCACGAAGCAGCTGTTCGAGCTGCTCAACTTCCTGGCGGAGAACTTCATCTTCACATACATTGGAGTCTCCATGTTCACCTTTCCGAAGCACCATTTCGACCCGTGGTTTATTATTGCGGGATTTGTATCCTTTTTACAAGACATCAAACTAGAATACCTACTCGTATTCGGCACCACTCTAATAGGTAAGTGTCCTATCTGGTCAATCCAGCTACTCTTTATAAAACGTCTGAAATTATCTGCTAATATAATGTTTGTAAAGTCACAAAAAAAACTACTTATGACGTCACACTTTGCAATGATCAAGCAGCCATATGGGTTAATTGATAATGGTTGAAAGTGTAAAACAAAATCGGTTTGATTTTCGCTGTATTTTCATAAATTATATTTTATGACTGCTAGTTAAAAGTGTTATTTATGGGCGTGTTTTACCGTAACAAAATAATATGTCATTGTGTTGACACTTGAAATTGTTGCAACTTGACATTTTCTACGTGGATTAAAATCGGATACCAATTCAGTAATTAATAAAACGACCATTGAACTCTGAACAGAGTGATCGAGAGAAGATATTTTGTGGACTGATGTAAATGACTGAAAATAAACATCAAATAGAAATCAACTTGGAGCTTACGAGTATCTCGAGTGGAGCTCGTAGTATGAAGTGTAGTATGTATGTAAGCAAATTTTCCTTAAACAAAGCATTCAGATAACATCAACACTAGGCCGTGCCGTGAACATTTATCCACTGTCCTTCCTGTTGAATCTGGGTAGAAAACCGCCCATCCCTATGAATTTCCAACACATGCTGTTCTTCTCAGGTTAGTAACTTGGATTGTCATGATCAATGTCATATCACTATCAGTATTATTAAAAAAAGGAAAACTTCTATTTTTATCCTACAACTATTAGAGAGATATTTAATGATGTTATTGCAAATTTATTGTTACGGCCACACATCCAATTCGATTTCTGCTTTAGATATGACTTGCCCAATTGGTAATTGGACAAACTCAAATAAGTAATCGGTATATGTGAGTGACTAGTTTCTTATACGCCTATGACCGCGTACCTGAGCACTTACAGTTGGGTGCAGTAATATATCAGTATTGTTCGAGACACGTCCACTATACTTCTCAATTTCAGATGCTACCAGATAAATTGGTGCTGTCTGACGTGATCTCGTTCACAGATTGTTATTACTCATTATTCTCACTATCCAAATAAATCCGACTAAAGTCTCCGCGGCGTACTCATTATTCTCACTATCCAAATGAATCCTACTAAGGTCTCCGTGGCGCGATGTCCTTCGCGCTGGCCATCCGCAACACGGTGTCGGAGGCTCGGCAGGCCATGCTGACGACGACGTCCCTCATCGTGATCGCGACCGTCGTGCTGCAGGGCGGGGCCGCCTCGCACGCGCTCGCATACCTCAGGATACCTACTGGGTATGCTTCAAATAAACCCGACTAAGGTCTCCGCGGCGCGATGTCCTTCGCGCTGGCCATCCGCAACACGGTGTCGGAGGCTCGGCAGGCCATGCTGACGACGACGTCCCTCATCGTGATCGCGACCGTCGTGCTGCAGGGCGGGGCCGCCTCGCACGCGCTCGCATACCTCAGGATACCTACTGGGTATGCTTCAAATAAACCCGACTAAGGTCTCCGTGGCGCGATGTCCTTCGCGCTGGCCATCCGCAACACGGTGTCGGAGGCTCGGCAGGCCATGCTGACGACGACGTCCCTCATCGTGATCGCGACCGTCGTGCTGCAGGGCGGGGCCGCCTCGCACGCGCTCGCATACCTCAGGATACCTACTGGGTATGCTTCAAATCCTACTAATATTATAAATGGCCATATTCATTATTTTTGGCTACTTAAACGGACAGTTACGGATAGTAACTAAACCGACAATGTCAATCGCATACAATTCGCGTTTCGTAACAAAACCGAAAGATTAGACGGACTTAAACATCACTTCAGCTAACCTTAACCTGTGCTTTTTTTCCAAATTCCCCAATTATGCGAAAGTTTGGATGTTTGTTACTAAATCACGCAAAAAACGGCTGAACGGATGGATTAAGATAAATAAATAAGATGAATTTTAGTATACAAATATAGTATAGCCAGGATTAACATAGAATACTTTTTATTCCATTTAAAGTTCAACGAAAGGAAGTCGACGCGTACGAAGTCGCGGGCAAAAGCTAGTTACAAATATTTGTAATGCACGAACGACGAACGACATTACAATTTTAACCCAATTGCTTAGTTAGAGTGTAAGGTTGATAGTTGAGCGGATTATTTTGTAGTGTGAATGATAATCTTATATAATCAACTTGACCTTAGCTTTTAAACACGGATGTTACGGCCACCCAGACGTAGCTGTATAACAATAGAAAGCATGAGCACCTTCAGGCTGTAGCACTGACCTGATGTTTTTAAATTCTATTTAAGTAAACAAAGCAATAAAAATGTATATAATTACATTCTAATTAGTATTTCTTTATATGGGCGAACTATTTATCGCAATATTTTTCATTTTCCAAACGATGAAACCGATTTTTTAGGACGTTAAATAACCATCGTCAATAGCCCGCTAGTTTAGGTTAGGTTTGTTTTGTAACAATCGTGAAAGATGTACGGTTTCCGAACAAAAATTGATATGGGAAATAAAACTTAACCGCAATGCCACATTTGCAAAAAAATGTTATACCAAACTAATTAGTAAACCATTATATTTTTTGTTACTTTTTGAATGACCAAATTTCCGGCTAAACTCACCTTTAAAAAAATACAGATTATCTCGTATCTATCCTGCTACTATAGTCATGGAGTCCAAATTGCAGTAACAGCTCTGGTTAACTATCAACCAAATAATCGACATTCTTGTTTGTGAAAAACAGGATGTTATACCTCATTGCACAGCTATTTCACGTTTATTTGTAGAGAAGGACAAAACGATGAAAACGAAGCGCTGCCATACCGCGATGTGAGAACTGTAAGTATTACTTTACACTCTAAATGGTATCTTACTCCAAATTGTACGTACTTTAAGAATGACTCACTTTACACCGTGCCAAGTTCGAACTCATTCTGCGAAATATATTCTGACTAAATAAATAGTCACAGTACTTTAGTGGTAAAGGGTGGGAAACATATTCCCTGTACCTAGTTACCACCTAGTATACTTTAATGGGTAAAAGATGGGAAAAAAATCCCCGCTGTTACCACTGGTAAAAAATGGTAGTAACGGTGGGAATAACCCCTTAATTGAGGTGTAACTCTGTCTAGTCTAATATAAATTTCGACTGCTGTCATCGTTTCTCTCCCAACGCTCGGATGGGACTCGGTCACGGCACGATGTAGCGTGAATCATCCTTTAAGTAAATTAGGTGCCTGCATTATATTTGTACTTAAAATATATTTTTTACTACAGTATTCAGAGTATCGATCGAACGCTTAATCGAACAGGGGACAGATTTTTGACTTTCGAGCGCTCGACTCTTTCACTCGAAAACTGTGAAAAATTATGGAATGCTATTTTGAATTAGCGATAGAAATTGTAAAAACGAGTGGGATGTACCACTCGTATCCAATTCTATCGGTAGAAAGTAAGTGCCTGCAATTTTGACACTACAATCCTATTTCCTTTTATTTAATTTTCGAGCGCTCGAAAGTCAAAAATCTGTCCCCACGCCTTGATAATATTGTGTTCCAGGTCTTAGTATGAAATTGATCATAACTATAATATAAAGGGTGCTTTAATATAACCAGTTTGTTTTTATCGCCCTCGGTATTATAACAATAGTAATCTCATAAATCGTTTTATACGTGTGGTGTTATCAAGATAATGCTCTGAATACCGTAGTAGAGTTATTGTGTTAGGTATTTATTGTCAATACACTTGTAGAAGATTACGGCTGTGTGTTGAAAGTGATTCACCTGGGGCTTGCATTCTGCAACCAACATTAGATACGTCTTCAAGCTGATTATCAGTGCGTCCTGCTCCCACTCCAGAGTAACTGCGCAGGCGCACTTAGATTATGTGGGAATTTTGTATTGTTTGTTTCAAAATGTAGACCCAGAACACGTAGATAAGCACTGCACCTGATTTGGTATAAAAGTCGTGCTAGTATTGTAGTACTACATTTTAGTATTATCACCCATGTACAAACACGAGTCACATGATTTAAGAAAGTCATTATCTGTTATATTTGTATAGTTACTTTAATTACCAACGCTTATTGACATTTATTTGTGCTAATTTGATTTGTGGCAATGCTAACACACCGGTATACCTATGCGGGCGTATACTATCGCGCTAATCATGTAGAATGATATAGGTACTTACGATTTGGTACTCAATACTCATGTCTATCTTAAATTTTTACCACACACTAGATAGTTTATTATGTTCTAAATAAATCAAATTAAAAAATATATATATTTGACAGCACGCGAAATGCTAAAGTACCTGCCTACCTACAAACGAAATTCAGTTTTTTTTAGTTTGCTACGTTTTTTCTAGCGGTAGAGCAACGAGCCGTTAACACCTTTTTCCATGAACATTAGAAATATGTTAGAATCATTGAAACCACAAATAAACCAATCCTGCCCTCCTCCTAGGAGGTAAAGAATGGGTACTAGTACCCATTCTTTCCTCATGAAAGAGAGGGAGCGGGCACCGTGCCCAGCAGTGGGACGTATATACACTGATGATGAAATAAACTAATATAGCGTCTCGCCTGCTCACTCATATAGTATCGATAATGAGACACACAATAATTGAGTTAGATTATATTAACAAACATTATAAAATCACTCGTAATTTGCGGTGACTCGAATCAAGAAACAATCAAAAACAATCGTCCAGCCCTGTGTAGAGTAAACCGCAACGTCGGTTTTGTTCACTCATTCGCCATTAAACCGACATGGCACTACACAAGCCCGTACGGCCCGTGCCTGCATCTCATTAATAAGTCATTGTTGTGGCAGCTCTACCAGGCTACGGAAACTGGAGGCTCGGTACGTATGACGTAGACAGTGTATGCATCTTACTGGAGCCTTATATTCGATCATACCTAACTTTCATTCGTTCGATTACAAAGTTACCTTGTTGTTTTCTTTTGGGTTGTCTGCCTTTGCGGGATATCTGCCTTGTTGTCTGCCTTATTTTACCAGAGAGTAGAAATTGGTAATAATTGGGCAACTATCAATTAAATCGTGTTACAGGAACTATGAAGAAAACAAACATTCAAACAGTGTCTGCTAATCAGGATATTTTAGTTTTCCTGGTGTATTTTGTTTCCTGTGATGATTAATCGGTTATTTTACTGTCATATTATCCTACTCTCTGGTTGAGGTTTAAAAGCCCAACTGCCCAATGAGGTAAATTTGTAAACTAATTTCATTGTGTAACTGTTTTTTTACAATAAGTTGTTGTATTTAATTTTCTATTTTGATGAAAATAATACAATACCTTAACGGAATTGTATTTATTTTGAGTCGACAAGTAACAGCAGTAAGATACGAATGAGTTTGATGTCCTGTTACTAGCGAGTCAAAGTATTATGTTTTCCCTCGGAGGCGTCCCATCGACAATAGAAGCCTCTTCTGTACTGGCGGCCCCAGCGTCCTAAATCCCATTTGTTGTTCAGCCTGCGGACATTGGCTTCGGCCTCCGAAATCTGGAGTCGACGCAGCCGGCCAGTAGCGACAGGGCATCAGTAAGACTAATAGATACCTGCACGCTTGCTGGTCACTGCACTTGCCCTTTACTAACAATAACTTAACTAACATAGGAATGGGCACGTTAAGGTTTCAGACTATTTCTATGTGTTATCTAATAAATAATAAGGCCTCATTTTCATTTATGAATCAGCAAAGCGTTGCGCGAAGTGGCGCCTACAGCGGCACTCACGCAAGTAACGTACAAGCTTATAGCGACGTACAGTCAGCAGCAGAAGTTGCTAAGCGGTCCTAGTGCTCAAAATTATCTACACACGAACTCTATGTCAAGGGAATAAGGGTCTGTGTACGTCATTTTTACCTTTTTATTTATTATTATCTACTTTTGATGTTGACTGTACGCCGTATGTCCATAAACGAGGTTCTAATTATAAAAATAGTCTGAAGTCGTCTATCTTGAACGCGAGACAACATACAGTAACAATGTAATAATTTCCTGCAAAAGTAATATATTTTGCCTACTGCTAAATATTTCCTATAATTACTATAGTAGTAGTTTCTATAATTTGTGTCGCGTTTAGTTACCTCTTTTATTCTATGGCATGTTTTAATTTTCACCTCATTTGGTTTGATTTCGTTCCTATGTCTAGAGAGGCCGCATGGTAGTTAAGTGGGGCAATGGCGACAAAGAAGTGGTTATGCCTTGGCAACTTAACTATTACGAAGTATGTAAACTTGTTTATTTTCATAATTATTCCTTTTCACATTTTATAACATATTTTACTGACCAATTAACAAACTATAAAATAGCATTTCGTGCACTTTGCACTCAAGTTTTTAAAGGTGGATGGAATGATAACAGGTCAGGTACTTTTCTTGTAACTGTCTCGTTAGATGTTGTATGCAATTTTATCGCAACGCATGTTTATTACCGCAACTTTCAAATCTTGAATCTTTCCGCTTTGATTGGAGTGTTATTTGTAACCGCGGACTATTGTCTGGGTTCGTCCTGTGCTCCACTCCAATTTGATTTTTCTATGGGCCTCAGAGTCAGGCCTCTGTCTAATCAATCACTAATCAGTGTTGATGATGAACATTGATGCATCAGGAGTCCTCCCGCGCCGACGGCAGCAGTGAGAAGGCTCGGCTGGCGAAGCTGTGGGGCGCTGTGGACGCGCGGCTTCTCAAACCGCTGCTGACGCACGCGCGCCCGCCGCTTACTGAGACGCTGCCAGCTTTCATGAGCCCGGTGGCGCGCTGGCTCACCACCACTCACCAGTACACACAGGGAGTAAGTAGACGTACACACTCCAACTTAATTCCCAATAGGCCTCCCACAAGGTGGACTGATGACCTGGTAAAGGTCGCGGGAGTCCGCTGGATGCGGGTGGCGCAGGACCGGTCACTTTGGAACTCTTTGTGGGAGGCGATGTCCAGCAGTAGACGTCTTTCGGCTGATATGATGATAACAATACAGTTCTACAAATCTAAATAAACTGGCAACATTGGTCAAAATCCTACTCATAGTAAATTATTATTTCGCCGGTTTACGCTTAAATAAAAGTAACTCATAGGTTCATAAAACAGAAAGACGAAGCTCTTGTATAACGAGAGCTATAGTTTTACGAACAAAATTAAAATTGTAATCCTTGTAAAAATGTTTTTAATATTTATTCTTGAAGCCGTTTTACGTTTCATAAAGTTACAAGGCAACCCAAGCAATATTGTTATCACTTCACAACGAGACAGGTAGATACCATTGTGAAGTGTACCTACGCATTGATTTTGCCGTTTTAATTTTCTTTCTTTCTTCTAGCTTCTGTCCCCATTCTATGATTTTTATTTTGAGTAGCATCGGTCGACCCAATTGTATAGACGATCATTTCTTTTTAATTGCAGTGTCTGTACAATTACAAATTTGTTGTACCCGAAGCGGATTCTGGTTTGGCTCGAAACCAGGTACCTACTTAGTGCGCTTTTTTTGATCAACCATGTTAGCTTTTCGTGGAAGATGCGATAAAGTATTTTCTCAGCCGTCCGATTCGTATAGTTGTTTATCTCAGGAAAGCGGATTTAGTATACTTATGTGGGACTGCAGTGCCAAAGCGGACGCCTGGGCTCGTTCAGCTGGTCGATCACGTAACGCATTGTACGAACGTT
Source organism: Epinotia brunnichana (assembly GCA_963854355.1). Taxonomy (NCBI): domain Eukaryota; kingdom Metazoa; phylum Arthropoda; class Insecta; order Lepidoptera; family Tortricidae; genus Epinotia; species Epinotia brunnichana. Next base: position 13,541,589 of record OY977938.1, read on the forward strand.
AGGTAGATCTCAATGTCAAATTGTATATGGAAACTAGTGACCCGCCCCGGCTTCGCACGGATTTATATGTATAATACAATCATACATGCATGTATTATACATATAAACCATCCTCTTGAATTACTATATCTATAAAAAAAACCGCATCAAAATCCGTTGCGTAGTTTTAAAGATCTAAGCATACATACATAGAGACAGACAGACAGCGGGAAGCTACTTTGTTTAATACTATGTATTGAAGTGACAGTTGGATTGTCCTAACGCGCGTTCGGAACGTTACGTGATTACCCCTCAGGGCACTACCGCTATACCGGGATAAACGCTGGGAGAATGATGTGCAAAAACTTTGTACGGTCAACGCCAAAATTATATGTTTACTATTTTGCATCCTATGAAATAAGGCGAAGAGTGTTCATATTTTTAACTTCGACTGCCATCGTGATAGATATAAAACATCTATACGTATCGAGATCTGTGAGCACAGAGCATATAACAAGAACAATTACTTTCATGCACTCCCGCAAACCGTTTGAGTTTTTTGTGTTTTACATCCATTATCCATTTAACTTATCCATAGGGTGTTTTTTCACTGCTGTATTCACTCCCGCCATAAAATATTTTTTTTTTGCTTTTTGCAGTTTATTTGTTCCAATATTCAACAAGCGTCATCGTTTATAGGATGTAGCATAATTTAGAAAATACATTTGAAAGTAACTTGCGTTAAAGGTCGTATAAGTCGTCATGTAATAAGGCGACAGTTACAATATTTCATGGATTTACCTCTCTGAGATCTTGTTTTGATTACATTTTAGTTTCAATTACTTAATCCCCTGTTACGTTTCAGGAGAGTTCCTTGCGTCGGGCCGATTCCGACTCTGACTTATGTATCGACGAACCGCAACCCGTGCCTACGACGATTGATCCCCAGGTAACCCAACATACAGAGATTTAGGTTCGCACGAGAGACGTGTGGATATTGCCAAATAGTGGTAGCCGTAGGTACACTCAGCGTCAAATACTTTGTAGCAACCAAAGTAGTCAAATAGTTCGGTACACCATATATTTAGTATGGTGTACCGAACTATTTGGCCACTTTGACTGCTACAAAGTATTTGACGCTGAGTGTACAAGCCCAATTTCAAAGAAAAACCGCAAATCGATGTACAGTTTAGCCGTATGGCACACGCATACTAGAGGACAAAACTAAATTTTTGACCCACAGTTCCTAAAAAAAATTTCCGCGGAGACATTCTTTTTTTTTGTTTGGATTTTTTTTTCAGAAATCTATCGTGTGTGGTATCTTGTGAAAGGGAATTTTGAGGCGATTCTAAAAATATACCGCATCATTACATTTCAGCCATTTTTTTTAAATTGACACAAAAATAATTTTCGAAACATACCAAGTTAGTCCTCCAGGTCCAGACACGATATGGCTGTTATTTTTTAAATAAAATATACCACAAATGATACTCTAACCCCAAAAAAGCAATTTTGAAAATAATTTCATTAAGTTTATTTTTTATTTTTCAATATTACAAAGTGACACAGTTTTACTTCAATACCTATTTTACGTGACTTATGGAACTGTAGTGCAGATACGGTACCTACATATTAATCATAAAATGATACGTAGTATCCATATATCCAACGGGAAATACCTCTTTAACTGCGTCTTTTCATCAGTTGGTATAGTTTGTTTAGTTTTTGACACAAAATATCGAGGTTGGACTCCTTCAGATACGATATATCCAACAATTTTTTTTGTAAATACCTAATCGTAGAGGTATTTCCCGTTGGATATATCGATATTACGTATCATTTTATGATTAATATGTACCGTATCTGCACTACAGTTCCATAAGTCACGCAAAATAGGTATTGAAGTAGAACTGTATCACTTTGTATGATTAAAAAATTAAAAAAAAAACTTACTTAAGTAATAAAATTATTTTCAAAATTGCTTTTTTTAGGTTAGATATGAGGAGTATCATTTGTGGTATATTGTATTAAAAAAACCCGGTCAAGTACGAGTCTGACTCGCGCACCGAGGGTTCCGTACAAACTTTCATACACCATACCCGTCATATCAGGACCCCATTCTTTCTTGAACAATCTTAAACAGCTCATAGTAGAAGTTACCGTTGCACAGCGCCATCTGCATTTTGGTACTAACAACTTACAACCTAGTATGTTTGTTTATTCAGCGATAGCTATTTATCACGCGTACCGATTTCGATTATTTATTTTTTATTTGAAAGAAGGGACTTTAAAGATAATGTAATAGGAATTTGAGTACATAAAATTACATAAAAGTAAGTAAATTACAAATTTACTTAAGAAATTATTTTTGATAAATAAAAAAAAATACGCTAGATAGAGATATCATTTTATTTTTCTGTATTATTTATGTTATTCTTAATCATACGTAATAATTTCAGAATTTTCGCTTGGTAAACTTCGGAGATAAGGGGGGGGGGGGGTATTTTGTTCTACATTTTCCTTAATAAATCAGAATTTAACCACCGTAGAAAAAAAATGAAAAAGGTTTTAGAAAGTGCAACTCAAGCCCTTTCATATGATACCCCACTTGATATATTAACTAAATTTTGATTTTTTTTAACCCCCCTCATATTCGTCATTTACACAGAAAATTAAATAGTATTTTATGCAACTGTTGTATAAGAAGGGTCTTAAAAGGCAAGTGGCGTGGGTTGCGATGCGAGCCTTGGCGAGCATCGCAATTAAAGGCGCCACGAGCGTTTTTAGACCAGTTATACACCGTTGCATACAATACTTTTTCTACGACAAATTTTAAATAAATAGCAGACTACAGAACAGTTAAACTTTTCAGGCAGCAAGTTTTCTATTCGTACTTTTGCTACTCACGCAATTTCTTCAGGAGTGCAGTTATTAATTTCTTCGACCATTTTAAAAGGAACGTACACTTTTGTCTTCACAAACACGAATAAAATCTTAATAGTTTAGGACTAATAGTTATCTTTCGTCTTTTCATTTTGAACTGTATTTTGGTGGGATATCGTAACTGTTACAGCTCTTGCTTATGGTTTGTTTTGTTTTTAATTTGTTTGCACTTGCCATCCGAACCAAACCGAATCCGAACCCGGACCGAATTCGAAATGTTTATTTAAAAAAAATTGATAAATAATATATTGTTAAATAATACCAAGAATTTATAAAACATGTAAATTAACACACAATAGATGATGATTTATTATTATTGTTGTAAATAATTCATAATATACAAATGTTAAATCGTAAATAAATACTTTTATTTCGAAATATTTGTTTATGACGTTGGCACTACTGCAATATAGCGGCCGATAAAAAAAAAGTTAAACAGTGCTTTTATGAAAAATTTATGAACCAAAAAAGTACGCTAAACAGTGCGTTTTTGGGCCATAGAGCATAGAGTTTTTCGACGACTTATTAGTGGTGTCATTGTATTTGAGCTGCAGCCTATATAAATGACAGATAACGGTACAGGAGTAGAAAAAAGTATATTAAATTGTTTAATTTTCCATACACGTGTCTTAACCCTCTTAACAGTTGTTCCAAATTTCGAATTGATAGCTTAAGTAGTTCCTGAGATATTTAACGTTGTGGCAGACGGACAGAGTTCCTTATCATATAAGGGTTCCTTTTTTACCTTTTTGGTACGGAACCCTAAAAACAGCCATATCGTGTCTGGAGGAGCCCAAACTTGGTATGTTTCGAAAATTATTTCTGTGTTAATAAAAAAAAATGGCTGCAATGTAATGATCACCATATTTTTAGAATCGCCTCAAAATTCCCTTTCATAAGATACCACACACGACAGGTAGGTATCTGAAACAAAAAAAAAAATCATACCAAAAAAAAGAATGACTTTGAACTTCGCGCGCGCTGCGCACTTTTGGAACTGCGGGTCAAAAAAAATTGTTTTGACCTCTAGTATGCGTGTGCCAAACGGCTAAACTGTACAACGATTTGCGGTTTTTTTTAATCGTACGGCTTACACTAAAATCATAAACGGCGTCACCTCTTCTATGAGAGATAAAAATATATTCTACCTATATATATGTAAGCCCTTAACTATTGACCACAGGAAAGATGACTTGTTTTTTTGACTGTATGACCCAGGGACTAAATTCATATTTACCTACACAATCGGTAATTTGTAAAATTTGCCTTTTAAGTTTTATCGAAGTATTTTATGTACATTTATGAATACGCAATGAATATGTTATGTATTAAGTTTTTCCTTTTGGTTGCAGCTATCAATTAATGTTCGGAACGGATATGGGCATGTCTAAGCTTTGTTGCGTTCGTTAGTGACCCTCGGCTGTGATATAATGGTCTAGATTAAATATGATTTAAGTTAATAGGAAACAAATGTGTTTAATTATTGCACGCAGCAAATGTGGCCTGGACTCGTCGACACTCGGATCTCGGTCGAAGGTGTCACAGGGAGCAACATTTGAACTGGTTGTACTTCGTGTGTACCTACCTATAGTCGACGTCGAACATATGTTAGATAACATTTCTGCATTTAAGAAAATAAAATAAATACAAAATTTAGAAAAAAAAACAAGTCACAAAATGACAACAAGGTTACCCAACAATTGAGAATGGATGAAAATTTTAGAAATGCCAGATTTTTTTTTGGTGATAGGGATAACCTTCCTTAGCACCAGAAAAAAGTTGCAGACCTTTCAGCTGTGCCAATTATTTAAAAAAAATATAAACATTTACACTTACGTTTTGGGTGTAGGACGGCGAGACAATTTGCTTGATCCGTCTCACATTACAAAAAAAGCGGCCAAGTGCGATTCGGACTCGCACATGAAGGGTTCCGTTAAATAAATTGCGGTTTACGATTTATGACGTAAAAAAAAAAGCGGCCAAGTGCGAGTCGGACTCGCACATGAAGGGTTCCGTAAAATAAATTGCGGTTTACGATTTATGACGTATTAAAAAATAGTACATTATGATACAAGTGTGCTATGTTGGTCATTACACTCGAGTTGGTTTTTAAGCCTGAGCCGAAGGCGAAGGCTTAATGGAGACGAGAAGTGTAATGACCAATGCTCACGTGTTTCATACGACGTTTTTCAACACATTTGCGAGGAAAAAAAAAAAAAAATGAAAATGTTAAAAGATATGTAATGAAAAGGCACTAGTGCGATAATGTAATGTAAAAGTCACGGCATGGGTAATATTCTGCATTATTTTGCTAATATTTAAAAAGATATGTAATGAAAAGGCACTAGTGCGATAATGTAATGTAAAAGGCACGGCATAGGTAATATTCTGCATTATCAGTGTAAATACGCTGTAATAAGACCTACTTTACGAGCAGGTGTGTTGAAAAACTACTTACTAGATCTCCTTCAAACCAATTTTCAATTGAAGTTTGCATGGTAATGTACATCATATAGAAATAGAAATAGAAATGTTTATTGCATATCACATTACAGACGTGGATGGTATTAATAAGTAGGTATACATGTGACACCCTGCAAGGGCACAGCAATATCAGAGGGCTAACTAATTACAATTATTAATAGTAAATTTATACATTAAAAAGCCTGGTAAGAAAAAAGAAAAACACACAGCAAGATTTTTAACTTTTAGGCATCATTAAAGTATTCCTTCAAGTTATAAAAACATCTGTTTGTTAAAAACATTCTCAATTGTTTGTTAAACAGTTTTGGACTTTCCAGATTCTTTATAGCATTAGGAAGGTGATTATAAATCTTGATAGTCATATAATGAGGGCTACTGCAGACTAGTTTTAATTTCGAGAATGGCAGGTTAAGTTGGTTATGGTTACGATCATTTATTTTAATTTGAGTTGTGTCTTTCGGTGAAAATAAATGTATCTGTTTCCTAACAAATTTACATGATTCTAATATATAGATTATAAATTATAATATATATAGATTATAATATATATATTTTTTTTAGTTTTATCATTCTTTTATTTTAGAAGTTACGGGGGGGGGACACATTTTACCACTTTGGAAGTGTCTTTCGCGCAAACTATTTAGTTTAGAATAAAATGATCTTAGAAACCTCAATATCATTTTTAAAGACCTATCCATAGATACCCCACACGTATGGGTTTGATGATTTTTTTTTTGAGTTTCAGTTCTGAGTATGGAACCCCCAAAATTTAATGTTTTATTTTCACTTTTTGTGTGAAAATCTTAATGCGGTTTACAGAATACATCTACTTACCAAGTTTCAACAGTATAGCTCTTATAGTTTCGGAAAAAAGTGGCTGTGACATACGGACGAACAGACAGACAGACAGACATGACGAATCTATAAGGGTTCCGTTTTTTGCCATTTGGCTACGGTACCCCAAAAATATCTTAAAAATACGTGGTAAACTAACACTGGCAATGATATTGACAGCTGCAGCAGCTATATTTATCATTGCCAGGGTCAGATATTTAAAATCTTTTTTGTAATATGAAACGGATCAAGGAAAGTCTCATTCGCCGTCCTAAACCCAAAACGTTTCAAAAATAATTGACGCAGCTGACAAGTCTGCAACTTTTTTCTGGTGCTAAGGAAGGTTATATCTATCACCAAAAAAATAATCAGGCACTTCTAAAATTTTCAACCATTTCCCATTCGCTTGTATTAAGGTGAAAACTGTTTACACGTTTTCGACGTCGACTGTAAAATATATTGTAAATGAGTGCCACAAGGATGTAAATTAATGTGATATCACTTTCGAGTTAAGATGAATTTTACTATTCAAATCTTTTTGCATGTATCAACTAGAATATGTATCAAACTGCTTAAGTTTGCTTAGTGTTAATTGTAGTTTCCTATTCTGAATGTATACAATTGCAATAAAAGAAAATGAAGCTGAAGAAATTATATTTCGCTTTTTGCTATGTGTCTATCAAAAGTTTAGATCTGAATGCAATGCTAGAATTCAATGCAATTATTATCTCAATGAATCTATAAACTTGCTAAATAATCTTCATTATCGACCTTACTAGAGCCACCTGCTATACGTTTCCATAAGCTAGGACTTTCTTGCAGGGTGCAATTTAGTATAGTTAGTTTCAATTATTTAATACATATACATCGCCAGACTCTTTGTCTAATAGTCTGGCACTACTTCTTAGTTAACTTTAGCGTTTAGCGGCCGCATCTCTCGCTGATAAAACTGCTGTTTGCATATTGGATGAACCATTGAATGTCATTTGTCCGGATAAGACATTCAGAACGTCTAGAGTGAAATGAAAACTAATGTACAGTCGATGTCAACGTCAAAGTCAACATTTTTCGCCTTATTATAATGGAATAAGGTGTAAAAGTGTATACACATTTCTTCACTGTACATGAGTAGTAAGAAAGCAAAACTGGTTTCTTATGAACAGTACTAACTTCTATTAATACTCTGGCTGTCTGGACTCGAAAAATTATATACATCCAAAATATTTTGAAGTAAGTTTTATTGACTTTATTGAATACCAAAATTTGAAGTCGGACAAACAATGTAACCATGCAATCTAATTTTGATACCTGTGTACGTAAGATTTTTTTTTATCCGGGCATTTGTTTTATGTCATCTGTAATATAAACTATGGCAAATTAGACTCTTACAATACAGGTTTATTTTTAGACATGGTGTGGAACTATGTATTTATAATCAACATGAAATGAATAGTTTATTTTTGTTATTGGTTTAAGGACATAGTTTTTGACCACAAATGGAAGAATTCCTTGTATTTTTCGATCTTCTAATCTAGTGTGATTCACGTGATTATCTACGTTGTAAATAATGTATACTTTAAAATACTTCTTGTTGGGGTTTCAAAAACCATTCTTAAATATATTAAAAAAACATTTTTTTTATATACATATTACTGTTTTGTTTGCTTTCTACTGTGTGCTGATTGGTTATTATTATTACTTATTAGGTCTTCGGTAATATTTTTGGTAGTTAAGGTATTTCAATCTGTATGTTAATGACGTAGGTAATAATATTATAAGGCTTGAGTATCTGGTTGACGCCGAACGCTGCGTACGGTACAGTCGCCATCACATACATCGGAGCAAACAAGCAACTTACAAACATCTGAACCCAACTCTATTTTCAAGGCATTAGGGTGCATGTTCAGATATTTTTGAACGCCCTGTAGTGTACAGATGTATGTGATGGCGACTGTATAGCGTCAAGTTGGATGGAAATTCAGCAAAATTTCTATAGAACGAGACGTTGTATGCGGCATGTGGCGTGAACCTGGGACCACGGCCTAATACAAATTCTGTGTTGACCAGTTGCACAAACGTTCATTACATTTAATGCCATCGGTGTCACTTTTTATCTTGACTGATGTGATAGCTAGTGTAATAATCATAACGTTCATGCAACTAGGTAAACAGATTATTTAATATTATGTTCCCAGTGCTAAACCCACCACGTAATTGTTTCTGTCGACATTCGGTTATTTGGATTTAAACCCTTTCACTGTGACATATTTGTGGGAAATTAAATACACCTTAAATCAATACAATAGGTTTAAAAAATATATCTATAATCTGTGTCAGCTAAAGGGTTTAAAGCCATTTCGCTCCTTGGACATATTTATAGGTGTAATAAAATATGACTTGAGATTTTGTTTCATTTATTGTCGTGATTTAATTCCAAAACTGATCCTGTAATTATGTTACAAATATATTTACACGGGTGCATTACCAGCCTGTTTGCGGAGAGAGTTCCTAATCTGGTCAGTGACTTGAAACTTGGCTCCATGACCTGGGATTACCCAATTAGACACATCAACCACTTTGAGTCTATTCTTCATTTGCTGCACAGGATCATCACTGCCAGCCTCTAGCCAAACATTCGGATTATCTATGTCTTCATAATTTTCAAAAAGATCACCTGGAACATAAAATGTCAAATTAGTAGTTTCAAACTTGTTCTTACCCCAAAAGACATAAAATGGTGCAGTTAATTGGTTTTTTGCATTAAGGGGACAACCCTTTCACAGTAAACACTTGAATTTAAAACAGGAACTGATTTGAGGTTACTAACAACTGAATTACTACGATAATATATGATACCCTGCTATAGTTACCAACTTACCAGTTATCGCTATAACTCTTCCCTCTGCAGTAGTAACAAGCACAGTGACACAAGACAGTGTGTGCCCGGGGGTCGGAACTACTTTCACGGAGTCATTTATAGTAAACTCTTCCCCTAAAAATCGAAAAGGCAATTGTTGAATTGCTGCACAAATTTTATTACAGGCTATATGTAGGAGGCATATCATTAATTTAAGCCCTTTTTTACTTTATTTTTAACCGACTTCAAAAATGGTGGAAGTCAATTTGTTGGGATTTTTTATGTATGGTCCCTAATCACTCGAAGACGCCTGGACCGACTTGGAAAATTCTTTTTTTGTTTGAAAGGGTGTTCTTCCCTGGTGGTGCCATGGTCATTAGGTCAGGATCCGATGATGGAATCCCGGACAAATCGAGGGAACTCTTCAAATAAGGTGAAGTACGGAATGGAGCCGGTTTAAAATTCTACTCTACTCTTTCTCTTATTCTATTGAAGCTATGAAATTTTGACCTCTTACTCATGCAATTAACTGGCTCACAAATAAAACAAGTTAAATATTACTATAACCTGTATTTACAAAAAACATAAGAACTATAATCTCCTGCCGCCCACCATACAATGAAATCAAATTATTTAGAAAATAGAGCTGAATTGGGAAGTGCCTGGTAATTTTTTTGGTGATAGGAATAACCAGAAAAAAGTTGCAGACTTTTCAGCTGAGTTAATTATTTTTGAAAAATATAAACTGTTTCCTCACTTAGGTTTTGGGTTTAGGATGGCGAGACAATTTGCTTGATCTGTCTCATATTACAAAAAAATATCTTTAAAATCCATGGTAAACTGACACTGACAATAATATTGACTACTGCAGCAGCTATATTTGTCATTGCCAGGGTCAGATATGAGACGGATCAAGGAAAGTGTCTCATTTGCTGTCCTAAACCCAAAACCTAAGTGAGGAAACTGTTTATATTTTTCAAAAATAATTGATGTAGCTGATAAGTCTGCAACTTTTTCCGGTATTAAGGAAGGTTATTCAATATTCATATCACCAAAAAAAATATTGTGCACTTAAAATTTTCATCCATTCCCCATTGATAACCTTCTAAAGATGAATTGATTCTGTTGCAAATTGGGTGGCATGAGATGAGGATAACATAACTAACATGTTCTGGGGAGCAGGATGTCTATAGACATTAATGTCTATACACTTAAGTGTGGGTTGCACCAAATGATTGATCTGTAATCGTAAGTTGGTGCAACTTGCAATAAAGTATGTCTTAACACTGCTCAATTGAGGTTGCAGGTCCAAATTTCAAGCTATAGATGTTATATCGACAAGAGTGTAACTCTTAAATTTATGATGATGGATGTTATATCATGACCTAGCTAAACGAAACTTCACAGTGTGTCTGCCAATGGGTTAATGCATTTACGAATACTTCTTTATTTATAGTTTTTCTGGGTCCCGTAACACAGGGAATCCTAGCTCGGGACCCAATGACTTTGTATCCTAGTGTATCATGTTTTTGTCGAATAAATATTTCTATTTCTATAGTTACCTTTATCAAAAGGATGCATGTAGTACTGTTCTTTGAAAGACACACTGAACCCAACTATGTGCTTTGCATTCAGAAACAAATTGTTGTTCCCTATGTGGTCAGAGTGCCCATGTGTGCACACCACATAATTAATGTCATGTGGAGACAAATTGTGCTTCAATAACGCTGTAAAAACATTAAAAATAAGTAAATGATAGTAAGTACTTAAAGTTAAATGAATAGCAATATTCTTTCACTGTCAGTCTACTTGCACTAAACACGATAATTTATAAGTAAGTAGCTAGTATGTTCTAAATATTTACTCATAAAAAATTTGGAATGGTACTAACGGGTTTACTAATTAACACAAAGCATGTAATAATTCAATAACCAGTGATAATTTTCTGAGTGTCCCAAGCGGTCATGGTGTCAACAATAACATTGTGAGTGCCTGTAATTAATGTACAGCTGCAGTTGGCCGACATTTGATCTTTGCCGGTCATTGTCGAGTAACCTTCGTATAAAATAGAAACTTCACTCATTTTTCTTTAGAAATTAATAACAATTTAATTTAATTCACTGATAAACAGTCAAGCGAAACCGATACCGAGTATAGTAAACCGATATTGCCGACCGACGAAATGTCAAAATGTCATTGATCCTAGTCTACTCTACAGATAACATTAGAACGACCACTCAAAATGTGCCTGAATATCATGATCGCACTGCACTTGGGGGTTCGCGTTGCGTCGTTGCCTCTCTTTCATTTGCCGTAAGAAGGAAAAAGATGCAACTCGAATATTTGGGCAAACACCGCCAAGTGTGGTGCGACCATCAGACACACACCGCTATCACACCTAATTTTGCGGCGTATTTCATACAAGACATGTAAATTATGCATACCAAGAAAGCTAACATCCTCAATGATATATAACGACAATGTTTAAGCGGTACAATTTTTAAAGAAAATAATGTTTCTGAACGATTGCGACAGCTGTCACCAAACGTCACTCACTAGTCGCCCCGCCCCCTGTAGCCTATCCTATCCGCGGCGTATTCAGCTGTCTCTGCCGGTTATATTTAGGTTACATTCTAAAATAAATTCAAGAAAGCCAGATAGGTTATTTTAAAATTTCAACGTGCGCATATTATCTTTATTTAAGAAAATTGCGCATTAGGTAGTGTTATACGTCTTGTGCCCTAAATTTATTTGTTTGTATAAGTGTTCTTTGTTTACTCAGGGTTATGAAACAATAAGAGGATCTCTGTCGCCTGCGGAGCGCCAGAATAAACTGAACCATGTCAGGCGACGTACAACCAAGGAAGCGTAAGGATAAGAAGAGGAAAAAAGGTAGGATTACAATATGTAATGTTATTAGTTAGGATTAAGATGTGATTTCTAATAGTTGTGGTGGTATTTGTATTAAAGATGATTTGGGAGTAGAAGAGCCGCGCGGGACGGCGGCAGCGCTAGGTGAGGGCGACGTGTTTATGCACTCGCACCACGATCACGGCACAGGAGGGCATTGGTGTGCTAAAGTCATCTTCTTCTCTCTACTCTTTATACTTGTTGGGCTAATTGGACTGATTATTCTGGAAAACCGAGGGCTGTCTGAATGTGAGTACAAAGTTGTTATCTTAATACTTTTACAACACTTAGTTATGTGATATGCTTGCAATCTTCTTTGTCCTTGTTACATTCCTTAGCTTAGACCCATTGAAGTATCAGAGTTTGAAACTGATCAACCCAAAAAATATATTGGAACACTTTCCAGTTTGAACCATAGACACTTTTGTTTATAAATATATTTATCTAATGTATACCTACTATTAGCAACAATGCAATGAGTGATAAAATAATGATAATGTATTGAATACAGTGGAAGCGAATGCAGTCCAAACCCAATACTCTGGTGTGCTGGAGGGCTGGCTGGAGGATGCTCCGGAAGATGACCACCATGATGAACACACTCTGGAGCTAACACATCATGTAAGTTCAATTTTGAAAAGATAAGATAAGTAAAGTTATGATTAAGATAGTTATAAAGATACAACAATGTTAATAAATAGGTATGTAATTATAAGAACATTAGCAATTATTATTCTAGTAGCTAAGAACTATTTATGCAGCTAAACTATTATATAAACTATTTATGCATCTAACTATTCACAATATAAACATGTGTTAGAAAATGGACAAATTTATACTTATTCATCTGTTTTATTTTTAATGAATGAAGTAGAAGGATGCCTTCCTAATTTTTTTGTGGGAATAGTAGGAACAAACTCATTCAATTGACTCACTTTTTGAACAAATAGGTACTTTATAAGTAGTAAAAAAAAAACATTCAAATTAAAATAAACTTTCTACCTTGTTAGTACAGATTGCTATATTTTTTGATAAAAAATAGGATGATGATCATGATGAGGAAGGGCACAGTGAAGAAGCAGGTGATGATGAACATGACGATCATGATGACGATGAAGAACGTGATGAACATGAAGAAGATGACGAAGATACAGAAGAAGATGATGAAGATACAGAAGAAGATGACGAAGATACAGAAGAAGATGACGATGAACAGGATGAGGATGGCAGTCAAGAACAGGATTTAGAAGATAATGATGAGGTGACTGGGTCGTAAATAGTCAAATAAATATAATTTTTTGTCTAACATACTTACTGATTATGCACAAGATTTTATAAAATTGTTCACAGTTATATTATGTAGTGTGTCTTATAAATATGTATATTATAATCATAAATAATAAAAAACAGGAAGAAGATCTCCCTTATAGAAAATATTATCATGCCAACGAAGCCACACCTGATGATGATGGAGATGATCAAGATGAACAAGACAATGATGATTCAAAAAACGATGATGATGAAGAAGACGATGACGTCACCAAAAACGATGATGACGATGATGGAGAAAACGATGACGATACAAAAAACGATGATGGTGAGGATGATGAACAAGACGAAAAATTACGTAATGACGTCGATCAAGATGACGGAAATGACGATGACGATGAAGACAACAATCAGAGTGTGCAACAAGACGAGGATGAGAATGCAAATGGGGATAGCAATGAACAAAATTATGAGGTGCAAAAAGATTTGCGAGTGAAGATTTCTATTTCATATGATGTAACATTTTTATACTATTGGCACTAACAAAATCAAATGCTTTTCTAAAACTTAACTTTAAAGACTACTCGTAACAACTCATGTTACACGTTTTATGTGATATTTATATTATATTTTAACAATTTACCAAAGAGTTTTTGTATTGATATGTAGAAATTTAATTCTTTAACATTTTACTGCTTTGGTACTGCTGCTTTTCTTACTATTATTTTATTTTCCAAGTTAAAAAAACAAGCTACCTATAGCTTGTTTATTCTGTTTTAAGTGCATTGTAAAAGGCTGATTGTTTTTATGCTTCCGTGTGTTGTATTTTAAGTGTATTATTGTAACATCTACCAAAACACAAGATTTATAGGTACCTTGTACGTCACTATTTATCGAATACTAGTGGCATTTATGAAAAAGGCATACTTTTTGTGAAATAGGTTCAATTGAAATGAATTACATACTTAAATTATATGCCATTGTACACTCTTTTATTATTTTACTATAGTAAAAAGGCTTGTATGGTTTTTCTAATGTGTGAATAAATTAAAATCCGAGTAGTTGATTTGATATCAATTTTAACAGTATTTCTAGATTTATCTTTAAAAAAATCAGTTAACAAACGGAAGATGTCTCAGCGTAAAAAATACAACAATTTTTTTTTACATTTGAAAACATATTCGTAAAAATATTGCATTGACTAAACGAGTGCATTTGTAGGATGAAGATGAACACGAGGAAGAAGAGGAAGACACTTCGTTGGAATTGGAGAAGATAGAGAAGGAGGCTCCCGAAGACGAGGAACCGATATCCAACGAGCTGCCGGCCTTGTCCGAACCAGAAGACGACGACGACAATAAGGATCAAGGTACATTATATCAGATTATATCTAGAACCAACCATCCTCCTAGCGTTATTCCCGGTTGTGCCCCTAAAGGAGCTCGGGGTACTTTAGGGGCACAAACACAAGTCCTTAAAAAAAATTAAAAAAAATTGTCCCTAAACCCAAGATTTGGCATAGGCACTAGTTTTACGAAAGCGACTGCCATCTGACTTTCCAACCAAGAGGGAAAACTAGACCTTATTCGGATTAGACCGGTTTCCTCACGATGTTTTCCTTCATATCTAGGACCAATGATGTTATATAAAAAAGGTAGATAGGTTATAAGCTAAAATTGATTCAATTGCACCAACTTGCCTCAGTTTCGCTTCGTCAATGGAAACCTGAACGTGTCTCAACTGTCAGATGTGCCTGGCCAATTTTAAACAGGGAATTTCGTATAGACAACCTACCTACCTCTTTTTTAGTGGGCAGGCGCTCGTCCTGCCCACTTCCCTGCCCACTTGGGCTCACTTCGGCATAGTGTAAACCAGGCATTAGAATAAGAAGGTAGCCCAGAAAAAATGTTGAAAATGCCAACAAAACCTTACATTTGGTGGAACAAAACACATAAAATATCAGTTTTAATAAAGTGACACAGGAGACATAACCATGGCAACTAACGACAGATAAAGATTGATCACCCATGTAGTTAAAGCAGCCGTGGCACACTCCACGCATAAACAGAATCGCCATTTATCTGCCACTTTAGCATTTTCTGTGACCCTGTGAGTTGTGAAAGTAGAGATGAAACTGGCGAACCACGGTCAATACGGATCGAAGATGTTCCCGCCAAACGCCATTTGATTCCCATCCATTCATTGGCCCGAGCCCTCCTACTACTACACTATTAAAATAATTGTTATTCATTATCATCAAAACGTTCATATGTGATGACCAACTGAAATAGAATTTAGTAAATATTATTTATTTGTGTGTATTGTTTTATATAGCATATTAATATTAGCCCGTAACTATAAATTGCTAATTATAATTTTTAAAACCAAAAACTACGACATGATTATATGCCAAAAATTATGAGTAGGTAAGATGTATGACTCTTAGTTGTAGCTTTAATTTTAAAGGAATACTTGCTGTGCCCTAACAGGGTTCATGTGCGAACCAACCCTAATGTAACACCTATTTTATAACACATGATAACTATGCAATAAATGAATTATTATTATGAATTATGAACGTTATATGTAAGTATTGTATGAACAAAAGGTTATTTAGGTATGTACCACGTAAATTTTTTTTACAACCATAGATCTTGCAATTTAAGGCGACGTGAGCTCTAAAAACTGATTTAAAAAAAATCGTAGCTCTTGTTTGGATGATAATACGGCTGCCTTCAATTTTCAGCTATCAGCTATTCGAATCCTAAGGATTTGACTTTCGTTCGATAGAAAAAAATCATGAACATAGGTATAAAATACACTAAAAAAAATCATAACAAATTATGCACAACAGCTAAACATATTAAAATTGGTTCTAAAAATCGGAAATGTCATGTTTGAGGGAAATCAGCTATTACTATTTATTTATTAAAACGCACAAAAAATTAAAATTAAAAAAACATGATATCCGCGCTTCCAAACACGCACTTCCATCTCGCTCACGCTTATGCTCAGTGAGAGGGAGAGAAGACCACGAACCTACGTCCCGTTAAGTGTATTTTACATTGCACTTTGAAAGTGCGCCTTTATATGGTTCAACATAAACACGCGGGAAGTGGTCTATATTATGAACCGGCACGGCGGTGCCGGGCGGACCGCGCCCGTGCGGGAATGGATTTCAGGCCAATATTCCCACACACGTGCGAAAATGACATTTCATGACAATTTAAATTTCACCTTTTATGTATATTTTTTTATTGCCAAATCTTGGGATTAGGTGTCAAAGCGGACCCTGGGCTCCTTTAGGGGCACAACCGGGAATAACGCTAGGAGGATGATGATGATGCAATGATGTATTTTTTTTATTTCCTTGCATGATGCATTGTAAAATTTTGTACGATACACGTGCGGATAGGTAATTCTAACTCCCTGACGGTCGTGTTTTTGGTCATCGCCACTCGTTGGGAATTACGTACTTTCCGCACTTGTGTCAAAATAGTTAGGTATTTGTTATACAAGGGTGCAAAGTTGTATTTTACCCGCGAGTGTGGAATTGAAACACGAGCAAGCGTAAGGATGCTATAGTTTTATCACAATAGATCAGCGATGGTCGCAGTGATATAAGGGCTTTGACATCCCGAAAGCCACTACCACAAAAGGATGCTATAGTTGAACCACGAGCGAAGCGAGTGGTTCTAAAATATAATCCTGAGCGTAGCGAGTGTTTCAACACAGTAAAATACATTTGCACCCGTGTGTAACACAAAACTTTTCACCTCACTGTAGCGAGGAAAGTGCAACATGCAAAACTACTTTATTTAATATAAATAATAAATGTGCGCCCTTGTGTAAAAAAATATAACAAATAACTAGTTTTTTTTAGAATTTTGGTCAAATACGAGTCGGATTTTAGTTTTCCCATACATTTTGAGACCCAGCGCCGGATGAAGGCAACAAGCAATTCTGAAAAGTATTTTTGTATGGAGCCCTTAAACATTTATTTTATTCTGTTTTTTAGTATTTGTTGTTATAGCAGCAACAGAAATACATCATCTGTGAAAGTTTCAACTGTCTAACTATCACGGTTCATGAGATACATGATACGCTCCAAGGTCAAATTACTTTGCCCACTAGTGGATAAAATGTGTTTTTGCTCACTGGTTTTAAAGGATAAAAGACGGCTTTCCGAGGCAGTGAGGGGAAAATAACTATTATAACATATTACAGATTCAGTTGAAGACGAAGCCCCTGACTCCGATGACGCCGATGACGGTGATGACGCTGACGATGCAGACGACGAAGCCATCGATCCCGACGATGACTTCTTGGAGGCCGACGATGACGAGCCCCCGGTGGAACGGATCACCGCGCCGGCTGGCAAGCCTTTCGTCGAGGTACGTTCACAGGCTGTTTTTTTAACATATGAACCAGCGAAATGCGGGATTATTATACCTTGGCAGCTTTTTTCAGGCATTATAGGAAGACATTAAAAAAACTGGCTATTGTTATGCATCTCTATCTCATTAATGTAACGTCTCTGTGTGAACTTTGGCTTATCAGTTAACTGTTCAGTGTTTTTTTTTACGTAAAAAGTTATTGAGGGCCTTATCAATTCCTGTATGTCATTCACATGGCGCCGTTTGCTAGTGGATCGTGAACTAGTTTACTAATATTATAGAGACGAACTATAACAATTTCGATGAAATTTGGGTATTTTCTATAATATTTACATAAAATGTAGTGATGAACATTTTGAAACAATCTAGCGTATCTTGGTAATGTTTCGAGTCGTGTAACATTTGCCCTAAACTTATATTACTTATTTACATCGTACTCCAGGAAAATAAACCTTGGTGCCCCTTGCGATTATGGGGGAAATAGGACCTTAGCCAACCCTACGATAAAGTCCTATTTCCAGGAAATGAAATGTTTGTTTTTCAATAGGTGGAAGAGCCGTCTACAGAGAAGCCGACCAATACGCTAGCAGAGGAGGAGGAATACGAGAAACGCCAGGAGCAAGTTCGCCGGGAGGAGGCCGAGGCTTCGTCGAAAAGTGAGTACCACTTGGCTTCCGTCTTGTCGCGCTTATGCATAACGGTCTTTATCTCTATGTCGCTTACGGGCTACTTTTGAATGTCCGCTGACGCGGCAAATATCTGGCCGCGGCGATCGTTGCGCGATATATCAGTACGTACATATATTCATGAACGTTCTACAAGCCTATTTTAACCAAAATGGCGTTAAAATTCGTTTGTCCTTATCTGTCACTTGACATTTGTGTTCGTAAGAAAGGGACCAATTTATGAATAAGGGGGCAAATATTTATTGTAGACAACTTATATTGACTTCACCGGTAATCAAATCAGGTGGGCCGTAAGCTTGTTTGCCACCGACATGGTATAAAAAATAAAAACAACGTTAAGTAGGTATGTATGTATCAATGCAATCAAATCTTACAAGTCAATCTTCACTCACTTCCATTAGTCGTATCGATTTGAAACTTTGGGAGTATATATAGTATAGTACAATAGTTTGGTACCACATATTTTGATCTGTTGGTATCATCAGGTCAACAGTAAATTTAAGTTTCGAAGTTTTTCTGCTTGTCACAATAGCATAAGCTCTAAAAGTCTTACCTTCCATTTGACTGAACCAAATTATATGAATTACCAAGAAAAAACTAATTTATTCATTACTAAAAGCGTCGCATCGCAAAAGCAGTTTGGCAATTATTTTAGTGGGCTAATGATAGCAATCATCACTTTCAGATACTATTTGGCAGAAAGTGTCGAGTCATTAATTATCACGCGACAAATTACATTAGAGTTTTTTAATAGTAATTTGATCTTCTATGGATACCCCCGTAAACGACACAGATACGATTAATGTACCTACCTATGCTAAGCGTAACATCTTTGCCGTAAAGGAGTTGTCCGTTTTAAATATTTATAAACTTTAATCTTTACTAACTCATCAATAACACCTCACATTCTTAACGCATGATAATGATAATTCCTATTAACATCACACCTAAATTAGTGTACATAAACAGATTATTAAATCACACAAACAAGGAAATAAAAGTTAATTATATTCTCATCTTTTATTTAGCCCCTTATGCTTTCTTGCACGCTCAGTTTTCTTAACATTATACGTGTGACAACTCTAAGCTATTAAGAACATGGGTTCATGTGTGCATGTTTCTTTGTATACACACATATTTACCTATTTAATCTTAAAATGTTAAGAAAGTGCATTTATACTGAAACACTTCCAGGACATTATGGATTTGGCGTATTTTTTCAGCTCGGGGATGGCATTCAGAGCATTCCGACCGCTCGGATCAAATGTCATTCGCGACCAAAAATTATTTATGTGATTCGTGAAATAAAATACTGGTCTTTCATTATTTGTAAAAATGCTTAACAACAACGCAAAAATGTAATAAAAATAATCCAACTTACGTTACTTAGAATTATAAGTACCTAGTATTTTTTTAAAACCCTGTTTGATAGTTGGTAAATTATAGGGTACTTCAAAACTGTGTTTTAGGACGCGCTCTCAGTTAACGGTAGCCGATTTTGCATTATTAGGTATATTCCCAAGTTATTGGTACTACGTGGACGTTCGTCCAAAGTGTTCAAACTATGCCACCAAAATATTCTTAAATAAGAAAACAATTCATAATTTATCCTTTATTTCGCGTTCTTATTGTGTGTGACTGATTTATGTTACATTTCTATTATAGTCATATGACGTTGTAGTAATATTGAAAGAAGGAAGACTGCGCTGCGGTATCAAATAACGGAAACTATTCTCCGCTAAACTCCGCTCCATTTATCGCCATATTTGGAAGACTGCCAAGCTTACTATAATTAAAATGCCTAATCAATTCCAGGGTATTTTCGTTCAATGCATACACCTGTTGTACATTTTCGCGTAATTTAGACGTGCGTTTAGAATCTGTACAATTTTATTCGATTAATGATTAGAAAATCTGAAACCGTCGGAATCAATACCAATCAAAAAAGGTATCTTCTGATCATTTGCATCTCGATGCTTTTCTTGTGCTAAGTCAGTGTTTGCTTACTTATGATTCGCTAAATACTGCCAGGCTTCATCATTTAGTGCTATTGGACATTGATGTCTTTATCCTATTTTCAAATTAGGGACATCCCCTTTCATTAGTCCGGTAAGATCTATGCATTCTAATAACATAAGCAGCTAGACACAAAATGAAGAAAAAAACAAGTTACTGCGAAAGCCTCAAAAATAATTAAAATGTACGCATCAAGTTCTGGAAAAATGGCTGCGATTGACGGACAGACCAACTGACACCGAGCTAAGTTGCCATTTTTTTCCAAACACTAGATTAATAAGCTGCACGAGTATTTAATTTACTTACATTGACATCTATTTACTATTACATAAATGAGTGTTCCATTGAACCAATTTTGGTATGAAACACTAAAATTATTTGGATATTTCGGCACCTTCCAAATATTTTTTTACGAAAAACCCTTCAGATTTGTGAAGTTAGAGTAACCCATAGTTGGCGAATTAGGAGTGTACTGGTTTTACCGGGTCTGTGAGAGGGGTGTTAAGTGCCCACACTTACGGTTACACTTACGGGGCGTGTGTTGCAGTATGGCTGAAGCTGACCATTGGGGGCGCCCTGCTGGTCGCGACCCAGGCAATCATACGCCGCGCCACCGCTTCCAGTGGTGCGTACACAACTTAATTAAACATTTCTCGACCATTTCAACATTCTTCTTCAAAATACCTAGTTTTTTAATGCAATGGCATTCATTTATTATTCTCGTTAAGACGGCGTTTTGTATGACAGATGCGCCACGATCGGAAGAGGGCACTAGTAGAGAAACCACACCTATAGACCGGCGCATGACTCTGATACCTGAAGAACCATCCGAACCTGGTAGGCCAAAAATAAAGTAGCTATCTTAATAAACTTCGATACTAAACATATGAAATTTATACAAATCTTTTTATACAGTTCCGATTAAAAAGGTGCCGCAAGAGAGTTCTCGGCCCGCGATACAGGAAATTACCAAACATATACCTTCCATAACAAGAAAGTCTCCTACTTTCGAAGAAAGCGAGGAAGAGGTCGAAGAAGAAGAAGAAGAGGAGCCTGTATTCTCTAAAGTAAGTGATTAACGTCTTTCGTTATATTTATTGGAAATGTTCTGGTAAATCAATAGAGACATTGAGACAAAACTTTTCACAGGTTGTGCGAACAACGCAAGCAGCTAAAGTAGAAGAAAAGAAAGAGCTATACAGCGACGAAGAAGAAGCCGACGATGAAGACATGGAAGAAGAAGAACCGGTAGTTCTGAAAAAGGCAGTTCCTGCAGCGGCTAAGGCTCCCGCAGCGGCCAAGCCTAAAGAACCCACCCCAGAACCTGAGGAGGACGTACCGGACGACGTCGAAATAATCGACGAGGAGCAAATCGACGAAGATGAAGAAGCGGAAGACGAGGAGGAAATATCTGACGTGGACGACGAAGAACTGCTCACTCGGCTGGAAGCTAAATACGGACGGCTGCCCGAGCCCGAGCGGCCCGCGAGACGCAGTAAACACAACGCTTGTGTGCCTACTTGTCTGTCGCGAGCGTTTGCTAACCGAATGACTTCTACATTAATCGTCTAACATTCTGAGCATGACTAACCTAACGTGAGTGCATATTTTATTGTACAGACGTCTACCGAAGTCAAAGATATTTGCAATATATTTTTGACGTCGTCGATGGAATTAGGTGCATAAGTGTTAACATACCTTTTCACGCCACTGCTCGGAAATGTGGCAATAGATGGTCTAAAACCAAGCTGGAAAGTAGGCAATAGCTGTAGCACCTGAACCACCACTACTACAATGTTTCATTGTAGTAGTGGTTGTTTAGTTTGAACAGCTCTTCGACCAATCACATGGCGTCGAGCGGGAGGAGCGGCGCCGGGTCTGCGCGAGCTTGTTTTTTGATTAGTATTATGATCTTCAATTAGGTACTTAATTTTGATTAAAAATTATGATTATTTGCAATTTCCTCGCAGTAGACGTGAAAAGCACTGTGTTAAGCCTCGGCCGAAAGTGCAATAGCTGGACTCGTACTTTTGAGGGCCTCCGCAACTCGTCCATCTATTGCTTACTTTCTAGCCTTTAACGTCGTCTGTGCAGGAATATAATACTATATTTTTAACTAAATAATTTCACATGACTTACATTAGAAACATATGTTTTGATATTGTATGGGTATCTTAAGTTGAGGAAATGTACGGCCGGTTTCAGTAGAGCTTAGATGTGAGATAAAATTAACGTTAACTTTGTGTGAAGATCTGCTACAATTGCCGTAAATCAAAGCAATTATACATATTTCTTAGGCACTTATATTTATTTCCTTGATATATAGATAGATTGTACTTGTGCGAGCTGGGAAATTAAACAAGTTGGTAACCGTAATTTTGGAACTAAAGAAACAGGCTATGGCTGTGGTGATTTTTCCTTTAGTTTAATAATTGAGTCCTTACTTCGCAATCGATGAAGATAACTAAGATACGTAACCAACATTATATCAACTACATGAAGCTCTATTCTCGAGACTCACCACGAAATGGTCAGTCCAACCAAGGGATGATGATGCATCGTTCAGACAAAGAAATCTGACTAAAGAAACCTATCTCATGGTAAAAAACACCACCATGAAATACCTTAGGTATTCTCAGGGGGGGCTAGTACAACTTTCTGCGAAGTAGTGTCGCGTGCGACAGCGAACTTTGTCTCACTTGCACTGCATACATTAAAAAAAGGAGGACATATTTTTCTGGTCTCGTCACGTCGCGCCGTCTGTTGTGCTAGTCCAGGTGGATCCGAACGCATTTGTAACGATCTGATTGTTTGCAGAGGACGGCGGGAACAGTCTAGAGGCGGGCTGGCCGGGCGAGCCCGCGGACGCGTACTGGCGTCAGCAGCTCGACGAGGCGGAGAGAGAGTACAACCAGGTATTATACATACAGTCTAGAGGCGGGCTGGCCGGGCGAGCCCGCGGACGCGTACTGGCGTCAGCAGCTCGACGAGGCGGAGAGAGAGTACAACCAGGTATTATACATACAGTCTAGAGGCGGGCTGGCCGGGCGAGCCCGCGGACGCGTACTGGCGTCAGCAGCTCGACGAGGCGGAGAGAGAGTACAACCAGGTATTATACATACAGTCTAGAGGCGGGCTGGCCGGGCGAGCCCGCGGACGCGTACTGGCGTCAGCAGCTCGACGAGGCGGAGAGAGAGTACAACCAGGTATTATACATACAGTCTAGAGGCGGGCTGGCCGGGCGAGCCCGCGGACGCGTACTGGCGTCAGCAGCTCGACGAGGCGGAGAGAGAGTACAACCAGGTATTATACATACAGTCTAGAGGCGGGCTGGCCGGGCGAGCCCGCGGACGCGTACTGGCGTCAGCAGCTCGACGAGGCGGAGAGAGAGTACAACCAGGTATTATACATACAGTCTAGAGGCGGGCTGGCCGGGCGAGCCCGCGGACGCGTACTGGCGTCAGCAGCTCGACGAGGCGGAGAGAGAGTACAACCAGGTATTATACATACAGTCTAGAGGCGGGCTGGCCGGGCGAGCCCGCGGACGCGTACTGGCGTCAGCAGCTCGACGAGGCGGAGAGAGAGTACAACCAGGTATTATACATACAGTCTAGAGGCGGGCTGGCCGGGCGAGCCCGCGGACGCGTACTGGCGTCAGCAGCTCGACGAGGCGGAGAGAGAGTACAACCAGGTATTATACATACAGTCTAGAGGCGGGCTGGCCGGGCGAGCCCGCGGACGCGTACTGGCGTCAGCAGCTCGACGAGGCGGAGAGAGAGTACAACCAGGTATTATACATACAGTCTAGAGGCGGGCTGGCCGGGCGAGCCCGCGGACGCGTACTGGCGTCAGCAGCTCGACGAGGCGGAGAGAGAGTACAACCAGGTATTATACATACAGTCTAGAGGCGGGCTGGCCGGGCGAGCCCGCGGACGCGTACTGGCGTCAGCAGCTCGACGAGGCGGAGAGAGAGTACAACCAGGTATTATACATACAGTCTAGAGGCGGGCTGGCCGGGCGAGCCCGCGGACGCGTACTGGCGTCAGCAGCTCGACGAGGCGGAGAGAGAGTACAACCAGGTATTATACATACAGTCTAGAGGCGGGCTGGCCGGGCGAGCCCGCGGACGCGTACTGGCGTCAGCAGCTCGACGAGGCGGAGAGAGAGTACAACCAGGTATTATACATACAGTCTAGAGGCGGGCTGGCCGGGCGAGCCCGCGGACGCGTACTGGCGTCAGCAGCTCGACGAGGCGGAGAGAGAGTACAACCAGGTATTATACATACAGTCTAGAGGCGGGCTGGCCGGGCGAGCCCGCGGACGCGTACTGGCGTCAGCAGCTCGACGAGGCGGAGAGAGAGTACAACCAGGTATTATACATACAGTCTAGAGGCGGGCTGGCCGGGCGAGCCCGCGGACGCGTACTGGCGTCAGCAGCTCGACGAGGCGGAGAGAGAGTACAACCAGGTATTATACATACAGTCTAGAGGCGGGCTGGCCGGGCGAGCCCGCGGACGCGTACTGGCGTCAGCAGCTCGACGAGGCGGAGAGAGAGTACAACCAGGTATTATACATACAGTCTAGAGGCGGGCTGGCCGGGCGAGCCCGCGGACGCGTACTGGCGTCAGCAGCTCGACGAGGCGGAGAGAGAGTACAACCAGGTATTATACATACAGTCTAGAGGCGGGCTGGCCGGGCGAGCCCGCGGACGCGTACTGGCGTCAGCAGCTCGACGAGGCGGAGAGAGAGTACAACCAGGTATTATACATACAGTCTAGAGGCGGGCTGGCCGGGCGAGCCCGCGGACGCGTACTGGCGTCAGCAGCTCGACGAGGCGGAGAGAGAGTACAACCAGGTATTATACATACAGTCTAGAGGCGGGCTGGCCGGGCGAGCCCGCGGACGCGTACTGGCGTCAGCAGCTCGACGAGGCGGAGAGAGAGTACAACCAGGTATTATACATACAGTCTAGAGGCGGGCTGGCCGGGCGAGCCCGCGGACGCGTACTGGCGTCAGCAGCTCGACGAGGCGGAGAGAGAGTACAACCAGGTATTATACATACAGTCTAGAGGCGGGCTGGCCGGGCGAGCCCGCGGACGCGTACTGGCGTCAGCAGCTCGACGAGGCGAAGAGAGAGAACAACCAGGTATTATAATAAAAGGTGTCAGGCCATAGACAAATTGACTCTGCCAATTTGAATACAAAAATCCGTGCTGTGGAACAGAAAAGGTTAAAGAATTGTCTAGTTTCCATAACACAAACCTTATTGAGCTTACTATGCGGCTAATTCGATTTGTGTAAGATTGTCCCCTATTTATTTATTGTTTCCGAACCTGGGGGTAAAACAGATTTCCTTTGGGGGTAACAGAGTTGGTATCTACAATGGATTCATAGATAGGCTGTATTAGCGGTAATTTAAAATGGGGATAATGAAGGAGGACTGGGTTAAAGGTATCAGGTTCGAATCCTGTTTCACATCATCTTGTATGAAGTCATCGTAGAAACTGTACCTTCTCATAGACCAATTTTTGATTTTAAAGTTGAGCTTGGTTATAATCGTTTTATCACTAAACTTAAGTTCAGGATCATACGATAGAACCTCGAAAACTGATGACCGTATAATAGTCGGTAAAATCTCGGCCTAGTGATTGAAACGCCCGCCGTGCAGAACATTTTATGGCGCCGTTTACAGCAAAGACGTGCGTTTCCATCACCAGGCCCTGGCTTCAAGCTACTGCCTCTCTTACTCTTACTACTTCCCTTCATATTAAATTTCTATCTATTATTACATAAAAATGTCACCTTTTCTTTTAGAATCTGTTGGTGTATTCTTTTAAAAAGTCTAACCATTTTTGAGCATGTAGTGTGGCTACTTACAATTCGCAGTTTGACTTGTTGCATGTTGATCGAAAGAATACATCAACTAGTTGAGATTGAGTAGATAACCACTCAACACAAAGTCTCCATAAATGTCCTACGTAGCTCAATAAAAGATATAAATAATTATTAATTATTCTCATGAACAATATATTGAATTACAGGATTGGTTGGACTAACTGAATGCATATTTACCTTTAATTAATATAAAGTTTGTTCGTTGTGCCATTTGCCGTGCTCCCCGCGGGCGAGCCGGGCCCGACCGCGCGCGCACCCCGCGCGTCCCCCGGCCCCCCCGCGGAGACATAACCATAGATAATGTAGAGTGTGAACGATTAAAACACTAGTACAGTGTGCTTGACTTATGTGTGTACTAACGTGGAGGGAGCGGTCGTGGCTGCGGCGGACCGTGCCAGCGCCGCGCAGCTGAAGACGAGCGGCCGCGCGCGGTGGCTCGTGGCCAGAGCGCTGGATGCCGCGGCGGAGAAGAAGAGAGACAACGCTCTGCTGGGAAGAGCGATAGCAGCATACCTCGAGCTGCTCAAGATGAACGAACGCTTGACGGATAAGAAGCTGCTTGAAATAGCGGAGAGGACTATCAACAGGATACAGTTTAGAGGTGAGGGTGCTGTAATATTTGATATTGATGAGTCTCAGTCCGTTGCAAACTTATATTTAGATATAGGTATGGGTATGTATTAGTACATTTGATTCGTGAACAATTTAAAACACTGCCAACAGATTATTCTTTTGTTAAAACCTTTTTTTTTTTCATTGTTAGGCACCTACCTTAACGCCGAGCCAGTCTATCGTCTGCTCATACGACGGTTTCCCGATGAGCCCTCTCACAGGACCAACCTAACAGTCATGTTCCTTATGGCCAATAGGTAAAACAAATATTTGATACCTAATCACATAATATCAATGTTTACTCAAGGAACACCGACTTATTTTCATAACACGTTGTTTCAGAGGCGACTTAGCCGAAGAAGCGCTCAAAGAGACCCTCAAACGCTGGCCCAACGACCGGCTAGCTCTAGCTCAATACGGATTCATACTAAAAACCCAACACAATCGTCTCGAAGAAGCGCTGGATCACTTACAGAGAGCGCTCGAAGGTGACACCGGCGCCGCTACAGAACCAAGATTCTATTACCATTTGGGCGACACTTTACTACTACTTGGCCGATTTGTAGAAGCTCATGAGGTCCACAAGAGAGGCGCCGCTCATGGCCACTTCCTCTCTCCTGCACAAAGGTCGCTATACAACGTTCCCAAACTCGAGGGCCGACCGTGGTGGCGTATAGAGGACACGCCATACGTTAAACTAGCGCACGACCTAGAAACCAACTGGGAGGAAATCCTTAAAGAGGGGGAGGCGGCGAAAGCGCTATACGAGCAAGAGAAGGAGGGTCTGAAAGAGAGAGGGGAATGGTCGCAGCTGGATCTGTTCGTGAGAGGGAGGGAGATAGAGGGGCGGTGCGCGCGAGCGCCTGTTACTTGCGCGGTGGTGAGAAGGGAGGTAGGTCTTACGAAACGACTCTTAACAAATAAAAAAATTGTAGGCTCTTTTTCCGAAAGTATACGGAGCCTAATTTTGACCTTGCGCTCACAGCGTAGTTTGTACATTTGGCGTCTACCAATCGTTGACTCTCTCCCAACTTGGAAGACATAAATAAAGGGTGATAAACTGCCTCATTTCTCAATCAAGATTTCGCTACTGCCTATGATGTTTTGATCAAGCTGCGAATTTCAACTTTGCAAAAACCTGACATGCGCGATAGTTGTTTCCTTAATTCCAATACTGGTAGGTTTTTGGCGAGCAAGCAATGGTGGCACACGAGTGTCTAGTTTTTAAGCTAAGTATACGTCGGTCGACCGCTTATCTGAGATGGTGCTGGAGGGTAGCTCGCTACCCGCACGGTGCCCTTTGATGTATCCCTTGTGTTGTGAGTTAGAACTCGGCCGAGCCTAAAAGACTCGAGCAGCCAGGGTTCACGCGAGATTTCGCAGTACTGCATAACGCTAGTTTTGGTTTAACGGCTGGTGTCCTCAAGGCTCGGCCGAGCGCTAAAGCACTACGCTACCCCTGTCCGGTCACAGGCGCCATTTCGTTAAACGATAGTCAGTCATGACCTAAGACCTACTCGTAATATCGCAGATAGCGGCGGCGGGTTGCCGACGCGGCCAGGTCAAGTTCAGCTCGATGCGCGCCGGGACGCGCGTGCGGCCACACGTGGGGCCCACCAACTGCCGGCTGCGGATGCATCTCGGGCTCAGCAACACCAAGGATACCTTCTTACGGGTCCATAAGGAAACCAGGTGATTTGTGATGACTGGCTCTATACTTATTGTTGGTGCTCCAAATATAGACTTCATAGACGACTACAATGACGCCTATACTTGGAGAATTATAGGCTCTCACGCCGAATTCTTTACTGGCTCTTATGATAAGTGTGCTGGAGATAGTCTTTTTAGTGTTCCCGCACCAAAATTGGTCCAACAGAACACTTATGCGATCTCTCGGTGTCTGTCCGTCTGTCTCGGCAAGTTTCAAAGGCCTTTTGACATATGTCGGTGAAATTTATTATAGATATAGGAATTTAAGGCCTAAGGTATGATCATTATTGTGCGTAATTTAACGTAAACTACGAGTTTCTTTGATAACTGACTTCGTTTGATCAAGTCCTGTTAGAATGCTTTAAATTTAAATGATTATTACCTGTTGTTTTAGGCAGTGGAAGACTGGCAAAGTGTTCGTGTTCGACGACAGCTTCGAGCACGAGGTGTGGCACAACGGCACCGGCTCCCGGCTCGTGCTCATCGTGGACGTGTGGCACCCCGGGCTCAGCGCCGCCGAGCGCCGGCAGCTACCCGCCATCTAGTGTGGACACTGTTGTGTCCGCTGTGGCACCCCGGGCTCAGCGCCGCCGAGCGCCGGCAGCTACCCGCCATCTAGTGTGGACACTGTTGTGTCCGCTGTGGCACCCCGGGCTCAGCGCCGCCGAGCGCCGGCAGCTACCCGCCATCTAGTGTGGACACTGTTGTGTCCGCTGTGGCACCCCGGGCTCAGCGCCGCCGAGCGCCGGCAGCTACCCGCCATCTAGTGTGGACACTGTTGTGTCCGCTGTGGCACCCCGGGCTCAGCGCCGCCGAGCGCCGGCAGCTACCCGCCATCTAGTGTGGACACTGTTGTGTCCGCTGTGGCACCCCGGGCTCAGCGCCGCCGAGCGCCGGCAGCTACCCGCCATCTAGTGTGGACACTGTTGTGTCCGCTGTGGCACCCCGGGCTCAGCGCCGCCGAGCGCCGGCAGCTACCCGCCATCTAGTGTGGACACTGTTGTGTCCGCTGTGGCACCCCGGGCTCAGCGCCGCCGAGCGCCGGCAGCTACCCGCCATCTAGTGTGGACACTGTTGTGTCCGCTGTGGCACCCCGGGCTCAGCGCCGCCGAGCGCCGGCAGCTACCCGCCATCTAGTGTGGACACTGTTGTGTCCGCTGTGGCACCCCGGGCTCAGCGCCGCCGAGCGCCGGCAGCTACCCGCCATCTAGTGTGGACACTGTTGTGTCCGCTGTGGCACCCCGGGCTCAGCGCCGCCGAGCGCCGGCAGCTACCCGCCATCTAGTGTGGACACTGTTGTGTCCGCTGTGGCACCCCGGGCTCAGCGCCGCCGAGCGCCGGCAGCTACCCGCCATCTAGTGTGGACACTGTTGTGTCCGCTGTGGCACCCCGGGCTCAGCGCCGCCGAGCGCCGGCAGCTACCCGCCATCTAGTGTGGACACTGTTGTGTCCGCTGTGGCACCCCGGGCTCAGCGCCGCCGAGCGCCGGCAGCTACCCGCCATCTAGTGTGGACACTGTTGTGTCCGCTGTGGCACCCCGGGCTCAGCGCCGCCGAGCGCCGGCAGCTACCCGCCATCTAGTGTGGACACTGTTGTGTCCGCTGTGGCACCCCGGGCTCAGCGCCGCCGAGCGCCGGCAGCTACCCGCCATCTAGTGTGGACACTGTTGTGTCCGCTGTGGCACCCCGGGCTCAGCGCCGCCGAGCGCCGGCAGCTACCCGCCATCTAGTGTGGACACTGTTGTGTCCGCTGTGGCACCCCGGGCTCAGCGCCGCCGAGCGCCGGCAGCTACCCGCCATCTAGTGTGGACACTGTTGTGTCCGCTGTGGCACCCCGGGCTCAGCGCCGCCGAGCGCCGGCAGCTACCCGCCATCTAGTGTGGACACTGTTGTGTCCGCTGTGGCACCCCGGGCTCAGCGCCGCCGAGCGCCGGCAGCTACCCGCCATCTAGTGTCGACACTGTTGTGTCCGCTGTGGCACCACGGGCTCAGCGCCGCCGAGCGCCGGCAGCTACCCGCCATCTAGTGTCGACACTGCTGTGTCCGCTGTGGCACCCCGGGCTCAGCGCCGCCGAGCGCCGGCAGCTACCCGCCATCTAGTGTCGACACTGTTGTGTCCGCTGTGGCACCCCGGGCTCAGCGCCGCCGAGCGCCGGCAGCTACCCGCCATCTAGTGTCGACACTGCTGTGTCCGCTGTGGCACCCCGGGCTCAGCGCCGCCGAGCGCCGGCAGCTACCCGCCATCTAGTGTCGACACTGCTGTGTCCGCTGTGGCACCCCGGGCTCAGCGCCGCCGAGCGCCGGCAGCTACCCGCCATCTAGTGTCGACACTGTTGTGTCCGCTGTGGCACCCCGGGCTCAGCGCCGCCGAGCGCCGGCAGCTACCCGCCATCTAGTGTCGACACTGCTGTGTCCGCTGTGGCACCCCGGGCTCAGCGCCGCCGAGCGCCGGCAGCTACCCGCCATCTAGTGTCGACACTGCTGTGTCCGCTGTGCCGTGCGTGTCATAACGGACTCAGCGCCGGCAGCTACCCGCCATCTAGTGTCGACACTGCTGTGTCCGCTGTGCCGTGCGTGTCATAACGGACTCAGCGCCGGCAGCTACCCGCCATCTAGTGTCGACACTGCTGTGTCCGCTGTGCCGTGCGTGTCATAACGGACTCAGCGCCGGCAGCTACCCGCCATCTAGTCTCGACACTGTTGTGTCCGCTATGCCGTGCGTGTCATAACGGACTCAGCGCCGGCAGCTACCCGCCATCTAGTCCCGACACTGTTGTGTCCGCTGTGCCGTGCGTGTTACAACAAACTCAGCGCTGCCAGCTGTCCGCCATCTAGGCTCGACGACACGGTTGTATCCGCTGTGCCATAAGAACGGAGCTACGCCATCTAGCAGGCTGTCCCGACGACACTGTAGAGGCAGTTGTGCCACGACGCGTGTCACAACGGACGCGCTGCCAGTTGCCCTCGCGAAGCCCGCCCACGTCACGCAGCATGTTGTCGTTATACACGCGACACCCAGTGGAAACAACTTGGAGTAAACAAACATTAGTTATACTTTAAGGACAAGTTTGTTCTGGGAGTTGGTATAGTCTGCTCCTTATCGTTGGTTGTTATAGTGGGTTTAAACCAAAACTACGGAAAATGTTGAATTTTCTTAACGTAAAATCGGTACCTAGTTTGGTATAATCCCACCATGAGAAATATTCCATATATTATAGGAAAAAGTACACACACAAGTACGTAGCTCGGTTCTAGCGAGCATTGTACTCGTTTGTTTAATTGTAAATAAGGCAATATTTATTATTGTTCAATAAATTGATATTGTTAAATATTTCTTGTATTAAATTCTGAGCTCACTGTGAACATGTATTTATGAAATCTCAAAAAATCTCCGCTCTGTATTTTGTTCAGCAATTTTTGCATTTGTCTTAGAAAGGCGTTGATTGAATATTGTGATATGATTGTTGAGATTTCTTTGTTTATTTTAAGGTAATTTAAGACTTATTAACCGACTTCAAAAAAGGAGGAGGTTCGCAATTCGACAATTTTTTTTTGTGTGTTTCCCGTTTGGTCCCGTTGTCACCAAAAAATGTCCAGTTCTGATGATGGGATCCTGGAGAAATAGACGGAACTGTTCAAATTTTATGGGCAAACTTGAAGCAATTTGGCTACTGATTTGAAGTCGGTTAAAACTTTGTTTTTAAAGTAAATTATTTTGTTTATTAATGAAGTGAATATAATTCCAATGCTCGATTACAAGCTAGTTTTATTTTTTTGGTATGATCTGACTGTTATTGTGCTGTTGTGTATTAAAATAACAATTCGACCTCTACTCTGGTCATATCTTAACATTTAAACACAGTGTCAATGTTCGATTATTGCTGCTAAATATTTATGCAAAAGTTAGTAATCAACAAGCTTTGACGGTTGAAATGATTTCA
Source organism: Epinotia brunnichana (assembly GCA_963854355.1). Classification (NCBI taxonomy): domain Eukaryota; kingdom Metazoa; phylum Arthropoda; class Insecta; order Lepidoptera; family Tortricidae; genus Epinotia; species Epinotia brunnichana. The sequence continues at coordinate 13,574,121 of OY977938.1, forward strand.
TTCAGAGTATTTCTATAATAGTATTTTTCACAATCGTGTTATAATAGAGAGCTTTTTAGTCGAGTACCGTGTTTAGGCCACGAAGCTTGCTGAGTGGCCTAAGTAAGGTACGAGATTAAAAAGCTTGATTATAACACTATTGTGAACAATACTTTTTGTACGAGTTCATTAAAATTAATTTTCTACGAGTCAACTGAACTAATTAAACAAACTCGATACTTTTGAAACGAAGTGCAGCTCATCGCTCGTACGCTTGTTGATATCTTAAAAGACATCAACGAGCGTACGACATCAAAGCGATTCTATTGGTCCAATTCATTACAGTTCAGTAAAGCAGCCACGTGATTGGTCGAATTTATTTTAGTTGTCTGGAGCGTATCGAAAAGTAGTTATTTCGATTGTTTCGACAGTAACATGGACTACAACTATGAAAAGAGTGACGTTGCAGTATTCTCTATGAAATCTTAATACACATATTTTAATAGTCGAGTACAAAAAATTAATTATAATGGCAACAATATCGTTGTTGATTATGCTATTATGTATGAGTATAGCCGGTGAGAAGATTGGAATGGACGAATCGAATGTGTCTTGATTTTACCAACATTAGGTATACAGGATTGAAAGTTAAAACGGGGCAGTAAGGGCAGCTACTAGATCCCTTGCCGCCACGCAAAAATGGCATTAGGATTTCATTCCTAACGTTTTATGTGATGACAATCTACATTCACAGATTTTTTAAAAAAAGTAGTCAGCGAGAAAATCATAAATTTTGACGAAATTTTTTTAATGCTATTCGATCCCATTTCTATTAAGGATCAAAATACTCTTTGGGACCGACTAAGGTTTGACTACTAGAACGCCCAGAAATCAAAGAAAACTTTTTCCATACAGTTAGTATGGGAATCCCAAAGTGCAAGTAGTCCTTAGACGATCATCAAATTGTATAGGACGGACATAACTTCATTTAGATTAGAGATGAGAGAATTCATTCCTTTGTTAAAACAAAAACTAACATATTTACACCCGTATTTATTAACGTTAATAGTATGTGGACAGTAGTCACGAGCGGAGCGGAGGTGCTGTAAAACCCTTACCTTAGTAAATTTTAAATTATGAAGTTGCATGCTCAATTACAAGCTAGTTTTATTTTGTACTATGATCTGAGCTGTGATAATTATCAAAAGGGATAAATGAAACCGTTATCTTATGCGTAAGTGTGTATTTGGTATAAAATTACCTGAAAAGTTTGTCTTAAAAATAAACTAAAAATAATTACTCGTCTTAAAACTAATAAAGCTCATTTTTTCTAGTAATTAAGTATTGGACCACATTTGTAACGTTTCACAACATACACCTCGTATGACTACAATTATCTTAAATGGTTGAACTACGCGTATGTGATTCAGATCTAACACTCATAATAGTGTATAATTTTATTAGTTATGCTACTTGGACGGAGGTCATTAGTTCATTACATTACAAAGGACACTTGGCAAGCCTACAATTATCGGTACAATTCGCGCCAGATATGGTATGCGTCTCTGAAGTTAGCCTCAACTCGCGTCCCGTACACCCGTTGAACGCAGTACGCAGACGCAATCTTATGTGGCGCGTAGGTACTGTAAAGATGTTTAAGCATACTATAAGAATTGAGATTCTTTCAGTGGTATTGTGTTGTTGTGTAGAAAAATAACAATTCAACCTCTAGTCAAATCTTAACATTTAAACACAGTGTCAGTGTTCGATTATTGCTGCAAAATATTTATACAAAAGCTTGTAATCAACAAGCTGGTTGGAATGATTTCATTCAGAGTATATCTATAAAATTAACTATAATGGCAACAATATCGTTGTTAATATGCTATTACGAGTATAGCCCGTGAGAAAATTGGAATGGACGAATGTTTCTTGAGTTTACCAACATTATATAAACTATCCTAATACTTGTTAGTAATTCGGTCTTATTCAAACATTTAATTTAAATCAAATGAAATCATAAAAAAACACATCTTACAATCAACAGACAAAATAATACCTATCACGATCCTAAATCTAACAAGATAGTTGCAACAGCGTAAAAGGAATGTATTTTATACATCACAACAAAGAGATTCATAGAAGAACACAGAAGTCTTAAACAATGCTATAGGACTTTTGGAATCACGTCTAAGGTATTATCAAACGGTCGCAAACGACTTTACTCTCAAATACCAGACAGCAGAGTATAACATTAAAAAATACTCCATGAACTAAATGATTTGCACCTGATGTTATTAAAAAAAACTGGCGTCACGAGAATGCGCTCATTTGATGATACCGTGTGGGATTGAACGATCATCATAAAAGGCACTTCACACAAGATGATAAAATTGGGCTAGAAATCAGAATCACTGGAACAAGGCACATAGGGAAACGTGGAGAAGATTGTAAGGCATCATGGTGTAGTCGGACTACTGGTAGGCGTTGTAGTCGGACTGCTGGTAGGCGGGCGGGCCGGGCGCCTGCGGCGTGGCGCGCGCGCTGTACGGCGGCGCCGGCGGCGGCAGCGCCTCCCAGCCGCCGCCGTACTCCTGCTGCACGTTGCCGTACGTCGGGCTCGGCTCGTAGCCCCGGCCGCACGGCCCGGCCACGTCGTACCCGCGGTGCGGCGCCGTGTCGTAGCGCTGCGCGGCGGCCATCGCCTCGGGCTCGCAGGGCTCCGGGTCGGGCGCGTGGTACGAGGCGGGGCGCGCGGCGTGGAAGTTGGAGTAGGAGGAGTGGGCGGAGGTGGGGCGGGACGTGCGGGGCTCGCGCGGCAGCGACGCGGTGGAGGCGAGGTAGCCGTTGTTGCGGTAGGAGCGCCGCGAGCGCCGCACGGACGAGCCGGCGCCGCGCGTCCCCGACCTGCGCTTCACTCTACGCGGCGTCATCGGTTTCAGTGAGCTTTCGCTCACATTCGTTTCCGTCGGGCTGAGCTCTATCGTGTAAACTGGCCGTCGCGGCAAGGTGCCTTTGACTGCAAACAGAAATATGGCGATATTCAATCTGATAACAACAACACCGTACAGACAGCAACCATCAAATACATCGTAGTGTAAACTAAATATTATAAAGAGATATACAGATTATCAGTTTGTATATAAACAGTAACTGCAGGAACCCGATTTAAAAAAATATTTTTCATCTCTCCTGTTCTGAAAGTTAACTTATCGTGGGCATATAGCCAGGTGGAAAATTGCGTTTTCTACCCTAGGTAATTTTTAGGGTTCCGTACTCAAAGAGTTAAACGGGACCCTATTACTTAGACTACGCTGTCCGTCCGTCTGTCTGTCACCAGGCTGTATCTCAAGAACCGTGATAGGTAGAGAGTTGAAATTTATGTATTTCTGTTGCCCCTGGCCCTATAACAACAAATACTAAAAACAAAAAAAAATATTTTTTTAAGACGGACTCTCATACAAAAAACGTGATTTTTTTGCCGTTTTTATAGATAATCTGTCACCAGGCCTCAAGGGGTCTGTCTCAAGAACCGTGATAGCTAGAGAGTTGAAATTTTCACAGATTATGTATTTCTGTTGCCGCTATAACAACAAATACTAAAAACAAAATAAAACATTTTTTTAAGGGGGGCTCCCATACAACAAACGTGATTTTTTGCCGTTTTTATAGATAATGGTACGGAACCCTTCGTGCGCGAGTCCAACTCGCACTTGGCCGGTTTTTTTTTATTGTTACGGTCAGCCACGGAGTCGAGGATAATTGAATTACTTCATGTTACTACAATAAAAACGTTACATACATCTAAACTCAGCTATATAGGTACATTAAGCTATGGGTTCATTATGACGATGTTGATAAAGCTCTTTTACAGTTCGTATTTTTTTTCTTAACCCTTCGTATGTGGTAGGTAAAAAAAAACGTGAGTTCAAGCCTCGGTTGCACCGTATAGACCAAATAAAATTGTTCGCAAAAAAAAATCATAAAGTTGACAGTAAAATGTGATCAGGATCCTGACCAAACACAGAAGAAGGGTTAATTACAGTAAATCAACATTTAAAATTATTTCTGTAAATTTCGGCTGCCCGCCATAATGCCATGACACTTTCATTTTTCACCTTTAGGCATGGCCCTCTAGATTATAGTATACAATCTGTAAGAGTTAACTTTTGACACTAATCTTATGAATTCTACCTTCTATCTTCTACCTTCTATATATATGAAGCTAAGAGCTATCGTTTAACTGGTAGTTTTCATTAATTGCAAGGGGGCATAGTTTACATCAAATAAAGTTAATTTCTCTAAGAAAGTAAGATATTCAATGTTTAATTTTATCAGTTTTGCAGATTTAACCGGTGTAAATGGCTGTTAACTGTGACTTCATAACAGCTTTTAAAATTTTGTATGGTTCCTATACACTACAAGAAGGTTTACAAAGTGAGTTCGTTCGATATAACATATTTTTACATACATATTTTTATTTCATGTGTTTCAAGACCCTTGTAAGTACATTATGGGAACCGATACCGGGAACTATTGAATGACCTGGGTACCAAAAACAAGGTAATTTTACGTTGGGTCCCAGGGCATGCAGGCATCGAGGGAAATGAAAAGGCTGATGAGCTTGCACGAGCGGGGGCGAAGGGTACACACTGCGGACCAGAGCCGTTCTGTGGTATCCCTAAAAGTCTAACCAAGCTCACTCTAAAAGCCTATTGTTACTACAAGACCATTCAAGCCTGGAGAGCTAACCCAGGACTGAAACATTCCAAGGCACTTATTAGAGCCTTTAGCAAAAAGGCGTCTTCTGACGCCTTGGCGCTAAGTAGGAACCGTCTACGCATGCTGGTCAGGGTGCTTACTGGGCACTGCCGCCTAAATAAGCACATGCAAACGATAGGACTGTGTGACACAAGGCAGTGCAGACTCTGCTTTGAAGCAGAGGAGACGCCTACACACATCCTAACCGATTGCCCTTGCCTCATGCGCAGTCGTAACTCCTTCCTGGGCAAACACATCATGTGCCCGGAGGAGATCAAATTTCTTGAGTTCAACAAAATCCTGCAATTCTTCGAGTTTGCAGGACTTGACCAAGAATTGTAGTAAGTGGCGATCACAATAGATCAGCGATGGTCGCAGTGATAAGGGCTTTGACAGCCCGAAAGCCACTACCAGAATAATAATAATAAGTACATTATGACAATAACCTGCTACATAAATGAATTTGTACAAACATTGAAAATGCTATGAAGCATGTGTTGTTGTGTTCCTGGTGGTGAGTAAGGTCGCCAGAGCTCCCTAGGATGCGCTGTGTTGGGAGTGAGGGACCTGCATGCCAACACAGCGAATCCTCAAGTGAATAAAGGGTCGGCAACGCGCTAGTGGTTCTTCTGAAGTCACAAGAGTCCATAGGCTACGGTAACTGCTTAACAGGTCATAAGCTTGTTTGCCACCGTCGTAAAAAAAAAACGGCCAAGTGCGAGTCGGACTCGCGCACGATGGGTTCCGTACCGTTATCTATAAAAAAACTATTTTATTCTGTGTTTTTAGTATTTGTTGTTATAGCGGCAACAGAAATACATCATCTGTGAAAATTTCAGCTGGAACTATCATGGTATCAGTCTATCAGTGAGATACAGCCTGACAGAGACAGACGGACGGACGGACGGACAGCGGAGTCGTAGTAATAGGGTCCCGTTTTACTCTTTGAGTACAAAAAAATCGTAACAAATTATGCACAACAGCTAAACATATTAAAATTGGTTCTCATAAAAAATTAAAATAAATAAACATGATATTCGCGCTTCCGAACACGCATTTCTATCTCGCTCACACTTATGCTCAGTGAGAGGGAGAGTAGACCACGAGCCTACGTCGGCTTAAAACAATGGCGAGACAAGGAAGGTTTTTTTATATCTCACCTGAAGCCCCTGATGGTTTCATTCTCTTAAACGACTCAACAGCCAGCATTATAGACAGCGGCAACGCGGTGATTGTTAGTAAAGCTGCGACCGCAGACTGCGTGAGCTCGACATGGTGCCAAGGCACGAAGCAGCCGTCGACGCGCGTCGGCCGGAAGGAACCCGGCCCGTCGTCCTCACTCCACACCGGTTGGCAGCCCCAGCCGTTGCCCTCCCACCAGCTGATGCTGCCCGTACCTAGAGATAGAAGACCGCTTTCCTGTAATATATACAAAAACATAAATAAATAATAAATATTACGGGACAATCTTACACAAATCAACCTAGGCCCACGGTAAGCTCAATAAGGCTTGTGTTGTGGGTACTAGGCGATGATATATATAATAGATAAATACATATAGATACTTATATACATATATATAATCCATAACTCAGGAACAAATATTCGTGATAAACACACAAATAAATGCCCTGACCGGGATTCGAACCCCGGACCTCCAGCTTCGTAGACAGTGTCACTACCAACTGGGCTATGGAGGCCGTTAATGTTAAGACCTATCCAAACTAAATAATTATTTTCAAGGTGAAAAATTTAAGAATTATTCGCCACTTTTGAACCAGCGCTTTTGCATTCCGTGCACTGCTCTTACCAACTGAGCTATCTTGATATATCTAGCATATATTTTGACTTCATTGTGTGACTCACTCTTTGCAACAAATTTTTCAATAATGGGCAAAAATCCTGCACATAGCTAAGATTTTTTTTGTATTTTTACTTCAATAGAAAATATAAAGCGCGCACGTTCGGGCGAGGTGTGCGTCTGGTGTAGACACAGCTATTGGTTCACAGTCATTCATATATATGACTCATTGTCATTGATTAACAATTTGTCAAGGTCAAATTATTGTTAGAATCTAGGAAGATTTGAATGGAATTTCAGGTTATTTCATACAACCTCCACTGACTTCTACCAAAAGACAAAGATTCAACATTGCAATCAAGGATGACCACACTGATTGCACTATTAATGTAATGCCCAACTCCATTGCAATACCCAGAACTTAAGGTGGTGACTCACTAAAGCAGTAACAATGATGTTGATGATTTTGATGACTCACTGCTAACTGAATATTTTAAAAGGCATCACGCTATAATATTATATTACCAATCCCTCATAATCATTTGAATCATACATACTTAGAAAAGTTGAAAAACCCCTGACTTTTTAATTTCAAAGTTTGATATATTATCTCAAGAACCGCTGATCCGATTTTGTTGAAACGTAGCTAAGAACCATCTCGATCACGTCAGCTTTCGGATAAAAAAAAACCGCATTCAAATCTGTCTATTTGTTTAAGAGCTACAATGGCACACACAAATACACAGTAACATCAAACTTATAACACCCCTCTTTTTCCGTCAGGGGTTAAAAATACAATTTGTAATTGTAATCCAGTAACTATTCATCCAGAGCATGCGTCAAATCTGGTAATTGTGATTTTTTGCAGACTTGTTTATGATGTTGGCCCTCGTAGTTTGTGACCTTGAGCGCGGAACGCAACTTTGTCAAAAATCGAAAATACCGCGAAAGTTTTCATTATAACCCTAAAGGACTAGTTTTACGTTTTTAAAGTAGACTAGATTTGCTACAATATGAGACTAAAATTGTCTCTGTAGACCCAATAGTTTCCGAGATAATAAAACCTTTCAGTTTATAATTTTTGGAACTTCGCAACACTAGCAAACTCCGTTGGGGGTACTTGGAACTTCATACCGCTACAGTTGTTTGAGCGACATCAAAAAAATTTAGGAGTACAGAAAAATTATGAATTTTGAAATGCTTTATCTCGGAAACTATTGGGTCTACAGAGACAATTCTGGTCTCATCTTGTAGCAAATTTAGTTTACTTTAAAAACGTCCTTGAAAGGTTTTATCAAAAAGGAGTCCTTTAGGGATTTCACGGTATATTCGATTTTTGACAAAGTTTCGTTTGGCGCTCGAGGTCACAAACTTCATAAACAAGTCTGCAAAAAATCAGAACTACCGGATTTGACGCAAACTACCCCGTACTTTCAGGCGACAAAGTTACTGGATTATTGGCATAGTAAGCAGTTTTTCTTAAATGTAGCATGCTGTGTATGATCGCAACTAGAAATGCAATGGATATTTGGTATTCTGCAGAATCAGTATAATTCTATTTGTTTTTATTCATCTGAATTGCTATTCTTTAAAGTTTCAGAAGTGTTTGCCTGTCTTTTCTGTGAATTGAATAGTATTTTTTTATTAACAAATTATTCATTCATCTTATTCATAATTAGTATCATGAATAATGAACTATAACTATATTATGTTAAATCAGTATTTGGTGCATCTCTAGTCACAACACAACAACAATTGTCAATATTATCATTGATTAAAAGTATAGAAAAAAAATTACCCTATTTAAGGATCCAAGATTGAGGTAATAGCAAATTAAAAAAATATTCCAAGTTAGCCACATAAAACTCCATATTGCATACTGAAAAAGAAATACAATTCTCATCAGTCATCATCAATTTACAAAAATATGTATAGGCAAAGGTTTTTGAAAAAAATGCACATTCTTTGAATATGAATATAGTTTTATTGCTTACCATAGTACATTGTTTAACAAATAAGTAATAGTTTTTGCAATAGTAAAAGCCTAGTAAACAATATTGAACATAATTATAAATGTCCTAAGGTGCAAGTTGTTTCATCAGGCATAGGGTTTGCAATCCGGATCCTACTTGTATGGAAATATCCGGATCTGGATCTGCGGATCCGGATATTTCCATACAAGTCGGATCCGGGTTGCAAACCCTAATCAGGCACTAAGCTAATATATTTTAAAAGCTATATTTGCACAACAGAGCCATTTAATTCTGTTTAAAATTAGGTCAGCAACATACCTATGAATTAATCAGCTGTGCAATAAGCAAGGAAATAACTCAGGTCACTTACCGCTACTAGGTACTTTGTGATGTATTGAACTGCTCCAAAAGAGCCAAATATTATCAGCAGGATATTAACGAAGTTGGCGATTATGGGTAACCACATGAAGCCCAAAAAGTCAAAAACTTGTCGCTGTACGGTAATGATCTGCAAAGACAAATCGTTATAAACGTATTGTAATTCAAACCAAATAAAATAAAATTCAAATTCTAGGAGAACATACCAATTCAATAATACAAACGGTCAATAACAACCCTCTTAACTCGCAAATAGCCATTTTACGAATCAGATACCCTTTTACTATTTCTCACAAGACTTTAGTTGTTCTTTGTTACAAAAAATATATTTACAAATAAACAAATCCATACTCAATCAAAGGATTGCAGTGTAAGGCAAAGAACAAAGTAGAAATAAATTAAAACATGATTAATAATAAGTTTACAACGATAACGATACGAAACTAAGTAGGAAACCATAGACTAAGATTGCGAAGCCTCAGCTTTTTTTATTTTTAGCAAGTGACAGTTATTCAATTGACAATATAGTTATGTACAACCGCATCCACACGGTCCTGCTTTGCAATCCCGTAAGAAAAAGAAAGAGCAAGGAAACCAAATTACTATATTTAGAGGTCCGAGCCTTCGCTTGACCCACCTTGATATTACGATCGGCTTTTCCCCAAGTAATTTGTCTTACGAGGCCCCTATACCCTACATTTCGGCCATCTTAACTGGCAACACTGGCGTGACGTCACTACCGCACAGACACCAACGCGTGCCGGCTAGCTACTAGCTTCAGTACGCTTTGACTTTTCCCCAAGTAACGACGTGTGTTCGTTCGCAAAGCGATCTATATTATTAAACTACAACGTTTAGTTCTATGAGTAGACGACTAAGGTAAGTCTATTTTTCTTTTTACAGGACCCTACAGGATAACTTAATGTGCCCTGGACGGATGACTTGCCTCCTCCAGGAATCATTAAGTAACATAACGTTTAGTAAAACGTATACGAACAGCGTGCATTTCAACACCTGTTCCTGCTTTAAGCGCAAAAGCACGTTGTGCTAGCTATAAGCGAAATCGGGCCGATTGCTCAATCGGGCCGTCGGCTCGTTCGGCCCGTCGGCTCGATCGGGCCGTCGGCTCAATCGGGCCGTCGGCCCATCGGGCCGTCGCGATGGATCAACTGATCCGTCGGCTCGATCGGCCCGTCGGCTCGACCGGCCCGTCGGCTCAATCGAGCCGTTGCAATTGGGCCGTCGGCCCAACTGGGCCGTCACGACCGATCAATCGATCCGTCACAATCGGGCCGTCGGCCCAGTCGGCCCGTCGGCCCAATCGGCCCGTCGGCCCAATCGGCCCGTCGGCTCAATCGGGCCGTCACGACGGATCAATCGATCCGTCACAATCGGGCCGTCGGCCCAGTCGGCCCGTCGGCCCAATCGGCCCGTCGGCCCGTCGGCCCAGTCGGCCCGTCGGCCCAATCGGCCCGTCGGCTCAATCGGCCCGTCGGCTCAATCGGGCCGTCGCGACGGATCTATCGATCCGTCACGATCGGGCCGTCGGCCCAGTCGGCCCGTCGGCTCAATCGACCCGTCGTCGCAATCGGGCCGTCGGCCCAATCAGCCCGTCGGCCCAATCGGTCCGTCAGCTCAATCGGGCCGTCGCGTCGGTTCAATAGAATCAGATGCCTCGCCCGACCGCCATGCCAATATTATCTAGCTCCATCGGCTAGTAATCGTTCCTTGCGGGGCCAGTCCGACGGTCGATCCAGCAGATTCAACAAGCCAGGCATTCGACCGTCAGATCAGTGCATCAATGATCCGACACCACGCGGGGCCGCCGTTTCAGTATCTCAATCAAACCAACGGCTTAACAGCCTCAGGCAGATGGAACTGGCTGATCAATTGTAAGCCATTGCCAAGCTGAGCTTGGGAATACGCATAAAGAAGAGGGCAAATGCACAAAAGATCTTGACTGGGTCGAAGTGTATCCGAAAGGGCCCCTATCTAGATAAGATAATCCATGGCCAAACAGTCGCAGGAAGCCGTTGAATGAGGGCGGCGGAAGGCTGGTTATCTCGGAGATCATTGTGGCGGGTTTTGCTCTACAGTGGATGTTTTTTGGCTGATATGATGACGGTGACCAATCAGTAGTATATTCCTTGTCGGGAATATGCCAACTATCCAAAAGATCCTTTTCTACATGGCTAACACAGCCTCCTAAGGGAGTAGATCTGCAGCCTATGCGATGCAGCCTGCCAAACACACTGGTCTGCTGAAGAACTGGTGTATAGAAAAAGCTAGTACAAAGAAGCTTATATACAGGATCCCCCAGATCCAGAAAGTTTCGCTATGCTATTTTAACGGTAGATACTTACCTACCGTAGCAAATTGAAGAATTTGAAGAGCGTATCTAATGTACCGCTTATTTACATAAAAGCATAACCTTTTAAAGGCTTGGCTTGTCACTCGAACCATGATTTCTGCCCCGTACTCACAAGTGGCCAAAATACATGGACAAGATCCAGGTGCGGAAAAAATAGGGGCCGGTTCCATGGTGTAATGCTCAGCACTCTGGACTCTGAACCCAGCGATCCGAGTTCACAATGTGCGTAAGAGGCCTCTGTAACCGCAGCACTCTAGTAAATAGCAATGTCGACAAACACGTCTGGCGTTTTAAGACGACATTTGTGCGCTGCTTCCAATAATACTGCGGATCGGGGGATCCAAGCAGTAATATAATTAAATTAAATACAAACCAGCATTCAATCCATGGCCAGTCATCAAATGATTATTTCATAGCTAAAGCAAACTTGTCTAACTCGGACAGCTTTACTACAGAAGCTGAGCTTCCCGTCCCAGAAGCACCCTTGGACACGCTATCCAATACATCCTACGGCCGAGAGCGGAAATTATATCTGTAAGAAGGTCTCGTTACGTGCTCATCTCTAAGACAAAATGTATGCTAAACATCCCGCCATAGATGGCACATTTGTTTGGTAAAAATTGGGAGCTTACAGAAGCGATTAGCCAATACCGACGCAAGTGATAGACTTCCCCGCTGGAAAAATCCTCTCCCTTGTCTATCATTATTCTGGTTACACCCAACAGGAGCTCGGGGTCCACCCAGCACCTAATTACAAGAGTAGGTATTGGTATAGAGTCCTAGTTTTGGCGAAAGCAGCTGCCGTCTGACCTGTCAACCAGGCAGGAAACCAGACCTTGTTGAGGGTATGAGCTTCGTAGAGTGAAAGGACAGCTAGGCTACTATAAGTTTTCAAGAATTCCAAGCAATATGATGGCCTACATCTCGGTTTGGATACCGCTGTTATGGACAAGAACCGGGATCAAAGACTTAAAGTAGCATCCAAAGTACGGGAGCACTCAGTCAGTAACCACTCAAAGTGACTGACGTGGCTCAACCTGCAAGTACTGTTAACATGGCTTAACGGTTCGTTGCAAAGCTAGCAGTAACTAGATATTAAATGATATGCCGTACATAAATAAACACAGGTTCCCAAAAAGACGATGGTACGAGCCAGGATTCGAACCTACTACCTCCAAAAATCAGCTAAACGCAATAAAAAATAAAGTTAAAGCGAGGTACTTCGTCTAAAGGTCGATCAATAGACCAATATGGGTGCAGATAAAGCCTTTCTAAATATAATAAAGGAGATACGGGAGCCCTTTAGCATAAAACCCCATAATTAGCCTCTCCAAACTACCGAAAGCATTATCCGGTGTTGCTATGGAATCGGAAATTAAGGGCCTACAAACAGTTAGGGCGCTAGAGCCGGCTTTAGGCGAACCTAATCTATTCTAGCCGGATCGGACGGGTCTCCTATTCCTTCCTTATTAAAAAGGCACCGGACGGCACCTTTAGGCAGATTTTCAACCTAAAGGCAACAAGTTATTAAAATCAAAAATGCTCAGTTTTATAAACTTCGAAAGCATACTTTCATATGCCAAATATATATTAATGTATATAATAAAGGAACACAGAAAATACTTAAACCTGAAGACAGGAAACAGCAGTTTTCAAACGGTCCGTATGGTCTTTCATACTAACAAACTGCCTAGAGGGGCAACCTTTCCTAATGCAATCGGACAACCAAAATGTTGTGGCATACGTGCAGAAACAAGGTAGTGGCAAGTCATTGGCCAACGGATGACACGATCAATCTTGCATCAATGTTGCCGCATCACAACATCACGCTCACAGCGAGGTATACTTATCCCGGGTTAATAAAACACTGCGGCGCAGCATTTAATTATTTAATCGTATGGCGATCTGTAGAATAAGCGAATATCCATGTGATATTTCTATAGTAGCGCCACTAGCGCCTATTTCGCCGAAAATGTTGTCACTCATTTAGCACCACCCTAAAAACGAAACGTACAGGATAAATCCTGGGGGACGCGAGCAATAGATTGTCCCCCGCGCTGCGCACGGCAGCGCAGTATAACTGAAGGCACGCATGTACAGAAGGTCCTCGGTCTAAAGAAGCAGTTGTATGACAGTTTAAAACACTATAGCACAATCCCGTCCTACCGCATAGCACGTGCTCTTTCGTCTAGTGACTGCTGGTCGTCGTGTGTCGCGTCATGTCGTTGTGGTACAACGCCGACCGTAGTACAATAAGTCACTGTTTGCCGTCTTCAGATAAATTTCGCCTCAGAGGTGTGTGAGAGCCGAGTTTGGACGAAGCGGCAAGAGGGACTCGCCTGGTTACAGCGCGCATACGCACTCGACACCATGAACATCTAGGCGTCCCTGTCGGATACCGTCATGTATATTTTGGTAATGGAGTAGGTACTCCCCTATTGCCGGCAATATTCTTGGAAAATTGCCTGTTCTACATGGTACAAATGACGCTGGAGAACCGATCTTTATCGCAAACAACAGCAGGTTTATTCGCAATCCGAGATCTACATCAGAATTCAAGGGATACTAAAATTGGATGTTCGTAGAGTACGGCTGAAATCAATACAAGGCCGTAAATGTACGAAACCTCCTCAAAATTTCCGGGAGAAAAAGCTTCAAGGACTTTAATCAGTTCTTACTAGATGAAAAAGTGGGTAGCTGAAAACACCTATTCTATTACTGATTTATCTCCGGAATCTCCGGAAAAGTGAGTATCATCCATAGCAATTTTTACTTCATATAGAGCACATCTAGCTCCTACAAACGTCTCTGGACCCAGTCCCGTAAAAAATTACAAGTTTACAAGTCAACTAAATTGGTCGTCCACTAGAGAGAAGTGGAATAAAGGTATATATATGTATGCCAGTATACATTTCAAATAAACAGATCTGGACTGAACGGGCTGAATCGAAGTGGAATCCTTCTGTCGCTGCTTTGAGGAAGACTTATTCATGACTTGGCATTAGTAGGCATTATCATAAACCTATATATACATTTCACAGCTGGACACAGGCCTCTTCTCATGGATGAGAGGGAATGGACACTAGTCCCCACGCTGGCCCAATGTGGGTTGCAGTTACCTGACATATTTCCAGATAGGCCAGCACATCTTATTTCCAAGTGCCGTTGCACACGACTCGGCTAGAAAGATGACGATGGATCTCGCGTCACGTTGCAGCGTTAGATACTAGCCCCATTGATTTAAGTTCGGGTCAAAGACAGGCTACCCAATATACAGATAACCACACTAAGAATCTTAATTTCAGTTACCGGATCAATATGGTTATATCAATATTATATCTTTTACAAATATTAATAACTTCGAAGTCAGCTACGCAGTAATCGAAGAGTCTCTTTATCACTACTAGAGGCACGAGAAGCTAGCAAGTAGTTGAGTGGTCGGGGAAAAAACCGCTTCCAAGAAATTTACATTAACGCTCCGCCTGATTTGACCGACGCAGCAATTGCATGTGTCAACTCTGTCTGCGGCGGTATACATATCAAAGAGATCCTTATTAAAATGCACACTCTTTGTACCATACTACAGGCAAATAGAGTCTGTCTAATGAAAGTAGAGACTAGAAAGTAGCGGCAAATTTAAAAAATCGACGTATTGCAACACCGAGTATAGTGTGAAAGAACGATAATGATACTTGAACAAAAATTATAATTGTCTTACTACTTAGTGTAGCCACGTCTATACAGATTAGTTTCAAAATTGCCCAAATTGTTGGTAAGATAATATCCCAAATCCCAGTATAGTGTATATGACCTAAAAACTTGACCCCATTCAAGTTGTTGCAACCATCTAACAGTAAAATAAAATACCTTTAGACAGATTACAAATTAAGTAATTAGATGCTTATACGTAATTAATCTATAATGTGTCTAAGAAAAGGGGCTAACTTCATGGGTCTCGCTTTATGTAATTCCATTTGCACATTTTTGTGAGGTTATAGCGGAAAAAGTACAGGTTATATGAAATAAAACTTAAACTTCGTTTTACAAGATAAGTTTATTATCAAGTTCAAAAGGTGTACACCTTAGGTACAAGTGTACATAATTTCTTAAATTACATAGGATTCACTGTCTTATTGTATATTTAAGAAGAATAATTAAATTCACTCTCTAAAATCTCAACTTCCATTGAATCCTCCGAAGTGGTCGAGCTGCTACTTCCCACACTAATAATAAATTTATCTATCATGTCTTCTTTGATGTTGTCCCTGTCTTTATATTGGTTTTCAACGTTAATGACGTGATTGATCATTTTATTCCAATCATCTGCTGTTATGCTTGCAAAAGACTCATGGATCAGTTTTTCTGTGTCTTGTGCAGATAACCCTATGTTCTTCTTGGCAATTTTCCTTTTTGCTAGACTCCATATTAGCTCGATAGGATTCAAATCGCAGTGGTATGGAGGCAGCCGTAAAACTTCATGGCCATGTTGCTGAAGTATGTGATTGGCTTCATACACTGGCTCTGGCTTGTATTTGTCAACAAGTACTAACAATTCATCTTTCTTGTGATATTCTTCATAGTGAATATTATTAGCTGTAAGCCACTCTTTGATTTTGGGCTTATTTGTTTGAGTTGTTGGGGCTTTATTCTTTACAACACTGTGGTAACTGGCATTATCCATAATAACCACACTAGGTTTGTCTAAATTTGGTATGAGTTTTTCTTCTAACCATTTATTGGAGTTGCCGGCGTTCATGTCATGGTGGTAATCAGCCAGTTTAGATTTTGTGCTGAAAACTAGAAGAGCATTTGGGACAAAACCATTTTCATGCCCAGCATGCACAACAATGTGTCTTTTCCCAGACGAAATGCTTTCAACTGCACCACTTGCTCCCGGCCCTCGCCGGGATTTTTTAGGTTTGTAGTTTTTGTGGACATGGTTTCATCCAAATACACAATTTGTTTTCCTGCTGCACGTTTCTCTGCAATCTCCCGAAGAAATCTATGCCTCCATGCAGCAATGTCGTAGCGTTCCATTAGAACATATCATTCATTCTTGTTTTTTTGAAACTCATACCCGTTTGCTTTTAAAATCCGCCTTAGTGTTTCAATGCAGCCAAGGAAATTTATGCTAGTCCGCAACTCTACCAGGAGGCTCCGCAGTGTTGGTACTTCCTTTTTGACAGCATAAAATTCAGTAATTTTATTTTTAATAGCGTTTATGTCGAAGCTATCTAAATTTGACACCGTAGGCTTATGGGGCCTCTTTTTGCCTGGGGTATTCCAAACATTATTATTGATTCCACCTTCATATTTTATTCTCTTGAGGGTAGAGACACTAACTTCTGCAACAAACAAAATGAAAGTATGTGGTTACATAGATGACTTTTTTAGACTAGCAGGTTGTGCCACTCATTATAAAAACCTGAAAGTACCAGGTTTGAATTCCCATAAGGGCATTTATTTATGCGATGAGCACACACATTTGTTCGTAAGTGTTAAATGTTCTCTATGTAATTAACTTATGTAGGTATAACTTTGTTTAATATTCACAGTAACACTTTGCTTAGATTAAGATTAAGTCGAATTGTCCAAGATTGTTCATGGAAATAATTACCGGTAAGAGACGACAATTCTTCAAGGTATTGATTTTGATTCCTTATACACGAATCTTGCTCCAGGTCTTTCAAGCTCTGAACGGCATTCTGAATTTCCTCCACACCTTCGACAAGCTCCATATTACCCGCTGAAAGAAAAACAATGACAATACGTAAGTATTTAGGAAACAGTTGCTTTCTTAGATATGTTGCAAATAAAGTATCAAAACTTATCATGGGATACTAACCTACGAAATCCGATATCGTACGTAAGTACGCTGCTTTCTTATCGAAAATCTCTTCCCGCTCGTCTCGTTTTTCTTTGTATTTACCAATCATGGTAAAAAGTAACTGACGCGTATTACTTTTAATACTTTTGTTCATAATTAACACCAAAAACGTTAAAGAAAAACGCAATATTTTTTCCAAATGACACTAGTGACACGACAGTAAAGTGACATTTGACGTAATTGACATTTGAATTGTAGTTGCCATTTAAAAAGTTTATAATAAATCGCAGTCTCAACTTTCATTAGACAGACTCTAAGCGATCACAAATAATTTACACCGATTTTATTTCCGGTAATTTAAAGGTACCGACCTATAGTCTATTTTTGATGCATAGTTGATTCTAATTTGACGAATGTTACAAAAAGAAAAATAAGGTTATTTCTAGATTTTCTAGCAATAACTCGCTATGTATCATAATTAAAATGATTACCACACCATTCACAGTACACCAATCGAAAAATGCCGGCAGAAACCAAACACATCTCAAGGTGGGTCAAGCGAAGGCTCGGACCTCTAAATATAACCGTTTTTCCCCTGAAGGGATAAAAACGAATATTTCGAGTCCAGCCGAAGCTTGACCCACCCAAATTTAAATGCCTTGCCGGCATATAAAGGTACTGAAGCTAGTAGCTAGCCGGCACGCGTTGGTGTCTGTGCGGTAGTGACGTCACGCCAGTGTTGCCAGTCGAGATGGCCGAAATGTAGGGTATAGGGGCCTCGTAAGACAAATTACTTGGGGAAAAGCCGATCGTAATCTCAAGGTGGGTCAAGCTTCGGCTGGACTCGAAATATTCGTTTTTATCCCTTCAGGGGAAAAACGGTTATATTTTTTTTAGTTCGTTCCATAGACTACATGACTAAGCTTAAATTGACAGTAATAGTTAATGATACTCACAGACGCCACAGTCGTCTATTGTACGCAGTCTATGTCTATGGTATGAGTGGTTATATTCTCCAAAGAGTACTATGAATAATATAGAGATAGAGACGTCAGTCAAGGTTTTGCATGCCGCGCGCAATCTAGTTTTTCGTCTCTTCAACAGCCCAAGAGTTAACTTTATAGTGAGTTCATTATTTGTGCGTCAAGTGTACGTATGTGTGCGTGAACGGAAATTCTATAATAGTCGCACCACACTTGGCGGTGTTTGCCCAAATATTCGTGTTGCATCTTTTTTTTTCCTACGGCAAATGAAAGATAGGTAACGCGAACACGAACCCCCAAGTGTGGTGCGACCATAAGACATATTAGTAATCTGAGGGCCTACCGCGAAAGGCATTCGAAGTTTCCCCTCTCTGTCATACTTACGAGTTCGTACTTAAGTGCGACAGAGAGGGAAAACTTCGAATGCCGTTCGCGGTAGGCCCTCAGTGCTTATACGGTAGAAATCACCGTGATCATAGATATATAAAGTAATGATAGGCCCTAAACTAGCAATTTAGGGCCACCGTGCCTTAGTCTGTGGCAGGACGCCGTACCGTTCAGCTGTCAGAGTATGTCAGAGAAGGTCAGAGCCGACTGTCTCAAAATGCTCATTTGCGCCGTAAAAGTCATTTTTATACTGGTGTATGAACAATTGACTATGGACATTGTTTGATAATATCTATGCATTTGATTGTTATTGTTTCTTATACGTATCTTCTACTAATGTAAGTAAGTAGATGCATAAGAATAATGTACAAAAGAAAGTCGTTTGAAATGTATTTATTTGAACACTTACTTTAATATTTTCAACTTTAACGAGTCGATTCGTCGTTCATTGTTTGACGAAGAGACACATAATGTCATGTTATTTGGCTCTTATTCTATCATTTGCAACATTGTAAAGTGGTGTGCAACTAAGAATAAATATTTGTATTGTAATTATTGTGAGCCTTTGTGACCTAAGTCACTAAATTGTGCCCGAGATTTCGTCCGTGTGGTTTTCAATCATTTGGAGAAAGTAGTGTTTATGTGTATTAAAATCTTACATTTGTTACGGAAAAATCCCTGACAAAATTTCGTGACAAACCGTTCAGTAGTTGAGCCGTAAAAGTAAATATACAAACTCACTTTCACATTTATAATTACTTATTTATTACATAGGTACCACTAATCTCTATGTGATGTTTACATCAACCACTGCCAGCCACTTCATTAATATTGAGAAAAGTCCCCCTTACAAGGTTACTCCGGCCACCCGAACGTGTGGTACGCACTTTGAGTAGATAAATACATGGAGAGGCCCTATTCTACTATAGATACATTTATGTTATGCAAATATACATGAAATCTACATAGAAGGTCAAAAACACAACTTATCTCTTTCTTTCCAACTTTCGATAGCGTATGGTGAAAGAGATAGCATGATATTACGTTGCTCTTACTTCCGATACTAGCAACAGACATTACAGCCGCGTGCCATGCGCCATTTTATGCGCCAAATGTCTTTGTAGTACATGCGCTGTCAAGTGGTAAACAACTCAGAGTTAAAATCGTAATTTTCCGTAGGTATTAAAATACTTTTTTTGGACTTGGTTTTGTGTAGTGAACACATATAAATGTGAACGCAAAATGCCTGCGTGCTCAATAAAGCAATGTGGTGCACGGAAATCAAGTAATCAACCGAATTTGATCATTCATAGGTTAGTAGCAGTTTTTCTTTGTTAACTGCCAGTATATCGCACTATCCGCCAAATGATAGTCAGTTTTGAAATGGATTTATCGTTCCCAACAAGAAAATACTCGTTTCGCTATATTTACAGCAGTATTATTAGCATTTAATTAAATCATACATCTTATTTTGACTAGTGCTGCGCTCTGATATCGACAACTTGCTATTAAATTAAAGACTATGTGAGTAATTTTATGATGTTATTTCAGATCAATCCGTTGACAGGAAGAGGGTGAAATTTCAATTACTTAATTTGACCCAAGAAACAAGAATAAATAATAAAAACAAACGTGGTGAGCTAAATAAAAGCTTGTAAAAATACCATTGTTTTATTCACTTCTGCACCATTCATATAGTAATCATAGTATACACAGTGGGCTGGGCCTGAATAACCCGACAGATTTTAATTGTATTTCTGACCATATTGGAAGGGTCCACGAAAAGAACATGTCTACTCAATTTTTTTTTTCAAAATAAGTTTTTAACAGAGGTTGAGTCACTGGAGAATTACCGGAGGATTGTAGGTACTTGAAGATAAACTCTGTTATAACTGTAGAACTGGAATGAATTTATTTACAAAATAGGCCTAACTATATACAAGAAAAAGGCATACAACTAGTGACATGATTAATCCGCAACATTTATAATATTAGAGCGAGACGGATGCGCGAGAGCAGGAGGGAGATAGGTGGCGTGATCTTGCGCTCGACTCGCTCACCTATAAATAGTCTGGCCGCGCGAAATTCAGTCTTTTACTGCGCCGGCCGTCAAGACGAACACATCGCTGCTCTGCTGCTCCGTGCTTGAAGATCGAAGACGAGAAGCCTCGACAATGAAGACCTTGAAGATGATTGGGTGCTGCATTGCCGGCGTCTTCGCAATTACAAAATGTCCTTCTCAGGACAACCAGAAACTGCTCTTGTCAGAGCAATCGGCCGTTCTTATCAGAACAGTTATTTTCCGACGTCAATCTATTTGTCTCCGTTTCTGGTGGGACACACGTCAATCATCTATCTATACCTACAGGACTCCCCTTCAAGTGAAACGTACCGGCAGGCGAATGGCGCGGCCTCGGCGGGTTTGATTTTCAGCTGTAGGTATTTGATTGTTGGTCGTGTGTGGTCCATTTTGTTTCAGGTTGTCCGTTGTTGTTTGTTTTTGGCTCTGGCTATAGTTGTTGTTCTGGTTGTTGTCTTGTTGCGATGTTGTGCTCGGTGTTGTAGTTACAGGTGTGCGCGTAGTTGTAGGTATACTCGTTGTGATCGAAGTAGGTATGTTCGTTGCGGCAGTTGTATTTACATTCGTTGTAGTTGTAGGTATGTCGTCCTCGGTGATCGTGTAGGCAGGCTTGAGTCGGTCGATTGAGATGTTCGTTTGACGGTTAGGTAGTTGCAGCGTGAAAACTTTGTTGTCTCTTTTCAGCACGCGGTAGGGTCCGTCGTAAGGTGCTTGTAATGGCTTTTTTACGGCGTCGACTCGTACAAATACTTGTTCGCAGGTCATGAGGTCACGATGTACAAAAATCGGTCTTGTGTTATTATGCGGCTGGTTCGGTGTCGGTTTCAAGCGTCGTATTATATCTCTCAGCTGATCGACGAAAGCGGAGTCCAAAATGACGTCATCGTTCGTAGGTATAGCTGATAAGAAATCACCGGGAAGTCTTACACTGCAGCCGTAAGTGAGTTGGGCTGCACTTACATCGGTATCACTTCTTAGCGCGGCGCGTAGTCCAAGTAGAACAGTAGGTATTTGCTCGATCCACGATGTTGTTGTTTGTAGTCTTGCTTTGAGTGCGGACTTAAGGCTTCGATGCCATCTCTCAACAATTCCGTTAGAAATCGGATGGTACGGTGTTGTACGGGTTCTTTCGATGCCGAGTAAGCGTGTGAGAGATGCAAATACTCGACTCTCGAATTGCCGTCCTTGGTCCGTAGTAATAGTAGCGGGGCATCCGAAGCGGGAAATCCAACCGTCGTAAACAGTCTTGGCGACTTCTTCGGCGGTAATTTCGGTAAGCGGGATTGCTTCGGGCCATCGCGTTGCTCTGTCGATCATTGTAAGTAGGTATCGATGTCCACTTGCGGCGGTAGGTAGAGGTCCAACTATGTCGATATGGATATGTTCGAATCGTTGAGTTGGCGGGAAACTTGATATCGGACTTGCAGTGTGACGTTGAATTTTCGCGCGTTGGCAGTGTACGCATACTTTCGACCATGTACTTATGTCGGTATTCATTGAAGGCCAAAAGTAGCGCTGAGCGACGAGTTTTCTTGTTGTCCGAATTCCGGGGTGACTGATGTTATGAACAGAGTCGAATGCGGCACGGCGATATTGTTCGGGTACATAAGGGCGTAAATTGTCTGTCGATGTTTCGCAGTACAGCTTGACGTTGGTTCCGGGAATTTCAACTTGCTTCATAGTTAGGTTGGCTTGCTGCGCGAGTGTTCCGATGTTGTTGCTGTCTCGTTCTTGCGCGTCGGCTAGTTCTTTGTAGTCGATCGGCGATGGACAGGATATTGTTTCTATGCGGGATAGCGCGTCGGCGGCGGCGTTTTGCGACCCACTGACGTGTCGTATATCGGTTGTGAATTCACTAATATACAACAGCTGACGGGTGCGGCGCGGTGACTCGTTGTTGGTGCTTGTTTTGGTGAATGCGAAAATCAAGGGCTTGTGGTCGGTGAATAGAATGAGTTCTCGTCCCTCGAACATTTTGCGGAAGTGTTTTGTACTCATGTACAATGCGAGTAGTTCTCGATCGTAAACACTGTAGCGAGTCTGTGCGTCGGAGAATTTCTTCGAAAAATATCCGAGTGGTTGCCATGCGTTGTTGACAAACTGATTAAGCGATGCGCCTGCGGCCTTGTCGCTTGCGTCCGAGAATATTGCGAGCGTTGACTGGTGACATGGATGCGCGAGTAAGGCGGCGTTTTTGATGCTGTCCTTACACGCGTCGAATGCGAGCGTTGCTTCGTCGTTCCAGCTGATTGGCGTCTTGTCCTTTTTGCGCGCGTTGTGTAGGTATTTGCAGAGTGGGGCTTGAAGAATCGCGGCGTTTTTGATGTTTTCGCGGTAAAAGTTTATCATTCCAAGAAATCGTCGTAACTCGTCTATTGTTTGAGGTTTAGGGTAATCGACGATTGCTTGTACTTTTTCACTAGGCGGCTGGATTCCGTCTTCGTTGACTTCATAGCCGAGAAACTTCACTGATGGCTGGCCGAAGACACATTTGGCGGGGTTTATTGTGATGCCGTACTCGTCGAGTTGTTGAAAAATGGTGTGTAGATGTCTTCGGTGTTCTTCTTCGGTGGTTGATGCGACTAGTAAGTCGTCGACGAATGGAAAAACGTAGTCCAGGCCTCTTAGTACTTCATGGATGAATCGTTGGAATGTTTGACCAGCGTTCTTCAGTCCTGGGCACATGCGCGGGAATTCGTATAAACCGAAGGGCGTGACTATCGCGGATTTTTCGACATCTTGCTCGCTGATTGGTAGTTGTTGATAAGCGCGGTTCAAGTCGAGTGTCGAAAATATTTTCTTGCCGGCGAGTTGGTAGGTAAAATCGCGTATCCGTGGTATGGGATAGCGGTCGGGCTTGGTTATTGCGTTGAGTCTTCGGTAATCGCCACATACACGTAGATCTCCATTCTTCTTAGGTACTACGTGTAACGGTGAGGACCATGGGCTCTTGCTAGGACGACATAGGCCTTGCTCCATCATGTTAGCAAATTCTTTCTTCACGATTTCATATCGATGTGGTGCGATGGGGCGTGGCCTGCAGTGGAGGGGCGGGCCAGTTGTTTCTATGAAGTGTTCGACGTTATGCTTCGGGCTAAGCTTCATAGATGAGAGTCGCGTAGTTCCGGGGTAATCGGCTAGTATATCGTGATACGATTGTTGCACGTCTATGCTGCGCACGGTAGGTATGTTAGCGGCACAGAGCTGAGCGTTCGTCGTAAGTTGCGTCTTGCCGTCGATTAGTCTTCGATTTTTGATGTCCACAATGATGTGGTGGAACTTGAGGAAATCGGCTCCCAGGATAGGCTTCGATACGGCTGCGATGATAAACTTCCACTTGAATGATCGTCGTAGGTTGAGATCGAGTTCGAGCGTCTTTTCACCGTAGGTAGGAATGACGGTGTTGTTTGCGGCGTAGAGTTGAAACGGAAGAGGTTGCTCCTGCGTGCCTTTTCTTCGTGGCAGCACGGATATATTTGCACCCGTATCAACCAGGAAGGTAAGTCTTGATGTCTTGTCGGTCACGAAGAGGCGGTGAGATGTTTCAGTAACGCCGGTTTCCGCCGCGGCCAGCGTTACATTTAGTTTTCCGACGGCGGGTTGATCGGCTTGAAATTGCACGGTGGCGTGCATTTATTCGCGTCCATGCCGAAGCGACGATGGTAGTAGCAATACGGCATTGGCGAGTTATTGCGGCTGCGGTCTTGCGATTGCGATGCGCTGCGAGGACGGGAACGTGACGGAAAACGGCGGCGAAATCGGCTGTTGCGACGATCGTTGTTTTCGTGCGGCCTTGATCGTAGTTCGGCGACTTCGAGCGACAATCTTCTTATCTCGCCGATGAGGTATTGTGTGTCGAGATGAGGATGTTGCTGGTAAGTAGGTTGCGACGGCGGCAGCGGCGGTGGCGGCTGTGCTGATGTCGACGGAATGGGCGACGAAATGGCGGCAACGTGGGATGACGGCGTGTGCTCCATCATTTTGTCGGCGAGAAGAGCGAGGTCGTCGAGCGTAGTCTTGATTTTGAAGGCTTCACTGACTGTCAGCACGGATCGGACGTGTGGCGGTAAATGGTCGAGCCACATCATTTGTATGGTGCTGTCTGGAAACTTCTCGCGGTTCAGATTCTGCATCCTGCGAAGTAGCTGGCTGGGCTTCTGTTCGCCTAGCTCGACCTGTGATAGCAATTTCTTAGCCTGTGCGCTGTTGGATTCTTCATACAGCGAGATGAGACGATTTTTGATTGCCTGGTAGTAGTTTTGTTCCGGCGGCGAGTAGATGAGATCTGCGATGTTCTGAATGTCTTGCTTCTCGAGCTGTGCGATGACCATTTGCGCGAGCTGTGATTGGCTTCTCCTCAGATCGGCGGTGGCGGCTTCGAAACTGCAGAACCATAACAGCGGTTGGTTGCGCCAAAATGGTGGTACTCGGAGTGATAGAGATATCGCGGACACGTCGTGGCTTGCTGGTAATTGCTGAGCTTGAGGTTGGCCGGCAGCGGGAGGTTGAGGGGCGAGCTGAGCTTGAAGTTGACTGCCAGCGGGAGGTTGTGGGGCGGGCTGAGCTAGATTGGGCAGCGGTTCCGCGGTGGGTTCGGTTCCTCCGGCCATTCTTCAGTATTGATGGTTGCTTCTGTGTTCTGGAGTCGGCAGGTCACCACTTTAACAGAGGTTGAGTCACTGGAGAATTACCGGAGGATTGTAGGTACTTGAAGATAAACTCTGTTATAACTGTAGAACTGGAATGAATTTATTTACAAAATAGGCCTAACTATATACAAGAAAAAGGCATACAACTAGTGACATGATTAATCCGCAACATTTATAATATTAGAGCGAGACGGATGCGCGAGAGCAGGAGGGAGATAGGTGGCGTGATCTTGCGCTCGACTCGCTCACCTATAAATAGTCTGGCCGCGCGAAATTCAGTCTTTTTTTTTTCTTTTTTTTTTTTTTTTTTTTTTTTTTTTTTTTTTTTTTTCTTTTTTTTTTTTTTCAGAAAAAAGATTGATGACAGATGGTCGACCGCCGACCGCCGCGCGGAGCACACGCCTGCGGAAATCTACAGCTGCGGAGGGCGCACGCCTGCGCGCGCGTACGCGCCCGCGTGCGCCCCGCGAATTAGTTACTATCGATTCGTCACGTCGAGCGCCCGCATGCGCTCCGTGATTTTCCATAATAAATAAACCGCGTTGAGTGTCCGTACACGCTCCGCGTCCCCGACATCAAGAACATCCGTCGAGGGAAAAATCCTACAAGTCAAGAAATCCTGCCAAGAAAACCGTCAAGTTCCTTCGTTAAGAACATAGATACTACAACCTATAGTCCTACTGCAACCGTCGGGGAAGACTGGATCCTCCTACCCGGTAGCCAGCGCCTGCTTACTGCGGGTCCCTCTGGTGCCAACGGGGGGCTCTCCTAGTTGAAACCAATGGAAGCAGCCTTCGTCAAGTTCCTTCGTTAAGAACATGGATTCTACAAAACTTCAATCCCCCTGCGACCGATGGAGTAGATAGAGAGAGCTGGGGGGCTCCCCTCGTCGAAACATTGGAAGCAACATTCGTCAAGTTCCTCCGTTAAGAACATGGATTCTACAAACTTACATGTCTACTGCGTCGCCGGAGGAAACTGGATCCTCCTACCCGGTAGCCAGCGCCCGCTTGCTCGGAAGACCTCCGCCTGCGGGTCCCTCTGGTGCCAACGGGGGGCTTCTGTGAACTCCGAAGACAGCAGCCATTTCCGTCAAGTTCCTTCGTAAAGAACCCATCAGTGACACAAGTGAAAAGACACTAATACCCATTCTAGTGACAATCAATGATATAGTGATCCAAAATTCGAACCCCTTCACCAAAGGGCAAAGACCTACTCTCCCCTAAGGAGGTAGGCAAAAGTGTTTTAAATTGTGTAAATCCCCAGGGGTCCCACCAGGGACTCTAGGGCGTCATCCCAGTAGTCATTGGAGTTTAGCTCCAGAACTACTTCATCAAAAAAAAAAAAAAAAAAAAAAAAAAAAAAATTCAGTCTTTTACTGCGCCGGCCGTCAAGACGAACACATCGCTGCTCTGCTGCTCCGTGCTTGAAGATCGAAGACGAGAAGCCTCGACAATGAAGACCTTGAAGATGATTGGGTGCTGCATTGCCGGCGTCTTCGCAATTACAAAATGTCCTTCTCAGGACAACCAGAAACTGCTCTTGTCAGAGCAATCGGCCGTTCTTATCAGAACAGTTATTTTCCGACGTCAATCTATTTGTCTCCGTTTCTGGTGGGACACACGTCAATCATCTATCTATACCTACAAGTTTCTAATGTCAAAATGCTGAGCTCGTTATGAAAACTTGACATTAAAACCTGAATTTGAAAAAAAAGTGACTACACCTGCTCTTACCGTGTCATTCACACTATAGGCAGCTACGACCTTATCGGTTGTACCAATAAAATGCAATGTTGGTAAAACACTTCACAAATAATATAGTTACGGTAATAGAGTAGTGTACTTGGATACTATTAGAGTCTGTCTAATGAAAGTTGAGACTGCGATTTATTATAAACTTTTTAAATGGCAACTACAATTCAAATGTCAATTACGTCAAATGTCACTTTACTGTCGTGTCACTAGTGTCATTTGGAAAAAATATTGCGTTTTTCTTTAACGTTTTTGGTGTTAATTATGAACAAAAGTATTAAAAGTAATACGCGTCAGTTACTTTTTACCATGATTGGTAAATACAAAGAAAAACGAGACGAGCGGGAAGAGATTTTCGATAAGAAAGCAGCGTACTTACGTACGATATCGGATTTCGTAGGTTAGTATCCCATGATAAGTTTTGATACTTTATTTGCAACATATCTAAGAAAGCAACTGTTTCCTAAATACTTACGTATTGTCATTGTTTTTCTTTCAGCGGGTAATATGGAGCTTGTCGAAGGTGTGGAGGAAATTCAGAATGCCGTTCAGAGCTTGAAAGACCTGGAGCAAGATTCGTGTATAAGGAATCAAAATCAATACCTTGAAGAATTGTCGTCTCTTACCGGTAATTATTTCCATGAACAATCTTGGACAATTCGACTTAATCTTAATCTAAGCAAAGTGTTACTGTGAATATTAAACAAAGTTATACCTACATAAGTTAATTACATAGAGAACATTTAACACTTACGAACAAATGTGTGTGCTCATCGCATAAATAAATGCCCTTATGGGAATTCAAACCTGGTACTTTCAGGTTTTTATAATGAGTGGCACAACCTGCTAGTCTAAAAAAGTCATCTATGTAACCACATACTTTCATTTTGTTTGTTGCAGAAGTTAGTGTCTCTACCCTCAAGAGAATAAAATATGAAGGTGGAATCAATAATAATGTTTGGAATACCCCAGGCAAAAAGAGGCCCCATAAGCCTACGGTGTCAAATTTAGATAGCTTCGACATAAACGCTATTAAAAATAAAATTACTGAATTTTATGCTGTCAAAAAGGAAGTACCAACACTGCGGAGCCTCCTGGTAGAGTTGCGGACTAGCATAAATTTCCTTGGCTGCATTGAAACACTAAGGCGGATTTTAAAAGCAAACGGGTATGAGTTTCAAAAAAACAAGAATGAATGATATGTTCTAATGGAACGCTACGACATTGCTGCATGGAGGCATAGATTTCTTCGGGAGATTGCAGAGAAACGTGCAGCAGGAAAACAAATTGTGTATTTGGATGAAACCATGTCCACAAAAACTACAAACCTAAAAAATCCCGGCGAGGGCCGGGAGCAAGTGGTGCAGTTGAAAGCATTTCGTCTGGGAAAAGACACATTGTTGTGCATGCTGGGCATGAAAATGGTTTTGTCCCAAATGCTCTTCTAGTTTTCAGCACAAAATCTAAACTGGCTGATTACCACCATGACATGAACGCCGGCAACTCCAATAAATGGTTAGAAGAAAAACTCATACCAAATTTAGACAAACCTAGTGTGGTTATTATGGATAATGCCAGTTACCACAGTGTTGTAAAGAATAAAGCCCCAACAACTCAAACAAATAAGCCCAAAATCAAAGAGTGGCTTACAGCTAATAATATTCACTATGAAGAATATCACAAGAAAGATGAATTGTTAGTACTTGTTGACAAATACAAGCCAGAGCCAGTGTATGAAGCCAATCACATACTTCAGCAACATGGCCATGAAGTTTTACGGCTGCCTCCATACCACTGCGATTTGAATCCTATCGAGCTAATATGGAGTCTAGCAAAAAGGAAAATTGCCAAGAAGAACATAGGGTTATCTGCACAAGACACAGAAAAACTGATCCATGAGTCTTTTGCAAGCATAACAGCAGATGATTGGAATAAAATGATCAATCACGTCATTAACGTTGAAAACCAATATAAAGACAGGGACAACATCAAAGAAGACATGATAGATAAATTTATTATTAGTGTGGGAAGTAGCAGCTCGACCACTTCGGAGGATTCAATGGAAGTTGAGATTTTAGAGAGTGAATTTAATTATTCTTCTTAAATATACAATAAGACAGTGAATCCTATGTAATTTAAGAAATTATGTACACTTGTACCTAAGGTGTACACCTTTTGAACTTGATAATAAACTTATCTTGTAAAACGAAGTTTAAGTTTTATTTCATATAACCTGTACTTTTTCCGCTATAACCTCACAAAAATGTGCAAATGGAATTACATAAAGCGAGACCCATGAAGTTAGCCCCTTTTCTTAGACACATTATAGATTAATTACGTATAAGCATCTAATTACTTAATTTGTAATCTGTCTAAAGGTATTTTATTTTACTGTTAGATGGTTGCAACAACTTGAATGGGGTCAAGTTTTTAGGTCATATACACTATACTGGGATTTGGGATATTATCTTACCAACAATTTGGGCAATTTTGAAACTAATCTGTATAGACGTGGCTACACTAAGTAGTAAGACAATTATAATTTTTGTTCAAGTATCATTATCGTTCTTTCACACTATACTCGGTGTTGCAATACGTCGATTTTTTAAATTTGCCGCTACTTTCTAGTCTCTACTTTCATTAGACAGACTCTATTCGTCTCGGTCAGTTTCAATTACAGAGAAAACTCAAATATTGATGTCGATATTTTTCAAAGTCCAAGTTGATATCGATAATTGTCTCTAATCGATGACAACCCTACAGCCACGAATTGACAGGCCGCCATATTATTCGCCAGGATTAGGTATACACGCTCATTTCGTAGGTATTTCGTGTCCATAGGGCCTACCGGGAAATGCATTCGAAGTTTCCCCTCTCTGTCATACTTACGAGTTCGTACGTAAGTGCGACAGAGAGGGAAAACTTCGAATGCCGTTCGCGGTAGGCCCTCATATAGTTTAATTAGTCTGAGGGTACGCAGCGCAGTCCGTACAACAGAGTCAACAGATGGCGCCACTCATTTTTAATAAGGACAGATGTCAAGCGATCGGACAGGCGTATCTTTACTTTATTTATATATCTATGACCGTGATAGATATAAAGTTGTAGCTTAGCTAGCTAGGCTAGGTTTGGTATTCTCTGTCGTTCTTCGTTATTGATCTGTTTAATTTTATAGCATTTTGAGAAGAAAGTGTAGGTGTTATAGAAGAGCGGGCAGGATCTTAATCTTAGCAACAGGTAAATATCGTTCTAACTTGTTTTCGTGCTCTGTAATCTAAAAGATGAAGCATATACTTCGCATAGCAAACGAGGGATGCCGGTAACCTTATAAATTATTTTTTCTAGAACGAAGAAAACATGCCGGCCGACACTCTTATCCCGCTGGAATCTAACCCGGAGGTTATGAATAAATTCCTCCAGAAATTAGGCGTACCGAGTAGCTGGTCGGTTGTCGATGTGATGGGCCTGGACTCTGAAATGCTCTCGTGGGTGCCTCGCCCCGTGCTGGCCGTCATGCTCTTGTTCCCGATATCCGAGAAATACGAGCAACACAAACAGCAAGAGGAAAGCGATGTTTTGTCTAAAGGACAAGAAGTTTCCAGCAATATCTTTTATATGAAACAAAATTTAAGCAATGCTTGTGGAACCATTGCCTTGGCACATAGTGTCGCTAACAATTGTGATAAGATCCAGCTGACTGATGGAATTATGAAGAAGTTCCTAGATGAAGCCAAAGGGCTGGATGCTTCTGCCCGTGGGGCATTGTTAGAAAAGACTGAAGCTATTATCAATGCTCACAAGGAATTAGCGTTGGAGGGTCAAACAAACACTCCTAGTGCCGAAGATCCTGTGAACCATCATTTTATAACGTTTGTTCATAAAGATGGTGCTTTATATGAATTGGATGGGCGTAAAGCTTTTCCAGTTAACCATGGACCAACAACTGCTGATACACTCTTGGAAGATGCTGCCAAAGTGTGCAATCAGTTCATTGCCAGGGACCCTGAAGAGGTCCGCTTCACAGTAGTAGCTTTGACTGCTACCGACTGAGTATTGTGAGATTTTCATAAATTTTAACCTACCAAAATTCAAAAGACTAGGTCATTTTCAAGCTATGTGCTTCAAATGTTATGCTTATAAAGTATTCTTGTATAAGATTTATGAAAGTGCAATGCAAGGCAAGCTTTTGTGATACCAATTAAATATTTATTTGGACAAAATGTTTAATTTATACCTTGTGGAAATATACCCATTTAACAATAAATTTTTTTGCTGAAATCGACTGATGAACATAGTTTTGTAGAAAAATACAACCTTTCCATGGTATATATTTTAGTGAATTTTAGGTGGTCAGAACACACATTATTATTATGTAAACGGAATGTACACAAATAAAATCGCAAACATAAACCACACCAAAACTATCAATGATGCTTTCATATTTCATCATCATATCAGCCGAGAGACGTCCACTGCTGGACATAGGCCTTCCCCAAATAGAAAATAAAAAAATCGTTTATTTCAGACATTTCTGTAGTCCATAAAGTGTTAGTGTTACCGAAAGAGTGTCACAATTTATTTAAACTTTATTGCCCAAAACAATGAATTACAAAAGATGGACATGTCAAGGCATTCTCTACCAGT
Organism: Epinotia brunnichana; assembly: GCA_963854355.1. Classification (NCBI taxonomy): domain Eukaryota; kingdom Metazoa; phylum Arthropoda; class Insecta; order Lepidoptera; family Tortricidae; genus Epinotia; species Epinotia brunnichana. The sequence goes on from OY977938.1 coordinate 13,605,708, forward strand.
CAACCATAGGGCCACACAATCCAACTACAAAAAAAGGGTAGGATTAATAAAATGATTATTAAGTATCATTTCCGTGTCATTTATTACATAGCCTTTTTGTTTTCCATTGTCACTTTGTGCTGATACCGGTAGTGATATCCACATTTTATTATCATTTAACATTGTTTAAAATTAAAACATTCAACACTAGGAAGTTACCTACACTACATATATTATATACAAAATATTTACAATATAGGTATCTATACTTAGGTAATTAATGTTAAGGAATGTATTAGTTATTAATGAACATAAGTAAAGCATATACACCTACTTACTCGTATAGCTATTACCTACATCTGAATTGAAACTATTTGTTTTTACAAATATTAAGGTGGTTCGATTGCCATACAAAACGTTATTTGACATTCGCAGGCCAACGGCGTGATATTTTAAGAAAATTATGTAACAAACTTTCATAAATTGGCTTCCCATTTGCGCCAAATTCCCCCTTTCCTAGAATAAACTTGTATAAACTAGATTTATTTGAGAAATTGGTTTGGGACGTGATATTTTAGGAAAACTATTTTTCTCAAATTAATCTAGTTTATACAAGTTTATTCTAGGAAAGGGGGAATTTGGCGCAAATGGGAAGCCAATTGATGAAAGTTTGTTGCATAAGTTTCAATACAACGCCGTTAGCCTGCGAATGTCAAATAACGCTTCGTATGGCAATCGAACCACCTTAAATATAGGTATTCATGACTACTTAAATACAATGTTCATGTCAACATACATTATATCAAAATTAATAATATACATTTAAGGATATAGTTAACGACTCAGACTGTATATAAACTACAATAAATAAGTATAATTTCTGCTACCTAATTATGTATAAATAAATAATGTTAGTTTAACAATATCTTCGAAATGAAGTAATATCATTATATCACACATTGAGTTTATGAAATGTTTGCTATAGAAATTGAATTACTTAGCTAAGTAAATTTGTGCTAAATACTTAATTACACTTGATCGCGTCTTCATTGTATAGGTGCTGTGGTTGAATCTTCAGACACATTTTCTGGAAAAAAAAACATAAATGCAGAATACTGTTATTTATTCTTGTTAAAAGCTTAACAGCATATATTAAACATGTGAAGGTGTACCTATACCACGTAGGTACATTTTGGAACTTATATACTACTTATGTACTATGGCCTCCGGAAACCCGAGAGTTGTGCGTCGATTTAACTGTTGACGTATAATTTACTTTGAAAACAAAGTTTTAACCGACGAAAAATCAATCGTCCCCTATTTTCCTACCCTTAGGGTTGGTTTTTTTTTCCAAATTTTTATGGGACCAACTTCAGTCCCTTTCCAATAAAAAAAGAATAGGGAACTTGCATCTTAATATTTTATTACGAAAAACAAAAGTATAATCCAGCATTAAAACAACTGTAGCATTAAAACTTTGTTATGATTTATTTTTCTGATGTTATATGCATTTGAAATCTGCGCGCGCCGGCACCCCCCGAAAACGCTCTATACTAAACGGGCTTATGCTATGACGTCACAGCATAGCCTTTACTATGGAGCAGTGTTGGGCAAAACGTAATTGAATTACTAATTAATAATTACAATTACAAAAAGTAATTGCAATTACAAATTATAATTACAGGGAAAATGAAATTGTAATTATAAGTTTCAATTACAATTACAAAATGTAATTATTCATTACATTTTGCAATTAATTACTTATTAAATTACAAATTACTTTTGTTTTATTAAGAGTGTATGAGTGTAATAACTTTGTTTTCGAAGAGCTTTGCAAGGTTTAGCTTGAAATGAAAAAAAAAATTATACGTGTTGTATGCAACTAATTTTACATTTTTATATCTGTCCGGTCTAACCTAACAACAGTATTAGTTTTGTGGTTCAGTCAATTCAAATAAATATAAATATAGGTACACACATTTATTGTTTTGATTATTACATCATTGCAATCAGACCAAGTAAACACATATGCTTCTCATTGTTTATAAAAAAGTTGACTTAAAGTAATTTATTAATTTAATTTACAAATAAATGTAATTACAATTACAAATTACAAAGTAATTTCAATTACATGAATTTTTAATTACATTCAATTTAATTAACGTAATTGAATTAATAATTGTGTAATTTGTAATAAAATTACAAAAAGTAATTAATTACGCCCAACACTGCTATGGAGTAAGTCCTTAATTTGCGATTATCTCCACAAAATTTACGTTTAAGTCTATACTTGTCATACAAAATATCATTTCTAATTTAATATTCTATGTAACTGTTACGTTATTTTATCGAAAAAATAAAAAATAAATTTTCGTCATTTTAACGTTAGGTAAAACTAATAAAATCGTTTTTTTTTCTTTTGTATGATATCTCTACGTATATCCGCATCGATTGAGTGCAATTTATTCGAAATTGAAGTCCCATGCAAGTTCCCCATTATCAAAATCGAACTACTCTGTAAAAAGTTATGCGTAGTCACTGGTCATACATAAAAAAAAAATATATATATATACGCGTCGACTTGAGAACCTCCTCCGTTTTTTTCGTCGGTTGAAAATATGTTTACATTTCTAACACATTACAAAGGAATAAAGTATAAAAGTGTAAATATGTCCTTGAATTGTAACGCCAAAGTAATGTATAAGCAGGTGTGGCAAGCAGGGTAACCGCCCGTGGCATCGCGCAATTGCTTAACAAACAAAAAAGTAAATACTGAAAAGGTAGGTAAAAGCCCCCGCAAGGACCTTGACGCCCGGAGCCTCGCAATGGCTATAGGCCCCCCTGTGTATGTACAGCTTTTGCCTACAAATCACACCCAAAAAAGTTAACCAACTGCTTTGTAGTGTTGCTATATTATTGCATGCTATGAAGTATGTGGTGTTGTTCCTGGTGGTAAGGTCGCCAGAGCTCCCTAGGGTGCGTTGTGTTGGGAGTGAGGGACCTGCATGTCTCTATCTGCCAACACAGCGAATCCTCAAGTGATTATTGTCGGCAACGCGCTTGTGATTCCTCTGGAGTTACAAGTGTCCATAGGCGACGGTACCAGCTTAACATCAGGCAGGCCGTAAGCTTGTTTGCCACCGCGTCGTAGTATATAAAAAAAAAAGTTGCAAGAGTGTAAACATATCTTTGGGGTCGACAGGACCGAATAGAATAGCCAATAAATACCATCATCGGCGACCGCTTCCAACTCGGAGGTGACGTTAGGCAGGAGCAGCGTGAGGCCGAGGCCCGTGAGCGCCGCGCCGCCGCACACCCACGACAACACGTCGCGGTAGTAGGAGGCCGAGGCGCCCTCCGCGCTGGGTAGGGAGCCGATATCAATAGGGGTCTACACTCAAAATGTATTACTTCAAAAGAAAGAAGGCAAATGACGAAAATCCCATTCAAATATCTCAAAAAATTACGAATTTACAATTTACAACCATTGTAATGTTGCTTGTTCTTGTTGTAGAGAGAAAACGCTCGGAGATCGTGACGTCACGATCCTCTAGCGTCATAGTAAATGTCAATCGTTTCATATCAAGGTGCGTTTTGCGGAAAAGGGACAGAACATACCCCCTCTTAAAACTTTGGACACTTATTATAACTTTGTGATTATTTAACCTCTTGCGTTGCTTTTATCTCCATTAATTTAATCCTTTTTCGAGAAAATACAACATTGTTGATTATTTTATTTTGAGTCGACACCCCTTTACTGTGTAGGTATAGATATTACTTTGTACATCAATTAATATGTAGGTAATCGAAATACAAATAAAAATCAAATATCATAGAAATTCGTTTTCAAGCTCCGACTTTGGACCTTATTCCTCCAAATTCAATTGAATTGAAAGTTGAAATAGGGTGCTTAACTCGGGTGACAGCAACTAATAAATAAAATAAAATAAATAAATATTTGTGGACAATCTTACACAAATCGACCTAGTCCCAAACTAAGCAAAGCTTGTACTATAGTTACTAGACGAAGATAAACATACTTATGTAGTTAAATAAATACATAGAAAACATCCATGACTCAGGAACAAATATTCGTGCTCATCACACAAATAAATGCCCTTACCGGGATACGTAATTCGCACTCGATTCAAGTTTCGTGTGAAGCAAATAACCAAACCAACTTTCAAGATATCAATCATCTATTACGTTGTTGTATGTTATATTTTGTGTTTGTCTGTTTGTAACGAATCAATATTTTTCTTTCTTTCTATTAACAGTAGGTACCTATTGGAACTCTCAGCTACATAATGTAGTTTTAATTATATTTTAGTTCCATACATTCCTAAATCAGAAACTTGCACTACCCATGATTTTGTCTGCCTATATATTATATCCTAATGTTGACTGGTAGTGAATACAAATACATACAACATTACATTAATTACTATGTTTAATTGCATTAAATAATCATGTTATTCTACCTATTACTACTTCCTTTAGGTATTTTAGATTGCAATAATGTTTAAGCTCTCAAGTATTACTCATTATAACAATTAGCATACAACTTATGATAACAAGACCGCGCGTCGGAGCGCTTGCTGCATATCTAGAGCATTATGAATAATTAATTAAATGTTTATGTATTTGAACAAGTGGTTGGGCTAATTATTGTTTATATTGAAATAGTCTAACATACATACATACAATCACGCCTTTATCCCTAAAAGGGGTAGGCAGAGCACATGAAACTTTTTTTTTTTTTTCTTTATTTGAAGAGCTTTGTCACTGAGTGACGATGTCGCTCTGTATATACATCTATACATAGCTCTATCTTCTACTTAAACCTATTCTTACTAGTTATAAATAAGGAGTGCTGAATCTGAACTTCACATGAAACTTGTGTTCCAGTGCCACTTTTAGCATAAATGTGGGTATAAAAGATCGACAAAATGTGATGTCGCAGTGATAGGTTGCTAGCCCATCGCCCACAACACACTTCAACCCTGTTCCCTTAGTCTTAGTGTTGTTAGTCTAACGAGGCTTATTATCGACTTTAAATAATATCTCTAACAAAAAAAAGATAGCACATATTCAGAAATTACTACAATTATGATAAACCGTCATTTGGAACATTACACGTTTTAATAGGGAGCGCGATCTTTATTTTATGACAAACAAGCCTGAAAAATATGAACCCTTAAGGCGACGTGAGCTCCGAAAACGGATTTTTAAAAAATCGTAGCTCTTGTTTGGATTATAATACGGCTGCCCTAAATTTAATTAGCAATCTTGAGGCCTTTCTCGAGGGAAATCAGCTATTCGAATCCTGAGTTTTTGACTTTCGCTCGATAGAAAAAAATCACGAACATAGGTCTAAAATACACTTAAAAAAATTCTAACAAATTATGCACAACAGCTAAACATATTACAATTGGTTCTTAAATACGGCAATGTCATGTTTGAGGGAAATCAGCTATTACTTTTTTATTTATTAAAACGCACAAAGAAATAAAATTAAAAAACATGATATCCGCGCTTACAAACACGCACTTCCATCTCGCTCACGCTTATGCTCAGTGAGAGGGAGAGAAGACCACGAACCTACGTCCCCTGGTACTAGCTACTACATACTTATAGGTAGTTGTAATGTTGTAAGTGTTGTAACTAACCCCAGAAGGCCTAAGATGGTCGCGTTTTATCGTTTATAGATCATCATCTTCATATCAGCCGAAAGACGTCCACTGCTGGACATAGGCCTCCCCCAAGGACCCGCATCCAGCGGACTCCCACGACCTTTACCAGGCCATCAGTCCACCTTGTGGGGGCCTACCCACGCCGCGCCGGCCGCTACCACAACTTCGGGGCCGTGGTTTATTTGTACTTTCCATGGGGGGTATATGCCATAATCGCCACGCTTGGCATGCGGGTTGGTGATCGCAGTATTTCCACCGCCCTCCAGGGATGCTGCTGCCCATCCCCCGGTGGTCTTGGCCGTAGTTTAAGGACGTAGGTACCCGGGTCCAGTTTTTACGTTTAAAGATGTGGATAAAATATGAATCCCTTTCACATACTTTTTTTTATGCATAACCGCACCCTGTCTTGTCCGGGGAGGACGGATGGAGGATCCTGGGTATGACCATTTCTCTGGCACCGAACGACGAAATCCGATGAATGTCTTTTTCAATGTGATAAATGACAAACGCGCGACCTTCATAGATTCTGTTGCGACTCGCGACCGAACATATATATGAACCGTATGAACTTCTCCACTCTGATTTAAGCATAAATGTTTAAAAACTTACTATGTCTGTATGATGACAATGGCGAGGCCGCAGGCGAGCTTATCGGTGAAGCTCATGAGGCCGTAGACGAAGGCCGAGGCCTCCGTGCGCGCACCCACCAGGTCCGCAGTCAACGCCAGGCTGGTCACCAGTAAGATGGCGCCGCCAAATCCTGGGAAATCGTGATGTCTTGAGACAGTATTTCAGTGGGATGGCGTGACGTCAAATGATTAGGCAAGCAGGAGCTAATTTAACTAACATTTCTTCAGGTCGCGTCCAAAGTTAAAACAGACGTTTTTCTTTTGAGTTCATAGATCGACTAATCCAGCAACATTAAAACTAGTTTAATAAAAATACAGTATGTAGCGGCCTACTTTTTAAAATACCTATCGTTAAATTTAAATAATCTCAATAGGGAACTTGCATGATTTTATTTTATTACGAAAACATTAAAACTTTCTTATGATTTTTTTTGATGTTATATGCATTTGAAATCTGCACGCACCGGCACCTCTCGAAAACGCTCTATATTAAACGGGCTTATGCTATGACGTCACACCGTATATTCTCGGCGCGTTTACTATGGAGTACCTAAGTCATTAATTTGCAGTTATCTCCACAAAATTTGCGTTTATGTCTATACTTGTCATACAAAATATCATTCCTAATTCAATATTCGGTGTAACTGTTATGTTAAATAAAGGTTAAATATGTTATTTTACCGAAAAAATTATAATAATTTTTTTGCCATTTTAACGTGAGATAAAACTAATATCTACTTAATAGTTTTTTTTTCTTTTGTATGATATCTACGTATAATCGCATCGATTGAGTGCAATTTATTCGAAATTGAAGTCCCATGCAAGTTCCCCTTTATTTACCAGTGGCGAACGAACGGGGTTATTAAGGCGCGGTAGGTTCATGGTCTTCTCTCCCTCTCGCTGAGCATAAGCGTGAGCGAGATGGAAGTGCGTGTTCGGAAGCGCGAATATCATATTTTTTCATATTGATTTTTTGAGCGTTTAAATAAATAAAAAGGTAATAAAGTTAGAACCAATTTTAATATGTTTAGCTGATGTGCATAATTTGTTACGATTTTTTTAAGAGTATTATTATTACTATTATTTTTTAAATTAAAATTAAATTAAAAATCATTTATTTCGGACTAATTCATCCATAATTTGTTAGTAACAATATATTAACTTAAAAACTAGTGTTAGTAACAAAACAAGTAACTTAGCAAAACTAATATCGGCGTGAGGGGGCACGCACCGGAGCATCCACCTCGTCCCAGTACCGCATTATCGGGCAGTCCACCCGTTCAACAAGCGATTGCAGGATGCTGTTGGTACTACCCCGCACCCTCCGCATGAGTTTTTTTACAACGACGGTGGCAAACAAGCTTATGGCCTGTTAAGCAGGTACCGTAGCCTATGGACACTTGTGACTCCAGAAAAACCACTAGCGCATTGCCGACCGACCCTTTATTCACTAAGGTCCCTCAAACATGATATTGCCGATTTTTAGAATCAATTTTAATATGTTTAGCTTTTGTGCATAATTTGTTACGAATGTTTTAAGCGGATTTTAGACCTATGTTCGTGATTTTTTTCTATCGAGCGAAAATTGCCATGTTTCGAATCACTGATCTCCCTGCAGAAAAGCCTCAAGATTACTATTCGTATTTTCTGAAACCATATTATTATAAACAGACGCATTATATTGTTTCAAAAACTCTGTTCGCTTAACTTCGCTGAACCTACGGCGCCTTAAGGATAATATGCTCATTTTGGTATAAAATAGGCCAGCTGATGGGTATCGAGTTGTACTTGCTCTGTAGGTAAGCGATGCTGTGTTCCTGGTGGTAAGTAGATGTAAAGTATTAAAAAATAAACCGGCCAAGTGCGAGTTGGACTCGCGCACGAAAAGGGTTTCAAAAAAACCACGTTTGTTGTATGCGATAGAAGACAAGAGAAGATACACAAACGAACTTTGCGGTTTAGTCTACAATAGGTACTAAGAATTGAAGCTGATAAAGACTTATTATGCTACTTGTGATTAGTCACTTAGTCTATTTTGTGTCTCACGTAGCTATAGAACTTTTTTTTTGAATACTGCGACGGTGCCAGACAAGCAAACGGCCTGCTTGATGGTAAGCAGACATAACCTACGGACGATTCCGACTTCAGAAGAAACACAAGCGCGTTGCCGACCCTTTATTGATTTGAGGATTAGTAGTGTGTATAACTAGAGACGAACGCAGATCCCTCACTCTCAAATTGTCAACTTAACACATCCACGGGCGCACTGGCGGTTTTTAGGGTTCCGTACTCAAAGAGTAAAACGAGACCCTATTAGACTTCGCTGTCCGTCCGTCCGTCTGTCTGTCACCAGGCTGTATCTCAAGAACCATGATAGCTGAAATTTTCACAGATTATGTATTTCTGATGTTGCCGCTATAACAACAAATACTAAAAACAAAATAAAATATTTTTTTAAGGGGGGCTCCCCTTTTTATTAAAGGGCTGAGACACACGGACGAACGAAGCTGGCGTTTCGTGGTAGCTGCCCTGACATGTATTATCTTATTAATATCCATAGACATTATCATTATAACACAACTCACCTATTAAAACAGCAACCACATATATGAAATATGTCTTATACATTTCATCAAGCTCCAGATATATCCACACGAAGCCGGTCATAGCGCTGACGGTGCCAAAAACGTAGTACATTTTCCTTGTAACCGACCTCGGGGCTACCCTCTGAACGCCTGCTGCCGCGAGACTCCCTAAGTACATGGCTAGAGGTACCACGGCCAGGGCCCGAGCAGCCAGCCCTAGCGTCAGGTGGAGGTATAGAGGCACTAGTACCTGAGACACGTTCACTACTAGCCGGGTGCTCATGTATATACCGGCTATCTGGAAGGAAAGATACCGTCAGCAAAGGATGTGCTTTCATGGATGAAGGCCGAAACAATGATGATGTTTATTTTTATTTGAAATAGTATGCAGGTACATTATGAAAGAAAGAAAGAAACAAGTTTATTGTCACACAAACAGATTACATACGAAAAATACATTATGAGAAAAAAATATAAGATTATTTGTGTGACAAAAGGAACGAACTCAGCATGTGCTGTGACCTCAGAGCATAGAATACTAGAGAGAGGACAAGCCGCCGGCGGCCGTGTCGCAGCTGTATGCTCAATGGGCATACACTGCCATACTGTGCACGCGTGCTGATCGCAGAGAATATTACGATTTTTCCCAAAATGCCTGATATGATGCGCGTTTATTGTCAAATAAGCGTGTAGGTATACAAGTGTGTGTGTTTTAGATGTGTGCGTGCTTTGTCTTGTCAATTACTTGGGCGTTGTGTGGGTTAATGTACTTGCGACAGGCTCACTCTATACAAATCGGCCGCCATGTCCGATCTCCTTATATTCATACATCTGTGGCTGTGACAGTCATTGCGGCTGTACAGCGCTGGTTTTCAGTTCGTCCCCTTTTCACTCACACCACATCCACATTGACTGCTAGTGCAGGTCGAGGTAGAACAAAAAATAAAGAAAAACACAAAGTAATTACAATATAATACAATAAAAAAACAAAAACGGTAAAATAAAAAAGAGAGAAAGTAAAGAAGAACACTCACATTAGCTTAGACCTACATATAGGGAAAATAACTTAACTTACTACAGAGTTTAGTTCCTAAGCTGTTGGATTATATTGCAAGCAGGAGCTAATTTAACTAACTTTTTCTTCAGGTCGCGAAATATCTATCGTTAAATTTAAATAATCTCAATTATTTACCAGTGGCGCTAGTGAGCACGTGAACGGGCTCTTAAGGCGCGGTAGGTTCGTGATCTTCTCTCCCTCTCGCTGAGCAAAAGCGTGAGCGAGATGGAAGTGCGTGTTCGGAAGCGCGGATATCATGTTTTTTAGTTTTAATATCAGGCTATAATTAGGGTTTTAATATAGTAGTATCAGGCTAAATAACATCGTTAAACTACAGTATGTTCAAAAATAACGGAACATGCACGGAAGTATGTGATGGCGACTGTACATTGATACGTCAGTACAGTCGACGTTAATAATATGTTTACACTGTTGCAATAAGGCGAAAAATGAAAACACCTCTTTGACATCGAAGGTAAGACTAAAGGCGCATATTCATTGGTCGATAGACATTGCCAAAACGCATATGGTTTTATTGGTTTGGTTGGTATTTGTAACTATGGGCATTAGATGCCTGAAATAAATGGTTTATTATTATTATTTGTATGTCTGTGCCATATCACGGGACCATGGGGTCCCGGACTTTTGGAAGGCATGCGTGGACCAAAGCCAACAGCGCAGAGGCCCTTTATTATTATTATTATTGGTCGGTAGCGGCGGGCGGGAGTTCTCTTAAGCTGGAACGCACTGACAGCGGTGGCAGCGCGGCGCGGCGCCACCGCTGACAGTGCGTTTCCAGCTTAAGGTGTATGTTCAGTTCATGCGTACCCTCTCCCTCCCGAACTATTGACCAATAGATGCATGCTGTATCTATCGACCGAATTATTGACTTCAAGACAACTTCCTTTTAATGGTGACTCAAATTTGAAAATGTGTTCATTTGGAAATTACAGTAAGGAAGTATAAGTAGTAATACCTAGTTTGCAATAACATTACTTACTACTTAGTTTAATGACTCATTATAATATCAAAATAAGGACAGAGTAATATGAAAATATTAAACGGTTACATCATAATTACCTGTGACAATAGGACATAGCCAGTAAATTAAATATCAATACTTTATATCAATTCAACTGAATGAAAAATTGTTAGTCATAATCATTTATTGCTAAGATGATATTTGTTAAATATCATTCCAGCTGTTGCATTTCACGAAGGCGTTCCTATAATTAAGTTAAATTTTAATTTCATCAAATTCACTCAGCTTCGTGAAATGCAATAAATATAACTTTGATTATAATGGTCCTAATTCACACACCAATGACCAACTTTTTGGATTATAAAAAAAAAAAAAAAAATTTAACTGTTTTTTTTATTTTATTACATATTACATCATACCGATGAGGCTTAATCTCATTCTTTTGAGATTTTAGGTAGCCTAATCGAAATTTATAATTAGACATTATTTATTTCAATATAATTTAACTTAATAGTGTTTCTATTAACATTTTCTTATATAGTTTTTGTATCAAGTCATATGGAAGTCTATTTAAAGCGCATGGCAATGTGTTTGTCCAAACTCTTTTGCCATACTCATTGTTAGTACTTAGATGAAATTACAAATTTGCAATTATATTGTTTGAGATAAGTATAGGTAAAATATCTTAAGAAAAGGACCTGTTGTATGTGTGAGTAATGTTGTAGGAATAGGCATTTGTTTTGTTTGTGTTCTAATTTTAAACATGTAAGTATTGTAATATGCTACTACTACATACGAGAAAAACACACAAGACATATTCTAGTGCATATTGTATGTCAATGGAATAAATTATTTTGACTATGACTATGACTAACAGGTGACTTACTTAAGTTTTTCACCTATAACACAGTTTATTTACCAACATCTTGAAATAATATAATAATTGAGGAAATGCAAGTATTTTTATACAAAATTGGTCATCAAAAGTTTGGATCATAGGAATGGATCACAGTTAGTATTTTTTTTACAAGAAGTTGGAATTATATATAATTTTGTTTACGACAGGTGTAGCCTAGTGGGTAGTGACCCAGCATATGAAGCTGACGGTTCTGGGTTCGAGTCCTGGTAAGTGCATATATTTGTGTGATCAGCATGAATGTTTGTTTGTCTTGGATGATTTTTATGTGGTTAAGTAGTCTAGTTTCTATGTGTTACCTATTAAATATATCACCATCTAGTACCCATAACACAATCCTTATTGAGCTTACTATGCAGCTAGTTTGGTTTGCCCCAAATATTTATTTATTATAAAAAAAGTTGTACCTGATACATCACCGGCTTTTTCAAGAAGCTGATGTGTGTGCGTGAGTGTGGGTGATTATCATGTTCCATCAGTTGTTCCTGGCGCCTGTACGATGTCTTTTCCCGGACACTGAAGTGGAACACAAAGGAGGCCAGCACCCCGACACTCATCACTATGTACACTATGTGCCGGAACTTCCAAGCGTCTCCTGGCCCTACTTGCTGAAATCATCAATTATCTTATATTAATGACATAATATACTTCTGCAAGAAATGAAGATTCTCACAAAAAACTTAGGTTTTAGAAGGTTATTGATTACCCAGAATATTAGATATACATCTAAACAATAAATTGTGACATACCTGTTTATCACATTGTCCAGTGACATGCAGCACTAACCATGTGACTACATACACAAATAGGTTTGAAAATACTGTGAAGCCATATCTGGAAATAGATACATCTGGTTTACTGTTGCATATGAAATAATACATAAAATGCTATTGCCAAGAGTATAAGAGCAGAGATTGAAGGTAGTAATATGCACATATGCTGGTTTGTTATGTTACTGGTTGCAATTATGGTGGTCATAATATATGGTTTCCGAACACATTCTAGAGGATTTATGATATGGATGTAGATAAACACCATTATTTCGCTCTTGGTGGCCCGTGTGCGGCCGCATACTCGTCACACTTGGCCACTAGCTGTTTAAGGGCCCCTCTGTACATAGAGTATAATATTATTAAAATTAAAAAATACCTGACAGCAGTAAGATGTGTTCTTGTATGGTCACTGTCAGCCAATTCCGGGATCAAACTCAAATGTGAAATTTGAACTGCTGCCCATCCAATTTGAAATACCATGATAAATGCGGCAAAATAAAACATCTGTGCCCACTTGTGGGCCATGGAGCACCCAATACATTCTGAGAATACAAATGGGAATGATCCTAACACACATGCTGTGCCTGTAAACAAAAACCGATGAAATAAAATTAAATGAATTAATTCAAGATTAAAACTGATAAGAAATATCCACCCACCAAATAAATGCCAAAGCTTCCTCCTGCCATATCTGAGGCTCACAGTATTGTCTGTGCGGTCAGAACAGTATCCAACAAATGGTGTAGACAACGCATCCACTACTTGCCCTATCAACATTAGTTTTCCCGCCTGAGACGGGCTGAATTCTAGTACTAAATGAAAAAACACTAAAAAGTATGTAAACCATAAACTAGCGCAAACATCGTTTAGCACGTGCCCGATGCCGTAACCAATTTGCAAGCGGAGACTCGTAGATATGTCTACGAATTCGTTATCCATTTCTTATAATTACGGACCTGTAAATAAAGTTTTAACTAAAGTAAAATTGTTGGTTGAGTAACGCTCACACGTGAACTACGCACGTACACAAATCAAGCATTAAGCTATCCAAGTGTCACTCATAAGTACCTCGTAATAAATAACACAAAGAAAATTAACCTTATAAAACCGTAAATGTAACGAAAAATACCTATTATTTAATTGCCGCGAGAGAAGACAAGTTTCTATTTGTTGTCGTACCCAGTCATACCTATCATGTGTAACGTCAAGTCAAAATATGGAAACAAACGTCAGTGTCACAAATGTCATCGCATCCCTAAAATTCCGTTCAGAAAACCAATAAAAACTATTTAAGATACTGCAAAAACCGGTTGTTTTAGAAGTAATCATTTGTAAATGTTTTTAAGCCTGCATCACACTGGCACGGCCTGCGGTGCGGTGGCGGACAATAGAAAACTTATCATTAGCTGTCAAATTTACTATGGTCCGCCACCGCAGGCCGCGTCAGTGTGATACAGCCTTTCAATGTTTCAACAAGTTTTCTATTGTCCGCCGCGGCCAGGCCACGCCAGTCTGTGAGAGGCCTTACTAATGCACGCGAGCGTATGAACAGGTACACAAGCATGAGCACATTGGCGGGCCCATACACGGTGAAGTATTGTCACGCGATACATGCGCTGTCTCTATCTCATTGCATATTATAGATAGAGACAGTTATTGTGGATCATCAGTATTTAATCACCGTGTATTGGTCTCCTTTGATCTTTGTCAAAAAACCGACAATCGTCCCGATCGGCGGCATGCACGAGCACGGGTAGGGGCGCGTGCACAAACAGCTATAACTTGGCTATAACCATCAAAATCGTATTTCAAAGTTTGGCTATCTCCGCCTCTATCGCACTTATGGTGCTCGAGCGTCAGAGACCGAGATATACGAATTTTGATTTTTGTGGTAGCGCTGCAGGATGTTCACACGCTCGTGCCCGTGCTTGTGCTCGTTGAATGTCTCTTTGCACGCGAGCATGGGAGCATGGGACCGAGGCATAACCGTTGACAGTTCGGAAACCGCCGATTGTCAAGAGTCAAATTTGTCTTTTATTTTCAGTGATATTATAAAAATTAAAATTTGTGCCTTTTTGTGGTTGCATTGATAAGGGATAAGGAAATAGAAAACCGGTTATTAATGGAAAATTTTGAAATAATCGAATGAAATACTTACGTTATCAATGGAAATGGCACTATCACTGCTTTTGTTTTTTGTAATCTTAGTAGGAGGGACTACCCAAGTGTTAGGAGATGAGTTTAAGGAAGAATTATTTATTAAGCCGCTGCTACCGACACACCTTTATACTTATTTTCAATTTATAACTCAAATAAAGGATGAATCATCGTGTAAGTATTTAGATCTTTAATTTTCTACTATTCGGGATCAATAAGAATAATACAGACAACACAATATATTCTGAATCTTTGTTCTAGTTGAACATTCCCATTTATCACCACGATCACTGGGCGAGATAATATCACGGTTTCACGTGGAGGAGCTACACCTAACGCTGACAGAGGGTCAATGGAGGCACAACCAGTGGGGCTACCCCGTCCAGGACGCGGCGCCGGGCGCCGAGCTGTACGCCTGGTTCTCCAATGACGTCGCTGACATTGACAAACAATGGCGAGAACTAAGCTCCACCCTTGCAGGGCTCTTTTGTGCTTCTTTGAACTCTATACAAAATTATAACACTGTCACCCCACAAATGGTTCTATGGCCGTCAGGTGCATTTAAAACTAACCAGAATGTCACGTCACAATTACGATATGCTTCTTTACCGAGGGAAATAGTTTGTACAGAGAATTTGACACCATGGAAAAAGCTTTTGCCCTGCGAGTCTAGACGTGGATTCTCATCTTTACTTAATTCTAGAATGATTCACAATACCAACTACCATTCGATTGGAGTGCATTTCAGAAAAATGTGCTCAACCAAAGATTGTACACAGACCCACTTGGAAATAAAACAAACTGTTGCTCTTGTTTATGACTACAACATAATTAAGAGTAATGATTGGTCATTCCGGAAACTGTTTGGACAAGGCTTACCTGGAGCTTGCCCATTGACTACGAAAAGCACAATATATGTGGATGTATCATCCAATGACACACAATCTTTCCAACTGCTGTCCGCTCCTGATAGTATACAATTCTCCCAGCGAGGAGGTAGTGAGGTTAAGCTTGCTGTATATGATGTAGAGCCTAATGGCCAAATGATAAATATTGGTGTTAAACATAATACCAATAGTAAACTAGTTGTGCCCCTTCCACCACCTTTAACTTTTACCCGTTATGTGCTTGGATATGGAAAAGAATTTGGTGGCATAGTGACTGAGTTCACCAACAATTACTGGTCTCCGATAAACATTGTATTATTAGAAAATGCACCATGGTGGCTGCCTATACAGCTCAGTACATTAAGAGTTAATGGAGAAGCAGAAAGTAAGCTAGTGAAGTCCCAGTATTATTCTCCGGGCCGCAGCAGGCTGAAGCCATACCACCTTGAACTGCTATTGACACTGCCTGCGAGGTCAACTACGACAATCACCATTGACTTTGAATTTGTCTTCCTGAAGTGGCAAGAATACCCACCTGATGCAAACCATGGATTCTATATTGGATCTGCTCTTGTTTCTGCTAATCTACCAACAGCTAAAAATTTTACCAGTTTGCCCATTACTGGAAGCACCTTTGATTCCATCTTGAATGCTTCACAACCTTGTAAGTATACTTTTTTTTTTAATGTGTAATTAAGAGTCCCCAGCAAGCTCGGCCGAATTTCACCTTCCCATACAAACAGAGTTTCGTTCTCATTTTAAAACTATGTGTTGGATTGTAACGAAACTTTGCATATACAATGACATGAGGTATATCTATGTCTGTAATTAGTTTATATGACTTTAGTTTATAAAACAAACAAAATACAGCAAAAACAAGTTTTGTATGAAAAACTTAAATTCACTGTATTTTTTTTACTATGGTATCTGAAGCTACATAAACTAATTACAGACCTGGATATACCTGAACTTATTCTAAGTACAAAGTTTCAGAGCAAACTAGCTAGTCGTTTTAAAATGAGAGTGTAACTACATTTGTACGGAGAACCAAGCTTTCCAGGGACTATGTTCTTATTCAAATTCCTTTAAGTGTTTATTTGACTAAGAATTTAATACTTTTTTTTGTTAGCCTATTGGAGTCTCCCACAGCTGTAGTGTACCCGTAACATTATACATTACATACAGGGAGATCATGAATCGGTTTTGTATTTGAGGCGCTCTTTCGTACTTTCTTGGATAGACCTCCATTTTAATCAAAGGTCAGCCTTCGCTAAACCAGTGTGTACGCACCGTAAGTACCGTAACGCAAGTTGTAGTGGGGTACGGTATGCGGCACATTTTCATTGGTCGATTCGATTGGGACCATTCGCCGTGTGCGACGCAATTGAGTACTTTCCTCATGTTAACATTTATAACGTTTGTAACGTATATTTATAGTATTTAAACCATGAAATTATTGCAATAAGTTAAAATTATGAAATATAATTAAAATCAAATAAAATTAAAAGCAAAAGAATGTAAAAAAACCTATTTTATAACTAAAATACACCGCGGCATGGTGCCGAAGATGCTGGCAGCATTTCCCTGCTGTATCGCAATACTAATGCGTTGAGTGAGGAAGCTGCCAGCTCTTCGGTCCCTGGTGATGTCGGCTAATTTTTTAGACAGTTTCTTGTTTTTTACATTCTTTTGTTTTTAATTTTATTTAGTTTATGTTTTAGTATTTTGTCTTTTATGAAATAAACTAATTTAGCTACATAAGACTGAATAATGTATTATACTGAAGTAGTAGGTAGCCTTTTTTATTACTAGTCATATATATATAATTATGTTTATTAAAATCATAAAAAGATATGGTAGTCTAGTTGTTCAGGCATGCGGCTGTCAAGCGGTGGTCGTGGGTTTGAAAGTTCGAAACCAGGCCCGGAATAAGTTTTTCGGAACTTATGTACGGAATATTTACCGTTAGGTTATCGGTGAAGGAAGACATCGTGAGGAAACCGGTCTAATCCCAATAAGGTCTAGTTTTCCCTCTGGGATGGAATGTCATATGGCAGTTGCTTTCGTAAAACTCTTTCGTAAATTTCAGTCTGTCATGGTACAAAAACTAAAAAGTACAGAGGTTGACTGATGAGAAATGATTATTCACTACATCTGTACCAAAACAATGTTGTGATTGTGACGTCATAATAGTACGAGCTGTTTCGGCTGTCGCCAGCAACGTCCGTCTTTGACGTCTCTCAGAAAACTATGGTTTGAATGGAATCGTGAAAAAAATGCGCGCTCGGCGCGATATCTCTGTACAAACCGCTAGCGTATCCATAAATTGGGCATAAGGAACATAGGTACTGAGGATCCTTATTTTTTCAGGGTACCCAATAGTATTCCGGACCAACGGTGCCATGGTCTCCCTGCCAACCCCTGACTTCAGTATGCCCTACAACGTCATCTGCCTGGCGTGCACCGTCGTCGCCTTGGCGTTCGGACCACTCCATAACATCTCCACAAAGGAACTCGTTCTGAAATCTGTGGGCACATCCATGTCGCTAACTCAGAGGTTTATGAGCTTGTTTAAGAAGAAAAAGGACTAGATTTTGATTACCTACCTAATTTATTTTATTGTATGATAGACTGATTAAATAAATTATGTTTTGTAAGTGACATTTTATTTGTAACTGTAGAAATAGTAGGTACAGTCGCCATCACATACATAGGTACACTGTAGGTGTTCAAAAATATCGGCACATGCACCCTAATGCCTTGAAAATAGAGGTGTGTTCCGATGTTTGTGACGTGCTTGTTTGCTCCGATGTATGTGATAGCGACTGTACCTACTGTACTGAGGTTTAGTTAGCGGCGGCACGTTTCAAGTAGCTTCGTGAAACGGAAATAGTAATTTTCACTTCTCATGCTCGCAAAGTTCGCGTTTATGCTGGAAATTACACTTTTTTTTTATACAACGTGGCAAACCACCTCTAGTGCATTTTTAAGTTAATTTTCATATATTTCTTTCTTTTACAATCTTACACAAATCGGCTTAGTCCCAAACTAAGCAAAGCTTGTACTATGGGTACTAGACTACAAGACGAAGATAATTTTGCTCCTGAGTGACACATGCAACTTTTCACACCAACTATGAGGAAAAAAATGCAAAAAACAAAAGAAAATGAAAAAAAAATGTTTTTCAACAATAAAAAAATATGTTCGTTTTTAATCAATTACGATGAAATGATAATCGATTCTTGTATTAAACCTTTCGGATGTTTTGACGCTGACATTGCTGAAGGATTTTGAAATTTTCGTATCTGTCATACATCTATTCTATATAGAGTAAATTTTCAGTAGCACTGATCAGTGCTAAGACATATGAAGGGTTAAGATCTGTGTTTAATTGGCACATTGCGTAAATGCTACATGCCAATGAATAAATTAAAAAAACCGGCCAAGTGCGAGTTGGACTCGCGCACGAAGGGTTCCGTACCATTATCTATAAAAACGGTAAAAAAATCACGTTGGTTGTATGGGAGCCCCCTTAAAAATATTTTATTTTGTTTTTAGTATTTGCGGTTATAGCGGCAACAGAAAATACATTATTCTGCAAAAAATTCAACTCTCTAGCTATCACGGTTCTTCAGATACAGCCTGGTGACAGACAGCTAGACAGACGGACGGACGGACAGCGAAGTCTTAGTAATAGGGTCCCGTTTTACTCTTTGAGTACGGAACCCTAAAAAGTAGCTTGAACAGAAAAGTAGCATTTGGTTCGTCCCTCTGGTCGTGGACCAAAACTTACTTTTCTGAATGAAAGGTGTGAAATAGTTATTTGTGTTTCAAGGGAGCAAAATGATGTATTTACGGCGAGGGCGGTACTTTGAATCCAGAGTGAAGCGAAGGATTCTACGATAGAATCCTGAGCGTAGCGAGGCCCTGACGAAAATAATTTTGCTCCTGAGTGACACAACAACTTTTCACTTTCACACCGACCGGGCGGCGTCGCGGCCTCTTTGCCGCTCCCGCGCTACCTGCGGCGCTACCACGAACTTCGAATCTCAAACTTCGTATATCTCCGTCTCTGTCGCTCGAGTACCATAAACCATAAGTGCGATAGAGACGGAGATATACGAAGTTCGTGGTAGCGCCGCTGAACACGCGCCCGAAACTGATCGATCTCACTCATTACATTACCTACTCAATATAATAACGAAAGACCGCATTCCCCGCGGATTTGTTGACATATAACTAAAACTGACTCAAAGGAATCTGTCATACAAATTATTGAATTTAAAATAGCCCAGTATGTACCTATATTGTAGTCTTTGAAATAGCCGACGATTATCCATAGAGCTTTCTATACTGCGAATGTGCGCCATGCCATGCACACACCTCCTTTCAAGAGACACTACACTTCAAACCCACATATGATCGATAAGGTAACCTTAGTGCTATCACTAATGTAACCCTAGGTATTATGTAATGGTAAGCATATTGGATGTGGTAACCATAGGGTCTACCACCAACGGCATTCGAAGTTTTCCCTCTCTGTCGCGCTTACGTACGAACTCGCAAGTATGACAGAGAGGGAAAACTGCGAATGCCTTTCGCAGTAGGCCCTCATGAGTTAACCCTAACAAAAACCCTATTGATAGGGTTTTGTTAGGTTTACCACATCCGATATGCTTACCATAACAATAGGGTTACCCTATCAGTAAGGTTACCTTATCATAAGGTTACCAAATCGATAGGCTTAAGCCTGAAAAAGGGTTTTCCGGTCCTTGCAGTTTAATTAAACAGTATACCTACATTTATTAAAAGCATAGGGTAGTGGAAACAAAAGATGAACGCCACCCAATAGTTTTTTTTTTTTTTTTTTTTTTTTTTTTTTTTTAATGGACTTTCGGGCGTGTGCCCATAGCCATTCTCAAGTAAATAAAGGGAAGGAAATAATATCTAGTTCGGAACGGATATCGGAATTTGGAAAGGATGATCAAGGCAGAAAAAATGGAATGGAAATATACATAAATATAAATTATATTATAGTTTGATATTATTTTCACAGATAAACTTAGCCAGAATATTATAAATATCTAGGTTAATAAGCAAAGAGGAAATGTCAGTGGGAAAGGGAACATGTTTAGATTGAAGGGCTTCCCAGAAAACAGTACGATCGTATAACGGGCAAGACAACATAATATGATTGACGTCAGCTTCCTGAGCACCACAGTCACATTTAGGCTCACTTATAATATTAAATTTAGCCAGATGAGAAGGAGCACACGTGTGGCCCAATCTCATACGAGATAAGCACGATATTTCACGTCTATTGAAAGTTTTTTGATTAAAAAACCAAGGCTTCAAGGGGATATCACTTTGGATCCTATGGTAATAGGCCCCTGTTTCCAGGCTGCTCCAAAACCAGAAAAACTCCCATGACAACTGAAGATACCTTTTGGGAAGTAAGAGCAGATCATGGCAGTAATTTTTATATGGTGATACATCGCCAGAAACAACAGCATCCACAGCCAAACTATCAGCCCTTTCGTTACCAGAGATGCCACAATGGCTTGGCAACCAGACAAAATTCACAATGAACCCCTTTAATTTACATTGTAACAACATGGCTCGGATCTCATATAATAATGGACAATTATTAGTCATTCTAAAAGGTGATTTAATTAAAAGTTGCAGACTGCTTTTAGAATCTGAAAAAAATACAGAGTTTTTTAAATTGAACATATAAACATATTCCACCGCTTTGAAAATGCCAAATAATTCCCCAGTAAAGACTGAAGACTCTGGAGGGAGTTTAATTTTAAGTACAGCATTAAACTGTTGGTGGAATACACCAACTCCAACACAGCTCAATGCTGAACTTTTAGATGCATCTGAATATATGTGATGCCAATCAGACCAATTTTCACCAACCAAATTGTTAAATACTGGCTTTGCGCTTACTCTGTCTTTAACGACACCAGAATCCAGAAAAACTTGCGGAGCAATGGTCAATGCATCAAAATCTTTTTCATAGATGGGAAGAGAGAGATATGTGACAGTAGGTGAAGTTAAACTCTGGTACTTAAGGTAGCTATTTATTATGCAAGGAGGACTTCTATTACGCCAATACGAAGATGTCTGTATGTGATTGTGAAGTAAAGATAATTTACTGATTAGAGGGTGATTAGAGAATTGCATGGACCTAAAAATAAATCTATCAGCTAGAAATTGACGTCTTAAGTGAATAGGCGGATCCACACACTCCACTTGCATTGCATTGGCAGGACTGGTCCTCATCGCACCAAGAACTGTCCTGAGAGCCTTGTTTTGGATAACATTTAACATGTTAAAGGCATCTTCAGTACCAGGAGTAAGAAGGAAAGAGCCATAATCTAAAACGCTCCTTATGACAGCATTATAAATTAGTTTTAAATAGAATGGGTGGCTCCCCCACCAAACACCAGCCAAGCATCTCAATATATTTAATGAACGTTCGCATCTGTTCCTCACGTAATTACAATGATCTTTGGCTGAAAGTTTGTAGTCTAAAACAATTCCCAAATATTTAACTTCCTTGCAGAAAGAAATTGTAGATCCATCGTACTTTAAATTGACATCTACGGATTTTCTTCTAGGAGAAAATAAAATTGCTGAAGATTTTGGAACTGACAGATCCAAGCCATTCTTATCCAAATACATTTTCAAATGTTGTAAATTGCAGTTCATAATCTCACAGGCATTATGAATAGATTTATTATTACAATATAATACTATATCATCAGCATATTGAATAACGGATATAGAATCAGTCAAATGAGGAAGTAAGTCGTACGTGTAAACGTTAAAAAGTAAAGGACTAAGGACAGACCCTTGCGGTAGCCCTTTCCAAACTGTTCTATATAAAACTTCGGAATCTAAATTTAATCTGATAAAGCGTTCAGAGAACATAGCGGAAATCAAAACACACAAGCGACTTGGAACTCCCAATAACAACAGCTTATTAACTAAAATTGAAATATTTACATTATCATAAGCCGAATTGATATCTACAAAACAAGCCACCACAGACTCATGTTCGGAGAATGCCAGAAGTACATCAGCTACTAACAAACTAACACAATCTAAAGTGCTTCTGGACTTCCGAAAGCCATATTGAATATTTGGTAATAAGCGTTTACTTTCAATAAACCACTCCAATCGATTTTTAACCAAGTGTTCCATGACTTTGATTAAAACCGATGACAAAGCAATAGGACGATAGGAATTTGGATCAGAACGGGATTTATTTGGTTTAACAAGTGGTAACACTAATTGTATTTTCCATTTGGCAGGAATATCACCTGTCAAAAAGACAACATTGATAAGGTCCAGATAATAACCTAAAACATTATCACTGGCATGTACCAAAAACGAATATGGAATACCGTCGCACCCCGGGGCGGAATCTATGACATACATGAGCACACTCTTCAACTCTAGCATTGAGAACGGACTGTTAAATCGCTGTATATCATTGTTATCAAAATCGGAAAAGTTAAAAAATTCGACACTTATAGGAAAAGGCAATGGTACAAAAGGGGGAGCTAATTTATTTAAGAATTGTTCAGCTACGGAAGGATCAATTTGGCCACTTGTTTCAACAAAGGCCCCCCCTAAACATCCGAATCTTTTTCCAAACTTCGGAAGGGTGAGTACTAGGGCATATAGATGCACAAAATGACCGCCAACCCTCAAGCTTCTTTTTCTTTAAAAATTGTTTTGTTTCCTTCATGACAGCTAATAGGCTATTAAAATTTTCCTCATTCATATTATCATTATACAATAACTCACTCAGTTTTCTTTTTTTAACAGCTTCTGTACATTCAGAATCCCACCAAGGCGGGCTGAGGATATCAAACTGAGAGGACTTCTTTCTAGACGGAAATACTTCATCTGCTACTTCAATCAGAAGCTTAGCAAAAGCATCAGATGATTGCAAAACTTGATTTTGGGACACCTCGGGCAAATGTGCCAACTTTTCATCCAAATGTTCTCTAAAATGTTGCCATTTGTCTTCCTGGAGCTTATAACCCAAAAGCGGTGATCTTTTAATCAGTGGTTTGTTTTTGAAAGGGAAAGAGATTAAGATCGGAAAATGATCGCTACCATAAGAAAATGGAAGGACCTCCCAAAATACTGAGACTGCAATTGATGCACTACAAATTGACAAATCTATGGCACTAGGATTCTCATTTGGAGCAGATCGACGCGTGGGGGCTCCAGAGTTTAAGATACACAAATTAAAATGATGAACCATATCAATTATTTCTTCTCCTAAATTACTCGAATTGATGCATCCCCATGTAGGATGATGGCAATTAAAATCACCTAAAATTATGAAAGGGGAAGGAAGGGATGATATTATGCTTCTAATTTCTCTAAGAATGACTAATGAAGGATGAGGAATATACACTGAAACTATGCAGATGTTATTTACAATGGCTGAAATAATGGAATAATCATTACTATGTGATAATGAATGATATGAAAAATTAAATGATTTTTTAATAAGAATGGCTACACCACCATATCCATCCGATCTATCTTCACGGAGACATGAATAGCCAGGAATTCTGAAACCTGACTCAGATCGGAGCCACGTTTCTGAAAGAGTAATAACAAATGGATCATATTTCCTAATTAAATGAAGTAAATCTGATTTCTTATTATTGATACTATGACAATTCCACTGGAGAACTTTGGATTTGTTCGCCATTATTGAAATTGAAGACTTTAGATAATAAACTAATTAACTGTGCAATGATGTTCGGTTCTGAATTCATATTACTATTACTATTGGAAAATATCTTAAGGATTTCTAGAATGATATCCTTAGTAGATTGTTCTTTTGGTTGACTTAATAATGCACTACCATTCCCTGAAGCTGATTGCATATTGTAGTCTTTTGACAAATTATGATGTGCCTGAGAGTCATAACCCTTTTGAGGCTTAGGTATATTTCTAGGTTTGAGAAAAACTGTCTTTTTATAAGACTGTGAAGCTGTGTGTGTCTGTGTGTGAGATGGACTATTTATTACAGTCTGGAAGGACGGAGGAGTAGCCATGACTACATCAGCATAAGGTTTAGTTACTGAAGGATGTAATTTTGATGCTTCTGCATAAGATATTGCACTTTGGGCCATAGTTAGTTTAATATTCTTTTGGCGTTCAAACTCGGGACAGCGTTTATTTATTGCAAAATGAAGACCAGAGCACAAGCAACAAGATGCACAATCCTCCTCAATGTTACATGAAGAGCCAGTGTGCCCTTGCCCACATTTATAACAGCGCGGCTTTGATCTGCATTGCATCTGCGTGTGTCCAAAACGGCAGCAATTGAAACATTGGATGGTGGGAAAGACATATAAATCTACAAGGAGAGAATTGTAACACATAAATATACGTTTTGGGAGAACCTGTCCATCAAATGTAAGAACTACAGATTGAGATGGCTTCCACACGGGGGAACCATCCACCATGACTTTATAATTAAGTCTTCTCAACTTTATAACATCACCACAACCGACAGGTACACTGATGTTTTCTTTAACCTCGTCTAAAGACCACTCTGCTGGTACGCCCTTTATTACTCCCATTCTTATCACATGAAATGATGGAATAAACGATTTGTATTTGTTGTCAGTAAGTCTTTTGTCATTGAGAAAATCGTTTGCATCCTGGTATTTCGTAAATGAAAGGGTGACTCTATTCCGTCCAATGCGTTTGACACTGCCATTAACAATGTTTTTAAAGTTAAGTTTTTTTAGTAGGTTCCCAAAAGCCATGGAGTGAATAGAAGCGCCATCATTGGGCGACTCTTGCTGTTTCTGGATATGAATTACATAAGGAGAACAATCCGAAGGAATTAACTGCTTCCTAAACATGTCTGTGGGCTGGGAAACTGTGTCTGTACCTGTAACTGGGAGCTGAGCCTGTACTGATGAAACTGGAGCTGACGCTGGAGGAGGGAGAGGGACTTGAATTTGAATGCTTTCCGGTTTAATGGAAGAATCCTGACAATTACAATCATCTCGGAGCGAATCTCTATCTCTATTTGTTTCTGCATTTTTGCTACGCTTCTTTTTATTACAATGACGGCATATTTTTCTAGTTACTGACTTACGTTTCCTAAAGCCAGAAGATTTGGAACTAGCATCAGTGTCCATACCATCAGATTTCTTATCATGGTCACTATAAATAGTGACCGTATGTGAAACATCAGGGACCAAGTGGCCTCCCCCTGGGTCAACAGGGGGATCCATGGTGAAAATATATACAAAAACTTACCAAATCTATGAAGTTATATACACAAATACATAAAAACTAACTACTGATAATATTTACAAATGAATTATCCTGCGTTGACCACTATAAATATAAAAAAATTTGTAACTCGAGAAAAACACGCGCGTTCACCTCGAAGTTTCCCGCCCTTTTCACACCCAATAGTTGATTTGTCGTAAAATTTAAATAAAAAAATCGCGATACATTTTACGCATTCGGGATATTTTTTCCCTAACGCTTCATCCCTTAAACTCCCAGACACCAGAGGGCCTACCGCGAAAGGCATTCGAAGTTTTCTCTCTCTGTCATACTTGCAAGTTCGTACTTAAGTGCGACAGAGAGGGAAAACTTCGAATGCCGTTCGCGGTAGGCCCTCAGACCAAAGAGTATAGTATGCCCCACACACACACGGCTGTGAGCATTGTGAGCGGTTGTCGCGTTGAGGTCTCGCGCCAAAATCGCCGTTTGTATGGAGATCTACTTACTTAAGGAAAACGCTCTGAAATTTAAGCTACAAATTACGTATAAAATTGAATAAAACGTCTACATGGATTGGTTTGCGTGATAAAGATTCATGATTAATCCCTTTAATGGGTTATCTATCACATATTGCGTATTTATTGTTAGTTTAAGAGATATTTAGCGTTTAACTAATGGTTCCAACCAAAGCACGGCTTTCAACCAAATCAAGGTCACTCCATACTAGATTTTCTGTGACCTTACTTGGTAGTCCTACCGATTTCGGTCGTGTAGCGTCTCCTATAATCGAAATATTGCGTAAAATGAAACGTAGAAAACTAGTTGTCATCTGTCTCGGCCCACTTCTGTCCTGTCATATCATGTCTACTATCTAGCTGAAGGGACTTTGATGAGTTTGGTCGAATCGCAATAACTCCCTTTTAGTTTTTCTTTTTTATTTGTTGATTGTGTGCGACTTTCGTGATTATCTTAAAATGTGTTAAGGAATGATTGGTCGTTTGCGTTTCTACATATATGTCTTACGACATCCCTCATAATGGTATGTTGCAAGTTTTTGGAAGGTACTTACTTTTATCATACAGACAGACGTACTCCTACTATCAGTTTATGTGGGTCCTTTTTTGTTTATTTAAGAGTTATCAAGATGAACCTAGTGGCTACGATGTGGGATCGTTTCCCAAGGACTTCAGTTACGGGCCTTTTGAACAGAACGGAGATGGAGACAACACGTCATTACAAGAGGATCACAAGCCACGGATCCTTCTCATGGGTCTAAGAAGGTATATTGTTTTGCGTATACGAAAATGTTGAAAATATTTTACGAAATTGCATTCATAACAATATGGTTCATTGTTATAGATCAGGGAAGTCATCAATCCAGAAAGTAGTCTTTCACAAAATGTCTCCCAATGAAACATTGTTTTTGGAATCCACTAACAAAATTGTCAAGGACGACATAAATAACAGCAGCTTTGTGCAGTTTCAAATCTGGGACTTTCCAGGACAAATAGATTTTTTTGATCCCACATTTGATTCAGACACTATATTTGGTGGATGTGGGGCTCTTGTATTTGTTATTGATGCACAGGTGAGTTCTCAATTTTCATGACTACAACCATTATGAAAATTGGCTAACATGGATTATATTAGAACAGTTATTATTTGCAATTTTATTGATTAGACCAGGGGTCGCCAAACTACGGCCCGCGAGTTGTTCTCACCCGCCCCGCGGAAAGAAAACGGAAGAGCCCACGAGTTTGAAATAAAACAAACCAATAATCATTTGTCATCAGTCTTGGCCCGCACAAATTTATATTAAGTGCAGTGAGGCCCTCGAGTCAAAAAGTTTGGAGACCCCTGGATTAGACTATTCTTATTGAAATAATTTAAATTGTTTAACTGTTTTCTTGCAG
Source organism: Epinotia brunnichana (assembly GCA_963854355.1). Classification (NCBI taxonomy): domain Eukaryota; kingdom Metazoa; phylum Arthropoda; class Insecta; order Lepidoptera; family Tortricidae; genus Epinotia; species Epinotia brunnichana. The sequence goes on from OY977938.1 coordinate 13,633,572, forward strand.
GATGATTATGGGGATGCTTTAAATAAGTTGCAGCTCACAGTCACTAAAGCATATAGAGTTAATAGTAATATTAAGTTTGAAGTGTTTATCCACAAAGTAAGTTAATAGTTAAAATGTATGTTAATATAGTCCCTCTTGTTGTTCACTAGTGTTGTAAAAGACTCGATTTCTAGAGTCCTGATTGAGACTGGACTCAAATATACGGGACTTAGGGAACTCGAAGACTCCCAAGTCTTGAGTCACCTGTACGACAACTTGAGTCTCTAAAATCACTCGAGTCTTCAAACAAACTCAAGTCCATGAGTTTCCAAATTAAATACAGAGTTACAAACACATTAAACATTCACTTAAGGCTGTACGAATCTGATGTTAGAATCGGAAAAATGGGAAAAATTGATTTTGGTGAAAATCAATTTCTGATGGTATGAGAAATCTCCAAATAGGTATGAATCCGAATAAGTACATTTAGTTTTTTCTTTGATTATGGAAGTTCAATCTACAGTGCTGCATCTAATCAAGATAAATTGTCACTTGTAAATTATCATTTACTTATTAGTATGTACCAGTAACACATAAATTAAGTTTCAATTAACACTTGCTGTGATGCAAACAGTGTGTGATTTAATGTTTTTTTGCATAGGAAATTAATTACTGTCTCCACTTTAATTAGATGATTATCCACTGTTATAAGATAACTCTAACTATACTGAGCAGTAATGTAATCTATCACTCTCTAAGTAACAAGGAATTCATCAAAGGGGCAACTCTAAATGTCTAGTTACTACTAGCCTCATAGGCCACTTTTGGGGGCCCAGGCCTTGGCCTGAGACAGGACCAGACAATATTAGGCAAAAGGCAATTATAAGAAATAGGATTAGTTTTACTTAGCATATTGTTTTGAACATATAGATTCGCGCTTTTTATCGATACCTGTCTGAAGATGTGTATCACAGTAATGATCAGACCATGGGTCTAAGATTTCTTAGTGTTATGAATTTTAAAATAGAATGAATAGGCAATGACAGGAAATGGACAAAAATGTGCATATAAACAGTACCAGGAAATATTCTCTATGTAAATTTTCAGGTTGATGGTCTTAATGATGATTATAAGATGGAATCTCAGCGGGACATACACCAGAGAGCAACAGATGACCTGGCAGAAGCGGGACTGGAACATGTGCATTTGTCGTTCCACCTAACCTCCATATATGACCATTCCATCTTTGAAGCATTCAGCAAAGTAGTTCAAAAGTTAATACCTCAGCTACCAACATTAGAAAATCTACTCAACATACTCATCTCTGTATGTACCTTTCACCTTAGTAAACATTTTGTATTTTTTTACTCCCAATGATATAGAGGAGTGTAAAGCCGGGTATTCATTAGGCAACATTTGTCAATAAACTTTTTACGAATTTGATCACAATGTTTCGCGACAAGTTTAAGTAAAGACTGTTTCTGAAACTTCGCAGTCTACACTTGTCAGTTGTTTATAAACTCAAAATCATGTTTAAGCCTTGTATTCATTAGTCAACAATTGTTAATATACACTGTTTATAAACCGTGTTTCACAATGTTTCATCATCTCTGTAAACAGTTTATAAACAAAGGTGATGACACATTGTTTATTAAACATGTTGCCATGTTCCCCACTTCGAGTGGAAGACAAGTGTTTATAAACTGTTTATAAGCAAAAACCAACAGATGTGGACGTGTGTTGCGCGAGTTTATAAACAACTGACAAGTGTAGACGGCGAAGTTTCGGAAACAGTGTTTACGTTAAACTTGTCGCGAAACATTGTGATCAATTCGTAAACAGTTTATTGACAAATGTTGCCTAATGAATACCCGGCTTTATAAACTCAAGTCCTGTTTATAAACTCGCGCAACACACGTCCACACCTGTTGGTTTTTGCTTATAAACAGTTTTTTTTTTTTTTTTTTTCCGTGTTGTGGCTTTTTGCTGCTTAGGCACTTTGCCAATGTCAAGTGGGGGAAGTTTTGGCTTTACGGTTCCGTGGAGTGCACCTAATAATTTTGCCCCAGGGACTAATTGTACGTAACGACCATATTTGAATATTGGTAATAAGTGGATAAAAGAGTGCTTATATATATTCATAAATAGTTATAATTTGATATTATTTTTATCTATAAAATAAGCCAAAGCCTTAGCGACTTTGGGTTCAAAACTAGCCAAGAGAGTTTTAACATTAGTAGGGAGTTGGACTTTAAGTTTTGTTAGTAGGTCATAAAGAGAGAAAAGAGTTGAAGGACACTCGAGAAAAATGTGATCAATTGAACTTACATCATGCCCGCACAGACATTCCGCACTATTTATGACTTTGATTTTAAATAAAAATTCAGGGGAGCACAAATGTCCCAGCCTGAGGCGTATGATGCAACTAGTTACTCTTTTTTTAAATTTGAATTTAAAAAACCAGGGAGAAGCCGGAATATTTCTTTGCAGTTCGTAAAACTGCAACTTGTTATCGGTAGCCCATAAAGCCGACCATGATGAAAATAGTTTTAACGATGAGATCGCGTCCAAGTCTTTGCTAAAGCTTTGAAAGAAAGTTCTATCACCGTTTTCTGCTGCTACCTTTGCAGCTTTATCCGCTAATTCATTTCCATGTATACCCTTGTGGCTGGGGATCCAAGATAAGATTACTTCCAATTTCAGAAGTCGACAGGATAGGAGACCCTCCTTGATGAGGCAAACCAACGGTGTTTTGGCCCAGTTTTTAATTGAGTTGTTTGTAATGGCTTGGATAGAGCTAAGGCTGTCTGAAAAAATTACTGCGTTATAATCAGTTTATAAACACTTGTTCTCCACTCGAAGTGGGGAACATGGCAACATGTTTAATAAACAATGTGTCATCACCTTTTTTTATAAACTGTTTACAGAGATGATGAAACATTGTGAAACACGGTTTATAAACAGTGTATATTAACAAATGTTGCCTAATGAATACCCACCCGGCTTTATATTCGTATGTTTATCATGTGTATCTGTGGCATTGTAGCTCCCATCCACAGATGAACCAACTTGAATGTTTTTTAGGGTTCCGTACTCAAAGAGTAAAACGGGACTCTATTACTAAGACTCCGCTGTCCATCTGTCTGACTGTCATTGATACCGTGATAGTTCCAGTTGAAATTTTCACAGATGATGTATTTCTGTGGCCGCTATAACAACAAATACTAAAAACAGAATAAAATGAATATTTTTATAGATAATGGTACGGAACCCTTCGTGCGCGAGTCCGACTCGCACTTGGCCGGTTTTTTATTTATGTTGTATACTTAGATATCAAGCTCGTGTTTTATGGCAGCCAACAAGCCAGTTGAAATTTTAAATTATTGGTATTAATTAATAAAACTTTCATGATCTTATTTTATTTGATGAGAACTGCGAGTTTGCAAGAGCAAATCCAATATTGATAGTTTTTTATCCTGATGTTATATCACTATATTGACGACACCTGTAGCCTAGTTGGTAGTGACCCTGCCTACGCAGCTGGAGGTCCCGGGTTCGAATCCCAGTAAGGGCTTTTATTTGTGTGATGATGAGCACAAATATTTGTTCCTGAGTCATGGATGTTTTCTCTGTATTTAAGTAGGTATTTATTTATAAGTATGTTTATCGTCGTCTAGTACCCATAGTACAAGCTTTGCTTAGTTTGGGACTAGGTCGATTTGTGTAAGATTGTCCCCAAATATTTATTTATTTATAAATACATTGCTGTAGATATTAGTATACTAAGTAACAGCAGTGGCGGCGCGTCTAAATTTTCGATGGGCAACCCGGAACAAAAAACATATGAATGAGTTTAGAGTATACAACCTAAAAATAAATTTTAGGTAAGCTGGTGGGAATCGGCTTGTATGGGCGCTCCGCCACTGCTAAGTAACATTAGGAAATTATTTTGTATTTTACTATGCAAACTTTTTTTCTTTCAGAACTCTGGAATAGAAAAGGCATTTCTGTTTGATGTGGTATCTAAAATTTACATAGCAACGGACAGCTCTCCTGTAGATATGCAGAGCTATGAACTGTGTTGTGACATGATTGATGTTGTCATTGATATCTCCTGTATTTACGGGTAAGATTCACTGCCGTGTCATTATTCATGCCAAGTAGATGTAAGGAGTAAGGACATTAGCTATGTAGGGTGAAAAGGTGGAAACATTTGCAATTTTGAGAGAGAGGGCACAGCAGAATGTCATCTCGCTCATATTTGGAGCAGCCCAACTGGGGAAGTAACTCCACCTTACAGAAGAACGCAGCCATTATAAAACCACTGCTTGCTCTGTAGGTATGTGCTGTTGTGTTTCTGAAAGTGAGTAAGGTCGCCAGAGCTCGCGAGGATGTACCATCGCCAACACAGTTAACTGACCATCCGTGCACTTTATGTGCATTGTAATAAGGTTCAATATAAATTCAGGATGGTCAGTCGGTTAACTTTGTTGGCGTTTGTACTGTGTTGAGGGTGAGGGACGTGTATTTGTTTCCATATCATAAGCTTATATACATCCCACGGCTGAGCATAGGCGCGTCTCGTGGATAAGGGGGCACGAGCATACGCCCATATACATGCTACATATAAATAGGTCTGAGTTCAGATAAAATAATGAGTCAAATACAAAGGTTAATCATCAGTGATAGATGAGTAATTTATTATATGTAGTTGGTATTATAAATAGAAAATGTTAGACTATTATATATATCTACAGTAATACACACAAAGAACTAACATGTCTACCAAACTAAACGTGTAACGAAATAAAATTTGCAAACAAATATTGCCTCTAGCTCGGAACCCGGCGGCAGGCTGCCCAGAAGGCTAGAGCTTTTGTTTGGCGAAATGTTAGTGTTTAAACTTATCTTTGAACAAACATGTGGTGTTAGGTAGTAGTTTTAGTTAGTTACATTTGGGAGTAGTTAAACCAGTAATTTTCTGGAAATATTTATACTAACCATCAACAATCTTCCTTTTCTTCGTGTGCAGGCCCTGTAGCATGGATGGCGTTATCACGCGATAAGTGATAGGATAAGCGCGTCGTCTCGTTCTATCGAACGGTGTCAGCCAGGGACGGATGCTCTATCCTGTCACTTGTCGCGTGATAAGGCCATCCATGCTACGGGGCCGACAGCATAGCTTTGGAGGAGGCTTTTACCGCTTTAGGCGGTCCTTATGCAGAAAAAGCAGAGTACTATTTTTAAAAATAGTGAATTACAATAGTGACTTAATTTATCAAATAAAATAATTCGCTTGTAAAGTCCCCTTGAACTACCTCGTAGAAGTATGGGGAAGTGCAAAACTACTCTTAAAGAATTGCAAATCGCTCAAAACAAAATAATAATAAAACCACTCTTTCGATATGATTTTCTCACATACAGCCAAAAATATATTCAGAAATAATTTTTTTAAATCTCCATCAACTTTATTTTAATACTTGCATTCTAATCCGAAAAAAAATTCATTCACAATTGACTTTTCAAACTAATGCTGAAATAGGAATACGTCCTTTGTGGAGTGCTAACAACTTGTCTCTGAGACCAGCGCGAACACAATATGGCGGAAAAAAAAACTTATCAGGTATCAGCGTAATTCGTCCCATTAGTTGTTCGTTCAATTCGTATTTCGTGTCATTCTATATTCGTCACATATTCTTTATTCGTCTTGTTCGCTATATGTCTCTATTTTCCTAAATCTAATTCTGTAACTTGTCTCATTCTTAGTAAATCTTAATCGTATTTCGTCACGGTCTTCCTAGGACTCATTCTTCATTATTCCTTTTCGATTTTGGTCTCATTCAATTATTCGCCTATTTTTTTTGCATACATTCGATGTTGGTCACATTTGTTTTCAGTCCAATTCTAAGTTCGTTTCATTCGTTTTGCGTCTTGGTTGGTTATTTGTAACTGTCTTTTTCCGTTAATCTTAAATTATCATTATTAAATAATGTTAAGCATAAGAGTTCTAAAAATAGCGGTCATATCTTGGTAGAGGACAAGGGTAATGTCCTAAAGCTACGTCTACTCCCAGTGTAGGGACATGGCAACCGACCCCCTCACTCACTAGCAGCAGTCCGCAGTGCAATCAGTGAATATAGCGACTAAGACGTATGTCGTACGGGACGAGTAACGAACGTGCCCAAAAAAGAACGAGACGAGTTGCCAATAACGAAAAAAAAGAGAGAGACCAATAACGAATGTGTCTAAAGATAAAGTGCGGATGATACTAAAAACGAGGGAGACAAACAAAGACATAGTCCTAGGAAGACCGTGACGAAATACGATTAAGATTTACTAAGAATGAGACAAGTTACAGAATTAGATTTAGGAAGATAGAGACATATAGCGAACAAGACGAATAAAGAATATGTGACGAATATAGAATGACACGAAACACGAATTGAACGTAAAACGAATGGGACGAATTACGTTGATACCGAAGTTCGTATATGTCTCGAGTACCATTAACCATAAGTGCGATAGAGACAAAGTATTCGAAATTTGATTTTCGTGTTTATAGCTCAGGATTTTTGCTGTTAATTTCAGGATGGTAGATGAGACCGAAGTTAACACATTCAACAGTCAAAGCTCTAGTCTAATAAAACTGAACAATGGTACTGTTCTTTATTTAAGAGAAGTCAACAAATTTCTTGCTCTCGTATGTATTCTTCGTGAAGAAAACTTCCAAAAACAAGGTAATTTTTTTTATTTTTGTAATCATTGTTTTAAAAGTTGATAAATATAAACATGCACGTTCAATTCCCGTTATATACCCGGGGTGTGGCTTAAAACGTGTCATACTTTCTAGCGGTGACATGGTATCGTACGGAATTCAATTAAACTTACATCAAAAAAATGTACGAGAAATGTACGAAATGTTACGCTAATTTAAAAAAAATGTACTACACGTACTCACGAGAAAACAATGATCAATCTGTCACCGCTAGGAAGCATACTTCCTGGCGGGCGCTGTCTATTATAGCGGTAACATGGTATCGTACGGAACTCGAAATCACGTCAAAAAAATGTACGAGAAATGTAAAAAATTGTAGGCTAATTAAAAATATATACTATATGTACTTACGAGAAAACTATTTGTAAGAAATAATATCGCAGCGCCTGAATTAAATATCGTGGCAAATTTTATTGCTTTTGCCAAGATATTTAGCGTACAATTTCGTAATTTTTTTTGATGTAAGTTTGAATTCCGAACGAAACCATGTCACCGCTAGCTTAAACGCTACTATTTGGCACTACAAATAATACAATTTGTCACAACAAGCAACAGACCTTCCATTCTATCGTTTGTTGTGTGCTTTGTTAAAGAGTCCCCGGCAAGCTCGACCGAATTTCACCTTCCCATACAAACGGAGTTTCGTTCTCATCTTAAAACTACGTGTTGGATTCTAACGAAACTTTGCATATACAATGACATGAGGTATATCTAGGTCTGTAATTAATTAGTTTATATGGCTCCAGTTTATAAAATAAACGAAATACAGCCAAAACAAGTTTTGTATGTAACATAACGAAAATATATTTCATTGCATGGGGGCGGCGTACTTACGGTCGGCTCCGGGCGGCGAAAAATGCTGCGTTTGTAATGAGCTTGCACCTCCTTACCAAAAAAAATTTAACCTTATCTCGTTTCTATAAAGGCCATTACACACCTAGCAATTTGTCAAAACAACTTGATAAATTTGGGATGAGACAGCAATATTGCTTTCATTCTAACTGTAGAAAGTTGATGTGACAAATTGCATAGTTCACGAATAGTCAATTAAATACTGTCGATGGCGCACAAATTTCCAAATAATTTAATTTGCAGGTGTAATAGACTACAATTTCCTGTGCTTCCGCGACGCTATAACGCAAGTGTTCGAGCTGCGCAACAAATGTCAGAACGCCGAGTCCAGCGCGCGGGCGACATCAACGACGCCAGAACCCATCCCCAACGGCGCCGTAGACTCCACAGAAAGCACCTCGGACATCCCACAGAGTCCATAACAATGTCGTTAAATTTAATTCTTGAATATCATCAATTTTATCACACTGTACACAAATATATTTTGTTTAGAGATGATTATTAACCGTTAAGTTACGTAATTCTATACATATATTTAAGTAATCATTTAAAGATGTAAATAATGAAGCATAATTACGTTTTCTATTTTACTTCATTTCATTTGATACTTTAGTTCCTCTCCCTTGTTCACTAAAATGTACCATCCTTGAATTCGGTATATTCGGCACACGAAGTTCTACGTTTTGGATTGGGAAAAAATGCTTTCGTATGTCATGTCGGTCTGTTCTCCTCTACAGGTCATATTTCTCAAGTGATTCTCGTGAAATTTTGGGTGCAGATTCGATAATTAAATTCGTTTTTTTTTGTAGGCTGGTTGAAGAATTCCGGAAGCTGTCTTTCTACTCTTTTTAGGCACTATACTCACATCTTGGCAGTCCGTCCGTGGTGTGATGCTATCTATATGCGCTATATGATAGAACGGAATAGGGAAATTAATGACATTGGTTTTCTCGCTCTATTTAAACCTTGCAGAGGGCCTACCGCGAAAGGCATTCGTTCGAAGTTTTCTCTCTCTGTCATACTTGCATGTTCGTACTTACGTGCGACAGAGAGGGAAAACTTCGAATGCCGTTCGCGGTAGGCCCTCAGGGCTGTCTGGATACCGCTAAAGAAAATAAAGAAACAATACTGGGTGATTTCGGGGTCTTGGAGCAAAAAGACCAAAAGCGAATAAGATGGTCATACTGAACAACTTTTCCCATGGGACCATCCACGAAAGTTGTTCAGTGTGACCATCTTATTCGCATTTGGTCATTCCGGATCACGACCCCGAAATCACTCTGTATAACCACTACTTTTTAATGTATCACGTGAATATGAAGAGACTATCGGCGGGTTCTCGACTCTTATTTAAGCAAAATCAAATCAATTTTAAATTACGCGGTAATATTGACATCCAAGTATTGCAACATCCTACATTGCAATTCTGTAAGATAGAGTGAGAAAACAAAGGTCATTCATCTTCCTATTTCGTACTATCGTATATACATATTGCAAACTCGACGGACAGCCATGCAGGACCGTTTGGATACTTCATTAGTGGGTCATTCCCGAAAGAGGTTTGTTTTAGAATTCTAGCTCACATTTAAAGACTGTGTCATAATCATAATTCATAACTAACTAGTTATTTTGTAACATAAAAGTAATTTTAAATGTGGTAATATTATTTTTTGTGTCAGCCACTAACATGTCAAATTGTCATCGATCAGTCACTCACTTCATTGTCGTATTTGTCGTAAATAAAATTTAATTGAACTTTACAATTCTAGGATTTTTGACCCTTTTGTGATATTAAAGTGTTCTAAAACTCATCGCAGAAGCAGAATGTAATTCTGTAAGTATTACCATTTAATCTATGGGGTAAATTAAGAGTTCGTTCTTGGATTTGATCTTTTGGTTTAATAAGGTGTTTAAATTCGCTTTAAACCAGATGTTACCTCCTTTAATCTTTTAATGATCTTCTGTCGTACAAGAAGGATAACATATATAGTGAAAAATTGTACCTACTAACGGTACCTACTAGTTTTTCGTAGTGTAGTCAAAATACTAACCATCAAATAAGTTTCCTTTCTTTATTATTGAGTAAACTCTTCCACATTATCAAGAATACTGTCAATAAACTCATTCGCATTGTAAATTTTAGCGCAAATATAATTTTGCCTATTTAGGAATTACTACATTTGAATTGGCAGATGTGGTGATTGGGAAATCTAATTTTAATTTAAGTACCCTACCATTAGGTTCTCCATTTTCTTTGTTTACACCCCAGTGTATTTATTGCTAGGCCACAGATATTTATATGATAATTAAAATAATGACGACCGCTTTAGCCTAGTTGGTAGTGACCCTGCCTACGAAGCAAGAGGTCCTGGGTTCGAATCCCGGTAAGGGCATTTATTTGTGTGATGAGCACGAATATTTGTTCCTGAGTCATGGATGTTTTCTATGTATTTAAGTATTTATTTCTCTATATAAGTATCTATATCGTCGTCTAGTACCCATAGTACAAGCTTTGCTTCGTTTGGGACTAGGTTGATTTGTGTAAGATTGTCCGCAAATATTTATTTATTTATTTTATTTTAATTGATGAGTTTGCAAGTATGTTGACAAAAATCCTTCTGAGAACAATGCTCTGCCCATGGAATAGGCTACTGCTATATAGACACTAACATTTGGGCTCTACATATACAAATAATAATTTAACTAGGTAGGTTTGACAACCAGTCTCATTGCGGGGATGTAAATGTAATAATTCTATAAAAACTTACTTTAAAAAGTTACTTTTTGGGACCGCCCACCCATTGTAGTATGCCATTTTGATGATTGGTTTGATTAGTGTGTGTATTATATTTACTACTCTTTCATTAGTAAGAGTGGTTCAGTAAAATAGTAGCAGTGAATTATCTGGTATATTTTATTATCTTTTGCTAAGTATGAAGCAGTTATTTTTTTTAGTAATCTGTATATAATATTCTATAAAATAAAAATAAAATCATATTTTAAGAAATGAAAATGTTTGAGTTTTTTCATTTATATTTAAATATAGTTTGAAAGTTTTTGGACAACACAGTTTGTCAATTTTCACAATTGAATTTCCATTTTCACAACTTGTCGTATGCTTTTCGGAATATCATCTTACGAATAAGTTATACCAATTAACTGGATTTTATCTTGGGTAGTCAGGAAGTCTCTCCAATCTAACCTCTGACAGAGGTTTTTCTATGGAAGGCAAATTTCTGTAAAAATGGCATATACACAAAAGTGAAAATTCCATGTAACTACCTCAAACCGAAGTCAAATCAACAAAGTTGAATATTGAAAAAAAAACAGAGAAGGTATTAATTTAGTAGCTCATCAAACTTAAAGAAAAAAATATGTTTATGAGAAACACCTCATAAATTCTCACAGAAGATGCTGTTTAAAAAGTATTAGGAGGGATGTAATATAAAAGGTGAAAACTTGAATTCACCCTTTTATTTTAAATACGATTATATTTAATTTTATAGAATAGTATTCTACCAATTACTATAAAAATGCACTGTTTAAAAATTATGACAAAATATAATGAAAAAACCACATAATGTGCTGCCACTTTTTTTCCGAACCACTCCTTATGTATACACTGCAGTCTTTATAATGTGCACTTAGCAAAATGGGAGAAATTTATCGATGCAAATATTATAAATTTTTTTTGCTATTTTGAATTTATTATATATATATATATTTTTTTCAACCGATGAAAAAAACGGGAGGTTCTCAAGTCGACGCGTATATATATATTTTTTTATTTTATGTATGATCACACATAACTTTTTACAGAGTACTTCGATTTGGATAATTATTTTTTAGTTGGAAAGGGTATACCCCGAAGTTGGTCCCATATAAATTTGAAAAAAAAAACCAACCTTAAGGGTAGGAAAATAGGTGATGATTGATTTTTCAAATACAAATAACTTTATTTTGCATGAAATAACTTTATTTCGTTGGTTAAAACTTCTTTTATACCCACATTTATGCTAAAAGTGGCACTGGAACACTAGTTTCATGTGCTCTGCCTACCCCTTTTAGGGATAAAGGCGTGATTGTATGTATGTATGTATGTAAAACTTTGTTTTAAAGTAAATTATTATTATTTCGCAATTCCTTACTATTGTAAATAAAACGTTACTTCTCTTAAACTACACCGCCTATCGACACGAAACAACAACAAAAATGATCATTTGACAGGCTAAGGCACTAAAATGAAAATTGTCGAAAAAAAATCACGCCCCAAATTTATTATTAAATTGTGTTTATTTTTCCTACTTTTTTTTCAAAAATGTTAAATATGGTCAACGAGGGCAAAACCGTCGTATTTTTGTATTAGTTTAATTTGGTTGGCCATAACTATGTTATTATTCACTTTTTAATAAACTTGATGCTTATAATAGGTTAAGCATTTATTTAACACTTTGAGGATATTTGTGTAAAATAGCTAGTACTTCAGGTTATTTAAATATGATTTTTTTTATTAAAACATGTCAGCAGATGGATTTTTCTTAGTGTTTGGGGCGTTTCCGACTAGCAGTTACTTTTCGTGTACCACGACGTACGTCAAGTAAGAAAATGTAAATATACTTTTGATCGAAACTAAACCTTGGCAAATTAAATTTAAGGTTTTTTTTTATTTTATGGCCAAATTTATTTTTTTGGGGCTATTCCGGCCTATTTTGAAAATCAGAAGTAATAAACCTTTTTTTGAAGTTTAAAATCAACGTCTATTTTTTAATTAAAACAACGACGTGTGCGACATGGTGCAATTTTGCCTTTACAAGTCGAATCAGCTTACAATTCTAGAATAAAAATACAGAATTTTGATACTTAGATCTCGATCACCTCTGCAATTTTAGAAAATATAATCGACACATAGTTTCGTACTATATAGGTAAATTTAAAAAAGGTTGGCAATATATAAAATGGGGATATTCCGGCATATGACGGTTTTGACCGATTCATACCGGACGGCTTTTTCCCACTTGAGAGTTGAGGAATTACACATTTTTAACAACCTGTAGTTTCACAACAAGTAACGATAGTGTAAAATGGATCAAACTACCAATAAGCCTGATTAACGAACAAAATAATAAACATACTTACTAAACCGTAATCCGCATTTTCTGATCGCAATTTCAAAAAAAGGAGCAACGCTCCGAACTCGTTTTTCGACGTCGGAGCTCAACGAAACTTTCAAGGCCATTTTATTGCATGTGCTACATAGCGCCATCTGTTTTTGACTGTTGGTAGCAAATACAGTCGCTGCTTTATCGATCGAGTCGGCTAATGCGTATTGTGGTTAGAATTGCCGCAAAAGCCGTTGTACGGAAATACCCCGCAGACGGAATTGGCCGCACTGACCTTAACTCAATAAAATGTCCCATTTACCTAACTTTTTTATTGTTTCATGTTATTCTACACCGTATTAGCTTTCTAACAGTAAAATGACCACGTTTATGACTGAGATACAACTTTTGTTATCAGCGGTCAAACAAACAATTTTTTTCTGGAGATGCTTGCGGGGGGATACAATGTAGCCTACCCTAATAGGACCCATACCCACCGAAAACAGTTTCTTGTAATACAATTCTTGGAATCAAGTACCTATCAAGACTCTCACTTCAAAAATTTGTTGTTTCCCATTCAAACTTTCAAGCCTCATTTAACCCTTTTAATGTAAAGAACTCATATTCAGAACACTAAAATACTTTTATTGTGTTTAAACAAAGTCTCACTACAAAAATAACTGATTTCCTAATCAAACTTTCAACCCCTCCAAAACTACTCGTTTTCCATAAAGAAGAAAGTTTTAGACCCCTCTAAGAAATGAATCTACTTATGTCATTAATTTTCCATAAAAAACTTTTAACACCTTACTTACAGGTACGCCTGTAAGCAAAACTTATCTACGTAAAACATGTTTTGTACATCGAAAAAAGTTTACCTTCTCGTATTTAAAAAAAAAACATGAAGTGGTTGTTCTTACATAACTTTATTTTATAGTAGAAATGTGTTTGTAAAAATATTTTGATTATGATAGTATTTCTTATCAAGTTATCAAATGTAATGGCGTCATTGCCGGTCCATATCGTAATACATTATTTAGAAAAAGAAGAGATTATTTAGTGGCAGTAAATAGGCTACTGTGTTTTTCTGATGAACGGGACGACGTAATGATCAGATTATTTAAGGTATAGTTAATATTTTATGCAGTCAAGTGGTTGTGTGTTCAAACCACACTGACTTGTCGATGCCTTATCTTATGGCTTATGGCAACAGAGGCATTTACGTGAAACGACATTTGTTTCGATGGTCAATTCGGATGGGTAGTTCCAGAGATAACTTATCTGTAACATACTTACGTACACAGTCACAAACATTAGCCTTTATAATATTAGCATAGATTATAATAGTAGTTTATGTGACTGTACATAATGAAGGGCATTAAACACGAGTGTTTTAATGCCTAATTATGTACAGTTACATACACTGCTTTATCTATCCACATATAATAAGCCTCCATGATGCATTCAGGAGCCGCATATTAAGACCAGCATGGCGGCGTTGTTTTCTGGCAGCTGTCATAGTTTTTTTTAATTCAGAGACAAACTAGAGTCAGCTCTAACCATCATTTCGTTCGATATTTTACTTACGTGCGACATTTGTCAAATTTGTATGCAAATTGACAATTCATTTCGAACTAAACGTCATCTCGACTGATATTAGAATAGAGGTCAAATCAAATTCCTTTGTTTTTCAGAGATGTTCGAAATTTAAATTAAATAATATTATCGAAATCGATGTTATTATTTAGCAATAATAACATTTTCACAGATACGAAATTTGTTCTAACAAAACAGTCTGTTTTTATGGTGGTTATAATGTGCGGTTCCTGAACGCATCATGAAGGGTTTATGATATTTGGATAGATAATAGTAGTTTATGTGACTGTACATAATGAAGGGCAATAAACAAGAGTGTGGGTTTATGAAACGAGCCGAAGGCGAGTTTCATAATAACATCACACGAGTGTTTTAATGCCTAATTATGTACAGTTACATACACTACTTTATCTATCCACATATCATATGACCGGCATCGCGGCGTTGTTTTCTGGCAGCTGTCATAGTTTATTTTTTTAATTCAGATACAAACTAGAGTCGGATCCAACTAATCCAATTCTCATATCGTTCGATATCTTACTTACGTGCGACATCTGTCAAATTTGTATGCAAATTGACAATTCATTTCGAACTAAACGTCATCTCGACAGATATTAGAATAGAGGTTAAATCAAATGTCTTTGTTTTTCAGAGACGTTCGAAATTTGAATGAAATAATATTATCGAAATCGATGTTATTATTTAGCAATAATAACATTTTCACAGATTAGAAATTTGTTCTAACAAAACTGTCTATTTTTATGGTGGTCATAATGTGCGGTTCTTGAACGCACCATGGAGGGTTTATGATATTTGGATAGATAAACTACTATTATTCTATCTGATCTGCTGTGAGAAGCCTCACATAAAAACGACTGCCACACAACAATACTTAATAAATACTTTCAATAACCGTTTCAATCCCATAAAGAATGGACCATAATTTCATCATCAACATCGTAAAAGAAGATAAGTACATACTTGTTTATTCTTGTACGTAGGTATCTACCTATTCGAAAGCCATTTTTACAAGCTTTTATTTAGCTCACCCCGTTTGTTTTTTATTTTTTTCTTTATTCTTTATTATTTCTTGGGTCAAATTTAGTAATTGAAATTTGACCCACTTCCCGTTTTCCGATTGAGCTGAAATTTTGCATGCATATGTATATTGCATGACAATGCAATATTATGATGACATGGAGCTGATCTGATGCTGGAGCTGGAAGGTGGCCATAGGAACTCCGCAATAAAACGACACAACCCCATCGAGTTTAGGCTCTTTAGAATCGTCTCAATGAGTAGTTGATGATGGTATGCAGAAAAGTACAGTCGGCAATAAAAGCTTGTATCAAAAATTAAATTTTTGTCAGAAACTTGTAAGTATTTTAACCGACTTCAGTTAGAAGGAAGGAGGTTGTCAGATCTTCATTTTGTTTTCATGTATGTGGAATGTATGGTCAACACTAATTAATTTGAATGGGATTTTCGTCATCAGGCATATTTTTTTGCCTTCTTTGTTTTGAAGTAATAATAAATTTTGAGTCTACACCCCTATTGAGGGAACTCCTTAAATGTAATAGGCATATGCAATGGCGGTTTAGGGTTTTTCTATTGAAAATCATGCATTTTGCTCTCGGAAACCATACATTGATGAACGATGAATTACCTCAGTCAGATTACCTATGTAACTCCTCAATGACTTAGAGACTTCACAGATTCCGATGACTTCTCTATTTCATGTCAATTCAAACACCACCGGTACTGTTGAAAATAATAATATAGTATGTAGGTAAATTGGGGTAACTCCGAAAATCGGGTAATTCCGATAATTTCTACCAATCCAATAGTATGTTTTTAGGAGGGTAACTCCGAATAAAAAAGGATTATGTACATTGTGTCAGAACTATATAAGACTCACTTTTGTAGATCATTCGGAATAACCCGATTTTCGGAGTTACCCGAATGCACTTACAGTCAAGTGGGTAGGCCCCGCAAGGTGCACTGATCTCCTGGTAAAGATCGCAGGAGTCTGCTGGATGCGGGTGGCGCAGAACCGGTCACTTTGGCACTCTTTGGGGGAGGCCTATGCCCAGCAGTGGACGTCTTTCAGCTGATATGATGATGTAGGTACAGTCAACTGCAAAAATATGGGTGCATACGAGACAATAAAATATAGCTCATGTCGGCGAAATAACGTTTCGTTCGGTACATATTTATGAGAGGATTTATTCGATACATATTTTTGCACTTGACTTTACTCCGATTAGTTAATTCATCAATAACACTATTATGACTGTTACTTAATTAATTAGGTACGTAAACCTACTATTTACTCGTGCCTAATTGGACATCCCCTTAACTAAGTAGGTACTGTATCAAAACATTAGTTATCAATATTTCAAAAACATGTTTTGCTTTTCCGCATGCGATGGCGTGACACGAGCGATTTCATAAGTATGCGCATTTGTAGAAGGTCACTACAGCGATAACATTTGTTTATGCGCGCACGCAGCTTTCGTTGCGTGAGTACCAGACGCGGTTTTGGTTTCTAAGGTAACAGATATACGGTCGAAAGTAGGTCGAATTAATTTTATAGACGGCGGGAGTCAAGTGGCCTTGTTGTTCGCTAAAATAATACGCAACAGGTACGGCGCCATCGTTTGTTAAACCACCACTACGTCATGACACACCCATTTACTAGACAACTATGATGGCTGTATTTTGATACACTAGAGTACGAGTTCAATACATAGTAAGCACTGTAAACAAATTGATTGGCGTGTTTATCTCAAGAAGTAAACAAATGATTCATAGTAGGGAGAATTAGATACTTAACCACATTCCGTAGGTATTGTGTACCTAGTTATATGCTGAAATTAACAATGGTTTTTTTTTTAATGTATTGACTTACAAACTGTGATTTTATTCCTGTCCGTCTTTCATGGAAAAACTCAATGGAAAACAATTCCATTAATGATTCGTGGACGTCTTCCGGCTGATATGATGATGATGATGAATGATTCATTGCATTGTTGTTTTACACGGTAACCACCTGCATTTTTAAATAGTTCGTATCAATTTTATGCACAAGATTTATTTATTCAAATGCATTTACAAGCTTTCTATGTGTATGTATCTAACTACCTATGTCCTTGCCAGACAAAGAATGAACTACTTTGGTAACGGTTACCCGCAACCAAAGGAATTCAAGGTGCTCCCGGCGAACTGCATCATCCGCTTTGTGGAAATGATGGAGCAAGCCTGGGAGCAGGTATAAAGGAGAGAGCAAATGCACAAAAGATCCCACTGGGCCGAAGTGCATCCGAAAGGGCCCTCACCTAGATAAGATAAGATAAGATAACTACCTATGTAACTATGTTTGTTCGGGTGGAAACTTGCAATTTTGAAGCAGATTATATCATCAACCGATTGAATTGAAATTTTGGGTAAAGGTATAGTTTGGATGACAATTCAATATTATGGTAGGTACCATCGAGCTGATCTGATGATAGAGACAGAAGGTGGCCATGGGAATTCAGTACTTAACCGACGTACCTAACCTAACCCCGTTGAGTTTGGGCTCGTTAGAATCGTCTCAATTAAGTAGTAGTTGATGACGGTATACAGAAAAGTACAATCGGCAATAAAAGCTTTTACCAAAAATTAAATGTTTGACGGAAACATATTTTATTACCTTGCTAATTCTTAGGGTGTAATTGTGGGTGATTCCCATCTTCCAACCTACTTATCGAAGCCAGGTTTCATATGAAACCTGGGTTGGATAGGTTGGAAGATGGGAATCACCCGTAATTGTGGGCATTAATCCATTGAAATAGATAAGCGGTATAACTATCAATCTAAATAACTATCGAAATTAATAACAATTTTTAATTATCAATCCAGTATTTTTCGTTCTAGTTCTAATTTAGCTCCCAACCCAAAACTCGAGTTTTTAGAGCTCTGGCAGGATACCTCTACCATTGAAGATTTTGTTTAATAATAATTTACTTTTAAAACAAAGTTTAAACCGACTTCAATTCAGTACTTCGCCAAGCCACATGGTACATGAAAATTTCCACATTTACTTTCTAATTTGCCACATGAACTGCTTTCCGAGAGCAAATGCGTTGATTATTACAGAAAAAACCGAAGTCGCTATATGTGGGCTGATAATATTTGAGGAGTTCCGTCGATTCCTCAAGGATCTCAGAATTAACACTTCATTAGTTGCTATGCTACTTCAACGGAATCATGTCAGAACCTTTGACGTACTTTACATCTTTGAGGAGTTCCTTAAGTCATCTGTGGTCTTCATCATCAGTTCCACTTAACCAAAATTGCTATTTCCGAGGGTAAATACACGAGTTTTAATAGAAAATACCGAAATCACTACACTCGTGCTTATAAAATTTGAGGATTGTCCTCAATTTCCCTGGGCTTCAGATCAGACTTGGTGACAATGGGACCACCTCAGGAGTATACTCTTTCGAATAAAAGAAGAATTTTGGAAATCGGTCCACAATTGACGGAGAAATCGGCGAACATACATTACATTTTTGAGGAGTTCCATAAGTCATCTGTGGTCTTCATCATCAGTTCCACTTATCCAAAATTGCGATTTTCGAGGGTAATTACACGAGTTATAATAGGAAATACCGAAATTACTACACGCGTGCTTATAAAATTTGAGGGTTGCCCTCAATTTCCCTGGGATACCATAATCAGATCCTAAATTGGTGATATTGGCACCACCTCGGGAGTATACTCTTTCGAATAAAAAATAATTTTGGAAACCGGGCCACAAATGACGGAGAAATCGGCGAACATACATAAAAAAAATATATACATACAGTGGAACATATAACCTCCTCCTTTTTTGAAGTCGGTTAAAAACTGGTACCTATTATTACTAAAAAACCGGATAAGTCTAAAGTTGATTTACCTAGGTATTTATAACACGTAATTTAAACCTATTCGACTCGTTCGCAAATTCGCAAGATACAGAATTTTACGGAAATTTGACCCTGAAAATCGAAGCAAACATCCAACACGTAGATAGAATGGTAAGTAGGTGTGTCCATTCATATATATTGTTGTATCTGATTTTGAGGTAGGTAGGTATTTATGCAATGCTAATTAATTAACAACATTTTATTATTATTATCAAGAGCCTGTTGTGCCACACTGCTGGGCAAAGGCCTCCCCTCTCCGTTTCCAGACCTCGGTTCCTGAGCAGTCTCTGGCCAATTCTTTAACAACATTTACCAGATTTTTTTAACAGCTGAAAATTAATAAAGAAAGCGATAGCGTTTTGCCTCCCAATATACATAGATAAATCTATTATTGCATTGTGAAAAATATGATCCTTGATTATAAGAATTATAACATTATAATCGTCGTAGAAATCTTATTGCAAAAATGTTTCTTACTTTTTTTTGATTGCGTATCAAAACTGGACTTACACAATTTTAGAATAAGTAGCTACTTAGATTTTAAGAAATGAAATATGAATCCCAGATAACATTTAAATCTATTGATGTGCTCCTCTTTTTAAACTGAGTACCTACCTGCAGAATACCGATGAAATTGTAGGCTTACAAATATTAAATGTTTTCAGCCAGGGAAAATTCAAAATATTGTCGGGGAAAGTTAGTAAAAATGTTTAAAGGTTTGATATTCCTATTTACCGTGAGTATTTTCCTAAAAAAACCATTATTTTTGATAAATACAGTAAACCATAAGAATGTAAACCATTTGCGGTTCAGGATGTATTTTACGCATTGCGGAGTCTAACTCTAAACCTTACCATAATTATACTATGATCATACCATACCATTTCCCATATTGGGGACAAAACTTACTTTCGCAATTACACTACAAGTGTTACGAGAACCGTAGGCATCACGCCACATCGTGCGACGATCAACTCGACTCGTAATCGTACGATTCTCTGACTACATTTGACGCAGGCGCAGGAGGGGCGTTCTCCATGCTACCTAAATAAGATAATAAGGCTCATTGAAACTCGAATACACATACGACCTTCTCTAGCAGACCACTAGTGGTGGGCTCGCTCGGACCATTCGCTTGTTAGCCAATCCTCAATCGCGCGTAATTCGATCTCCTTGATTTTCCAACTTGACTGACAATGAACGCATATTGATACGCTGATTAAGGGATTAAAAAAATACTTTGGGAGGTCGTATTGTAAATGTAAAACAAAATTAGATAATGTACACAAGCACAATAATAATGTGCACAATTTGACAATAAATTATTTCTGACATTGACACCATTTGACACCAGTATTTAAGAAATGGATGTTGTAACTTGTAACATCAAGGATTTTAGCTCGACCGTGGTGCATAGATTCTAGATGCTGCAGGACTAAGTCTTTTAGATCGCTAAAAGACTTAGTTCAAGGAAGCAATGTTCATATTCAGAATATGTATTATGCATATTATTCGCAATCCAATATAAATTCATTAAATGCCCTTACCGCCATCGTTATTATGCGCTACATAATTCGCAAACTTTCACCACGCACATGTTTCCTTCATTACTGTGTCGCTTTCATTTTTATCCCTCATCTATTTTCATCATTATCATTGAACTAGTTTCGCATTGCCTCGGTCGGCAGATTTCATTATAATGCTAATAATGCTATGTTGTACGATTTATTAGGTGAATCCTGTTAATATACATAACATTTTGGATACCTATCTAACGAAGTACATTGCTACTGTCATGAGAATGACGTGGAGCACCTATGGTCTCCCTTATTCAATGAATACTTAATCTTGAATCAGCCATCATACTTGGTCGGCTGTTACACTAGTAATACGTATTGTGTACGTGAACGTGCTATCTATCTGTATCTACTTCCGTTGGTCGACGTCACGGCGAGCTCGTGGTTCGGTCGGCAGTTGATTTTTTTCGCGGTCGGTTGTTCAGGCGGTTTGCAACTCGCGATTAATATACATCAGTTTGTTGGTAGAGTCGACGCGGTCACCACGCGTCGGAGTCATACCTTACCGGTGCAGTGCGCGAACTTACTGTAACAACGACGGCAATACACGTCGCTTGATCGGAAAACAATACTGTTTGTGCCTTAGGAAGTTTACTGTGACATTATTGACAAAAGCGAAGCAACTTTTTTTTCTAAGGTATGTCGAATTAGTTGTGAGATAAGCACGTGTAGTTTCATTGTTATTGATTAATCAGACTTATTTTTTACAACGTTAGGAAATCAATACAATGAAATAATAGAATTTGTCCTCTATTCTGTTTACATGATGCCCTGTCATAAAATGCTTTTTCACTAGTATTATTACCCTGTGCAGCCGAGCTCGGCATGTGTCCCGGAAATTTGCAATGCAACCGATGGAAAGCGATATCTCCCCCAGTATTTTACCGTAACCCTTTGAACCGCTGCATGATTCACTATACTTACTGCTTACAATTTCATTGCCGTCCTTTGTCCGAGATGTTGACAAACTCTTAATTGCATCCTTTTCGATTCAATGACTGAAGTGCATGTCCAGCTGGATATTGTGTCTTTGCTCCGTTATATTTGCTAGCTTGCTACACCTATTAGTCAGCTATGAATTTGTTTGCGTTTCATGTTGTACTATTGTGATCGTCAACATCGGAACATAAAAACCATGAAGTCAGCCAGCCGATGTCCATAGGTCAACTAAGTTAAACCAATGAATATAATAACATCACTAATGTGGTAAGGCATAAATACTATGTATCTACATAATTACTAATATTATAATGAGGAAAAGTCTGTGAGATTGTAAGTTTGTATGTTTTGGGTAATCTCCGGAACCCATCTGATTTCAAAAATTCTTTCACCGGAGTGTAGAATGGACTTTCTGGATGGTCATAGGCCATATTTTATCCCGCGGGTGTGCCTGCGTTCTGTGCAATCGCGGGCGAAGCCGCGCGGGTAGCTAGTATACTTATATACATACCTATTTGTATACCTTATACTTATAGCGAAATTGCAAAGTTAAATCTATCACGTAACTTTTATACAAGTGCTGTTTTCATCTTACCTTATTATGTCACATTATTATTGCCTACGTCAATCGGGGTTATTTAATTGTAAATTCCACTTCAGTTCTTGTTAAATACCTGGAAAAATATATGGAAAACCCGAGATATTGTTTAGCAACGAATATATATATATGCAGTATTTACCTCACCTGATTGACCTGTGTTACTTACTATCTACAGGGTGTGGGTAATCCACTAAGGTCGTGGACTCGTGGTTAAGTTCTCCAAAGGTCAGCCCTCGATAGGCTCACGTGTGTTATGCATGTGTGATCTCCACGTGAAGATCTACAGGGTGACTGGTAATTCGACCTATTCCTTGAAAGGGGTTATACATACTAGAGCTAATTTGCAACAATTTATGTCCAGTCAACCAGGGGTCGAAACTCGCTGGTTTCCGAGATATTCGAGTTCTTTAAGAAAAAAATTCTCCTTGCAGCCTTAAGCTGGTGATTGTGACAAAAGTACTTCCATTTGGATAGTAAAAAAACATTTTTGTCACAATCAGCACTTTAAGGCTGCAAGGCGATTTTTTTTCAAACAAACTAAAAACTCGAAAAATTAAAAAAAAATCGTGTTTTGACCCCTGGTTGACTGGACATAAATTGTTGCAAATTAGCTCTAGTATAACCCCTTTCAAGGAATAGGTCGAATTACCAGTCATCCTGTATATACCTACTTGTGGTTAAGACAATCGTGGCAATATAAGGTTTCAGTAATACGTATCATGCCCTTTCTAGGAATACAGCAGGTACATACATACAGCCACGTCAACTTGAAGCAAAATCTGGAGGCACGGCAGTGCCCCCGCCAAGTCGAGCAAAACAAAGCCACGGCCGTACCATCCTTTTCTCGAAGCCGTTCAGGCCATTTTCAACATCCTGTAATATTGTGCTGGCTAAAGCTAGAACCCTGAATTTTCAGCAATATGGCTTACATATAATATCAATAACATTCAATTTGAACTTTTAGTTTAAGAACTATTGTCCGTCAAAGTTCGTTAGTTTTGTTACTGACATACTCACTTATATGCTGATGATCAACATAATTCTAAGGTACTTCTAGCAGACCCACAAGCTCCAAATTTCAAACGTAATTCGTTTTTAGCCTAATGATTCATAAAAAACCTAAAAATATAGCAATTTCAGTCACGTTTCAGAGTATTTAGAGATATATAAACTGCATAAGTAAGTTTGTAATCCTATACAAATACATGCGATTACAAAGTTACTTTTGCAGTTGCTTCCCTCAAAACTATACAAACGTTATTTGCGGTTGGTAAAATAACATTTCCATACAAAGTTGATATCCTACAAAAAGTAATGAGATCCCATAAAAAAAATCCATGTAAAAAATATGCCAAGTCTCGAAACTCTTCCACAGTAAAAAGTGGTGAGATATTTCGTGGAGCCAAGTCAAGCATTCTAATTAATCTTTATTTGCTTGCTAAATAAAATTTTGTGACTTGGCAATCACACTTACATAGTGTTAGGTACCTATGCCAAAATTTGTAAATGCAGTAAAGTTGTGTGATTCCCAAGTTGCAGAATTTTATTTAGCAAGCAAATAAAGATTAATAAGAATGCCTGACTTGGCTCCACGAAATATCTCACCACTTTTCACTGTGCAAGAATTTCGAGACTTGGCCTATTTTTTACATGGAATGTTTTTTATGGGATCTTATTTACACAATCGAACATGTTCTCGAGTTGAAGTAGATCAAAGTAACTGCTAGTCGCAAGAATTATTGTTGATATTTGCGTCTAGCAGAATCGCAGGTTCATCGCTTGCAATATGCAATGATAAATAATGAATAGGTATGCAGTTCAACAACCCCGGCTCTCATATTATTTTATGAGTCTACAAATTGGTGGATAAATGTCTGTGCAATTTTTGTACAGCGCTATTACATGTTTAAAACCCGTTCACTGAAACTCCATAATTTTGCAATTTCAAGACTAAACACTTGAACAAATACGCGCATGTGGTCTGTCATCGTTTACGCGCTTGCACTTCTAAAATGGATGTTTAACTTCACGAAACGGGGCCTTGCAGATCTGTTTTGTATTCCTCTCGAGCCGGCTGTTGTGATAACGTCTGCCAATTCACAAAGACAAGTTGGTTTTCGTAAACAAAAACAACTACCTACGTTCGTTTTTTATGTCACTCGTTGAATTAGCTGAATAGATAGTAAGCAGACATTTCCGGACACGGTTGGTCACAACCAAATCAAATAAATATAGGTCAATTCTTATCATAAAATTGTAGAAAACTACAGCATTACCAGTGCTAAAATATGTTCTCGCTTGTTCGGCGTACTAAAATGCGTTGCGTGAGTACCTAAATACTTTTGGCAGAGAGAGGGACTTCCATTAAATTGAATATAAAAATAGCCAAATACCCTCTTTCTTCGTGCCTGTTAGAACCTTTTTGGATTTGTTTTAGTTTGTCTATTATTATCACTAATTTCGCTCGGATTTCCACCACATCTTCGTATACGTTGAACTTGGTGCCCTTGGTGCTAAAATTAGGTCTGACTTCTGGCAGATGCTGCCATTCAAGTTTGACGCACCCGTCCGTGAACGCTGGACACCTGCCACTTTTCCCTCCGACATGGCACTGCTCGCCGAAAAGCCATACTTTCCCTAAATATTTATATTGTGATGATGATGACTAACATTTTTGTCTAATTAACTAATTTGCGAAATCGAAACCTAGATATTCCTAACATTTTCTAAGTCGCCACATTCAATAATTCTGTAATGCCGAATTATATTCTTACGAAACACCTACTACCGTACGATATGCTCGGTATTGATATGGTAAGCTCGAGTGTGCTTGACTAAAATGAGTTAAACTTGACGCTTGACTATTGCTCAAACCAGTATGTTGAAAGGTAGCTAACATCTCGATTATCTCACATCTACCTACCTAGTTTAGTAGTGGTTAAATACTCACAAATATTTTTGTAAGCATACAAAGTATGTATACACATTAAGTCATGACTCATTTAGGGAGATTGCAGGTGTAACAGTTTTTACTAAGCGGATTAAGTGGATGTACCTACCTACTGTATGTGGCCGGGGCCAGAGTCCCCGAGTGGCCCTCACGCGGAGGCCGCATGCTTTTCACGAATCTCGCTCCAATGTCACCGGTCCTTGCTATAATGGCCGGCAGATAGACAGCGATGCCGAAACTTATATATAGACCATGCTCATTCAAAACATTTCTACAATTTCCAGAAAGTACTGGTAGGTATAATGTGTCAGCATTGTATGGGGTTGTTGAGATACGAATAATGTTCGTTTTGCCATTACATCATTCCATGACCAAATGCTGGCGTTTTACATGAACTATTTTTATATTGGTATCTGGACTGTGCATTATTGAGTAACATCCTGCAACGCCTGGTAGTGCACCGACCCACTATTTCAAGTGATATTTGACTTTGCGTCGGAATGCCTCAGAACAGAAGCCATGAGAAAACTGTTTATGATTTAAATTCATTTTAGAATTGAATGGTACTTAGTCATTGTAACGGCCTAAATCCTAATGTAATTACGATGGAATACAAATAGATTTAGCAGAAATTGGTACAGGAAACATGTCCACCAGACCCCAAACTAGACTGAACATAAGTCTTGGAGTATTTGATTTCAGATTAATTTCGCTTGGTTCGTTGTAAATCCATAAATCTTTGTATCATCTGCTCAGTCCTAGTAACAAATGATTGCTATTACTATAATCGATTATCTGACTTCATTATATTCATTTTAACGACGTTCCTTATCACAGTTATCACGTTTAACATAGTGTGTCATTTGTTTTACTTGGACCATTATCTCTCCTTTGTTCTAGGTATTTTTTAAACATAACCCAGTGATAAATAAACAAAGACTAGACATGTCTGCTTAATAATTTATAACGAAGTCATTTTCGATTCATAATGTATGTCTTTTGTTTCAGGAACCGAAACAGTAGTTCGAAGACCTCAACTGAGACAATGGGGTAAGCCGTGCGAAGCGGCGGGTTATTGGACCGAATGGACTGATTGAGTATACGGGACAATAGTGTAGTGTGTCTATAGATAACACGAGACTTTTATCTGGGAGTGTTATAAACAAAACGCCAAGATGTATTCTATGAACTATATCGGGAAGTTCATAGCGAACTTTAGGGAGTTCTACAATGAGATAAACGGGGCGACGCTGACGGGGGCCATAGACGTGGTAGTGGTGGAACAGCCCGATGGCAGCTTCACGTGTTCCCCATTCCACGTGCGCTTCGGCAAGCTGGGAGTGCTGCGCTCTAGGTTTAAAGTGGTATGTACATACAACCAATCGCAAATTATTCTCACTCTCATATTTGATATTTGACATAATCCACATAGCGAATAGCGGCATATATGTCGGTTGGTCAAATAGGTAGAAAAGAATAGCAAAGTGAGACCAGCTGTGTAAATAGCTGTGTATTTGAGCATGAAAACCATTAGAAGGCTTGTGTAAATTTAAAAATACCATTGTGTGGGTTTATCTTTGAACTATAAACCCGTTAAAGGTTCATCCCACCCACTTCTCGTATTTCAACATATGAAATGCAACGTGAGTTTCTTGTTCTTACGTTTCATCACGAAGGGCTAGTGTGAGTAAGATATTTAGATAAGTATATTGATTTTATTTACCTACATCAGACACGGGGCAATCATCATACCATGTTTAATCGAAAGACTATTTAAATTGATAACAAGTTAAATATTCTAAGCCGTTAATATAAATAATGATACGATATTATGACGTAAAAGAACACGTTGGATAGATAGATAGTCAGATGTCGGCCAGCTATCAGCAACATCACTAAAGAAGGAAACATTCTCACAACTAACTATATAATGATAGGACATAACGATGGCGTTCGTACCTCTAGAAAAGGACGGAGACATGCGGCCATAACTGCCATAAGTGTATCATTTCACTTGTTACCCGACTGCCGTAGGAGAGAGGGTTATGTATTTCGAGCGTATGTATGTATGTATGTAAGTATGTATGTATGTGGGTATGTCTTATTCTTTGACACGCCCTGCAGCCTAAACCGTTTGACGGATTTCGACATGTGAGGTGTCGTTGGATTCCTTTTAATCGTGGGAGTGACATAGGCTATAATATTTGCAAAAAAGCAGTTGGGTTTTTCGAAAAATGTTTTGATTTCACTTGTTCACTCACTAAAATGAATTGTCACGTGGTCCTTCGATCCGGATAAACAAATAACGTACTATTTTCAAGTCCAAAGTTTACGACGCGAAGTTGGCACAGGATGAGCGAAATCTTTGTATAATCTGACGCGATTTCCGAGAACTGATGACGTGGCAGTATAGACATTCACTACTGACACAATTGTATTGATATGTCCAGGAACATGTATTCATTAATAGGAACGATATATTTGAGTTGGTCTATGAAATTTATCTCAGTAGTTATCAATGAATGCCAAACGAATTACCAATCATGAATTCGTGTAGTTCACCAAATTGCCGGCCCAAATTTATTAAACGATTGATTAATTTTATGCAGCTCCTCAGTCATCAGGTCATCACTTAATTCGTTGCGTAGTAGTAGGTCACTCCATTCCATTTCACTTCTGTACCACTGCGTTTTAGCCTCTCGTAAAATTGCTTTTTATGCAAAATATTCAACCTTGGGAGTTTCCAAGGTTGCATATATTAGAGACTTCGTTCTATATTTTTGAAGAACAAATGAGTAAACGATAGAACCGTTATTAATTATTCATTACGTGTAGAATGTGTAGAATTATTTAAGGCGACGTGAGCTACAAAAACTGATTAAAAAAAAAATTTAGCTCTTGTTTGGATTATAATACGGCTGTCTTAAATTTAATTAGCAATCTTGAGGCCTTTTTCGAGGGTAATCAGCTATTCAAATCCTGAGTTTTTGACTTTCGCTCGATAGAAAAAAATCACGAACATAGGTCTAAAATACGCTTAAAAAAATCATAACAAATTATGCACAACAGCTAAACATATTAAAATTGGTCCTAAAAATCAGAAATGTTATGTTTGAGAGAAATCAGCTATTACTTTTTTATTTATTAAAACGAACAAAAAATTAAAATTAAAAAACATGATATCCGCGATTCCAAACACGCACTTCCATCTCGCTCACGCTTATGCTCAGTGAGAGGGAGAGAAGACTACGAACCTACGTCTCCTTAACATAAACAACCCCTCCCTCAAAGTGCGCTAGGCGACTCACCAGGGAATGTTGTACAAAGTCGACATATATTATATGTTGTATAACCTGTTCCGCTAGGTTCTAAAAGCAAGCGTGTGCGTGTTGTATATCTATTTTTACCTATACCTAACAAAGCAAACCTTTTTACTTGACTTAACTATTATGTTGTTATGTTTATGCGTCAGCGGAAATCCCGATTCATAAGTGTTTTCCGTCTGCAATAATCTGCATTCAACTTTTTGCAACGTATGGTTTGCAATTGCACTTGAACTTTTTTATTCCCAGAACCCCACTCGTCTCGCCAGGAATTTTATCCGACGTTTTAGCGCGGGAGGTCGCTGCTCGCTCATTCACACGGAATGTGTAACAAATGCTAGAACGTTCTTTTATGAGAATTTCAATCACTTCCCTGCCGGTATGCGACACGCGGCTACCAACCCATTTAATCAGTTTAAAAATATATAGAAAGTACCTTAGTCGTGTCACTAGATAATTACCATGATAACAAAACTGCTAAATTTAACGTAGTCGTCGTTAACGCGAGCTCGGTAGGAATGTCTTAAGATGGTATAGGGTAATAGTTGCCAAAACGAAATGGGTAGTCTTCTGCGGCTGAATCACTGCGAAGATTGGAGTAGCGCCAACCGTGAGATATTATTTCACCAAGAATGTGAAAAATATTGGCACAAATATTATTCCTGATCCGGGCACCTGTTGTTCTGCGGGAAGTTTCAAAGATTACAATGCCAGCTATTAAAGCATAGGTATATGTGAAAGCAAAAGAAAGAATTGATGCACGATAAATATATAAATAAGTATTCACGCGTAATAAAGACGTCTGCACCTCTATAAAGATAAACTTTGCTCTTTGATCTTGTCTATGCCGTCTCTTATCGATTTATCGGTCTACAGAATGAAATATTGAATAAGTGATATTTATTCAGGTGGACTTGGAACTGAACGGAGAGTCGCTACCCATACATATGAAATTGGGTGAGTCTGGGGAAGCGTTCTTCGTGGAAGAAGTGGGTGAGGATGAGGCAGGCTGGTCCGCACATCTCGCTACCTCGCCCATCCCGGCGGCGCGGTTCGAACAGCTGTATGAACCTCGTCGACGCAACTCGCTCTCCGCCGTCGAGCCCGACCACGGACAGGCCTCCGATTACACCAAGCGCAGGTAAACTATACACCCACACACACCATCGTCCGGCGTAACCGGCGGTTTACGTAAGTCCGTTCATTCATATGCATCGCGGTTTAGAAACAAAACTTTTTGTGTTACACATGGAAAGTGAGGGGGTTTGTTTAGACCAACTAATTATCCTATTTACATTCGCGTGCAATTCGAAAGCTAACCGCTGTTTACGTCCATGTTGATTATGTTAATGAAAATTGCACCGAACCGTTTGAATTGAAAGAACGGTCCGTAATTAGCTGGTGACGAACCCCTTTTGAGATTTCCACATGCGCTTACAGGTACACCGCCGACGGCCAGTCAATACAGAAACCAGACATAAATAAATTAAAGCAGGCCAAAAAGGATGCCAAACCGACTAGCGATCACGATAACGATGCGCTATTCGAAATGGACGGCTTGGATGGCCTTGATGAGACGCCGACGAATTGGAGCGACTCGCGGACACCTAAAACGTTTTCGGCGACTCAGCTGGAGGCCGGGAGCGAGGCCAACCAGACCGTGCAGATGATCAGCGCACACAACGACTTCCGCCCTATCGAGGCCGCCACCAACCTAGAAGAAGCCAAAGTCAACGGAAACGGGAAGAAGAAGAAGAAAACTAGGAAAGTTAGTTCAAAGAAGAAGCACCAACGGAAATCATCGACGAGCTCCATTTCCAGCCAGTCGGACCGCGCGGGCTCGGAGCAGCGGCCCTCGCAGCCTACCGCCATTCCCAATGCCACAGACATCAACTTTTTCAGCGACAACGACGTCAATGCTGCTACGCTTAGGTGAGTCAACTTATCTTACATACCTGTGTTTTACCTCAAGTTGAGTTCGCCTGAATGTCATATACTTAACTACCTTCTAAAACGCGGGGTCTGTTTTGAATTAGGTTTTATATATTTACCTATATACATTCCTACTAATATTATCTCATAAAGAATGTACAGCGCCAATGAGTGACGGACTAAATTATTCGGACGCGGGTTCTGGGTCGTTTATATATTTGAAAGGGCTCCACTTAGTCCACTGGTATAGGGATGACAATACTCTGTACTGAGTAGTTCTCTTTGTCTGAGCGCGTGCCTGGTTGCAGCGAAGAGATGTCCAACCTGAAGCTGACCGGGGACAACCGCATCCCGATGGCGCTCTCCGACACCGCATTCGAGGTGCACGCCGCCTCCAGAAACGCGTAAACATTAATATACTACTTCATCACCGCATCTAGCTTGCACTACTCTACTTACCTTTGTTCGTATAATGCCCTGTCAAAAAATGCGGTAAAAGCGGTGCTTTAGAATAGAAGCTTTAGTTATCTTATCACTAGACGCATATCATGCTTTTAGAACAGCAAATAATGAAATCGTATTGACATTTTAGGATTATACCACTGCATCCGTGCCTCTCACCATCATTCCTCATTTGTCCTTCACCATTCCACTACGTATTTCCATTTATTGTAAATATATATTATTCCGTCTTGAATTCCGATCGACCTTCTCAATGATTAATTAGTGTATCTAATCGCTAGCTTATTGATAACATTTTGACTTAAAGTGAAGGTATTTACGGCAATTCTTCTAATTACGTAAACGCACAGTACAAATATGTTTTTGGAATAAGCGAAGATAACGCGTAATTAATATCGTCGCGCTTTCTAATGGTCCGCGTAACAATTGTATTGTTGAATGTACTAAAACTTTAGCGCGTCGTTGGCGGAACTCGCTCGTTAAAGGCGCCTCACATAATGGGCACGAGTACTGATGTATGGTTTTCAGTAGGGGTTCGCGCGGAGGCACGCCCGTCCAGTCGGATACGGAGATCGAGCTGGCTCGAACCTCGAAGGGCGACAAGTCGTCCCAGTCGTGGCGCTGGGGCGAGCTGCCGGAGCCCCCAGTCCGCACGGAATGCGCGAGCTCCCCGACAGAGCTGGGCTCTCCCGCGTCCCCGGCTACTCCCGGGACGCCGGGCTCGCCCGCCGAGCCGCTCAGCTCGGACGAGGAGCGCGCGGGCCGCTCGGGCGTGTTCGGCGGTATGTTCCGCTTCATGTCGACGCGGGAGGCCACCGAGGCCGCCGCGGAGGGCGTGTACCTCGACGACCTGGACCGGGGGCAGGTCGACCCGGACCTATACTTCCCCAAACACCACGTCGCCCGTCATCGGAGCGGTGAGTCAAAATAAACGTCACTTTGTAATGCGGACGCGTCTCGCACTCAGCGTCTGGTCATTTTAAGAATGTGCTGTTTTTCTCTTTGAACTTGCTTATTGCCGGCGTGACGGGTAATCATTTTTCGTTACTTTTCTTTCTTGGAGATAATATTTATTTAATTTTGTACTAACAGCGTATGATATGACCTACTTTCTTTAAATTTATTGCTGAAGAAAATTCCAATTAGAAGATACAGTCAGCTATTGAAAAATTTATCTGCTTTGCATAAAACATATCAAGCAGGCGTTGAATGCATACCTCGCTCATTTATTATGTAGATATGTTCACACTTTAGCAAAATCACATTAGTTACATAGCGGTGAACAAAACATATTCGTACTCTACAATGACTACATTTTTCTGATCACCCATGTTATACCCGGCCAGCGGTAGTAAAATCATGTACAGTTGCAGGGCTCACGAACACGTCCCTCGAGCACACGGGGCCTACGGAGGAGGAGTACGAGTCCGGGAACGGGCCCTCGCTGCCGCAGTCGCCGGCCTCGCTCGAGCCGCCGCAGCTCGACTCGGACGATGACGAGAAACTGCTCGCTAAGTAAGTTATGCTGAATACTGTCGAATGCCCACGAGGCCTACGGAGGAGGAGTCCGGGAACGGGCCCTCGCTGCCGCAGTCGCCGGCCTCGCTCGAGCCGCCGCAGCTCGTCTCGGACGATGACGAGAAACTGCTCGCTAAGTAAGTTATGCTGAATACTGTCGAATGCCCACGAGGCCTACGGAGGAGGAGTCCGGGAACGGGCCCTCGCTGCCGCAGTCGCCGGCCTCGCTCGAGCCGCCGCAGCTCGACTCGGACGATGACGAGAAACTGCTCGCTAAGTAAGTTATGCTGAATACTGTCGAATGCCCACGAGGCCTACGGAGGAGGAGTCCGGGAACGGGCCCTCGCTGCCGCAGTCGCCGGCCTCGCTCGAGCCGCCGCAGCTCGACTCGGACGATGACGAGAAACTGCTCGCTAAGTAAGTTATGCTGAATACTGTCGAATGCCCACGAGGCCTACGGAGGAGGAGTCCGGGAACGGGCCCTCGCTGCCGCAGTCGCCGGCCTCGCTCGAGCCGCCGCAGCTCGACTCAGACGATGACGAGAAACTGCTCGCTAAGTAAGTTATGCTGAACACTGTCGAATGTCTGTTTGATGTTTTTTGACTTTTTATAAGCTCTTATTTAAATTGACCTGTTCGTTTATTAGTTTGCCTGTTCAGTTTAACTCAACCGATTCATCTGAAATTTTGGGTTTATGTGTAGTTTGGATGACAAATCAATATTATGGTACCATCGGACTGATCTGATGATGGAGACACAAAGTGGCCATGGGAATTCGGTACTTACCCGACGTATGCCCGTTGAGTTTGGGTTCGTTAGAATCGTCTCAATTCTTTATTCTTTATTCATTTGTAAAGCCATGTACATTGCAATTAAGGTGTTACATTCAGTATTCAGGTCAGACCATGACGCCCTGTAAGGACACACAAAACTTAATACTAACATGCATACAATAACAACATTATTAACATTTTTGCATTAGATACATATTCATTCATTTTAATTACAATTAGTTTGACTTTAATTTCATATTATTTTTACATTATTTCTACAATATTTTTATATGTCAATTTAGATATGTCATTCATAAAATTTATAAAGACCCATCATTTAAAAATTCGTCTACTGAGTAATAACATTTCTCAATTAATAATTTCTTTAATTTATTTTTAAATATTTTTTCGTTACGTTCTTGTTTAATTGTTTGTGGGATTTTATTTGTAATTAGAGTACATTTATAATGTGGACTATTTTTATACAATGTCAAGTTAGCGTTTGGTAGCAATAACTTATTCCTATACTGCGTTCTGGTTGTCTCGCAATCTTTTTTCTTTTGAAACAGATAAGGATTTTCACGGACAAAAAGAGCGGCTTGTAATATATAAATACACGGCAGAGTCAATAATTTGAGTTTAATAAAGTATGGACGGCAACTGTTGGGGATGCGCACGTTAGTCAAGATACGGATGCACTTCTTTTGCATCACAAACAGTTGCTGGGCCCCGTACTACCTCCCCAAAGCACCACACCATATCGGAGCCACGAATGCGCGTACGCATAATACGCAGATAATGCACACTCTAAGCTAGTATTTGTTTTCAATACGTTTAGTGCATATACAAATTTGCATAATTTGGTTTTAATGTTCTGAATATGAGCTTTCCAATTGATGCCAGAGTCAATAGTTATGCCTAATAAATTAAATTCTTTAACCTCCTCTATATTACTACTAGTACTCGTGGGTGTGTTTAAGTTTAATTCTAAAGCCTTTTTTTGCGTTGGTTTAAATTGTATGATTTTCGTTTTTTTAAGATTCATTTCTAAATTGTGGTCACTGAGCCAATTTTTTGTAATTTCATAAGTGTGACTGAGCTGTAAGTTAATTCGTTAATGACGGTATACAGAAAAGTACAGTTGGCAATAAAAACTTTTTTGACTGAAACTTATTATATTATGGTAGGCCCGGCCCATAAGCATGTTAGCAGTCGTAACAATTTTTCTAAGAAACTATCATATGGTATCCTGGTTAACGATTAACGAGACAGATTATATTATCTTGATTTGCGACGAGTCTTGCAGATTTATTGCAAAAATCCACTACGACCGTCAGTCACTAGAGAACACTTTAGAGACACTATGACGATATAAGATGTAGGTACTCAGATACACAACAACACACTAAACTTTACCATTTGGGGTTTATGACAATACCATACCATAATGATGCACTGAATAGCGTTGCAGCTGTGGTTAGTACTTCGATTGTGATGCATACGACGAGGCCTATTGCAATTGCATTTCTGTATCAAAGGTGCTGGTGCAATAACTATGTTTACCACATTAAATATTGGGAAACAAAATATTTGTTTCACACGTTTACAACATTCAGCGTGCCGCCGTGCAAGACGAAAAATACATATGTGTACAATTCAATAGGGAACATTACGCAGAACTCTGCGTAGGCGGCAACACTAGCAGAGTTGACATTGTATCTCGTTCCTACTTGTGGTATAGTCTATGCATGCGTCCTTGTCACTCATATGACAATCAATTGTGCATGTGTTGGTGAATCCTTATATTCCTCTACTGGTTTACGGTTTGTGTTAGTGCTGCACTCTGGCGGCAGAACAGTACCTATTCATCCCTATTATTATTGTTGGCTGGTTCCGTAGAATATTGACTGAAACAATGTGAGTCAGAATATAGGTAGTGTCTTAGTTCACAATTATTAGCTTTTACTCCGTTTGCTGACCTAAATCGTAGTATTGGTCACACGATCTAGAATTTGTAGTGAAGTTGGTACAAAAGTGGGTCACAAATATGGCACCACTCCTAAGAAAGGTAACAGGAAAAATACATTATTAATTAGTGGAATTAATTGCTCCACTTATTTATTTAATGTTTGTATGTAAATTTGAGTAAAATTTGAATGTCGACTGTCGTCTAGATTTAATTAAACTTCAGTATGTGTTTTTAGGGTTCCGTACTCAAAAAGTAAAACGGGACCCTAATACTGAGACTCCGCTGTCCGTCTGTCTGTCCGTCTGTCACCAGGCTGTATCTCATGAACCGTGATAGTTAAGACAGTTGAAATTTTCACAGATGATGTATTTCTGTTGCCGTTATAACAACCTGGTTCTGAAATAAACTTATTCATTCATTCATTCATTCATAACAACAAATACAAAAAAACTGATATTTTTGCCGTTTTTAGGGTTCCGTAGCCAAATGGCAAAAAACGGAACCCTTATAGATTTGTCATGTCTGTCCGTCCGTATGTCACAGCCACTTTTTTCCGAAACTATAAGAACTATACTGTTGAAACTTGGTAAGTAGATGTATTCTGTGAACCGCATTAAGATTTTCACACAAAAATAGAAAAAAAAAAACAATAAAATTTTGGGTTTCCCCATACTTAGATTTGAAACTCAATTTTTTTTTTCATCAAGCCCATACGATATCTATGGATAGGTCTTCAAAAATGATATTGAGGTTTCTAATTTTTTTTTTTCTAAACTGTATAGTTTGCGCGAGAGACACTTCCAAAGTGGTAAAATGCCCCCCCACCCCCATGTAACTTCTAAAATTAGAGAATGGTAAAACTAAAAAATATATATGATGTACATTACCATGCAAACTTC
Source organism: Epinotia brunnichana (assembly GCA_963854355.1). Lineage (NCBI taxonomy): Eukaryota > Metazoa > Arthropoda > Insecta > Lepidoptera > Tortricidae > Epinotia > Epinotia brunnichana. The sequence goes on from OY977938.1 coordinate 13,669,768, forward strand.
CACCGAATATTGGTTTGAACGAGATCTAGTAACTAGTTTTTAGGGTTCCGTACTCAAAGAGTAAAACGGGACCCTATTTACTAAGACTTCGCTGTCCGTCCGTCTGTCTGTCACCAGGCTGTATCTCAAGAACCGTGATAGCTAGAGAGTTGAAATTTTCACAGATTATGTATTTCTATTGCCGCTATAACAACAAATACTAAAAACAAAATAAAATATTTTTTTAAGGGGGGCTCCCATACAACAAACGTGATTTTTTTGCCGTTTTTATAGGTAATGGTACGGAACCCTTCGTGCGTTTTTTTAATACGTCATAAATCGTAAACCGCAATTTATTTTACGGAACCCTTCATTGGCGAGTCCGACTCGCACTTGGACGCTTTTTATAGATAACGGTACGGAACCCTTCGTGCGCGAGTCCGACTCGCACTTAGCCGGTTTCTATTTGGAATCTTTATATAATTTTAATGCTATCGAAATGAGTTGCCTGCTATCTTTCACTGAAGATCAAGGTACCGAATATTAATCATTGCGAATTCGTCAACTATTGATAATGATAATCATTGAGTGAGGATTTGCCAGTATCAAGTTCGCTTTACATCCGGAAACTAAATAACACAGTTAAGGTCAACCTTTACTTGAATATTGATGAGAATCACCGGTTATATAACTAATAGTAGTAACCATAAACTAGCATTACAACCTTTATCACTAACCAACACGAACGGGTACGTTCGTTAAGCCGAATTCCGTTTTTGTCTTCTGAAGAGTCTGGCAAATGAATGTTGGTCTCACTAAATTCAAGTACACGGCAACACGGTTCATCAAAAGGTATACGTATGACGTTTAGTGTTGCTACAATATACGGAGCTCTGCTGCAATATATGGGGCTTCGTCATCAAATACCAAATGAAGTCTTTGGCAAATCAACTTGTTGACTAAGGCCACAGCGAAGGCAAAAATCATTGAGCGAAAATGTTGACGAGATAAATTCATTAAAACATCAACACATCATTTTTTCAAGGACAGAAAAAACAAATGACACTCGAAAATTAAATAGTATAATGTTCCTAAAGAGTTTTATTTTCAATACCGTATTAGTACATTACTATAGAGGCCGGGAAACGAAGGGTTGCAGGCCAAGTAGATATAGACCGGATAGGGATATGCGGCCGGCAACCCCGTTTCTCGCCGAGATTTGTATAGTGCTTTTCTCAAACTTGCAATGAAATAAAAAGTAGTCAATTTGTTTTATTCGTAGGTTAACACAACTAAATAATACGTTTCTGATAGCTGTCAGTGCTGTCACATCATAACCTATAATTGTGTCCCACATTTCTTCCTAACTATTATTCCGCTTATTCCCTAAATTAAGTATTAGTTTATAGTTACATGAACTTATATCTAACTATATGTATAGACGAGGCACTACAACAAAGAAAACACACATCATTTTTATGAAATTTTCATACGCCGTCATGTAGGTACCTAACTTTTGATTTCGGGGGCAGTAAATTATTCATGGCTACTTCTGCTCGCAATTCCGGAGGCGTACAGTTCAATTCCATATCATTTTCGTCCGAACTCATTTCGAAATCGATGGCTTTTATTAGAAAGTTTCAAAATAATTACGAACTATTGACAAATCCGGCCAACGAGAAAAAAAACTTTTTTCAATTTACGCGCCAAACTTTTCTTTAACCTGTTTGAAGCAACGTTTTACCCGGTGACATTAACATTAGTCCTAATCTTTTCTTTTTTTTTTGGTGATTGAATGCCAAGCCCCTAAGGTTAAAATAGGTAGCAGATACGTATACCTTTCCCCTACTTTCGTACGACGTACTAACGCGTCAGAAAGAGATGTATATGCATTTGTTATTCCTTAATTTGGAAGGTTGTCACAAGTTTGTTCCTGCGCTGGGGATGTACAGTGTCGACTGTTTATATCGATAAATTAGTCAACCAAATTTAAAAAAAATAGATTTTAATAATTTACATTCACTGTGTGAAAAAAATATGTTTATGGAGAAGGCAAAAAGAAAAGTAGAGTCTAACTAACCCGGCATTATTAAAAACTAGAAAATCCCGGAATTTTGGAATGTTTGGATTAGTGGATTGAATAGAAATGTCATAACTAATAAAAAGAGAGCAAGCGTCTAGCTAGAGAAAGAGAAGTAAAGGCCGGTGAAGGAGGTGCGGGTGGAGTGTGCCGGATTAATCGACATAGCCGGCTATTGGAGTGACGGACTGATGAGACTCTACTGTAGTAGCAAAAACCAAAGTAGCTTTTGTCAACCTGGATGCGTGGCGTCCTGCAAAACCAAGGTCATTCATATCCCTGTCACAATCTATCTTATAATATCGCACTCATTTGCAGTACGTCATGCAGGACTGCCTGGACGCTACTACTTATGGGAAATGAAAGAATAATTTTATATTAAGACCATTTTTTATTTAGTCAAACTTAATCCGCCTTCAATAAAATAGTTATGGCTAAAACTTCTTATTTTTCTTAAGGCACACGTTTCTATTCAATTTTGTGAAAGATCTGTCTGCTTCTAGTCACTTCCATTTAAATTTACATTTGGTACAAATAATCTGGTGACGTGTTTGAAATAAAAATGACTGCTTTTCCATGTCAGATTCTCCTTCTTACACGTGTGGTATCCATTCCTTTTAACATATTCGTCCTTTGGAAATCTAAAATCAAAAAGTTGAGTTATTATTATTATGTCGATAAGTTATTGTGCCGAGGTCGATAAAAAAAACTACATCACTATGGGAAAAACATAACCTCTTCTACTTATCCGAAAAAGTCTTATTTTCATGCACAATCTGGTTTTAATTGAACAGATAATGATATTTACATAAATTACCAATTACTATTATTAATTTTAGGTGAGCTCCTTCCATGAATAAAATCAAAATCTATAGAAACTTACCAATACAAGCAAACTGCTCCATGGTTTATTTATGTCCCTCTTGTATGGGATTTACAGCCTTCAATGGCACAATACATTTTATCACAGGAAACAATCAAGTCTCGCAAACATGAACAATACATTTTTTCAAACATTCTCGGTGGAATAACACCAAAATAAATTATTTTCACACACAGCAGCCGCGATGTTTTGGAAGTAATATGATACGACCAAGTCAAGTTGTAAGGTAATGACACCTTCTACCAAACAATGATGACATATTGCATTTTGCTGGATTAAATTACATCCAATTACATCCATTTGACATTTGCCCGAGTTGATTTTAGTGACAACCTACGAAAATGTGAAACTGAATAGGGATTGTAGTCTCATTCCCTCTTAGGCCAACTATAGATTTACGCAAGTGAATAAGATAGCTGTTACCAAGCTCTTATTTTAACGTGGTTTTTATGCTTTAGTACAAATTCTTTGTTGAATGCCAAGACGTTCTGTCACAATTTGACGTTTATAAACAGAGGTCGGCGGGGGTGAGCTATTTTACGTCATTAATGTCATGTTGTTGTGTCTTGTAGATAATAATATGGATAAGGTGTATCCATAAAGAAATTCGTCAAAGAAAACATTGACACATTTCCCCGCAAAAAGATAACTCGCACAAGACAGGGTCTATGAACCAGCTCCTCACACAAACCACTCGACTGACCAAGTCAAGTAAAATCATCTCTCACGTGGGGCCAAAAGTATTTAACAAACTACCAGTAAATTTAAAATGCGCGGGTAGTAACTCAACTTTTTTAAGAAAATTAAAATCGTGGCTTCTCACCCACTCTTTTTATGACATCAAAGATTTTTATGAGTTACCACAATAAGAATGTAATATGTTAACACACCTAGTTTATAAATTTAATTTAATATAAATAAACGATGACATGTAATATGTATAATATTATAAATAAATGACTTATGGACTATTTGCAGAATAAATAATTGATTTTGATTAAAAGAAAACAAAATTGAAATTATTAAACATAAAATGAAAATGCAATACAAAACGAGTTTGGAAGTTTGCTTTAATCCTAGTTGAAACTGTTTTCCCACTTAAGCGGAAAGCTGTGCAAAATAGAAAAATCACATGCCGTAGATTCTAATAAAATTCATTTGTTTTGATGGCGACGTAAAGCTCGTAGCAGAAAGGCAGCCTAAATAAAATAATTTCGTTAGTTAATAATTACACATGGGGCATTTACCATTGAATGACAAGGTATGTCCATGTTATGCATAAACTGAAAACAGCTCACCCCCGCCGACCTCTGCTTATAAACAAACAAAAAACGGTTGCTTTGCAGGCTTAGGTGTGTAAGGTTGTATGAAATTCCTTTACATAACATCTTTACTAGTCGCACCGGATACGTAGTATTTCCGGACCTAATTTGAAGTAAGTCATGTCAACATTTCATTGCAAGTTTGAGAAAATACTTTTTCCTATTTTTTTTGTAAGTGGCCGGATCCTTTAAGTATTCTCCACGACCTACCTACTACTACTATACTATAGTGTCTCATTTTATTTTGTAACGTGATATACTTAGGGTAGGTTGCACCAAAACATCTGTAACCGTAAGCGGTGTTCGTTATAATCTGAATAGGTGCGTCCACACCAAACGCGCCCTCCGCACGCTCACCCGAGCCGTTCAGGCGAGCGTGCGGAGGGCTCGGGCGAGCCGCTCGGGTGAGCGTGCGTTCAGTGTGGACGCACACCGCGAAAATAATTTTCACGTTATTCATTTGAAAACGATAAATAAATAAGTACATTGCCAGTAGCATGGCGCCGCGGCCCCTTTGATTTCGCCCAAAAGTTCGGGTGCTCGGGTGAGCGTGCGGCCACACAAAACAACCGTCCACACCGGCTCGGCTCGGGTGAGCCGCTCGCCCGAGCGTGCAGATTAAGCCGTCCACACTTAGCGCGCACACTAGGGCGAGCCGCGCTCGGGTGAGCGTGCGTTTGGTGTGGACGCACCTAATGCATGGCAAGTTTGACAAGTTTTTATGGAATGACAACTGCCGACGCCATCTTTAACGTTGATCGGTCTGTAATCGTAAGTTGGTGCAACCCGCCCTCGCTGCATTTGGCAATTTGAAGAAGCTGACATAATATTATCTGGAACAGAGGTCAAGTCGGCGTGTACGTCCGTGAGGACCAAGTGTCCCGCGCCCTGCCATTCGAGGAGTTCTGCGCTCAGGGCGGCACGCTGGCGGCGCAGGGCCGGCTGGTGGTGCGGCTCGGGGACCGCTGGCTGTCGTGGCGCAGCGCCGGCCCGCTGCTGCTGTCGCTGCTGGCCTACAGGCGGCCGCTGCCTAACGTGAGTCATCCACATTTAGACCAATCAAATTAGCTAAACCCGGACATAATTCGATAACTGTAATTTTCTTTTTCTATGATGTAAAGTATTGTTAGTTATAGTTAAAATAAAAATAATTAAACATTTTCGGGTTCCGCGTCATTGTAAAAAAACCAAAAATCTAAATTTTTAACAAATTCTGATTTCATAAGTGCAGCATAATATGTAACTTTGTAAAAGTGCCTCTATTATGATATGACGCTTGCATTCCAGTTAAAGAAATCAAAATTAATCTAATTAATCAACCGGGACTATCAATAATAAAGAAAGTTCAGTAAGTTACACATTTTCTGGATTATCTTACCAGAAATTATAGATAACTGCAATTTAACAAATTATTCTGCATAGTATATTATGTGTGTTGATAAATTATTAAAAATTAATCAGATTCTCTTTGCGGATTTCTAAAATCACAAATATTGTTAGTTTTTGGAAAACCAAAATACATAACTACTTGGAAAGTGTTTGATTTATGCTGTCAACATATTATTAGTACTATAAGAAACAAATTAAACAAAAAATATCCACGATTATTAATTAATTCATATTGTTTCGTACTAAAGTTTTAATATGAACCTTATCTCTTGCAGAATAAGGCTGTCATTGCTTTGCGTCTCAACTACCGACCGTGCTGTTGCGAGTCGCAGGCATTCAAGGCCGAAACGCACTGACAGCGGTGGCGAAGCGGCGCGGGGTGGCGCGGAGGCGGTACTTGTAATGTTCGAGCTAATATGAAAGGATCCGAACGCTTTTTCCCGGCTTTATTAGATCGAACAATACAGCCGGTACCACCTCTACACTGCGCCGCGCCGCCGCTTCGCCACCGCTGTCAATGCGTTTCGGCCTTCATTTATTATGGATAGGTCAATGATTGTCAAACATTTATAAAGACGAACGTGGCGTTTACCACGGTTCGGCTAGGGTGGAGATTTATTGAAATATTGTGTTCATTAGATCGATAATAACTAAATTGTTCAGCATGAGACATAATTGTCGTGGAATGTCGATTACCTATTTATAAGCACTCAGTCTTCTATATAGAATTATTTAAATAAAATATGTTACTTGTGTGGGTGCAGAAAGGGGCATTGTTGGAATGATTCTTATTCGAATAAACATTTATTCGCGAATAATTTATTCGTCTACACTTTCGAATGACGAATGTTTTATTCTCATTTCATTCCAATAAATCCACTTAAGGATGCGGTTGCTCGTTGTAACACGTACACGAATTTAACATGATCACTACAAGTGTACCTATTTTCAAGTATTAATACCCTTTTCTACTAATTAACAATATTTTTGTGAGTTAAATGAGTCGCTTCTTGGGGCATTTAACAGGTTTGTTTCAATATGTCATGTGTGTGGGCTTGTCCATATATTACGTCATCGTTTTTAGGGTTCCGTACTCAAAGAGTAAAACGGGTCCCTATTACTAAGATTCCGCTGTCCGTCAGTCTGTCTGTCTGTCTGTCCGTCTGTCACCAGTCTGTATCTCACGAACCGTGATAGGTAGACAGTTGAAATTTTCACAGGTGATGTATTTCTGTTGCCGCTATAACAACAAATACTAAAAAACAGATTTTTTATTTTCTTTTTTTTTCTTATACATTCTTACAAAAATCGACTACTATGGGTACTAGACGACGATAAACATTTATTATTTATTATTTTGTTTGTGGGCCTTAATATGCCGCTTCGACCAGCAAGTGATCTATTGATATACGATAAACATACTTATATAGATAAATAAATACATAAATACATAGAAAACATCCATGACTCAGGAGCACATATTTGTGCTCATCACACAAATAAATGCCCTTACCGGGATTCGAACCCGGGACCTCCGGCTACGCAGGCAGGGGCTACGAGGGTCAAACTGAAAGTTTCGGGAATATAAAAAAATATGCAGTTACATTGATTTAAGTATTTTTATTGTTTTTCAAAGTATTCTCTTTTATATTTTATGCACTTTTCCATGCGTTCAAACCAGTCGTTAAAATTTTTAAAAGCCTCCACTGCTTCTGCCGGCCGCCGAAACACCGCGCAATTTATCCTTGATTTTGGGGAATGTGAAAAAGTCGTTGGGACTTAGGTCAGGGCTGTATGGAGGATGATCCAGTAGTTCGACTTTTTCACCTTCCAGGTACTCGTTTGTTTTACGAGCGGTGTGAGGGCTGGCATTGTCGTGGTGAAGGATGATGCGGCGACTAGGCCTTTTTCCTAAGTTCAGCAAAGACAATCGGCAAACAAATACTTCTATACCAATCGGCTTTGACCGTTCTACGATCTTCAAGTGGAATAGTAGCCACGTGACCCGATTTGGAGACAAACATAGCCACCATCTTCTTGGCCTTCTTCGTTACCCCATACTCGAGATTGGTTTTTAGTTTCAGGCTCATATGCGTATATCTACGACTCGTCACCTGATACGACACTAAAAACTGCATTTGAACTTCCTCCGTTGAATTTATTCAATGTTTTGCGGCACCAATTGACACGAGTCGTTTTCTGCTCGTCAGACAATAAGTGCGGGATCCAACGGGAAAACAACTTTCGCACGCCTAATTCTTCCTGTAAAATAATTTGTATCTGACTCATTCCAATCCGCAAAGACTCCTGAATTTCCCGATATGTCACATGCCTGTCTTCTTTTATCAGCTGACTCACAAGGTGGACGTTTTCTTGCGTAACTGCCGATTTTGGTCGACCTTCACGCGCGTCGTCCGTGAGGGATACTCGGCCACGTTGAAATTCTGAATACCACCTGTATATTGTCGTCTTTGAAGGTGTTTCATTACTAAAAGCAGCAATCATCCGGTCTCCACATTGTTTTTGTGTTAATCCACTTTGAAATCGTAATATTTTTTACGGGACAATTTCATCTTCAGCGGCGACTCAACAACTCGAAAAAACAATTGAAACTGAACCATTGTTTTTTTAGGGTTCCGTACTCAAGGAGTAAAACGGGACACTATTACTAAGACTCCGCTGTCCGTCTGTCTGTCTGTCTGTCAGTCTGTTAGTCTGTCTGTCTGTCTGTCTGTCACCAGGCTGTGTCTCAACAACAGTGATAGTTTGACAGCTGAAATTTTCACAGATGATGTATTTCTGTTGCCGCTATAACAACAAATACTAAAAACCAGGTTTTTTTCTCTTTTACAATCTTACACAAATCGGCTTAGTCCCAAACTAAGCAAAGCTTGTATTATGGGTACTAGACGAACGAAAAAACATACTTAACTTATATAGATAAATAAATTCTTAAATACACAGAAAACATCCATGACTCAGGACTTGGCCGGTTGTTTTTTGTCAATTCTTGGCCCCCCCTCCTATCATCATCCTGTTAATCCCTAAATGGACACTACCCGCCTCATAAAATGACTACCGTCATCCAATAGACCCCCCCCCCCCCCAGTTTTGAAATGACGTAATTTATGGACAGCCACTGTCTGTAATTGGATCAATGTTTGTTATTAGAGGCGATTACGCATGTAAGATTGTTCAACTATATACCTGTAATTGTACATTGTATGTACTTAATCATGTTATATTCTGATCTGTGTGTTTTTAGGGTTCCGTGCCTCGAAATGGAAAAACGGAACCCTTATAGGATCACTTTGTTGTCCGTCCGTCCGTCTGTCAATACCCTTTTTCTCAGGAACGCGTGGAGGTATCAATCATTTAAAGTTTGAATTCCTGTGCATAGTGTGTGCATGCATTATTTTAGAATTAATATTTTTTATATTAATTTTGCTGTGCCCTAACAGGGTTATGCTGGAACTGTATTTATATGTAACATCTTGTAAGACCCAAATAAATGAATTAAGCTGAAATTTATATCAAATACTCAGGTTTACTGTCTCTTGGAGCTGTGAAAAAATCAAACTTCTAAGCCAACACAATCAAAAGATACAGCCGTTTATGCCGCAAATTTCCGCAAGTTTTCGAAACCCGCAAGGGAATCAAAACCTACTTCCCGTGAACTCAGAAACTTTAAATTTGGTGCGAAGCAACGCCCTATAGCACAGATAAAGGAAAGATAGCGAAAACCGTAAATTTTTAGTAACATCACTGAAAATTTAATGTCCAGTATATACTGACACGTACTAAGTATGTGAATACATACTTAGTGAGTGTCAGTTTATAGTGGACTTGGTTTTATTGTACGGGGTGGTCCGGAACCCTCGGTGCGCGAGTCTGACTCGCACTTGACCGGTTTTTTTTTCACCCGTGGTAAAGCCGAAATAGTAAAAATAAAACAGGTGACATAATTACAATTAATATCCGTTTCACCATACATGGCGATGTTACTTGGTACCCTTGATGAAGCGGTAATTTTTTTCTAACAAATTTAGAAATTAGGTATCACTGTTCTGTCTGTAGGAAAATATTACGTTTTTGAGATATATTCTATTAAAAAGCATTCCTACAATATTCGTTCAAAATATTATTCCCGAAAAGCATTACGAATGATTATGCGAATAAAGAAGTTATTCGCGAATAAATATTGGCGAATAATTATTCGAAATATTTATTCGTCATTCGCGAATAATCCTATTTATTCTTAAACGTTATTCGTATTTGAATAAATTTATCCCATCTCTGGGTGGATAAGCATATCTTCTCTTTTTTTTTGGCGTTCTGGCCAACTGTGTGGGCTCAATTTTGCCAATAAGGATATCGACTACCGTAGGCTCAAAGGGCGCAAGGGACGAAATGCCCATGCCCATATCCCGTGAACTCTGAATCTTGAAATTTGATACGAAGTATTTATAGCACAAATAAAGGAAAAATTGTGAAAACCGTAAAATTTTAGTTACATCACTGAAAATTTGATGTCCAGTATAAACTGACACGCACTAAGTATGTAAATACATACTTAGTGAGTGTCAGTTTATAGTGGACCTGTTTCTATTGTACGGGGTGGTCCGGAACCCTCGGTGTGCGAGTCTGACTCGCACTTGACCGGTTTTTTTATGCTAACCACGATCATGGCATCATCTCTTTCATTTACTTAACAGCTAAGAGTTTACTTATGTTTTCGATGATAAAAGCAAATCAATCGTTCCTTACGCCCTTTGGACCAGAGTTTTCAAAGGGCGTAAGGGACAAACTGTGATTTTTCATTAGAGCTAAAAATCCTACATTTAGGATATTCCGTTATATTTGTTTTATTTGTACACGGCGCGGTCGGTGCAAAACACGTAATTGAAATATAAACTCGTTAAGACGGGTTCGTCGTGCGCTCGCCCGCTGGCGCCCCACTCTCTCCCCGCCTCGCACCCACCGCATGCATCTGACTCCACGACAAGGTCGCGAGTATTTTCAATTAAATTTTCAATTTCTTAAGCGTGAAATTAACATGCTTAATTTTGATGAAAACATGATTATCGTACACAAAAGGCTATTAGTAAACAAAAAATTCATAGTTACTATTTATAATTACTGAGAAATACATTATCATTAAAACGTTAAAAATAAATGTTTAATTATTGTCTTAAATGTCTAAAAAGACGCAATATACCTTAAACAGATAAAAACATCATAGTTACCATTTTGGCTTGTCTAGATAATGAGATCAGAGGAAAACTGTGAAAAAAAACGTATATGCGAATTTGATATCAGTTTAATTTTGCTATTAAGTGATCGAATTTGAATGCACCTCAAAGTTATACTAACAAGGTACTTGGTTACCTTTTTTACTTTTAGGAAAAAGTTAGGTAGTGTACGTTAACTCGTGTTTTTTTTAACTACGGTTACGATCGCGGACTTTTTACTTAATATATTTCATTAATATTTGATACTGAATAGTAAAATCCGATAAAACAATAAAAACAACGAGTTTACGAATTATGTCCAGGGTAAGCTAATTTGATTGGTCTAATTACCATTAGTCCAGTCATTATATCCAAAAAACCGACCCTACCCGTGAATAATCAGTTCATGGATTTTTTTTTCGTCGGTCCCTTCCGGGGGGTCACTGGGAGTGTAAATTCAAAAAGTAGACTGAATCAGGACACACAGGAGTGTATATTCGAAAAACGGTTTTTCTTGAATAACTCGGGCATTTTTGATTTTACAGTAAAAACCGTGAGCACAAAAATAGTAGGAAATTTGATTCTCTACAAGTTTGGTTCTCACAATTTTTCTTCTAGGATCGATATTTTGGAAACTAAATTTGTAAAAAGCGACACGCCTCCTCACGGTTATACGGTAAAATCAAAAATGGCCGAGTTATTCAAGAAAAACCGTTTTTCGAATATACACAGGAGCCTGATTCAGTCTACTTTTTGAATTTACAACACAGGGACCTACGAAAAAAAAATCCAAGAACTGATTATTCATGGGTCAAAATCTATAAAGACTGAACTACGTGCGCGAGGACCAAATGATCGGACTCGTTGCGCCCGGTTGACTTCACTGAGCGGTTGCCCCTAGACACGTGTAAACGTAAGTTGTCTATGGCAAACTTTATGACACTACATTAAAATATCAGCTATAGATGTGTTCAGTTTGCTATACGATATTCCACCTTAGGTAAAGCTCGTGACTGTAACTAGGATAAACTTAGGCGCTTTGATTGTGTCCAGGACAAGTCCCAATTAGGTTTAACGACTCCGCTTTCATTTTTTTACAATCTTACTCGTATATAGACCGAGTGATCCCGTCTGGGTTTACTTGGGTGGTATTATATCAAAACACATCTTATAGGCCAGCCCGTAGAGGTTCAAAGCACCCCTGGGTACGTTGCAAGTGGTGGTGTAGAAGATTTTTTTTTTTAATATTGTTGACATCGATACAACCGATCAAATATCAAAAATGGTTACACGAGATATCTTGGGACAACTTTTGGCAGCCACAAATCCTCGAAATTATGAGACTTTTTTTGGTTTCTCACTCGTGGCTTCTATACGGTACATCCTAGCGAAAAGTTACACGCCAAGAAATTAAAGAACATGAAATTATGCGTCTAATGAGTACCAATACATACTAATTCGGCTAATAAAGCGACATAGTAGAAAACCATGGTCGAAAATTAGGCTTTCCTCAACTTTGTTAGTTATTTCAAAATAGTGGGTTTTAGGATTCTGCGTTTCAATTTTGAATTTAACTATAGGTTTTAGCTCCTCAATTGTAGGAATTTACAGAATCGACAGTCATTTCAGCATTAGTATCACCATAACTGGTAATCGAAGAGCTGGCAGTTTTCTCGTGCAACGCATCAGCATTGCAGATCAACGAAGAAATACTGCCAGCACACTCGGTACAATGCCTAGAGGGCCTTTTTAGGGTTCCGTAGCCAAAATGACAAAAACGGAACCCTTATAGTTTCGTCATGACTGCCCGTCAATCCGTCTGTCCGTATGTCACAGGCATTTTACTCAAAAACTATAAGGTGTATTTGATTAAAATTTAGAGGATAGGTGTATTTTATTAGCCGCTACGTAATTCTAAAATGAAATGACAAAAAAAATATTCTTTTAGAGGTGCACTCCATACATATAACTGCAAGTCAAACAAAAGAAAAACATCGTATGTCCACGTGTGGCACATCAATCGATAGGTCTTTTAAAATAAATATAAGGTTTCTCAGCAAGTTTTTCGTTTAAGTGAAAATAGTCGGAGATAATCGCCTACGTCTGTCAGTAGAGGTTCAAAGCACGAGGTACTTTGCAAAAGTTGGTGTAGAAGATTTTATTTTTTATGTCACATAATATGGATACAACCGAGGAAATATCAAAAATAGTTACACGAAATACCTCGGGACAACTTTTGGCAGCTACAAATCCTGGAAATTTAGTGACTTTCGGGGCGATTATCTCCGACTATTTTCACTTAACCTTATATTTATTTTAAAAGACATATCGATTGATGTGCCACACGTGGACATACGATGTTTTTCTTTTTTTTGACTTGCATTTATATGTATGGAGTGCACCTCTAAAAGAATACTTTTTTTGTCATTTCATTTTAGAATTATGTAGCGGCTAATAAAATACACCTATATCCTCTAAATTTTATTCAAATACACTTTATAGTTTTCGAGTAAAATGCCTGTGACATACGAACAGACGGATTGACGGGCATTCATGACGAAACTATATGGGTTCCGTTTTTGCCATTTTGCCCTCTAGGCAGTGTACTGAGTATGCTGGCGGTATTTCCTCACTGAACTGCAATGCTGATGCGTTGCACGAGAAAACTGTCAGCTCTTCGATTACCAGTTATGCTGATACTAATGCTGAAATTACTGTCGATTCTGTAAATTCCTACAATTGAGGAGCTAAAACCGATAGTAAAATTCAAAATTGAAACGCAGAAGCTTAAAAACGACTATCTTGAAATAACTTACAAACTTGAGGAAAGCCTCGTTTTCGACCATGGTTTTTTACTATGTCGCTGAACTGAATTAATATGTATTGGTACTCATTAGACGCATAATTTCATGTTCTTTAATTCCCTAGTGTATAAATTTTCGCTAGGATGCACCGTATAGAAGCTACGAGTGAGAAACCAAAAAAAGTCCCAGATTTGTGGCTGCCAAAAGTTGTCCCAAGATATCTCGTGTAACCATTTTTGATATTTGCTCGGTTGTATCGATGTAAACAATATTAAAAAACAAAATCTTCTACACCACCTTTTGCAACAAAGATATACTCTACGGACTGGCCTATTAATGTTTCACTATTTTCACATAATTTTGGTCATACAAGAAGTCAACAGTAAATACGCCTGCACTCCATCTTCACGTGCCGTATAAAAACTTCGCCTACTAAGATCTTCTAATGAAAAGACATGACAAGACACTCGTTATAAAATAATGAAGTGACAGGTTGCGTGGGTTAACGATGCTTACTAATATGCTCTTGTGTGTGTGTTTTTTTTTCTATTAATATTTACTTTGGCGGGGTATCTTCTTAAATAGAGTTGAATGTTCTAAAATTTTCCGCGTTGGTGTTACAAAAATACTACTTTGCACTCGTTGTTTTTGTGAAGGTATGTCTTCAATAAAATCTTTAATGATTAATTTTACTTAGGTTTCCGGTGTTCGATTGAAATGAAATTATAATTTTGCATGCTTATGTTAATTGAATACAATATTTTAGTGGTCATAAGAAATCTGTAATAAAACAAACAACTCTATCCATTTAGGACTCGTCGAGAAGTCGTCTCTTTGACATTTAATGTACAAAGAAATGTATAATCCGGAATAAAAGGTTTGGGTGCATAACATCCCACTCGCAAAACGTCCTTCCACCAGAATTACGTCCCAATCGCAAACCGTCTTCTCTGCAAATGTTCCCTTATGTAAAATACCCCATTCGCAAAACGTCCCTTTCTCAAAAGGTCCCACCCCTTTCGTTAAACGTCCCTTCTGATAAAGCCCCTTTCGCTGAAGTCGCTACTGCATAACGCCCCTTTCGCAAAACGTCCCGTCTGCAAAATGACCCATTCGCAAAATGTCTCGTCTGGAAAAAGCTTGTTTAAGTAGAGACTAATAAGAGATGACCAATAACGGGTCATTTTGCGAAAGGGACGTGTCGCGAATGGGACGTGTTGCGAATGGGACTTTATTTATGTGAAGGGACGTTTTGCGAACGGGTCCTTTTGCAGAAGGGTCGTTTTGCGTAGGGACATTTAGGAAAGGGACATTTCGCGAAAGGGACAAAGGGACATCCTGCGAGTGGGACGTTATGCGCCCTAACCTACGGTATTTAACAAAAGTCAAACCACCTTCTTTTTACGAAACGTCAAAAACGCTCCGATAGTATGGAGTTTGTAGGGATTACTGTGTTGTGACGTCACAAATGTCACAATCAAACAACGGTTAGGGCGCATAACGTCCCACTCGCAAAACGTCCTTCCACCAAAATTAGGTCCCATTTGCAAAACGTCTTCTCTGCAAATGGTCCCTTATGTAAAATACCCCATTCGCAAAATGTCCCTTTCTGAAAATGAAAAGGTCCCACCCCTTTCGAAAAACGTCCCTTTCGCTAAAAAACCCTACTGCATAACGCCCCTTTCGCAAAACGTCCTGTCTGCGAAATGACCCATTCGCAAAATGTCCCGTCTGGAAAAAGCTTGTTTAAGTAGAGACTAGGAGTCTTCTCATGGGATAAGAGATGGCACATTTTACGAAAGGAAAACATTTTGCGAACGGGTCATTTTACGAAAGGTACGTTTTGCGAACGGGTCATTTTGCGAAAGGGACGTTTTGCGATCGGGACGATAAGTATTTATGTGAAGGGACGTTTTGCGAACGGGACCTTTTGCAGAAGGGTCGTTTTGCGTAAGGGTCATTTAAGAAAGATACAATTCGCGAAAGGGACAAAGGGGCATTCTGCGAGTGGGACGTTATGCGCCCTTACCCAAACAACGTCCTTATTGTTAGTTTTTATGAATTTAAAAATCTTAAAATAGCAAACATTAATGAAAGCTTGAGACTTTCTGAGTAGTTTCGTAATGTTTATCTGTTGCTAATGAAATAGTAGATTGTTAACCAAGGGTTGAAAGGGACCCATTTCACCCGAGGTATTTCTGGCGCTCGAACGAAGTGAGAGCGCCAATAGTTCGAGGGTGAAATGGGTAATTTCACCCGAGTTAAACACTCTACTTTTCATTTCGACTGTGAGGAAAGTAAAATACTGCACTTACCTACATTTTATAAAACAGGTATATTAAGAGTAATCAGTAAAATACACATACTGCCAACTTTAGAAAAGTTTTAAAAACGTATCTATCCAATAGTTTTCATCTTATTTCTTATATTTATATAATTCTATAAATAAATGTTAAGAATTATTTGCTTAATATGAAATAAATTAATTATTCGATTTTAGATATATACCTAAATAAAATAATTAAAACTATATCTAACCTCCAACCTCTTTGCACTGGCCACTTGCCACGGCCTACTCGATTGTAATCGAGTAGGCCGCGACGCAACTAATCTAGAGGGCCATGCCGAATCGTGAAAAAAAAAGTTTCATAGCATTATGGCGGGCAGCCGATATTTACAGAAATGATTTTGAATGTTGATTTTCTGTAATTAGGATAAAAAATACCAACTGTAAAAGGATTTTTATCAACATCGTCGTAATGAACCCGTCGCTTAATGTATAGCTGAGTTAAGATATATGTAAAGCTTTTATTTGAATAATTTGAAGTAACTCAATTATCTTCGTCTCCGTGGCTGACCGTGACAATTAACAAAAAATTACTTTCCACCCTAGGGGAGAAAACGCTATTTTCCACCCGGCTATATGCCCATGAAAAGTCAACTTTCAGAACAGGAGAGATGAAAAAACTATTTATTTTCACTGTTGTCAAATACCCAATTGTGTTTTGCCCTCAGCGTGTGCTGGAGTTGTTGGAGAAGGGCATGGAAAAAGAGGGTTCGGAACCGCCGGCCACCGACGCCAAGCCTCGCGGCTACTCGTGGTGGAGCTGGCGCCGATCCAACGTAGACCCCAAACGGTTAGTACTGAACTGGTATTAGCTAGTGGAGCGTTTGTCCAAAAAGAGGGTTCGGAACCGCCGGCCACCGACGCCAAGCCTCGCGGCTACTCGTGGTGGAGCTGGAGCCGATCCAACGTAGACCCCAAACGGTTAGTACTGAACTGGTATTAGCTAGTGGAGCGTTTGTCCAAAACTTAGACTGGAACCATCTGACGAAGCATTTAGACGCCGCCTGAAATACCTTTTATTGGAAAATCCATTATACTCACTTAAAGAGGATATGGATCTTGATCTGACATGATAAATTATTATTTTTACCTATCTACATTTGTTTTAATATGATTTGACATTAAATATCACCTATATTCTAATGCACATTACACTATATTGTAAATTGAATGACGATACCTAGTGGTTGATATATTTGTTCTTTTGATTTTGTTTTATTTTTATATTTACTCGTTATTGAGTAAATTTGTTGACATTGTATTAATTTAATATTATATCTTTATTTTTTCTTTGTAAATGACGATCGTGATAAATAATCTTATTGTTTTGACATGAAAGCAAATTTGTAATGTAATTTTTTATCATGAAATAAATAATCTAATCTAATCTATGTTATTTCCACTCGGAATCAGGAGCTCTTTCGATCCTGGTAAGACGAAAAAATTCCCTAAGATATTTTTCCTATTGTGTTATCATTTACTATACAAGATGCAATTTTTTACAGAAAAATGTGAATCTATCCATGATTTCGAGCAACTTTTACTATGGGACCTACTTTAAATTATGCAAAAAAAACACCTGTTCATATGTCAGTCTAAAATGAGCAAAGTATATGGAGCAGCTGGATTTTATTGGCATAATACAAAGTTGGTCCCATAGTAAAAGTTGCTCAGAATCATGGATAGATTCACATTTTGCTATTTTGTATCAAGTAAAACATTGCAACCTGTATACTTTGTATGGCGTTGGCGGTATATAACACAATAGGAAAGTTCAAAAATTTATGGAAATTTTGTGACACTTTTTCTGTGCTATTAGGGAGGAAAGAGATCGTGATTCTGAGTAGAAATAACATAAAAGTTGCAGAAAATCTCGGAAAAAAAGTAGTGTCATTTTTTTGAGAAACGCTCAGTTACGATCTGCAGAGAA
This sequence comes from Epinotia brunnichana, assembly GCA_963854355.1. Taxonomy (NCBI): domain Eukaryota; kingdom Metazoa; phylum Arthropoda; class Insecta; order Lepidoptera; family Tortricidae; genus Epinotia; species Epinotia brunnichana. The sequence continues at coordinate 13,687,733 of OY977938.1, forward strand.
AAGTAACATCTTCTGTTTAGAATTTGCAAATGAAAAGATCTCGGTAATTTCTCAAAATCTCCTATTTCCTATGACGGAAACTTTCTTAAATTCTTGTGAAAGCGTCCTTTAATGTCCGAGAAGTTTCTCATATTTTTTGAAAACTCTCCGGAACTTGCACATCTGAAAACAGTGTAAACACAGATAATACCGTGTGTCCCTGTCACTTCCGCCAAAATACGCTCTGAATGATTGAGCAGCTTAGCTTATCAGTCTTAGTTAGTTGAGAAAACGAGCTTAATGCACAGATACTGCGTTGCCGGTCTGGTCATAAATCTCGAAAGTAAGGGGTTTTCAACCGTGTTCCAAAGAGGTGAAGGTACTCAGTCGTATGTATGCTTAGCATGTAAGTTACGTGATATCTCATTACCATATAACGAATATAACCGAACCGATTGTGGTCCAATAATACATTTGGTCTCATTACTTAAGAATTAGTGCCAATTTTACAGCATGACGTTTACGAATTAAGAAATATTATGCTATGTATGGTAATGTGTGGTTTGACTTTTTGGCAAAGGAAATAATGGCTACGATAATTGGTATTTCACGTTTAATTAAATAATGTGACGAATGACGTATGTTACCAGCTGTTGTATGAATAACATATAGATCGCGCGCAAATACGACATCGTAACTACCTACTTGGTATGTTTAATTGTTAGCATTGGCACGATAGATTGTGATAATTATGCTAAAATAATACGTCTGTTGACTTCCTTATTTACAAATTCTCTCTAATGATTATAGCACGGAGCCAACGAAGGACGAATTCAAGAGTGCTAGTTTCCCAGAAAGAGAATATAGTATGGATTTGAAAATGGAACACGCCGAAGGAATGCTTGCTGAGGAGGTTCAGCCCGACGGTAAACTAGAAACTGTGGACGGTGAGGAGGTCATTGAACCTAACGATCTCATCGAACCCACGGAGCTAAGGGACGACGCGCCTACTGTTCTGCCGGAAATCAAACACTACGACCCAGGTAATAAGATCTATAATTAAATGGAGCGCCAAATCACGCAGTTCCCTTATGAAGATGACTCAATAGTTTTTGCACAAAAAACCGCTCTTGTTAGAAGTCAACACCCCGTGCGGTGTAAAGTCCAAGTCGGGTTTTTATTACAGCACGTGAAGTGCTCGTGGCTTCCGTGTCTATTAATGTGTCTTACTTACACACTTTCTTATTATTGTGGTTATTTATATCTATGAAAATATTGATAAATAACGTCTTATAATTCGATGAACACTGGCAGCACGCACGAAAAAGTATGACTGTCTAATGTCTATTGTCCCGTTCCGCCTGAGCCGAGCTTTATGACATTATGACGTTATCACGTAAAATTATCGTCCGTAAACCGACTTTATAGAAACCAATTTTTCTTTTACATTTTTAATACCTATTTGGACTTTGCTTTGACATTACTATTTTTGGACGTTTTTCATTATTAAAAAAAATATCATCAAAAAAAAAAACACTAAAAGATATATTTATTCAGTTTAACCTAAAGTCGGTTATAAAAGTGATTTTTTATGTTACGTTAGTTTTGAACCTTCTGTTTTACCGATTGTTTATGTCAACATTTCACAAGACGAAGCCTTGAAACATATTACCCATGCCGTGCCTTTTACATTACATTATCGCACTAGTGCCTTTTCATTACATATCTTTTTAAATATTAGCAAAATAATGCAGAATATTACCCATGCCGTGACTTTTACATTACATTATCGCACTAGTGCCTTTTCATTACATATCTTTTAACATTTTCATTTTTTTTTATTTTTTTTCCTCGCAAATGTGTTGAAAAACGACGTATGAAACACGTGAGCATTGGTCATTACACTTCTCGTCTCCATTAAGCCTTCGCCTTCGGCTCAGGCTTAAAAACCGACTCGAGTGTAATGACCAACTTAGCACACTTGTATCATAATGTACTATAAATTATGGCAATAAAGTTAAATTGAAGTAGTTGTTTGTTTGTTTGCAGTGGAGCACATGGAGCCGTCCTCGTCGGACTCGGAGCAGGAGCACGCGCGGCCCTCGCGCCGACACTCCACCTTCCGGAAAACGCTCAGACTCTCTTCCGACCAGATCGTTAGTATTACTATAGAATATAATAGAATATGACCTTATTCGGATAACACATCATTATCCATAGTAATAGCCTTTATTCATGCATATAAAGTACAATCATTCCAATCATTAAATAAAGTAATTTTTAGAAACACACCTAAGTTTACACAATAATTTAGCAAATTTATTTGTATTTGATGTTTTTATTTCTTTCATTATTACACATATATTCGCATAATGCACCTTAAAAACTAACAAACAAACAGGGAATACAATGTCCTTCCCTGGGATTCAAACTATCTCCATGCCAAATTTCATCTCAATCGGTTCAGCGGTTTAAGCGTGAAGAGGTAACAGACAGACAGACACACTTTCGCATTTATAATATTAGTATGGAAGTATGGATTACACTTTTAAACTTAAACATATAAATTACACAACATTATCATACTCATTCCTCTCCGACATATATAGCGAGTAAAGTTTTTGTACGTAAGGGTCTGACCGAAAATCAGAGTTATGGTGAAGTTACCACACTACAATATTTATCCCCCAGTCTACCCCTTTTTAGCACACATTGTTATGTCTTGCACGATACTGTATATTGGTACTTTTTAAGTCGTTTTATAGGGTTCCGAAGTCGACTAGGAACCCTTATAGTTTCGCTGTGTCTGTCCGTCCGTCCGCGGATAATCTCAGTAACCGTTAGCACTAGAAAGCTGAAATTTGTTACTAATATGTATATCACTCACGCCGACAAAGTGGTAAAATAAAAAGTGATTTATTTTATTTTATTAGGGTACCTTCCCTATACGTAACGTGGGGAGTGTTTTTTTTTTCATTTCAACCCTAACGTGTGATATATTGTTGGATAGGTATTTAAAAATGAATAGGAGGGGTTTGCTAAAATCATTTTTTGATAATGTTAATATTTTCGGAGATAATCGCTCCAGACGTAAAAAAAATGTGTCCCCTCCCCTCTAACTTTTGAACCATAAGTTTTAAAAATATGAAAAAAATCTCAAAAGTAGAACTTTATAAAAACTTTCTAGGAATTTTTTTTTGAACTTGATAGGTTTAATAGTTTTTGAAAAAAATTACAAAATAATTTCACACACTTACTGTGACGGACGAAAAACTACGGAACCCTACACTACACTGAGCGTGGCCCGACACGCTCTGGGCCGGTTTTTTATTTAGATTTTTTTACAGCATTGTTTTTCTTTTTTTGAGAAACCTTTAGATACTTGCTGATGTAGTCCTGACTCACAAATTTAAGTTTACATATTCGGTTAATCGATCTCCTGACCATTTTCATATTTGGAAACATCACTTCTGAACGGTGGCAATCAAGCAACTGTTGGAATCATTTCTTTATCGATATCGATAGTTGTGTAGAAGAAAAAACACGGTTCACAAAATAAAATAAAATATTTAATACAACATTTTACGTGAGGTTTGTATAAAATTATATAGAGACGGTCAAATGTCTTTTGCAGTACTCATTTTCTGAAGTGTATTATTTTCAATGAGGTGGTACAGTCACTTTATTAAAAGTGTTACCTCTTTGTTACCCGACTACGGCAAAGCGAAAAGGAAGGGTTATAAGTTAATAGGATAAAGTATGGTTGATGGAATAACACATTATAAAACAATCCCGAAACTTACTCCCTAATTGAGGCTTCAGTAAGAACTAAAGAGTATATAAATGTAGTAGAATAAGTTTATAATTTTGAATAAATAAAAGTAAAAAAAAACACTTTTTTTGCATATTTTAAATAAACCGTCGCGAATGATTATAAAAGAATGTAAATAGTATAGGCATGTTTTTTATATGTATAACAATACTCGATATCGATAAAATACACATTTCTAACACTAGCTAGTCTGGGCTTGTGCACAAATCACGCGAGGTTTTTTCGGCTACTTTTTGACCCCCCCTCCCCCTTGGTGATATTTGGTGAGGTTCTTGGCTACCCCCCTCTCCCCCACATAACCTCACGTATATTTTTTCACTCGATCTAATTGTAGGATAAATCGTATTGTACATAGTAAATCTTGTTTAGTTTTGATATCTTAGTAAAATAGACTCACTATTTTGAAGTGCTGAGTAATGATTTATGTTAAACGAAACCGAGAAAAAGTATTTAAATCGTGTGGCAGTTATTTTTTCTTAGTTTCGTTCACTGTAGAAAAATACACGTGAGGTCTCCTTATGACTCCCCTTCCCCCAACGTGATCAGTCGTGATTTTTTCCTGACCCCGCCCTCTCCTATCGAACCTCGCGTGATTTGTGCACAAGCCCTCTCTTGTTTTGTCGCGAAAACTACGACCTCTTAAGGTGGTTCGATTGCCATACAAAGCGTTATTTGACATTCGCAGGCTAACGGCGTGATATTTTAAGAAACTTATGTAACAAACTTTCATCAATTGGCTTCCCATTTGCGCCAAATTCCCCCTTTCCTAGAATAAACTTGTATAAACTAGATTAATTTGAGAAAAATAGTTTTCCCAAAATATCACGTGACAAACCAATTTCTCAAATTAATCTAGTTTATACAAGTTTATTCTAGGAAAGGGGGAATTTGGCGCAAATGGGAAGCCAATTTATGAAAGTTTGTGACATAAGTTTCTTAAAATATCACGCCATTAGCCTACGAATGTCAAATAACGTTTTGTATGGCAATCGAACCACCTTAAGCAAGCCTTATCTGTGACTGTATGTAACCGGCAAATAATTTTAAGTAACTTTTGTAGTAAAGTCATGTTGAAACCGAATCTGGCTGCGCTGCAGGATAAGCTGTACTGTAAAATGGTTTTCTTTTGATAAACAATTTTTTTTTCTTCTAATGACCATATTTATGTTAACAGAAAAAGCTCAGCCTACGTGAGGGCATGAACGAGATGGTATTTAGTGTAACAACCGCCTACCAGGGCACTACGCGCTGCAAGTGCAACGTGTTCCGTTGGCGATATGACGACAAGATCGTCATCTCTGACATCGATGGCACCATCACCAAGTGAGTGCTATCCATCATCTATCTTCTACAGGGTGTGGCCTGTAATAGGAGCAATACATTAAACGGTAGATTATTAAGCCTGTGAAAAATTATTTTCAATTAAATTTATTTAAAAAATATTAACTTTTTTTTTCTTCAAAATAAGTTTACTGGTATTGTTTTACTCTCCTGGAGTGCTACAATTAACTTTTTATTTTAAAAACAAAAAAAAAAAAAATTAAAAAATCACAAAAATATCTTTTGAAAACAAAAATGCAAAAACTATTATGACTCATTACATGATGTTACCTCAAAATCTGCATTGACTGCTGTGCTATGATGTCGTGGTGCCAAGATACATTACTTGGAGGTCATACCTTTAGATCAAAATTTCTCCGAATCCAAAAATAATTAAAATGATTGGGACACAAGGGGTTACTGCAAATGCTCTAAAGAAGCGTCCTTTTGAATATTTGCTCCCATTACAGGCCACACCCCTTATACATCGGCGGGTGACAAGCAAAAGTCACTACCAAAACTGTCACTGCTCTTCAAAACCTCGTATCTCGGTTAGACGTAGTCGATATCGAGTTACGACCTCTGATTTTAGTAGGTGTTTGTTACTTAGTGAGTTTTGCTTGTCACCCAAGCAACGACGATATTATAAACGTAAAAGTCCTGACTGACTCACTCACTTAAATCAACGCCCAGCCCAAACCGTTGAACCATTGAGCATAAAAAAATAAAATTAAAATCATATGTAGATTTTACACATACTATAGATACCAAAACATAATTATAAAGAGTGTATATTCGCCAACAAACTGTTATGCAGTTTGGCGAAGATTTAGATTAACCTTATCGTACTTTTTGTTGAGTAAGAAATAAATTAAACCTAGAAAGCAGTTTTTTTCACAATAGGTAGTTTATATAACGTAAGTACCCACTAAGAAGGGATTTTTGAAAATTCCACCCTCAAGGGGGTAAAAAGGGGGTTGAAAGTTTGTATAGGGATGGAGTAAAATTTTAAGTGAGAGACTTGGAACTTTGTGTATGGACTCCTTATACAAGAAAAGTAATTTAAGGCTTTTGGAAAACAACCCACTCGTAAGCGGGTTAAATACGAGTGCAAAGTTTGTATGGAAGAAAAATTATTTTTTTGAGCTACAAAATTAAAACTACCAAAAGATTCCTTATCAGAATACAAACATATTGTCTTTTTGCGTATTGGAAAAATACGCCCCTAAGGGTTGAATTAAATATTGGTTTTTGACGGGGTGAAAGTTTGTATGGACCTACAATATAAACGAGTTTCACGCGGACGAAATCGCGGGCAGAAGCTAGTCATCTCATAAACCTAGGCTACGTGTCACTACTTCAGCCATTATACCTATAAGTCTCCTGTCATGGATGAAACGGAATGGGTAATAGATTCACGCTGGGCCAGTGCAAGTTGGGGTTTTCATATACCCTTTTGAATGAAATGTACATACTCAGTACTACACCTCGGGGGATTCCTATGAGGTGGTTATTAAATAGGCTGACTTATTTTCCGGTTTTTAGCAATAATGTAAGATTTACGCTTGTTCTCACTCTCAGCTTCACATAAGTTAATTTCATTATCCTCTAGCTGCCCACCGCACAAGAACAAATGGGTCATTGTCAGTCACAAAAACAAAAATCATCTTTCCGGTGGTCAATAGTTAAGGGCTTCCGTTTATATATAATATGTTTTTATCACATAGAATCATAGAAGGGGCAACGCTGTTTATGCGGATTCAGAATTCAACCAAACATTAGGCTTTATAGCCCTTAACTTTGGCAATGTCCACCGAAGAGACGCGAACCTAAATCTGACAATGACCCAATTGGGAATGAAATTTGAATGACCTGCAATAGAAAATAAAGTAGAGAATGTTTTGTTTTAAAATCGATCGAAACGAAAAACAAAATGCAACTTTTTTCTGTGAGAAGAGGATTGTCTTTTAATAGGCTTTTGGGTGGCTAAATGTTATATTTGTTGACAACTCTCTCTTCTCCCTTGAAAAATCATAAAGGGAAACTTTAAGTGCCAAATAATGAAATTTTGTAACGTTTTTGCAGGTCCGACGTGTTGGGGCACATTTTCCCACTCGTGGGCAAGGACTGGGCGCAGTCCGGCGTGGCGCAGCTGTTCACCAAGATCAAGAACAACGGGTACCAGCTGTTGTACCTCTCGGCTAGAGCCATTGGACAGGCTAGAGTAAGTTACACATTTTTTTTAAATAACTTATGAGCTCAACGCGTTACCATGATCGAGAACAATGGCTACCAGCTGTTGTGCCTCTCCTGCCATTGGACAGGCTGCCACTAGTGGCGGTTGCGGAGTTACAATTTCTATTGCATCGGCACTCGTCGGGCTTTGAGTGTCCACGTTCGAGCCACAAGCTGCGCTTAGTAGCGTCAGCTATTGCCCGTAATATGCGGCAAACTGGCCACGTTTAGTGGCGCACTTAGTAGCGTCAGCTATTGCCCGTAATATGCGGCAAACTGGCCACGTTTAGTGGCGCACTTAGTAGCGTCAGCTATTGCCCGTAATATGCGGCAAACTGGCCACGTTTAGTGGCGCTCTTAGTAGCGTCAGCTATTGCCCGTAATATGCGGCAAACTGGCCACGTTTAATGGCGCTCTTAGTAGCGTCAGCTATTGCCCGTAATATGCGGCAAACTGGCCACGTTTAGTGGCGCTCTTAGTAGCGTCAGCTATTGCCCGTAATATGCGGCAAACTGGCCACGTTTAGTGGCGCTCTTAGTAGCGTCAGCGATTGCCCGTAATATGCGGCAAACTGGCCACGTTTAGTGGCGCTCTTAGTAGCGTCAGCTATTGCCCGTAATATGCGGCAAACTGGCCACGTTTAGTGGCGCTCTTAGTAGCGTCAGCTAATGCCCGTAATATGCGGCAAACTGGTCACGTTTAGTGGCGCTCTTAGTAGCGTCAGCTATTGCCCGTAATATGCGGCAAACTGGTCACGTTTAGTGGCGCTCTTAGTAGCGTCAGCTATTGCTCGTAATATGCGGCAAACTAGCCACGCTTAGTGGCGCTCTTAGTAGCGTCAGCTATTGCCCGTGATATGCGGCAGAGTGGCTACGTGTAGTGGCGCTCTTAGCGTTTCCGTCTGGCGCATAGTTTAGATAGGTTATAGGTATTCGCGTACTATTCTTGCCGACCCAATTCCACCAGGAAGCCTAGCAAACCCTTTATGTTGCCGACGGCCTCTGGTAGTGACCCCTGTGTTCCGAGGTCCTTTACCCGGTATTCTGTCACTCCAGGGCACAGGTCCCATTCTTTTTATTGCCCGACTACGGCAGAGCCGAAATAAATTTTTAGCAGTCTATGTTTGTATTTGTGTATGTACCACTGTAGCGTTTAAAATACTAAACCGATTTTGATAAATCAATGGATTCGAAATTATGCTCCGGGTGACATAGGCTGTCTTTTGTATGAAAAATAAAAACATGGTGGTCACATACTAACTTTAAAAAAATAAGTGACTGACTTTGAAAAAAATTTTTGCTAATCGTATCGTGTTGGGTATCAAATGAAAGAGAAAGAAAAAAAATATATTATTTTTAGTTACTTTTCCGTTGTCAGGATATAGTTTAAAAAAAAAATGATGCTTGTGTAATTTGGCATTTTTATTTTTTTGTAATTAATTTGTAATTATAAAAAAAATTGTTATCGTCCAGGTGACCCGCGAGTACCTGCGCTCGATCCGCCAAGGCGAGACATGCCTGCCGGACGGACCGCTGCTGCTGAACCCCACGTCCTTACTGCGCGCCTTCCACCGCGAGGTCATCGAGAAGAAGCCCGAGGAGTTCAAGATCCAGTGCCTCGCCGACATCAAGGCGCTCTTCCCGCAGGGCTCCAACCCGTTCTACGCCGGCTACGGGAACCGAGTCAATGTAAATATATACTTTTTCGTCACACTTGCTCATAAATGGTGTTATTCCTTGCCCGTATACAGAAGGACAATGGCCTAAATTGTTCCCGCGGGAAATAATGGTCCCATGGGAGTAATAAGCTTGTGTGTGATCTGATTGGTTAAGCAAATCTGGACGGCCGCGTACGACAAGAATTCTGCTCTGTGATTGGTTGGAAAATAAAATCGAGCAGGCCATGCCCTTCAAGAACCACATGCTTCATGCTCTGTGATTGGTTGAAATATTGAAGTTACGCCCTCCACTCGCACTGATCTAGAAGTGAAATTGTCAATTTCGTCAACATTTGATTGATGCGCTTGTATAAAACATAGGTTTTTCTGTCTTTTGTGGTTATTTATTTCCTCGCAAATGTGATGGAAAACATTGTGTATAACACGGGCGTAAGAATATTGCAAACTCGAGTCATCAAAATCACTCCGCCTTACGGCGTCGGGCTTCTGATAGACTCTCGTTTGCAATATTCCTCATACGCCCCTTGTTAAACAATGTACTATTATACTGCTGCTGAACCCCACGTCCTTACTGCGCGCCTTCCACCGCGATTCACTATTAGTCTTTTCATATATGGTTTTTACGTAGGACACATATGGTAATCTAATTTGTTATTTTCACGTTTACAATTAAAACATTTGTTTCAGGACGTGTGCGCGTACCAAGCCGTCGGCATTCCGATCGTGAGAATATTCACTATCAACTACAAGGGGGAGCTCAAACACGAGCTCACGCAGACATTCCAATCGACGTGAGTATCTCCATACTTATGCTATCATAGCGTTTATCGCAGCGATATTATCTTTCACATAAGAGGAACGCTTGCGATAAATGTGTACCAGGGAGGTGGAGACGCACCGCACCGTTGACTAACACACTTCCGCATCGTAATAAAGAAGTATATTTTTATTTCAGTTACAACGTGCAAAGTGACATGGTCGATGATGTCTTCCCGCCACAAAAATGCGATAAAGTTGTAATAAGCTAGTCAAACCTAGAATTCGTTTAGTTAAAGTAAAGTGGCAACAAGCAACGCAATGGTAAGCCGTATGGCATGACGTAAGGGCTTGGTCACCGCGGTCACCTCACCACCATGCGATATACTTCCTAACGTCATTGTAGTCCAATCAACGTGATTCACCCAGACGATAATCCTTCAAACTTTGCAGAATGACAAGTAGAAGTACATAATTAGGAAGTCGAATTTTGATATAACAGGTTTTGACTTTCAATCGACTATTCTGCTGTATCATGGTGCAAAGGTAGTCGGTGTCAATATACTTCTTGTTGATTGGGGTAAAAATCGATAACTTCATCACTCTATACTGACCAATAACAAACAGTTATCATCGACAAGCCATCTGTTGCGTCTTGTTTCAGTCTTGCGAGAGGATCTAAATAATTATGACTCATGTGTGGATAAACATACAATCATCCCATTGCGGATGGCTTTAAACTTAAAATAACATACTAATAAATGACTTTAAAAAAACATTATAAAAGTTAGAAGATATTTACAACTATGCTTCAAAAGATCTTGAGTTAAAGTAACACACTAATAGCTCATTACATATTAATACTAATTTATATATAATGCAAATAATAATAATAATAAAATAATAATAAATATTATGGGACACAATCTTACACAAATCAACCTAGTAAAAAAGTTTTTAAGGTTTAACCATTTCACACATGTGAGAACTAATTATTTCGATATAACATTATTATTCAATGACCATCTTTACATTTGGTCTCAAAAGTTCTAAAAGTCCATACAATGCTGTTCTCCATTCTGTCTATTGTCTTCGGTGATGGAATTCCAATCCTGTGATGGTTTCATTATATCACTAAACATTTTAAATACTTGAAATAACTCTATAAACTATACTGTCTCTTACAAACAATTAATCACCTAACTTTGCTTTTCGTTTTTAAATTCTTAAAAAATACTTTTTTTTAAACCGACTATAAGTATCTATGATAAACTGGTTCCACAACTAACTGAAAAATACATTTAGTATTCAGTTATATTTATAAGCATAACTAATCCATGCAATGTAAGCTTAGCCAACAAACCCTTATGTCAATCGGTATCGGTATATTGCTTGATGAATAAGTACAACAGGTTCATAATTATTATACTTATACATGTTCTGTCCCTGAAAGATTGGGACACAAGAGAGCTTTTAACATATGATACCTACGGGTAAGGGGTCCTAGCCCTCGAAAAGTCGAAATTAACTACAATGAACAACTGAACAATATTTTGCAAGTTTGAAAATTTTACTTCTAGTCTATCAATGCTGCGCGATTCCGATTATATTATTTATTTTCATTTATTGGTATTAAGGATTATGATATAATTTACGTGTAAATATCTACGTGTACACTTGTAATATTTTATGAGAGGCCCCAGCTGTTAGGAATTACGCTAATTGTACCTATCCAAAGGGACCTCAACACATGACAATTTCAAATCGCGTGTCATATTACGAGTTTGTATCGATTTACCAAATGTGATCATCCGGTAGCTCATCTGGCAGCCATTCATTTCGAATTTCGTCTAAATCCCTAATTCACCTAAATGTTCCACTGGTATTGTAACATCGGCAACGCTAAACATGTTAGTGCCGTGAATTCTTCATACGTCATTAAGCCCATTGTGTTGTCGGTTTGAATTGTAGAATAGTTACTGGGTACTAAATCTTCGTTGTTTATGTGGGGAAACAAACATTAGGTACATGTAGTTAGTCAGAAGACCTTCAGTCTGATCAATACAAGCGAACTGAATGTTTACGGCAAGCTTTATAACAACATAGTAAACTTATATTTTTAAGAGAATTTAATTTTTATCCAATATTGGTCCTGTGTGAATGTGCTATCTTCATTCAAATCTATCAGCACTACTGATTCTAAAGTTTCACCTGTTTGTCGTCGAAAAATACATACAGTGAGTGAGGACGGCGGCAAACGTGAAGTTTTGGAACTTTTCAATTACTTTCTTCTGTTTGAGACGTGTTTTCATCTGAAATATCTACATTATCTAACTGTGCATTTGTATGAGCCCGATTTATATGAGCTTAAAATTTACTATGGTCTATTTTGCCGACATACATACTTCCCAATCTAGCTATTTACTCATAGAACCACCACATACAACCTAATATTTTTCAGACAGTGTATTTACTTATGGCGATCTTCCACGCGCTCACAGGCCGATTATTGAGCCCTTTAAACTCAGTCGAAACTGCTGTCTTTTAGATTACTTTCTTTTGGGCGCTATCGATTAACGATTAGCTGGTCTGACCAATTTATTTGGCAAGCTCATCCGCTCAACCCTACTTATCTATCAAAGTATACTTAGTTATATCCTAGTTTCACTCGGGTTCTTACTGCTACTCTAGCCTCGTAAGTCTCAGATCGATTTTTGCTATTATGAACATGGAACCTTCGTTAATTCCTTTTGATATCGAAACTAGATTTGAATTCGTACTCTTATAAGTACTCGGGGACTTTACGCTGTTAGAAGAAGCGAATTTATCGGGAAATATGAAATACCAATTATAAACAATCACTATGGATACAATTCGATGGATTAACTATACTACTTCATGGTTTGATGACTATTTAGACTATTAAGAGCGGGTTTCACCTACGTACGATTAGAAAGAAAGAAAGAAAACATTTAGTCGTGGACAAAACAATGGGTGTAAAAAACAAAACACAGAACGTAAAAATTACAGAATGATTACAGACCGATTATAGTATTTTATGCAACTGTTGCAACCGTTTTTAGACCAGTTATACACCGTTGCATACAATACTTTTTCTACGACAAATTTTAAATAAATAGCAGACTACAGAATAGTTAAAGTTTTCAGCCAGCAAGTTTTCTATTCGTACTTTTGCTACTCTACTCACGCAATTTCTTCAGGGGTGCAGTTATTAATTTCTTCGGCCATTTTAAAATAATTTTGTCTTTACAAACACGAATAAAATCTTAATAGTTTAGGACTAATAGTTTATCATCTTTCGTCTTTTAATTTTGAACTGTATTTTGGTGGGAAATCAGAAATGTGACAGCTCTTGCTTATGGTTTGTTTTGTTTTTAATTTGTTTGCACTTGCCATCCGAACCAAACCGAATCCGGACCCGGACCGAATTCGAACTGTTTATTTTTATAAATAATACCAAGAATTTATAAAACATGTAATTTAACACACAATAGATGATGATTTATTATTATTGTAGTAAATAATTTATAATATACAAATGTTAAATCGTAAATAAATACTTTTATTTGTTTATGAAGTTGGCACCACTGCAATATAGCGGCCGATTAAAAAAAAAGTTAAACAGTGCTTTTATGAAAAATGTATGAACCAAAAAATTACGTTAAACAGTGCGTTTTTGGGCCATAGAGCATAGAGTTTTTTGACGACTTATTAGTGGTGTCATTGTATTTGAGCTACAGCCTATATAAATGACAGATAACGGTACAGGAGTAGAAAAACGTTAAATATGGCGCCGGCAGCTGTGTTATTCCATAGAAACTTGTCAAACTCTTCATACATTCAAAATAATTCAGATATTAACGAACTCCGCTTACAATTACAGACGGTTTGGTGCAACCCAGCCTTACACTCTAAATAGTCTAAATGATTATCAAACCATAAATTAGTTCTTCCTAAGATTCTCTAAATTTAGAGGATCCATGATGGTCAAGACATCTACTCTATATACTAGAGCAGGGCTGTGCAAACTTTTTGACTCGAGGGCCACACTGCACTTAATATTAATTCGTGCGGGCCAAGACTGATGAGAAATAGTACATTACTGCAAAGGCCGTGAAGTAAGGGATTGATGGACGAGTTTGGGCTAGACGGCCGAGTCGTAGACGAGGCCGGATACAACGAGTCCACCAATCCCTGTTCCGGCCGAGGCTTGTATAGTGCTTTTCTCAAACGATGTGAGGAAATAATAACCGACCGACCGACCGACCGACCGACCGACCGACCGACCTACCGACCGACCGACCGACCGACCGACCTACCTACCTACCGACCGATCGACCGACCGACCGACCGACCGACCGACCGACCGACCGACCGACCGACCGACCGACCGACCGACCGACCGACCGACCGACCGATCTACCTACCGACCGACCGACCGACCGACCGACCGACCGACCGACCGACCGACCGACCGACCGATCTACCTACCGACCGACCGACCGACCGACCTACCTACCGACCGACCGACCGACCGACCGACCGACCGACCGACCGACCGACCGACCGACCGACCGACCGACCGATCTACCTACCGACCGACCGATCTACCTACCGACCGACCGACCGACCGACCGACCGACCGACCGACCGACCGACCGACCGATTATAAACGATCACTAAAATCACGAACATTAAAAAACAAAAAAATTAAAAACAAAACAATTAAAAAAGAGCACCTACCTAGTAGTGGTTGGCAGTATGTAATTTTCCCTTTGTCTGTTTAATATTAGTAAGCAAATTTAAAAAGTTAGAGTAGCGGCCAATAATGTTTTTAGTTAGGGTTTTCATACATTACTTCTTGGCCTAGGCCAAGAAGTAATGTAGGGAGCCATAAACATGAAACTTCATGTCTTGATTTCGTGACATTAACGCATACATTTCCGAGCATGTTTGAGAAAAGATTATTGGTTTGTTTTGTTTCGAACTCTCACGCTTTCTTTCCGCGGGCCGGATTAGAAGGGCTCTTGGGCCGTACCCACCGTACCGTAGTTTGGCGACCCCTGGTCCAGTAGAGTAAAGATAGATTAGCAGCTAGACATGATCTAAAGTGGTTATTCCCCAACAGGTACTCCCACATGTCGGTGCTGGTGGACCAGGTGTTCCCGCCGGCGCTGTGCGAGCCGAGTGACGAGTTCTCGCAGACGGTGTTCTGGCGCGAGCCGCTGCCGGACCTCGACATTCCGCTGACGGATCCTACGCCGCCAAAACTCCCACTCAAAACTAATTAATGCAACTTACCTTATGATTGTGGTATCATACGAAAACGGATTGATCAGTTTTGTGGACTGCGTATACACATTATAGAAATCTTCGAGTCACGGGCGTACCCAGGTTTCAAGAAATTTCAGGGCGGTTCAAGAAAAGAAAACAACACGAATATAACCAGCATGAATTAACATGAGACCTCGTTCGTATGTTGTCGTTAGGTACGCGCTCGAGTTCTCAAGTTAACTCTTACGGGATATATTTAGGTTAATGTAATATTTGGGGGGATTTGCTGGCTACGCCCGTGGGTCGATTAAAAGATGTATTCACTTGTGCACCTCATCCCAATGAATGAAGGCTGATGTATAGGCATGCATATCTTTATAGACTATCCGTCTTTTTCTAATTAAAACACTTAGAAAGGGACGAGTGGTTTATCGAGCTGGCTCGCGATCAACCAGTTTTCATGAGATAAAACATCTAAACCTTCGGGTTTATTGTGTAATGCGATTTTATTCCATGAATGGCGTGATGGCATTGTTAATAATGTTGTTAAGATATTTTTGAAGTATCTTAACGCGTAAGTATTTGCTTTCAGCTGGCATTTGGAAACAACCGTTTATGTAAATGTAAAATAATACCGTAAAACTGGGAGTTGTTAGCAAATCTATCACTGCATTAAAGCATGTTTTAGAAATACGTAATTCCTATCACTTCTACGTTAAATCCCAAACTTCAAGTTCACAGGAGTGTACGACATTTGGGATATCTTGGTATGATTACATAACATGAGATTAAAGTATACCTACTTTGACTTGTTCGAACCCCGATTCCCGGGTCAGAGAAAAATCCCTTTTCCTTCTTTCAGAATGTTTAGAACTGCTAAAAATAACAAATTACTCCATTCGTGTGACTCTTTTCATAACGATGCAAGTCACGAAACGGGAGTAGCGGAACTATGCCCTAGGTATGAAAATGGCACTTTCTCTGTCGTTAAAATCAATGGCAATCGTGGTTATTAGAATAGTATTTAACCGTAAACATTAAGTACATTTCCATATTCTGAAAAAAGTTAAAGTTTACACATTGTCCAAAACGCCCTTCTGTGATTTTGAGGTACTTAAGTCATTAAATGAATGTTAGCTTACATACTTTTGCCTCGAAAAGCTTTGGCTTGAAGAATTCCAATAAAGTATCGCTTAATCACTTCACACTTTATAATATGTAGGTAAATAAGAATGCACCAAGCTAAATGTCGATATCCGCCAATAAGCGATCACGATTTAAGATCTAAGGTTGATTAGTATATTATTGTCTAAGTAGCGTAATTCTAATTCCATGATCGTTTTATTACGACGCTTAGCTGTTTGTGACTGCTTTGAATTACCAAAAAGTTTAGGGCTAATTTATGTCGCGGAAGGCTAAGGTGCTATGATTTCAAATTTTAGAATTTGTTTCAATATAGTAAATTTTGGTAACTTTGAACGTTCGGGTAAGACTGAATGAGCCTAAAAGTCCTTTCAAAATATTTTAGAACACTATATTTAACGCCACTGCGTTAATAAACATACCAAATCAACTTGGTAATTAATCGAAACTATTTTGCTTACCGCTAACATTAACCGAGGGTTCAAAGTTACCCGCGTTGACTGCAAAACGATGCCTAAGTGGATTATAACCTCTAACAAATGCCCTTTCGTGCGCTTTAAGATTACTCGCGTCAGGTCGTGGGCATCGCTAGGTCATTGAGTGACTTATAAATATTAGATATCATATTCTGGTATGCACTGTGTAATCCATTGACGTAGAAGAGAACGAGTTAACGTTTGCAAAGATCATGGGTACAAACGTAATTGAGATTATAATGTACAATTTATTTCTGGCTACTAATTTATTATAGGCCAATTTACTTTAGTGGACAGTCAACAGCATAGACATTTAAAACAATCATGACTTACTAGTCTAGTACCAGTGACATCTTGATTAGATATTTTTTGATATCTCGTTCGTGTTTCCATCTATGCTGTTGACTGTACACTAATGTCTTCTAAAACAATGGAGAATGAAACTGATTACTTGATTGTTGTCGATCAACACGACTGAGATATACCTTACCAGTTGCAACTAATTATCAATCGCAAATGTGCTAAAAATACCCCACGATATAGTTATTAAGACAACTAACAATTTGAAATAGGAAGGATTAGATTATGTTTGGCTACTGCGTTTCTCAAACGATGTGATACAAACTGATCTCGAGTTCGTGACTGTTGCGATCACCTGACTAGCTTAATTCTGCTAGGATAATGTCCCAGCTCTTTTCAATTGGGAATGGATGAAAATTTCAGAAGTACCTGATTTTTTTTGGTGATAGGAATAACCTTCCAGAAAAAAGTTGCAGACTTTTCAGCTGCGTCAATTATTTTTGAAAAATATAAACAGTTTCCTCACTTACGTTTTGGGTTCAGGACGGCGAATAGACACTTTCCTTGATCCTATTGATAAATTGATAAAGGATGATTGATAAAGGTTTATATTTTCAAAAATCATTGTCGCGGCTGTAACTTTTTTCTGGTACATACTAAGGAAGGTTATTACTATCACAAAAAATAAATAGGCACTTCTGAAATTTTCATCTATTCTCAATAGGCATGATGACAATAATTGAAAAATGGACCTATAATGTCCAGAAATATATACTATTTACAATGAATAAGATATTTCTGCAGAAATTAAAAGTTTAGTAGGAAAAAAATGCAATTTTAAAATAATAATTTAAATTTACCCCTAAAACGCTTGTTAGTGTCATGGCGTCGCTTGTGACGTCACGTTTGAGTAATCAAAACGTAAACGCGCTGCGCTCGTGCAAGAATTTAGTTATTTTGTGTTATTAAATATGAATTCGAAAGTGTATAGGTGGTGTGGGGTGGTCCCCCAGTGTGAGAATACATCCATAAAAACTCCTAATAAGCTATTTGTGTTCGTTCCTCAAAATAAAACAATACGAAACAAGTGGCTTAAACTTACAAGGCGAGATTCAAAAGGAATATTGCCCAGTACTCACATTTATTTTTGTAAAGATCACTTTGAGGTAAGTTTTTACATACTTTTGTAGATTCTAGTATACAGTATTTGGTAATAATATTTTGTACGAGGTCTAAATGTAAAAATATAAACAATCTATTTCGAGGTTAGGTTTCATCTCTCATTGCTTTGATATGTATTACATATTTTATTCATATTTCAGTTACCTAATGATATGGATAATTATATGGAATAATGGAATATTATTTGATGGGATAAGAAATACATCGTCAAAAGTATATTTTAGGGAATTATTTTATAACTCAAATTATAAAGTTTTTAATTATTATTAATATACTTACATAGAAGTTTTAACATTTCTAAATTCTGCTTAACAAAAGTCTTTATTTGGTGACAAAAACTCTCCCAGCATTATTATGTCGATTCTAGGCAAATTAGCGCTGTTTGCCTTAGTAAATCCTTGATCCATGATTCGTGTTATTTTATATTCGAATTAATAATATTCACACTCAAATAGTACTCGGCATTTAAACAAAAATAATAAAAACACAAGATGTTCGTGCGTGTTGCGTATGCGTTTACTCAAGCGTGACGTCATGCGCTCTGATTGGTGTTCAAGATATCATGGCGGATTGCCTTATTTTGTAGTTTTATTTTATAAAAATAAATATTAATCACACTTATTATAAAAAAAACAATGCGTATTTTATATTCCAAGCTTCAAGTTTTATTCAATAAATATAGTATTTTAGTAGTTTTTAATTACTGTCATCATGCCTATTGCATCTGTTTGTGCCGTCACTGCTACCTGCTGCTTTTCACCGCCAGAGCACGATAACAGAATGCCATATAGGGGTTCTTTTTCATTGGCGAGGAGAGACGAGGCGCAGTGGGAAATTGCATATTATCGGTGATACAATAATAATTTCCTTCATCACCAATTCTGTTTTATTTTAACCCTTTTCCAGGCAGAGGCATTATATTGACCACATACAGACTGTCAAACGTGTATTTTAATGTCAATGAATAAGATTGACATTTAATTGACGTTTTTCAATTGCCGGCCTGGAAAAGGATTAATTCAATCATCGCCTCGCTAGTGGAATAGAACCACAAGTGTCAGTTGTTCTCTCAGAACTTTTGTATTAAACGATGATCAGGGCATGACCCAATTATATAGGGGCTGGCGGTATAAGAGTTGAGCGCAAGCGTAGCGCTTACTGTAACGCTATAGCTCGTAGCAAGTGATACTCGTATGTAGAAATACAAAATATGTGGTAAAAAATTAGCCCTGTTACCACACGTGACGCGTTATGCCGGGTATTCATTAGGCAAACATTTGTTAATAGACACTGTTTATAAACCGTGTTTATTAACAAATGTTGCCTAATGAATACCCGGCTTTAACATGGCTAATGTTTACACACGATTTGGGTAACATATGGGGAAAACAATGATACGTGCTATGTCGTAGCACACTTAACATATCTTTGCAATTAAAGAGCTAATTACCATAGCTACTTTACAATAATGGATCACTTGTAATAGATAACCGAGCAGTAGTCTGTTAGCTGTTGGCAGACCGTACGATTTGCGTTCGTATTCGATATAATGTGCGTCTGTTTAGACACGTAAATTTAGTTTAAAATATTATTATTTACAAAGACTGGTATGGCTCCATGCTTGATTGTAAATGAATTTGTAGATTTAAGGTTTAAGGTCATGTCATGAGTTTGGTTTGCTGATCGTGTGTGCTGTGATGTCGTCGACTGATGAAGCTATGCTTTATTTTTGTACTGTGATTACTTATTTGTATGTATGATTAAGTTTTCTTGTTTAATACACACTTCCCCTTCTACATGATTTGACATGTTTTATAGACAATTGATTAGTCATTATTTTTTGTAATATAGGTGAAAAATATCGATTCTTGCCAAATTACAAAAAATTATAGTCACGACGGCCTTAGGACTTATAGGTAATAACGTGGTTTTGAATGTTTTTCGTCACTTAGCTTGTATCGATATTTTTCATATTTTTTACGTTGACTGTGTTATTGTAAATTCATACAAATTGTTTTATAATGTGTCTGATTAGAATTTGGTATTTTTCTTTTAAATTAAATAGATAACTTATTGTTGTTTCTGTGATTATTTTAATAAACAATTTAGTATAACAATGTGTTTTATTTAGATTAACTTTGAGTAGGTACCTAAAGCTACCATTTTAGATGAACAGTTTTCACTTAATTTGAACGCATTTGCCTTTTGCCGGACTCTGTTAAAGTAACATCCATGCTTTCAAGTAAAGTTTATATTCGCACGTAGGGATGGTGAATTTTTCATGTGAGCCAATAGCTAGCATATCACCACCGAACTTCTTTGCAGTTTGGCGAAACTTTATTTTGAGGTACCTACAATCTACATACACGGTCTGCATTCACAAGCATATGTATGCAAGTAAGTTGTCCTTCAAAACGTGCAAACCATTTTCAGCCATTTACCGGTATACGGTGGAGTTGTAATTTGGTAACCAGCCACAACGCTTTATTATAGTATTACTGAGCCGATCTGATGATGGAGACAGAATGTAACCATAGGCCATAGCCACTACAAAACTACACTTTGTAAAAACCCGTAGTGTTTGGGCTCGTGAAGTTTACCACTATGCAAAAATGTACCATAAACGCATGTACCAAAAAGGATCTTTTTGTCAGAATTGGAAAACAAAACAAAAAGAAATGTTTGTGTACACTTTCCCTTTTGTTTCGTTCAGAGTTCGTGTAAACATATTCGCGAGTGCGTTAGTATTTAGTTGAGAATTGATTGCAGCTGACAGTACATATCTAGTAAACAGAAGTATAATGTTCTAGGAAAAAACTTTTTGTTTTACGAGTACAAAATAGGTAAGTACTAGACAGAGTGACGTAGTGTGGCGCTGCGATGTTCATAATTTATTCCACGCTATGATCTTGGCTTCACCCCAATTTATTCATGTAGGTAAACTTGGCAACACTGGCTCGCTAAAACTTTAATTTGATGACGCAAGAGGCGGTAGACTTCGGTATTAACACGTACCTAAACGTACATTTACATCCTACCTACTTACTGTTTATTTTGTCCTCAGGTCAACGTGTAATTCAGCATGAGGACTAGGTATACCTAATATTACGCCAAGCATTGTATTTGGTGGGTAGGCCCCCCCCCACAAGGTGGACTGATGACCTGGTAAAGGTCGCGGGAGTCTGCTGGATGCGGGTGGCGCAGGACCGGCCATTGTGGCACTCTTTGGGGGATGCCTATGTCCAGCAGTGGACGTCTTTCGGCTGATATGATTGTATTTGGTAATTTCAAGCGTACTGTCAACCTAAAACTTTAAAATAGCTGATTGCTGTTAGGATTTATATGGAAAAATGAAAAACATAATAATTATTACTGGGTGTATATTAAAAAACCAAACAGGTTGTTATACATTTATGTTTCATCCTCTTCCATCTCTTCATCTTCAAGAATATTGTCTTCCTTGTCATCCTCATCTTCACTATCACTAGGAACATCAATATCTTTGTGGAATCCCTTGCCCTTTGACCAATGGCATTTAATGGTCACTTTAAATGTAGCCAATTGCTTGCCCAGTAGCTTTAATATACTGGCCTGCTCTGGTGTCAGGACAGCACCTTTCTTGCAAACCTGCAAATGTGGAATTATAAAATATGTTAGAAAGAAAAATGGCTGAGCTGTTCTGGGCAGTACGGATACATGCAATTTCAGTGGTGAAACTACTATGTATTATTAGGGGCCAGTTTTGACTTCTCAATGTATGGAATACTAATGCATTCTTTCTTACTAATAGAGAAAAAGGGCGATGTAGACTCAGCGTTAGTCATACCCTTCCCACGCGCTAAAAATGATGGCACCAAAAATATTAATTTTGAAGGAGCACGGATGTACAATGACATACCAGAACACATTAAAGAAGTTCACTCTATAATAAGATTCAAAATTAAGCTTAAACATTATATCATGAACAGCATTCCTTTGACTCGAACCTGAGTGCGGCCCTGGGTGGCAAGTTACCGCTAGCCGATGTATTGTAAGCGCAGTTGTGTAGCTAAGCAGCTAAGCAGTGCGCGCTCATGTTTTTGTAATTATTTCTACCCACATCACATTTTTTCACATTTTAAGTGCTTACTATATGTTTAGTGTTCATGGTCTCATCACCTATTGGTAACTTGTGTATAATATTAGTACTTGTTAAATAGTGTCGCTCACGGGCAAAAAATATGTAAACATATGTACCTACATATATATATATTTACGTCATACCTGGCCATAAAGTAGGAATTACCGCACGCTATGCGTGCGGAAAACCCCACTTCCTGGCCAGATAGAGACGTAAAATTTTGTACTCACCACGGGCGATAATAAAGAAAGCCTATTTATCGCCCTTGCCTTCGGCTCGGGCGTCAAATACCTGCGATCTGAGACATTCTTTGTATAACCGCCCTAGGTAAGTAATGTACTATATTAATATAATTTAATGCATGCCTTATCTCATTAAGTGAAATGTTACATTTCTTTTGAGAAAAAATAAAGTCTAATTAACCATTAATGCATTCTATGTTTATTTACACTATATTCTTCGTCCGTCATAGTGTTTGAAGTTCATATAACTATGATTTTCTAAGAATTGTATTTTGCTAGGGGTATTGTTTTATATATTTTATCTATCCTCCTAAGGGCCATGGGCCTACTGGAAGTACTTATTCTCTTAAAGGAATTTAAACCATTTGGTTGGTTGGAATAGAGTTGCATTTGTTTTGTTTGGTATTTTTTTGAAACAAACGAAATTCAACTCTATTTCTTACGCCAGTTGATTCAAATTTCAATGTTATTTTTGTTGTATTAGGAGGCTATGTAAATATCATAAACCCTCAATGATGCGTTCATGAACCGCACATTATAACTACCATAAAAATAGACTGTTTTGTTAGAACAAATTTCTTACCTGTGAAAATGTTATTATTGCCAACAAACAATATGATAGATGGATCTGACTCCAGTTTCTCTGAATTAAAAAAAAATACCGGTCGCAATGCCCGTCATAATATGCGGCATCATGGAGGTTTATGATATGCGGGATAGATAAAGTAGTGTATGTAACTGTACATAATTAGGCATTAAAACACTCCTGTGATCTTATTATGAAACAAGCCTTCGACTCGTTTCATAACACTCATGTTTATTGCCCTTCATTATGTACGTCACATAAACTGCTAATTCTTAACACAAGAACTAAAAGCAACAACTAATTTATTATAATACCTGATATTCCTTGATAAGTGTAACTACACCTCTCTCAAGAGCGGTAGGCAGTCCTAGTTTTCTTAGATGTGGCTCTATGGTGTGAGAGAAATCTTCTAGTGGTCCCTGCGGCACAATCACATCTTGGGTGGCCACAAAGCCTGACCTTGCATACTCGGACTCACTGAAGTCATTGAACCACTCCATCACATCTACCACATCTCGGTTTGTCATTAGCAAGCCACATTGGCCTTTTATTTTTTTTGATAGCTGTGAAAATGTGATACATGATTATACTTTCAGGATTGGAGTAACCTGTAATCAGGAACATGAGGAATTTATCAGAATCACAAATTTAAGAGTAAGCCGGGTATTCATTAGGCAACATTTGTTAATATACACTGTTTATAAACTGTGTTTCACAATGTTGCATCATCTCTGTAAACAGTTTATAAACAAAGGTGATGACACATTGTTTATTAAACATGTTGCCGTGTTCCCCACTTCGAGTGGAGAGAAAGTGTTTATAAGCAAAAACCAACAGGTGTGGACGTGTATTGCGCGAGTTTATAAACATGACTTGAGTTTATAAACATGATTTTGAGTTTATAAACAACTGACAAGAGTGGACTAAGTTTCAGAAACAGTGTTTACGTTAAACTTGTCGCGAAACATTGTGATCAATTCGTAAACAGTTTATTGACAAATGTTGCCTAATTAATACCCGGCTTGTCAGTGTAGCTCTCTCCATCTGATTCTATCTAGGGCCGCCTCCTTGATTCCCATTCTAGATATGCAAAACTCCGCGTAGGGGGCGACACTCAAGGAAAATAATACTACCATAGATTACATTATCAAGTGCTTAGTGCCACAGTGAAGGTCAATAGGTGCGTCCACACTGAACGCATGCTCACCTGAGCGGCGGGCGAGCGTGCCTTCAGTGTAAACGCACACCGCGCGGCATGTCCGAGCCAAATGCGCTCGGCCGAATTTACCTACGGGCTTTTTTAAAAAACCCAAATTCTGTAACTTGTATTAAGCTCACCAAAATTGCTCACCCACAAATAGATACCTATTAAGTTGACGCCGCGATTCGTAATAGGTAACTAAGCATAGGTAGAGGTCTAGTTTCGTTAGGCGTGACGAGTGCGGTGAGGCGCAATGGGGGGGGGCTAAACCGGCTGAAATCTAGATCCGCCAGTGGCGGGGCTGGTATTGTCGAGGAGCGACTGGTCGTCCGTACCTACCACCACATCAAAATCCGTTGCGTAGTTTTAAAGAACTAAGCATACATAGGGACACACAGACTTTGTTTTATACTACTTGATACTACGTAGTATTAGTATATTATGTATGTACCAGTGTGTAACCACCATATGATAAATAAATAAATAAGTACATTGCCAGTAGCATGGCGCTGCGGCCCCTTTGATCTCGCCCAAAAAGCCGACAACGCTCAGCACGGCTATCACAAGACGGCCGCGACAAACTCTCGAGCTCTCTCGCACTATCCGTCTCTTTCCAAGTAGTAGTACTAATTAGAGACAGACGGATAGTGCGAGAGAGCTCGAGAGTAAGTCGCGGCCGTCTTGTGATACCCGTGCAGGTGAGCGTGCGGCCACACAAAACAACCGTCCACACGGGATGCGGCACGCTCGGCTCGCCGATCGACGTCCACACTGAGCGCGCACGCTAGGGTGAGCCGCGCTCGGGTGAGCATGCGTTCGGTTGATGCACCTAATTGTAATTTGATAGGTTCCACCAAGAAAGGTTTAATCAAAGTTAGATCCATGTTTAACGGCAGATTCAAACCTCGCTCGTGTCGCCTTTATCTACATACTTAAAGATCAGTATCACTTCAAAAGCTCGAAAAGGTCCTTTTCAAGAGATACTGGAACGAACTCTTAAGTATGTACAAATACAAAGTTTAAAACTATTTCACACTGAAAGTGCTCGTCGCGCCGCTGCCATTCCGGTTTGAATCGGCCCTTATTTTTTACTTGAATGTTCACTGCGTCAACAACTATGTTTTACCAGATTTAGCTGATCCTCAACTTCATCACTTTTAGTTCTTCCAAGAGCTATTGCCATCACTTTGTTTTTGCCGAAAAAAAATCTCGAGTCTTTCCATTCATGACGCAAATCTTTGAGTTTCGCATTTCTCATGTTGTCCACAGTAAACAAAAATATGTGTTCATATTTAGTCAGGCAATTTCGTATTTCTTCTATAGTTTTCTGTTTTAGTTGAAGTCCTTTTTTGTTTGTTTTTGTAAGGGATACTGAAATATTTCAAAAATAATCTGTAATTACACAGCTTAACGTAGCAAAAGACATAACCACAAAATACATAGTATATATACCTTTTTTGTCTCTTTTGGATTTCGGCATATTGGTATTTTAAAATATTCTTATATAGGTTTTGTAACAAATGTATTCTGTAAAACCACGTTTAAGAAATCCACTTTGAAATGACAGAAAACGCACGTGGTAAACAATTTACCTGACGTTAGTGAAGTTAATTGTCATCTTATGTTCTTATGTCAATTGTCACTGACAAGAGCAATGCCAAGACTCACGTTTTTTTTTTCGGTAATTAAAAACGGCGTTTTTACTACTAACCTGAATAAACGAGACCTCTAACGTTATCGTTTCTTTCTAGTAAGTTGGTACGTGCGAGTGCGATATAAGAATTTTATGTGGGCAATTGCGAATATACCAAGGCGTATCCAGGTGTTCCTGCACCTGGCAGTCCGCCGCATGATGCAAGCTTTGAGATAGAGCGAGAAAGGGAGGTGAATTATCTTGGTTTTCTCGCTCTATCTGCAAGCTTGAGTAGCATACGCTGAATTGTCTATGGTCAAGGCAATCCCATGAGATCATAAATAGATGTAGATGTATCATGCATGCAAAGAGAATATAACCACTACGCATGCATGATAAAAACACAAGTTACTTTATAATTATTTATTTCTTTACAATACAAAAAAATGTTACACTGCCAGTGAATAAAATATACAAATTGTTTGACTCACACGACGTAAATTCAATTTATATTTTTTATGACTAGAAAACCAAACAATAGGTAAAGGTTCTTAACTTGTTTAATGTATTTTTAGCTTAATTTATTAATTACAATTTTATAGGAAGGTATTACATTGATTATTAATGATGTGAAGGACAAAATCATTTATCGTTCTTTACGTATTTAAAACTCCCGCGCAAGCTAACAACTTCCTCCTCAGTCATTTTAAGATGGCCGACGTTCTGTGAGAACCCTGTTCCGTTTTTTGTTTCCCCTCTGGCCCCGCCGCCGTCAGTGTAGTGTATCGTTCGCCGCAAGAGAAAAACTGATATTGTGCAGCAATTTGCTGTTTTTATTACTTTTTTCCCTTCCAACAAGTAAGTGCATCAAATTTCTATTGAGTGGTAATCATTTTATGTGTTTTGTAACTACGAAAAGTGTCCATGTTGGGAATTTACACCTCCATAAATGTGACTGTGACGCATAGAAGGAGTGCCCCTTGCAGCCATTTTGCCTGAACCGGCGACACGATTCGCGGCGCGGTTAGCTATCATTCCAAATTATATGCTAAAAATGATGTGTTTCCTTTAGTTTATATTAACTACTACGATTCTACCGTTTCTGCGTCAGAAGTTAAACTTATTAGTGAGCTGAAACCATCCGTAAGTCTTTAAATTTGGCCCATGTACATGCTTCTAAAGTCTAATTATATTTTCGGAGTCTCAAGTAAATTGCGAATTTGTCGGATTTGTAGAGAGATATTTATTTTAGTATATTGAAGTAAAACTTGTGTTGGATTACGATTAAATGTGTCAACAGGAGTATTGAACTATCCGAAGACGTAATCTTAACCAGTGCTCATACTAGTGCGTCGTAATTTCGCCGTGCGTAGTCGTGCCGTTATCAATGTCGATTCGATAACGTATAAATAAAGTCGGCGGATTCGTTCAGAGCGATCTTAGACTTAACTTTTTTGAATTAACGGTGTGGCGTTTTTTCTCTGAATGATTCATTGCGACCGAATTTCCGTTGTGTAACTAGTAGAGGTTGTAGGGCAGAGCTTGGTACCTACGAAGGAGCGTTGGTGTGTCACGGCCCTTGCTTGCGTTCACCTCAGCGAGATGGACACGTGCGTGACATTGAGGCGGGGACACACGACGCAAATAATGCTATTTTGAACCAGAACTCCTTTATAGAGATTTGTATATTTATTTGAACAACGTAGTAAAAGTTCATTGACTTCTGTTAGCCTATAATTTTATAGTGAACCTTGCTCTACATTATATTTTTAACTTCAATTTATATATTTAGAAAGTTTGAATAGATGTTGTAGTTATAAAAGAAATCACCCATAAAAAAATCCTTTGCAGATAATGTACTATTTGTAAATGTCGAGATATTATATTCAATATAGCCAGTAAGGAGTCATACCTAAGATATAAAGCAAGAGAGGTAACAGATTCAATAGGATATCTTGTCATGTGTGAGATTGAAAATATACTATGTGTCATCACTATGAGTCACTCATAAAACTATTGAAGCATAACTTCAGAAGGAACAAAATTGTTTCAATAACTGTGCAGTTCAAATGCATACTCTTTTATTTTATGATCACCTCTACATCTAATGAACAAAGAAGGAAATGAATGTTATCTCCTAACATTGTTTGTATCCCTACATATATCTTATTTACTGCTAACTGGAACAAGAAGTAATTCATTATAGATTTAACTCTAATTGTTAACACAAGCAAAAAAGTTGTGAACTAGGCAATCTAGGCATTAAGGATTTCAGTGGCAGCGCTGAAAAGAACTGATTAATTGTAATCATTAATGATTACAATTAATCCTTAAGGTGGTTCGATTGCCATACAAAGCGTTATTTGACATTCGCAGGCTAGAAAAATAGTTTACCCAAAATATCACGTGACAAACCAATTTCTCAAATTAATCTAGTTTTTTATACAAGTTTATTCTAGGAAAGGGGGAATTTGGCGCAAATGGGAAGCCAATTTATGAAAGTTTGTTACATAAGTTTCTTAAAATATCACGCCGTTAGCCTACGAATGTCAAATAACGTATTGTATGGCAATCGAACCACCTTAAGGAATTGTCATAATAATAATTTAGGGAATGGCACATTATGCTTCAATTTGGTACATTTGCAGTTTACACTTTAATTGGTCTAAGCACAATCAAACGAAGTAAATGAAAAATTATTGTGAAAACAATATGCATATTTTTTAAGCAATAATAAGCATTATTGCTCAAAAATATAGTTACAAAAACAGAAAAAAAAACCATTATAATGCTGCAATAAATAAAGCATAGGTCATTTAAAAATAAAGAAGGATAAAGTTTTTATATCATACATTGTAGTGACATAAATAAGAGATACCAAACCATACCAAATTGTAAAATACCTAAATTGCTATGTACAGTCACAGACTTCAACTGTTGAGCCATTTAGAGCTCACTCTATACTGGACACTTACAAGCTTAATATAAAATCTAAAATTAGTTGACACCTAAAGGGCTCAACAATTAAAGTCACCGGCAAAAATGCCGCAAAAATATCTGTTGACAACTCTATTCCTAGAGCCGTAAGAGCGTGTCAGATATTTTTGCGGCCTTTGATTCATCATATGACTACAATGTACATGGCAATTTAAGCATTTTACGATTTGGTATGGTGGCTATTGCTTATTCTGTGGTATGGTTTGGTATCGCCGTCCACACTTAGCGCGCACGCTAGGGCGAGCCGCGCTCGGGTGAGCGTGCGTTTGGTGTGGACGCACCTATTGATGTCACTGCAATGTATGATATAAAAACGTTATCCTTCTTTCTTTTTAAATGATCTAGGCTTTATTTAATGCAGAATAAAAAATTATAGCATTATGGGTTGATTGCAAAAAATTGTACATAATTGGGGGCCTTAATCTAATATATGCTTTAACTTTTTTCCATTGTGTAACGAAAGTTACCCATATAAAATGTATGGGTAATTGCCGTTACACAATGGAAAAAAGTTAAAGCGTAGATTAGATTAAGGCTCTTAACTATGTACAATTTTTTTGCAATCCACCCTTATAATGGTTTTTTTTTCAGTGTTTTTTTATTTATTTAAGCAATAATTGGGAAGTTTAGCCATAAATTGAACTAAATCTTTATTGCACTCAGGGGTAGTGTTTAGGTATTCAAAACCCATTTAATTGAGTGTGTAATTGCATACAGGGTGCTCCCGGGAATTTCCGTTAACGTTGGCATATTGCAGAGTACACTCACAGAAACCAAGTACAGTAGACGGCAAACTTCGTGCGCAAATGAGGGGAAGTGGGGGGGCAGCTTGCACGTTCAATTCGCCTTTGCGCAGGCAAAGTCATTTGCGCACGAAGTTTGCCGTCTACTGTACCATAATTATTTTTTTCCAAAAAATAAACTAAAAAAATATATAATTTTTTATTTTTGTACAAAATAATTTACTGTAGCATTAACGGTTACTGTCTTTACGTCATACCTGGCCATAAAGTAGGAATTACCGCACGCTATGCGTGCGGAAAACCCCACTTCCTGGCCAGATAGAGACGTAAAATTTTGTACTTACCACGGGCGGTAATAAAGAAAGCCTCAGAGCGCATATTTATCGCCCTTGCCTTCGGCTCGGGCGTCAAATACCTGCGATCTGAGACATTCTTTGTTTAACCGCCCTAGGTAAGTAATGTTCTATATTGTCTTGAAACACATGAAATAAAAAATATTTATGTAAAAAATATGTAATATCGAACTAACTCACTTTGCAAACCTTCTTGTAGTGTAAAGGAACCTTACAAAATTTAAAAAGCTGCTATGACGTCACAGTTAAGAGCCACTTACACTGGTTAAATCTGCAAAACTGATTAAATTAAACATTGAATATCTTGATAACAGTAAGAGTTTAGGTACTACTGTCTTGGAGAAATTAACTTTTCTCAAACATGCAATGAAATGTCGTCATTACGTGGGTTATATCAGGCTTCAAAGTATCACGTTTCGGGCGAATCAACTCGAGAGAACTGTTAAGGAATTACATACAAAATTGGGCTGGAAGTAATTTTTTTTTAATTTTCATTCCACTATTTGTGGCACAGCATCATGGCATTCAGCCATGAAATATAGTTTGATTTGAGGAGTTTTTATTTATTTATTTCATTGCATGTTTGAGAAAAGCACTATACATGCCTGGCCGTGAAAAGGGCTTGCCGGGTGAGTAGGTATAGACGGCCGACCGTAGGGAGGCCGGATAGTGATACGAAGCCGGCTAGCCTTCTTTCCCGGCGTCTGTAGTAATGTACTATTATGAGATCTAAACTATGCCTCTTGCAATTAACGGAAATTGTCAAGAACACGTTGTATGATGTTACCATAATAGTCATATAGTGAAAATTAAACATGCTATTTCATAACATATACTATACTATGTAATCAATAAAATGTGCATTATAGTCAGTATAGCATCCAGACAAATGTTGAAATGCCTATAGCATACATGTCCCCGCGCATTATGGTAATCAATAATTATTTTATTAGTATGAAATGTATCCCGACGATATTAGTGCAATATAGCCTAGCAACACGAGTTGGGTGGAAATACCTAAAGCAAGGTAGAAAGGTACCTAGAGCAAGGGAAGGAGGTAGGTCGGTAGGCAGGCGCCGCCGGGCCGCCGGGCGCGGTGCAGGCGGGCGGGGGGCGTGTGCAATCGTCGCACTAGTCGTATTTCGTCTGGAGTGTTTATCCCGCGTCGGCGGATCAATACCGGTGGCGCAGTGTAGCGAGCGGCGGCGCGGCGCGGCGCGAGACTCCGGCCTCGAGTCAGTGAGATGCTGTCGGACCGAGCGGACGCCGCGTCGATGTCGCGTTTGGCGTGAGGGGTGCTCTTTGAGCTGCTGACTTTTCACACTGCGCCAGTGCGCTCGGGGCCTCTATACAAGGTGCTTCCACAATCGATGATGACAAATACCCTATCTGCGATTCGCTTCGGCGAAAGTGACGCCTAACGATTAGTCTTTCTGAACGATCAATCTTTTTCGCGAATCGCGATCGTAGTATACGTAGATAGTTAAACAAGACTCGTAACTTGATTGCAGGGGCATCAGTGAAATAATCCTCTTTGATCGTCCACGATGTCCGTCGACAAGGAGGAACTGGTGCAGCGCGCCAAGCTCGCGGAGCAGGCGGAACGATATGACGACATGGCGGCCGCGATGAAGGAGGTGACGGAAACCGGCGTCGAGCTCAGCAACGAGGAGCGGAACCTCCTCTCCGTCGCCTACAAGAACGTGGTGGGCGCCCGGCGGTCCTCGTGGCGCGTCATCTCCTCCATTGAACAGAAAACCGAGGGATCGGAAAGAAAACAACAGATGGCTAAAGAATATAGGGTTAAAGTAGAAAAGGAGCTCAGAGAAATTTGCTACGACGTATTGGTAAGAATTCTAGACGCTTCCATTTGCCGATTTCATTAACATTTCATTAGCTCCGAGATCTCAATTCCGAGAATCTTATCATATCTGCCAATTAGCGGCAGTTACGGAATTTGTTCTGAAATCGTGCAGGATTAGCTCGAGTCGTCGCCTACGCGGGTGACGTCATGCGCGTCGCCAATTCGAGGGGTGATGCAAGCGACAAGTTGTCGTGGTCATTTCCTCCGCGATCGGTACGTTTCGGCGGATCATGGGCGTTACAGCAGGGCGCGGTGCGGCGCGAGCAGGGGGTGGGGTGACGTAGTGCGCCGCGTCACTGCGCGCGCTCCGAGCCCGAGCTCGTTCGTTGCCCTGTCTCCGTACTTTGCGCATTATTACTTTAATAATCAATTAATATTACAATTATGACAATATCTGATTATTTCGAAATTGGAAAAATTTTGGTGAAGCAAACAAAGCCTTATTCATAATCAATAGTTTAAATTAGATGAATCTCGGAATTGGCATCTTTGAGTTGTTTTAATTTATTTGATGCAATATTTAGGAGATTGTAGTTTTAAATAATGTATCAATTGTTTTTTTTTACAGGGTTTACTTGACAAGCACCTTATTCCTAAAGCTAGTAATCCAGAAAGTAAAGTATTTTACCTAAAAATGAAGGGAGATTACTACAGGTACCTTGCAGAAGTGGCCACAGGAGAAACCAGAAATAGTAAGATTTAGGTTTTTTTTATTATGTCAATTGGTCTTTCAATTTAAATCAACTTCAACAGAGTTTACTTAATTTTTATTTTATTTTGGCCTTTGACAGTATTTTACATTAACTATGAAACCTTTCTTTAAATATTTCTTTAGTAACTTGAATTTATATTACAGCTGTTGTAGAGGACTCACAGAAAGCATACCAGGATGCTTTCGAGATCAGCAAGGCGAAAATGCAGCCCACACACCCAATTAGACTGGGGCTGGCGTTAAATTTCTCCGTCTTCTATTATGAGATATTAAATTCACCAGACAAAGCGTGTCAGCTCGCCAAACAGGTCATTATTTGTGTCAGTTTAAGCATAGGCGCTGTGCTGGCTGGCACGAGTAGAGGTGTCGGGTAATAACGTGCTCGCTTGTCCCCAGCTGTCGTGGAGGACTCGCAGAAGGCCTACCAGGAGGCGTTCGACATTGCGAAAGCCAAAATGCAACCGACCCACCCCATCCGGCTCGGTCTCGCGCTCAACTTTTCCGTCTTTTATTACGAGATTATCAACTCCCCTGCGCGAGCGTGCCACTTAGCTAAACAGGTTCTTAACTGAACACATTAGTTTGCAGTGTGAACACGTCCGTTTCTATAACTTACTAACAAGAGACGCGAGAAAAATGTCTGCATGGATTTTATCCAAAAATTCATTTGTAAATAAAAATAGTATTCATACAATGACAACAACTAATGATATTTTAGCATGGACATGTTAAAAGCAATTAACCTCTTAATCCTCGATCCAGCCAGTAACAGTGTTTTTGTTTTATTTATGATGTGCATTTATTGAAGCGTCCAGTGCGCGGGCGGGCGTGGACAATCGGACATGTAGTAATGAGTGTTTTGCGTTGCAGGCGTTCGACGATGCGATCGCGGAACTGGACACACTGAACGAAGACTCGTACAAGGACTCGACGCTGATCATGCAGCTGCTGCGAGACAACCTGACGCTGTGGACGTCGGACACGCAGGGCGACGGCGACGAGCCGGCCGAGGGCGGCGACAACTAGCCTGGTCTGGCGCGCTCCGCATCCATGTTCTCATCGGTGTTTTATAAGAAAACGAGTAACATTCGAGAACGCCGCGCGGGGCGGTCCCGCCGCCCCGCCGCGAGCCGTCGCTTGTAAAAAAATGTTAAATGTCGTTCGCAGCGGACTTCACGTTCCGTCTAAATGTTATGTGTCATCTTTGACGGTTTTGTATTTCTGTATTTACACTGGATTACAGATATCGAGCTGACCTGATGAATATAAATATTTATAACTTAAGTTATTAAAATTACGGTTTCTTAAGTTAAAAGTGTTTTCCTTTCATATTAATAAAACTTACAGCCTGGTCGGCCCCCAATGAGACATTCCTTTCGCCGCATGTCCGCAGTGAAATGGAGTTTGATGGTGAATGTTATTTTAAAGGCATATTATTGTTAAAGTGCGCCCAGTGACCCATTAAAGTTAGATTTCATTATCAACCCACAAACTGTAATGGCTGTATTGAGTAAGGGCACAAAAAACTTGTTAGTGTCTTATGTGGTTTTGTGATGTCCTCTAAAGTTTTAATGATTACCAAAGGATTACTATTTGTTGTTGACATTAACCAATTTGTTGTGCCCATCACTGATTAATAATTAGCATTCTGAATTTTTCAGGCATTTATTAGCAACATAGTCTTGTGATGGACATATAATTGTAACATTTTACTGCATTTTATCAGCCATTAATCTATTATATTTTTCATGTTTTCACCAATAAACTTTTGTATTAAATACACTTTTTAGTTTTAGAATCAACAATGAAATAAACCGCCACCTATTAACCCCTAAAGATATTGTTTGTCTAAATGATTCTATCACTATTTTGCAGTGGGCGCTTTGCGGGGCAGTAATGTTAGAATTTGGTTACAAAGCATTGAATATTCTTTCTATGATTGTTAATCTTAATCAAGCGTGAATTATATTGAATTCATGCAGCAAATGTTCTAGCTTGTCATGTAGTTTTCAAAAAGCCCTTAACTGCACAACCATTCGTGAAGTCCCTATCCCGCATTTTGAAAATAGAATGCAACTCCTTATAAGGTAACGTCCGAGTGCTCGACGCTGTACTAGTATATGGCATGGGCACTTTGTCAAAGCAATATGGGTTAAATTTCGAACGACGATTTTTCTTCATTCGAATTTAAGCTATGTCACTTTGACATAAGAGTGTCCATGCCATATACTAGTACAGCGTCGAGCACTCTGACGTTTACCTTACTCCAAATTGGTTGGTCATGATAGTATCAAAAAGTGCTCAAGGGGAACATTAGGTACTGAAAAACCAGGGCCAATCGATTACCTGTAACGTCTGGCTTTCGGCGCATGTGCGAAACAGATTAAGATTTTTTTAGTGAAAAGTGTACATTTTCTCTCATGCAGGTAGATCTTGACTTGACTTCATGGGCGTGAGAAAATCCGCGAGGGGGGCTTTCCGTTCTACACACTTGCTCGTAAATCCTAAATACTTACAACATTAACGGTGCAGCGTCAAGTTTGCATTAGGGCCTGTTTACACAATGATTAGTGATTAGTGCGAGTTCCTACATTTGCTGCAAGTGTGAGTGAGTAGCTTTTGTATGGACTCGCACTAATCACATCTATGTGTAAACAGGCCCTTAGATGCAGCGTGTGGTTTCACAGTTATATGGGAGCAAAAATGAGAACAGCTTAATTGAGATTAATTTAGTCAGGCAATACGCAAATATAATTATGACGGTTTCCACAGCATCCAGTCACTTGAGAACTAAATAAATGCGACTGATTCTCGCACCGAAGATTCCCATTTGCAATATTGCATTCTGTAAAAATACAATCTCGTTGGCACATTCTGTGACAGGACCCTAATGAAAGAATAGTTGGTTTTAACCCTCTCAATTCCAAGGACGCCTTAAAACAATCGCGAGATGGCGTGCTCAGTACTTGGGAACGACTATATTTGTCATGGCATACGCTGCCAAAATAACTTTCATGCGTTCTGGTTCAAGTAAGGTTTATATTCGCTCCTATCGTAAAGATGGTGGCGTACGGTACGGTACGGTACGAGTGACATTTTTGTAGGTGTGTAACATGTTGGCGGTGAAAGGTCACAGTTAAAGCTTCGTCTCCATACCGTAACACAAACAAAAAACGCCTATTCGTGAGTTCGCGTTCCCAATGTGCCACGGACCGCTATAGTTGTCATTGCGTAGGTATGTTGCGCTATTCTTCCAAGTCAGGTTGTCCTTTTTGTAGCGAACATGAGGGTGTCATACGTTTCAAAACGCCTTGAACGCATTTATTTGGTAATGCTCCTTATGAACGTCCCATAATTTGTAATACTCAACGTACTCAACATTAGGCCACGTAGTGTCACCAGGCCCGGCTGGAGCGGCATGTCGTGCCGCCTAAAATTACTTATTCTGTGGTCGCCATCACGCCTGTGCGTAAACGCGGCCTTGCTTGAATTTGATGAAAAATGCATTAAGTATACCCAATGTCAGTAAGTAGGTAAGTTTCGGCGACCGGTTAGCCGAAGCTGAAGGTCATGGGTTCGAATCCCGGTAAGGGCAAATATTACTGTGATGAGGATGAATATTTCTTTCAGAGTCTTGGATGCTTTCTATGTATTTAAGGAATTAACTATATATATTAAATATATCGTCGTCTAGTACCATTACAACACAAGCCTTAGCTTACCATGGGGCTAGTTCGATTTGTGTAAGATTGTCCCCTAATATTTATTTAGTTATAATTATTAGGTATTTTATAAATAATGTCAAAAAAAGTTGGTTACTAGGTACATAGTGCAGGTTAACCAATGTTTGACCGTCATTAACTTAAAACTTATGTTAGTACTGTTTAGGTCGAACATATTGGTACAAATATTACATTACGTGGAGTTGGTCCCAGCTAATGCTTCATTATGGGACAGTACAGCCTATTTGCTATGTTGGCTGTTGGGGCTGCCCGGTGCATATACACACATTATTAAAAAAATGGTAATTTTGGACTGGTATTTTTCAGGAACCGTGCCCCTATATTTCTTGACTAAATTGGACATTCAGAAAACTCCAAAAGTAATTCATACTGTAGGCAATTATGAAAAGTGAATAAATCCTATTATTATGAAGGTTAGTATATCAAACTGCTATTTTGTAGTAGCCCGCTAGCTGGCAACATTTTCGTGACCAACCAACTCCCGTGATAACTTGTGAGAAGGTTCAGAATGTTGTATCATGAAGTCCCGTGGACGTCAGCTGCGGAGATCAATCTGGAGGAAATAACAAATTTTATTTTTTACGTGTTTGGGATGCTGGTGTGCTGGTCAACCCACCGACGGAGCCGCAGCTGACGTCCACGGGGCTTCATGA
This sequence comes from Epinotia brunnichana, assembly GCA_963854355.1. NCBI lineage: Eukaryota > Metazoa > Arthropoda > Insecta > Lepidoptera > Tortricidae > Epinotia > Epinotia brunnichana. Next base: position 13,724,776 of record OY977938.1, read on the forward strand.
TACAACATTCTGAACCTTCTCACAAGTTATAACACGGGAGGTGACTGGCAAAAAATTGCTCCTAGTTCGCGGGCAATAGGTACTTAGGCATCTGTGGGTCATAAATCGCCCAATGACGAAAAATATTCAGTTAGTTCAGGAAGTATAAGCGTTACTTACAAATACATGACGTTTACAACACAGCATGTCGAAATTTGGACGTTTTAAAAAAAATATTAGTAGGTAATAAGTTAATAACGATTAGTAATTTTTTTTCTTTTTTTTTAAAGGATGAAAACAGTATACGATGAAACTTTTACAGAAACGTGTGGGTTAAATATCATAGAACTTCATGTTTACTTAAAAATATGGGATAGCGATTCCATTTCGTAAGTAATGACAGTTTTTGTTGCAAAAGAGGTAGTTGGACACATAATTTTAGTGGGTATGGGAGTGAAAATAAGTGTCACTGATAAAATAAATAAAAATACCTATATAAAAAGTTCAGATTATATTAATGACTAGCTGTTGCCCGCGACTTCGTCCGCGTAGAACTTAATACTTAGAAAATATAATGCAATCAAACTTCTACCATCTTAAGGGATGATTTCCGAGGCAAAAACTATTCTATATCCTTTGAAGGGTCTCAAATTATCTCTATACCAAATTAAATCTAGGTACATGGATTTTATCCAAACTTTCACCCCCTATTTCATACCCTTAGGGAATGATTTTCAGGATGAAAACTATCTAATGTCATTCTTCGGGACTCAAACGACCTTTATACCAAATTTCATCTAAACGGGATTCATCCAAATTTTCCCCCCCATTTCACCCCCTTAGGGAGTGATTTCCGGAATTACAACTATCCTATGTCCTTTCCTCCAAGTCAGGCATTCTTATTAATCTTTATTTGCTTGCTAATTAAAATTTTGTGACTTGGCAATCACACTTACATAGTTTTAGGTACCTATGAAATGCAAAAATTTGTAAATGCAGTAAAGTTATGTGATTCTCAAGTTGCAGAATTTTATTTAGCAAGCAAATAAAGATTAATAAGAATGCCTGACTTGGCTCTACGAAATATCTCACCACTTTTTACTGTGAAAGAGTTTCGGTTTTCTTGGCCTATTTTTACATGGAATGTTTTTTATGGGATACAATTTTTCGCGGACAGACCTAAAGACTAAAATTACGTCAAGAACTCAAGAGTTCCATAAGAGGATATACACCGTGTCCAATAAGTCCGAATACAGTACAACTATTTAATAAAATAAATGTACGAATAGTTAGTATATTTACAACAAATGTTTCGGAATAACTCCACCTTTATTTTTTTTTATCAGCCTCAAACGCTTCTCGAATGAATCACACGCAGCACGCACCATTTCCATTGGCATTTCGTCCCAAATATGCTCGATAACTTAGTTTCGAAAGCATGTACGACCATACAAAATAATCTAAGACGTTCAAGTCTGGAGAACTGGGTGGCCATTCATGTTTCGGCAAAAAATCTGTCAAATTAGCCTGACACCAAGCTTGAACAGCATTTGTCGTGTGTGAAGAAGCTCTGTCTTGTTGGAATACGTAATATTCATTCCCAAACCTACCTTTTAAATTTGGGGCAACAATCTTCTCCAAAACCTCGGTTTTATAGTAAAATGCGTTAATTTTAACGCCTTTATCTATAAATACTAAAGGTAGTTTACCCCGCTTACATACTGCACCCCACACCATGACCGATGGTGAGCTCTGGAACCTAGGAACATTTTTCTGGTTGCCCGGAATGTCTTCTATCCGTGGTGCCCACAATCGATCATCTTGGCATTATAAGGCTGTTGTAACACAACCAGTTTCTCGTCAGAAAAAACAAACTAGAATGCAATTCTTGTGCCTGTCACCTGCGTGCCAAGAAAGTATTGTGTTAGATCTTTGCACTCTCTTTTTCTTGGTCACTTCGGAAATGCCATGTACTTTGCGTTTTTTATAAGCATAGCATCCTAGATCCACCCTCAAAATATTGTGCACCGATCCTCTTGATATTTTCAGGTCAGCAGCTAATTTTCGTATAGAGCGGTGTATTTTCCGTCGAAGTCGCTCTCCTACAATCTTGACGACTAGGTATATCGGTTCTAGCTGAACGTGGCCGACCGGATCTTTTCCTGTCTTCTATCGAGGAGGTTTCTTTATACCTTTTGATTGTAGTGTAAACTAGATTGCGTTTAATTCCAAAAGGCTTCAACGCCTCAAAAATAGCACCTGGGCTGTCGCCATTGCAAAATTTTCTAATAATCGTTTCACGAAACAGTTTCATCATGGCTAGGTACAAAGCAAACTACAAATCCTTGCCGTTTGAAGTGATTGTATTTTGTTAATGTCAACATCCCTTTTTACTTAAAACAAGAATTTATTGAATCAGGCGTTACTTTGCGGAAGTCCATGATATATTACGAGAACAATATTCCTTTTCTATTCCGCTAAAAACGTGCTGGTCGATCAGCGGAGATCAAATATTTAATAGTTGCATTTGATATCCGCTGATCGACCAGCACGTTTTTAGCGGAATAGCAAAGGAATATTGTTCTCGTAATTAAAACAAGAATTTGATGGCCTGTAATCCGTATGCCTTTAGAGCCAAGGTAAAAAATATGTGTATTCGGACTTATTGGACACGGTGTAGTTACATCAAAGATAGTTTAAATTTGTTACATGTTAGACTTTAATTCGGTTTAATTGGCAACAATGGCTGATGAGTGCATAGGTACATAAATATATTCTCAAATACGGACGTTGTTTTATGTTAACGAACGATCCCGAAAGCGTGTGGTTGGTACGTGCTCGGAAGTGCTTGCTTACTGCAGGAACAAACTGTCGGAAAGCTTATGACGGCGACGCGACGCGGCCTTTAAATGGGGTAGGGTAAGTGCACCAGTGAATGAACGGATCCAGTGAATGAACGAAAACCTGCTTATTTGCTTAAATTAAGAGATCTGTATGTCTAGCATAGGTACCGGATATTTTTTTCTCGATTAGCAGTATTCATTTTAAGGGTTTTGTAACATTTATATCAACTCAGTCGCAACAGTTACTAAATGAGCGAAGCTTAAAGTTAAGACCACGTTATCCGAAATCGACCTATTTTACATTCAATAATAAACAATGAAATACTGAATTTTTTGATATGATATTGAGATATGTTATAGTTTAATAACCGCCCTTGATACTTTTACGCGTGGATTTTTTGTATGAGCCGGTAGGGTCATTTCGCCGGTTACGCGACCACTTAAAGAACATGGTTTTTTCAATTGAAGATAACATCAATTCTACAGAGCCTATTGAAACAGTCAGTCGTATGCCTTATTGTTTGTAGTTATGGAATAGGAATTTACAAAAAAAACGAGAAAATATGCTTTCAGTTCACCAAGTCAGCTAAGTGGTCGCTAACCGGCACATGAAATTAGGTGGTCGCCAACCGGCGAAATGACCCTACTAAGGGGACAAGAATGTCAAAAAATATTTAATGTGCCATTGTACTAGTTTTATAAACTTGAAACTTATCGTGTGTGGTTTTTAGAAATCATAAGAGTGAAATTGTGCTATTAAAACATCGTTTTAAGTTATTTAAGTTTAGATTCTCGTTTTTTAGTGGGTGTTCTATTAACTAGAATTAAAAACCGCCTAAATCCAGTGAATGAACTGGAGTGTTAATTCACTGGCAACACCTGTTTTAATGTTTTCGCAATATCTTATCAATACCACCAATGGTTTGTACCTACATCGTTGGCCCAGTGTTCGAACAAACCTCATTTTCGAACATAAAGTTAGTTCATTCACTGGTGTATAGATCTCCAATAAATGAACTGAACATCGACCGATAATTACCTAGTTCATTTATTGGTTTTTTGGAACCAGTTAATGAACGAACATTTAGTAATATCAGTTTTTTAATTGTTTTGGAAAAAGTAAACCATTAACTACTATTCCGTGTGTTGGTATATCGAGATAACTCCAAACAAAATCGCTAAACAGCAATTTAAACCATAACTATAACAGTAGTTTATTCACTGGTTTTAGTTGTTAATTTACTAGAAAACCGGGTTCATTCACTGGTGATTTTAAAATTTTCTACCTAAAAGGTAACTTAAAATTATGGAAACTTATTGCAAAAGCAAAAGGTATTTAAGCAAACTAGAATACTTGTTTGAGCTGCACAAACAGTCATGGCCGATATTAAGTATAGCTATCTTACATAAAACAATTTTTAAAGTCAAAAATATCCTTAAGCGTTCATTCACTGGTGCACTCATCCTACGGTACGGTTATATTTGCTGTCTTGCGGTAGCATCCAGACATCCATACAGTCCATACTAATAATATAAATGCGAAAGTAGCTCTCTGTTACCGTTTCACGCTTGAATGTAAGTTCCGGAGAGCCGATGTCCCAAAAATCATTTCCTAAGGGAGTAGGGATATCGTACATTTTATTATCGGAAAGTAGGGAAAGTATTATTAACAAGGCGTAAGTTAAAATGAACCTTGGCAACTTTTTACTTGGAATGTAGGTATTTGTAGATAAGATTTTCCGCAAAGTAATTTCGCTTCGGAACATTCGTAGGGTAGTGGAACCAAAAGATGAACACCACCCAATAGTTGAACGTTTTGTCGTAAAATTGAAATAAAAAAATCGCGATACATTTTACGCCTTCGGGATATTTTTTTCCTAACGCATCATTCCTTTGCTGAGGCTGGCATTTAAACTCCCATATAGTTCCCACACACACACGGCTGTGAGCGGTTGTCGCGTCGAGGTCTCGCGCCAAAATCACCGTTTGTATGGAGATTTACTTAAGGAAAGCGCTCTCAAATTTAAGCTCTAAATTATGTATAAAATTGAATAAAACGTCTACATGGATTGTTTTATGTGATATAGATTCTTGATTAATGCCTTTAATGGATTACCTATCACAAATTGCGTATTTATTGTTAATTTAAGAGATATTTAGCGTTCAACTAATGGTTCCAACTTTTTGTACCTGAGCCAATAGATGAACGGCGTTCATCTACTGGGCAAGGTATAGTTTTTTCAAATGCTTATATAAATTCTTATTGAAAAGGTACATAAAACTTTTATTGCTTAAATTAATCGTTTCTTAACTGTTGATTTTTGAACCAAAAGTTGAACGTGAGTATCCATTCGCAACACGGTTATTTTGGGCTTTGTTTTACTATGAAAAGCACGATTGTTCAACAAAGAACCGTTGCCCAGAAGATGAACGAATAAAATTAGTTCGTTCAACTTTTGGCTTCGATTCCAATAAGTGAACGCTCTGTTAATTTTAGTTCGTTCATTCTTTTGCTATCGTGACCAATACATGAACGAACAAAATGTATTCGTTCAAGTTTTAGGCAAGGGTTAGTACAATGATACAATGAACATCTTAATAACAAAGATACGTAATAAATATGAAATCTGACTTATACATATAAAACCCAACAAGTTATCTATTTTAATCTTATTCAGACGTCGGGGTTTTCGGAGCGGGAATGATTTGAGAAAGAGTAGAGATAAACAGATATGTTAGTCTAAGAAAATATCTTATTATGCCTAATGAATAACTACCTCTCTGTGAGTTGTATACAATCTGTGACAAAGTTTTATTTTAATTTCCGTAAAAGTCTTATAACTTATAAGGTAACAATAAAAATAACTTTAATTAATTACCTGCTGTAAATTGAATAGTTGACACGATTTTCAGAATAAACTATTAATATTTTTTCTATATTTGGGACAGTTAATCTACGGCGTCTTGCTGTAAATATCCATTTCAAGGAGCTAAATGATCATTCCACGTCGACAGTTGTAATAGGTGCATATTAATTTTTTTTGTAGGAATCAATTGATGCACGAGAAGTTTGAGATTGAAGTTCTATTTCTTTGCCTTGTACCAACTCATTTATAATTTTTAGTGTGCTATAGCCAGAATTCTTCTTTAACACCAACTTCAGTTTATCATAAATCTGTTTTCCTTTTACGCTCATGTTTAATTTGGAAACATCTCTATAGGTTTCATGAACTATTTTTAAACTATCGCTGATGGACAGCTTCGCATCCTGTAGTTTTTTAATAGCATTTGGGATAGTCATCAAATGATTTGCTATGAAATTTAAGTCGCTTTTTATATTTGCATTTCCAAACGCTCTTTTTGCCTTTCTAATACTCTGGGCTTCGGTGGGACTGAATGTATTTAGAACACGTTTCACTTCATCGTAATGTTTGCTGTAATACGTTGCAGCTTCTATCCAGGTTCCCCACCGAATAATTGTTGGTCGAGGTGGTAAAGGCACTCCGGGGAGCATTTCTTTAAACTTTTGTATTCTTTTAGGAGATTTCAAAAATGTCTTCTTAACATTTGCGATTAAATCATTCACATCTGGATAAAGTTTTCTTACTAGTTCAGCCACTCTATTTAAACCATGAGCCAAACATGTGACGTGCAAAAGATTGGGAAAAATACATTTTAAATTTCTTCCAGCCTTTAGCATGTAGCCCACACCGTCAGTTAAAAGTAAAAGTACTTTATTGTGATTATTATGGTTAGCACCCCATAATTCATCAAGAGCACTTGTGACCGTATTGGATATTGATACATTGTTCGTGCTGTCTAACCGTTTACTGGATATCAAGTGTTGAGTGCCAATGTGATCATCACGTAATGCTCCCACTATTACGTTAGCTATTTGACGACCATAATCATCCGTGGTTTCGTCAACACTCACATATATATATTCATTTTTTAGCTCGCTCCGTATTTTATTCATTTTTTCATCGTAAGCTTTATTTAAATATTCCCGTCGCAGTTGACATTCCGAAGGAACTTTTGCAGTTTTTCCAAATTTACCGGTAACACAATTTTCGATAAAATCTTTAAATATCGGATTGTTTACCTGCGTCCATGGTATATTACAGCCCACAACAAATTTCAAGAGCTCACTATTGAAATCATATTTCATACCTGTATGTTTATTAGATGCGACATGTCGCGTTACACTAGATTTCGTTTGAGCGAAGCTCACATTGCACTTGGTGCAAAATAATAAAGAATCTCGAACCTCTATCTCTGGATTATTTTCTATCCACGAACGCTTAAACTCGTAACGAGTTTTTTTTCTCGGAGGCATATTTGTGTTGACTGATTATTTACAGTTTTTTAAAATACAATTGCATATAAGTTTATCTACTAGACAAGCAAGGGTAACGGTTGACAATAGGTGTCTAATACAATGTCAATCTTGACGCTCGATATCTATGAAGCATTTTCTTATAAATGAATAGACTTAACTGAAGAGGTTGATAATGAATGACCAATATAAAATATGTACCTATATGTATGATTAATCTTTATTTATTTTTCAATCAATTATTCATTCGGTAGAAACCTACTAGGGTACGATCTGTTTTTAAGTAAATACCTACTCTTTGGCTAATGTCAAACGTTCCCGCTCCGAAAACCCCGATGTTTGCTTATGATACATTAACAAAAAAATGTTTTAATGATTTATATGTAAAAAATAATTTCTTATAATTGTAACCATATGAAAAGGGTACATTTGAATTGTTTTATTTTGTGTTTAGTATCAATATTGTGATTGTTAACAAGTATAAATTGTTATAACAATGATTATATAATAATTAGACCAAAAGTCAAAGGCTGCGCGGTGTAACGTTTTTCTTCGTTCAACTATTGGTGTCAAAATGTTCAACTATTGGGCACAGCGTTCATCTTCTGGGCAAAATGACATACTTCGGCATAAAACCATTTTTAATAAAATACTGTATTGTAATAGGATGGTTTAAAATAGTCATATCTAATCTCGACTATATAACAAATCGTATAAAAAAATTAAATGTAAACAAACTAAATCACCACTCCTCGAAAAAAAATTGTAAAGTTGGGATAGTCGCTTAAACGTTCATCTTTTGGTTCCTCTACCCTAACAGGATAGATAAATGTAGCGCCATCTATGGAAACTTAAGAGTAGCGGGCAGCATACATTGGCGAAGAAAATGTACCATTTAAAATGTATTAAGCATTCTACCTATAGTCAGATCTAGTAATTATAATTAGTTATAATATAATTATACAGAGTTAGGGAAAAGTTGTGCTGTCAAAATAGTTGGTCCGCTAGATGGCGTTGCGTATGACAATCATGGCGTCTTATAAAAATAGAGAACTTTCACAGATTTTTTAGTGACCTTTTCATTCTTACGGCCTTTTTTTACACTTCAATATTTTATTTACCTAACCCTTTGTTCTGACTCTACCGTTTGGGCCTTGTTTAGGTCGGTAAGGTATGTAGGTACCTAGAGGCGACACATTCGGCGATACGCACCGTGTCAGGCAAGGCAACTGAATTATTGAAACGCTATACCTAGTCGCGTGGAGTGTCCGCGAATTCCGCGGAGGAATTAATCCACCTGTCTGTAGTACAGTCATTGATTTTGTAAGGAGTGCCTACCTGCGGTCGGAATCAGCCCAGCAGAATCGGGCGACGGAGTTCGGGTGCCGAATATGTGGCGAGCATAAGAGTGTCCACTAGATCAGCACGGCTACCACAAGACGGCCCGCGAGCTGTGTCGCGCGGCCACGTCGCGGCGGCAGACTATCCGTCTCTTTCTCATTAGAACGCTTAGAAAGAGACAAACCGCCTTATTCATAAAACTTAAAATGCCTCTGCTAAATAAAATGTGCTGAGTCCCTTTCTTACGAACACAAATGTCAAAGTGACAGATAAGTACAAACGAATTTTAACGCCATTTTAGTTAAAATAAGCTTGTAGAATGTTTATGAATACGGTCGAAATAGTCCATGTCGCCGCGACACAGCTCGCGGGCCGTCCTGTGGTAGTTGAGCTGAGCGGGGTAGCGGAGCACTGTGCGTGTGCGTGTGCGTCAAAGACGGACCTCGCTGGCGGCAGCCGAAACTATTCATAGTAATTGACATATAATAATATGGAAAATCAAGTAAATTGCTGTTTCGGTCGCGAAAGGTACCTACTGCGTTTAGGTCCATATAGTTGTCTTACAATTTGTTTCTATAAAAGCGTAAAGATCCTATTGGTAGCCTGTATATACTCTTGGACAGTTAAAAATAAACATGTTTTTCTAAACTTTCAAGGTTCATATATTTTTATGATTTTAATTGTGTTTTGTAATTTATACTTTATTAGTTATTACAATAATTTGATGGTTTACTATCCATGTACTTAGCAACATTACGTTATCAATTTTACGTCACCCCAGACCGTAAGTTAGATTTACCGCCAACTACGCGGGCAGAAAATCCTACTTCCTGCCCAGGGAGAGACGTAAAACTTTGTACTTACCACGGGTGGTAATAAAGAAAGCCTCAGATAGCATATTTATCGTGTTGGACAAGTGCGAACTATTGTGTAAATCCTATACTATTAAACGAGCAATATTTGTATATATATATGTATGTATGTATATATATACATTTGCAATCACGTTCTCGGAAACGGCTCTAACGATTTCGATGAAGTTTGGAATATAGGTGGCAACGGGGGCGAGAAATCGATCTAGATAGGTCTCATGTCCGGGAAAATTCGTTTTCTCCGTACCTTCTCCTTTTTCATCCGAGCGGAGCTCGGTCGCCCAGGGACTACATAATTATTATGTTCGTAAACGCGGCCGAAACGTAGTCTTCTAAGGCACTTGTCCCACCGCCGGCGAGTAGCGAGTATTCTCATAGTAATTCTTACTCGCTTTTACTCGCGCGAGTAAGAATTACTATGAGAGTACTCGCTACTCGCCGGCGGTGGGACAAGTGCCTTAGTTACCTGTGCGTCTAAGCTAAGATAGGTAGGTACTCCACTCGTAAAATATGGTCACAAATACTTACGTGCAATCTCTGGCCCACGCGCAATTACGTATGACGCGTTGGGGCTTTGGTAACTATAGCTAAAACCGAGTTGTTTACATTGGCGAAGGAATGCGTTATCAAGGCGAGTCACAAACCTCCGCCTATGTTTGCATTTCCCGTACCTTCACAACAATATCCCACGGAGCTGCCTACGGCTTTACAAGCTTCATTTATAACAAGCATTCGCTTTGGGCATTTTATTACTATGATATGATAACCAATTGCTTACATCAGTCTTTATTTGGTTTTATTCCTTCATAAAAATATTTACAAGACTAGTTGATAATTAGAGACTATATGAATGATACGAAAATATCGCGATTTACTCAGGGCAAACGCGTAATTCAGTTTTATAGACTCATGCAACATTTCAAACACTTTCTTCATCGTTCGTTCGACATCTGAACGTAAACTTTTTTCTTACGGATGGTAACAACATTATGCACAGGACAGGACGCAATAGTGTCGCAACTAAGTAAACGCCACTGAATCCTAGATTTAGAGATATCATCATATCACTAGGAAGAGAATGCTTTACTGTCTCTATCAGAGATTCCGAATCGTATCCGTCCTCTGTTGCAGAATATACTGAGTAGGCGTTCACAATTGACCGAGGCGTACACAACACTACATACACTACGATTAAGCACAAAGATAATTTTAACGCGGCCACCACATCTTCACTAATTTCACAAAGTGTTCTCCGCGCCTTAAGTCGCACAACAATTAATGCAAACGCCAGGCTCATTATGAACATGGGTAGAAACAAATTGAACAATGCAATCAATGAGTGCATGTAGAATCTGTGATTCGAATCTACTAAAGTGCACACGAACGTGTCATTTTCTAAATGAACTGTTGTCGCCAGGGTGAACTCGGGTACGCTTAGGGATGCCGAGAGAATCCAAACAAAGATGGTTGGTCGGGTGACTAATATCTTGGTGTCGGTAAGTCGGCGGTAGTCGACATTCATCGTGCGCGGAGGCGTCGAGGTGTCGCTACTGGCTGCCACTAGACTGTGTCGAGACGATCTTATTTCTTCATCTTCCTCTTGAGTGCTTCTCTTCGCTTTCCACCTCGCCACCTTTACTTCCAGATTGACTGTAGCGATAGCATGTAACGCTATTGTAGTAACCAAATACAAGGACGCCGTCGACGCAAACACGTTTAATCCCTGGTACACAACACAGCCGCCGTTCCCAAAAATCCATGACCGGTAATTGTAGGACCATAATTCGGGTCCAATCGTGGTTACGAGAAGAAGCAGGTCCGCGACAGCTAACTGTATTATTATTGCGGAGAGACCTAAAAAAGAGAGGTGATGTTTACTTTGGGTTAATAAGTACCTAATACAGTTATCGTGTTTTAAGGGATATAAAATGTACCGTTTATTGAGCGAGCGAGGAGTGCGGAGAGGAGGGCGCAGTTGGCAAGGCCGGCGGCGCCAGCGGCGCACGCGAGGCCGGCGGCCAGCGCGAGCGGCGGGAGCAGCGGCGCGGGCGCGGGCGCAGGCTCGGCCATGGCGCGCGTCGACACTCCGGGAGCGAGGCGGGATCAATGACTCGCAGACACTGCGTCACTCGCGTTCTCCGCCGTCCCTCGGTATGTTTTTTTTTCAGTAGTGAATCACCACACATGTGTATGCGAGAGAGCGCTCTCCTGCGACTCTACATAAGTTACACTTTTTAATTTCACTTTTGAATCTAACGGACACATTTAGTTGTTTAGTGAAGTAAGTCAAGTAAGGCGACGGAGTGTACTTACGCACGGCGGGCTCAGGCGTGAATGTGCGAATAACATCGATGCCCTGTAGTTAATAAAATGAAGGAAGCACTGTGTATAGCTGTTTCTGCTCATTACTATTCAATGGTGGCGATCGCAATGGAGTGTCGACGTCGGTATATCTCCGCTTAGGTACTTAGTTACTATTATATTGACCATTTAATAAGTAGGTACACAATCCTACAGTTGAGAAACTAAATACGAGTAGGAAATAAGGATAAAAGTACCCACCTAAAATACCTAAGTGCGGTGAAACAACTAGAGCTAGGTCCTCCTTGGAACCACGTAGAACCTTATACCTTTGTATCATTGCCAATATTACCAGTGTGACAAAGTTCTACAGTGGTCCATAATTTTAAATGCAACTTAGACATTTTGGAAACTTGAGTTTTGGTTTTGCAATAATTTAAGTAAGTATGTAAGCAAGTAGGTATCCTACTTTACCTTAGTCAGTCGTTGCAGTTTAAGTAACTAATAAGAAAACTGGGACTTGGAATAACGACAATTTTATTGAGGTAACCGTCTTTTATTAGTCATCGGAACTGAAACCTGTCATTTATGTTGTTTTGACAAAGGGTTTTTTCACCGTTATCCAATTCACTGCCTCAAACGGGCTGCATTGTAATTAGTATGCTAACAAACCTTACTGGAAATTCCATACAATAAAATACAAGAATGTTTGTCCCTTGCGCCAAAAATATTTTGAATAGCAAGCGCATGCTTATTCTTGTTTTATATTCTCGGAATGAGTCACGGGCACGGGCCCTTGGCTTGATAAAGAATATGCGGGCAGTTTGGACGCGTTGTCTGTTTTCATATAAAGAACCGATAAATATCAGTAGGTACCTATCGTTTAAAGTTATGCGAGTTAGGGAATGGTTACGGTGAGGCTTATAGCGGTTTAGGTAGTGATCGGGCGAGATCTTGGTGCGCTCTACCGTAACTGCGGCTTGTGTCCAGCCATGGGTTTTAATTCGATTGATCCTTTTTAGTTTTTGGGATGTGCTTTCCACATTTCAATTCTGACCTCTCGTTCTGATTATGTTCGCTCGTGGAAGAAAGCGCGCAAACGTCTTGAAATGTAACTGCGACGCGAAGCGACGACGTAGTACAAGAATAGATAGACCTCCAGCTCGCAGGCAAGCCTGCTACATTTACTCGTTCGCTCAAGGTTACGCGGCAGTTCGTTTATCCATAAAAACCGAAACTACCCATCTAATTATATCGAGCTCATAACTGCATAAATTTTAGTTTAAGACTTTAAGTAGTTGCAGTATTATACGGACTATATATTTAAGTTGTACCCTAAGTTTCAAGTTTCGCGGTCTGCCCCCCTATTCTGTAACTTGTTTTAAGCTCACCTTAACGCTCACTCACAATTATACCTTGACACCGCGATGCGTATTAGTTAAGCGTAGGTAGAGGCCTAGTTTCGTAACGGGTGACCGGCGGGGTGAGCCGCATTAACGCGTAGCGAATAACAGCCCTGTTCGCGGTGCCGTAAAGTTGACGTTTGGCAACAATCATTGTAATAACGTTCCTTCTCCATAACTTCAACAAAGCAGTCGGAAAGTTATGCAAAATCTAGTATATATATTGGAGCAGTCGCCGCTGTCCGCCAGAGGTGATAAATGCGAGCCTATCAATCTATTCGTCTACCCTTAATTCTCGGCCGCGGAAGCCCATTAATATTGAAAGAGTTCATTTCGGCTTAGTCACGGGCTTACTCATAGTTTTTTGCCCAAAGGAAGAATTTGAAGTATAGACTTATAGTGCTGAATAACTTTAGTAGAAATATAGTGCTGAATAACTTTAGTAATACCTACCTAGCAGCTACTTAACAATATCTAAGACTAGAAGATGCTCTGATATTTTCTTGTTTGAGGTATTTTATTTTATGGCATTGCGATAGATTTTTCATTATATACCTACCTACTCGTATTCATAACATACATACATACAATCACGCCTTTATCCCTAAAAGGGGTAGGCAGAGCACATGAAACTTGTGTTTCAGTGCCACTTTTAGCATAAATGTGGGTATAACAGATCGACAAAATGTGATATCGAAGTGATAGGTTGCTAGCCCATCGCCCCCAACACACTTCAACCCTGTTCCCTTAGTGGTCTTCCCGTGGTGTTGTATTCATAACAGCCGTGTAATATTGAGAATAGAATACCTACTTGTAGAACTATCTCTAGAATGGCTATCTATACCTACGCAATAAATTCGGTGACTCTTAACTTTGCACAGTAGTTGTACGGAGATATTTAGTATACCTATATATCATTCATGTATACCTACATACTTATTTTGTTAGAAAATAATGAATCCTCATAATTACTCATAAATGTGCCCCGGACGCGTCAGTCAGTTCGCGATAAACTCTAGCTTGATATTATTTCAGTTTTAATACAATATCCTACCTATTGGGTCTCATGCTCAATCCGTACTTAATTCGTAAGAAACAAATAATATGCGGTGCTTTGCGTATCTTATTATATCTTATGTATTTTAAATTGATTTGATTTTTTCAAAACTGTGTCGTCGATGAACGAATTAGGTAGGTACTAGGTAGTCAAAGCTTTAGTCCTCTAAATCTATATTGGTAGGGTAGATAAACGGCAGAGTTAGAGGTAGAATTAGATCGACATTTTACTCTTCAATAGTTTGAAAAACACTAAGTAAGCATGTTCCGCAAGGTATTAACACGAGCCGATGATTATGATGATGAGGTATTAACACATTAAACACTGAATGTGTATGTTCTAACACACATTTTTTTTTACCTGGAAAAGATGGGCCGTGTTTCATATAAATATATTAGCTGATTGTAGGAATATTGCGAGTAATATTTTTTTTAAGAAACAGTGTCCAGAATCCAGATGTCTCGTGAACACATTTATCATGGTCAAAAGTGTCTATGACAAAAGGATATCTACCTAAACCCTAACTTCAGTCACCCTGAGACCACTAAACTCGTGTCACACAAAAATGAATTTCAAAAAATCTGTAAATCGCTTGCACTAATGCTTAAAATCACCTTTGTTGCGAAAAGAGGTCAAGTTGACCTTACTTGTTATCGCTCTCTGTCAATAATACTGACGATTTGTCGGCTCATGTTAATAATCTTAAATGATGGTTAACGCCTGCCCAACACTTTGTAATTTTCCAAAGACTGTGAATAACTTTTTTATGATTTTTATTGGAGGGGGTCCGAAAGGTTTATGATTGCGGGTGTTGGAGGCTTGGTGGGTATGCGTGAAACAAATAAAATAAATGGCTAGCGTATGAGTCAGACGGTACCGGAGTAGTTATTTGCATGTTCGTCTAGAAACCGTGTGGCCTCTATAGGCTTTTTGGCACGAGCCAGGATGACGGATGAGTTGTCATCAGTGGTCCTCTGGGGACGCGCGTGGGCGGTGTGATGACAGCCAAAATCTGCACTTTCCTCCGACTTTCTCTCGGAGGTGCGAAAGGTGTACTGGGGGCTCGATGGTTATTCGGTAGCTGGCGCCGCATAAGTGTACGCGCTCTAATCGCGCGGCAACAACGCTCGGGTCGATTCGCGCGCGGTGTATCGCTCCTCAGATATTCAAAGCACCTGCATGCCGCTTCCGAGTGTCAGTTTATAAAGTGGTGCGACGGAGTGGAAGGTCAGTCGGCGAGTGGAGTGCAATGTTAGTGCAGACTGCACTGCAGAGCCATGGCGACGATAGTGCATATAGTGACCGCGCTGCTGCTCGTGCTACGGCTGGGCGCCGGCGCTGCGTCTGCGCTTTTCCCTGTGAGTCGCTCTAAGGCGGGCGGATATATACTACTAAATACTTATTGAAAGAAAGAAAGAAACAAAGAAAATAGTATCATATTGCTTACTTACAAGAATATTTTGTTAGGTTGGCTGTTTGTTTTTTTACTTTATGTGTGGTGTGATTCGTGTCTGATGAATAGGTAATGTGTTCCCGCGGCACCAGTACGTATATGCTAATATCAATTAATATAATTTTATGTAGGTATCTAAAGAAACGAAGCCAAATTGTATTTATAAAATTCATAAGTCTTAAATAATGAATCCTATAATTAATATTTTTCAATATAAAACGCTTTGCGTTGTAACTTTAAAAACGTCTGCTTATTTCAGAGGGGTAATCTGTGTAATCACGTAACGTTCCGAACACGCGTCAGGACAATCCAACAGTCATTTTTAACCGACTTCAAAAAAGGAGGAGGTTATATGTTCCACTGTATGTATTTTTTTTTGTTTTTTTTTTATTTGTTCGCCGATTTCTCCGTCAATTGTGGACCGATTTCCAATATTCTTTTTTTATTCGAAAGAGTATACTTCCAAGGTGGTCCCATTGTCACCAAATCAGGATCTGATGATGGAACCCCAGGGAAATTGAGGGCAACCCTCATATTTTATAGGCATGCATGTAGTGATTTCGGTATTTTCTATTATAATTCGTGTATTTACCTTCGGAAATCGCAATTTTGGTGAAATGGAACTGATGATGAAGATGACTTATGGAACTCCTCAAAGATGTAAGTTCGTCAAAGATTCTGACATAATTCCGTTGAAGTAGCAACTCATGAAGTGGTAATTGAGATCCTTTAGGAATCGACGGAACTCCTCAAATATTATCAGCCCACAGATAGCGACTCTCGGAAAGCAGTGCATGTGGTAAATTGGAAAGGAAATGTGGAAATGTTCATGTACCTATGTGGCTTGGCGAAGTACTGAATTGAGGTCGGTTTAATTTAAACATTGTTTTAAAAGTAAATTATTTCATATAAAATTTGACATTTAGATCTTCCTAACGCGCGTACAAAGCGTTACGTGATCGACCTGCGTGTTTGTGCAGGAAGGGTCGGGGCGACCACTGGTTTTTTAGGGTTCCGTAGCCAAAAAAACCGAACCCTTATGGATTCGTCATGTCTGTCTGTCTGTCCGTCCGTAAGTCACAGCCACTTTTTTCCGAAACTATAAGAACTATAGTGTTGAAACTTGGTAAGTAGATGTATTCTGTGAACCGCATAACGCTTTTCAACAAAAATAGAAAAAAAAACAATAAATTTTAGACATACAAATAATTTTGGGGGCATACTTAGTTAGAATTAGAACTGAAAGTCAAATTTTTTTTTCATCCAATTTATACGTGTATCCCATCTATGGATAGGTCTTCAAAAATGATAGTAAGGTTTATAATAATTTTTTTCTCTAAACTGAATAGTTTGCGCGAGAGACACATCCAAAGTGGTAAAATGTGTCTCAATGTAACTTCTAAAATAAGATAATGATAAAACTAAAAAAAATATATGACGTACATTACCATGCAAACTTCCACCGAAAATTGCTTTGAACGAGATCTAGTAAGTAGTTTTTTTTAATACGTCATAAATCGTAAACCGCAATTTATTTTACGGAACCCTTCATGGGCGAGTCCGACTCGCACTTGGCCGCTTTTTTTACAGAAATTTGGCCGTCACAAAATATTCCAATAAAAATTAAACAGAGTTCTTGCAATGTACGTATGTTTATGCAAGTAAGTTAATTGTCCGTTTCAAATATTGTAAAAAGTTATATTGCTGGTATGGTTTGAGGTGAAATTGGGCGTATTTATGTAGGTAAGGTCGGTGATGATAACGCAAGGTAGCCTCTTTAGAATCACCCTGATGTTGATGTGCAAAAAAGCAAAGTAGATAAATACCTAGAAAATTATAAAAACCGCCTTATATACACTCTCTGTAGGTATATGTATATTTTAAAGAAGCCTCTGTCTCAAAAATGTAATTCTTGGTAGAAACTTATTGTGGTACGGAATAGGTACTTCGTGTAGGTACGAGCACGAGTTCAACTTGCACTGGGCCAATAATTCAGGCGCCCGGTAAAGGACCTCTTATATTGTTGACGTGTCATCTATTACCTAACTACATAGATTTGGCTTTAGTATAAAAACTCTATATTTACACATTATATACAGGTACCTACCTAATGAGTTTGTAAGTTTGTGTGTAGCAAGCAGGTAACCTCCGGAATCAATCATGCGATTCCAAAAAATCTTTCATCAGCATAAATTTTTATTTAATGGCAGAATACTATTGATTCTTAACATATTATGACATTATTGATATATCTTTTGTTGTATGTATGTAGGTATGTATATTTATATGTTGTTAATTTAGGTACAGTCGCCATCACATACATAGGTACACCATAGGTGTTCAAAAATATCGGCACATGCACCCTAATGCCTTGAGAATAGAAGTGTGTTCCGATGTTTGTGACGTGCTTGTTTGCTCCGATGTATGTGATGGCGACTGTACCTAGATGTGTATTCTATATTGATAAGATGTGATATTTCATCAACGCATTAGTTTCTAGCACCAGCTACTAGGTACTTAGTTTTACTATTCTTTTCTCCACTACCCAAAGGTTGTGTGGAAGAGAACGCCCTTTAGCGATAAGACCACCTGTTGTTTTACCTCTACTGTACGAGTAAAGAGTACAGTCGCCATCACATACGTCGGTACACTATAGGTGTTCAAAAATATCGGCACATGCACCCTAATGCCTTGAAAATAGAGGTGTGTTCCGATGTTTGTGACGTGCTTGTTTGCTCCGATGTATGTGATGGCGACTGTAGGTACCTATTTGTATTGTATTGCATACTTATGGAATTAATTTTCGTGACGGGCGGGCGTATGGTTAGGTATATTTTATCCGGCGGCTTCGCCTGGGTTCTTTGTAATACGAGTATGCGTTCGTTAGCTCGTATTTAATATAAAAACAAATACTTACGGAAAGTTATCAAACATGTCCCGAAGCCGGAGGTCCCGGGTTCGAATCCCGGTAAGGACATTTATTTGTGTGATGAGCATGAATATTTGTTCCCGAGTCATGGTTGTTTTCTATGTATTTAAGTATTTATTTATCTAAATAAGTATGTATATCGTCGTCTAGTACCCATAGTACAAGCTTTGCTTAGTTTGGGACTAGGTCGATTTGTGTAAGATTGTCCCCAAATATTTATTTATTTATTTATGTCTCTAACTCAAACTAGAAAAGATACAGGCGGCGTTTTACAAGTGTTGGCGGTGGTGCAATACATATGAGTACCTACCTAAGTATAACTATACCTCATCCATTGTTACGGCTGCTTTAAGTAAGTAAATAAATATCGGCGGACCTACTTCTCTCAAAATGTTGTAGAGCTAGGGTCAACTGAATCCTGCAACTATGACCGTGAATAACTTTATTTGCTTTACTGTATTTACTACTTCACAACTAAAGTAAATAATAAAGTTCCCAAATATCAGAAATCCTTTTCAAGAGTTCTCGATAGCGGCCTCGTTGACGATATTTATTGGTTCTATTTGCCTGTAGGTAAGTACCAATTTATTACGCGGCTTGCAAAAGTGGATCATTTTGTGGAGACCCCAATGAACGACACGTAACGCAATGACATAAAAGCAATAAAATTCATCGCTATCCGAAATAAGTAGCAGGCACGTCCGTAACCATAACATTCCTAGGTAACGTTATGCAATACTAATTCGTGCGGGGTGAAAGGGGTAAATATGTTGCAAAACACTTTCGCAGAATTGGTTCAAAAGCAAGTTACATAACGTAATTGAGTTCAGCCGATTCGGCGCGGCATCACGTACGGTACGCAGCGCTAACGTCACGTAGAGTTTTTCAATTTGTCGATGATTCACGACACGGTGAGCTTTAGAGGCGCGCGCGCCGGCCAGCGCGGATCTCGCGCGATCGCGATCTATGGATCACTTTCATTATCCAATCAGCATCACACTCAAACGTAACAATTGAATTTCGAAATTGAAGTAATAGCTTTGAAGTTTGGCGATTGCGTCGCACTTGTGGAGGCTGATAATTCACTGGAATGCCATTGTCTAGCTTTAAAGAAAAATAAAAACAAATAGTTTTACTTTCCCCTTTACTTCGCTCACATCCGCTAATGTCGAACCTACACTTAGTTGACTCACGTGGTGTCGATTTCGGTTTCACTAACCTCCATCAGTTTGACTGACTTGCCGAGTCTATTTTACTCGGTAATAAACCGAATGAACAACTCAAAATTATCAGTCAATTAGAAATGCGGCTCATCAATCATAAGACCTTGGTTTTTTTTATATTTGGTTGTCAGCAGAAGAAAGTTACGTCTCGTGTTAAGAAGTCATTAAACATTTGTTTGGTAAACACGCGTGTGGTGAGAGAAACAAGAGTAAATAAGCTCCTGGCGCCGCCACTAGTTGGGCCTCAATTGTCTTTTACCGAAGGATTAGGTACTTATTAATTGATTATGATGTGAAGAAGCGTTGGAACAGGACGGGGGCGGGCGGGAGCCGGCGGCGGCGCCCGGGGTCCGCGGCCCGCGTCGCGACGCCTTGTCACCGGCCCGACCCCGATTGCGGTCGCATTTATCAATGCCTTGTTGACTCTACTTTGACGCGTTCTTGATACCTACATCGATTGCATTGTTAAGCAAATACTCGGAATTATAATATTGGACTCCACAAATAAAATCGGCGGTTGAAAGTGAGTGAGCAAAATCATCTCATTGATAATCTGTTCTTAGATTTCTATCTACCTAAGAACAGATTACTTATCAATGAGATGAGTTGGCTTTGGATTATCTCTATAATCTAACGTGTTAACATTTAAGAAAGTAACTCTAGTGTCACCCCTACATCTACAATTCGAATTTTCGTAATAATGCGAATCACGTACCGTTTATTGACCCGGCGAGATCGTCGGCGTACTTAGTCTTCACAGAAATAATACAAATGCTAACAAAGAGTCTCGTCGCGTCGCACATGTTAATATTGAACATGCCTAGTCTGTAGTTAAGTTACCAATTCATAAGTAAACACGAGTCGAACGACGGCATTGTAATATTAGGTACCCGCGAAACGTTATACTCGAGGTTTCTTAATGGAAACCACGGTTAATCCAATAAAGCACGCATCTCCATAATATCGTAATATCATTTCACTTCATTGTGTTGTTATGCCATTTTGGTTGTAATGATATCAAAATCAAAGTGATTGAATTTCTCATGATGAAATATATTTCGGCGCTACCTGACCTTAGTGCATGTTACCTATGTGATGTATTCTATACTATTAAACGATCAACATTTTTATATTTATTTGGTTGTATAGGTATAAAAGGGTTCTTGAATACGGCCCAAACGATATGTGATTTGCCATAGGAAAGAAGATGATGATGGATGGAAGATGGATAAGTGACCTAACTTCCCCAAAATACGAAAAACGAGCTCGGTCTCACAGGTTCTTCGATCGATCCTAAGTTAGACAATATCAATTTCGTTTACTTTAACGAACTGCTCGGTAAACGATTCGACTAAGATTTTGTAATTTGTGCAGCAAAAAATCAGAAAGTAAAAGAAACAGGGGACTCTACATAAACTATAAGGTAGGTGCATAAGGTGCACCATCAGCGAGGTGACATCGCAGTTATGGTTTTGAAGTATATAGTTACTTACTTCAAATTTCGTTAGCACATGCGTTTATGATCACAAAACAAACGTGCATTTAAGTTTTTATACTCAAGCGTGCTGCCATTTTGTAAAAAAAATACAGTTTGCTGTGTCGTGTTAAAATATTTCCCGTTTTATTATTTCCAACTTTACATATCATCCAAAATTTTAAAAAATAACGCAAATTTTGTCAGTATTTTTAGTGAAATTAGGTGTTTAAAATTATAGGAAAATACTATTATTTAAAATTTATTTACGTACGTGATTTATTTTTGGGCATTTTTAAAAATTCGTGGGGCGCCGCTTGCAAGAGAGAGGTCTCGATCCCCGCTTTGGGTCATTTTTAGTGCAAAGGTTAGCCCTAGCTGTTCAGCGCGGCAACGGCAATGCGGCTAGTGTGATGGGCACCTTTGCGCCTGGAGTGACCCGGGGCGGGTTATTCGACACTTAATTATCAATGTTGCTGTTTTTATTATTTAATTTTAGTTTTAGGTATTGTATTGTTTTCTTCCTTGGTAAAAGTGATATTAGTAATCTCCACTTATAATAAATCTCTAAATTAAAAAAAGAATCAGCCAGTTTGAAACTAAGCTTTGCGCGGTTCGAATGTTCTCAGCATCCCATGAACGGAAAAATATGAAACATTTTATATAGGTACATTATTATTCTAGCTGCAACTTAGGATAGTTTTTATCCGACTGCGACAGTTAATTAATTTTCCGAAATATACGACTTCATTTAATTTTTCATTTATTTTTATTGAAATCAAACGCTGCTCCAACTGTCAGCTATAAGAACCGTCAAATTTTCGTCAAAATGGCGGAATTGCTTTGCCTTTCACTTATTAATAATTTAAATCCCGTGTACGATAGACCTTTACGAGACAAATGCTAAAATATAAACCATAAAAAAATATTCGATTCTGATATGAGAACTTATATGCGCAAATGTCGTTTTATGTCGTAATTTCAATAAATGAAATCAACAAATTTGAACAATATAATTAACACGAATTTGTTTTTTTTGAATGACAATGGCACGCGCTCGGCGCATTCAGCCAAAGTACCTGCGGCGCTACCACGTAAACCGATACTCAATGTTCATATATTTGCATCCCTGTCACTCGAGTATGGTTAGTGCGATAGAGATAGAGATACCCGAATATTTTCGAATTCCGAAGTTCGTGGTTATAGCTCAGGAATCGAAAATATGGTAAATAATCATAATGTATTTTCTCGAAAAATAATTTAAAATAAATATAGTCAAATGGAGAAAAAAACAAAGCAAGAGGTTATATAGGTAATGATTAAGTTATAAGAGTCCAAAGTTTTAAGAGGGGGTATGTTCTGTCCCTTTTCCGCAAAACGCACCTTCATATGAAACGATTGTTTTTTACTATGACGCTCGAGTATATTGACGTCACAGTCCCTCATCGTTTTCTCACTCTAACAAGCGACATTAAAACGGATGTAGCTTCATAATTTTTTGAGATATTTGAATGGGAGTTTCATTATCTTCTATCTATTTATCTCCACTTATAATAAATCTCTAAATTAAAAAAAGAATCAGCCAGTTTGAAACTAAGCTTTGCGCGGTTCGAATGTTCTCAGCATCCCATGAACGGAAAAATATGAAACATTTTATATAGGTACATTATTATTCTAGCTGCAACTTAGGATAGTTTTTATCCGACTGCGACAGTTAATTAATTTTCCGAAATATACGACTTCATTTAATTTTTCATTTATTTTTATTGAAATCAAACGCTGCTCCAACTGTCAGCTATAAGAACCGTCAAATTTTCGTCAAAATGGCGGAATTGCTTTGCCTTTCACTTATTAATAATTTAAATCCCGTCTACGATAGACCTTTACGAGACAAATGCTAAAATATAAACCATAAAAAAATATTCGATTCTGATATCAGAACTTATATGCGCAAATGTCGTTTTATGTCGTAATTTCAATAAATGAAATCAACAAATTTGAACAATATAATTAACACGAATTTGTTTTTTTTGAATGACAATGGCACGCGCTCGGCGCATTCAGCCAAAGTACCTGCGGCGCTACCACGAAAACAGATACTCAATGTTCATATATTTGCATCCCTGTCACTCGAGTATGGTTAGTGCGATAGAGATAGAGATACCCGAATATTTTCGAATTCCGAAGTTCGTGGTTATAGCTCAGGAATCGAAAATATGGTAAATAATCATAATGTATTTTCTCGAAAAATAATTTAAAATAAATATAGTCAAATGGAGAAAAAAACAAAGCAAGAGGTTATATAGGTAATGATCTAATGATTAAGTTATATGAGTCCAAAGTTTTAAGAGGGGGTATGTTCTGTCCCTTTTCCGCAAAACGCACCTTCATATGAAACGATTGTTTTTTACTATGACGCTCGAGTATATTGACGTCACAGTCCCTCGTCGTTTTCTCACTCTAACAAGCGACATTAAAACGGATGTAGCTTAATAATTTTTTGAGATATTTGAATGGGAGTTTCATTATCTTCTATCTATTTATACATAATAAATGCCTATGTCCTGACTGACTTATTCACTCAATCACTCACTCACTCACTCATCAACGCACAGCCGAAACTACTAATCTTAGAGAGTTGATTTTTGCACAGTATGTTGCTTTTATAACGTGGGCTAGGGATAAAAAGGGATTTTTGAAAATTCTACCCCTAAGGGGGTAAAATGGGGGTGCAAAGTTTGTATGGGAGAATCTTTTTTTTTTGAGCTATAGACTTAAACTTTGTAGAAAAATTAGTTATTAGAATACAAATGAAACACTTTCAGCTTTTTGGAAAATTCCACCCCTACGGGGGTAAAATAGGGGTGCAAGGTTTGTATGGGGGAAACATTTTTTTTTAAATAGAGACTTAAAACTTTGTAAAAAGATCAGTCATTAGAATACAAATAAAGAACTTTCAGGGTTTTAGAAAATTCTACCCCTAAAGGGGTAAAATAGAGTGCAAAGTTTGTATGGGAAAAACTACTTTTTTTTAAATAGAGACTTAAAACTTTGTAGAGAAATTATTCATTAGAATACAAGTAAAGTACCTAGATTCAGTGTTTTAAAAAAATCTACCCCTAAGGGGGTAAAATATGGGTGCAAATTTTGTATGGGGCATAAATATTTTTTTTAAATAGAGACTTAAAACTTTGTAGAAAGATTAGTCATCAGAATACAAATTAAGTACTTTCAGCGTTTTAGAAAATTCTACCCCTAAAAATAGGGGGCTAAAATAGGGGTGCAAATTTTGTATGGGGGAAACTATTTTTTTTAGCTAGAGTCCTAAAACTTTGTAGAAAGATTATTTAAATACAAAGAAAGTACTTTCAGCGTTTTGGAAAATTTCACCCCTAAGGGGGTAAAATAGGGTGCAAAGTTTGTATGGGAAAAACATATTTTTTTTTAATAGAGACTTAAAATTTTGACAAAAAATTACTTATTAGAACATGAAAAATACTACATTCGGCGTTTTACAAAAATCATTCCCTAAAGGGGTTAAAAAAGGGTGCAAGGTTTGTATGGGGAACACTTTTTCTGAGCTAGACACTTAAAACTTTGTAGAAAGATTACTTATAAAAAAACAAAAAAAAAGACTTTCAGCGTTTTGAAAAAATCTATCCCTAAGGGGGATAAAAAGGGGTGCAAAGTTTTTATCAGGGAGAGTTTATGTTTTTGAGTTAGAGACTTGAAACTTTGTAGAAAGATTACTTATTAAAATACAAAAAAAGAACACAAATCGTTTTAGAAAATTCCACCCCTAATAGGGTTAAAAAGGAGAGCAAGCTTTGCATGGGCAACACTTTTTTTTGAGTTAGACTTAAAACTTTGCAAAAAGATTACTTATTAGAATACTAAAAACTGGACTTCAAGGAGGGAAGCCACATTTGGTATACAGATGGATCAAAAAAAGGTGATGATGTTGGATGTGGTATCTACGGTGAGAGGCCAAAGTTCAAAGCTAGCGTCAGCATGGGGAAGGAGGCCTCAATCTTTCAGGCTGAACTCTTCGCATTAAATAAATGCGTGGAGATAAATCTTGAAAGAAACCTAAGGAACCAACATATCTACATCAACTCGGACAGCCAAGCTGCTCTGCTGGCACTAGAATCACTAGAGTCCTACTCTAAACTAGTCCAGAATTGTAAAAATAATCTAAACACCCTGGCGAACTCCAACAAAGTCATACTTAGATGGGTACCAGGGCACTCCGACATTGTAGGAAACGAAAGAGCAGATGAACTTGCAAGGCAGGGCGCAGACACGGCCCTAGTCGGCCCGGAACCGTTCTGTGGCATCACAAAACGGAAAGCATATTCTCTGCTAAACAACGCGGAAAAATCAGAGGCAATCAAGCTGTGGAAGTTCACCAAAGGACAAAAACAAGCTAAAGCCCTGATCGAAGGGTTCAATAGTAAGCTGTCTAAAGAGTTATTACAATTCAAAAGGCACAAAACCTGCGCAGTGACAAGAATCCTGACAGGACATTGCAAATTGAACAAACACCTGTTTCAAATGGGTATGAAGCAGGACACAACTTGCAGGTTCTGCCAGGAGACAGAGGAGACTGCAATGCACATTCTCTGCTCCTGCGGACCACTCATGCATAAAAGAAGTACCTACCTAGGGCGGCACATAATGCACCCACAAGAAGTACAACATATCACCGCCCAAAGAATCTGGAATTTCCTGGAGGCAACGGGACTTAACGGTGAACTCTAAAACAAGGGCTGCCACAATAGATCACTTGCTGGTCGAAGCGGCATATTAAGGCCCACAAAAAAAAAAAAAAAATACTAAAAAAGAACTTTCAGCGTTTTAGAAAACTCCATCCCTAAGGGGATCCTTAAGATCCTTAAGAAGGGTAGCCAGTGTTGTGTGGGAAAAACTTTTTTTTTTACTAGACTTAAAACTATTCAAAATGTTACTTATTAAAATTAATAATAAAGTACTTTCAGAGTTTTAGAAAATTCCACCCCTAAGGGGGTTAAGAAAGCTTTGTATGGGCAACACTTTTTTTGAGCTAGAGACTTAAAAGTTTACGAAAAAAGTTCTTTCAGCGATTAGAAAAATTCAACCTCTAAGGGGGTTTAAAAGGGGGTTCAAATTTTAAATGGCGAGCAATAAAATTTTAAAGTGTGAGTAAGAAATTTTTAACTTCGGTCTTATTCTGTACGTTAAAAGACTACAAAACTGATTTCAGAGTTTTTCCAAATTCATCCCCTAAGAGTGTTAAAATTGGTTCAAAGTTTGAGTATTTCAAGGCATTTTTAAAGTATGAGATTTTTAACTTTGGTTTTAGACTGTTTGTTCACAAACTAGAAAATGAACATCAACTTTTTTTTTAATTATCCCCTAAAAGAGGGTTCAAATTTTGTATTGAGAGAAATCATTTTCTAAGACGATAAAAAGTTCTACGCGGACGAAGTCGCGGGCAACAGCTAGTTATAAATAAAAATTAGCGTGAGTTGTTAAATAAAAATTAACTCAGTGTCAGTTTTGTAACGAAAGTTAAGCATACAAATGATGTCAAACTGAACTTTTTTCGCATTTAAATAAGGTCTATTTGCATATGATTTATATATTGAAAAGAAAAAGTAAATTTTTATACAAACTAAATACTTAATTGTCGTTACAAAACTGACACTGAGTTAATTTTTGTTTAACAAATTATGCTAATTGGTTGCACGAATTATTGAAAATGCCCTTTTACGAAACTTAATTGAACTGAAGTAAAAGTCCCCTAATAATGCCCACTGTTATATATCCTTAACTAAAAGTATACGTCAAAAAAATAATGTTAGAATAAAGAACCGATTTATAAATATCATGATACAGGCTGATACAAAGAATCTCACACATGTGTTTTTTTCTAATTTGAAAAGTTATTGTAATTATATAGCAATTTTTCATTTTCATACTCCTAAGATGGCCCCACAGATATAATTTTGGAATAGTTTGCGACTAGTTCTAGACGATAGTAATGTTGAAACATTGATTAAACGATTGTGTTAAATAATTTGTAACGGGCCTATTTATAGGCGACCGGGTGCCTAAGATGACTAGCAACATTTTTTTTAAATCAGCTTTTTTCTGTTCTAACGCAAATAACATTAAAGTTTTTTTTAATATTTCGTTTGTTAAATAAATCATTAGTTATGAATGGCTTTTTTTTATTAATCACTAGCGACCCGCCCCGGCTTCGCACGGGTTTATATGTATAATACATGCATGTATTATACCTACATATAAACCTTCCTCTTGAATAACTATCTATTAAAAAAACCGGCCATGAGCGTGTCGGGCCACGCTCAGTGTAGGGTTCCGTAGTTTTTCGTCCGTCACAGTACACTCGTACTGTGACGGTAAGTGTGTGAAATTATTTTGTATTTTTTTTTCAAAAACTGTTCAACCTATCAAGTTCAAAATAATTTTCATAGAAACTTTTTATAAAGTTCTACTTTTGAGATTTTTTTCATATTTTTAAAACTTATGGTTTAAAAGTTAGAGGGGGGGGACACATTTTTTTAACTTCTGGAGTGATTATCTCCGAAAATATTAACATTATCAAAAAATGATTTATGCAAACCCCTATTCATTTTTAAATACCTATCCAATAATATATCACACGTTAGGGTTGAAATGAAAAAAAAAACACTCCCCACGTTACGTATAGAAGAGGTACACTAATAAAAAAAAGCGGCCAAGTGCGAGTCGGACTCGCACATGAAGGGTTCCGTGAAATAAATTGCAGTTTACGATTTATGACGTATTAAAAAAAAACTACTTACTAGATCTCGTTCAAACCAATTTTCGGTGGAAGTTTACATAGTAAAATGTACATCATATATTTTTTTTAGTTTTATCATTCTCTTATTTTAGAAGTTACAGGGGGGGGGACACACACATTTTACCACTTTGGAAGTGTCTCTCGCGCAAACTATTCAGTTTAGAAAAAAATGATATTAGAAACCTCAATATCATTTTTGAAGACCTATCCATAGATGGGTTTGATAAAACATTTTTTTTTGATTTTCAGTTCTGAGTATGGGGACCCCTAAAACTTAATGTTTTTTTTGATTTTTGTGTGAAAATCTTAATGTGGTTCACAGAATACATCTACTTACCAAGTTTCAACAGTATAGCTCTTATAGTTTCGGAAAAAAGTGGCTGTGACATACGGACGGACAGACAGACAGACAGACAGACAGACAGACGGACAGACATGACGAATCTATAAGGGTTCCTTTTTTTGCCATTTGGCTACGGAACCCTAAAAACACTTTTTATTTTACTACTTTGAGGCGTGACTGATATACATATTAGTACTAAATTTCAGCTTTCTAGTGCTAACGGTTACTGAGATTATCAGCGGACGGACGGACAGACAAAGCGAAACTATAAGTGTTCCTAGTTGACTACGGAACCCTAAAAAACCGCATCAAAATCCGTTGCGTAGTTTTAAAGTTCTAAGCATACATAGGGACAGACAGACAGACAGCGGGAAGCGACTTTGTTTTATACTATGTAGTGAAGTGATACTGTAATTATTTTACAAGGGTTTCAAAATAAGGTGGCTTATTAGGCGACGGTACCTTATTGTGTGTTAGAAGTAGGCAGGCCAATTTAATTATCGTCTTTTACGATACAAATGTAAAAGGCAGAATCTGACTGATTTATATCAGTAAACTATACTGTGGCTTAACTATGTAGTTGGCGCGAGATAAAACTGTCAATGCATGTGTGTAAACTCTCTGGATTTTTGTATGGGGTTATTTGAAGTCACAAATCTATACCAAGAAGTCCACAACCACCTGTGCAATGAAGGAGGACATCAAAACACTGCATCAAAGATAATCAGAAACTATAGTATGAAAAATCAAAGAGTCGTTGTTTTTTTTTCACAAAACTGTGCGTGCATACGCGCCAGCACAGCCTGGAAGGCTATTTATCCTATGTGTGACACCATACATATACTTATACTGTGTAACATAGTGGTACATAATTTTAAGTTCTTTGACCATCCATATACCTATGTTTACAAATAAATGATTTTGAATTTTTGAATTTTGAATTTTGTACTTTATGACTCAAAAAACAAATTTACTAAAAAAACTTATTTCCCCCTAAATCACCGTGTAGGTAGCGTATCTTAGGTATATCTTGACTTCGTGATTTGCAACTATGCGTAAGTAAAGTTACACATATGTAGTTCTGGTGTTGAGTTCTTTCGTCTGAGGTGAGGTGTCGGTAAGCGTTGAGGTGACTGTAGGTGATAGGTATGTAGCAAGTGAACTTCCTCCCATTCACTAAACATTTTAGACTCCACTTCTAGAGATGTCAAGGTCGATTAATGAGTCGTTCAGCAACGAGGACGCTTCTTAAGAAATGCCCTTACCGATTTGCAGTAGGTATGTGGGTAAGGCCGTATATTTTGCCACTTAGTAACATATAGTAACTTAGATACTTCTATGTTACGGTTACGTAGAAGTACACTAAATTGCAGGAGTTGCATGCATCCTTACAACAATTCAACGTTACGTTACAATACAATCCACGAACGTAACATAGACGTTACTTAGATGTAACGTAGAAGCGAGACTTTTTAGGTTATAATTGAGTATAAATCGATAATTTGAGCTAAATTAGAAACAAAAACACACGTTGCGCGTGGTTTATGCACTTATGGATATTTTTATATGAAATACGTGTAAAAAAACGGTTATTTTACAATTAAAATAGTCCTACTTCACTTAAAAAAAACTACCAAACACATGCGCGGACTTTTCATCGACAACAAAATGGCGTCTTTCTTTTTATTGGTTCGCATAGATGTTGACATATATTAGATTGTAATCAATCGATTCCTTTTATTAGCCACCATCAATCGTAATCGGATATTATGACAATCGATTTGCTCTAGCCACATAACTCTTTACGTCATATTGAAACTGTCAAAAGTAATATAATGATACAGGCTGATATAAATAATCTCACGTACTCATGTGTTTTTATTTAAATAAAAGTGTCATTTAATCATTTCATCATCATTAAATTTGTCATTTTCATACCCCTAAGAAGGCCCACTGGGATATGTTCAAAATTGAATTGAATAGATTTAATTAAAACATGTATTATACGCAGTTCTAGACGATATTGTATAGTATTGACAAACATTGATTAAACGTACCTATATTTTAATTAATTTCAGCATTTTTTTATACGTTTTTTTTGTTATGACTTATGACGCAAAGAGCATCGGTTTTTTTTATCAATATTTTGCTTGTACATAGTTTATGCTACTGATACATAATGAGAGGCCTTAAAATACGAGCGTGGTTTTATAAAACGAGCGTCAGCGAGTTTCATAATAGGATCACACGAGTGTTTTAAGGCCTAATTATGTACAGTTGCATACACTACTTTATCTAAACACATATCATAAGTACTCTAAGATGGGTTCAGAAGCCGTAGGTAACAATGAAACTGAAAAAAAAGTTAAAAATAAGTGAAAAAAGAAATAAAAATGAAAAAAAGTTAAAAAAAGTTAGAAAAGGTAAAAAAATTAAAAAAAAGTTAGAAAAGCTAAAAAAAAGTGAAAAAAGTAAAAAAAGTGCAAAAAAAGTTAAAAAAAATTATAAAAAAGTGCAAAAAAGTGAAAAAATTAAAAAAGTGGAAAAAAGTTAAAAAAGGGAAAAAGGTAAAAAAAAATAAAGTGAAAAAAAATAAAAAAAAGGTAAAAGTAAAATTAATAAACATAATAAATTGACGTTTCGTATCGATAACTGTTTTAATATCTATAGATAGGTACTAGAATAGAGAACCACTTGAGTTTTGACAGCTGTTCCAAATTTAAACTCGTAACGATACCAAAATCTGTACTGTAATAACATTACAGTACAGATTTTACCTACTACCACAGTCCTACTGTCCAGCTAGCTTGTTCTAGACGGAACACTGTGCACAGACAAGAAAGTTGTCATAGTAAAACTGGTTGTAATAATGCTGGTCATTACCAACGGTTTCTGAACGCATTTTAGAACACTAATGATATGTGCGTAGATAATAGTATTTTATGCAACTGTTGTATAAGAAGGGTCTTAAAACGCGAGTGTCGTGGGTTATACACCGTTATCAGTTATACACCGTTACCGTTGCATACAATACTTTTTCTACGACAAATTTTAAATAAATAGCAGACTAGTTAAACTTTTCAGGCAGCAAGTTTTCTATTCGTACTTTTGCTACTCACGCAATTTCTTCAGGAGTGCAGTTATTAATTTCTTCAACCATTTTAAAAGGGACGTACACTTTTGTCTTCACACACACGAAACAAATCTTAATAGTTCAGGACTAATAGTTTATCATCTTTCGTCTTTTCATTTTGAAGTTTTTGAACTGTATTTTGGTGGGAAATCAGAAATGTGACACCTCTTGCTTATGTTGTTTGTTTTGTTTTTAATTTGTGTGCACTTGCCATCCGAACCAAACTGAATCCGGACCCGGACCGAATTCAAACTGTTTATTTTTATAAATAATACCAATAATTTAAAAAAAACATGTAATTTAACACACAATAGATGATGATTTTAGTAAATAATTGATAATATACAAATGTTAAATCGTAAATAAATACTTTCATTTCGAAATATTTGTTTATGAAGTTACTGCAATATAGCGGCCGATTTAGAAAAAGTTAAACAGTGATTTTATGAAAAATTTATGAACCAAAAAAGTACGCTAAACAGTACGTTTTTAAGCCATAGAGCATAGAGTTTTTCGACGACTTATTAGTGGTGTCATTGTATTTGAGCTACAGCCTATATAAATGACAGATAACGGTACAGGAGTAGAAAAAATAAATTATTAGTAGTATTAGAGTGGCTTTTCATTCTAAATCATACTGTAATTGCCTTACAAGACTTTGAAATTAATTAATTAATGATAATTAGGCGACGGCACCTTAGATGTAAAATGATGGCTCGAGTGAGCTCTGATGGCTCGAGTGAGGAAAAGTACCAACAGCATCCTGAAAATGATGGCTGGTAGGTTTGACTGTCCAATACTTCTGTATTGGATTGGGCAGGTCAAATCTACCTTGCAATATAGTAAGTAAGTGTATGTTCTGTGTATGTCAGTTTATGTTGTATGTTAAATTGTATGTAAGCTTTGTATTGTGTAATCTAACCTTATAATTAAAATGTAACTAACACCTCTTATATGGGTCGGTGAAGACCTGAAATAAAATATATTCATTCATTCATTCATTCAAAATATATTGTGTCTGTTTCAGGAGCTGCCGTCGTTGTCGGGGTGGCTGGGTGCGGAGCCCGTGCAGCCAAGCGACGTGCAGGTGGTGTACCTGCCGGCGCTGCTCCCGCGCGAGGCGCAGTCGGACGGGCAAGATGACGACGTTCCCGTGCCCTACAGCTTCGATGCCTTCGGTCGGTGAGTCTTCTTCTTTGTCCACTTCGCGTTGTCGGGGTGGCTGGGTGCGGAGCCCGTGCAGCCGAGCGACGTGCAGGTGGTGTACCTGCCGGCGCTGCTCCCGCGCGAGGCGCAGTCGGCCGGGCAAGATGACGACGTTCCCGTGCCCTACAGCTTCGATGCCTTCGGTCGGTGAGTCTTCTTCTTTGTCCACTTCCCGTTGTCGGGGTGGCTGGGCGCGGAGCCCGTGCAGCCGAGCGACGTGCAGGTGGTGTACCTGCCGGCGCTGCTCCCGCGCGAGGCGCAGTCGGCCGGGCAAGATGACGACGTTCCCGTGCCCTACAGCTTCGATGCCTTCGGTCGGTGAGTCTTCTTCTTTGTCCACTTCCCGTTGTCGGGGTGGCTGGGCGCGGAGCCCGTGCAGCCGAGCGACGTGCAGGTGGTGTACCTGCCGGCGCTGCTCCCGCGCGAGGCGCAGTCGGCCGGGCAAGATGACGACGTTCCCGTGCCCTACAGCTTCGATGCCTTCGGTCGGTGAGTCTTCTTCTTTGTCCACTTCCCGTTGTCGGGGTGGCTGGGCGCGGAGCCCGTGCAGCCGAGCGACGTGCAGGTGGTGTACGTGCCGGCGCTGCTCCCGCGCGAGGCGCAGTCGGCTAAACAGGATGACGACGTCCTCGTGATTTGAATTTTTCATACACGTGCGTTAGCCTTCTTTATACATTTTATAATCAGTGCAAATCTCAAATAAATAGCATGAGTAGTTCCTGAGATATGACAGATGGACAGACGGACAGAGTTGCATCATAAGTCATAATGGTTCCTTTTTTACCGTTTTGTTATGGAACCCTACAAAACCCATACTTGTAACAGAAAATGTCATCATCATCATCATATCAGCCGAAAGACGTCCAACTGCTGGACATATGCCTCCCCCAAAGAGTGCCACAATGACCGGTCCTGCCCCACCCGCATCTAGCGGACTCCCGCGACCTTGACCAGGTCATCAGTCGTCACCTTGTGGGGGGCCTACCCACGCCTCCCCTTCCGGTACGTGGTCGCCACTCGAGAACCTTTCCGCCCCAAAGGCCATCGGTTCTACGTGCAATGTGCCCCGCCCACTGCCACTTAAGTTTAGCGATTCGGAGCGCTATCGGTTACCTTGGTTCTGCTGCGGATAGCCTCATTTCTGATGCGATTACGCAGAGAAACTCCCAACAAAGCCATCTCCATTGCCCTTTGGGTGACTTTGAGCCTTCCTATGAGGCCCATTGTAAGCGGCCACGTTTCAGTGCCATATGCGTATATGTCATCACTGACAACACACACTGGTCAAAGACTCTCGTCTTGAGACACTGCGGAATATTGGATGAAAAGATGTGCCGTAGCTTCCCGAACGCTGCCCAGCCGAGTCGGATTCGACGATTGACCTCTTTCTTGAAGTTGGACCTACCTAACTGGACAGTCTGTCCTAGGTATACATAATCGTCTACAACTTCGAGCGTAAAGTGTCCGATTGTAATGGGAGTAGGTACTACAGGGGCATTTGACATGACCTTCGTCTTATCCATGTTCATTCTTAGACCAACTCGCTCGGAAGCTTTACTTAGCTTTATACGAAATGTCATCATCATCATCATATCAGCCGAAAGACGTCCACTGCTAGACATAGGCCTCCCCCAAAGAGTGCCAAAATGACCGGTCCTGCGCCACCCGCATCCATCGGACTCCCGCGACCTTTACCAGGTCATCAGTCCGCCTTGTGGGGGCCTACCCACGCCTCGCCTTCCGGTACGTGGTCGCCACTCGAGAACCTTTCCGCCCCAACGGCCATCGTGCATCGGTTCTACGTGCAATGTGCCCCGCCCACTGCCACTTAAGTTTAGCCATTCGGAGGGCTATATTGGTTACCTTGGTTCTGCTGCGGATAGCCTCGATACACGAAATGTATGACGGTATAATTAGGTTTGAAGGTAGGTAGGTTAGGTTAGGTAGTTAAAGAATGTGAAATAAAATGCTTCTGCCCAGGGACCGGAATCAGTTACTTACCCTAATCAGGGTTTCCCATAGGCTTATTTTAGAAGTTGTTTTTATAACCTTATCCATAATAGTAACCTTATGAAAGGTAACCTTACTGATAGGGGTAACCCTATTGTTATGGTAAGCATATCGGATGTGGTAACCGGTAACAATAAGTTAACGCTAAAAACCCTATCTCAATATTCTCAATACGGTTAACTTATGGTTTCCTTATGGTAACAAATTAATAGGGTTACCAAATCGATATGATGAAAAGGGGTTTTCCAGTCCTTGCTTCTGCCACGACTCGCTGGCCATTCTCTAGGTACCATGTAAGTACTAAACTGTTCCTAATTGATGTTGATATTGATGTTGTTAAGGCGACGTAGGTTCGTGGTTTTCTCTCCCTCTCACGGAGCATAAGCGCGAGCGAGATGGATGTTCGTGTTTGGAAGCGCAGTTATAATGTTTTTTAATTTTAATTTTTTGTGCGTTTTAATAATTAAAATTGCCAATTTTTAGAACCAATTTTAATATGTTTAGCTGTTGTGCATAATCTGTTATGATTTTTTAAAGTCTATTTTAGACCTATGTTCGTGATTTTTTCTATCGAGACAAAGTCAAAAACTCAGGATTCAAATAGCTGATTTCCCTCGAAAAAGGCCTCAAGATTGCTAATTAAATTTAAGGCAGCCATATTATAATCCAAACAAGAGCTACGATTTTATAAAAATCAGTTTTTGGAGCTCACGTCGCCTTAAGGGACGCCTGGCCGGAAACAGGCGGGCAGTCGACCGCTCGTCGCGGTCATTCAGCCCAATTACCTTAGGTTACTGTCCCGGTGGCATTCCCACATCAGACTCTTCAATTCTTCTCGTTTTCCTGCAGAACAGAAGGACATCTTTAAGGTCGACATCCCTCAATTCCCTCTCCTTTAGCATATCTTTACCGAATGTGTTAAACTGCGGTGCCGCGTACATAACACATTCCGCTAGTACATGCTTACTTGTTTCTTCCTGCCCACAGTGTGGGCAAGTAGCATCGTTCGTTGCTTATACCTATTATCTTTAAGTGTATATTCAGAGTATTGTGACCGGTTATGATACCAGACAGCAGTCTCAGATTGCGCTTACCCAGTTTCAGCAGATACCTGGTCCTTTTGTGATTAATGCCTCCTATCATCATCTTTGTCTGTCTGCATCCAGATGCTTCCCTCCATTCTCTTTCCCCATCCAGTTCTTTTAGCCTATCTATGACCCCCTTTGTAACATGAGCCGAGAAAGGAAGGACCGGTTCTGGGCCTTCAAACTCCCTTCCCGCACCCTCCCTGGCCAACTCATCTGCCCTCTCATTGCCCACTATTCCCTGATGTCCTGGCACCCACGCACCGTCACACCTGGGTTTTCTCCTATCTTATTAAGCTCTTCCTTATTGCATTCTTTCACTAAGGCGGATGTTACCGTTGCCTTTCGTAGTGCCTTCAATGCTGCCTGACTGTAACTGGAAGGGTAGGTTATATCACTACCCTTCCAGTCAGTTGCTTTGTATCTCTTATAATCTGAGCACACCTCGTTATCGCACGGAAAACGCTAGCATACCTCCCCAATGGGATGGATACTCTTTCACGCAGTTTAGGTATAACTATACCTGCCCCCGCTAGTCCTGATGATTTCTTTCTTGGTCCATCTGTGAAGCAGACCGTCATCGGGTGCACAACGTCTACCTTCCAGTTGTCTCTTTCACCTATGTGTATTCTATACTTCTTGTCAAATATCTCCTGCCTCTTTATAAGGTCGTTATTGGCTATCATACTGTTCCTAGTAGGCCGCCGTTCATGTTAAGTGTATTAATTATACCAATTATGTGCATACGTAGAACAATTCCCCATGAAACGTTTGGTTCTGCATGCGATGTATGCGGATATTTCGTCCCAGATGGCTCGGTCTGTCTACTCGATCTACGAGTATGAACACAGCCGGTATGGATGTGCTAACTGGCGAAATCTACGGGGAATCTCGATGTTTACTTAAAACGCGTGCCCGGGCATAGCTTAAGTAAATTATTTAAGTAAATACTTGAGATAAAATCTAGCGTTTCTTTTGCGAAAGGTTCACGTAGCCTAACTAATATCTATATCATGATAGTTCACGTTTTTTTTTCGCTTTCGTTGGGGCTTCATTCTTAGTCCACGGTTCTATTATTTCCAACAAGCGTGTTTACTAACATTACCTAAGGCCCTCATACCTACTTGAATGTAATATAAATAAATGTTTAATTTTATATATATATTTGTTATAAAAAATACGAAAAGATTGTTTTTTTTTTCTGTGATTTGTTGTTTGTCAACTTCGTTTCCTCCTATTCTCCTGAGCGCGCATAGGTAATGCAGAGTACGGAAAGTAAAGGTATTTTTATCTAAAAGTGTATAACTCGTGTAAAAAAAATGCAATTATGTAAAGATTTAATGCGAAAATATTTAGAAAAGCAAGACGGCAGTAGAAACTTGTAAGTAGGTATGTAATAATAATAATAATAAACCCGCGGGGGCAGCTTGTGGACCCGCGGGGGCAGCTTGTGGACCCGCGGGGGCAGCTAATAAACCCGCGGGGGCAGCTTGTGGCGAGCTGACGGTGAGTGGCGACACCGCGGACCCCTAACCTCCAGAGGGCCCGAGTGATCTGGCCCTCGCCTCTGTGCTTGCCTTAACCGGCCGGCCAGAGTGGAGTCGCAAGAGCGGAACCTATGCTCCAGGTTGGAAGTGTAAAATGTCATAACGCCGGCGGCCCTTGAACGGAATACCGGGATCTGGCGCACCGCAGACTCACCTCTCGACAACCTCACAGCCGCTCAGACGTGTTGCTCCATTGTCGCACTGTGCGTGCAACTGTTTTGTGGGGCCCACTTAGCGAGTTGGCGAGTCACCGCCTGCCTTTTTACAATTTTGAGACTGATTATCACGGCAGGTGTCCGCTAGTCTCTTCCCATAACCCATGTTCCAGTCCACTCACCATTCAACCAAATAACCCATGACCTTAGTTTCCATCGCAGTCACAGTGCTGCACTGCAATAGTCTTTACACCTGGCTGGGACCATCACCGGTTGTATCATGTTGTGCGGTCGGAGATGGTACCCGCCATGTGTATCCCTCGCTTTAGATTATTTTTGTTTTAAGGGGCCTCTGTGCTGTTGGCTTCGGCCCCACGCATGCCTTCCAAAGGTCCGGGACCCCATGGTCCCGAGATATGGAAAAAACATACAAATAATAATAATAATAATAAAATCTTTATTTCGGAATACAAAAGACTCCATAGTTGTTAGTAACATAAAAAAAACATACAAATTATATAAAACTAATAATAGTCTTGCCATTTCAACCAATGGATTTATTTTACCACGCAAGTGTGTGAAAAACGTCGTATGAAAGACGCGTGCCATGATCATTATCGCCTCGTGAAGTGCAAATAATGAATGATCAACATAGCACGATTGTATCAAAATGTCCTAGGTACTCCACGACGGTGACAAGCATACAGCCTGCCTGATGGTAATAGACACCGTACTTACCCGACTCCAGAGCAGCCGTGAGCGCGTTGATGAGTCTCTTTATTGATTTGCAGAGTTGTTGTGTTGTTAGCTAGAGATAATTATGTCTCTAGCGGTAAAACACAACAACTCTGCAAATCAATCTCTCACTCTCAAGTACAGCGCATAGGTACTCGGGAACTCCGGCGACATTACCTACTCACCATCACCAACAGGCACACAATATCCACATACCATCTACCTATGTAGTTGTGTTATGTGCGCTATTATGTATGTTGAACCTCCCCACTTTACTTTTTTACTTAAATACCTACCTAGGTGTTATATAGTTATATCTTATAACTTGTTACAGTGTCCCTACCTACCGATTAACGTCTAGTTATGTATATGATAATTGAGATGTAGATACTTAACTTGTACTTATTCAACCATCGACCTTATCATACGGTGTGAATACCTACGTCATCAGTGATAACTGATAACAGAGATTAAAACGTATGTACCTGCCTAATATGATTTAAACTAACATATAATGACGTCTTTACATTTCTTATAGAGCTACAAAAAAACACTCTGTTACTCTAAAAACAGAAATTTCGCGAAACCCCTAGTTTTTCGCCTAAATACGGATTTTGCTAACCTAAGCGCCTGGTAGGCTTATTTAGGCA
The DNA here is from genome assembly GCA_963854355.1 of Epinotia brunnichana. Classification (NCBI taxonomy): domain Eukaryota; kingdom Metazoa; phylum Arthropoda; class Insecta; order Lepidoptera; family Tortricidae; genus Epinotia; species Epinotia brunnichana. The sequence goes on from OY977938.1 coordinate 13,763,680, forward strand.
TAGGGTATATTGTGTCATATACCCTATGCTTAAATAAGCCTACCTTTCAAAAGCTACGCTCGTAATAAATTAAGTAGGTAGTGTAGGTACTTACATAGCTGAGTTTTCATTTAGAGATAAAGCGAGAAAAGTATTTCCTTGCCAAAGTCTCTATGTAATTAATAACAATAATTCACTTTAAAAACAAAGTTTAAACCGACTTCAATTCAGTACTTCGCCAAGTTCGCCAAGCCACATAGGTAAATGTAAATTTCCACATTTCCTTTCCAATTTACCACATGAACTGTTCGCCGAGAGGAAATGCGTTGATTATTACAGAAAAAAACCTATGTGTGGGCTGATAATATTTGAGGAGTTCCGTCGATTCCTCAAGGATCTCAGAATTAACACTTCAGTAGTTGCTACTTCAACGGAATCATGTCAGAATCTTTGACGTACTTTACATCTTTGAGTAGTTCCATTTAAGTCATCTGTGGTCTTCATCATCAGTTCCACTTCACCAGAATTGCGTATTCCACTGGTAAACACACGAGTTATAAATGTTATAATAGAAAATAAAGAAGTTAGTACACGCGAGCCTATAAAATTTGAGGGTTGCCCTCAATTTCCCTGGGATCCCATCATCAGATCCTGACTTGGTGACAATGGGACCACCTCAGGAGTATACTCTTTCAAATAAAAAAAGAATTTTTGAAATCGATCCACAATTGACGGAGAAATCGGCGAACATACATTCAAAAAAAATACATACAGTGGAACATATTAACCTCCTCCTTTTTTTAAAGTCGATTATTAAAAAAAAAATCACTAGTATGGAATGGATTTTTACATTAATATAAGACAGGTGCCGTCGCCTAATATGTAAAACAATCACCGTATAATATAAAGAAAAGCTGTTCATATGATAGCTAATGATTTATTTAATAAACAAAATATTTAAAAAAGACTAATGTGATTTGAGATAACAGAAAAAACCTATTTAATAAAAAGTTTGCTGAGGCCTTATTACTTTAGACACCCGGTCGCCTAATAAGGCCCGTTATAAATTTATTAAAATAATCGTTTAAACATTACTACAGTCTAGAACTAGTCGCGAAATACAAATTTTAAAAAAATTGATCTAATAAAATATTGAACTTAGGAGTATGAAAATGAAAAATTACGAATTATTTTGGCAGTTCACAATATTCCGTCAGTTTACAATATAACGAGTTAGATTATAAACTGACGGTTTTCACAATCTAACGGTGACATATACATACGATAACGTAGCTCGAACGCCGACAAAATCATTTTCACCTCACTAGCTCGGAAAGCCCATTTTTATTCTTTAAAAACAGATAGCAAAACTGCATTTTATCCACAAGAGTGCAAAGAATATTTGAAATCCGAACGTGTTATTAAGTAGTTACTTTCTTAAACATAATAACATGTAAAGGCCAGTCCAGACAGGACATTTTTCGCCCATCAGATTTATTTTATTTAGGTACCTTTTTTTGAATGTTTTATTCTTTTTTTTAATGTTTTTAATTCTTTTTTTCTTTTTTAAATGTTTTTTTGTATTATAAATCTTTTTTCTTTTTCTCCTTTTTAAAAATGTTGTTTCTCTTTTTAAATGTTTTGTTTCTTTTTGAATGTTATTCTGTATTTTTTTTCTCTTTTTAATGTTTTTTTTGGTCTTTTTATACGTTTTTTTCTTTTTTTTTAATTCTTTTCTTCTTTTTTTAATGTTTTTTGAAATACTATTTATTTATTTGATGTTTTCGTCTACATTTTAATGTTTTTTTTTTATATTTTATTAATTTAAATGTGTTTATTCCAGGTTTTTTTTATTTTTTCAACTTAAAAAAAAAAAAAAAATTAATGTTTTTTTTCTTTTTGATTTATTTTTGTGGTTTTTCCACTTTTTTTATCTTTTTTAATATTTTTTTTTAAGTTTTTTGTCTTTTTTTATCTATTTTTTACGTTTTTTCTCTTATTTTAATGTTTTTTGTTAACTTTTTTCTTTTATTATGTTTTTGTCTCTATTTTATTGCTTTGTTTTTCTTTTTTCAATGATTTTTGCTTTTATCTCCTTTTTATTAATGTTTTGTTTCTTTTTGAATGTTTTTTTTTCTTTTTTTATGTTTTTTTGGTCTTTTTTCTCTTTTTTATACGTTTTTTTCTTTTTTTTAATGTTTATTTTTTATTATTTCAAGGTTTTTTGAAATTCTCTTATATTTTTTTGATGTTTTTGCCATATTTTAATGTTTTTTTTATTTTTTATTATTTTATATGTGTTTTTTAAGGTTTTTTCTTTTTCCATTATTTTAAATTTTTTTTCCACTCTTTTTACGTTTTTTTTTTGTTTTTTTTGTCTTTTTTTGTCTTTTTTTACGTTTTTCTCTTAATATAATGTTTTCTGTAACTATTTTCTTTTTACATGTTTTTTTTTGTTTTTTTGTCTTTTTTTGTCTTTTTTTACGTTTTTTTTCTTAATGTTATGTTTTTTGTAACTTTTTTCTTTTTATATGTTTTTATCTCTATTTTATTGCTTCGTTTTTCTTTTATCAGTCTTTTTTAATGTTTTTTGAAATTATTTTTGCCTTTTTTAAAAGTTTTTCTTTATTTTAATGTTTTTTTTTTTGTTTCTCAATGTTTTTGCTCTTTTCCTCTTTATTAAATGTTTTTTTTTAATTTTGTTATATACTGTTTCTTTTTTCATGTTTTTTCCCCCTTTTTAATATTTTTTTAAACATTTTTCTTACTTTACTTTTTTGTTTTTTTTTGTTTTTTTTCCTCGCTTTAAGGTGTGTGTGGTGAAAAGATTTGTGTTACACACGGGTGCAAGTTATTTTGACGTCTCGTGTGTTGCAACACTCGCTACGCTCAGGATTCTATTTTTGAACCACTCGCTTCGCTCAGGATTCTATTTTTGAACCACTCGCTTCGCTCGTGGTTCAACCATAGAATCCATTCGCTAGCTCGTGGTTCAACCCTAGAATCCATTCGCTAGCTCGTGTTTCAATTCCACACTCGCGGTTAAAATACAACTTTGCACCCAAGGGTTCCGAGAGCAAATGCGTTGATTTTTAGACCAATAAACCAAATCGCTGTATGTGGGCCGATAATATTTGAGGACTTCCGTCGATTCCTCAAGGATCTCAGAATTACCTTTGCTTGGCACTTCATTGTTTGCTATTTCAACGGAATCATTATTTATTATTATTATATTTATTAACCAAAGATATAAATATCAGAATATGTGACGTACTTATATAGTTTGAAGTACATAATTGAGAAGTTCCACAAGCCATCTGTGGTCTTCATCATCACTTCCACTTCCCCAAATTTATGATTTCAGGGTGTAAATACACGAGTTATAATAGAAAATACCGAAATTACTACACGCGTGCCTAATATATTTGAGGAGTTCCCTCAATTCCTCATGTTTTCCATCATCCAACTGGGGCTTTGGAAACAATGGGACCAATCTGGAAGCATATACTTTCAATTAAAAAAGAATTGTACGAATCGGTTCATAAATGACGCAGTTCTGAGGTAACAAACATTAAAAAATAAAAAATACAACCGAATTGAGACCCTCCTCCTTTTTTTTTAAAGTCGGTTAAAAAAATCAAGATCTTCACTGAGGTGAATAATAGTACATTACATCAGAGGCCAGGAAAACACGGATTTCCGGCCAAGTATGTAGAATAGACTCGGATAGAGATACGAGGCCGGGAATCCGTTTTCACGCCGAGGCATGTACTCGTACGAGTATAGTGATTTTCTCAAACATGCAATTAAATAAATTAAGAGGAATGCCTATCTGCGATTTTCCCATACAAACGCTCTCGACTGTTTCATCCCTGGTTTTTGAACCTAGAGCAGTAGTTCCCAAACTTATTTTTCTCGTGGACCCCTTCCAAAATTTTACTGGTTTCGGTAGACCCTCTGCTGCTACATTTCTACCACATTCTTAAAGTCACCAAAAAATAAAAATTGTGTCGCTTCTGAGTTCTGTCCCTTTATTCCGATAGGTAAAATAAAAACGAAAAATGGTACATTTTATAACACTTTATTTATTAAAAGAATATAATTACAAGAAAAAAATAATAAGGTAATATACTAATATACCTAGGTTCAGGTCATAATTTTAATTAATGGGAAGGATGTATTTGATGGAGTGTCAGCAAACGATCAATGTTTGGCTTTATTTTTGTGAGCAATAACCGCAAATCCCCCCGTTCTGTGATGTTTAATTTGCTCCTTTTTTTTGTTAAGAGGTTTGTAACTGCACTAAAACTCCTTTCGACAAGGTATGACGAGGGAAAAGCTATTAAAAATTTCCTTGCGATTTCCCACAGTCCAGGATATTTTTCGGGTATTTCTGCTTGCAGCCAAAATGTTTGGTAGCCTTTTCTAAATTTCACCTTCAGCTCCTCATTGGTGCTTAGCTCGAGCAGCTCCTCTTGTAATACAACATTAGCCACTTCCGTTTCATCAAATGGATTTATGATCCATGGTGGTATATCCATCGTCAGCATATCTTCAAACCTGGTTTCAAAGTCATCATGCAGGGCACTTAAATGTTGACTGTAGGTATGGTTATCCTCATCAATACATTCTACCTGCGACAAGTTTGGAAATTGAGAGAATTCACGCCGACTAATGTTTTGCTTCATAAATTTCAATTTCCCAAGAAAAGCCGAAATTATCCCCTTTGTTTTAATTAAATTCAGGCTGTCCCCTTGTAACTGCAAGTTAATATGATTAAATTTTTTAAACAAATCTGTCAAATACGCAATGTCTGCTTTAAATTTGATCAAGTTTTCTTTTAAATCTGGATCTCTACTTTCTAGGAACTCTAATACGGAATCGAAAACAGAGTAAAATCTCGTTAAACATGCACCTTTTGACAACCAGCGTACTTCAGTATGTAAGAGCAGTCGTTTGAAGTCTTCATCATTTTCGTCGCACAATTGAGCAAATAAACGCGTATTCAATGCATTGCTTCTGATTTTGTTGACAGCTTTTATTACAAAATGAAGAGATTGGTTCAACCTGTCACTTAAATGTTTTGCCACAAGATGTTGTCGGTGGATTACGCAATGAATAGCTGTAAGTCCTGGTATAATTCTTTTGAGATGACTTATAAACCCACGATATCGACCGACCATTGCAGGAGCTCCGTCTGTTGCCGCTGAAATAATGTTTGTAAATGGAATCGATTTTTCCGTAAAAAAATTACTCAGGACATTAAATATTGATTCGCCTTTAGTGTCAGTCTCCAAAGTTCTGGCAAATAGCAATTCTTCGTGAATTTCTTCCTCCATAATAAATCGAACATATGCTAATAATAATGCTTCATTACCGGGTAACGTTGACTCGTCCAGTTGTATAGAAAAATGAGTTTTTTGCAGATGATTGCACAAAAAACTTTCGGTATCAGAGCTCATTTCATCAATGCGTCTTTGAACAGTATTGTTACTTAATGGAATTCTTTTTAGTACGTCAAATGGAGATTTGTGCAAAACAGTTTTTAAAACCTCTTCAACAGCGGGTAAAATTAATTGTTCTCCGATAGTGTGCGGTTTTCCAGATTTTGCTATTAGTAATGAGATATTGTAAGATGCCCGCAAGCCATCATCGTTACTTTGAGATGTTGAAGCGAACATACTGTGCATGGTGGGTCTCTTTTCATATTTTTCCTTCAATGTTTGAAAATATTTCAAATCTTTACCTATTTTATCAGTATGACACCTTTTTAGATGATCTTCGAGCTTTGATGGTTTCATAGAGTCATTGCTCAAAACTTTGTTGCATAATAGGCACATGGGCAATTGTTTGTCTGCCTCTGATGGAACAAAACCATATTTCAAATAATCGACACTATATTGTCGACATTTTTTCTTTGCTGTAGCCATGTTTCGTGTCAGTTACCTTACCTGTAAAAAAAAATGTTTTAGTAACCAAGTTTTTTTCTGAATATAGGTATCACACCGCAGCCTTTGTCACCACGCGGTAATAGAATTACGGCTTGTAAAGGGACCAACTAATAAACCGCTAAGACAAATACAGACGTTTTCACAAAACGGTATCAATTTTAAAGTACCTAATTTACCACAAATTTTTAATAGTACAAATAAAAATTGGTGTACTCAGTATCAAATACTGATCATATTTGTGTAGAAAAAAATAAAAGTCGAAATCCCAAAATTGTCCATAAAAGCGATAACTAACATTTCATCAAATCAATGAGTTCACGCGCTCCGTGTATTTGCGTATTTTTTGTCTGCGGCTTCATTGTTAAAACGTGACAAACTGGCATCGAAGCTCAAGCCCTGCTCTTTCCAAAAAGAAATAGTTTTGATAAAATAGTTACTTCAAAATCAATTTAAAATGATTGTGAAATTACTGTTTTATAAAATTAGTAGTCATTTGCAAGAAAAATTACAAAATTAATTGCTCTGCAATATTGCTTATTCGGCCTTTTTAGAAAGGCAGTGCTTCTGTCGTGAAAAAACAATTGAATAAAACGTGCTCTTTGTCTTCAAATCAAAAGAGGACAATTAAAATATCTGTAAGTTACGAAGTTACCTATCTACAAGGTGTTTTTTTAACCGTCTTACACCAAAAGCCCATTTAATGTATCCATTATAAGAAATTGAAAGGTATACCTATTTATTAAATTTTAACTCTTTTTTCATAAAATAACGTATTTAATAAATAACAATTTTAATTTGAATCACTTGTTTAGTTTCAGTCAATAGGTGATAGTACCTAGCAATCGAGCCTGCTAATCAATATCCAATAAAAATAAGTCCACGTGGACTACCGTCCAATAACGTGCGAGCGGCACCTTTCAACCCCGCGCGTAATCCCTATTCTAAGGCGCTCGCGCTTCCCTTTGTGAAATGCCGCCTCAGTGACCTCAGTCACATTTTGGTTTTCGGCTAATGCACATTATGCACAAGTGCTGCTTTGTTATTGGCAAGTGTCCGATCGCGTGTGACGATGAGTGATAGCTGTGGTGATAAGTGATAGTGATAATCTGGATTATTTACAAATGGTTGATTCCAATCTTTTAAATACGCCTGAAATCCCTTACTTTGTTAAATACGTATCTACCACTAATGTTTTACATCGGAAAATTGTGTCAGACAGTTTAAGTATGAAGGAAAGATTGGAATTAATCTCTTCCGACCGTCGCAGTGTTAGTGATACCTACCTATTCGGTTTAGAGTGCGTTGCCCTCACCGTTTGCGCCGTGAATACAAACAGTTGTGATCAACCGACTGGTACACGTAAACAAAATACTTAAGTACTATAAAACAAAAAAAAGGTAGGTACTTACTTTTCTCCGGCACTAGCAAACACTGATATAAATTTTCTCACACCTTCTTTTCGTAATTCCGGAAACAAATGAATGAGTTTGCCTTTGGCATCAAGTATTTATAGTGGTGATCAAATTCATGTCTGAACAAGCATTAAGCATTGTCGGGCGGATAGCGCTTTGCAAGTCTGTACACGAAATTGTACCTACGTAATATCGAATACGCAAGTTTGAACAAGTAACAGTCGCTTGCCTTATTAAAATATAATCTGCTTAGTTAGGTACTAAAAACAATGTAGGTAGGTAGTAGGCCCTTTTAAAAACTATGCTTACATTTTTGCTCTTTACTATCAAAACCAGATAAATTTTCGTGGACCCCCATTAACATTTTATGGACCCCCATTTTTTGTTCACGCCTACGTAGACCCCCAGCAAGTCTCCCGTGGACCCCTGGGGGTCCACCTGGACCACTTTGGGAATCACTGACCTAGAGCAATGATTTTTTCAAATAAGATCAATATCATCAATATCTATGCCGCTACGTTTTGCTTTTTTGGATATTTTTACTTTTAAAGAATCTTACAGTGCCTCGAAAATCGCAAAAAACGGCTTTATTGAATTCGCTGCAAAAAAAGGCGCAGTATACAAATATGACAACAAATATCCAAAAAATCAAAACGTAGCGTAGATTATTTCTTCCTCTTGCAGTTTCCAAAATTTTATAATGATTGGTTGCGTTTTGGAGGAGGAAACAGTTGAGAGCGAACCCTCGATTTTTGTGTTTTTTGGGTGGGAATTTTAGTCCGAGCTGCAGTTGTCCTTATCGCATGAATTGGAGGCGGAGGCAGTTTCTAAATATACGTACACAGAAAGAATAGTGATGGGCAACAGTCGTTGCCATATTTTATCGATACGCTAGTGGTGAAAAATTATCGATGACCTGTAGGGAATGTGGTCGCACATTCTCTGCAAAGATAGGCTACATCAGTCACTCATGAACGACGCTCTAATTAGCCATATTTCCAGTCGCCGTGGTCGAAATCGGCCAGGATGATGATGATGATAACATAATACAGGCAAGCTAGATCTACTAGCAGATAAATGTTGAAAAATATTGTAGTTCTGTAACCTATTGGGATGTGTGGGGAGGGACAAAGTATTAAATTGAATTCACTCTCCGCACCCCTCCGGGGATACCTTCACCCCCCTTCACCCTCCTTGATAAATTAATCATCAATCACCAAAGCGCTATAACTTGTGGTTTTTGCGCAGTCTGCCACGAAACGTCTACATGTTTTACGTATGATTTATGTTTTTTTTGCCATAAGGTTAGTTTTCTCAAGACTTTCTTACTTAACCGCTTTCCGCTTCTTTAAAATGAGGTATAATTTATTTATACACTCCTTCATTTAGCGTTTCTATGCTATTTTGAAAATTGTATGTATTTAGCCATTTAGCGAAATATCCTCCCTACACATACGAATATGTTTCAGAACTACAATATTTTTCCTAATTTTGATACATTGCTGCATTGCGATCAAGATTGTCTCCAACAGATGACAATTAATTTTTAAAATATCGCAGCAACATGATTCGCAGGAGTTTATAAATAAACTATATCTAATTTTAAAGAGAAAACTCTATCATTTACTTTTGTCATTCATACCTTGGCAATAAATATTCATATTTTTGAAAAAATTACACTTACTTTTTTTTTTGAAAAAAAAACCTTAAAATCATAATAAAATTGACTTTTCGTGGCAGACTGCGCGACAATCATTAGAGATATTGCTTTGGTATTTATGAGAAGTTGATGATTAATTTATCAAGGATCATTTCGGTCATGGATACTTTTTGTGATTTTTCGTGTATTGTTAACGGTTTTCTTTTTATTGATAAAAATCCACGTTTCGGGACACTTTTGGGGGTGAGAGGAGGTGAAGCTCCCCCCCCCGGAGGATGCGTGAATATATATTTTTTAATACTCTGTCCTACATGTCGACATCACAATATGTATCAGAACTACAGTATTGTTGGCAAATTTTGAGCTTATAGTTGCTTCCACTATAATAAGAGAGGTTTTACCTACATATACCTAACGATAGGTTAATTCTTGTACTTGTGAAAGTGTTTACGACACGGATAACAGAGTTTAATTTTGCGTTGCCTGTGGGAAATATTTTTTCGAACCTGTACGTAGGTACCAGACTACCATTACCTACATAAAAAGTCCAGTAAACAAAAGCCGACTCACAAACATTAGCGGGATACAAGTAAAATTCGCAATAATACCAAAAACAAATACAGCAGGTCCGCTATTCTGTAACTTGTTTTAACCTCACCTCACGGTTCACTCACAAATAAATCTTGACGCCGCGGTTCGTAGTAACTAAACGTAGGCAGAGGTCTAGTTTCGTTAGGCTTGACGGGTGAGGTGAGGTGCATTAGCGTGTTCCGAATAACAACCCAGAGGCTTGAGGCGCGCAGGAATGAACTAAATAAACTCACACATAGACAGCCCCCGCCGCCGCTTACAACAGCGCGACAGAAACATTGCGTCAAAAATTTGAGATTTGAAAAGTTGCTCAGCTAGGCATTGGTCTTAAATAAAAATCCTCAAATCAAACAAATTTTCATGGCTGAATGCCGTGATGCTTTGCAGGCCCAGGCCTTAAAAGTTGTATGAAATCCCATTTCAGGCCGCCTCGAGATGTTGCGCCCGAAAAAGGATACTTCCGAGTCTATTATAAGGAACGTACAGATAATATTTCATTGCATGTTTGAGAAATAGTACATTACTGCAGAGGCCGTGAAGTAAAAAGGGATTGCTGGACGAGTTTGGTGTAGACACAACAGTTTGCGGTACACATAGCACGTCTAACAACATACCAAAAGGTTCCTGCTGGTTTCTGGAAAATAGTAATTTCGATAAAATCCTATAAGTTATCTTTTTATTTATTTTCATTACTATATTTTATGCTGAACAAACATAAAATTCGGACCAAAAAATTTGAACTTCAATACACCTTTTAAAAAAATTGAGGCGGGAACGTGAATTTCATTTTATCAAAGATTTTCTACCGTGTTATTTTTATGAAAATAATATGAGTTGTACAAATAGTGACGAAGATATCCCAATGGGTATGTGGCGGGCACAGGCTGCGCACGCCTGGACCGTCTGTCAAGGTTTTAGCTTTTAGCACGTCAAAGAAATGTTGTCTGTCATACTCGTACTCAATATAATTTAATAATATCTTGAACGACTTTGTTTATATTTATTACTACATCCTTCTGAAGCCGGCCCCGGCACACGACTTCTACAGGTACACCACCAGAATCGGCAGCAGAGGCAAAGTTGGCGAGAGCTAGCTTGCTTCCACCTAAGTCCGAAGATAAATAAATAATCCTGGCGAAAGAAGAAAAATGCCAGTTCCTTGTCAGAAAATGGTATTTTGGCGTACTTTAACGAACTTGCAAAAGATAAAAAACCTTCTACTTTGTGGGCAATGCTGAAAAGTATCTACTATACAACTAAAATATAACATACACATTAAGAATTACGCTAGCTTAATGACATTTTTGAAACGGAAATCATCCGGTTTCAAAAGCAAGAAATCGAAGTATTATTATTATTATAAAAGAAATGGCAGCCTCGAGGGCCTTTGCCAGGTTTATAAATTAAACAGTATTATTAGCATGATGTACGGTAGAAGGCCTTCACAATGCACTGGGTGATAGCTGGAGCAGTACAAAGTATAATGGCGGCCGTGACCACGAACCGCCGAATGATGCCCGAGAATTGGTTATTCGCACTTCCAGGAAAATTCTTCATTAACTGTAGCCGTCACCTTTGCCATTCACTGCATAATATGCTATCAAAATTATACTTTAAACAGCAGGATGCAGAAATTAAAAAACACTGTCTGGAGCACGATCCGCCATGTTCCATGGATCATTCGAAAGCCGATCTCGAAATCGAAGTATGTAGATTGTTATATAAACATGTGTCAAATAAATGTCATAACGTTTTAAGATATCGTTTTATTTCCTCGCATATTTGGAGAAAAGCACTATACATGCCTTGCCGTGAAAAGGGCTTGCCGGGTGAGTAGGTATAGACAGTGATTTAGTGATACGAAGATTCTGTCCCGGTGTCTGCAGTAATGTACTATTAAAGGCTATAAAACTATTACAACCAAGCCACGATAACTATTACCCGACGCGGCACTTAAAGTTTACGTTAATGATAACGTAGAGTTACGAGTCCGAAACGATGTTCGCAATGATCAATGGGTTAGTACTTAACTAATGATCTACGAGTAAGTCCCACGTCATTAATCATTATGTTTATGCTTATTAGGTTTCTAATAGCTATGAAAATGGTACATTATTGTCTAATGCTTTTATTGTCAATATTACCTATCCATTTGTGGTAGAACAATTGCCATAAGTATTATGTGATGCACGTACTAGCAAGCACGTATTCAGGTCTTTATCTTAAAATTGTTCAAGCGGAGGATGTGCTTAGGTAGTTTTATATGGTATCGTCTCTACAACTAGACGATACCATACTACTAAACCGAAATATTCTGCTTTGAGTCCAAGCATTAGCATTTATGATATCTGCAAAAAGCCTCCGCCGTCGATCGATCAAATGAGTCACGTCTTTGTTCACCCGAGAGATACCTACATATTTTTTTGGAGAGCTCTTACTTAAGTAATCATAAGATTTAAATTTACACGTCGTCTAAAAAATGTCATAGGTACTTAGTGTTGAATATCTATTGCGTGAAGGGTAAATAAGGCAGTACCCATTAATTTTATATAGTATGGCTGTGGTCCTACCTACTTTGTGGCGGTTGGCGAACAGTGTGAACAGGGTTGGAAAAACGATGTAAATTCGCTTTATCCGATTCGGGTTCCGTCCATATTTTTTTATAAAATACTTCATTGGTGCATTATAAATGATCCCAACAAACAATTTTGCGACCGTAAATATGTATGACGTTCCATGTCTATATTTGTTCTTTACGATACCAATTTTCAGAGACTTCACTGGGTTTTTTGCCTCCTGCAGTAACCAGCAGCTCCTGGGCTTGCGTAAGCTTTCGAAGGTCTTGCGAGGATTCGAATTTTAATTTATTTTTAATTTATAGTCAATAATAATTATACATTTTTAGTTTGTCTAACAATGAGAGCTACAAAATACCTATGTTTGACAAATAAATATTTTGATTTTGAGGTCAGGATTTAAGCTGACATTTTTAGGGTGATACTACTGATAATTTATAACAAAGAAAAACGACTTCAATTTAGTAAGTACTTCATATTATAGGTACTCATTTCTTTTCCACTTCGCCACATGAATTGCTTTTCGCATTTAAGGTTGGTAACTACTTGCAGAAAATATCCAAATCGCTATACGAGTATATGTGGGCCGATAGTTTTGAGGAGTTCCGTAATGAACATTACTTCATTCGTTGTTACGTCAATGGAATCTCATCGGAATTTGTGAAGTCGGTCTACATCATCGAAGAGTTCTCCATAAGTCATCTGTGGTCACTATCAAGAGTTCCACTATTACTCATGTCTTACTTTAATTTTCCCCGTAATATTTAATTTGGATTGCCCGAGCCCTATACATAATGTTTGGATGGCGACTTGCAGGAGTTTCTCACTGAGGCTGGTCCCCAACCGTCGTCTGGTGGCGCGTTCGTTCGGCGTATGGTCGGAGCGCGGGCGCGACGGGCCGCTGTCGGCGGTGGACGCCTCGTGCCACTTCCAGCACGCCGGCGCCGATGCCGTCGCGGCGTTCTCTGCCTGCAAGGATCATGCGTTGGTACGTTTTCCGTTTTTAATTGACTTAACAAAGGAGTTTCGCCTGGTTTCTAACAGGCGTCTCGTGACGCGAGCTTTTGGCGTGCGGTCAGATCTACGAGCGCGGGCGTGACGCGCTGCTGTCGGCGGTGGACGCCTCGTGCCACTTCCAATCGCGCAAGCGCCTGCAAGGGCCTTGTCCATATATTACGTTATCATTTTTTGACGATTTTTGACCCCCCCCCCCTATTGTCATCCTGTTAATTCCTTGAATGGACCCTCCCCGCCTAATAAAAAGACTACCGTCATCCAATGGTCAGACCCCCCCAATTTTGAAATTACGTAATGTATGGACAGCGTCACGCACGCGATGTAGTGTCACGCGTTGGTACCTTTTCCTCATCAACCTCAAGCACGAAAGTAGCAGAGCATCAAAGGCGCTATCGACTCAGCATATTTGTTGACCTCCATTTCTCGAAAACTATACAAGATATCGAAAAAAACTTACCAAATGCCTCTTAAATAATGTAGGCTAATGATGAGTAAGTACATAGTGAAATTTTGAGATCAGGAACAATATATTGTAAAATGTACGTCCATGTTAAATTACAAATATGAATACTAGCGAACTAGAAAAAATTCTATAAGTGTTATGTTTACACGAATATGAAGTTTCAAGAAAGCTAAAAGAAACTGCAGGGTAAAAAGGCGTTCGGAAAATTTTATACAAGAAATGAAAAATATCGGGATACGAGTCTAACAAATCCACCTAATTTCAATAAGAATACCTACTGACCAAATTTTCTTTATTTTTCTCAATTTAGAATGATACCTATGTATCTTTGTAAAGGTTGGAAATGTTTAAAATGTTCCATATTTTAACGCGATTCAGAAATTTAATTTTTATTTTCAAAATGGCAGCACTTCCTTTGGGTAAGAACTGAAATGTACTTTTGTTTGTGACCGTAATCGCATGTGCTCACGAAATTTGGAGTAGTTTGGACAAATATAACTGCGAGTTTTTAAAGGTGTTATTATAGGAGCCGGGCCTTCCTTGGTTCACATACCTTATTTCAAAAACATACTCGAAGTATTATATTTTGTTCATTAATTTTAAGTAGAAACCATCCGTAAAATTAGATTTTCGCTAAGGGTCCATTGTTCGTGTCAGTTCTTAAAGCGATTGTTTCTTCATTTATTGCCATCTGATTTAGCAAAAATTAATTTTCCAGTGTTGAAGTTCAAGAAGAATATCGCATTTCTCAGTTCATTGACTGAGGGATGAGCGATGAATACACCTTCAACTGAAAGCAAAGTGACACTGTTACTTACGTGTAGGTAAACAAAGACTTGAACAATTTGCCACACTAACCTCAGTCTGAAACATCATTTTTTCGATATTTTTCCACGATTTCAGCACGGTCTAATCGTCGTAGACAACTCCACGTACGAGGTCCGTCCGCTGCCGGCGGGCGCGGGGCGGGCGGCGGACGGCGGGCGCGCGGCGCACGTGATCCGGCGCGCGCCGCCGCCGCGCGCGCCGCGCGACGACGCGCGCACCCTGCGCCCTCACCCCCGCCCGCGCACACCCCGCGCCCAACTCCCCCGCAAGCCACCACCTGGAGGCTACACCATTGAGGTCGCTCTGTTTCTGGACGAGGCGGCCTACAAGATCTTCAACCCGTACTTTAATTACAAGGAGACTGAACTGAGGGATATGCTGTTGGCTTATATTAATGGAGTAAGTGACGTTTAGTTATCCATAGAGCCAAATTTAAAAACCGACTAAGTGAAAAGTAGAGTGAAAAGAGAGAACAAACGAAATACAGCAAAAACAAGTTTTGTATGATAAACTTAAATTTGCAGATTTTTTTATTATGGCATCAGAAGCTACATAAACTAATTACAGACCTGGATGGTACTTAATTTATTCTAAGTACAAAGTTTCAGAGCTAACTAGCTAGTCGTTTTAAAATGAGAGCGTAACTACGTTTGTATGGAGAATCGAGCTTACTGCGGACTCTTAAGAACTGGTCTTAAAATGGCTGACGGCTTACCATAAACAACCCACTTCATTCGGGCGGGTAATGGTTTATTAGCCGCAACCTCATACTAACTTAATTGCGGAAAATAAAAAAAAGTGGAACTATGACAAGGACAACCTAACCTATCCATCTCTGGCACACTTATTGAGATTTGTAGATCACCTTATTAGGCATTACCATTCTGAATTCAACGATCTTTACGTACAAAACAGCCAGGGGGGCTCGCGGGCCGCAAGCAACGGTTAGTTTACTTCGCTTACTTTAATATTATAATTACTTATGGTCTTATTTTATGGGGATCAGCGGCAGATATTGAGACTGTCTTTATCTTACAAAAAAGGGCTGTTAGAGCAATTTATAACCTGGGGTCGCGTGAGTCATTAAGAGAATTCTTCAAGGAAACAGATATTCTAAAACTGCCGTCGCTATACGTATTTGAAATCATAATATATGTTAGGAAGAATTTATACAACTTCCTAACGAACACTGCTAGGCCCAAGGTTACCAGAAGCACAGGGAAGCTCAAAACAACATTTTACAGACTAGAAAAAGCGAAAAAGTAGTTCTTGGGAAATTGTATAAAATTCTACAATAAAATTCCAAAACACATTACCGAACTTCATCATCATCATCATCATATCAGCCGAAAGACGTCCACTGCTGGACATAGGCCTCCCCCAAATAGTGCCAAAATGACCGGTCCTGCGACCGAACTTACTAACTCTAAATTCAAATCTGTCGTAAAACAGACACTTATATCAAAAGTATATTACATATAGAATAAGAGAATCGATTACATCAGGGATATTTGGCATTGATAAAGTCCTGCACTAGAAATCTATCGCAAAATATGTAAATGGGCTTTCTACTGTAGCAATGTAATTTTATACTACTCTGATACTGAAATTAATAAATGAAATAAATATTTTTTATTCTGCAAGTAGGCCGCAATAGCACTTTTACATACTCGTACATAAGTCAAAAACCTACTAGCGTTTCTGAAAAAAAGACCACTGTTAAGAAGAAACGCCGAAACAAACTCAACAGTCAGTATTTTTTGGCCAAAAAGAAGCTTATTACAATGATAGTACTTAACCTATTTTAATAAATACCTAAACCTGAATAAACAAGAAAAAAAAAATGCGACTAACTAAATCGTTGGAAATGTTTACTTGTAGGAACTGTGTCATCTAGTTCCCTAGGCGTGACAATTAAATTATGAATGACTAGCTGTTGCCCGCGACTTCGTCTGCGTAGAACATGTTATCGTCTAAATGTTTGTTTAAGGAATGTATTTTTAAAAACATTGAAATTAGTTTTGTAGTCTTTGAAAGTAAACAGTCTAAAACCGAAGTTACAATTCTCTTACTTTCAGAATGTCTTGCTCTCTATACAAACTTAGAACCCCATTTGAACCCTCATAGTAAACAGTCTGAAACCGTAGTTACAAATTTCTTATTTTAACCTTCTAAGGCGATGAATTAAAAAAAACGGTGATATAAGTTTTGTAGTCTTTTAGCAAACAGTCTATAACCGAAGTTACAAATCCCTTACTTTCAAAATGTCTTGCTCTCCATACAAACTTTGAACACCCTAATAATCCCCTTTAGGGGATGAATTTCAAAAAACGCTGAAATGAGTTTTGTAGTCTTTTAACAAACAGGCTAAAACTTTGAACTCCCTTCGATTAACGCTTTTCGGGGAAAATTTGAAAAGTAAACATTAAGTTTTTTTATTGTAGCAAGTGTTTTTTTACAAACTATTAAGTCTCTAGCTCAAAAAAAGTGTTTCCCATACGAACCTTGAACCCCTTTTTAACCCCTTACGGGGTGGAAATTTCCAAAACGCTGAAGTAATCTTTCTACAAAGTTTTAAATTTCTACCTGAAAAAAAGTTTCCCCCACACAAACAGTGCACCTCTTTTTCCCCCTCTTAGTGGTGGAATTTTACAAACCACTGAAAGTAATTCACGTATATTTGTATTCGATTAAATAACCTTTCTACACTATTTCAAGTCTCTAGCTCAAAAAAAAAGTTTCCTCCATATAAACTGACCCCTTTTTATCCCCCTTAGGGGTCGAATTTTCCAAAACGCTTAAATTACTTTATTTGTATTGTAATAAGTAATCTTTGAACAAAGTTTTAAGGCCCTCGCAAAAAAAAATATTATCTCCATACAAACGTTGCACCCCCTTATAAACCCCTAAGGGTTGAAGTTTCTAAAATGCTGAAAGTATTTAATTTTAATTTTAATTAGTTAGCATTCTAAAAAATTGTAAGTTGGCTAAAAAAATGTTTCCTCCATACAAATGTTGCACCCACTTTTACTAAAACGCTGAATATACTTTTTTTTGTATTTCAATAATTAATCTTTCTACAAACTTTTAAGCTTCTATCCCAAAAAAGAGTTTCCCCCATATTTTTTTTATACTACGACGGTGGCAAACAAGCTTACAGCCTGCCTGATGTTAAGCAGGTACCGTCGCCTATGGACACTTGTGACTCCAGAAGAATCACAAGCGCGTTGCCGACCCTTTATTCACTTGAGGATTCGCTATAAACTTTGCAACCCTTTTTAACCCTCTTAGGGGTGGAATTTTCCAAAACTCTGAAAATGCTTTGTTTGTACTCTAATAAGTAATATTTCAACGCAAAGAAAATGCTTGAAGATACCTTATGGTTACGTACTCGTACGGTACATTAGTGCAATATTCGGGTTCGGATGAAATCGTGTTAAAGCAGCGTACATAATCTAATTGACAACATTTCTAACGATGTACCTAATGATGACTAATTCGAAAACCATTTCGGAAATTATGTTACCTGAACGTAATATATTGTATGTAAAATATTGTATTTTATAAATAAATAATCTGTATCTGTAATAAAGTAGTTTTCAGATTTCATTTCTCACCCGTTTTTAAGAAAATCGCGAAATTGCATAAATGTGGTTTAAGCCGTGTGTGACGTCAATAATTATAGCGAAATTTACACATGCAAGAAATTGCATGCAAGTTTCATTACATTGCGGGTTACTGTGGCATACTGAGTTCAATTGATCTATCAAATCCCGCAATGTACTTAGTTAAACTTGCTCGCAATTTCTTGCATGTGTACATACATAGGAGCCGCTTATTGGTATTGACCACTCGTATTCAATTCTATCGGTAGAAAGTAAGTGCCTGCAATTTTGTCACAACAATCGTATTTACTTTTTTTTAATTTTCGAGCAGTAGAAAGTAAAAAATTGGCCCCAGCTGTAACGTTGACGTCATAATTTAGTTACAACCTTTTGGAATTCGCTACTTTTCAATTTGATATTTCTGAATAAAAATGACAATATAGGGAGAAATAAAAAACACGAGCCGCTTAAAAAACCATCTTCTAGCGAAATAAATTATAATTTGGCCCACTTGTAAAAATGAAATGTTGTCAATTATATGTAGGTAACTAGGTATGTAACTTATCCATCAAATCATGTCCATTGAGTTTAGATGAAAACTTCCTGGAAATATGTGCAACTTCAATAAAAGACACGCGGAAATATATATATATATATATATATATATATATATATATATATATATATACCTAGGTCAAGGTATGTATAACCGCAAAAACAGTTGCTATCAAAGCTATCAATTCCACTTGGCTCGAAATCAACGCCACAATCCTTCCACGTTTCAGGTGCAAGCGCTCTACCAGCACTGGTCTCTTGGCACGCACATCCAGTTATCTTTGGTGCGACTCACGTTGCTCCGAGCACAGCCCCCGGCACTCAGCAGGCACGCTGAGCGAGGCCGACTTCTGGACTCCTTCTGCGCGTATCAACGGTCACTCAACGTAGAGGACGACAATGACCCCGAGCACTGGGACATGGCATTACTTCTATCAGGGTAAATTGATTAGTATCACTGTCTCCCGACAAAGACAACTGTCTTTGGTGCGACTCACGCTTGCTAAACTTAAGTGGCAGGGGGCGGGGCACATTGCACGTTGAACCGATGGCCGTTGGGGCGGAAAGGTTCTTGAGTGGCGACCACCTACCGGAAGGCGCGGCGTGGGTAGGCCCCCCACAAGGTGGACTGATGACCTGGTAAAGGTCGCGGGAGTCCGCTGGATGCGGGTGGCGCAGGACCGGCCATTGTGGCACTCTTTGGGGGAGGCCTATGTCCAGCAGTGGACGTCTTTCGGCTGATATGATGATGATGATGATGACGCTGCTCCGAGCGCAGCCCCCGGGACTCAGCAGGCACGCTGAGCGAGGCCGACTTCTGGACTCCTTCTGTGCGTATCAACGGTCACTCAACGTATAGATAGGACGACAATGACCCCGAGCACTGGGACATGGCATTACTTCTATCAGGGTAAATTGATTAGTATCACTGTCTCCCGACAAGGACAACTGTCTTTGGTGCGACTCACGCTGCTCCGAGCGCAGCCCCCGGCCCTCAGTAGGCACGCCGAGCGAGGCCGACTTCTGGACTCCTTCTGCGCCTATCAACAGTCACTCAATGTAGAAGACGAACACGACCCCCAGCACTAGGATATGGCTTTACTTCTGTCAAGGTAATACTTTAGCATCACTGGTTTCCTGGGTGCATAACTGAGCGTTAAACTGAGAAACCTACTAATCATTTAGCATCACTGGTCTCCTGGAGATATATCCAGCTGTCCGCACTACTTCCATTTTTGATTTTGTACACGCTGCTCCGAGCACAGCTCCGGGCGCTGAGTAAGCACGCTGGGTGCAATCGGCTTCAGGAGTCCTGCGACTGGGTGGGTACCGACGGACACTCAATGGTGAGGACGACAATAACGCGCTGCATTGGAACATGGTTTTACTTCTATGAGGGTAAACAGTTCAAAATGAGGTACTGATCTTCCGGGTACACATCAGGTTGCCTTAACCCATTCAGCGCCCATGACGACACACATGCGTCAGAGAGCTACGAGCGCTTTTTGCTACGTACGGAGTTGAAGCTGCTACGGACTATGGCGTAGTGCTACGAGCGTAGCGTGGTCGTGAATGGGTTGACCAATTCGAGCCCACACAACGTGTGCTACGCCGTAGCGCGTAGCGGTTTTCCGCTCTGTAGCGGAAATCAGACGTACAGGCATAGCTCATATACTCGTATGTGAGTCATTGGCCAGGAATGGGTTAAGTGTGGTTCACTGAAGCTAATTGAAATAAATTGAAAATTGAAATGTGGTTCACGCTGTTCAGGCAAAGCACAGTTTGATAATAGACAAACGACCATCAAGGCCACCTTTTTTTTTATACTACGACGGTGGCACACAAGCTTACGGCCTGCCTGATATTAAGCTGGTACCGTCACCTATGGACACTTGTGACTCCAGAAGAATCACAAGCGCGTTTCCGACCCTTTATTCACTTGAGGATTCGCTGTGTTGGCAGATAGAGACATGCAGGTCCCTCGGGTGGCCACCTGGTTGCATAACAACTATTGTCATAATATTGATTGTCATAACACTTTACGCATAAAGTTGATGCTCATATATATTTTTTGGCATAAATGGTTTTATGGCATAATTATTCCGTGTCATAATTATATGGAGTCATAATTGGTTTAACCATAATGTACCAGTTTAAACATAAATACCAGAATGGCATACATTTATTTAGTCATAATGTTGATATTTATAATTAATTTTAGTAATAATTGTTAATGTCATAATTAATTTTAGTAATAACTAGCTTTTGCCCGCGACTTCGTCCGCGTAGAACTCGTTTATATCGTAGCTCGATACAAACTTTCACCCTCCATTTCCCTTTTAGGGGTAGATTTCCGATATAAAAACTATCCTATGTCCTTCCCCGTTTTCCTTCGACTCACACTATTTTTATCATCATTATCATCATCATCATATCAGCCGAAAGACGTCCACTGCTGGACATAGGCCTCCCCCAAAGAGTTCCAAAGTGACCAATCCTGCGCCACCCGCCTCCAACGGACTCCCGCGACCTTTACCAGGTCATCAGTCCACCTTGTGGGGGGCCTACCAACGCTGGCTAACTAACTGTCACTATACAAAATGTTATCTAAATGGGTTGTATAGTAGCTCCATACAAATATTTACCCCCCATTTCACCCCCTTAAGAGATGATTTCCGGGATAAAAACTATCCCATGTCCTTTTCCGGAACTCACACTATCTGTAAACCAAATCTCATCTAAATGGGTCACTCAAATCCAAATTGTCACCCCTTACGGGAGGATTTTCGGGATAAAACTATCCTATGTCCTTCCCCAGGACTTCCAACTATCGCTATACCGTAAATGGGTTCCATCCAAATTTTTACCCCCATTTCACCCCCTGAAGGGATGATCTGCGGAATAAAAACTATCATATGTCCTTTCCCAGGACTCAAACTATCTCTTAACCAGATTTCATCTAAATGAGTTCCATCCAAATCTTCACCCTCATTTCATCCTCTCAGGCGATGATTTTCGTTACAAAAACTATGCGATTTCCTTTCCCAGAACTGCAACTATCTCTATACCGAATTTCACCTAAATAGGTTCTATCCTAATTTTCACCCCTCATTTCACCCCCTCAGGAGATGATTTTTCAGGATAAAAACTAAGAATTGTCCTTCCCTGGGACTCCCACTATGTCTATACCAAATTTCACTTAAATGGATTTTATCCAAATTTTCACCCTCTATTTCGTCCTTTTAGGGGATGATTATCGGGATTCAAAATATCCGTTGGCATTTTCCGGGACTCAAGTTAACTCTAAACCAAATTTCATCTAAATGGGTTCCATCCACATTTTCACCCAAATAGGATAAAAACTATACATTGTCCTTCCCCGGAAACCCCAACTATCTCTATACCAAATTTCATCCAAATAGGGAACGTCCAAATTTTCACCCCCTATTTTATGCCCTTGGGGGATTTTTTTCGGGACAAAAACTATCCGATGTTCTTCTCCGCGACTCAGACTATCTCATAGGTACCAAATTTTATCCTAATGGGTTCCATCCAAATTGTAACCCCCATTTCACCCCCCTTAGGGGATGATTTCCGGAATAAAAGCTACCCTATGTCCTTTCCCAGGACTCAGACCATGTCTATACCAAATTCCATTGAAATGGGTCCATCCAAATTTTCCCCCCCATTTCACCCCCTTAAGGGATGATTTCCGAGATAAAAATTATCATATGTCGTGTCACTATCGCTATACCGTAAATGGGTTCCATCCAATTTTACACCTCCCATTTCACCTCCTTAGAGGATGATTTTTAGGATAAAACTATCCGTTATCATTATCATTCTCCAGGACTGCCAGTTATCGCTATACCGTAAATGGGTTCCATCCAAATTTTCACCCCCATTTCACCCCCTTAGACGATGATCTCCGGAATAAAAACTATCATATGTCCCCCAGAAATCCAAACTATCGTTATACCGTAAATAGGTTCCATCCAATTTTTCACCCCCCATTTCACCTCCTTAGAGGATGATTTTCGGGATTAAAACTATCAGTTGTCGTTCTCCGGGACTCAAACTATCTCTATACCAAATTTCATCTTAATCGGTGCTGCCGTTTTCACGTGATGCGCGGTCACATAAACAGATAAACAGACAAACAGACAAAAATTGTAAAAACTGTTGGAACGTGTTCTGTTATCGATTCTAAGAATCCCCAGACAATTTTTTTTCGAATATCTTCCATGTACAGACTTTCGACCCTCTTCAGCTTTATTATATGTATATATAGATAGATAGATAGAAGATTGTTAATGTCATAACTTTCTGAACAGGGACTTAGTGGCAAAACCGACTCGGATCGCGGATAGGTTAGAAGATGAACGCGGGAGCTTTGCTCCCGCGTTCGTCTTCGAGGTTATTTTTTTTATAAATGAGCAGAAAAACTTATTGTTATCAAAACTTTTTACGACCTTAAAAATCATAGGCTTATGCGTATTGTAGTTTATGCGTTTCAACAGTATGGATAGGTTATAGGTTGTACGCGGGCTGGGTTTCCGCAACTCGACGTCATAAATGCGCCTATTTTGCGTAGGGGTTTTGGCACTACTGTTATTCGTGCCAACCCAGTTCCACCAGGAAGCCTAGCAGACCCTTTACGTTGCCGACGGCCTCCGGTAGTGACCCCGGTGTTCCGAGGTACTTTGCCCTGTAGTCCGCCACTCCAGGACATGTCAGGATGACGTGGGCGGCTGTCTCGTCCTCTTCCATGCAGGCTCTGCAGAGAGGACTGTCTGTAACACCTAAAGTAAAAAGGTGTTTGTTTAGTAGTGCATGGCCAGTTATAGCTCCTGTCAGAAGACGGAGTGCCGGCCTCTTTAGCTGCTTTAGCTTCCTTGACAATCCGGGGTTGATTGTCGGGAGGGCCTCCCTGGTTTGCCTGCAGGTTCCTAGGGTGTTCCAATGTTTTTGGTGTTCTACCTTGGTGTTTAGTCGCAGTGTGCTCCGCAGCCATGCAGAGGGTAGAGGAATTGTGGGTTCCGGTCCTACAGCTCTTGACTCTGAACCCTCTCTAGCCAGTGCATCCGCTGCATCGTTACCGCGTGAATTACTGTGCCCTTTGATCCATTGCAGGATTATGTCGCTGTTATTACATACCTCTGATAGGATTTTGTGGCACTCGTGTATCAGCCCAGAAGTTGTTGCGTGACCTTGCAGGGCTTGCAGTACGGATCGACTATCGGAAAGTATGCGGATGGGATATCCCCTTACCTCCCTGGAGGCGATTGCGTGAGCAGCCATTATTATGCCCATACACTCTGCCTGGAAGACGGTGTTGTGGGTCCCTAATGGTGTCGAAATGCGTATGTTTAGGTCCTCCGAGAATACTCCTGATCCGGTGCCTGACCTTGTCTTGGACCCGTCCGTGAAGATTCTTAGCTCTCTGGGGTTAAGTCCTTCCTGGGGGGTTTCGTATAGTTCAACTTTGTACTTTTTGTCAAAGACGAACTGTCTGGGAATGATGTCTGAAGTTGCCTCTATAAGGGGTTCCCTACCTACAGCCTCGTAGAGTATTTCGGTGTGTGGAACCCTGGGCGGTCTCCAGAGATGTTGTCTTTTGAGCCTTATGGCTGCTGTATGGATAAAAAGTTATATCAGCTACCAATTTATGACCACCATTAAAAAGTATGCTTATAAAATTTTATGCGCCACAAATTTATGCGCAATACACATTATGTTTTTAAACATTATGGTTCAAAACTTTATGCGCATAAATGTATGACTATTTACAATTATGCATAATAATGAGTATGACGAATCCACGTATGCCTATCAATAATATGACTATTACACTTTATGCAACGCGACCCCTACCCAGGTCCCTCACTCCCAACACAGCGCACCCTAGGGAGCTCTGGCGATCTTACTCACCACCAGGAACACAACACCACAAACTTCATAGCATGCAATAATATAGCAACACTACAAAGCAGTAGTGCTATTATGGCTGCGGTCTTCTGTAAGGTGGAGGTACTTCCCCAGTTGGGCTGCTCCACATACGAGCGAAATGACATTCCGCTGTGCCCTACCTCTCTACGCTGAGATAAGAGTTATTTAAGAATAAGAACTACGGACAAGTGCAATCTTACGATATTTTTGTTGTCCAGATTGTGACTTAGAATAACGGTGGAATGCTCCAGTTCGTATTGTGATGCCAATACTCGTAATAACTACTTAACTGCGCTGACCCACGCTCTCAACCCTTCCAGAATGGACCTGTTCTCCGAAGAAGGCGGGCGGCGCAACGGCGTGACCATGGGCCTGGCGCCGGTGGGCGGCGTGTGCCTGCCCGCGCACGCCTGCGTGGTGGCCGAGTTCGGCGCCTCGGACATGCTGGGCCGGCCCTACCCCTCCGCCGGGTTCACCTCCGTTTACATCCTGGCGCATGAGATTGGACATAAGTCTGTCACTATTGCTGTTTATTTTCGTACCTAGTAATACATTGACTAGGTCTAGATTCCCTTTTGGCTTGGAGGTTCTTATAGCAGTCGCCTTCGAAAATAATTGTGCCTATTGGCACAGTAAATATTATTAGCTATAACAGTATATCAACTAGTCAAAGAGTCACTTAGGACCTGTTTGGACCTGCGCTCCATCTAACAATCAGCTCTATGCACAAATGCGCGGCACGCGGACTGAATGTATCGCCAGCTATCCCGACTTGCACTTTAGTTAATTGTAATATTGTAACGACGCGTGTATGTTTGAGTCCGTCACATAGGACGTTCGGATTTGTCTTACTACTTTAAGCTATATCTCTGCTGTTTTAATGGCCATCAACCAACGTAAGAAAACGCCTAAACTATTTCTCCCCGCAATGTCACGTATAACACTCTTGAAATTGAATGGGTAAGCTTCATGGGGTAAGAATTAGTAAGAATTGTGTGGTTGTTCCAGCCTGGGCATGCACCACGATGGAGCGGGCAACAGCTGCGCTCGCGACGGCTACATCATGTCGCCGTCGCGCGGCACGCACGGCGAGGCCACCTGGTCGCCGTGCAGCGCGCGCGTCGCCGCCGACCTGCAGTACGATACCCTTTCCATTCTAGCATACAGCCCGGCTATGTACCACTATGCGACAACAGCTGCGCTCGCGACGGCTACATCATGTCATGTATCCTTACCATAAGCGCGCCCGCACTAGTGGCCGCCGCCTAACACAACCACTCTGCCGCTGCCGCACATTAAGCCAGTAGTGTCCGCTACTAAACGCAGCCACTAGAAGTGAGCGCGAGCCCCCCCGCTGCCTGTGGTTCGGAGTCAGACGCGGGCGACGCGGCCACCAAATCTGTGAGCGCCGATGCTAAACATATGAAAAACCTCGCCCGCATCAGCTCGTGGCCTAATGTGTGGCGGCTCTTATACTGGATACTACAATATATACAACCCGGCCATGCACCACAACGCCGTGGGAAACAAATGCGCGCACGTTGCAGCTGACCGGCCTTACGACACACTAACATTGTTCCTATCACTAATACTTAGTCTTTATGCTAGTGCTTTTCAATTGCATAGTACGACCCCTTAGCATGGAAAATATCACTGTAAGTTTAGAAAGACAAGCTGCAACCGAGACAACTGGCGAGGCAACACGGCATCGATGTAAACTTGTCATCGACTATTTAGTTATGAAAAAGACAGCTACTCGTTCTCTAATCTAATCCTTTTACTCTAGACCGTATTATGTCTCGTCACTGTAGTCGACCGCAATGATATCGGAAACGACAAAGTACCTACCTATTTTACAACGGCAAAAATGTTTGAGTGCCTCAATTTGTTGTGGCAGGCAGTAATGCAAGTGATCTGTAAATAGTGACAACCTGAATCTTATAGGTTTAGGTTCCTTAATTTAAAGGAATTTGAACACCTTACACATCACACTTAAATTGACTTAACCAGAACTCTATCTAACCTAAGATAGACTGATAGATTATATTATATAGGTACTCATTGCTCAATTGCTCATCATTATTTATCTGTATTTAGTCGCATTACAAAAAATAATAACAACATTACAACAACATTTGCCTGCCCAAATCTCACAGGAGCCTCAGCCTTCGTTTCTTACTCAACACCTTATGCTCTCATTTATAATTGACGACTTTCACGGCTCCCATTAAAAACAATTAAGATTGGTCTACGTTTGATCCAGCAATCCACGAATATAGCAGTTCATGGATTGCTGGATAACACGGAGTCTGTAATGGGAGCCTAAGTTGAATTAATGTGGAACCAGTGTATGTCCGACACAGGTGGGCGACGTGCTTGCTGGACGGCGAGGACGCGTCGGACGTGTCGGATGAGGACGAGCTGCGGCACGAGCGGTTCGGCGGCGTGCCCGGGCAGGTGTGGGGGGCGAAAAAGCAGTGCGAGGTATGGTGATATTGATCTACGGTTTTTTTATTTTATTTTATGCTTTATTTATTCCATATTGTTAGTATCTACAAATTTACTAAATCAAAAAGCTTTGTTATTTTATGTTTTACAATTGTTTCTTTCTTATTTGATTTTTTTTTTAATTTACATGGACTCCGTACGGGTAAAAGCCTCCTCCTTCTCATGTAATTTTTCTCGGTCTTTAGCCAACTGCATCCAGCTAGGTCCGGCGACCTCAGTTATGTCATCGGTCCAACGTCTTTGTGGTCCCCTGTTAGTATCGTGTATTCAAATCTTTGGATAAACACCAACGACATCATTTTCGAGTAGTCATCTCCCTCCGACCCATTAGTAGGTCAGCATAATATTTTTTTCTTTTGTGTATTCTACGAGTTGGGCCCCATCCAAGTTCACGTAGTCCAAGGAGTCAATAGCCTAGTACCCAAGGACGCACGTACACGCACGTAATACTCGTTATTACGCATACGAGGCTGTAAAATGGCTATAGTTGAGCGGATTTTTTAAATTTCGCGGGGGTGGCTGGGAGACAAACACTTGTCTTAAAACTTGGCGCGACCAATTATGCATACATACTTACTTACGAGTATTAGCGCTAGTACCTGTACCTAATCAAAGAGACCAATGCGTGCTGTGCTGCGAAGAAATGTTGATTTTTGTTTTCTCGCTACAACCTTAGGTTGCTCAGCCTTCTTCCCTGAAGAGCCATGAAATTAACGCCTTCAAGCCATACTTTCTGGGTTTTCTTTGATTATTTGATGTGAACTACCTATTTGTGTATCTAAATCGTACCTGGTTAACCTGGCCTCCTTGCGAACCAAACTAAGAAATCATGAAAACAAGACGCTTCCGACGACTAAAGCCCGCATTACACTGGCGCGGCCTGGCGGTCAACTAGCCTGTCAAATTTACTATTGACCGCCACCGCAGGCCGCGCCAGTCTGTGAGAGGCCTAAAGCCTGAATCACACTGGCGAACCCTGCGCGAGACTGCGAGAGGTTTTGGTAAGACCTAAGCAAAGTGATGCCGACTCGCATCAATGTCATGCGCAAATTTATATGATGTCTGCTCTATACATAGGTACATATAAGGGTGGTATTCCACTTATCCAATAGTCCAACTCCATCAGTGTGCATTTAATCAAATAAATTGGATGATATGATCAGAATATATGATGAGGGACTACTTACGTCAAAGCAATTTGATCAAAGATTGGATATAGAAATTGGACAAGTTTAATACCACCTACATAACTCAATGGATAGTATAGTCTGTAATGTAGTCAAAGGCCCCTTATGTTACCCTCAGGTGTTGCTCCGCGACGCGGACGCTGCGCCGGCGACGGCGGGCGCGGCGTCGCTCTGCGCGCAGCTGGCGTGCCGCTCGCCGCACCGCGCCGGCTTCTACTACGCCGGGCCCGCGCTGCCCGGGACGGCTTGTGGACAGCGTTTGGTACTGTCTACCAACATAAATATCTACTAGCTAAGGGTGGGCTGCACCAAATTACGATTAAAGACCGATCAACGTTTAATATGGCGGCAGCTGTCAGTTCATAGAAACTTGTTAAACTTTCCATTCGGATTTTAACAAGCACCGCTTACAACCGCTTACAGGTACAGACGGTTTGGTGCAACCCATCCTAAAGGCGGGCTTACGATTAGGTACAGAACGATCAACGTTAAATGTGGCGCCGGCAGCTGTCAATCCATATAAACTTGTTAAACTTACCATACAATTGTATACATTCGGATTTTAACAAGCATGGCTTGCGATGCGATGCCACTTCATGTTGTTGCGAGTAGCCTTAAATTAAACAACGCAGGCGGAGCTACAGAATAAAAACGCGCATGTCTACCCCGAAGGTCGGTTAGATACGTTATAGAACCTATATACATGGTATCGGTAGATATACAGGGTGATTTAGGGGTCGTGTAGCAAGAAGACCAAAAGCGAATAAGATGGTAACACTAAACAACTTTTCCCAAGAAGCTGTTCCATACATTAACTCTCAAATTAGCTCTTAATTGGCTCTTATTTTTTTGCGTTTGTTAAAATCCGAATGTATACAATTGTATGGTAAGCTTAACAAGTTTATATGGATTGACAGCTGCCGGCGCCACATTTAACATTGATTGTTCTGTACCTAATCGTAAGCCCGCCTTTAGGATGGGCCCCATGGGAAAAGTTTTTTAGTATGACCATCTTATTCGCTTTGGTCTTCTTGCTACACGACCCCTAAATCATCCTGTATACCAGTGAAAGATTTTTAGAAATCGGATGAGTTAAGTAGTTCAGTTAATTTTACTAAGTAAGATCTCGGCACATTAGTGGGTTAGTCAGGCTTTTTGGAAGTACTCAGTTTGGATTCAGCTAATACGCCGTAGTTTAACAACACATCACAACCCCAATTTCTGATCTCCACTTCCATATTTAGGTATTTCTAGGACAGTTAACGAGTTTTAGTCACAGAAAAAGGCAAAAACGTGGAACTGAAATGCATCGCTGATAACAGCTTTGTAGGTATTCTAACCGCAACTGATACAGCAAAACGACACGAACGAGGAATGAAATAATTTGTCAAAAATAAACTACAGTACTTAAATAGTGACTGCTTTTTACATTTTAGTTTCATTTCAGTGGTGTCAAGGCGGCGAATGCGTATCATCAGGCGGCGCAGAGACTACAACAAAATCACCCACCGTCACATCCACCACATCGAGTTACAACGGAAGCAACGTCAACAACAGACCCCCGGGCACAGGCACAGGGGGTGAAGGCGGGTGGGGCGCGTGGCGGGAGGGGGCGTGTCGCTCGGGGTGCACGCTGCGCTCGCGCGGGTTCCGCGAGCGGCGCCGCGCTTGCGCCGCCGGCGGCTGCGAGGGCGTCGGGTACGATGTCGTCATCTGTGATGACTCCAAGGTACCTACACAAACAACAGACCCCCGGGCACAGGCACAGGGGGTGAAGGCGGGAGGGGGCGTGTCGCTCGGGGTGCACGCTGCGCTCGCGCGGGTTCCGCGAGCGGCGCCGCGCTTGCGCCGCCGGCGGCTGCGAGGGCGTCGGGTACGATGTCGTCATCTGTGATGACTCCAAGGTACCTACACAAACAACAGATCCCCGGGCACAGGCACAGGGGGTGAAGGCGGGAGGGGGCGTGTCGCTCGGGGTGCACGCTGCGCTCGCGCGGGTTCCGCGAGCGGCGCCGCGCCTGCGCCGCCGGCGGCTGCGAGGGCGTCGGGTACGATGTCGTCATCTGTGATGACTCCAAGGTACCTACACAAACAACAGACCCCCGGGCACAGGCACAGGGGGTGAAGGCGGGAGGGGGCGTGTCGCTCGGGGTGCACGCTGCGCTCGCGCGGGTTCCGCGAGCGGCGCCGCGCCTGCGCCGCCGGCGGCTGCGAGGGCGTCGGGTACGATGTCGTCATCTGTGATGACTCCAAGGTACCTACACAAACAACAGACCCCCGGGCACAGGCACAGGGGGTGAAGGCGGGTGGGGCGCGTGGCGGGAGGGGGCGTGTCGCTCGGGGTGCACGCTGCGCTCGCGCGGGTTCCGCGAGCGGCGCCGCGCCTGCGCCGCCGGCGGCTGCGAGGGCGTCGGGTACGATGTCGTCATCTGTGATGACTCCAAGGTACCTACACAAACAACAGACCCCCGGGCACAGGCACAGGGGGTGAAGGCGGGTGGGGCGCGTGGCGGGAGGGGGCGTGTCGCTCGGGGTGCACGCTGCGCTCGCGCGGGTTCCGCGAGCGGCGCCGCGCCTGCGCCGCCGGCGGCTGCGAGGGCGTCGGGTACGATGTCGTCATCTGTGATGACTCCAAGGTACCTACACAAACAACAGATCCCCGGGCACAGGCACAGGGGGTGAAGGCGGGAGGGGGCGTGTCGCTCGGGGTGCACGCTGCGCTCGCGCGGGTTCCGCGAGCGGCGCCGCGCTTGCGGCGCCGCGCTTGCGCCGCCGGCGGCTGCGAGGGCGTCGGGTACGATGTCGTCATCTGTGGTGACTCCAAGGTACCTACACAAACAACAGACCCCCTGGCACAGGCACAGGGGGTGAAGGCGGGTGGGGCGCGTGGCGGGAGGGGGCGTGTCGCTCGGGGTGCACGCTGCGCTCGCGCGGGTTCCGCGAGCGGCGCCGCGCCTGCGCCGCCGGCGGCTGCGAGGGCGTCGGGTACGATGTCGTCATCTGTGATGACTCCAAGGTACCTACACAAACAATAGACCCCCGGGCACAGGCACAGGGTTCGGGGTGCACGCGGCGCCTCGTCTGCGCCGCCGGCAACTGTGGATGCGATTAAATAAAAGTGAATACGATTGTAGTTTCAAAATTGCCGGCACTTACTTTCTACCGATAGGTAGATTTGAATACGAGTGGTCAATACCAGTCGTTTTTAAATTTTCTATCGCTATTTCAAAATAGCTTTTCATCATTTTTGACAGTTTTCGAATGAAAAAGTCGAGCGGTCGAAAGTCAAAAATCGGTCCCCTGGGCTATTGTCTTCAATATCGGATCGAGCAATATGAGTGATAATTCTTTCCATTCATTTACTTGCCTCCGTTGATGTAGGATCCGACAGGATCCTACATCGATATATACCTAACTGATAGATGTGAACACGCTCTCAAGTTTATTAATATTCGCGATGGAAGCACCTAGGTACTTATCCGTCAGGGGACTATGGCGTTCCCCGCCTCCGCCACCGCAGCATAGGTACCTATAGCAGCATAGTCGCCTGACAGATCGCGGGGCGTGACGCGCGTCATTACGACTGTGCGTAAGCGCGGCCTAATTCAAAGCTCTTTTATTTAGGTACATAAGTAAATAATGATGGCCAAAACCAAACAGATATGACGTATATAATACCTACATCAAACCACCAGTCGAACATGGTTTGTACGCATCAGCGGTAAATTGTATGCGTATTCAGAATGAGTTATACAAAGAGCTACGAATGCTACGAATTGTGGTTACCCATAAGTATTGTACATAGCCCAAAAATTATAGCCGTGGGCCTTCTTAGGAGTATGAACATGAAAAATTGCTATAAAACGACAGTAACTTTTTAAATTAGAAACAAAATACATGTGTGAGATTATTTATATCAGACTGTATCATGATATGCTGACATGCATGCTATTTAAATATAAATCGGTGCTTAGTACTTTTAGTTAGGGATACAAACAGTGGGCCTTATTAGGGGACTTTTACTTCATGTTCGCAGTTCAATGA
Source organism: Epinotia brunnichana (assembly GCA_963854355.1). Classification (NCBI taxonomy): domain Eukaryota; kingdom Metazoa; phylum Arthropoda; class Insecta; order Lepidoptera; family Tortricidae; genus Epinotia; species Epinotia brunnichana. The sequence goes on from OY977938.1 coordinate 13,796,005, forward strand.
AAGCTCGTAAGGTACATAAATTAATTTAAAATAACAGTAAGTAGGTATTTACCTATATTTGGATGTTAAACAGATTTAACACCTAATTTTACTAAAAGTACTGACAAAATTTGCGTTATTTTTTTCAATTTGAGATGATATGTAAATGTTGGAAAATAATAAATCGTGCAATATATTAACACGTCACGCACAGCAAACTCTATTTTTTTACAAAAAGGCAGCGCGCTTGAGTAAAAACTGAAATGCACGTCTGTTTTGACCATAAACGCACATGCTCAGTTTAAAGTAAGTGTTTGAAAAACCAAAACTGCGAGTTATTAAGTGTCTATGATTTAGGTGCCGGGCCTTCCTTGGTGCACCTAACTTATGAAGCATACTTTTAATTACTAATGTCAGCCATCGACCCAGTGGAATTTTGTTCGATACCACAAAGCATGTAGGTAAGCTTGCGTTTATTTAATAATAAGTAAAATAATGAAATCAATGTAAAACTGCTTTCGCAAATGAAATATATGGGTTCCTAGGTATAATACCAGACAATGGCATAAAGTTTTAACATGATTGTCAACCACTTGTCACCTCACCACTACGTAAATAGGTAGAGACAAAAATAAATTGCCTATAATTAGAGGACCGCTGATTATAGGTAGACTGAGAAACATCGCAATGTACGGTGGATGAGATAACTTAAGGAAAAATGGGGGGATAATTTGATAAATTTGAAATATGTTGTTACTTATAACAACTATATTACGAGTAAGAAGGTATTCTTACTTCACCCAGATAGAAATCAGCGGAGGTGTACAGTAGGTACACCTCCGTAGGTACAATACTCCACATTACCGCGCGGTACCATTAGTTGACCGTAGTAGGCTTGCCAGATCCATCCTTGTGTTATCGGGAGAAAAACTTCGGTTGGGAGAAATAAAAATAAAATCAAATTAAAGGAACTGTATTAAAATTATTAATGGGTACGTAGCACTATCATGTTTAGGTCTTGTCCGACAAAGCGTTCGACTTCCTCGCACTTCATCATATCAGCCGAAAGACGTCCACTGCTGGACATAGGCCTCCCCCAAAGAGTGCCACAATGGCCGGTCCTGCGCCACCCGCATCCAGCGGACTCCCGCGACCTTTACCAGGGGGCCTACCCACGCCGCGCCTTCCGGTACGTGGTCGCCACTCGAGAACCTTTCCGCCCCAACGGCCATCGGTTCTACGTGCAATGCACCTCGCACTTACTCACTGATTAATAAAGGATCAACGCTTGAAATTGTTTCCATAACTATAAAGAATAAAAAAAAACCGGCCAAGTGCGAGGTGGACTCGCGCACGAAGGGTTCCGTACCATTATCTATAAAAACGGCAAAAAAATCACGTTTGTTGTATGGCTCCCATATGGATCCCCCTTAAAAAAATATTTTATTTTGTTTTTAGTATTTGTTGTTATAGCGGCAATACATATTATTTTAATCTGTGAGAATTTCAACTCTCTAGCTATCACGGTTCTTGTGATACAGCCTGGTGACAGACAGACGGACGGACGGACGGACGGACGGACGGACGGACGTACGGACGGACGGACGGACAGCGAACTCTTAGTAATAGGGTCGGGACCTTCTTTCTTTTACTCTTTGAGTACGGAACCCTAAAAAAGGTTTGTGACATGACTCGCTGGCCCGACTCTATCTGTTGTGTGGTACGCAGGTGTGCGGCAAGAAAACGCGGGTGCCAGCTCGCGAGCTGGCGGCGCGCCAGTGCTCGGAGTACGCGGCCGCGCTGCACAGCCTCGACCCGCGCGGCGGCGGCCTGCAGGCGCCGCACGACCCCAGTAAGTTAACCTCTGACTGTGGCCTTCCAAAGTGGTCCTCCTCGTTTGGACCAAGGCGGGTCGTAATCCCACGGTGGCGGGATGGGCCTTAAGTTATCATTTAGTCTGCCGGTGTGAAATCTGTACAATACCAGATGCAATTGGGAAAATAAAAAATTTGGCAGTGTTAAGGCAGTGTAATTCTATCTCGACTGACTAGTTAATTTATTTTGATTTATGACCAGCTCGCATGTGGATGGGCTGCGCGGTGTTCTGCCGGCGCGCGGCGGGCGGCGGGTTCTACGCGCCGCGCGTCGAGCTCAACGACGCGGGCCTCGACCCGTACTTCCCGGACGGCACGTGGTGCCACCACGACGGCTCGCAGGACTACTACTGCTTGCAGCATCACTGCCTCCCGGAGGTGAGTCGCTACACAACGACGCGGGCCTCGAACAGTACTTCCCGGACGGCATGTGGTGCCAGTGCCACCGGGCGAATATTCAGCGTTTTTAAGGCGTTTTTTTTTCGTCATTGTCGTCTCCTGGAAATACTATCAAAAGAGACGAATATCAGAGTTCACTTTTGATGAAGACGTAACTCAATACCGGTGCTGAGTCTTTTTTGATTTAAGTTTCCGCGGTATGTTTTACCTCTGCTGAAATAATCTTGAGCTGACAATGACTTTAGAACCGAGCGGTTCAAACGCTCGGAGATTGGCCCCACCACGCCGGCTCGCAAGACTACTACTGCCTGCAGCACCACTGCCACCCGGAGGTGAGTCGCTACACAACGATGCGTGTCTCGACCCGTACTTCCCGGCCGGCACGTGGTGCCACCACGACGGCTCGCAAGACTACTAATGCCTGCAGTATCACTGCCTCCCAGAGGTGAGTCGCTACACAACGACGCGGGCCTCGAACAGTACTTCCCGGACGGCATGTGGTGCCAGTGCCACCACGCCGGCTCGCAGGACTATTACTGCCTGAAGCACCACTGCCACCCGGAGGTGAGTAGCTACACGACGACGCGGGCCTCGACACGTAGGTACTTCCCGGATGGCACGTGGTGCCACCACGACGGCTCGCAAGACTACTACTGCCTGCAGCACCACTGCCACCCGGAGGTGAGTCGCTACACAACGATGCGTGTCTCGACCCGTACTTCCCGGACGGCACGTGGTGCCACCACGCTGGCTCGCAGGACTATTACTGCCTGCAGCACTACTGCCACCCGGAGGTGAGACGCTAAACAACGACGCGGGCCTCGAACAGTACTTCCCGGACGGCATGTGGTGCCAGTGCCACCACGCCAGCTCGCAGGACTATTACTGCCTGCAGCACCACTGCCACCCGGAGCTGAGTCGCTACACAACGATGCGTGTCACGACCCGTACTTCCCGGACGGCACGTGGTGCCACCACGCCGGCTCGCAGGACTATTACTGCCTGCAGTACCACTGCCACCCGGAGGTGAGACGCTAAACAACGACGCGGGCCTCGAACAGTACTTCCCGGACGGCATGTGGTGCCAGTGCCACCACGCCAGCTCGCAGGACTATTACTGCCTGCAGCACCACTGCCACCCGGAGCTGAGTCGCTACACAACGATGCGTGTCACGACCCGTACTTCCCGGACGGCACGTGGTGCCACCACGCCGGCTCGCAGGACTATTACTGCCTGCAGCACCACTGCCACCCGGAGGTGAGACGCTACACAACGACGCGGGCCTCGAACAGTACTTCCCGGACGGCATGTGGTGCCAGTGCCACCACGCCGGCTCGCAGGACTATTACTGCCTGCAGCACCACTGCCACCCGGAGGTGAGTCGCTACACAACGATGCGTGTCTCGACCCGTACTTCCCGGACGGCACGTGGTGCCACCACGACGGCTCGCAAGACTACTAATGCCTGCAGTATCACTGCCTCCCGGAGGTGAGTTGCTACACAACGACGCGGGCCTCGAACAGTACTTCCCGGACGGCATGTGGTGCCAGTGCCACCACGCCGGCTCGCAGGACTATTACTGCCTGCAGCACCACTGCCACCCGGAGGTGAGTTGCTACACAACGATGCTTGTCTCGACCCGTACTTCCCGGACGGCACGTGGTGCCACCACGACGGCTCGCAAGACTACTACTGCCTGCAGCACCACTGCCTCCCGGAGGTGAGTCGCTACACAACGATGCGTGTCTCGACCCGTACTTCCCGGACGGCACGTGGTGCCACCACGATGGCTCGCCGGACTATTACTGCCTCTACTCGTAGCACCACTGTGAGACGTGAGTCGAGTCGCGTCGTTGCGGGCCTCGACTAAGAAACGTAAATCGGTAACAGCTCGGGTGGTAAGAAATATATCATCATCATCATTCATCATTTCCTTGCCCTTATCCCATTTACTTGGGGTCGGCGCAGCATGTCTTTTTCCTCCATACTTCTCTGTCAGCCGTCATCTCATCACTCACTTGTTTTCTCTTCATATCGTCTCTCACACAGTCCATCCACCTTTTCCTTGGCCTACCTCGTATTTTACATCCATCCACATTCATACCTTTTTTTTTTTTTATTACGTTGGGGGAAAGCCTTTACGCATACCGCCCGCCACGGGGAAGGGGCAGGGCGGGTATGACGGACTAACCGCGGCAAAAGCCTTGGACTACCGTCGAAAACCCCAACGATTGCCAGCTCCGCCTTAAGAAAGGGGCGCCGCGGGATCACTTTCCGCATTCGACCGCGTAATCCACATTCATACCTAATACTCTTTTGGTCACATGACTTTCATCCCTCCGCATAACGTGCCCATACCACGCAAGGCGATTGGCTCTCAATTTATCCGCGATAGGTGCTACTTTCAGGCTTCCCCTTACGTACACATTTCTTATTCGGTCCATCCTCGTCACACCACACATCCATCTTAACATTCTCATCTCCGTAACATGCAATCTCTTTTCATCCGTCACCTTTAAGGCCCAACATTCCGATCCATACATGCCGACGTAAGGAATAAATCGCAGGAGTATAAATCAGAACTCAGATCAGATCACGCAAAAAAAAATGTAAGAGACAATTTTACACAAATCTATGAATTTTATATTGTAATGAACGGTATGTACGGTAATGCACAAACTTCAATATGTTCTCAGAAAACATCCTAGACTGGAACAAATATTTCATTTTCTTGTACAGGATATCTTACCAGCTATGCTAAACGGCGGAAAAAAATAAAGCAAATTTTATGTTCGGTCTAGTTCGGTGGATCAGAGCCACGTTTTCCAGGCCAGGCTCTACGAATCCGCGGCTATGGGATCTAGCAAGTCCTTTCTTCATTGCATAAGGTGACTTGGGCTAATAATGTTGATATGGGAATGGAATCTTTTGTATTGTCTACACAGCACACAGGGTGTTTATCTCATGTGTGTCAGGTTTATTTTCGGTAGTAGGGTACCTAAACACCAAACAAGTTTTTCTCAAATAGAAAAGCAGCGTATTAAGTTTATTTGACAAAAAGTGCTGCAAACCATTAAGAATAATTATCTTTAAATACGATTACAAAGTAGCACTTTTAACCACAATAACGATTTTTCTATTCGATTTTTATCTTCAAGTGGTTTGTTAGAATACCCGTGTTAGTACGAACGTCGGCTATCGCCGTACTAAGTATGTTGTACCTGCAGCCTGCGGCCTACGTCACATCACGTGCTCTCTTCAATCAAGATGGGCCATAGAATAGAATTTACTGCCCGAGATAAAACCTTTATTGTATGTTCGAGGTGATATTTAAATCATGCTATGGTTATGTCTGTTAATATTCGCTATAAAGATCGAAATATTTAAAAACTAAATGTGTCAGTCGGAAATACAGTGAACGTACCTATGAGGGCAGCATTTCTAAGTGCACCGCGGTGAGAATTAAAACCTTATATCAATGATAATATGGTGCAATATACGTTGACAAACTTCGAAATCCTCTGCACTGCGCTAACCCGGTTAACGCCAGCCCTAGTAAGTGTTCCGTTGGCCCACGTTTCTCAAGGAAGTCTCAAAGATGGAACTGAAATAAGAAAAACATTATGTCAAAATATTGAGCTTAGGCAGTGGCGTTAGCGGCTTATCAGTAAGTAACTCAAACAACATCGAGCACGATCAGTCAGCGTTGTTTGTCTGTCAAGGCAGCCGTGCGTCATCCTTTATGATATTTGCCGTGAGCTCGCTAAATTGTCCACCAATTTGTCACGAATTATCTAAGCGTTTCCAAAATATGCCTTAATTTTATCAGGTTCCGCTTTATCCTGACGTGTGACGTCACTAGTTTGATTAATAAATACAAACAATGTCCGATTCAACAATCACAATATTATCATAAGAGGTGTTGTCGTACTTGTGGTGCGGCGTCCTACGCTCTAGTGAGATCATGCTTCAAGCCGCAGGTACTTCGACATAAAACCGTTGCGTGATTTATGTATGCATGTGTGGTAAAAAGGTCTATATTATTCAGTATGATTTATATACTTACTTACGGTTAGAAGCGGAAGTATACAAGGGCATCTAAGGATCAAGTTTATTGTGGTTTCATCAAGGCTCGCCGCAGATTAGTACCGCGGGCGGCGGGTGTGATGATAATTGTTTTAAAATGTAGAAAATGATACCGACAAGTTTGTTAGAGCGAATGTCATTTCTTCTAAATTACTATTTAGGTAGGTATAACCGTTTCTTACAATTCCGATATGGCTTGGATAAATAAAATTATTTACGTCACATCTTGCTATAAAGTAACAATTACCGGACGCTACGCGTACGGAAAATCCCACTTCCTAACGAAGAAACGTAATTTTTTTGTACTCACCACGGGCGGTAATAAAGAAAGCCTCAGATCGCATATTAAATACCTGCGATTAAATACTTGCGACGAAGACATTCTTTGTTTTACCGCCCTGGGTATGTAATGTACTATTTTCTAAAGGCACTTTTTTTGCACTGTGCTGTAACTGTAATGGATGTACTTAATTTTCCTATTTTGTGTACCTACTGAATACCTACTGTAAATAGCGATGTGCAGCTTGTAATTTTCAAAAGTGAAAGTTTCATTTAAATTTCACTTAAGTTGCTTTAAATTTCTGCTTATGTTTCTGAGCAAGTCCATAGTCATTCTTATTAATATTTTTTTGTAATTTGCTTACTGGCACAAAACTTCTGAATTAAGACAGCTCATTACTTGTCATTAGACCAATCAAAGTAGTCATGACGGAAACATTTCGGAAACTTAAGTGACATTTTAGAAGTAAGTTTATTTCAGGAAAATTACACAAGTTTCTACGGCTGAAATGTTTCACAGTTTAGGAAAATTATGATATGTGTTAGAAATTGCCCATCACTAACTGTAAATAAATAATCAGTTTTTTTAATGTGCATATTTATTTTATGTAACTCACGCTCTTAATTTGTGTATAGTTCATAGTTCATTTATTTAATAACAATACATTAATTGTGTTTGAATTTGTCACAAAAATAAATAATTAATCAATTCATCATCATCATATCAGCCGAAAGACGTCCACTGCTGGACATAGGCCTCCCCCAAAGAGTGCCACAATGGCCGGTCCTGCGCCACCCGCATCCAGCGGACTCCCGCCACCAATTACATTGAATTAATTACAATAATAATTAGGTACATATTTAGTACATAGTTTTTATTTTATTTTATTTTTATTCTACTTAATTTAGTCATATTTCTTCTATGTTATAATAACACCCCTTAAGGAGAAAGTCACGGAGACGTAAATTGAAATGTCTACAGTTTGTGATACAAACATATTTAGAAATTCTCTCAGCTCTTCTTTTTGAGTAAATTTAAAAATATTAGTTTCAAATTAAGGACGCAGACTAAAAGACAGTGTGCAATAGGTACCAGAGGCGGAGGAGCCATACAAGCCGACCCCCACCGGCTCGCCTAAAACTTTTTTTCAATGAAATTGTAACTCGTTTATCTCCTATAATTACACCACTTTTTTCGCCGTAATTAGTACCTACGATTGTGATTAGGTGTAATATATTACGTTTATCTGATTGTTTTATCCTCTAGGTAGTAAGGTCTACTATCCAATAAGTACAGTCGCCATCACATACCTACATAGGTACACTTTAGGTGTTCAAAAATATCGGCACATGCACCCTAATGCCTTGAAAATAGAGGTGTGTTCCGATGTTTGTGACGTGCTTGTATGTGATGGCGACTGTACATATACTGCCAGTTCTGTAGGAATGAAATGTCTTAAAAAAAAAACAGTTTAACACCAATTTTTCTATACCCACAGAATTTCAAGATGACAGCCCAGTTTCACATCTGGGAGCTCCCCAGCGAAGACGTCGGCGGCGCGTTCAACGCGCGCGCGCGCAGCTCTCCCGAGGACCCCGCGCTCGACAGCTACCTCTCCCTGAGCCAAGATGGCGTGCCGCTCACGCGGTCCGCCTTCCCGCCACAGATCCCGGACGAGCCCGAGCAGCTCTGGGAAGTGGACGACTACGTGGACCTACCGACAAACACGACGGAGTCATGACACCGCCACGGTTCAACGGATCCCGATTACATCTAATTGGCCTGTTATTTTGCATTGATAAGCCCCGATATCTTGCCCCAAGAATAAGTTAGTTTTCGATTGCGTAGGGTTAAGTACCTCATTTAGATAGTAAAAGTATTTTATGATAATTTAATGTTAACCTTTAGTTGTTAGCGATCAAATGTGAGGTTGCATTTATTAGTTATACTTTTGGCAGTATTAGTAAGTACAGCACCGTCTAAGTTTAGTATATGTCATATTTTTAGTTTAGATCTTAACTCTTTTTTACTCGAATGCTAGTCCCTTCACTATCTATTTTGTAATTGTAATTACAAATAAGTAATTTTTTAAGTAGTTCTTTTAAATATGACGGATTTTAACACTGTCCTTTGTTTGTTTAGAATGTTCAAAATATATCGTCACCTCATCTTTGAATCCTCTGACGAGTGAGACACCTGTAAAGGTCAAGTGTTCTCAAAAACTTAGTTGAATAGCTACGTTGGCATAACTGCCCATCAAAGAAAATTGTTACCCTATTGTGTCCATTATGGTTCGTTTAAATAAATCGTTACCAGACATACCTAAGCGAAGTCATTTGTTTTATTTTTTGTTCCCCAACCAAGTAGGTATGTAGTTGTCTTTATAAATTAAACATCATTATGTACCTTTGTTCGTACTTGCTGCGAATAATGATGAGTTGAAAGAAAAGAAGTCGATTGCTATGATTTTAGAATAGTGACGAGCGAAACTTAGTGTGCAGGTAGTTTATTGGCGATGTCGTGCTAGGCATACGTGATACTGGATTAGCTTGGACATGATAATGAGCGCTGAGAGGCCTGGTTCTACAGTCAGTGCCGAATAGCACCGAAATAATAGGCATACATAAATAACTTCTGTTGATGAAATACAGAAGCATGTTTGAAGGAAGCAACTCGTAATCATCTCGGAATGATACAAATTGGGTACTTTCCTGGGTAATAAGTACATTATGATACAAGTGTGCTAAGTTGGTCATCACACTCGAGTCGGTTTTTAAGCCTGAGCCGAAGGCGAAGGCTTAATGGAGACGAGAAGTGTAATGACCAATGCTCACGTGTTTCATACGACGTTTTTCAACACATTTGCGAGGAAAAAAAATAAAAAATGAAAATGTTAAAAGATATGTAATGAAAAGGCACTAGTGCGATAATGTAATGTAAAAGTCACGGCATGGGTAATATTCTGCATTATTTTGCTAATATTTAAAAAGATATGTAATGAAAAGGCACTAGTGCGATAATGTAATGTAAAAGGCACGGCATGGGTAATATTCTGCATTATCAGTGTAAATACGCTGTAATAAGACCTACATTACGAGCAGGTGTGTTGAAAAAAAATATAAAGTGCCGCGTGACGTCACATTATAGTAAAAAGTGTCCATAATGTGATGTCATGCGGAACTTTATCGGGCTATATCTTCATCATTATTTGTATGATTGACAAAATAAAAAATACGAGTCCAATATTTTTAGATAATCTAACTGACGGACTAAACATTATTTTTTTGGGAAAGTAGCTAATTATGATTGTAGGTATATTGTGTATTCATGATCTAGTAACACGTCCATTATGAAGGCGAAGCGTCCATACAACTCAAATGGGGAATGGATGAAAATTCTAGAAGTGCCTGATAATTTTTTTGGTTATAGGAATAACCATCATTAGCACCGGAAAAAAGTTGCAGACTTTTCAGCTACGTCAATTATTTTTGAATAATATAAACGGTTTCCTCACTGACGTTTTGGGTTTAGGATTGCGAATGAGACACTTTCCTTGATCCGTCTCATATTACTTACAAGAAAATATATTTATGTATTTTGATTGTTAAGGAAAATGAGTTATGATACGTTGAAGTAGATACAAAAGAGCCAATATAAAAAGCGTAAAGCGCCATTTACATGGTGCAACCACTCGTATGCGATTTTCATATTCATATTCAATTTTCATTACAACAAGGGGCTGCGGGCTAGCAAAAAAAAACAATCAAATCCTGGAATGTAATAAAACTCGCATGCGAGTCGTTGCACCATGTAAATAGCCCTTAAATCACAAAATAACCAGACCTTTTTACAATAATTTCTACGAGCGTGCTGTTAAGCGCTGCTGACTGTACGTAATTAATCTCCCGCCTAGTTGCGACTTGATCGGAATCATTTACACAATAGGTGACGATCAACAGAAACTCCTTATAAATTCTCTTGAATTACCAACTGTGGCAGGCAGTAACATACCATATTTTACGACCGCTTTAGCCTAGTTGGTAGTGACCCTGCCTACGAAGCAAGAGGTCCTGGGTTCGAATCCCGGTAAGGGCATTTATTTGTGTGATGAGCTCGAATATTTGTTCCTGAGTCATGGATGTTTTCTATGTATTTAAGTATTTATTTCTCTATATAAGTATCCATATAGTCGTCTAGTACCCATAGTACAAGCTTTGCTTAGTTTGGGACTAGGTTGATTTGTGTAAGATTGTCCGCAAATATTATTATTATTATTAAATTAAATATGAGAAGTTTGAGGTCTGAAGCTTAGATTTTCATTATATTACTTACCTATTAAGCAGACAATCTGAATATTACACACTATCTCGCAATTTTCTCCGTCCGCGTTTTCTTTCGTCCGTGCGTCGCGTTTTCTTTCGTCCGTCCGTCGCGTTTTCTGTCGCCCGTCCGACGCGTTTTCGTTCGTCCGTCCTTTGCGTTTTCTTTCGTCCGTCCTTCGCCTTTTTTTTTGTCCGTCCGTCGCGTTTTCTTTCATCCGTCCGTCGCGTTTTCTTTCGTTCGTCCGTCACGTTTTCTTTCGTCCGTCCGTCGCGTTTTCGCCGTCTTTAAACCCGCAAGTGATAGAAGTGGCAATGAAAATTAAATTTAACGAGGTCTGTGTACCCCTTCTGGGAACACGGGCGTACCTAGTGTAATGTACCTAGCTAATTACGTATTCAGAAAAAAAAACAGAATTCGTGATACTTAATAGCTTAAGCACGCGCCATGTGAAGTATAAACCCGTGTCATGTTCAAAAAGTCAGTACCTAAGTCATTCATTAATTTCATTATCTACAATTCTATTGTAGGGTCATACCTAATGCCGGTTACGCGATCAGTTTCAGTTGGCGACATCCTGAAGGACATTATACCTGCAATCTGTGGGAGCAGTATACGCAACGGGCATATGGGGCCCTTAGGGTCCAGTATAATAATGCGTTCCGGGTGTTGATGGGACTGCGTCGTTTCTGTAGCGCATCAGGGATGTTCGCGGCGGCGCGTGTGGACTGTTTTTATACGAGCATGCGTACGCGCGCAGCATCCCTGGTGCGCAGGGTGCGCCGCAGTCCCAACAGCATTCTGCGCATGATAGCGGACAGGGTTGACTGTCCCTACATGTCGCACTGCGAGGGACTACACTCCCCTGTCAGTGTTGTTTTGTTTTAAATGTAAGTTTAACTGTAACTACTAACCCCCTAGTTTTGTAAATTCTACTAACAACATGTGTCCATGGTTACACGAAATAAAAATTTCATTTCATTCATTCATTATTTATTTAATTAAAAATTATAACAATTCTACAGACCCTAATCGTATGCATTTTTGTTAGTATTTAGTTATGTAATATGAATCCCATAAAAAACATTCCATGTAAAAAATAGACCAAGTCTCGAAACTCGTTCACAGTAAAAAGTGGTGAGATATTTCGTAGAGCCAAGTCAGGCATTCTTGTTAATCTTTATTTGCATGCTAAATAAAATTCTGCAACTTGGGAATCACACAACTTTACTGCATTTACCTAACCTACAAATTTTTGCATAGGTACCTAAAACTATGTAAGTGTGATTGCCAAGTCACAAAATTTTATTTAGCAAGCAAATAAAGATTAATAAGAATGCCTGACTTGGTTCTACGAAATATCTCACCACTTTTTACTGTGAACGAGTTTCGAGATTTAGCCTATTTTTTACATGGAATATTTTTTATGGGATCTCTTTTCTTTTTGTAGACTTTGTATGGGAATGTTATTTTACCCACCGCAAATAACGTTTGTATAGTTTTGCAGGAAGGAACTGCAAAAAAGTAACTTTGTAATCGCATGTATTTGTTACAAACTTACTTATGCAGTTTTTATATCTCTGAAACGTGACTGAAATTGCAATATTTTTAGGTTTTTTATGAGTTATTAGGCAAAAAACTAATTACGTTTGAAATTTGGAGCTTGTGGGTCTCAAAAAAAATCAAAAAATATTTATTTGGTATCAAAAATTTGGTTTTTACAATTGTACGTGGCTGGCCCCTCCAGGTAAGTATGACAATACTTGTGTTAGGAGAAGCCGCCCCGCCGTATGAAGTCATTTGTACCTACATGATTAAAATGATTGACGACTAATGATTAATAATTAAAATGAAACTATTTGGGATCATCCTATATGCAGCGTGACGTCAAACTGTTGTCATCGGCATGAAAATTACGGGCCCTGTATCAATAAGTAGAACTTTTGTTTTATTGTCTTGATTAACTTTGAATTGCAATTGATCTTTGACTTGTACTTAATTATCATGTTGCTAGTGTTTTGATTTACACAATATGTAAACTAAGACATTTGTTACTACCTCCTTTTCAAACAGATACCTAAAGACGAATTCCCTAATAATAAAATAATCTTGTAAATAATTAAATGAACCCCACTAGCCTGCGATACAAAGGAAAAAACTATTACAGTGATATATTTACATTGTGATACAAGAGTGTAATGAACTAATGAACGATCAAGGCACTCTTGTTTCATATAACATTTTTCAACAAATTTTCGAGGAAAAATAAATCCATTGGTTGAGACTATTGTAGACTGCTAAATTATAGATTTTGGTAGTACAAGACTAGGTATACTCTTGGCTCGTCTCAATCGTTTTTTGTGAAGTTCTTAAATTCGTCCCGTTCTGCTTTCGTCACCCATTCTTCCTTCGTCACTTTCGAGGGTCGACTATATCAACTTTGGTAATCTTTGTTGTTTGTCTATTTCTTATTCCGGCTCATTTCGGTATTCAACAACATCTTCTTTGGGCATGTTCGATGTTAGTCTATGATGTTATGGGCTAAGGATGACCCGGTTCCTAAGAAGGCCGGCCCCACCTTTAAAAACTCGCAGCATTTCCAAACTACTGTAAATTTCGTGAGCACATGCGTTTATGATCACAAACAAACGTGCATTTAAGTTTTTACTCAATCGTGCTGCCATTTTGTAAAAAAAATACAGTTTGCTGTGTTAAAATATTGCACGTTTTATTATTTTCCAACCTTTACATATCATCCAAAATTTTAACAAATAACGTAAATTTAGTCAGTATTTTTAGTGAAATTAGGTGTTTAATCTGTTTAACATCCAATTATAGGTAAATACTGTTATTTTAAATTTATTTACGTATTTTTACGACACTCAATTGAGCTGAAGTAAGAGTCCCCTAATTAATTTTAACAAATAACGTAAATTTAGTCAGTATTTTTAGTGAAATTCGGTGTTTAATCTGTTTAACATCCAATTATAGGTAAATACTGTTATTTTAAATTTATTTACGTATTTTTACGACACTCAATTGAGCTGAAGTACAGAATAAGTCACTCGGTGTCATTGGTGCGAAAATATACAACACTCTCCCAACTGAAATAGTTAACTCGGCAAGCGATGCAATATTTATTAATAAGATAAAATCTCTATTAGTTGACCAAGCATGCTATAGCATTGAAGAATTTATTTTAAGAAAATAACTAATATTATATAATTATTGTAGCTAACAAATTGTAACAAATTGACTTGTAAAATGTTACTTATACTTTTACCAGTAAAATATATGAATATGAATATGTTTATGTATCCCTAACTAAAAGAATGTCAAAAAAATAATATTAGAATAAAGAACCGATTTATAAATATCATGATACAGACTGATAAAAAGAATCTCACACATGTGTTTTTTTTTTCTAATTTAATAAAAGGGGGGGGGGGGGGGGTGGCTTACCCCGAATTACCTGGCGATATTTATTAAGCTATAAGGGCAAGCTTGGTATAATTTTCGTATAAATCAAGGACGCCGAATTCATTCCTGATATTTAATTTTAACTTTTTTCAACGCAAAAAGGAAAAAAAAAAAAATTTACATTGTCTTGTTTTCTTATAGTACATTATGATACAAGTGTGCTAAGTTGGTCATTACACTCGAGTCGGTTTTTAAGCCTGAGCCGAAGGCGAAGGCTTAATGGAGACGAGAAGTGTAATGACCAATGCTCACGTGTTTCATACGACGTTTTTCAACACATTTGCGAGGAAAAAAAAAAAAAAAAAAAAATGAAAATGTTAAAAGATATATAATGAAAAGGCACTAGTGCGATAATGTAATGTAAAAGTCACGGCATGGGTAATATTCTGCATTATTTTGCTAATATTTAAAAAGATATGTAATGAAAAGGCACTAGTGCGATAATGTAATGTAAAAGGCACGGCATGGGTAATATTCTGCATTATCAGTGTAAATACGCTGTAATAAGACCTACTTTACGAGCAGGTGTGTTGAAAATATTGTAAAAATTACCCATATGATTTTTTAGTCTGAGTATTGTGCATGTAAAAAATTATTTTCCACGGAACCAATATCACAATAAATGCATTTAGCTATTATGGCAAGATTGGTATCATTTTCGTATAAACCAAGGATGCCAAATTTATTCCGGGGCCTATTTCTCGTACGTTACAAGTCTTGTAATACAAGTGTGTATCTATGGTAACGCTTGTATTTCAATATTTTTTACAAGTTTCCGTTTCACGTAAATGTTATAATTGTTACAAGAGCGGGGATAAAAGAGTTTTCACAAGTGTTGTTGTTTCACAAGTTGACAAACACTAGTACATATTACATACTAAAATAGTAATTTCGTTTCTCAAAAGCCTACTTTATACTTGTAGCTTGTGACTTATCACGAAATAATGAGGAGTCTCTATAAACTGCTAATATGCGTTTTTGGAAAAAATCGATTAATAAATAAATGAAGATATTGCATTTTTAATATCTCAAACGTGTAAGTTTTGAATGCACTTCGTTAAAATCAGAAATATTATTTAAATTTAGCTTTTATTCTCCAAAAAAAAACAGTTAACTCATTCCTATGAAATTATTATAATTGGGAAAGAACCAGTAAATGACCAAAAACATAATAATTTTGTAACGAATTCACTCGTATTATAAAAAAAAAACTGACCCACCCTGAAGCTTGTAAACATTCATAGAGTGACTGACGAAACTGAGTTTGATTATACATTGATAATTTTGAGAAACGCTTTTCATTACTACTTGTATACGCTTGTATATTCCGAAAACACAAGCCAGCCATTTTGTTGAGGACGAGTTGATGAGATTGATTGTCACTTAAATTCAATACAGTGTCGTAATTCATTGTCGTAGCACTTGTAGTAATCATTCCTACGAGAAACAGAATTAAAACACACTTAGTACAATGAAATTTTGAAAGTAAGCTTGTAGACTTGTGAACTTGTGACTTACGAGAAATAGGCCCCTGATATTTAACTTGCATTTTTTTTTACGAAAAAAGGTAAAAACTTGTCTAACTAAGTTGTCCGTCAACATTTGCAATCGATATTTCAGACACTTGCCGTTATTCATTTGAGCTGAAATTTTGGGGTGTTAGTATAGTCTGGATGACAATTCAATATTGTGGTACCATCGAGCTGATCTGATGATGGAGACAGAAGCTTTTTTTTGAGTTTGGGCTCGTTAGAATCGTCCCCCCCCCCCCCCCCCATATTCCTGCATCAAAATCAAGATGGCTCCCCTTCTTAAAACGGTCGGGGGGGTTCAGGGAATTCACTCTGCCAAAGGACACCGCTTACTCATCAAACGCCGTATATTGCACTTTTATGTCGTGTACAGACGCCACTATATAGCAATTTTTCGTTTTCATACTCCTAAGATGGCCCACAGCTATAATTTTGGGATAGGTTCAATATTTTATTAAATCAATTATATAAAAAATAAATACGGCTAGTCCTAGACGATAGTAATGTTTAAACATTAATTAAACGATTGTTTTGAATAATGTATAACGGGCCTTATTAGGCGACCGGGTGCCTAAGATGGCCCACTAGCAACATTTTGTTGAAATTGGTTTTTTTCTGTTCTAACGCTAATAACATAAAAGTTTTTTTAAATATTTCGTTTGTTAAATAAATCATTAGCAGTCCTATGCATGGCTTTTCTTACTACTCAAAAGAAAATGAGTATGGAGACGACAGGGTGAGAGATTTTCCGATGTCTGCATCAAGGAAATTGACCGCTTTGGAGGTCCTAGTGTGATGGTTTGGGTTGGGATTAGCTTACAAGGCAAAACTGAGCTGGTTTTCTTAAATCAAGGCACAGTAACTGCACAACGGTACATCGATGAAGTCATCAGGCCTCATGTGATTCCATTCTCACAGAGAGTGGGGCCAGGGTTCTGGTTAATGCATGACAATGCCCGCCCACACACAGCTCGGGCCACTCAGACTGTACTGGATGACACCCCATATTCGTGTCCTACCATGGCCAGCGTATAGTCCGGATTTAATCCAATAGAGCATATGTGGGACCAATTAAAACGAAGGGTTAGGGAGCATGAGCAAGAGGTTCACAACCAGCAACAGCTTATGGATGCTCTGAAACGTGCGTGGGAAGAGATACCTGCTGAAAACATCAGAAACTTAATCGAGAGTATGCATTCAAGGCTCCAGGAGTGTGAAAACAGGAGAGGAGGACACACCCGTTACTAAACCATTAAAAAAAACAGCTTGTGTCAGTTTTTGTTTTGTTTTGCAAAGAGTTTCTGTTTAGTTTTTGCTGTTGACAATGGACTAATTTCATGTTAATTGAAATAAGTGAAACAATTGACTACACAATTAAATGGTTATTAGAATAAGTTAAAACAAAAGCCTTGTTTCATGTTATTTTAATAAATATACATTACTGTTTACTATATTTTTCACGTAGCAATAAAAATACTTAGTGGCCCCTATTTTCTTTTGAGTAGATATATATTAATCATACTGTTATTATTTTACAAGGCTTTGAAAATAAGGTGGGCCTTATTAGGCTACGGTACCTAGTAACCTAATAAGGTAAGGGTAATAACTTCTTTAGGTAAATATATAATAAGGTTTAACTATTTTCTGTTGCATTAACTCTTTATAATAGTACCTACATTGTGATACAAGTGAGCTATGTTGATCATTACATCAAAAGCGGAATAGTCACGCGAACCGCAGGTGAGCGTGATAATAGAGCCGAGGATGTAATTATCAAAGCTTACGCGTGTCATACGACGTTTTTCAATACATTTGCGAGGAAAAAATCCTTTTCATAAAATGAAAATGTTACAGGCTCCTAATTTGTTTCCTTTAGTTATTTGATAACAATAGGTTTTTACTCACATACATTTGTACATATCCAAGAATGTACAGTGGTGTAAATTCTATTTATCACTTTTCTATTCACCACGAGTCAACATTTTAATAATAACCAAACACGCATCATCAACGTTAACAAATATTTGTGAAATTACTTATAATGGCGCACAACTAATTTTTTTTCGTGAAGTTCGCGCAGTGCGCCCGCAGCGAGGCTTAGATGAAATCTCTAAAGAGCCAATACAAAATAATATAAAAAAAATCTTATTCAATATAAATTCATGTAAAATGTTATCAAAAGTAAATAGTTTTACTAAATGAAACGTTTCTATATCATATCCAAGAAGAAATAATCAATTAATTCACAAGAAGGATTTAATTTGTTTAGTCGAGTAAGAATCCATTTGCCGAGAATTAAAAACAAACCTGTATAACCCGATCAATTTAAGAATGCGCCGAGTCCATACCTTGCTGCAAGGTGCCAACGTGTCTTAATCGGGATATAAACATAACTACACGAGTGTCGTAATGTTATATAACACGCGTGTTTAATACCCAGGATTATGAGCCTAAAAGCGGCACAATAAGAGGCACGTTACGAGCAAATGTGTTGAAAAATAATTTATCTTCTTCTCTACCTACACGAGATCAACAATGAAAAAATGTGAAATTTTATACCTACTTAGTCGAAAATGGCGCGCAGATAATTTTTCCGTAGTGCGCGCATGTGAATGGGATGGTTCAAACAAAGTTGCCAACCCGACATTGTATTTTTATTTAAATAATCTATAATATTCGTATAAATTGTTGACTAAAATAAATCATTAAATTTAATTAATTTCATTAAACGTTTTATTTGATTCAATATTTCTAGCCATAGTGCGTGTTGTTAGGAGATTCCGTCGAACAAATACTTCACTTTCGGATACCGGCTCCATATTTTAGTATGTTGTTAGGCATGCCCCCTGGATTCCAAATCTGACGGGAGACAATCTCTAATGAGTTTGTTTCCCCTATAATGACGTCATCAAAAACGCCACGGCCACGCTTGGAAAAGTGTCAATTTCACCCAAACCATGCAACGTACATACACATGTGGGGTACCAAATGGAAGCTGAATAAATTGTCAATAATTCGTTCATACATTATATTTCAATATATATGCTAGTTTAAGTACTATTAGCAAAAGTATAAAAAAATCAAAGAAAATCTAAGGACTTTCAGACTTTGCGGCAAAACTAGAAAAGATACACGAATATAATGTAAAACACAAATGATATCTAGAATTTCAGCTATACACTTTTGTTTTTATTTTAAGACAAGAGCAAAATTGAGAAAATTGTGCTCAAAAAACCAACAACGCAAAGCGGAGTTTTCCTTACAAAATTAATTTTATCGAAATTACTATTTTTTCTGAAACCAGCACGAACTTTTAGTATACAGTTAGACATGTTATGTGCACCGCAAAATTGCAGAGAGACAGTCTCTAATGTGTCTAGTTCATCAGTAATCTTTATTGCTGCGGAGGCTTTTTGAAAAGTGGGAATTGTACCTGAAACATGCAATACATATTAACGTGTGTTATATCATATAAAAGCTAAACAAATATGATATAATTCTTGCTAACATTGTGATTCCATACATCCATAAATTTAAGAGGTATTTGCAAATTTGTAGAGAAGAAAAGTGAAAAGCCTGCTAACATTCGATTTTCGGGAATTTAAATTGCTCTTAAACGTATCATTATATCGAATTATAATATTACAACGAGTTATAACATATTTTATTAGCTTTCATATAAAATCACATTTGCATTCAGGAAGTACATAGTTTGGGTTTAATTTAGATTTTTCAAAAAAGCGGAAGCTGGGGGCTTTTCATTTTTCTTGTCTACTATTTTGCATATACCTCTTAAATTTAAGGATACATGGAACCCTAATGTTGGCAAGAATTATAGCATATTTGTTTAGTTTTTACATGATATAACACACGTTTATATATATTACATGGTTCAGGAAAAAATCTCACTTTTAAAAAAACCTCCGCGACAATGAAGATTATGTCATTACTAATGACCTAGACACTTTAGAGACTGTCTCTTTGCAATTTTGCGGTGCACATAACATGTCTAACAATATACTAAAAGTTCGTGCTAGTTTCTGGAAAACAGTAATTTCGATAAAATTTTATCTTGTAGCAAGGGAAAACTCGCATTGCCTTGTTGGTTTTTTGAGCACAATTTTCCCAATTCTGCTCTTGTCTTAAAATAAAAAACTAAAATGCAAAGTTGAAATACTAGATATCATTTGTGGCATACATTACATTCGTGTACCTATTCTAGTTTTGCCGCAAAGTCTGAAAGTCCTTAGATTTTTTCTTGATTTTTTTTACACTTTTGCTTAGTGCTTAAACTAGAGTAAACATTGAAATATAATGTATGAATGAACTATTGACAATTATTCAGCTATCATTTAGTAGCCCACATGTGTATGTATGTTGTATGGTTTGGGTGTAATTTACACTTTTCCAAGTGCGGCAGCGGCGTTTTTGATGACGTCATTACAGGGGAATTCGACTCCTCAGAGGTTGTCTCCTGGCAGTTTTGGAATCCAAGAGACATGCCTAACACATACTCAAATATGGCGCCGGTATCCGAAAGTGAAGTATTTTCCCCTAACAACATGCAATAAATGCAATAATGTAAGAATCCGTCAGAGCGCTACGTGCGATTTTAGCTACATATTGGCGTTAGGCTGCTACGAACTACGGCGTAGCGCTACGAGCGTAGCTTAGCAGATAGCTCGGTTAACTTAACGCCTTGGCCACGACTTTGGTCTTAAGCGACCTGCGGCAGCGTTTTATCTTTTCATTGCGTGGTCGAGACGCGCAACGCACTGTGGTTAGTTGGGATCACGTGCAATGAATTAGAAAAACCGCTGCCGCAGGTGGCTTAAGACCAAAGTCGTGACCAAGGCGTAATAATGCCCCATGAATGTTCGTACAATACGCCTCAACATAACTTTATCAGGATAAAAAAAAAACGAGTGCCGTAATGTTATAAAACACCTTACTTAAAATTTAGCTGTTTATACAAAGTGACGCAC
The DNA here is from genome assembly GCA_963854355.1 of Epinotia brunnichana. Lineage (NCBI taxonomy): Eukaryota > Metazoa > Arthropoda > Insecta > Lepidoptera > Tortricidae > Epinotia > Epinotia brunnichana. The sequence goes on from OY977938.1 coordinate 13,816,942, forward strand.
AAAAAAGACTGCTGCCCTTTCATAGTGCTTTATACTTATGGCAAGCTAGTGTGAGATTATTCATAGCGTAGTCTAGTCGTAATAAACGGACTCTACTGAAACTACCTGTTCTACCACCAGGAGTGAATTTTCCCTGGACCTTGTAGATAAGCACACGTATCTATTAAATTAAAGTCGTTTAGCATACCGAAAATTGTAAGCGCAAACTAGATGACTAGATAGTTAGCACTCCATTCACGAATATGAGAATAATTTTCACGTATATCACACGTCAGTCAGTCATTCGGTACATATTTGATGTACAATTTAGTAGAAAGACCTGCATTTTATTACTAGTATTACGAACTAGTACACGTTCTTGATGTTATCAATTTGCAAATCACGAAGATTTTTCCCAACATTGTTCACAACGAAGTTGCGGATTACATTAGATACCTACTCGTACACTACCTACAATGTTTAGAAAAGAAAAAAAAGAAATAAAATTATTTATTCGATACAAACAGACAGAAACATACAGATTATTACATGTAACCAACTATTTAAAGATTTAACTAAAAAACCGGCGAAGTGCGAGTCGGACTCGCGCACGAAGGGTTCCTTGCCGTTATCTTTAAAAAACTACAAAAAATCACGTTTGTTGTATGGGAGCCCCCTTAAGGCGCCGTAGGTTCATGGTCTTCTCTCCCTCTCGCTGAGCATAAGCGTGAGCGAGATGGAAGTGCGTGTTTGGAAGCGCGGATATCATGTTTTTAGGGTTCCGTAGCCAAATGGCAAAAAACGGAACCCTTATAGATTCGTCATGTCTGTCTGTCTGTCTGTCCGTCCGTATGTCACAGCCATTTTTTTCCGAAACCATAAGAGCTATACTGTTGAAACTTGGTATGTAGATGTATTCTGTGAACCGCATTAAGATTTTTACACAAAAATCAAAAAACACATTAAGTTTTAGGGGTCCCCATACACAGAACTGAAACTCAAAAAAATTTTTTTCATCAAACCCATACCGTGTGGGGTATCAATGGATAGGTCTTCAAAAATGATATTAAGGGTTTTTTAATATCGATTTTTTCTAAACTGAATAGTTTGCGCGAGAGACGCTTCCAAAGTGGTAAAATGTGTGCCCCCCCTGTAACTTCTAAAATAAGAGAATGATAAAACTAAAAAAAATATATGATGTACATTAACCATGCAAACTTCCACCGAAAACTGGTTTGAACCAGATCTAGTAAGTAGTTTTTTTTTAATACGTCATAAATCGTAAACCGCAATTTATTTTACAGAACCCTTCATGTGCGAGTCCGACTCGCACTTGGCCGCTGTTTAATTTAAATTTTTTGTGCGTTTAAATAAATAAAAAAGTAATCACTAAGTTCTCTCAAACATGATATTGCCGATTTTTAGAACCAATGTTAATATGTTTAGCTATTGTGCATAATTTGCTACGAATGTTTTAAGTGAATTTTAATATGTTTTAGACCTATGTTCGTGATTTTTTTCCATCGAGCGAAAACTGCTTAATCGTGTTTCGAATCACTGATTTCCCAGCAGAAAAGCCTCAAGACAGTCAAATCTCTCAGCCAATGCCCTCAGGATGCTATTGGAGCTAGACCTGACCCTGCGCACCAAGGATGTGCAGCGTTTCCTCATTGTAGCATAGAAGCAATCTACCCTGGCCTCCGCGAACATCCCTGATGCACTACAGAAGCGGGGTAGCCCCATCAACACCCTGAAGGCATTGTTATATTGTACACGAAGGGCGCTGTACTGTTTTTGCGTATACTGTGTCCATAGACTCGCTGTATAGAAGGTGGTGCAGAATGCTCTTTTAAACAGTGTCAGCTTTGCTTCAACAGAGCACCGAGCAAACCTATGGGCCACCATATTCGCTCTAACAGACAACGCCCTCCGCTCCCTTTCAATGTCTGCATCGTCATTCAGGTCAGAGGTTACCACATGTCCTAGGTACTTAAAACGATGAACCCTGTTTAGCGGCGTTCCGTACAACTTAACAGGAGGTACAGGTGGCACAACTTTACCTCTGGCCTGAAACACCATACATTCACTTTTTTTGGCATTATATATCAAGCCGTGACTGAGCGCATACTTTTCACACACCTCCATAAGTTTGGACAGTCCACATGGGGAGGCACTCAGCAGCACCATGTCATCTGCATAACTAATATTATTTACACAAGTGTCGTTAATGTGGATTCCGACATGAGTGCTGCTGAGTTCCTCCAGGAGCGCATTGCCATACAGGTTGAAGAGTTTGGGTGAGGTAACCCCCCCCTGCCTCACCCCACACTCCAACCTGTATGGCTCGGAATATGCGCTCGACCATCGCACAACATTACTCTGGTTGAGGTACCAACATTTAAACACCCTGAACAGTTCTATTGGAATATTGGTACTTTTTAGTTTCTGCCAGAGAATGTTGTAATTTACCAGGTCGAACGCCTTAGACAAATCCAGAAAACATGCGTAAACACTAGTTTCTCGTTCGGTATAGTACCTGATAGTCAGCTTTAGGCACAATATGGCAGTTTCAGTAGAGAGACCAGGCTTGAAGCCGAATTGATTTTGATGGATGTTTAAATACTTATCAAGTTGTGTACTAAGCAGACTATCAAGCACTTTCGCTATTACCGTCGCTAGTGAGATAGGTCTATAGTTGACCTTGTCTCCAACATCGCCACTTTTATCCTTAACGATTGGCACTACAACCGTCTTCATCATAGCTTCTGGTACGATGTATGAGTGGCTTATACACAAATTATACAGTAACGCAAGGACTCGTGGCAGGTGAGGGCCTGCGTACTTAAGGTGTTCTATGCTGAGTTCGTCGTGACCAAGGAGATTTTCCTCGTGACATAGATTTTATAACTTTGTCCACATCTCTAGAGGTAAATCTAATTGAAATCTCCTGATCACCCGGCTCATCCTCATGAGTAGAACACGATAGCTGCAAAGGTGACACTACAGTGAATTGCTTTTGAAATATTTTGGCTATGCAGTTATGGTCACTATTACCATCGATGCTTGCAGGAAGGCCAGGTTTACTATTCAGTTTCCTTGTGGATTTCCAAAAAGCCCGAAAATCACGTCTAGAATGAAGAGATGCTAGAATGTCCACTCGTATCTGCTCGGCATGTTTTTGACACCATTTTAACCTTGCTTTGAAGATACTGCGACTTTTATGCATCCCATCATAAAAATAACCTGACTCGGGTCTTCCGTACCAATCCCACAACCTAAACTTCTCCCGGGCCTCCCTGTGTGCCCCGCTAACATGTTTGTTCCAGCCAACTATAGTTTTCCTCTGAATAGGTATCCGAGGAGGCACCACTATGTTCGCTTCACTTCGCTGAACCTACGGCGCCTTAAATATTTATTTCATTCAGTTTTTAGTATTCATTGTTATAGCGGCAACAGAAATAGATCATCTGTGAAAGTTTCAACTGTCCAACTATCACGGTTCATGAGATACAGCCTGGTGACAGACGGACAGGCAGACAGACAGACAGACGGACAGCGGAGTGTTAGTAATAGGGTCCCGTTTTATCCTTTGGGTACGGAACCCTAAAAAAAGATCTGTTTGTAGCGAAATGGTCCCAGCTTAGCATAATGCTGGCTCACGACTCACGAGCCAGCGCTGGTCTTCCGTCGAGACCATTTGAGTGTCACGTTCTCTGCTGTACGTGCATTTACATAATAACTAATATCAGAAAGGGTAAGCCGACGTTAGAAACTCCTTGATAATGTCGCTCTCATCACCTATATACGCCGCGCCCGGCCCATTTGATAGTACGGGGACACCTTATTTTAGGGATGTTTGCAACTCCAGGAGTGTCCTATCCTATATAGAGCATCCTAGGCGCTGCTGCAATGCAATGCCTATGATACGTAGGTAATTAAAAGATATTTAAGACAAGTGGCTCTGTAAGAAGTAGATTTCGCGAGCCTGCCTTTAAAAAACATTTAAATTTCCTAAAACTGATTCTACCAAAAATTCTATATAATTAACGATCCTACTCACAAAATTTCACGAGAATCGGATGAGAAATGTGACCTGAAGAGGAGAATGGCAGACGGACAGCGTGACAGACTGACAGACCCGGGCACCGGACATACGAACGAACGGCCCAAGCTGAAACATACAACTTCGTTCGCTTCGCTCGCTCGTTCGATTATGCACTTCAAACCAACTTCGCTTTTCAAAATGAAAACAAAAAATCATTAAATAAATAAGTTCCTGTCAAAAATTTCATTTTTGGTACAAGCTTTTATTGCCGACTGTACTTTTCTGCATACCATCGTCAACTACTTATTGAGACTATTCTAACGAGCCCAAACTCAATGGGGTTGTGTCGTTTTATTGCGGAGTTCCTATGGCCACCTTCCAGCTCCAGCATCAGATCAGCTCCAAGTCATCATAATATTGCAAGGTCGTGGCCAAGGTCCGATAATAAGGGAAGTTTGCCCGTCTGGTTTCACGGGTATCTGTATGCGGTACTCCCCTTCGTGGCTGGGAGGTGGTCGAGCAGGTCCAGGGGTTTAATCCGTGACACGGGAACGCCGTGGGCAGCTGTTAGCAGGTGGACGGGCGATCCGGGAGGCCTAGGTCCTCGGTAAGGCGACCGCCGTTAAATCAGCCGTAAAGTTGCACCCCTTAGGGGTGCAAGACGGTTGCGATGTACCCTCAGAAAATTACGGTATTTTTGGAAATAATTCAATAGCAGGCTAATTATGTGTATACGGCTTTTATATGTTACTTTAAACAACTTTTACTATGGAAATCAATAATTCTATGGACCGGAAGTTAGGGAAAAAAATGAACCCGCAAGCGAAAATGCTATCAGTATTTTTATAATGAAAACATGTTTGAGTACATACATTTGGAGACTTACTACCTGAATACAAAAATATATGCATCAGGAAATAACGGCATTTTAATTAAATATTTTACGACCTTGACATAATATTGAATTTCATCTGGGCTATAGAAAGGTTTATTCATTAACAAAAATAAGTGGATTATGCGCGTATCCCAAAGAACGTACATATATCTATAGACGTAGTCAATTATAAAGTAAAGAAAGTTTATACCATTTTCGCCTGATTTTTACGGAATTTAAGAAATATTACTTTCCATAATTTTTTACCGTATCGGTATTAAATTTAGGTGGATTATTAATGAATATTTAGTCAAATTACCCAACCTATTTTTTGGTGTAAAGATGTGGCTGATATCGATATATTGTTGTGTTTTCATAGAGCGAAACCGTAAAGTTCTCAGGGTAATGGTCGTTGTTCCGACGCACCAAAATGATTAACTCGGCCTACACTGCCGGAATTACTTTAATGAATCCCTTTTTGGGTATTGGTAATTAACAGATTGCAATTTGCAAGCGCGTGAGAAGACACAATGTAATATGTGAACGCGGCTGTAATACTAGTGCGTCTCTCCGGACGCTCGGGCGAGAAAAATCCCTACCTTGGAGCGTATCTCATGAACCGTGACAGGTAGACAGTTGAAATATTCACAGATGATGTATTTCTGTTGCCGCTATAACAACAAATACTAAAACAGAATAAAATAAATATTTAAGGGGGCTTCCATACAAAAAACTTTTCAGAATTGTTTGTTGCCTTCATCAGGCGCTGGGTCTCAAAATGTATGGGAAACTAAAATCCGACTCGCACTCGACTAAAACTCTAAAAAAAGTAGTTAGGGCCCCCCCACACTACCGGCGTCGTGTGAGCGTTCTCATACAAAAATGTGCGTTGCACATACAAAAGTGTAGGGGGGCCCTTATTTGTTATATATTTTTATACAAGATTGCAAATTTATTATTTAAATTAAATAAAGTTTTCACTTTCCTCGCTACAGTGAGTTGAAAAGTTTTTATCCAGGATTATTATCCTGGATAAAAACGCGTGTTTTATGGTTATTCATATTTATTTAGGTAGGTTTGCACCTCGCAGCAAGACGTAGCTCGTAGGTAAGTATCAACACTATGCTTTCTTGCACAGATTTCTAACAAATTAAAACGTTCTTGTGAATCAATTAATTATTTATTCTTGGATATGATATACTCGTTTCATTTAGCGATAGTGATTTATTCATGACTAACTCATGTTACTAGTTACTTCCGTTCCTATTATTAGAAATGCTTTTGCTTTACTTAGTATTATATGTTATTATTTTAGATTTTACAGGAAATTTAATTCAATACGAAAATATTTATTTTATTTTGTATTGGCTGTTTTGAGATTTTGTCTGAGCCTACCTTTACGCCCACTTTGCGCCAAACTCACGAAAAAAAAGTTATAATCCACAAATATTTGTCAAATATTGTAGATGCGTGTTTGCTTATTATCAAAAGTTGACTCGTGGTGAAAAGAAAAGTGATAAATAGAATTGACGCCACTGGAAATTATTAACGATGTTCAATGTGAGTAAAACTAAAAACCTTTTGACAATGTGACACCAAGAACCAAGGAAATTTACTTAGAAAAAAACCTTCCAAGTGCGAGTCGGACTCGCGCACGAAGGGTTCCGTACCATTATCTATAAAAAAACTATTTTATTCTGTGTTTTTAGTATTTGTTGTTATAGTGGCAACAAAAATACATCATCTGTGAAATTTTCAGCTGGAACTATCACGGTATCAGTGACATACAGCCTGGTGACAGACAGACGGACGGACGGACGGACAGCGGAGTCTTAGTAATAGGGTCCCGTTTTACTCCTTGAGTACGGAACCCTAAAAAAACATCTTATGAAATGGTTTTTTCTTCGCTGTGCTGAAAAACAGCTTTGGTCATTACATTCGCAGCTCCCTTATAATGTTGACCATCGCCGGCGGCTCATGTGAATAATTCCGACTTGAATGTAATGATCATCTTGTCAGAAATAGGTAAATTCGTAGTCTGACAGTCAGATTTCGCAGTAAGTACTAGACTCCCAACAGGTTCGAAAATTTAAAAATTGGTTAAGGTTAACGTCCGAGTACTCGACGCTGTAGGTACTAGTATATGGCATGGGTACTCTATGTCGAAACAATATGGATTAAATTCGAACTAAGAGGATCTTTCTCATTCGAATTTAAGCCATTGACATGGCTGTACTAGTTTATGGCATAGGCACTCTCATGCCATAAACAAGTACAGCGTCGAGCACTCGGACGTTTACCTTACCTTAAAAGTTAAAATTACCAAGAAGTAAATTGTGATGTTTTTAAATTAAGAGGGCGCTCGTTTTTTGGTCAGGAATAAGCGAGAATGACGGATTTTTGACGTTGTAATTCTAAGAAACGGAGAGCTTTTTCTAGATCCTGATTACTTATTTGCATAGGTAAACTCCTCATATTGGTTCTAGCCGCCTCCAATTTACGAATTACTGAATACTTTAACCGAAAATACCCGATTACTGACAGTAGTTTTCTGAAGAGAGCGCAGAGTCATAAGTTTGAGCCCCTAATACTCCATGATGTTATATGAGAACCTACTTGTTTTATTCTATTTTCACTAGCGTAATATGTTGCCATTGCGCCTAGCCGCCTCGAATTTTCCTTATTCTGCACGTATATATATGTAAACTGTTCTCAATTACACCATATTTGTCAACAAAATCTTACTGAAAACTCAAGGATTTTCTCATTATTGTTGAATTATTTGTGTATTGAATCTTACACAACATTAAAGTTCATGCTTGTACCAACAAGATCCAGTCCAAAAAATATAAGTTTAGTCAACATTTATATTTATAAATAATTATTCAAAACTAGTATAAATTTACCGTCGCGCGGGAATATATCTCAGTACCGGCTGAATAGCCCTCCGAGACAGACGTGTACTGTGTTTATTTGTGGCTATTCACGAAGCTAACCGGCCACTCTTCAGATAAAATAATATTATTTTGATCTCCGACTAGGCATAGTTGTTACCAACCTCGGGGTCAAACTATACTGGGGATACATTCGTGAGGCTAATCGAGACAAGTTATGAATTGCATAGCTGCCAGATAAGACGTAGTGTAGCGAAAAGGCTCAAACCCACAGTATACGTAACATTTAAAATTGAACCTTCTACCTAAAACAAAAATCATACATTTCAATGGTGATGTCTTGTGGGTTGGATCCTTTTGTCTAAACTACGCGTTCTATAGTCAATTATTATTGTACGAGTGATCGTGATACTTGATAGATTTAATTTATTTACTTGTTACTATCAGTCCACCTTGTGGAGGGTCCGCTGCAGTTTCCGGTACGTAGTCGCCTCTCGAGAACCTCCCCGCCCCAACGGCCAATATGATTAGTTAGTATGTATGTATGTATATTAGTTTGGGCGAAATCTTCAAATTAGGTACAATTATCTTCTTATATTAAGTATCTTCGGTGACAATGCCATAATATCCTAGAGCTGGTCTGATGATGGAGTCGGAAGGTGGCCATAGCAACTCCTAAACTCAACAAGATAAAGCCATCGAATTTTGGCTCGTTTATTTGGTCATGGCACGGCAAGACTTGGATGCTGGATGATTTCCAGAGTCTGATGATGGAGCTGGAAGGTGGTCATGGAACTCCTAAACTAAACTAGATAAACCTGTTTTGTCTTGGTAAACACTTTGGTGATGGATGATTTCCAGGATCTGATGATGGAAGGTGGTCATGGGAACTCCTAAACTAAAATAGATAGACCTATCTTGTTTGGGTTTGTGTGATTTGTCTGTACAAATACCCACGAACCAGCGACATAATATGCAGGGTTATTGAAAATAACAAGATAAATAAAAAACTTTTTAAAAAACAAGCTTATATGGCGTTTGTTAAGTACAGCACGATCCTACCTTGCATTTAGTTATTATTTTCGTTTATATATAATAATAACACACACCGGGGGTTTATTTCCGAGTCATCATCATCATCATCATCATATCAGCCGAAAGACGTCCACTGCTGGACATAGGCCTCCCCCAAAGAGTGCCACAATGGCCGTTCCTGCGCCACCCGCATCCAGCGGACTCCCGCGACCTTTACCAGGTCATCAGTCCACCTTGCGGGGGGCCTACCCACGCTGCGCCTTCCGGTACGTGGTTGCCCTCAAGAACCTTTCAACCCCAACGGCCATCGGTTCTACGTGCAATGTGCCCCGCCCACTGCCACTTAAGTTTAGCAATTCGGAGGGATATATCGGTTACTTTGGTTCTGCTGCGGATAGCCTCATTTCTGATGCGATCGCGCAAAGAAACTCCCAGCATAGCCCTCTCCATTGCCCTTTGAGTGACTTTGAGCCTTCTTATGAGGCCTATAGTAAGCGACCACGTTTCCGTGCCATATGTCATCACTGGCAACACACACTGGTCAAAGACTCTCGTCTTGAGACACTGCGGAATATTGGACGAAAAGATGTGCCGCCGTAGCTTCCCGAATGCTGCCCAGCCGAGTCGGATTCGACGATTGACCTTCCCTTCTACATTTCCGAGTATCACTCTTTATTTCGAAATAAATGTTAAAAAAACCGGCCAAGTGCGAGTCGGACTCGCGCACGAAGGGTTCCGTACCATTATCTATATCTAAAAACGGCAAAATATTTATATCTAAAATCACGTTTGTTGTATAGGAGCCCCCTGTAGCCTAGTTAGTAACTTGGAAGTGACTCTGCCTACGAAGCTGGAGGTCCCGGGTTCGAATCCCGGTAAGGGCATTTATTTGTGTGATGACCACAAATATTTGTTCCTGAGTCATGGATGTTTTCTATGTATTTAAGTATTTATTTATCTATATAAGTATGTTTATCGTCGTCTAGTACCCATAGTACAAGCTTTGCTTAGTTTGGGGCAAGGTCGATTTGTGTAAGATTGTAAAAGAAAAAGAAACAAATAAAAACTAAAATAAAAATAAAAAGATGTATTCTGTTTTTTAGTATTTTTTGTTATAAATAGCGACAACAGAAATACATCATCTATGAAAATCTCTATCTATCACGGTTCATGAGATACAGCCTGGTGACAGAAGGACAGACAGACATTCAGACAGACAGACGGACAGCGGAGTCTTAGTAATAGGGTCCCGTTTTACTCTTTGAGTACGGAATCCTAATAAGTGACATAGGTTTTAGGCTCAGAACATAAAAAAAGGGAGAAGTGCCGTACTGCTTAATTTCAACCAAAACCGATGTCCCCAGTTTTCTCCCACCGCAGCGCCCACAGGCACACACATTGTACCGTGTAAAAACAAAGACTCGGGCGTTGCCAGTGAGTCTACGGCAACATGCAAACAAGGGCTGTGATTGGCTTAAACGCACTACACTAGGGGGGCGACAAACGTTAAAATTATGTTTTATCGACATTGATATTAAAATTAATATTATGTTATGATATTGATGGGTAACAACTTCAACAACATGGTAAGTTTATGTGGTGGTATTTAAACTTCTAGCTACAAGTTTAAATAACACGTGTTGTTAACTTACCATAAATCGCAAAAGTAAAAAATATTGACGAATACCTACAGAGTAACATAAACGGCTTTTTATAAGTTCGTGTTCACATACATTTAAAACTCTGGTCACATCGATATTTTTGACCTGTAGGTACCAGGCCGATCCGACTCGCATTTTGGCGCAAAATAATATGTCCATTACTCATATTACGAGATTTAAGGCTAAGGGCGAGTATCCACCAAAGATGTGCGAAGATGTGTTACCATACATTTTACACCTAGGTTTCAAGCAAGCGAGGTGTCAAATATTCGAAAAGTGTACGGCTATTATTAAGTGGTTGGAAACATTTTTCTTGAAAATGTTACGAATACATTAACTCTTCTCTGTACAGGAAACCAGTTAGGACCTCTGCCAGTAGCATCTATCCATTTTTTTAGAACCTAATCGGATTCTTTGGAAAACTGTAATAAGAAACCGAGATTTCTTCTTCAATTATCACATTTGAAATGAAAGTAAAAAATACTCATTTAAAAAAAAAAATTGGTAATAATATCACATTTTAAGTTGTTCTGAAGCCATTTGCAACTAAATTATATACTTGTATATACAATTTTAATATGTCTATTTACCGTTCATACTGCAACTTAGTGAAAATCTTATTAGTAGGTACCGTAAACATTTTGTGCCTTTTAATCTTATTAGTTACCTTTAAGATAGGCACCCAACCAAAACAAGTAATTAAATAAAATAAAACAGCGAAAGTAGTCGAAATAAAATAACTAGTATGATATAGTACTTCTATTTTAAATTGTAACTGCACTTTGGCACCGCTCTAGTTTGCGACGCCAAGCAGCGGCCGTACCACTAAAAAATTCAAGCATCGTCCATATCCATAGTGGTTTAATACATTGCGCCGTGGTTTACTGTATTGAACGATCAATGTACAACGCATAGAACAAAAATATGCTTTTTCGTTCGATATGTTAGTTCGATCCCGAGAAATGATGCGGCGTTGCGTTTATTTATTAAAATATTAGTTTTTACTGACTTAAGTGAAAATACTAATACTCACATGTGGTGCGTGACTCCACCATTCATGTAGGTTTTAGTTTCATTCCTATTTTTGCATGTAACCACGCTACAATTCGGCATTTTGAGTAAACGTGGAATAACATTTCAGATTCACGGCAAATTGCGACTAACATGCGGTGGGCAGTGACATGCCCATTTGGCCATGTCGCACCGACACGCGCCAAGCCCCCGTTTCATATCTATTCCTTTTTATCATCTGAGGTTTTAGGCTTTTGAATAAAATCACGCATTAATTAATTGCATTCTAGATAAAAAGCTGTGTTTGTATAATTTATAATTTTCAGTTCCTTTGGTAAGAAACGGACATAGCAATTTCTATGAAGGGCAGTTTTTTTTTACTGTCCATAACAAGAAAAAATTTCTTCAAGAAATGAATACGTAAGTACCCAGTAATTTCCTAGTAGTGGGTCTACTGGTATAATTTCATTACATTACTATATATAAATAAGACTCAGATAACATGCAAACTATTAATATCCGTAAAACAAATTATTATTCTTATTACTGACAACTTTAAAACTCGTTAGTTTATTTTATACTAAAAAAACGAAACTAAATATACTTTGTCATATCATAGTATTTTAAAACAAATAGAAAACTTGTGCTCAAAAATCAAAGTAATACTTACCACTTTTTAGTGCAAGTATCAATATCGGTCACGGAGTGAATTCCAACGGTGCGCTATACAGCTATTTGCATCGGCAAGCTCCGCGGTTAGTTCTATCCCGATCGCACTTACATATAGCTAGAAAGGGACGGCACCCGCGGCTGGTGCGATCTCGCTGTGCATGTGGGGGTTAGGTACGTTTGTGTGGGTGGTAGTAGTATTTACACACACAAACGCACTACGCGTGTCAAAATACCGAATTCTGCACTCTTAAATAACTCGAGCACGTCAGATATCTACAGGGAACGTTGAGTAGACCCGAAAGATGCTCCCAATAACTAATCTGACTGTACAGCGTGTTTTCATTCGTATAAAACCTTATTAGCTAGTTATACTTTTCTATTCATAATGTAGTAAAAACGTCAAATAGAACGGAGAAAAATATGTGTCACATACTATGTCAGAAAATAAAACTATAAGCTTTTTAACAAGAACGGGATTTTATTAATATAATAAAAGGGAAACTCAAGCTAGGCTAGGGAAACTTACACGAGCCAAACATTGGTCCTTACGAAGCCGGAAACAACCATTGGTTCTTACAAAACCGGAAAACACCAGAAGAATTTGTAAACACAAAGATTTCAAAACATTGTGAACCTGTAAACAGCAGTGGTCTCGGAGTTCAGAGCAAATCGAGCAGCAGGATCGGCGAGTGGAGTCGGTACTGCACACGGGTCATGGTAGACCCGTAGGGTGCTCTGCAGCACGAGTCAGCACCTTCGACCAGGAGAGAGGATATGTTCACCGGGAGGGAGGTATTGTGCACAGCGGACAAAAACGTGAGTTGTCGATTAATAATTTTTATTTGAGTGCAACGAAATTACGAAGTTTTAAATTGATTATCCATGAGGAATTTCGAAGAAAATTGAACTCTATTTTCATCAGTTAACGAACTTTGAAAAATTGTGCCGTATTTCGAAAGCAGAACAATTGATCGAAGTGTAATGAGCTTAGCGATGAACATTTAAAAAATTGTAGGTACACTTCGTCACATTTAAAATCACGATTTTATTAATTTTATTCGTGTGAATTTTTTTGACATTTTGAGCAGTGAATATTTTAAATGGAAAACTGGAAAAAATAAGCGAATGATATTTTAGTTATTTGCTTACCGTATTTTATGGTTATTGTTTTATTGTTGGGGTTTTATGCTATAAATATTGTGACAACATTCTGACAAAATGGAAGCGTTACTCAAAGGACAAATTGAAAATTATAACCAAATAAGCAACGCATTTAAAAATTATAAAAAGTCACCTAAGATACGAATTACCAAACCTTATGTGGAAGTCCGAATTCAAACTTTGGAGCAAAAATGGAGCAAGTTCGCGACTTGTCATGATCAACTCATGTCATTATACTGTGACGAATTAAAAGAAAATCCCTACGTCACCCACACAGTTTATGAAGTAACCGAGGAGTTGTACATGGACTACCTGGTTGAGTTAAAAACAGCTCTTGAATCTTTTGAGCGTTTGACCCCGGAACTGAAACCTAAGGTTATACAGGGTAATACGGAATCTGGTTTGACAATGAGTGCATCAAACTTCCAAAAATTGTTATACCAATTTTTTCAGGATTGTACACTGAATGGGTTACCTTCAGAGATTTGTTTGAATCGTTAGTGCATAACAATAAAAGCTTAGATAATGTTCAAAAAATGCATTACCTTAAGGGTTACTTATGCGGTGAAGCGGAACAGTTACTACGACAAATACCAATCTCTGGCCAAAATTACACAAAATGTTGGAATTTACTAACAGAAAGATACAATAACAAAAAATATATTTGCAATACTATTTTAAAACGATTTTTGAGTCAGCGAAACGCGGTTACGGAGTCAGCTACCTACTTGAAAGAGTTGATTGATACTAGTAGTGACTGTTTGAGCGCCTTGTCGAATCTTGGGATTGACGTGAGCACGTGGGACGTCATGGTGATACACCTGCTCACCCTTAAACTTGATCCTGAGACGCGTAAGGCATGGGAATTGAGTGCTGCAGATACCGGAACTTCTGACATCTTGCCTACGTTCCAACAGTTTCGCGAATTTTTGACCAACCGTTTTCGTGCCTTAGAATTTATTGATAATAAAAAACCAGTTTACAATAACAATCAAAATTTTATTCAAAATAAAACTCGTGTATTACACGCAATGCAAAGCACTCAATGTCCTTGTTGCACCGATAACCACAGATTAACCTTTTGTAAACATTTTAGCACCTATGATGTAGACACCCAAAACCCTGCAACCTGTAGAACTTGCAAACGTCGTCATCATACGTTGCTACACCAAGCAAGTGGAACTGAGGCTAACACATCGGGATTTAAAACTAGTAATGTGGGAGTGGAAAGTATAGAAACTACACCAATTATGAGCTGTTTTTCAGCAGGGGCTAGTCAAGTTTTGTTGGCTACAGCTATTATCAACGCCCAATCTAAGAGTGGACAATATTACCAGATTAGGGCATTATTGGATCAAGGGTCACAAGCTTCCTTTGTGACAGAAGCAACAGTCCAATATCTTGGACTTAAACGGGAAAATAGTAGTGGAAAGGTAACAGGTCTCGGAGGAGACAATAACGTGGTATCAAGGGGGGTGGTAACGATGCATTTCCAATCCTTGATACACCCAGAAATAACAATTACGGTGAAAGCGTACATTTTAAAAACAGTCACAGCTTTGCTGCCAAACAAGAGTGTAACAGACTTGAACGGTTTAGACATGGTAGGAGTGCGCTTAGCGGACCCAAATTATGACACACCGAATAAAATCGATATTTTATTAGGCGCTGAAGTGTATAGTCGCATAATTCAGGAGGGTATCAAGAAAAATTACCAGGGCACTTTAGTTGCCCAAGCAACCACTTTCGGTTGGATCCTGTCTGGAATGGTGGAGACTTCAAAGCAGTTGAATTCAAGTGTGGTTGTGTTACACTCCCAATTGAACGAAGATGATATTCTCAAAAAAATTTGGGAGTTAGAAGCGGATCCAACATACAACAAGAAAAGGTTGACAGTGGAAGAGGAGCAGTGTGAGGCGTTCTTCGCTGCTAACACCACAAGAGACGATGAGGGCAGATATGTTGTGCGGTTGCCATTTAAAGACGAAGATCCAAGCTGCAAGAACGGGCATCTTCGGGCGATATCTGAAAAAAGATTTTATTCATTAGAGAACAGGTTAAACAAGGACAAGGAACTAAAAGCGAAATATAAAGATGTGATTGATGAATATGAAATACTTGGGCATTTGGAGAAAGTACCAGAAAAGGAAAAGAACAATGCTGAAGCGGTATACTTGCCACATCACGCGATTGTTAAACCAGATAGAGACACTACCAAAGTTAGAGTCGTCTTCGACGCGTCTTGTAGAGGAACAAACGGAGTGTCGTTAAATGAAAACCTTATGATCGGCCCTAGATTGCAACCTGATCTGCGACATATCATATTAAGATGGAGATTACATCCAATTTGCCTCATATCGGACATTGTAAAAATGTATCGTCAAGTTAAGGTACATCAGGAAGATGCTGACTTTCAAAGGCTCCTGTGGAGAGATAATCCTGAAGCTGAATTGAAGCATTATCGTTTACTCCGGGTAACGTTTGGAACCGCAGCAGCTCCTTATTTGGCGGTCAAAACCCTACAACAAGTCGCAATTGACGATGGAGACAATAAATATAAAAAAGCAGTATATACATGCATGGACAGATTCTACCGTAGTGTTGGCTTGGCTCAACAGTCATCCAAGCAGATGGCAAACATTTGTTGCGAATCGGGTTTCAGAAGTACTAACCACGCTAGATTCCAATCAATGGAACCAAGTAGTGTCTAAGCACAATCCGGCGGATTGCGCTTCGAGGGGGGTGAGACCTTCGGAATTATTTAACACAGGTATTTGGCTAAACGGACCAGAATTTCTAAAAGATGAAAACATACAGTACACAAAACTAAAAGAGAACAATACCGACTTAGAAGTAGTAAAGGTGCATAACATTACTCTGGACACCTCATTATGGGAAAAATATTCAACGCTTACACGATTAGTAAGAGTTGTAGCTTACTGTCGACGATTTCTAAACATGAAGAAACCAGCTCCTGGCAGAAACCACACTAATCATTTAACGGGAATAGAAATACAAGAAGCTATGAACTCATGCATACGTCAATGTCAGCGAAAATGTTTCGGACAAGAATATGAAGCTTTAGAAAGGAATGAGACAAACTTACCTAAACAATCGGCCATAAAATCATCAAGTCCATTCCTAGACAACCTTGGCATTATGAGAATTGGCGGTAGATTAGAAAACTCGAACATGAACTTCAGTGGCAAGCATCCAGTTCTACTACCTAAGACATCATCACTAACGTACTTGGTAGTTGCTGATTCTCACGTGAAGACTTGCCACGGAGCAAACCAGTTGATGCATAACTACCTCAACTCCAAATATTGGATCTTCGGAGTCAAAGAGTTGATTAGAAAACACATTCGCAAGTGCGTTACCTGTGTGCGATATAAAGCGACAACTCAAACGCAGCTAATGGGACAGCTACCTTCAGCTCGAGTGACACCCACTCGGCCCTTTAAGTTTTCGGGTGTTGACTACGCTGGACCGATAAACTTAAGAACAACTAGTGGACGTGGTCACAAGGCGTATAAGGGTTACATAGCCTTATTTGTGTGCATGTCAACACGTGCCATACACATTGAAGTAGTCAGTAACCTCACTTCACAAGGCTTTATTCAAGCTTTTAGGCGAATGGTAGCTCGAAGAGGGTATTGTCAAGAGATCTGGTCAGATAACGGCACTAATTTTATTGGCGCAGCAAGGGAGTTAAAAAACTTAATTGGATCTGAGAACTCCAGAATCCTCAAGGAGATTGCAGATGAGTTAGCCACTAATGGTACAACGTGGCATTTCATCCCTGCACATGCACCGAATTTCGGAGGCTTATGGGAGGCAGGTGTCAAGTCGGTCAAGCACCATTTTATTATTATTATTAGTTATATTTAAGAAGAGTAATTGGAGACACCACCTTAACCTTTGAAGAAATGACAACCGTGTTATCACAGATAGAGTCTTGTCTGAATTCAAGACCTTTATCTCGAATGGATATGGATCCTACAAATACCAATGTGTTAACACCGGGACATTTTCTGGTCGGCGAACCATTGATCACATTACCCGATCAAGAATATTTGGATAGGCGTATAAATTCTCTACGTAGATGGCAATTAACACAAAGAATGGTGCAAGAGTTTTGGAAGAGATGGTCACAGGAATATTTAAATAAATTCTTGCAACGTCATAAGTGGACAGATCAAAATCCTGAACCATCAATTGGCGATATTGTGTTGGTAAAAGAAGATGATTTGCCACCTAGTCGTTGGTTACTCGGTAAAGTGCTAGAGAAACATCCTGGAAAAGACGGAATTACACGGGTAGTCACTTTAAAAATAAAGAATAATAGTATAAAAAGACCCACTAACAAGTTATGTGTACTACCTGTAACTGATTAAGGATTTAGTTTATTATATAGTGGGTAGAGTACCGTATTGAAAATATGTAAGTCTTAAAGAGTTTAGTTTACCTGAAATTTGAGTTGTTTCATATTATGTTACTTATTATACTATGTTCAGTTATGTTGTATCCTCACGGTGGGCGGTGTGAAAGTCCGTTATACGTACTTGGTGGGCGGTATGTACAGCGTGTTTTCATTCGTATAAAACCTTATTAGCTAGTTATACTTTTCTATTCATAATGTAGTAAAAACGTCAAATAGAACGGAGAAAAATATGTGTCACATACTATGTCAGAAAATAAAACTATAAGCTTTTCAACAAGAACGGGATTTTATTAATATAATAAAAGGGAAACTCAAGCTAGGCTAGGGAAACTTACACGAGCCAAACACTGACAATTTCGACGAGACACGAGCTAGTTTCGCTAGCTTAGGGTTCCGTAGCCAAATGGCAAAAAACGGAACCCTTATAGATTCGTCATGTCTGTCTGTCTGTCCGTCCGTATGTCACAGCCACTTTTTCCGAAACTATAAGAGCTGTTAAAACTTGGTAAGTAGATATGTATTCTGTGAACGTCATTAAGATTTTCACACAAAAATAGAAAAAAAACACACACTCAAAACTAAAACTAAAAAAAAAATTTTTTCATCAAACCCGTGGAGTATATATGGATAGGTCTTCAAAAATGATATTGAGGTTTCTAATATCATTTTTTTCTAAACGGAATAGTTTGCGTGAGAGACACTTCCAAAGTGGTAAAATGTGTGTCCCCCCCCCCCTGTAATTTCTAAAATAAGAGAATGATAAAACTAAAAAAAATACATTACCATGCAAACTTACACCGAAAATTGGTTTGAACGAGATCTAGTGAGTAGTTTTTTTTTAATACTTCATAAATCGTAAACCGCAATTTATTTTACGGAACCCTTGCTGTGCGAGTCCGACTCGCACTTGGCCGCTTTTTTGATGACGAATAGACGCGCGATTATATATAGAGGCTTTATAAATGGTGGAGCGTGGAGGTACTCAACCGGGTACAAGGCATCCCCCCAAATGATATTATGCCGCACTCGAGTAATCCCAAAATCCCCGCTTGGGCTCCCCTACCTGGCGTCGCAAAATTTGCTCTCTTGTTGCACTAAATAATAAATAACAATTTATTTTGATTTGAAAGCTTTTCTACCTCTTGCCTTATGCCTGGTGAGAGAACTTAGACCTGATGATGGCATCTAGGAGGAATCGATGGAGCTCGTCAAATATATAAATATAAGTATCTAAGTACTAAGTATTTCCACAGTTCACCTATATGCTTCGTTGTAGTCATTTTTGGAAATGTCCTCACCTTCTGGCACCTCTTGAAGATATCATTAAAAAAACCATCTCATCAGTCGCTAACATCGATCTGAATGAAATCCAATGGATCCAAGCTTCTTTGCCAATTCGGCATGGCGGCATTGGGATTCGTAAAATTTCAAGCGTTTCTCTCCCAGCTTTCCTCTCGTCAGCACACGGCACCCAAAAATTAATCAGTCAAATACTAAAACCTCCTCACAATCATTTTGTAATCCCTTTTCTCGCTGAAGCCGAGTGCCGTTGGAAAGAGCTATGTCCAACTGCAGACCTACCTAACAAACCCCATTCGCAGAGGCAATGGGATGGGCCGCTATGTGAGCTGGTACGGGATAACCTTTATGAAAGTCTTCCAGCTCCGCAGATCGCGCGCGTCTCCTTGCAACTGCTAGATGGGAATCCGGCGGTTGGCTCCAGGCACTCCCTTCACACAACTTAGGTACAATATTAGATAACAAAATTTTTAGGGTTGCCGTGTCACTGCGTCTTGGAGTGACATGCGTCGTTCCACATAGGTGTCACTGCGGTTGCACTGTCGACAAATTTGGGCACCATGGCCTCTCCTACCACAGGAGCACAGGCCGCATCCCGCGTCACGCCAGCCTAAACGACCTCATCCGTCGGGCTCTCGCTAGTGCCGGAGCTCCGGCCGTCTTAGAGCCTACTGGTCTTGCCCGGGACGACGGCCCGACGGCATGACGCTCGTGCCCTGGAGCTTGGGACGGCCATTGGTATGGGACGCTACCTGCGTCGATACCCTTGCGCCGTCCCACCTTCCAGGAACCTCAACTAGGGCTGGTGCTGCTGCTGACTCAGCCGAGTCACACAAAAGGCTCATTATGCTATGATATGATGATATGCTGGCATTGACAGTGGCTTCATGTTTGAGCCTTTTGGCGTCGAGACCTTAGGGCCATGGGGCAACAGCGCATTAAAACTATTTAAAATGCTTTCTAAGCGCCTTGTCGACGCTTCTGGTGACCAGAAGGCTGGCGCTTACCTAGCCCAACGCATAAGTATTGCCATACAACGTGGCAATGCCGCCAGCCTCCTGGGCACCCTGCCAACTGGCGCCGATCTGGAACAAGTTTTTTATTTATAATCTTATCGTTATTTGTTTAATTTTAATTTATTCCTTTGTGTATTATGTTTCTTGTTAATTTTTTACTTAATGTCAAATTAAATAACCTATTTTCTATTTAAATACCTTTTTCAGTAGATACTAGAGATATTCATATCAAAATTAGGGTTTTCTAAAGTGACCAAGGATTTAAATCCATACTCGTAGAGCATAATTTGCGGAATAAATAGATTTAAGTCAATGACTATTTATTTTTAATTTATAGTTATTGGAGGGCCAAAGCATACTGCCTAGTTGCCTACCTTAGGGTATTGTAAGGTGGTTTAATCGATTAGGTATATCAGAAAGTCTAGCTAGACCAAGGTCTCTTAAAGTGTGGTCCACGGACCCCTTAGGGGTTCGTGACATGATTGCTAGGGGTCCACGGCCTCTTCGTTCACTCTTAACGTAGGAAGGTTTACCACATGACACATGAGTTTTTTTTCCTCATTTTCTTCAAGAGGGGTCCGCGGTATTTTTGAAATTCTGAAGTTTAAACCACTGAGCTAGACCATAAAAATCTTTTATCTATCCAAATATCATAAACCCTCCATAATGCGTTCAAGAACCGCACATTATGACCACCATAAAAATAAACTGTTTTGTTAGAACAAATTTCTTATCTGTGGAAATGTTATTATTACTAAATACTTCGATAATATTATTTCATTCAAATTTCGAACGTCTCTGAAAAACAAAGAAATTTGATTTAACCTCTATTCTAATATCAGTCGAGATGACGTAGTTCGAAATGAATTGTCAATTTGCAAACAAATTTGACAAATGTCGCACGTAAGTAAGATATCGAACGATATGACAGTTGGATCCGACTCTAGTTTGTCTCTTAATTAAAAAAAAACTATGACAGCTGCCAGAAAACGACGCCGCGATGCCGGTCATAATATGCGGCTCCTGAATGCATCATGGAGGCTTATGATATGTGGATAGATAAAATAATGTATGTAACTGTACATAATTAGGCATTGAAACACTCGTGTGATGTTATTATGAAACGAGCCGAAGGCGAGTTTCATAAACCCACACTCGTGTTTAGTGCCCTTCATTATGTACAGTCACACAAACTACTATAAAAGCATCGTTAATATTATGATTAGATTATGTACTGCATTATGTAGTCTAGGCAGGAAACTAATCCATTGAGCAATAATTCGTCTTGCAAGACGTCCATGGCAGTGACAAAGAGAACATAAATCTCTCTGGGCATCTGTAAAGGCCACTTAGAATTCCGTGTGTGATCTAGCGAACTTCATTAGAGAACGAGTGGCTATATCGGATTACCATTTTCGGCTAGCCATAATAAATTGATGCTAAACGATAAGTCTCGAAATCTGCGCATGAGTAGGGTACGTGAGGCTTAAGTTAAGTAGCTATCAGTAGTTGTAACAATGTAGGTACATTATGCTTACCTAATACCAAAGCTATAAAAATAGAAGGTGGAAACATGTAGGTATCCATAGTTAATTCAAGTACTTATTGTAATATTTAGGGCTGGTTGCACCGAAATACGACTACAGGCCCATCAACGTTAAATATCGTGCCAGCAGCTGTCATTCCATTGAAACTTGACAAACTTTCCAAAAATTCAGATTTTAACGAACAACGCTTACGATTACAAATAGGTTGGTGCAACCCACCCTTAGTAGTGCGTGTTGTTAGGGGAATGCGTCGAACAAATACTTCACTTTCGGATACCGGCGCCATATTTAAGTATGTTGTTAGGCATGTCCCCTGGATTCCAAAACTGCCGGGAGACAATCTCTAAGGAGTCTGTCTCCCCTGTAATGACGTCATTAAAACGCCGCGGCCGCGCTTGGAAAAGTGTAAACTACACCCAAACGATGCAACGTAGGTCCACATGTGGGATACCAAATGAAAGCTGAATAAATTGTCAATAGTAGGTACATTTATACATTGTATTTCAATATACACGCTAGTTTAAGTACTTTTACTGTACTATATTAGCCAAAATATAAATTTCTTGCCACCATTGTAATTCCATATATCCATAATCTTTATCATTATCAGATTAACTCCTATAATTATCAAATTATCTCCGACTACTTTCACTTAATCGAAAAACTTGCTGAAAAACCTTATATTTATTTTAAAAGACCTATCAATTGATGTGTGCCACACGTGGACATACAATGTTTTTCTTTTTTTTGTCATTTCAATTTAGAATTATGTAGCGGCTAATAAAATACACCTATCCTCTAAATTTTATTCAAATACACCTTATAGTTTTCGAGTAAAATGCCTGTGACATACGGACAGACGGATTGACGGGCAGTCATGACGAAACTATAAGGGTTCAGTTTTTGCCATTTTGGTTACGGAACCCTAAAAAGGCCCTCTAGGCATTGTACCGAGTATGCTGGCGGTATTTCCTCACTGAACTGCAATGCTGATGCGTTACACGAGAAAACTGCCAGCCCTTCGATTACCAGTTATGATGATACTAATGCTAAAATTACTGTCGATTCTGTAAATTCCTACAGTTGAGGTGCTAAAACCTAAATTTAAATTCAAAATTGAAACGCAGAAGCTTAAAAACCACTATCTTGAAATAACTTACGAGTACAAACTTGAGGAAAGCCTCGTTTTCAACCATGGTTTTCTACTATGTCGCTAAACCGAATTAATAATTATGTTTACCTATGTTTACCTATGAGTACCTCCATTTGACGCATAATTCCATGTTCTTTAATTTCCTAGTGAGTAACTTTTCGCTAGGATGCACCGTATAGAAGCTACGAGTGAGAAACCAAAAAAGTCCCAAAATTTCGAGGATTTGTGGCTGCCAAAAGTTGTCCCAAGAAATCTGGTGTAACGATTTTTAATATTTGCTCGGTTATATCGATGTAAACGATATTAAAAAAAAACTTCTACACCACCTTTTGCAACGTACCTAACTCACCTTGCAAAACAGGGGGTTTTGAACCTCTATGGACTGGCGTAGTATCAATATATTGAATTACAATGTTGTAAGTGTAACGAGTTATAGCATATTTTATTCGCTTTCATATGATATCACATTTGCATTCAGGAAGAACTTAGTTTGGATTTAATTTAGACTTTTCAAAAAGCGGGAGCCGGCTTTTCACTTTTCTTGTCTACTATTATATCCTTAAATTTAAGAGGTATTTGCTCTCTTAAATTTAAGGATATAAATATGGAATCCTTATGTTGGCAAGAATGATAGCATATTTGTTTAGCTTTTACATGATATAATACCCGTTAATATGTATTTCATGGTTCAGGTAAATTTTTTTTTCAAAAAGCCTAAGTGGCAATGAAGATTATGTCATTACTAATGAGCTAGACCTTTTAGAGACTGTCTCTTTGCAGTTTTGCGGTGCACAGTATAACATGTTTAACAACATACTAAAAGTTCGTGCTGGTTTCTGGAAAATAGTAATTTCGATAAAATTTATGTTGTAGGGAAAACTAGCTTTGCGTTGTTGGTTTTTTGAGCACAACTTTCCCAATTTTGTTCTTGTCTTAAAATAAAAACCGGCCAAGTGCGAGTCGGACTCGCGCGCGAAGGGTTCCGTGCCATTATCTATAAAAAACTATTTTATTCTGTGTTTTTAGTATTTGTTGTTATAGCGGCAACAGAAATACATCATCTGTGAAAATTTCAGCTGGAACTATCACGGTATCAGTGATCAGCGGAGTCTTAGTAATAGGGTCCCGTTTTACTCTTTGAGTACGGAACCCTAAAACCTATAAATGTAAAGCTGAAATACTAGATATCATTTGTGTCATTACATTCGGGTATCTTTTCTAGTTTTGCCGCAGTCTGAAAGTCCTTAGATTTTTCTTTGATTTCTTTCATACTTTGGCTAATAGTACTTAATTACTATACCCCACATGTGTATGCACGTTGCATGGTTTGGGTGTAATTTACACTTTTCCAAGGGTGGTGGCGGCGTTTTTGATGACGTCATCACAGGAGAGTGAGACTCCTTAGAGATTGTCTCCCGGCAGTTTTGGATTCTAGGGGACATGCCTAACAACATACTAAAATATGGCGCTGGTATCCGAAAGTGAAGTATTTTCCCCTAACAACGTGCATTATCTGACTTCTGCTGATGTTTTGTATCGATGCAAAACACATAATGTATATAATAACAGGTTAAAATACGTTAAATAAGATTAAAGTAAAAAGGCGAATTCATCCCTGTAAGCCGTAAGGGATCTCTACCAGCTAACCTTTGAACAATGAAGTGAAACGTAGATGGAACGAGATAGACAAACTTGCATCATGGACAATGCCGTATCGCCGTATGTCAATAAAAACCGGACAAGTACGAGACGGACGAGGGTTCCGTACAAAATTACAAACGTTGTAGTATAAGACGATATTAATTGCCAAATTTCATAGTTGTAGCCTACAACCATGAAATTTGTAGGTCAACGGAAAGTACCCTTTACATTTTGATTCCATTGAGTGTCGAAATATACGTTTTTTGCGGCATAAAAGGCCGTATCATTTTTTCAGGTTAAATTAGAAGTTTAATTGTTTCACAGCTTTAAGGGGCTGTAGACCTGAGTATATGGTTTCAATTTCAACTCGATACCTGCACGCGTTCCTGAGATAAGGGTCTTGACAGACAGACAGAGACGCGCAACAAAATTAAGGATCCCATAAGGGTTCCATTTTTTCCTTATGAGGTACGAAACCCTTAAAAATAATAAAATATAATAATAATATGTTACATGACATTAAACTTTGTCTCCAAAGGGCATCTACGTGTTGGATCTATATCCCCACGCACGCCTTCCAATTCCAAATAACCCGTACGCCCCGTGAATTTAAATCTGAGATACATAATAATAATAATTCAGCCTATATACGTCCCACTGCTGGACACAGACCTCCTTTCATGGATGTCCCCACGCTGCTGGGCCAGTGCGTGTTTGGGGACTTCACATACACCTTTGAATTTCTTCGCAGAAACAAAATATAATAACATATAAAAATAAAATGTATGTAAATATTATAATATTCATACATTATATCATTCATTATATTTATAAGGTGCGTTCGGGTAACTCCGAAAATCGGGTAATTCCGATAATTTCTACCAAACCAATGGTATTTTTTAGGAGGGTAACTCCGAATGAAAAGAGAATATGTAATGTACATTGTGTCAGAACTAATATAAGACTCACTTTGGTAGATTATTCGGATTAACCCGATTTTCGGAGTTACCCGAAGGCACCTTACCATACATTATAAATGTATATAAATACCATAAATATATGTCATATTAATAAAGAAAATATACAATAAATGAATAAATAATGTATTAAGAAATTCACATGTACCAACAAAGCCACATCTTCCTCAAATTATTCTTGAGCGACGCAGACGCAAGAGAGTCAAATTCCTGCGCTGTTCAGCACCCTTAGCGTGGGATTGAAGCGAGTCGCGTTTGCTACTGACGCTACCGCCTATCGTTAAGATTTAGTATGAAAAGTCCTATACACCGCCCCTGGTGGTCACTCATAGAACTAAAAATCCAAGCGGTAACGTGAGTCACTTATACATTACTTAACTCGCGATCGACTTCACGTTCGTTCGTATACCTAGTTTAATCGATTTTCCAATATTCAACCTTATATCACTAGCATTTAAATTTACGTTTGTCGGTTATGACATTACAGAATACGCGCATCGAGACGTCGACAGGGGAGTGGACTAAATTGTAGGTCATTGTAACGGATTGATATGATGAATTATTATTAATTGATTATTGTGACATTCTTAACTTAAATTTAATTTTTTGTTTTTTAATTTAATTTATATGATGTGAAATATTAACTTTTAATAGTATTGTTTAATATCTTTAATATTTTGTCGCAATTTTTTTATATTTCTTAAGTTTGCGTGAGGTGTGAAAATTATGTGAGGGTTATTATTATTATTATTTTAATTATTGTTTATTTCATTGCTGTGCCCTTACAGGGTTCATGTAGAACTGTAATATATAATTTAAGAACTGTATACTAACATGAGTGCAATAAATGATTTGAATTGAATTTGAATTGACAGTGTCGATACAATATGGCGGCGCGTGGGCCATTAATTTTCATTTTTAAATACAAAATACGCGACAATCCGAATTTTGCGGATTTGAGATAAATTTCGTTCGGATCTACGGTAACTCTTGACGGAATAATACGATATCACGGGCCATTTTGCAAGTGAAATAGTAAACTACAGTCGCGACGGTATTCTTCGATTCGAAATGTCTCACACTACCGATTGGTAGTACGAATCGAACGTTAAATTACGCATCGAAATATAAACGCAAAGCGCCTAACGTTTTGCAGTTGGTTTCGTAGTACAACGGCAGTGTGAGTTACAAGTTTGACGGGTCGAATCGAAGAATACCGAAGCGAGATCGAAATCTATTCGAAGCGCGTTTATTCGATCTCGTATGTAGTTACGAATCGTAAGGTTACGATTGAAACTCACGTTAGCCGTACGGCTATCCGTTTGTGGAATGACCGTCAGGCAACTTGAGGCAAGCTCAGAGCAAATTCTCCTTTAAACGCCACGCCCGCCAGTTGCGTAAGCATTTCTTTTCAACTATTTAACATTGATGATCCTCATGATATCTTTGCCCGGGTACAGTCAGCATCAGATAGTTAGTAGCAGCCAAGGTAGCCAAATATACCGCAACACGTCTTTATTACTATAGGAGTAAGGATGTGTTACGATATATTTGGCTACTTTGGCTGCTACTAACTTTATGACGCTCTCTGTACATATAAGTTAGTTTATATTGTATGCATAATGTATGTATGTATATTAATGTAATTAATTGATTTGTGTTTCCATTTGAGTCTCAGTATTTAGGATCCTGCATCACTAAAGTAAAATTACTAAAGTTTCTGTTTAGCCCAACGGTTGACTGGTAGAGAATGCCTGAAGGCATTAAGTCCGCCACTTGTATTTTTGTTTTTATATTTGTGCAATAAAGTTTAAATAAATATCTCAGAGCTTATTTTATTGTATGCTATATTATAAGATATATAAGGACTGACAAAACTGTTTGCGATCAAAGTTCCATAATACAACCAAGAACACTTTATCTTTTTATCAGCTGGCCTATTATTACTATTACTTACTTAGGTTTTTTTATGTACGCTAAACTTGAGCATTCTGAAAATTTGTTTTAAATGCCCCTTTACTCATACTCATACTCATTAATTTATTGGTAATAAAAAATTACATGTCAACATATTTAATAGTAAAATATACATATAGTACTAGCGACCCGCCCCGGCTTCGCACGGGTTCATATGTATAATACTTACATGCATGTATTATATTATACATATAAACCTTCCTCTTGCATCACTCTATCTATTTA
The DNA here is from genome assembly GCA_963854355.1 of Epinotia brunnichana. Classification (NCBI taxonomy): domain Eukaryota; kingdom Metazoa; phylum Arthropoda; class Insecta; order Lepidoptera; family Tortricidae; genus Epinotia; species Epinotia brunnichana. The sequence continues at coordinate 13,844,553 of OY977938.1, forward strand.
AAGAAACCCGCATCAAAATAGTTTCGTAGTTTTAATGATCTAAGCATACATAGGGACAGACAGACAGCGGGAAGTGACTTTGTTTTATACTATGTAGTGATTAAAATAAGCATAATACATAATAGTTACGGAGCTTAATACGAAGGATAATAACTAGGGTAAACTTACCAATGATTAGCACATTCAACCTTAATCCAAGTAGGTAGTGATCATCCAGTATCACGTGGTTGAACAATAGCAACCAGTCATAGAGCCTAATTTAGCGGCGATTCGCCAGAATCGCCGGACGCCAATATTGCAATACTATAGTATACCAGTATAGTTCATCGATTGTTCTACTCGTACAGTAAGTAAGTACCTATGGTTTGCGTATTAGGCTTGGACAATAGTAATATATTATCGCCTTTGAACATAAAACTATGTCCACGCTGTTTAGTCTTTCTTGTCCCTTTGATATGGACACGCATACCCGTAAATACCAAAATAACAGATGAAGACAAATTAACATAAATATTGTAAAATAAATGTTACACGACGTGAAAGTCCTATACCTACTTGGAGTCCTATGAACAAACGACAATATAGGGTTGGGAACTCTAATTTTATTTTTCTACTCGTCGACTTTAATCTTTGAATTAAGATCTCACATACTTTTTAATCCTGGACCTCTACCAGCTGGTGACGGAGCTCGTGGTTCCATAATGTAACCGCCAGCAGTCATCTTATGAATCCAGGAGCTGTATAAGATAACTGTGAAGACATCAACGCGCAAATATACTAAGCTGCTGCGTTTCATTTCAGCAGGGCGATTTTCAATAGATACCAAGTTTGTTTAATAAATTATTATTTCCGTTGACTCGTAGAAAAAGTATTGTATACAATAGTTATATAATTAGCTTTTTAAGTCTCGTACCTTAATTAGGCCACTCAGCAAGCTTCGTGGCCTAAACGTGGTACTCGACTTAAATAGCATACATTATATAACGATTGCATAAACTACTATATTAGGTACTCCAAAAGAAAGGAGGCAAAAAAATATGCCTAATGACGAAAATCCTAATATCCTAAGATACAACCGTGTTAATATTGCTTGATAGAAAGAGAAAACGCTTCAGACCCGTGACGTCACAGTAAATGACAATCGTTTCATGTGAAGGTGCGTTTTGCGGAAAAGGGACAGAGCTTTGTGATTATTTATTGTTTTGTGTAACTTTTTTCTCCATGTGACTTTATTTTTAATCCTTTTTCGAGAAAGTTCAACATTATTGATTAATTCATTTGGTGTCACCATCCCTATTAAAAACACATAGCTTTTGCAGGGCTGTTATTCTTTACGCGCTCATGCGCTGACTTCACCCGTCACGCCTAACGCAACTAGACCCCTACCTACGCTTAATTACTACGAATTGCGGCATCAAGATATACTTGTGGGTGTGCGTTGAGGTGAACTTAATACAAGTAACAGAATAGCGGGGCAGGCGCGCACGATCTCACTTACTTATTGCCTTCAACCAATATATTGCGGTTGTATAAGGAAAAAGTGTTCGAAAACCTCGTAAGGCTAGGTAGCAGCAAGATTATTACGAAGCTATGGAAAGTCGGAGCAAACACGGGCTTCCCCCAACCTGCCGCAACGTAAGCATAGTTTTATTAGGACTTTTTGTTATGTGTATCATAAATGTGGTTTTAGCAGTTGTTTAAGCCTCTCGCGCACTGGCGCGGCCTGGCCGCAGCGGTCAATAGTAAACTCTAGTAAACTTGTTATTAGCAGTCAAATTTACTATTGACCGCCACCGCAGGCTGCGTCAGTGTGATTCAGGCCTTATTCGTTAAGTATTGTACAAACGGGTCATTCCCATCTTCCAACCTAATATGACCTCCGGAATGCGTGGTTAAAGTCTTTTTGGGTCATTAACGCCCACGGTGTATATATTTTAATCCGATTAAATCCGATTAAATTGCTCAAATAAGTAGGTACTTATCTCAAAAATTGTGACACATTTACAAACCCTGATACTTACGCAATTTTTGAACGAACTAAAAGTGCATGGCCTCTGCCACCCAGTTCACGAATCATAGCCATAGTTTACAGGTACCTACATAGGCATTTATAGAATAACGATGGTTAATAATATTACACTCACACACTCTCATACACAAACACTCTTTGAACTAAAAAAAACAGCATAATTATTGTTTTTATTAATGATGAATTTGTGTTCCCTTTGATAAGTTAGCAGCGCTCATATTATATCTAATGTTTAATTTTCACTTTGTTTGTTACTTTCATGTCGTGCTTCTTGTGACGTGTGTCTGAAGAGATTTGTTAACCGACTCAGTGGGTCCCAAGATACAGGCTCAGCCTAGTTTGGAGCCCCACGGATAATGTCTGTATAATCTGTAATCATGTGCTTGTCCAATAATAAATTATTCTTATTCTTATTAACGAAACAAAAAAAAAACTTAACTTTAATTTTCAACCTTTTTAATAGGTACTTTAATTCAAATTTATCATCAACAGTTCAACACCCATCAACACGTAATTATGACGACCGCTTGGCTTGACCATCGCCTACGAAAACACAATATCGAGGTAAAAGACTAAACGGAATCAATGTGTTAAAACATTGTACCTACTAATACGGATTAAAAGGACACACACACATATTATATAAACACTGTTCTAGGTTCCAATTTGCCTTTCTGTGGCTGTTAGTTTAGGACTAAGGCTGCTGCTGAGTTGAATGCCTAAAGCCACGTCGGTACCGTATGCGAATACCCCTAAAAAAATTACAACTTTCATTAACAGGAGCGACATTTCTTTTTCAGCTCGGAAAGGCCTTTTTGTATGTTTGATATCTATTCAGAAAATCGTTTTTTATCCTCATGTGAAGAAAGTAGACGTAGAAAGTTAAAAGTACTATGACGTAGAACGTCAAATGTTTATTTTCCTGACGTATTTTGTGACATATTTTTTTTTACTTTTGTTAACTTTTTTTTTACTTTTTTTTACTTTTTTTTAAACTTTTTTTAATTTCTTTTTTAAACTTTTTTTTTAGAATCCATAGTACATTATATATTTTTATTTCTCAGTATGAATAAAAAAAACTTAACACTTTAGACACTTAAATCTAGTTACTTAACTACTAGTATATATACCACAGATGTATGAATATAAGGAGATCGGACATGCCGGCCGATTTGTATTGAGTACGCCTGTCACAAGTTAATGTAGTCGATAAAAACCCACACAAAGCCCCAGTAATTGACAAGACAAAGCACGCACACATCTAAAACACACACACTTGTATACCTACGCTCTTATTGGACAATACACGCGCATCATATCAGGCATTTTGGGAAGAAACGTAATATTCTCTGCGATCAGCACGCGTGCACAATATGGCAGAGTATGCCCATTGAGCTAACAACAAAATATGCGCTGAGATATATACCCTCTCCGAGGTCACAGCCCTTGGGAAGGGTGCCCATAAGGCTGGCCACATTTCCTCGTTGAATTGCAATTCCTATCCGTTGGCCGAGGAAGTAGCCAGCCCTATGGTCAGCCGTATTTTCTGATTTTTTTTCTTTATTTCCTTAAAACTTTCTTTAAACTTTTTGTTTTAACTTTAGAAAAAAAATTACTTAATTTTTTATTTTTTTACCCTTTCTCTTATTTTCCTCGCTGTAGTGAGGTGAAAAGATTTGTGTTATACACGGTACACGGGTGAAAAGTTATTTTACGTCTCGTGTGTTTGAAAAACTCGCAGGTAAAATACAAATTTTCCCCCTTGTATAACAAATAACTATTTATCTGTTTGTGTGTGACCCTTCTTTTCTTGTTATTTATTAAATATTTTTCATCGGCATCAAATAAAGGTTTTTATCAATACCAAAATACAGGTTTTCTACATTTGTTCGGTTCGACTCCCTAAGATTTGTTTTCTAGTTAATAGGTATTATTTACTTTTAAAACTTTACTTCCATCCTCCGTTGGGCATGGGATATCCTGTACTGTATCAGGCCATACCAAATGGAAAATGGAAGAAAAGTTTTAAAAGTAAATAAAATTTGGTAATGCTTATAATATAAAAAGGAAAAATAAAAATCACTTGATACAGTTTCGTTCCAATTTTGGGACGAGAACTACTTAAACGCATCTGCGTCACTCACTTTGTGCCGAGCTCACGGGCAACTCCATGAGCAGACCGGGCGTTACCCTTTTGGCCTGAAAACGCACTTACCCCAAAACCAAACGCACTCGCTTGCGTATTCCGATTTAAAACTCTACTTTTGCATCACTCCGATTCTTATTTTTTTTATTGTTTTTCGTAGGAATCCAAAATATAGATTTATCCTTGCACTAATTGAACGGTTTTACCACGAATGTTAGGGAAATGACAAGCTTTAATTACGTGAATTTTTCCAACCAAAAAAAAAACAAGTTCAATGTTATGTTGCAAAAACACATTTGAATGTTGAGTTTTCTATTGAAGTACAGTCTACTGACTTACTGATATAGGTTATCAATATTAACATGTTAGACATTTTTGCAGTTGGTAGATTTATTAGATTTATAGAAAAAACATATGGGCCCACCCCAGATTTGGTAGAAACCGCCCTAGCTAGTCAGACTGGAGCGCAGAAGCCCAGAGAGTATTCCAGTGTTAAATGACTTGCGTGGTCGTGTCGGAGATTTCTCCTACATTTTCCCCTAACTAGTGTCGGTACATAAAGCCACGGCCAGTTTAAAAAAAATTATTAAGGTCGAAGAGTCGAACTCACTAGTGCAACATGATGGCAATTTCCTTAGAATGTTATAGTAGTTTCTTATTAACCTCCAATAAAGATAGCGACCAGAACAGTGCGATGCGCTCTTTATTACACTAGGATATAAAGAAGTAAACAAAGTTGTTTACCTTCTGGCCAGTTTTCAAATAAATGTAGCGATACCAAGAAGTTCGAAGACCGGATACAGCAACTAAAAACCTAACTCCACAAGCGAGGTAAAATTTAAACTTATCATATCAATGTCACAAAGACTTTCATCATCCTCCTAGCGTTATTCCCGGTTGTGCCCAAAAGGAGCCGCATGCCTGAGTCACTAGGCTACTGTAGCTATAAGGTCACAAATACTTTAGACAGGGAAAAACTTTTCTCACTCTCTCCCTATCCTCATTTAGTAAAACAAAAAATAACCAACCAAAGATATTTACAAAAAAGTCGGTTTGCAAATTAAATAACTCGAAGGTAAAATAAATCAGTGGGCACTTCATTTGTGAATCGTTATCTGAAACCTTGCCAAGTTCCTGTTTTTATCCAGGTTCAGAAACCCTATATTTTATCCTCCAATTAGTTTGCGAATGAATACCTCCTTAAACCAAGTCACTGGGAGTGTGCTCAATGTGAAATATGTAGAGTAACGTTAGTATTAGTATTGATTTCTAATATAATCATTAAAAACTGCAAACACTGCAAAAGTGCAAAGTGTTGTCTTTCAGTTTCAGTTCTTTATTTGCTCATAAGTATATATATTATAGTCATGCAAATACAGTCTTGTAACAAGTAGTTAATTAAGAGCCTATTTATATAGATAAGATAGGTTTTTTAATCGATAAAAAATTACATAATTTTGCTACAGATCCTACAATGTTCTAAAGAATAATAAGTGTTCAAACTATGAACCTCAACTTATGTATACCTATATGAATAACTATCTGTAATTTTTAAGAGTATTGGTATTTTTTTTGCCATGCATGCAATACTTTATTATTGTTATATACAAGATTATAATTAACATGAACTAAATTAAATTAAAACTACGTTAAATCTAAAAAAGGCCCTCGAGGCTTTGTACCGAGGATGCTGGCGGCATTTCCTCGTTGAATTGCAATGCTGATGCGTTGCGCAAGAAAGCCGCCAGCTCTTCGGTCACCTTTGGTAATTTACGTGTACGAAAGCAGATACCCACTTAATATTAAAATGCACCTAACCTACTCCTACTGGTAAACTTACTGCTTGAAAGTCAAACGGCATTTACGTAGGTAGGTACCTACTCAAATACCAAGCAACCATGCCTTCTATCTATGTATACAAAATATGGTATTAAATATATAGGTATCATTTCACAACTTTCTTAGTTCTAAAGTCTTAATGGTGTTCTGCGTCTGTAAAATCACGTCTTGAAAAGAACATATAAAAGAATTGAACGCGCAGTGCAAAAATAGAAAATTGAATACTGTTATACCGATTGCATTATTATAATGTTAGGTACCTATAATGTCGACATTTATTTAACTTGTCTTCAACCTGGAAATACTTCATTATGCTTCATGAGGCGTCCTGACTGAGGTGCCTAAGTGCTTGCGGTAAGAACAGTCATCGCAGGCATAGTGAAATTATTTAACAATATGTACTGTCCAGTGGTTAGCAACGAAGACCCCAAGAACCCAAGTTTTGTTCATTAGTTTTGTAACTGATTGTCAAAATATTTTCAGTGCCAAAACAAATATCTTAAATAAACTATATTGTGAATAAATAGTTTTATAGTGTTTTCAATCGTGTTTGGGATGTGAATAATATCCGTACTTAAGCTAAAATACCACCCGGACTCTGCTGTAGTATTAAAAGAAATGAACGATAAATATATATTACACACTAGCTGTTGCCCGCGACTTCGTCCGCGTATAACATGTTATCGTCTAAATGTATGTTGAAGGAATGAATTTAAAAAAAACATTGAAATTAATTTTGTGCCTAGTCTTTTAGAAAACAATCTATAAATTCGAAATTACAAATCTCTTACTTTCAAAATGTCTTGCTCTCTATACAAACTAAGAACCCTCTCTGAATCCTCATAGTAAACAGTCTGAAACTGTAGTTACAAATTTCTTACTTTAAAAATGTCTTGGTCTCTATACAAAGTTCGAACCCTTTAACCTTCTTAGGCGATGAATTAAAAAAACGCTGAAATAAGTGTTTTAGTCTAAACAGGCTAAGATCGAAGTTACAAATATCATACTTTAAAATTTTCTTGCTCTCCATACAAACTTTGAACGCTTTTCAGGGAAAAAATAAAAATAAAACACTCGATTTTTTTATTGTAATAGGTAAGTATTTTTTCTACAAACTATCAAGTCTCTAGCTAAAAAAGAAGTGTTTCCCATACGAACCTTGCACCCCTTTTTAACCCCTTAAGGGGTGAAATTTTCCAAAACGCTGGCAGTAGGTATTTTTTTGTATTTTAATAAGTAGGTACTTAATCTTTCTACACAGTTTTAAGTTTCTACCTAAAAAAAGTTTTCCTATACAAACATTGCACCTCTTTATCCCCCTCTTAGCGGGTGAAAATTTTCAAACCACTGAAAGTAATTTACCTACCTATTTGTATTCTAATAAATAATCTTTCTACACAATTTCAAGTCTCTAGCTCAAAAAAAAAAGTTTCCTCGATACAAATTTTCACCCGTTTTAATCACCCTTAGGGGTGGAATTTTCCAAAACGCTGAAAGTTTTATTGTAATAAGTAATCTTTGAACTAAGATTTGTCGCTTGCTAAAAAAAAATATTTTATACACCCCTAAGGGGTGGACTTTTCTAAAGCGCTGAAAGTATTCTATTTTATTTTATTATGTAATCTTTTTAAAAAGGTTTGAGATTCTAGCTCAAAAATATCCCCTTTACCAACATTGTACCCCATTTTCATACCATTTTCCAAAACGCTGTTTTTTTATTTGTATTGTAATACAAATAAAAAAAATCTTTCTCCAAACTTTTAAGCTTCTATCTCAAAAAGAAGTTTCGCTCATACAAACTTTGCAAACCTTTTTAACCCCCTAAGAGGCTGAATTTTCCAAAACGCTGACAGTGCTTTATTTGTATTCTAATAAGTAAGCTTTCTACAACGTATTGAGTTTCTTGCTAAAATATTAAAGTTTCCCCCATACAAAATTTGCACCCCTATTTGACCCCTTTAGGGGTAGAATTTCAAAAATCCCTTCTCATCTACGTATCTTTTTCTTGCCTACGTTGTAAAAGGTAGTTCTGGTGTAAATTTCAACTCTCTAGCCCCAGTAGTTTCGGCTGTGCATTGATGAGTGAGTGGGTGAGTCAGTCAGGACATAGGCATTTATATGTAGGTATAGATAGATAGAAGATGACGGAAATCCCATTCAAATATCTCAAAACCGTTTTAATGTCGCTTGTTAGAGTGAGAAAACGATCGGGGACTGTGACGTCAAGATCCTCGAGCGTCATAGTAAAAAACAATCGTTTTAGGTGCGTTTTGTGGAAAAGGGACAGAACATCAAATTTTGGAACTTAGTGATTACCTATACATATAACCTCTCCCGTTGATTTTTTCTCTGTTATCCTTTTTTCGAGAAAATACATTATGATTATTTTATTTAGTGTCTACCTACAGCCAGGTCCGCTGCACCAATGTTTTCCATGTTTTTAAACATCTAACATGTTTTCCGTCAGGTTCGGCAAACAAATAGGGTTTTGTTTTGATTGGCAAAACATGTTTGACGTTTAAAAACCACGAAAACATGGCGCAGCGGACGCGGCTTACGGGGTGTAGTTTCGATTCCTGAGCTATAACCACGAACTTCGGAATTCGAAAATATTCGGGTATCTCTATCTCTATCGCACTAACGTTACTCGAGTGACAGGGATGCAGTTATACAAACTTCGAGTTTCGCTTTCGTGGTAGCGCCGCAGGCACTTTGGCAGAATGCGCAAAGAGCAATGGCATATTATATTGTTCAAATTTGTTGAAAAATTTAATTGAAATCACGCCATAATGCGACATTTGCGCATATAAGTTCTCATATCACAATCGAATATTTTTTTATGGTTTTAACTTTTGGCATGTGTATCGTAAAGATCTATCGTAGACTGGATTTAAATTATTAATAAGTGAAAGGCAAAGCAATTCCGCCATTTTCACGAAAATTTGACGTTTCTTATAGCTGACAGTTGGAGCAGCGTTTGATTTCAATAAAAATAAATGAAAAATCAAATGAAGTCGTATATTTCGGAAAATTAATTAATTGTCGCAGTCGGATAAAAACAATCCTAAGTTGCAGCTAGAATAATAATGTACCTATATAAAATGTTTCATATTTTTCCGTTCATGGGATGCTGAGAAAATTCGTACCGCACAAAGCTTAGTTTCAAACTGGCTGATTATTTTTTTAATTTAGAGATTTATTATAAGTGGAGATTAGCTTTGTTTATTTAAAGATTTATTTATTTGCTATACTTACATCTTAACAATTAAAATTAGGAAAATCTTTTCAAGATGCCCACTTAAATATAGGTGACATATGTGGAATAAAGAGTAACAAAAAACATATTTATAACTAGCTATTGCCCGCGACTTCGTCCGCGTAGAACTTATACTTAGAAAATATAATGCAAACAAACTTCTACTTATCATCTTAAGGGATGATTTCCGAGGCAAAAACTATTCTATATCCTTCGAAGGGTCTCAAATTATCTCTATACCAAATTTCATCTAGGTACATGGATTTTATCCAAACTTTCACCCCCTATTTCATACCCTTAGGGAATGATTTTCGGGATAATAACTATCTAATATCATTCTTCGGGACTCAAACGACCTTTATACCAAATTTCATCTAAACGGGATTCATCCAAATTTTCACCCCCCATTTCACACCCTTAGGGAGTGATTTCCAGAATTAAAACTATCCTATGTCCTTTCCCAGGACTCAAGCTATCTCTATACCAAATTGTATTAAATTGGGTTCCATCCGAATTTTCACCCCTAATTTCACCCCCTTGGGGGGTGATTTCTGGGGTAAAAACTATCCCATGTCCTTTCCCAGGACTTAACTTATATCTACACCAAATTTCATCAAAATAGATTACATCCAAATTTTCACCCCCCCCCCCCCCTCCCCCCTTTCACCCCCTTAGGGGATGATTTCCGGGATAAAACCTATTATATGTCCTTCCCCGGGACTCAAACTATTAATATACCAAATTTCATCTAAATCGGTTCAGCGGTTTACGCGTGAAGAGGTAACAGACAGACATACACACTTTCGCATTTATAATATTAATATGGAAGTATGGATTATTAGTATGGATAGTATGGGTTCTTTCCGCTTGTCTTCCAAATAGAGGTGTAGCTGTAGACTCACTTTAAAAGAAAGAAGAAACGAAAAACTCATTCAAATATCTCAAAAAATTACGAAGCTACAACCGTTTTAATGCCGCTTGTTAGAGTGAGAAAACGATCACGGACCGTGACGTCACGATCCTCGAGCGTCATAGTACAAAACAATCGTTTCATTATAAAGGTGCGTTTTGCGGAAAAGAGACGCAACAAACCCCTCTTAAAACTTTATACACTTATAACTTAGTGATTACCTATACGAGTATAGCATCTTGCGTTGTTTTTTTCGAGATAATACAACATTATGATTATTTTGTTTAGTGTCTACATCCCTATTTTCGATAAGATAAGATAAAATAAGATTTCTTCATTGTCAGAACTGTGTACATTTAGTTCTTTTGGGTAAAATAAAATCCAACAACTTGCCCATTTCGGACGTACAATATTAAACTTAAAGCTAGTCAAATATACTAAAACAATAACAACAATAGTATTTTCAAATAATTTTAACCATATTCACACATAAAATATTAATTTAGATCTATCCGACATCCGTATTTTCTTTTAAACCACGAACTTCGGAATTCGAAAATATTCGGGTATCTCTATCTCTATCAAATGACAGGAATGCAGATATATTATACGAACTTCGAGTTTCAGTTTTCGTGGTTTGGCTGAATACGCAAAGAGCGCGCGCGCGTGCCATTCAAAAAAACCAAGTTTATATTGTTCGAATTTGTTGTTATATTTGTAGAAATTACGCCTTAATTCGACATTTGCGCATATAAGTTCGCATATCAAAATCGATTAATTTTATATTTGCTTTTGGTACCTATGTGTCTCGTTAATGTATATCGTAGACGGGATTAAAATTATTAATAGGCGAAAGAAAGGCAAAGAAATTCCGCCATTTTGTCCGTAGTATTTCTTATTAGTCTGTGATTTTGACGTTTCTTTTAGCTGACAGATGTGGCGGCGATATCCCTACTTTAAGAATAATAAATGAAAAATTAAATGAAGTCGTATATTACGGAAAATAAATTAATTGTCGCAGTCGGATAAAAACTATCCTAAGTTGCAGCTGGAATAATAATGTACCTATATAAAATGTTTCATATTTTTCCGTCCATGGGATGCTGAGAACATTCGTACCGCAGAAAGCTTAGTTTCAAACTGGCTGATTCTTTTTTTAATTTAGAGATTTATTATAAGTGGAGATATTATAAGTGGAGATTATATCCCGCAAGAGTTAACTTGAGACTCGAGCGCGTACTAACCTCATACGAACGAGGTCTCATGTTAACTCTTGCGGATTATACATAGGTCGATAATAATAAATTTAATTAGCTGAACGTTAGCATAAGTTGTAAGTTGTTGTTGTTGCTTTATATTATACTAGCGACCGCCCCAGCTTCGCACGGATTTATATATGTATTATACATATAAACCTTCTTCTAGAATCACTCTATCGATTGAAAAAAACCGCATCAAAATCCGTTGCGTAGTTTTAAAGATCTAAGCATACATAGAGACAGACAGACAGCGGGAAGCGACTTTGTTTTATACTATGTAGTGAAGTGAAGTGATATAACTACCCGCGCGGCTTCGCCCGCGTATTGCAAAGAACGCATGCAAACCTGCGGGATAAAATGTAGCCTATAACATAACCATCCAGAAAGAATTGATAAAAGGTTCCGGAGATTAAACAAAACATACAAACTTATAAACATACAAAGCTACAATCTCACAGACAATTCCTCTTTATAATAAGTATGTATTTTATTATTAGTATAGATGTAATGTACCTTGTAAGGTGACCGACATGAACGTAAAGTGTTAGTTCGACCCAATACATACCTTGTTAATTCAAAGATCTTTCTATATACATATAATAAAGCTGAAGAGGGTCGAAAGTCTGTACATGGAATGGATTCGAAAAAAAAATGGCTAGGAATACTTAGAATCGACAACAGAACACGTTCCAACAGTTTTTAGAATTTTTGTCTGTTTGTCTGTTTGTCTGTATGTCTGTTTATCTGTTTGTCTGTTTATGTGACCGCGCATCACGTGAAAACGGCTGAACTGAATTAGATCAAATTTGGTGTAGAAATAGTTTGAGTCCTAGGAAAGGACATAGGATAGTTTTTATCCCAGAAATCATTATCTAAGGGGGTGAAATTGGGGGTGGAAATTTGTTATATAAATAGTTTTAATCTCGAGGAATAATACATAGGATAGGTTTGATCCCGGAAATCATCCCCTGAGGGGGTGATATGGAGGGGTGAAAATTTGGATGTAGCCCATTTTGATGAAATTTATTCAGAGATAGTTTAAGTCCTGGGAAAGGATATAGGAAAGTTTTTATCCCGTGAAAATTTGGATGGAACCCATTTAGATTAAATTTGGTATTAGTTTGTGCCGCGGGGAAGGACAGCGGATGGCTTTTATCCCTAAAATAATCCTCTAAGGGGATGAAATAGGGGATGAAAATTTGGATGGAACACATTAACGGTATAACTATAGTTGAAGTCCTAGGGAAGGATATAGGTTAGTGTTATCCCGAAAATTATCCCCTAAGGGGGTCAAAATTTGGATCAAACCCATGTAGATGAAATTTGGTTAAGAGATAGTTTCAGTCCTGGGAATGGACAAAGGATAGTTTGTAGCCCGGAAATCATCTCCTGAGGTGGTGAAATTAGGGGTGAAAATTTGGATGGAACTCATTTGATTACTATTTGGTATAGAGATACTTTGAGTCCTGGGAAAGGACATAGGATAGTTTTAATTCTGGAAATCAGCCCCAAAGGGGTTGAAATGGGGGGTGAAAATGTGGATGGGACCCGCTTAGATGAAATCCATACTTTTATATAATATTATAAATGCGAAAGTGTGTGTGTGTGTTTGTTTGTCCGTCTTTCACGGCAAAACGGAGCGAAGAATTGACGTGATTTTTTTAAGTGGAGATACTTGAAGGGATGGAGAGTAACATAGGCTACTTTTTGTCTCTTTCTAACCCCCCACTTCCCTTAAATGGGGAGTGGAAGTTTGTATGGAGCATTCCGCAATTTTCAAGGTAGAAAGCTAAAAATTGGTATGCGGACTATTTGTGCGGATTTTTGACTAACAAAAAAATCATTTATCTTTTTTTTTTAAATCTGCCCCTAACCCCTTAAAAGAGGGGGTATAATTTTACATGGGACTTTTCGCAGTTTTCAAGGTAGGAAGCTAAAAATTGGTACACAGACTCTTTGTTTGTTTAAGTAATAAGACAATCGCTTTGGTTTTGGATGTAGTAAGTTTTGCTTCGTGAATTGGTTTTGTCGTTTTTGGTTGAAAGTAAATATATAAAAATAATGAGTTAAATGAGTGAAATAAGTGAAGTAACTGGTGAACAATTTTCTTCACGGGACATTGTCTTGCGAGCACTTGATGACACGTTGCAACGGATAGCCGATACACACAAATTGTATGATGCTATGCAATACCCATTGATCACTTTACGAGGTATCACTTTGAAATTCCCCATATTAATCCAGTGACAAAACAACCCATTGCACACAAAAAAGTATGACCATTAACAAAGCGCAAGGACAAACATTAAAGCTGGCTGGGGTGAACTTAGAAGCGCCGTGCTTCTCCCATGGACAATTGTATGTAGCATATTCGCGTGTGTCCAATGCCCAGAATCTTTACATTCTATCCCCAAATGGAAAGACATAATAATATCGTCTGCAGTAGCGTATTAAAATAATATTCTGTTCCGAGTTCTCTTCTGTGTTCTAAATTAGGAAAGGGGAACCGTGTTACCCCGAATTTAACGCGAGCGAAGCCGCGAGCGAAGCCGCGGGCAAAAGCTAGTTATCCAATACAAATGTATTTTAACCTAAGATTAAGTCATCGTTCCTGTTTGATCGAACCTAGCCTACTTAAATAGGTCATTTAATACACTATGTCCTTACATTATTAACTAGTAGGTATATTTAATTTTTTGTTCAGATTGTATTAACAAAATCATGCACGAAGCTGCAAAAACGTGTTTAATAAAAACGTAGTGACAAATTACTGTACTGTTATTGTTTAATGTTAGGTATTTTATTTGTACAGTTTAATTTATAGTCAGAGTAGGTAGTAGTAAATATAAATTATCCTTTACGAATTTGCACTGCAATGATACTTAACTGTTTGCATTGCGATGCCGCCGGCGGGGCCTTATTTAGATGTTTTTTTTTAGTTTCTAAGTTTAGTTTTAAGGTTGTGTAAATATTTATTAAGTAGTTTCTTAATTTATTTTCGTTTTCATATGTATTGTTTGAAATCTTTTGTATACAAAATAAAATGGAAAAGATTCACTGTAATATAATCTTTATTATATTATATTATGTATTTGGTTAGCTATCGAGTACTACTATTTTAATATACTAGCTGTTGCCCGCGACTTCGTCCGCGTAGAACATGTTATCGTCTAAATATTTGTATAGGGAATGAGTTTAAAAAAAACATTGTAATTGGTTTTGTAGTCTTTTAGTAAACAGTCTAAAACCGAAGTTATATATCTCTTACTTTCAAAATGTCTTGCTCTCTATACAAACTTAGAACCCTCATAGTAAACAGTCTGAACCATAGTTCAATTTTTTTTTACTTTAAAAATGTTTTGCTCTCTATACAAACTTCGAAACCTCTTTTAACATTCTTAGGTGATGAATTAAAAAAACGCTGAAATAAGTTTTGTAGTCGTACAGCAAACGGTTTAAAACCGAAATTACAAATCCCTTACTATAAAAATGTCTTGCTTTCCATACAAACTTTGAACAACATTTTAAACCCCTTTAGTTTTGTAATCTTTTAACAAACCGGCTATGATCGAAGTTACAAATCTCATACTTTAAAATTGTCTTACTCTCCATACTATCTTTGAACCCCCTTTAAACGCTTTTCGGGAAAAATAAAAAAATAAACGCTTATGGTTTTTTTTATTGTTATAAGTATTTTTTCTACAAACTATTAAGTCTCTAGCTCAAAAAAAGTGTTTCTCATACAAACCTTGCACCCTTTTTTAACCCTTAAGAGGTGGAATTTTTCAAATAGCTGGCAGTACTTTTTTTGTATTTTAAAGTAATCTTACTACAAAGTTTTAAGTTTCTAGCTCAAAACAAATTTCCCCCATACAAACATTGCACCCCTTTATGGAATTTTCCAAACCACTGAAGATTATTTTTAACCGACTTCAAAAAAAGGAGGAGGTTCTCAGTTCGGATGTATTTATTTTTTATTTTTTTTATTTTTAATGTTTGTTACCTCAGAACTCCGTCATTTATGAACCGATTCGTACCATTCTTTTTTTAATTGAAAGTATATGCTAACAGGTTGGTCCCATTGTTTTCAAAACTCCAGTTGAATGATGGAAACCATGAGGAATTGAGGGAACTCCTCAAATATATGAGGCACGCGTGTACTTAGTAATTTCGGTGTTTTCTATTATAAATCGTGTATTTACACCCGGAAATCATAAATTTGGTGAAGTGGAAGTGATGATGAAGACCACAGATGGCTTGTGGAACTTGTCAATGTTGTACTTCAAACTATAAAAGTACGTCACCGATTCTGATATCATTCAGTTGAATTAGCAAACAAAGAAGTGCCAAAGGTGATTCTGAGATCCTTGAGGAATTGACGGAAGTCCTCAAATATTATCGGCCCACATACAGCGATTTGGTTTTTTTCTCTAATAATCAACGTATTTGCTCTCGGAAATCAGTTAATGTGGTAAATTGGAAAATGAATGTGGAAATGTTCATGTGGCTTGGCGGACTACTGAATTGAAGTCGGTTAAAACTTTGTTTTTAAAGTAAATTATTGTTTGTATTCTAATAAATAATCTTTCTACACAATTTCAATTCTCTAGCTCAAAAAAAGAAGTTGTGTCCATACAATTTTTTATCTCTTTTTATCCCCCTTAGAGGTGAAATTTTCCATTGTAATAAGTCATCTTTCAACAATGTTTAAAGTATCTAGCTAAAAAAAATATATTTCCTCCATTCAAACGTTGCACCCTCTTATAAACCCCTAAGGGGTGGAATTTGCTAAAACGTTGAAAGTATTTTTTGTATTTTAAGAAGTAATCTTTCAAAAAAAATTTAAGTTTCTAGCTCAAAACAAAGTTTCCCCTATACCAACATTGCACCCATTTTTCATCCCTTTAAGGGTGGAGTTTTGTAAAACGCCGAGAGCACTTTATTCTTATTCTAATGAGTAATCTTCCCACAAACTTTTAAGCTTCTATCTCATAAAAGGGTTTCCCTCATACAAACTTTGCAACCCTTTTTAACCCGCCCCTTGGGGGTGGAATTTTCCAAAACACTGAAAGTACTTTATTTAAATTTTAATAAGGAAGCATTCTACAAAGTTTTAAGTATCTAGCTAAAAAAAAATCCTCGATACAAATGTTGCACCCCTTTTTAACCCTCTTAGGGGTGGAGTTTTCTAAAATGCTGAAAGCACTTTTTTATATTTGATTATTTAATCTGTTTACAAACTTCTCAACTTCAAAGTCTCTAGCTCAAAAAAAAGGGATTCCCCTATAAAAAATTTGTACCACTTTTTAACCTCTTTGGGGACGGAATTTTCCAAAACACTTAAAGTACCTACTTTATTTGTTTTCTAATAAGTAATCTTTCTACAAAGTTTTAAGACTCTAGCTCAAAAAACATAGTTTCCCCATACAAACTTTGCACCCCTATTTAACCCCTTCAGGTGTGGAATTTCCAAAAAATTATTTATTTATTTATTATTACCATTAATATTAGCACTAACAGTTATACCTTACATGCTAATTGGTAAATTAATATTTATCATGCGATACCTTCTTATCCGTCGCCTACGTTATAAAAGGTAGTTCTGGTGTTCATTTCAAGTTTCTAGTCTTAGCAGTTTCGGCTGTGCGTTGAACAGTCAGTCAGGAAGTCTTATTTTATGTACATATATAGATTAGGTATATTCTGCGCTATCGGTTCAGTTACTCTGATAGTGATAAAGTAAATTATTTGATTTTACAAATTACCAACAATGAAGGTCAAAGTTAATTTGTTTGTGAGCGCAAAAAAGTACTGATCTAACCGATCGAGCTATTGTTTAATGAACGGTATAATTTACGGCGTACTAAAAACAATGTTATATTTTCCGGTTGCTTTAAAGGTAACAAACAGTGTTCTTTGCAGTGGATGTAGTCGAGTTCTAAAAGATGTGCACGGACAAAGCCATCAAAACTATGTGAACACGACTTTATTTTCAATAGCATAAGGTTGCTCAGATATTATTAAACCTTTGGGAACGTACATATATTTATGAACTCGACTGTAATTAACGTAGGCAAACGTAGGTCATTATTCAGAATGGTCAAACTAATTAAGACTATGGAGATAATAATACAAGGGATGCCACGAATAGTGTATTTGCTGAATATCGAATATTCGGCTAAGGCTCTGTAAAATAAATAGAACACCGAATAGTAAAAAAAGTAACCGAATGGGCCGAATACCAAATAGTAGCCGAATATTCGTAGCATCTCAAACATACTTAAAAAATAGCATAAGTATATACCTACTTAAAAAAATATATACTAAGTACAAAATTATTTTAACTAAAGGGATAATCGCGTAATACCTATTTATTCACCTCGACGTTCCGAACATATCGCACAACAATGTTAAAAGTAATAAATAATAACTCGTCAGTACATACAATACCCCATTATTACACGAATGATACCTAATCTAAAAACACGAACTAATTCAACCTCTTTATCACGGCATAATATAAACAAACCTTTTCAGGGAAACAGCCATGTTCATGACATTGACATAACGTTTAAACTGTAAATATTTCAGTAGTCAGAAAGTGGTGGTGTAGAGGGGCGGTGCGGTGTGGCGTCGCCGGCGCAGCGAGCAGTGGCGAGCGGCGCGGCGGCGGCGCCGGCGGTGACGCGCACCCGCGCCCGCGCCCGCGCCCGCGCCGCTTCAGCCGGGAGGACTCACGCCGCACCTCATTGCAGCCGGCTCCCTCGTATAAAGCGGAGGCCCGCGCCGCCCGCACGCAGTCACGACCCGGCCACGCTCTGTGCACTTCGACCTCCGCACGTGCAAAACTATCCTTAGGTACTTACATACTACATTGTGACCACAGTGACAATGGCTGAACACGAATGGGGATACACCGGCGAAAACGGTGAGTCTGACTCTGTTGACTAATGGACAGGTTTTCGCAACCGGTTTGTTTACATGAGGCACGTGACCCTTATAAACAAAGCCTGTTTTATCATCTTAAAGGCTTAACGCACCTCTCAAAATACCTATTCACAATACATACATTTTCATAAGCCATTAAAATGAATGGGTTGTATAAAATTACGTTATTTCAGCGGTTCATGAATGAGTTATCCAATTTCGTTCCGTTTATGATACACCTGCTTATTTACATAACACACAAGGCTGACAACGTAAAGGTTTTCTTTAGTTATCTACGAAATAAAGAAGTACAACAAATAGTTATGTTAATACATTGACAGCCAACTGTTCATTAACACTTTTTACATCTTTTAACTGTGTGACGGCAAAAACTCTGTAATAATGAATATAAATAACTAAAATAAGTATTAAGTACTTGATAAAACGAAAACCAGTATTGTGCATTTGCCGTCTACTTTTTATTACAATATTTTACCCGCGTATTGCAGAGAACGCAGGCAAACCCGCGGTATAAAAAATAGCCTTTCTCCATCCTGAAAGTCCATTGTATACACAGGTGAAATAATTTTTGAAATCGGATAAGTGTTTCCTGAAATAAGGTATCCATTACATACAAACAAACAAACTTACAAAACTACAATTATTTATAATATTAGTATAGATAAAACAATCCAAGCTATTAAAGGCTGCTCTGATGTTGTATGATATCCATCCCCTATCTGTCATCTGACTTGAACCTGCGCCGCAGAGCCTAAGGGCATGGCCACATGTCTGCGGTGCGGCGCCGCCGCCGCAAAATTTTGCAAACCCTTCATGGTAATAAACGCGGGTTTCTGCTGCGTCGCGCCGAAAAACTTTACGGCGGCGGTGCCGCACCGCAGACATGTGGTCAAGCCCTAATCTGTGGTATTGTTGGAACCACCCTCATCAACTAAGTTACACGCGCTACAGCTACAGATATTGTGGACACTAGACATCCATCAATGTCTCTGGACCTCCATTTTGCAACAAGATCCCAATATCACTGCGTCGCGTTCACACACACTTGGACATATGCTCGATAGAGTGCCTGTACGACAATTCACGTAAATATGATACGTTGGAAATGGGTTCCTGCATTCTTTATAAGGGCTCTTGGATTCAAGCTAAGGAAGAAACTTCAGTTCGGAATAGTAACTCTACTACAAAAAGAACTACAAGAGCAGCAGGGTTTGATTCCCGGTCGAGTCAAACAAAGTAATGTATTTTCAGAATTATTTTAGTTCTGGATATGCTGAATAGGTTCTCGAAACGTTGTAAATGTAAAGTGTTCTATTTTTAACCGACTTCAAAAAAAGGAGGAGATTCTCAGTTCGGATGTATTTTTTTTTATTTTTAATGTTTGTTACCTCAGAACTCCGTCATTTATGAACCGATTCGTACAATTCTTTTTTTAACTGAAAGTATATGCTTTCAGATTGGTCTTATTGTTTCCAAAACCCCAGTTGGATGATGGGAACCATGAGGAATTGAGGGAACTCCTCAAATATATTACGCACGCGTGTAGTAATTTCAGTTGTTTCTATTATAACTCGTGTATTTACACCCGGAAATCATAAATTTGGTGAAGTGGAAGTGATGATGATGGCTTGTGGAACTTCTCAATGATGTACTTCAAACTATATAAGTACGTCACAGATTCTGATATTATTCCGTTGAAATAGCAAACAATGAAGTGCCAAAGGTAATTCTGAGATCCTTGAGGAATCGACGGAAGTCCTCTAATAGTATCGTAAGTCGGTTAAAACTTTGTTTTGAAAGTAAATTATTCAGTCATTTCATTTCTACAATGTCTGAAGTACTTACGCAGAAAATATGAATCAGAAAACTGCTTCGATAATATCGTTATGCCGAAACTACCTTATCCTCCCGACCTTCAAATTTCCAAAATGATTAATTAAGAGTACCTACCTACATGAGGAACAGAAACATATGTTTCCGAAGGGCACTAGAGGATTTTCTTAATACAGAGTAAATTGCGGTAGGTATCAATTTATAATTGAGTGATTAGTAAATTGCGAACAAAGCAAAAGTAGTGCCAAATTAAGTGGTAGAGATTGCGTGCGGCGAGCGTTGGCCTAGATCAGTCCGGTAAGCCGGGCTTATAAATGAAACTTCTTCTATCGAACACTTTTTGCCGCTAACTCTTCACACTGTAAGCGGGCACGAACCGGCAGACCTCGATTGTTCGAACCAGAAACTGTACTTCATATTTTTAATAACTTTAAGAATAAGGCATTAGAAAACAATCATGTAATAGTAACTTTTATGGAGAATAGTTTTTGGGCAACTAGATTTTAGTCTCCTGCCCCAGATCGGTACAAGAAGACGACCAAGAAATAGAAAAAGGTTTGACCCATTGATGATACTCGTAAAGTGCTGTTGTGCGTACATTTTCGAGGAGGGGAAACTCTTAGAAAAATCTGATTACACCCTGACATGTTAGCTTAGATGTTCATAGATAAGAAGTTCCTACAATTGATCGATCAGATAAGTGGTGATAAGATCCCACTTCAAGCCATTCGTCACCTAAAATTAATCAGCATTACAACATTAAGACAAAGAAAGTTTAATCAGTGAGGCGCATCAGCTTTGAAGAATTCAGTCACATTTGATTGCGTTATAAAATGCATCCTAGTACATCTTTAGGTACAGGCACAATTATATGTACATGTAAAGATAAAATGATAACGTGATGAGTACATATCTGCTCGTAGGGTGAGATGTACTAAGCATCTCGCATGGTTGGCTTGGCAGCTATAAGTGTAGAAACTCAGCCTAGCACATATCTAGTGGATGCTCCCCTAAAGGTGTAATTTTTAGGGTTTCGTACAAAAAGGAACCCTTATAAGATCACTTCGCTAGTTGAAATTAAAATCAAAAACTCAGGTCTGCAGTCCCTAAGACTGCGAAATAATCAAATTTCTAAGTTAACGCTATTACCTTTTCAACGCTATGATTCACGTACTAAAGTGGCACTGACACGCCAACCTTCTTTCCATAACAGAGTGATTATGAAGCTTATATGAAAGACTGAAGGTTGGTTTGACAGCCGACGTCATAACCGCTATATGGGTCCTTGGCGTGGTGGGCACGACGACACACGACCACTTTATAGGTTCTTGGCGTTCAAAAGGTTAAAAGAGTGGGAAAGGAATCAAGACCTATATAGTACTTCCTACTGACCTAGAATAATGACGTTAGGCACGAAGCAAGGTCTTATAGCACAAGTACGGGGGAAAACCTGAAAACCGTTTTTTATTTTTATATCCCAATATATAAGGTGATGTGACTGTGTCATGTGGGGTATCGTATGCATTAGCTTCATTAGTACGAACTAAAACAAATTTGAATTATTTAAATTATTTTACGATGTATACCGCTGCTTTCGAATTATACCAATTTTTTTTTTTTTAATTACTTAAGTAAAACTGATTTTCGGGGAAAATACGGAAATACCTTCGAGACTCAATTCCCAAAGGTATAATGTTGTACAATATAGGTACAATGTACCCCTCGGTGTAAGAGCACAGAATAGATAATGCACGAGTCCGACTCGCACTTGACCGGAAACGCAAAACAGATATTTTAAACTAGCTGTTGCCCGCGACTTCGTCCGCGTCATATAACATGTCATCGTCTAAAAGTTTGTTTAAGGAATGAATAAAAAAAAAACATTGAAATAAGTTTTGTGCCTAGTCTTTTAGTAAACAGTCTAAAACCGAAGTTACAAATATCTTACTTACAAAATGTCTTGCACACACACTTACAACCCCCTTTGAACCCTCATGGGTTAACAGGCTGAAACCGTAGTTACAAATTTCTTACTTTAAAAATGTGTTGTTCTATATTATACAAACTTCGAACCCCGTTTTAACCTTCTTAGGCGATGAATTAAAAAAAACGCTGAAATAAGTTTTGTAATATTTTAGCATGTTTGTTTTGTCTAAAACCGAAGTTACAAATCGCTTACTTTAAAAATGTCTTGCTCTCCATACAAACTTTGAATGCCCTTATAATCCCCTTTGGGGGAAGAATTTCAAAAAACGCTGAAATAATTTAGGTAGTCTAAACAGGCTAAGATCGAAGCTACAAATAAATCTCATATCTTTAATTTTTTTATTATGTAATCTTTCTAAAAAGTTTTGAGATTCTAGCTCCAAAAAATCCCCTTTACCAACATTGCATCCCTTTTTCATCCCCTTAGGGGCGAAATTTTCCAAAACGCTAAAAATAGTTTATTTGTATCGTAACAAGTGATTTTTCTAAAAACTTTTAAGCTTCTATCTCAAAAAGGAGTTTCCCTCATAAAAACTTTGCAACCCTTTTTAACCCCCTTAGAGGTGAAATTTTTCAAAACGCTGAAAGTAGTCTATTTGCATTATAATATAATAAGTAATCTTTCTACAAAGTTGTAAGTCTCTTGCTCAAAAAATAAAGTTTCCCCCATACAAAATTTGCACCCCTTTCTAACCCCCTTAGGGGCAGAATTTTCCTAAACGTTGAAAGTACTTTATTTGTATTCTAATAAGTAATCTTTATACAAAGTTTTAAGTCTCTAGCTCAAAAAATAAAGTTTCCCCCATACAAACTTTGCACCCCTATTTAACCCCTTTAGTTATGTTTTCCGAAAATCACTTCTTATCTGTTGCCTACGTTGTAGGTAAGGTAGTTCTGGTGTAAATTTCAACTCTCTAGGCCCAGTAGTTACGGCTGTGAGTTGATGAGTGAGTGAGTGAGTGAGTCAGTCAGGACAGGCATTTATATTTTTGTTCCCATAAATATCATTATTATACTTTTTGCTGTCAATCCGAACTGTTTTTTTCCTGTAGGTATCTATTTCTTCAAATGACTCATCTTTTTTTTATAGATTAGGTACTCTTTCCGCTTGTCTTCCAAATAGACTCAAAATGTATTATTACTTCAAAAGAAAGAAGAAACGAAAAATCCGTTCAAATATCTCAAAAAATTACGAAACTACAACCGTTTGCCGCCGTTTGCCGTTGTTAGAGTGAGAAAACGATCGGGACCGTAACGTCACGATCCTCGATCGTCATAGTATTCGTAGTAAAAAAACAATCGTTTCATATAAAGGTGCGTTTTGCGGAAAAAGGATAGAACATACCCCCTCTTAAAACTTTGGACACTTATATTATAACTTAGTGACTACTTAAATAACCTCTTGCGTTGTTTTTTTCTCCATTTGACTTCATTTTAAGTCCTTTTTCGAGAAAATACAACATTGTGAATATTATATTTACTTAGTGTCTACAGTGTTTAAACCCCTATTTTCGATCTATCCGACATCCGTATTTTCTTTTAAACCACGAACTTCAGAATTCGAAAATATTCGGGTAGGTATCTCTATCTCTATCGCACTAACATTACTCGAGTGACAGGAATGCAGATATACGAACTTCGAGTTTTGGTTTTCGTGGTTTGGCTGAATGCGCAAAGAGAGCGCGCGCGTGCCGTTAAAAAAAACATTTGTGTTACTTATATTATATTGTTCGAATTTGTTGATACATTTATTGAAATTACGCCTTAATACGACATTTGCGCATATAAGTTCTCATATCAGAATCGATTAATTTCTTATGCTTTACCTCTTGTTATGTGTTTCGTGAAGGTCTATCGGTGACGGGATTTAAATTATTAATAGGTGAAATTAAGGAAAAGCAATTCCGCCATTTTGACGTTTCATAAAGCTGACAGATGTGGCGGCGATATACTTTAAGAATAATAAATGAAAAATAAGTCGTATATTTCGAAAAATTTATGAATTGTCGCAGCCGGATAAAAACTATCCTAAGTTACAGCAAGAATAATAATGTACCTATATAAAATGTTTCATATTTTTCCGTTCATGGGATGCTGAGAACATTCGTAACAACACAAAGATTAATTTCAAACTGGCTGATTCTTTTTTTTTAATTTAGAGATTTATTATAAGTGGAGATGGAGATGTCAAAATCAATTATTTATTCTGCAAAAAGGCCACAAGGGCGCTTTTACATGTCAAATGGTATTTTACAATATAATATAAATAATCTTACACAATAATCATTTAAAAATTGCAGATTTTAACCAATAAGTATCTAAACGGTTAACATACTAAATGTCACTAAATGAAAACAAAAAAAACCGTCTGCCATCACATTGGCTCTAACACTGAAATGTTTGAAATCGGCACTTCTTTGTGCACCTCGAAGTGAAGTGTGTAACATACTTAATTTAATATCTTCAATGTACCAAGAATATCTAATAGCTAAAGCTATTCTGCTAGCAGAGTGCTGATGCCAGCGTCGACTGTACGAATACCATGCCGCAAGGGGATCGATGATTGTTTTTTTAGGGTTACGTACTAAGAGTAAAACGGGACCCTATTACTAAGACTTCGCTGTCCATCCGTCCGTCCGTCTGTCTGTAGGCTGTATCTCAAGAACCGTGATAGCTAGAGAGTTGAAATTTTCACAGATTATGTATTTCTGTTGTCGTTATAACAACAAAAACTAAAAACAATATTTTTTTAAGGGGGGCTCCCATACAACAAACGTGATTTTTTTGCCGTTTTTATAGATAATGGTACGGAACCCTTCGTGCGCGAGTTCAACTCGCACTTGGCCGGTTTTTTATTTAAGTTAAAGCTGTTTTACTAAGAACCTATTTATTTCAAAGGCATCTTGCAATAAACTTCTCATGGATATCATGATACACATACACATATTTATGAAAGGGCTTAAATCATATTTATTAATTTTATTTATATACATACCTACATATATCGACGGACGACCGCTCTAGCCTAAGTATTTTATGTTCATCATTGTAAGTATTAAAATATGCATTTATTTATTAAGGCGCCGTAGATTCATGGTCTTATCTCCCTCTCGCTGAGCATAAGCGTGAGCGAGATGGAAGTGCGTGTTCGGAAGCGCGGATATCATGTTTTTTAATTTTAATTTTTTGTGTGTTTAAATAAATAAAAAAGTAATCACTAAGTTCCCTCACACATGATATTGCCAATTTTTAGAACCAATTTTAATATGTTTAGCTTTTATGCATAATGTGTTACAAATATTTTAAGTGTATTTTAGACCTATGTTCATGATTTTTTTTTATCGAGCGAAAATTGCTTAATCATGTCTTTGAATCACTGATCTCCCTGCAGAAAAACCTCAAGATTACTATTCGTATTTTTTGAAACCATATCATTATAAATAGACGCATTATATTGTTTCAAAAATTCTGTTCGCTTAACTTCGCTGAACCTACGGCATATCAAGTTCAGGGAAGCAGGTACGGTCAGCCTAACAGGGGGCTTAACACCTTAGCACCGTGTCGCATTATGACATTTATGAAGTTGTCAAACGAGTGAAAACGACACGGTACTTAGGTGTTCAGCAACTTATCAGGCCGACTGTACTTTAGTTATTTTTGGAAGCGTCTGTCTGCTCCCAAAACAACTATTCCGAACCAACTTATTTATTAAAAATTTTGTACCCCACTCTTATTAGCTCTTTTAAATGTGTAGTTAGTACAGCAAAGGGATCAAATTATATATACATATTCTTTTGATCCTTAGATCCGTAACAGCAAAGTGAAATCAGAGGGTATACATGGTATACTTATACGAATTAGCCCGTAGCGATGCACCCGGTGTTGTGGACAGACCTTTACAACCATGAAAAGTAAAAAAAATCGCTACTAAGAAAATTCTTATTGAAAAAACGATAAAAAAACCATTCAACCCGTGTCTAATGATGTCTGAAAAATAACCATTGCCGACAACCTTGAAATTTATGATAATTTTATTCTTCCAAAGACTATAATAACGTCATCAAGTCTACTTAAATCGTAGCTAATTATGGAGGTCTTGTTTTCAGCATATAAGATATCCGTTAACCATCGCAAAGCATGGTAATTATACTCAAAATTACCAATTGAATGAAGTTCGGTGACTGTTTTGCTCAAGTATTTATAATGACCTCATTATGATTTGTCATTTTACGTAGCTATTAACTCACTCACTATAACGACGACGACGACTACGACTTCTAAATATCTACACATATTTTTAAAGTTAAAACTAAGTAAGTAGATCAACAAAAAAACTAATAGATACTCGTACTAGTAGCGTCTTCTTCTCGAGACATTTCATTACCATTGATCGGGTACATAATAGGGTCGATAAAGTTTATATTGACGAAATGTTGAAGGCGGTGCCGTAACAATGGTCTCATCTGGCCAATAGACATCAATGAGGAATTATTGCAATACCGATAACTCGTCGTTTATTGCAATTATACTGTCGGCCGGAATCGTATTATAGAATTCTCGTATGAACTTGGCTGTCCTAGTCTGACATAGGCAATAATAGTAACTGCGTTTGGTGTTTGTGGTAACTTTATCTAACTCGCTTATGGTTTAACGAAAGAAGAAAAACTTTGTAGAAACTTTATCTAACTCGCTTATGGTCTGAGATTTTAGTCTGAGTTCATTGAGACCATTTTCAAATTTTAACCTAAAATGTATGATTGTGCTCAGTCATACCTTTGGAAACCACTGAATACATGTACCTGATACAAATAGACATATCAATATCACACACATTATACTTATAGGGTTTTTTAAACAACGACATTTTCTTAATGAGTTAAAAAGCATTAGATAATTAGGTACCATCAAGCCTCTAACTAGTTAATAAATCCTATACTTATATAGGAATCATAGCATAATAAGATAATAGAGTTAATTATTAGGTACTAACTGTGCAAAAAACCCTTTTCAGGATGGTGGTTAAGAAATGTACTTCTTAGTTAAGTGGCCTCAGTGGCCTGGGAGAGATAAGAAACAACTGAAGCTATAAATAATTGTTACAGAATTCTAAAACGTGTATTTCCGTCGTCTTAGCAATTATATTCCAATTGTGGTAATAAGTACGTAACTATACAGTATACTTCACTGGAACATAGATCATGTGAAAAAGCCAGGCGAGGTTTTATTTTATCAGTAAAAAACAAGCCTAGAAAATGGGATCTAACCCAAAATTTTACAGCTAGGCTAGCTTTTTATTTAGTTAAAATAAAATCTAAATTTGATTTTGAAGTTGTTATTTACTCTATGTTACATAACACTGTTGTTTGTTACTGCAATATGTTTGCGTCAATGTTTTACCAAAGGGCAGTAACTAGTACCTACCTACTACGTCAATTCTCTTTTGTCATAGGTCTCATTTTATCAGCCAACATTCGAATCATAATCTGTACGCTTAATAAATCAACTATAGTTTTATATGTATAAATAATCAATCCAATTGTTAATGGGGATGTCGCCACTGCTGCCTAAACATACTCGATGATGGCCACAGAAGTGTCAATGTTAACTGTTTTTCGTCCTTTAATTTTTGATAGGTGGATACCTAAAGTGCTCGCTCTGATATCCCGTATGTGAAGAAAGGAAGAAATGCGTTAGTGTAAAAACGAGGACTGTGAAGAATAACGAATGTTAACGAATTGTTGTTGTGGAGAATTGGGAATAGGAATAATATCTTGAAAACTTTAGTTTTTTAGGGTTCCGTACCCTATTACTAAGACTCCGCGCCGCTGTCCGTCCGTCTGTTTGTCTATCCGTCTGTC
The DNA here is from genome assembly GCA_963854355.1 of Epinotia brunnichana. Classification (NCBI taxonomy): domain Eukaryota; kingdom Metazoa; phylum Arthropoda; class Insecta; order Lepidoptera; family Tortricidae; genus Epinotia; species Epinotia brunnichana. Next base: position 13,872,617 of record OY977938.1, read on the forward strand.
ACCAGGCTGTCGTGAACCGTGACAGTTAGACAGTATAACTAACTAATTAACAAGAAATACTAAAAAACAGAATAAAATAAATATTTAAGGGGGCTGCCATACAACAAACGTGATTTGTTTGCCTTTTTTTTTAGATAATGGTACGGAACCCTTAGTGTGCGAGTCCGACTCGCACTTGACCGGTTTTTATTTTGTGAGTCGGGGACGCTTTTCATTGAGTAAATACTCCCTGAATTGAATAGAAATAAACATCACAAACTAAAACGAAATGCCAACAAAAAGTTTCGAATACTTTATTACTCCTTACACCTAGAAATATACCTTGCCTCACGTTGAAACAACGCTACAGCGTTCTATGCAGTCAATTAAAATGTAGGCTCGTTATCGTTATTGACTTTTTCTACTCCTGTACCGTTATCTGTCATTTATATAGGCTGTACCCACGCTGTACCTCAAATACCATGACACCACTAATAAATCGTCGAAAAACTCTATGGCCCAAAAACGCATTGTTTAGCGTACTTTTTTGGTTCATACATTTTTCATAAAAGCACTGTTTAACTTTTTTTAATCGGCCGCTATATTGCAGTGGTGCCAACTTCATAAACAAATATTTCGTAATATTTTTTTTTTAACATTTGTATATTATAAATTATTTACTACAATAATAATAAATCATCATCTATTGTGTGTTAAATTACATGTTTTATAAATTCTTGGTATTATTTACAAAAATAAACAGCTCGAATTCGGTCCGGGTCCGGATTTGGTTTGGTTCGGATGGTAAGTGCAAACAAATTAAAAACAAAACAAACCATAAGCAAGAGCTGTCACATTTCCGATTTCCCACCAAAATACAGTTCAAAATGAAAATACGAAAGATGATAAACTATTAGTCCTAAACTATTGACTATTAAGATTTTATTCGTGTTTGTGAAGACAAGTGTCCTTTTAAAATGGTCGAAGAAATTAATACCTGCACTCCTGAAGAAATTGCGTGAGTAGCAAAAGTACGAATAGAAAACTTGCTGCCTGAAAAGTTTAACTATTCTGTAGTCTGCTATTTATTTAAAATTTGTCGTAGAAAAAGTATTGTATGCAACGGTGTATAACTGGTCTAAAAACGCTCATGGAGTCAACCCACGCCACTCGCGTTTTAAGGCCCTTCTTATACAACAGTTGCATAAAATACTATTATTATAATTCTATCCTTTAAAATGTTTTCTTAATAATGGTTCTTCTGATGATTCACGTAAATATACAATAATGTCGTGAGAAATTGTAACTAAACGTTACAATTAGGTACTAGTGCTAGATTCACTCAACAAATAGTCGCCGCCAAACTCGTGACTATTTGCTTTGCTAGCTTAGAGAGCGAATACCTTTACTAATCCATCTTATCTAATCATACCTTCATATTAATAAAACATCCAATATATTGTCTGCGTGGGACGCCATTACCTAAGTGCCTTCATACCTTACCAGTGTTCAAATGGAATAACTTAAATAATGTTTCTATCATCTCGAGGATAACAGAATTTACTCACACTGCGTCTAATCCTTGTTTTCGTATCGATGATTAGAAGCGTTTCAATTTTATAAGACTGTCGGGAAATTGGTAACAGCCCGAGCCCAGCACATTCAGGGTCAGTGCAGTTTCCTTTTAACTTCCGGCTGCTAACACATAAGAAGAATTTATTCCTGCCATTACGGATCAATACAAACTTTTGCTATGGTTTTTCTTCTTACGTTGTTAGGGTTCCGTAGCCAAATGGCAAAAAACGGAACCCTTATAGATTCGTCATGTCTGTCCGTCCGTATGTCACAGACACTTTTTTCCGAAACTAAAAGAGCTATACTTGGTGAGTAGATGTATTATGTAAACCGAATTAAGATTTTCACACAAAAATAGAAAAAAAACAATAAATTTTTGGGTTTCCCCATACTTAGAACTGAATCTCAAATATTTTTTTCATCAAACCCATACGTGTGGGGTATTATATAGGTCTTCAAAAATTACATTGAGGTTTCTAACATCATTTTTTTCTAAACTGAATAGTTTGCGCGAGAGACACTTCCAAAGTGGTAAAATGTATGTCGTCCCCCCCCCCCCCCCCTGTAACTTCTAAAATAAGAGAATGATAAAACAAAAAAAAATATGATGTACACTACCATACAAACTTCCACCGAAAATTGGTTTGAACGAGATCTAGTAAGCAGTTTTTTTTTAATACGTTATAATTTCATAAATCGTAAACCGCAATTTATTTAACGGAACCCTTCATGTGCGAGTCCGACTCGCACTTGGCCGCTTTTTATTGCCTGCCCTTACTTTTATGCTCTTTAGGGTTCCGTACCTAAAGGGTAAAATGGGACCCTATTACTAAGACTCCGCTGTCCGTCCGTCTGTATGTATGTCACCAGGCTGTATCTCATGAACCGTGATAGTTTAAATTTTCCCAGATGATGTATTTCTGTTGCCGCTATAACAACAAATACTAAACAACAGAATAAAATAAATATTTAAGAGGGCTCCCATACAACAAACGTGATTTTGGATTGCCGTTTTTATAGATAATGATACGGAACCCTACGTGCGCGAGTCCGACTCGCACTTGGCCGGTTTTTATTTTTATTATTGTAATGAAGTCATTTGGTCTTACATACGTACATATAATTAGGGAGGTTAGAGCGGGCGTTCAGGTTTTCCACCGCCATCGCCAGGTTAAGCAAAGTGATGTCTAAAAAACATCTGTAATGTTGCATATTAAGCAGGCAGAGATTGTCGAGTGTAGTCGATGTCAGTAGGGTACCTACGTATTGTTTGCGTGCAGATAATAAAGGGTTATTAAGCCGAGTAGTCTATTGGCCACAGTAATGACATCTCTAATGTGACGGGCGTCTCCGCCTTGCACCCGGTAGAGACGCGTCCTAACAGTGCGAATTACGCGGGACGACCTTACTCGCTACGCTTGTCACTGTTCAACCCACTATTAACTTTAAAATAACATGCCCGCTATGTGCTACAACATCGTTCATGACAATAGTGAGAAAATCACAGTTATAATAAATATCTCGCCGTCGAATAGGAAGTCAATTAACGCTTTAAATGTTTCCGGTTTAAATGAATGGAGGAAGGTGTTTAGCGCTAGATTTTGTTGGTTTGGAATAGAACTCATAATATTTCATTATGTAAATAGATATGTGATAATCGTGAATATGAAAGTGGTGGCGCGGGTCTCACACTATATAGTCGCATCGAGGAGTCGGCCGCGCCCCCGACGGTGCCGCGTCGGCGCATGCACCGCCGTTCAGTGCAGAAAGTTGTAATAAGCTTGTATCAACAAATATAATATGTAGCCGGAGAGCCTAAATAACAATACAACAATCAAATAAAATATCCAAATATTTACCTACTCAGAATTTCCTTGTCTATCTAATATGTACCTACCTAATTTGTTAATTTTGGATGAAAGAAAAACCGACCGTCAAACCGTTTGGTAAATATTTCTGACGTCTTCAAAGTTAAACAACTTTCTTAACAAGATAAAAATGATGAAGGATTTTATTTATTTTTGTGATAAAATAGATTGCACATTATTTAAGAAACAAGATCCGTTAACATTTTAAAAATGGATAAGCCAAAAACAAGTTTCTGAAAAAGGGCAAAATCGCATTGAAACGTGTCCGAGGACGCTTGAGTAGACAGACTGGATAAATAAAATCTGAGCGAGATAAGCAAGGCCGAGGTCGCAGAGCAATGCAACCGCGAGGCTGACGTCCTCTGCACGCTGTGGAAATATATGTATTATCAATAAAATATCACTAATACCGTACAATATAGCGGTCATTACAGTATAAATTCATTATATTGTTCCTGTAATTAAATTGTCAGTAAACAATAAAAGAGGGCACTGACTCCCGCGCGCGGATAAACTCCTCACTGCAGTGTCTACCCCTTTATCTCAACAATACAATGCAAACCGTGCAATTCGATGCGTCAAAAAAAGTTAAAGGCGGCTACACACGGGCAGGTTTTTGCAGGAGTACAAACGCGCGACTGTTGGTATTGCGATTGGCATCTGCATCGATACGGTTCTCCGGGTTTGGTCCGACTGACTAATTAAATTAGGTACACAAACATTCAAATCATACTCGAACTAGTTTATCATCCATCGACTACAAATTGATGTAGGTCTTTTAACGCAGCTCAACTTAACCGAAAATAAACGCAGCTCACCTTGCAAAAATTAACGGGAAGGATGTTGTTTTATTTGGGACAATGATCATGATCAAATTGAACACGTGTGCAGAATTCACATCGGTACTGCAGGTAGGTACAATGCGGGTTAAAATACCTACATCAATTTGTAGTCAATGGATGATAAACTAGTTCGGTTCGAGTATAATTTGAATGAAATAGAGTGCCCACTTGTACCTAATAGTCATTCGGACCAACCTGGCGCACCGTTACTAGTCAAAGTTACATTACACTGAACCTTCAATTGACTGAATTACTGCCATCTACCATGCATGGTGATATTGGACTAATACTGTTTTAAGCTTCTGCTATTTGTATTGCGAACATCCGGTAGGTACCGAAGTGGCCTCAATTGATAAATTGCCGCATATATTTTCATCAACACCCACGATTCATTGAAGTGCTATATCAAAATCGATCAGTTTTCTCTGCTAAGGACTTGCGCTCATTGGTGATTTATGTTGATGTTAATGTCCATCAACTAATTTATTGAGGGAGTTCAAACCAATAATTCACACTTCTGTATTTTCTTTACAGGGAACTGCTGAAAGCTGGGTAAACAGTGACGGCATTATTTGTACCCCTTAATCCAAACCTAGTGCCAAACATACCACTACCTCATTCCATATAATATAACATTAGATTTTGTACGGACAAATTCGTCGACGTTTCTTCGTTTATCTAGATTCTAGGATATCAAAGGGAAATATTGTATACACTTGGGAGCAAAGAAATCGAGCCACCTTCATATTTTTTTCCAATTTCTGTTTTATGGAAAAACTTAAGTACGAAGGAAATGTGGAAAATGGGACGGTGGTAAACAAAACTCATGTCAACATGGCATTGTAGCAACGCAATGAAAATTCGAAGCTAGGGAAAAATTACATGGAAAATAAAAATAAAAACAACTCTTTCAGTATTCTTGTATTGTCTCCTCTAGCTCTACGACATTCGTTCATGCGAGTACGCATGAATCGAACCAAGATGCTGACGAATTCTTGAGGGATGTCTCAGCTCAGGGAGAGTTTCAGGAACGGGAGCGTGCTGTGCGATGAGCTGCGGTCAACTTGGGCCCATTTTCAGCTCGGTGTGGTGTCAGTTCTTTGTTCCTTGAGACGTCTTCTCATGGTCCATCGACTTATGGACACATTCCGGACCTCCTGCACTAGCTACTGCTGTAGCTTAAGTTTCTAAGGTAGACCGTACCCTGCCGTAAAGGCAGCAGTCTTTCGGTACCTCTGAAACACTCGTTGGAATGCTGATCGGCTTAAATTCAGCTGTAGGGCCACTTGACGCTGGCCAAGTCCGGTTTGGAACAGAGCTCCGGCTTAGGCGGCTTCAGCAGGGGTAGTATCGATCTTTCATGAACTTTCTGGCAAATTGAATAGAGAGCAATGTCACAGGTAGAGATGCAATTCACAATTGATGGGCAATCGCTGATAATTTTTCATTTTATACCTTCCCTAAACGTCACAAACCACACGTGCATTAATTGGCTCATTAGTAATGGGGCAAAATTATCACCCATAATTTCGTAATGACGCTATTCCTAATCATGACATTAGCTTTATTTAATAGCTGAAAAAATTTCCTTTAAAAGACATCCTAATTTGTCTTTTTTGAGCAGATTTTGGATAAAACGAACAAACATGAAAGTTGCACGCACGGGTAGCTCGATTTCTTTGCTCCCAAGTGTAGTTTAAGTGCTTTTCAAAGATAACAATATAAGTATTTTTGCGTTTTAAAATAGTTTTCTAATCTTATACTTATGGAATGGGGTATACTTACCTACATGAATGTCACCAATTTTAATAAATGGTACATTTTATTTGTCACTGTCCTAGTATTTTGTTCCTCGACTATCTCCACTTATAATAAATCTCTAAATTAAAAAAAGAATCAGCCAGTTTGAAACTAAGCTTTGCGCGGTTCGAATGTTCTCAGCATCCCATGAACGGAAAAATATGAAACATTTTATATAGGTACATTATTATTCTAGCTGCAACTTAGGATAGTTTTTATCCGACTGCGACAGTTAATTAATTTTCCGAAATATACGACTTCATTTAATTTTTCATTTATTTTTATTGAAATCAAACGCTGCTCCAACTGTCAGCTATAAGAACCGTCAAATTTTCGTCAAAATGGCGGAATTGCTTTGCCTTTCACTTATTAATGATTTAAATCCCGTCTACGATAGACCTTTACGAGACAAATGCTAAAATATAAACCATAAAAAAATATTCGATTCTGATATGAGAACTTATATGCGCAAATGTCGTTTTATGTCGTAATTTCAATAAATGAAATCAACAAATTTGAACAATATAATTAACACGAATTTGTTTTTTTTGAATGACAATGGCACGCGCTCGGCGCATTCAGCCAAAGTACCTGCGGCGCTACCACGAAAACCGATATAATAGATAAATATAGAATAGAATATAATAGATAGAAATAGAAAATAATCATAATGTTGTATTATCTCGAAAAAAACAACGCAAGAGGCTATACTCGTATAGGTAATCACTAAGTTATAAGTGTATAAAGTTTGAAGAGGGGGTTTGTTGCGTCTCTTTTCCGCAAAACGCATCTTTATAATGAAACGATTGTTTTTTACTATGAAGCTCGAGGATCGTGACGTCACGGTCCCTGATCGTTTTCTCACTCTAACAAGCGACATTAAAACGGTTGTAGCTTCGTAATTTTTTGAGATATTTGAATGAGTTTTTCGTTTCTTCTTTCTTTTGAAGTGAGTCTACAGCTACACCTCCATTTGGAAGACAAGCGGAAAGAACCCATACTATCCATACTAATAATCCATACTTCCATATTAATATTATAAATGCGAAAGTGTGTCTGTCTGTCTGTTACCTCTTCACGCCTAAACCGCTGAACCGATTTAGATAAAATTTGGTATACAGATAGTTTGAGCTCCGGGGAAAGACAAAGGGTAGTTTTTATATCTGAGGGGCTGAAATTGGGGGTGGAAATTTGTATGGAGCTACTTAAATTGCTGCCCCAATTTAGATGAAATTTGGTATATAAATAGTTGGAGTCCCGGGGAAGGACATATAATAGGTTTTATCCCGGAAATCATGGGGTGAAAGGGGGGGGGGGGGGTGTGAAAATTTGGATGTAATCTATTTTGATGAAATTTGGTGTAGATATAAGTTAAGTCCTGGGAAAGGACATTGGATAGTTTTTACCCCAGAAATCATCCCCTAAGGGGGTGAAATTAGGGGTGAAAATTCGGATGGAACCCATTTTAATACAATTTGGTAAAGAGATAGCTTGAGTCCTGGGAAAGGACATAGGATAGTTTTAATTCCGGAAATCACTCCCTAAGGGGGTGAAATGGGGGTGAAAATTTGAATGAATCCCGTTTAGATGAAATTTGGTATAAAGGTCGTTTGAGTCCCGAAGAATGACATTAGATAGTTTTTATCCCGAAAATCATTCCCTAAGGGTATGAAATAGGGGGTGAAAGTTTGGATTAAATCCATGTACCTAGATGAAATTTGGTATAGAGATAATTTGAGACCCTTCGAAGGATATAGAATAGTTTTTGCCTCGGAAATCATCCCTTAAGATGGTAAGTAGAAGTTTGTTTGCATTATATTTTCTAAGTATAAGTTCTACGCGGACGAAGTCGCGGGCAACAGCTAGTACATAATAAGAATGCTTTATTAAGTGTAGTTCAGAGTAGCTAATGTTTTGACATAATGATATGTAGACTTACAATTGTGTAGGTTTATAAAAAAGTTGACTCATTCGGTCCTGTCGTAGTCTTTGTAAAATGAATTGCATGTTTAATGGTTTCCGCAGTTACTTGGTTTTGAGTTGTGTACGAGTATTAGAGGGTGACTTCGTTTTCCATAATATGCATTGGTAAGTATTTATTAACCGGTTGAGTCATAACTCCTTAACTCACCTTCTTTTTAAATATGCTTATGTTATGTACATAACTACATACTACATACAAAAAGTAAAAAAAGGTTTTTTGAATTTCAACGTTGTTGGTCTGCATAGACTAGTTAATGAGTTCTTAAACTGGATCTATCAAGTCATGGATTTCCGCAATTGAATACCCTGCTCGTGGAATCGTAAGTTACTTTACTTTAGCTACTAAACGTACATTATCCGATGAAAAACACTTTAATAGGATTGTTTTGAAACCTGGTAAATTGTCTTAAACAGTGAAAATATATAAAATATGCAGCACCTACGTAGACTATCCGGAAAATGGTTTGTTATTCGAAGAATTGTATGTTAAAAATGTAACCACCTTCTAGGTACCACGATTTTTTCCGTAAATAATGTAAGATCTTAACGATTTTGTTTTTCAGCGTTTGATGGACAAAGAGCATTCCTAGATTTTATATCATGGTGCTAATAATTTAATAATGTACCTACAAGAATAAAAAAATTATAGAGCATCTAACATTTCGAGCTTTTTTGTAAAGCCGTCTTTTGCACCTCCGCAGTGCCGAGCTGCGCTTTAATCTTCGACTCTACAGTGCCAACCATCTGGCGAGTCATCCAGACCAATAAAAATAAAGCGAGTTGCCTTATTTTACGACTCTTTATTTTTATATATGAGTATAAAACAACAACATAAGAACTTTATATTATTTTTATGGTCTTATTTTTTCGCACTTTCAAAGTGTTTATTGACTGAGGAAAAGGTGCGACGTGATTAAAAGTAACGCCCCAAATTGTTTATAATCAGGAAGTTGTAAATTAGAACTTATCGATATAAAAATTGTTTCTCCTCGCTGTCTCATCTCGACGCGCGAGCGGTGATAAGATAAGCGCGCGCGCATGCCGGTGTCACGCTGTCAGTGTCAGCCACTCACTCAAGTGAAAACGGTCACAGTTGGCGACAAAGGCCTTCACACGCGACTTGCCATCCGACTTCCGACTCGCCAAACTCATCTCACACAACATTTCTCTCATTTAATTTAATCAAATACGTATCAGGAGCAAACTTTTTGTAGCTGCAAGATTAGTCTTGCTGTTTTTCAGCGATATCTTAATGAGAGTAGAGTAAGCTCTTGAGTACCTACATATATAAAGAATCGTATGAATAATGTAACAATCCGTATATTTTGAGGGTAGATAATTACTCCTATTAATAATACCAACCGTTATAATATTGAAGGTAGAAATGCGACGAGTAACACTGAGTGGGGAACGTCACCGAAGGTTATAAAACAGGTCCATCCAGCTCGGAACAGGCACTTCGTGATCAGATTCAGACTGAGACGGTCGCATAAACTTTGTAACAGTAACGTTGATTAGTTCTTACGAATTACGAATCATTTTGTACGGACGGTGTTATTTTGTGACGTGTTTTGTTAAAGTGAGAATAAATTTGGTTATTCTAACAAACGTGGTTTTCCTCGTGTTCCCGCACTGAAGGTTTTATCTTCAGAAGTGGGATGGATACGCCCACAAAAGGTACGTTGTTTTTTTTCTCTTATTTAGTGCGCCTATTACGATACTTGATTTGATCATCTTGTAAATAATATTTGCTTGAATAGTGATTTTTAAAGCTTAAACTGTATTTACCGTAACGGAGTCCGTCCGGAGGTTTATATGGTTAATCACACATGTTTAATTTGCCAGGGCACTCCCTGGAATTGGACATGTTTGATAATTGTATTCGTAACTTAGTCTTAACTGTATTTACCGTAACGGAGTCCGTCCGGAGGTTTATATGGTTAATCACACATGTTTAATTTGCCAGGGCACTCCCTGGAATTGGACATGTTTGATAATTCTATTCGTAACTTAGTCTAAACTGTATTTGCCGTAACGGAGTCCGTCCGGAGGTTTATATGGTTGATCACATATATTTATCTTGCCAGGGCACTCCCTGGAGTTGGGCATGTGTGAAATGACTTATAAGACGTGTTAACTAACAATGTGTTAATTTCTCAGGGTGAAATAAAATTACAATATTATTGTTCACTTTTAACCTTTTCATGAATTTTATATTTTATGATGCAAATCATAACCAATTATGAACGAGTTTCAGAGATGGAGCCCGAAAGCGAATCGGACCATGAACGCCGAAGTCGGATCCGTACTAAAAGTCCGATCTTGAGGCCTCGGCGGATGGCAGAACGGCGCCTGAAAACTCCGGACCGAAATACGTCGAGGCGTAGCCGGTTGGACCAAGATAGGCGTAGCGATCATCAGGCACACCTACGTACCCGCAGTCGTAGTCCATTACGGAGATTACGCGAACAAGATGAAGAACTGGAGTTACAAAAAAAACGCGTGGCAACCTTGTTGAGCCAGCTGGAGGGCGAGAGAGAGAGTCGGCGTCAGAATGAGCGACGTGCCACGTTAATAGGGAGACCCCCTTCCCAAGAGCGATCAAGGTACGACCCGGCATCAAATGTTTTCGATGAATTACTTAAAATTATGAAAAATAGGCCCAGTGAACGTGAAAGTTTTGCTAACATAAATAATGTCATCCCTGAGTTCGATCCCTTATCTAAAGAGCAGACAATTAGTGTATGGTTGGACAAGGTAGACGAATGTGCTGAGATCTATGATTGGACCGATAGACAGGTTATACATTATGCATTACCTAAATTGGTAGGGCAAGCTAAAATCTGGTACCAGGGCCTACCATCTCTTAAACGTAGTTGGGTAGAATGGAAGACTTTGCTGAAGGAATCTTTTCCGTCCAATGAAAATTATGCAGAGCTTTTAAATGAAATGCTTAAGAAACAAGCTCGTTTTGGGGACTCTCTAGAAATGTATTATTATACTAAAATTAATTTACTAAACCGCTGCAAAATTTTCGGGAGGAATGCTGTCGATTGCTTAGTTCAAGGAGTAGACGACAGAAATGTTAGAATTGGAGCTCAGGCGGCAAAATTCGAAAAAGCAGAGCATGTATTAGATTTCTTTAAGACTCTACGTGATAGCGGTGATAGAAGGGATACACGTATCCTCAACCTTAACGCGAACTCGGGTACCAGGGGCATTGATCAGTCGAGTTCATCAAAACCAACTCAAAATGCGTCTCAGTTAACTTGTTTTAATTGTAAACAACAAGGGCACCCCAGCTTTAAATGTCCTAAACCATTAATTAAATGCACTCATTGTAACTTGATGGGGCATACTGAAACCGACTGTCAGAAAAGAAGGCTTCCTACGTCGGATACGAATGAATAGTTGGTTTTGATGGACTCGCCGGTTGATGTTATGTTAGATTTGCCCAACAATTCTAATAAAAATTACTGTGACAGCAATACGAACGATAAATATAAATTGACAATTAAGGTAAATGATAATCTTACATTGGCTCAACTAGATCTTGGGAGTGAGGCGACACTGATTCGGAAGTCTAATGCTGAACGGTTATACTTGAAATGGTTAGCTGTTAATAGTCCGTTTCTTCGTGGATTGGGTAACATACCCTATCAACCAATAGGTAGGGCGTCTGTTACAATCGAATCACAAGAAGTAGTAGAGACTAATGTTGAGGTGTACATAGTAGATGACCACCTTATAAATTATGCAGTTTTATTAGGTCATTCATTCAATGAACGTCCCAACCTGCGTATTACAAAAACGGCAACTGAGCTGTTAATCGAAAAAAAAGTGGACTCGGATGTTATAGTGAAGGTTCCTTTAATGGCTTTGTGTGATTCAATTGTACCAATGCGAACATTCAAGTACATTTGTGTAAGTCCCCTAATCTGGATAGAAGCCAAATATATGTGCGTGGCGGTCTTAATAGCGAATATTACTTGTTGCCCGGAGAATACCAGCTAACTCAGGGTACTTGTAATGTGCTTGTACATGGCTTAGGAACGAAATCAGTTACTCTAAAGAAAAACTCATTGATAACCCAAGCCAGACACACCTCTGACTAGAAAAGGAAGACGTTACGAAGGAGTTGTGGCAATAGACAAAATATTTCCATGGTTAGGCTACTATTTTGATTATTCTTTTAGCGGTGATAGTGAACAGAAATGTAGTTAGATAAGCCAGCAGGGGAATAGGTGGTCCAAAATTCACGTTCACTGATAACTCCTAATAGCTATCTGCTTGTATACATTGCAATAATGTGAATTCCTAATTACTGATGCCTAGTCATACAAAACAAAAGTGATCGTAATATCATTAGAGATGATATTACTCGGGCAGCGGTCATTAGAGATGAACCCCGCCTTAAATAGCGAGTGATAATGTAAAGTGATTCCAAACCTTTAATTAGTTATATCATTAGAGATGATATTACTCGGGCAGCGGTCATTAGAGATGAACCCCGCCTTAAATAGCGACTGATAATGTAAAGCAATTCCAAACCTGTAATTAATTACATTATCATTAGAGATGATATTACTCGGGCAGCGGTCATTAGAGATGAACCCTGCCTTAATTAGCGAGTGATAATACTGATAATGTAAAGCGATTCCAAACCTTTAATTAGTTACCGAAGTGATTTAATATATATATAGCTCCATAGATATTCATAAATCCCGTTAAGTTAAATGAATGTATAGAATTTTGCATGACCATGTGTGTTTTGTGTGACTTCTTAATTATATCAATACTAGTAAAATCGAGAAAATTGTGTTTGATAACTATACATCAAATGACAATGTAAATAATCTTGGGTTAGTTTGAATCATTACAATTAGAACGAGAGGACTCGTTGCGAGCAGGATGGCCGACTGTAACAATCCGTATATTTTGAGGGTAGATAATTACTCCTATTAATAATACCAACCGTTATAATATTGAAGGTAGAAATGCGACGAGTAACACTGAGTGGGGAACGTCACCGAAGGTTATAAAACAGGTCCATCCAGCTCGGAACAGGCACTTCGTGATCAGATTCAGACTGAGACGGTCGCATAAACTTTGTAACAGTAACGTTGATTAGTTCTTACGAATTACGAATCATTTTGTACGGACGGTGTTATTTTGTGACGTGTTTTGTTAAAGTGAGAATAAATTTGGTTATTCTAACAAACGTGGTTTTCCTCGTGTTCCCGCACTGAAGGTTTTAATAAGTTCGGACTCCAGAGCAGCTAGAAAAATGTAGAATAACCATCTTAAAAATAAAGTCTCGATTTGACCAAACTGGAATACGAGTAATGTCTGGTCTGACATTAAACGTCAATGTTGTATGGGCGTAATCATGGAATGAGCTCCCTGCCGAGGTTTTCCCAGGGGACTACAGTATGGGGTTCTTCAAAAAAGAAGTGTATAATGTCTTAAAGGGTCGGCAACGCGCATGTATCACCCCTGGTGTTGCAAACGTCCATATGCTACGGTAACCGCTTAACATCAGGTGGGCCGTAAGCTTGTTTGCCACTGACGTGATATAAAAAGAAATGGAATAAACATTTGGTGGAAGCTAATACATAGGTACTTAGTTAATCCGGTCACTAATGCAAACTTAGGTTGTACTATTCTAGCAATGTAAATGCCTGCTATATACTGTCATACACACGTGATCCTACTCGTACTTAATCCGAAATAAACAAAGCATTTCAGAAACATGATAATAACCTTTGGAAATTCCACTCTACAATACTTAGCAGTATATAAGAATACTGTTTATTGGACAAATTTCACGGACCATCTGTATTTGTATTACCGCCTTGACAGTTATAAGTAGTTAATGATTCAGAAATATGTAACTCATGAGTATTTTGATGTACGGGGATCAATGAGAGTGTTATTAGTGTTAAACGGCTAATACTTGGTCGTATTTAAATTATGCGTGTTTATTAACCACGTTATTTACCCTTCACCTACTGTGGAGGTACGTTTTATCACTCGCAACGTCGCCGCCGCAACGTAATGCGTTAAGCACAAATACGCGCTATAATATTCAAAAATATTAAAATTAAGAAAATCTAAGTGTTCAGTTTTTTACAAACATTAATATTATAAAGCTGTGAACCCGTTTTTAATCCATATAAATATTTTAAATGCAAAGTATAACTTAAGTAGTTAGGTGTTACTTGTATGGAAACACAGCTTAGCACATTGCAGCATTGGTAGTATTGTAGCAGTGTTATCAATCTTTTACATGCCGCTTTCAGTACAGAAAAAATATTTCGCGACCCACCCTACGCTGTTCAAAATACTTACAGCACTTTAACTTCTAAAATACAAGTAGCCGCGACCCCCCTGGGGGTCGCGACCCACAGTTTAAAAACCACTGCATTAGTGGATATTCACGCTAAGAGGGTGAAATGGGGAGATAAAAAATGGACTATAAATAAATGATATGAAGGAGCTTTACCTACGTGGATAAAATAGATATATTATATCTTCCGTGATTAAACTGTGACCTAGATAATGTGACTTACTTACTATAAACTTTTTAAATAGCAACAGCCATATGATAAACGCCCATCCCGTTTCTCACGCCTCCCTAATTGGTCTAAGTAGCGCGTCCTGTCCCCAGGTCCCTCGACGTGGACGGAGAAGTTCCCGGAGGCGCAGGGCGCGCGGCAGAGCCCCGTGGACATCGACACGTCGCTCGCGACCAGCGGAGGCTCGGCAGCCCCGCCCCTCGCCTGGCGGTACTCCGTCAACCACACGCGCTCCGTCGTCAACCCTGGATACTGCTGGAGGGTGGATGAGAACGGATATGATTCAGGTAAATTGGTAAGCTGGGCGTCTTAAATCACCCACCATCAAAATACAGAGAGCTGTGCGCTGCTTCTATATGTCGTTCTATATGAAAATTATGCTTGTTTCAAAATGCGTTAGGGATCGAGTGCAATAATTTATGAAATCGTGTCCATCATGCAGAATGTACGAAAATTAATTTTAATTGATAAAGTCCTAAATACTTATTGGATGCGTTGAAGTCAAAAAGTGTGCTAAGCTACGCTTTTCATATATTATTGTACACAATATAATATTTTTTATTTTTTTTTATTTAGTAGTATAAATATACATATCGCTTACAGACTAGTCCAACACGTGATATGTACAACAATAAAAGATTAAGACTAACACAAAAAATAAAACATCAATAAAGCTACAAAGTCACAATATAAAAATATTTAAGAAAGACATAATTGTCTGCTTGCGGCTCTTGTAAACTCAGTCAGAGTGCAATTAAATAAGTCTATTTTAGTTTAGTTGAACCATACTTAACCATGGTTATGGCCCGGACAATGGGTGCATTAGCGAGCAGGTTGGTGCGCGCTACGGGGCGCGCGAGCAAGCGCGGTGCGCGCCGCCGCGGCCCGCTCGGAGCTACTAGCGCCAGCGACTCTAGCACGCCGGGGTTATGTAACATACCGCGTAACACCTTGAACTTGAACACATATGTAGCCAATGCTAAGTTCCTCCTTACTTCCAACTTGGTGTAGCCGACCATACCGAGGACAAATAGCGTTGGGTACATCAAGGGATAGAATGGATATACCCCGTATTCTTTCAAATATAGATAGATATATTATTATTATAGGTAGACACAATCCACCATAGGCCAGTGTTCCCGTGATGCTGAAGACCGTATCAAGTGGAGAAGCATCGCGAGGGCTGCTTTATCCATACATCATCATGAAACCACGACCACTCTATTAAGAGTGAACGACTGCAGAGATAACGAATACCACAATAAGAAAACATACCACAATCTTTAGACATGTTGGCAGGAACCATATCCTGTTGAGATAAATACGTAATTATCTCAAGCTTCCAATGTTTATCCTCACTTAGTCGACATTAGCACATTCTCAAACTTCGTTTGCTTGCTAATTTAATTCTAAGAATCTTATTTTTATGCAACGTCAATCTTTATTCACGAAGCAGATCTTATGCCTTCGCATTCGCATGGGTATTCTAATATAGTCTCACAAACCATTAAACATTGTATTATTAAATATACGTAAATATTTAGGCAGATTACTACGGAATTATGGCTTTAATCTGTTGTGTTTAATAGTATAGTTACTCTCCAATTTAAACGCACTATTATGTCACGATATCATTCCTGATGCACATTGAATTGTAAATAAGTCAGGTGCATTAAACGCAGGCAATTTGCATTTGCACCGTCCCCAAAGTAGCAGAACTCATGACTCACTTGCCGCCGGTGGGCTGCTCTGACCAAATATACACGAGTTCTACGACTTCCAAGACTCTGTATGCAAATAAATCGGATTGTTGCAGTATTATCGCACTTAGCACATAATTCGAATATTACAGTGGAACAAAAAATATACAATACAATTATTCTTTATTGCTCATTAAAAATAGTAGGTACATAATAGGAAACAGAGATAAATTAACGCTAAAACACGATCTCCTTAGGTGGTGAAGACGATGCAAAAGAATAATATGATTTGAGTAGGTGAAACAGAAAAACAAAAATAATAATAATACATACTCGTATATGCTGCAAAATATCTACATAAGCAGAAGGAGGATAGAGCGCCCTAAGGTTTCTTAAAATAGAAAAATATGTTGATGCTAGATGTAGAGATTGTTCTAATAAGTTAGAGCCACGTTTGCCAACTCCAAAAAAATCTGGACGGTAAAGTTTTACGATGGGTTCGTAGAGAACACAATACCTACCGTATAAATTGACTAGAACTCTGGATCGATTATCTCATCAACAGTTTTTTTCTGTCGCCGTGGTCGAAATCGGCTAAGATAGAGTCAGGATTTTTTACTTAGTTAGTTATCCTGGGTATTTTCCGCAAGTCGACATCCAGCGTGCTTACAAACTTATTGAAATACTTAAATATACATGGGAGATCTTACTTATCTTATTATAATAACGCTATAATTATCATCTTCCAGAACTCAGCGGCGGACCACTAGGCACAGACGTATACAAACTCCAGCAGTGGCACTGCCACTGGGGCGCCAAGGACGGCGTGGGGTCCGAACACACAGTGGACGGCCGCTCCTTCTCCGGCGAGCTCCACCTTGTGCACTGGAACACCAGCAAGTACAACAGCTTCACCGAGGCCGCCGGACAGTATGACGGGCTTGCCGTGCTTGGCGTCCTCTTAATGGTGAATAATGACTTATCTTTAGATGCTTGCGACGCAATCTAGAACTTTTTCCTTTGTGTCTCAGACCATCCACTGATGGCAGTCGCCTTCGTAAAACTAGTGCCTACGCCAAATCTGGGTATTAGGTGCCAAAGCGGAACCCGGACTAGGTGATGATGAAACGCTAGGTGATGATGATGATACCGGTTGATTAGACGAATGGACCGATTGATTAGACGAATGGTTACAACATTGGCTTACAACGCCGTTGGTCGGGGGAGCTAATCGCAGCGAGGGGATGTTTCTTTCATTTCCCCAACGTTAAAAAAATGTGATGATGATGATGAAGTACGTGACGGTATCTTCGGCGGTTTCGGGAGCTTCTTGTACGGGATTTCTGGTCAAAAGCTGTTTCTCGGGGTTATTTAGAGGTATCTATATTAGTCCGTCGTAGATTTCATGTAGCGAACTAGGTTAAAATCATTAGAAGTGGTCGTTAACACTTCAGCTTCCAATTAAGTAATTATCTCAGAGCTCCTATCTCATTAGTTACTGAGAAATGATTCGCTATGTTCCTACATTAAATGTTGACGCGAATCAGCGCATCTGTAGACAAAGCTAGAAAGGTAAAGTCGGCCTCACGGGGCTTAACCTAACCTTGGTACCGTGTCGCATTAAACGTCATGTTAAACTGCCATATGAAGTTGTCAAACGAGTGAAAACGACACGGTAGACATCATAAGTTGCTGAATACTTAGCCCTTTCAGACCAGAAAAACAAGTCCCTGCCAACGTAAAATGAAGTATATTGACATATGTTTTTGATTTGACAATTAAATGTAATCAACCCGCACGATTGTATTAGCCGGGTCCGAAAGGGCTAAGTATGTTCAGCAACTTATGAGGCCCACTGTACTATCTACTCTTACAGCTGCTTTATACGAAAATTGATTGATTGCGTTAATCCTTGTGAATCCCTACAATTTAATTTAAGTTTACTATTAATATCGTCCGAGGCCGCGTTAAGCACGAATTCGCAACGACATGGATGATAATTTTCGACAGCGTTTTTAGTTGTCCCGCAATTTGATTATAACGATCTTGCGTGAATATCGAGTTACCAGTTTTTGCTATTTGGAGAGCTGAATATCTATTACAATATTACAAAACTACGATAGCCGTATGTTTGTTTGGTACGGGTAGAGTAGAGTAATATGTATTTTTTTCCCACCTACATCTAGTACATAAGTCGTTGATTGGCCGCATTACGCGAACCGAACGCTGCGTTGATTGAAATTTCCGTGATGTCTACATGTACCTATGTATCTGCGGTAAAAATGTTAGTTGAGCGTTTAGTTCTATAGACTTCATAACAGTTGCTTAGTTAGAATTTCTTAGATTTCTTAGCAAAACGACTGATCGTTAGCGCACTGTTTGACTAAATATCCAACTTCGATAGTTTTCTAAGCAGCAACCACACGTGACACGGTGCACCTCTATCCTATTCTTACAGATTTAGGTACTATCACATATCATGCGTTTTCATATCGGCTACATTAGAAATTACTCAATGTTTGAAATAAACCTTACGCATCTTAAATACGTAGCCAAGTTAGGTAATGAGAAGGCAATCACAGATTAGAAAGAGAAGAGAGCAACCAACTACTCAGAGAATGGCGCGCCGTTTCCTTTCAAAACTTTCACCGGCGCGCGCCGTCTGACCACGTGCTCTATTGCAAAAATACCCTACTTATACCTATTATAAGTACCATGTACGTATTATTATGTTACATTGATCTTGTTATACAAGAGGCTTCCATCTACCGAGAACTAAGCCTTTAGCGTTGTGCAAATGAACAGACAAACGTAAATAGATTAGAAACGGCACTGAAGCCTAGTAGGCACCGCTCAATCCTTTTATAGTAACACGCAACTTAATTAATAATATTTACTTGCCTGACAGTGAATAACACATTCAATTGGGTTCTGTGGCCTTTTATAATTGGCATGTCTATTTAAGTACCAACTTGAAATGCATAATGAGTCGTTATTAATGACGGGCCAGCAGGTCGAGCTCAGACTGGAGTCACATGATCTCGGAGTAGCTGTAATTAGATAGGAAGGCATGGTTGTGCATTCGCAAACTACTTTAGGGGCTTTTTCTTTAAAATGGTATAGATTATTGCAACTTGACTTTCAGTACGTTTTAAATTTAGCCACATAAGAGACACAACACAACAGACAGGTGGATATAGAGTATTTTCTATTATGTCTGCCTCTATTTATAGTAGGTATTATGAGTACCTACTTGTAAACCTGTAACTTAAAGGGCCCCATCATAGAGGACGCAAATATGCTTTAAAGGGAGAAATACCTAGTTAGTTACTTTCATCTCATTCCACTGCATAACTGCGCCCTGTCCAGTGTCCTGCGGACATGATGGCCATTGTGTAGAGGAGCTATAACAAAGTTTACTGTCCAGTGTCCACTACACAAACTGACCAGTACTTGTCTGATCTCATTAAGTACGCATAAATTACGTATAGTTGTTACAATTATAGGTTTCGAATTAGGTTACGGACGAACAGTTTACTATTTAATGTAAACCTCAATAAGCCAAAATGGTGGTCTACCGCTTTTCGACTCTATTAATTGTAAATTTAAGATTCAAAAGTGGTAGACCACTTTTATGGCTGGCTGTAGGTACTAATTAGATTAGATAGGCATACCACCGTAACCACGGGGATATCTACGACATCGACAGTGTCAATACTCTCCTTTACCTTAAACTCAATAATGAATAACAAACTTCTGCAGCGGCTCTGGGTCGAAATCTGAATACAATAGAATCGCATACCTATCTGAATAAGATTAGCATCACAATACGTACCGTATATGTGAATAAATACCCACCCATACTCATAAATAAGTATGAAGAGATGATCACACACATAAAATTTGCGTAAAAACAGATAAACGGATTTATGTGAAACGAATAGGTAGCGTACACACGTGTCTAACGAAATCCTACCTTTTTGAGACTTTTTTGATCAACTGAGTGCGCTTTGAACTCGTCATGATGAATAGTCTCTATACCTACTGGATCTTTCCGGTTTCTAATACCTACTCGTACAGTACAGCCCGATCTTGGTAGAAACACAAGGTAAAAATCACAATCCGCTTATGCACCTACCTACTTACTTCAAGGCTATATAGAAGTCTATTACTTACACGTACTAGTTCACAAAATAGGCAGCATTTGGTCCAGTGGCTTATTATATAAACCGAATTGTATTAAGCTACGAGTACTAACGCATTTATATGTTCTTCGATCTAGTCTCCTAGAGATCCACGATTTGTTTGACCTATGAAGGGCGTAGACTCCATCTTATTTATTCTTATACTTATCCATCTTGTAAATCCGTTGATGAAATTTTGGTACAGTCAGAGGTATTAATATACGTAGGTACATAAATATCTGTACAGGACTCTGTTTTCAATCTCATAAAGCCGTGTACAGATATTTATGTCCTTTTTTATGTACGTATATTAATAATACCCCTGACTGTACTCAGTTGGGTAGAGCGATTGCCGGGCGGTCGATCGAACGACCGCAGGTTCGAATTCTGTTCGTGACGGTGCATTTTCAATGTTATCCTTTCATTTCAATGTTTAGTTGATATTTTTCCCTGTGTGTGACTATAAAACGACGTTTTTTCGTGAGTTAATAACATTAACTAAGTACCTAATTGAAGGAGCCAGCGAAGCGAACGAAGTTCTCCAAATGGAATCAGTATGTCCGGATATCCCGCTGTCCTGCTGTTCTCCTCTACAGGTCGCATTTCTCAACCAATTCTCGTGAAATTTTATGAGCACGTTCAATAATTAGGTAGGGTAAATCGCCAGTAACTGTCCACCGTTCAATAACTGGCCACTTCATACTAAAAATAAAGCTTGTAATGAACTCTATTCACTTATAAGAATTAATTTTAGTATAGGGTTTTAATTACTGGCTACTCTACAATAACTGGACACATCATCATCATATCAGCCGAAAGACGTCCACTGCTGGACATAGGCCTCCCCCAAAGAGTGCCACAATGGTCGGTCCTGCGCCACCCGCATCCAGCGGACTCCCGCGACCTTTACCAGGTCATCAGTCCACCTTGCGGGGGGCCTACCCACGCCGCGCCTTCCGGTACGTGGTCGCCACTCGAAAACCTTTCCGCCCCAACGGCCATCGGTTCTACGTGCAATGTGCCCCGCCCACCGCCACTTAAGTTTAGCAATTCGGAGGGCTATATCGGTTACCTTGGTTCTGCTGCGGATAGCCTCATTTCTGATGCGATCGAATTGGCCACGTTATTCTAAAATTGAATTCTAAATAGAATAGGTAAATAGAGTTCATTTTTAATATGAGGTGGCCAGTTATTAAACTGTGGCCAGTTACTGGCGATTTACCCTATATAGATTTTTTTTTCTAAAATAAAAAAGATATGAAAATGACCTGCTCGCGAGTTCTAGATACCTACAGCTCACAAAACCACTAGTAGGTATATAATCACCACTTCAACATGAGAGCAGTCATATCGACATGACATGTCCTATAATCGTATGTCTCTCTTAAGAGGATTGTGAACCTGTAAATTTTCATACAAAAAGCTATAACGTTTTTCACTCCGTAAACATTGTTCGATTTTTATCATTTTTCATTATATCTACAACATGTCTGAACTTTTGATTTTTGAGAAATATTGCTTACGTTAAAAGTTATTAGCATCTACAATATTTCAACAAGGAAATGTAGGCAATTGCCTATCCAGGACTTGCAACTCTCTCTATCGCACGATACGGGTGAGGTACAGAGCGGTGTGAAACAGATAGCATTTTTTTAAATACCTACTCGCGCCGCGTATCGGCACTCCACAATCCTCTTAAGTAACGTAAACCGTGATCCTTTCCAGGTCGGCAGAAATCACCCAGAACTCGACAAGGTGGTGCGCCTCCTCCCCTTCATCCGGCACAAGGGCGACAAGGTGACGATGTCGGACCCGCTGGACCCGGCGCAGCTGCTGCCGCCGCGCGCCGCCTACTGGACCTACCCCGGCTCGCTCACCACGCCGCCCTGCACTGAGTGCGTCACCTGGATCCTATTTAAGGAACCCGTCCAAGTCTCCGCCGAACAGGTCATTATAAGCTTTATCCGTTGTGTTATTCTGCAGTCTGATACACGATACACGCTACAAAATGCTGGTTTTGTTCACATTGCTACGTAAATGTTAAGCAATAGATTTACTGCCTTGAGGCGCCCGTGTGTAGAAAGAAAGAAAGAAACATTTATTCGAGACAAACAACACACAGCGTTTGTCACGAAACGGTTATATCTCAGCTCAGCATAATGCTCTGGCATTGCTGCCATCCAACCAATATTGTTGGCATTGTTGTAGGGTTGCCATACCTACGTCAGGATTTGTCCTGACATGTCAGGATTTTTGACCCTTTGCCAGGATTGCGGCTAAACTTGGCAAGTGTCAGGATTTTAAGAAATGATCTCATTAAATATAATAAATGAAATGATACAACTCTGTTACAAAAAATGTGAGGACTTTTAGGGGGATATCAGGATTTTTATCAGGACAATTAATTTTTTCATATGGCAACCCTACCCGTGTGTCTCACTGCTGGCGAACACATCCTGTAAAATCGGGAGCCCCAGTAGAGGGCCTTCCCTCTTGTTACTTCTCTCCTACCGGGTGTATTAAGCTTCAGCAGGGTCAAGAAAAGCGGATCAGGCCAAATATAAAAAAAAAAACTTGTGACAAGATTTTGGTGCAATATAACTTTTTTAAATCGTACGGCAGAAACAGGTAAGCAATAGTATTCAACTATCGAGATCACGTACAGTCATTAAAATAATTGCGCCCGGAATTATGCCATTTATTAATACTAATGTATATCTATGTTAAGTGTTTTATATATCTGTCGCTATGTGTTTCCTATGTAAGTTAATTAAATATGGCAGGTATAGATATTGACGATACTGTGATCGTTAATTTAAGAGGAAAAGGAAACATCGCATGGTTCCGAGACTGAATCACAGAATAATTAAGTAATAAGTAGGTAGGTAGTAGGTAATACTAGGTAATAGCAGTTCCACTCACTTAGCTTTAGCTAGTCAAGTGAAATTATTTTAGTTTTAATGTAGGTAGGTAATATTGAAAATACTAAGAACCCATCTATGTATGAAGGTATTGATAAATAATACCTATTGAAAAAAAGTTAATAATTCTTAAATTATTTTGTTTCTTTCGCAATACGAGAGACCGATTTGCAACTGTGTTCCCTATAATCCAGTAACTTTATACATCCAGGCCCCGTAGCATGGATGGCGTTATCACGCGACAAGTGACAGGATAGATCTACCGTCCCTGGCTGACACCGTTCGATAGAACGAGACGACGCGCTTATGAGCTTGCGTCAAATCCGGTATTTGTGATTTTTTGCAGGCTTGTTTATGATGTTGGCCCAATGATTAATCCAAGTTTGTGACCTCGAGCGCCGAACGCAACTTTGTCAAAAATTGAAAAAACCGCGAAAGTTTTTATTAAAACCCTAAAGGACTAGTTTTTGAGAGTACCTTCTCAGGACGTTTTTAAAGTAGACTAGAATTGTCTCTGTAGACCCAATAGCTTCCGAGATAAAACCTTTCAAAGTTGGTTATTTTTCAGACTTCGCAACGCTAGGAAACTCCTTGGGGGGTACTTGGAACTACATCCCGCTAGAGTTGTTCGAGTGACATTTAAAATATTACAAAAAATTGCTAAGTACGAAAAATTATTAAATTTGAAAACCTTTATCACAGAAACTATTGGGTCTATAGACAATTCTAGTCTCATATTGATACAATTCGTCTCGAGTACTACGTACTATGTCGAGTCTATTTTAAAATCGTCCTAAAAAGGTTCTATCACAAACGAGTCCTTTAGGGATTTCGGGGTATTTTCGATTTTTGACAAAATTGCGTTCGGCGCTCGAGGTCACAAACTTGGATTATTAATTGGGCCAACATCATAAACAAGTCTGCAAAAAATCAGAACTACCGGATTTGACGCAAACTACCCCGTGCATTCAGGCGACAAAGTTAGATTGGTCCAGTTAGAAAGTAAAGTCCTTTATTAAACAGTAATGTTTTGCCAAACCAGTTTCCGTGGTAAATCCACTCGGCAAGTCGAGCCGCTCACCAACGGCGCCTACCGGTCCCCCAGCGTATTTATTTACCTGTTTACCTACCGATGTGCACGGCCTACATTCTTCACTTTCGAAAACATCGTTAAGATAAGCGCGTCGTACCTAGCCTCTTATCACGTTACAAAGACGTAAATGTGACGTTTAATTCTTCAAACCGCTCCTTGAGACGTCACTACAGTTATTACGCACATCTCAGTCATAACATTTAAGTTGTTTTAATATCATAAAATTAATAATCACATGAAAGAAATACTTTCTATTGACACGGCCTGTCACATAAAGGTACAAGTTGGAACCCGACTGCAGACAGCAGCAGCAAGCAGACGACGTGTTGCTGCGACCTAACTGCACTGGTTTTTTAGGGTTCCGTACTCAAAGAGTAAAACGGGACCCTATTACTAAGACTTCGCTGTCCGTCCGTCCGTCCGCCTGTCTGTCACCAGGCTGTATCTCAAGAACCGTGATAGCTAGAGAGTTGAAATTTTCACAGATTATGTATTTCTGCTGCCGCTATAACAACAAATACTAAAAACAAAATAAAATATATTTTTAAAGGGGGCTCCCATACAAAAAACGTGATTTTTTTGCCGTTTTTATAGATAATCTGTCACCAGGCTGTATCTCAAGAACCGTGATAGCTAGAGAGTTGAAATTTTCACAGATGAATTATTTCTGTTGCCGCTATAACAACAAATACTAAGAAGAAAATAAAACATATTTTTAAGGGGGGCTCTCATACAACAAACGTAATTTTTTTGCCGTTTTGGTAAATAATGGTACGGAACCCTTCGTGCGCGAGTCCAACTCGCACTTGGCCGGTTTTTTTTTTATGTATTTCTAAGACGGCGACGTGTCGCTTAGTACCTTTTGGTATTTATTCAAATGCGTGTTTGTTTTCAGTTGGCTCTCATGCGCAAGTTACGCTGCGGCGAGGCGTCGTGCGGAGAGGAATCCATGGAGTTGCTCCACAACTTCAGGCCGACGCTGCCGCTGGGCAACCGCGAGCTGCGCGACTACGGCGGCAACTAGCAGCGGCGAGTCCCGCAGAGCCGCCGCGCCGACAGCTAACACTGCAACAGTCAGCGCGCGCGCCGCCGTGCGTGCCCGTGCGCCGCCGTGCGTGCCCGTGCGCCGCCGTGTGTGCCCGTGCGCCGCCGTGCGTGCCCGTGCGCCGCCATGCGTGCCCGTGCGCCGCCATGCGTGCCCGTGCACGTGCGCGTTCGATGCGGGCCGCACGCCGCACGCTCACAGTTGTAGTTGTGTCCAAGTATTTTATACCGTTGTATTATTATAGTCGCCTCAGGTACTTACAGGGTGTTTTGTCCGTGATGTGACGACGGATTATAAGAGCGGGTCGAAGGTTAAAACGATAAGTGGAAATCATATTATGAACATTCAAGTGCCTTAGGCTATCAGTTGTAATCTTAACAAAATAATTGTAAGACGTTTTAGAATTCTCATTTTATGTAAGATTTGTTTTTAATTGACCTTCCTTAGAAGGAAAATGCTTGGTTAGCGAAATTAACCTATATATTTTATATGTATACTCGCAAATTGGTAGGTATTGAATGTTATCACGTATTTACAATACTTTACAGACCTATATATACAAGAGCTTATCACATTTGCAATGTCGGATGACTGTAACCGAGTCTCATTAACGTTATTTGGCTAGATATGTAGGTATGTACATTGTATGGTTGTACCATTCGGATAATAAAAAATTGACGTTATTTTTGTATACAAATTTGACGTAGGTAGGTACTTATTATTATATATGCCTACTAGTCCATAGTTATGTATGCTGTTAACCATATTTACACGTCTGTGCTAAGCATAGTTTTACAATGTTATAAGTGATATATATTAATTAATTGTTATATGTGTAGCTATTAGTTGTACGCTAGAAGACCATGCCTCGATAGTCGTGTCGCAGTTATGTTAACTGTGTCGCCAGTGAGTTTACATTAGACTTGCTGTTCAAAAACGTGCTTGTAATTATTTACAAAAATATATGTGTCACATCACCTACACGTAATTGGAAGTCTTATTTTATCCATCAAACCCTTAGGGATTTATGCGTGTATGGACTCTAAGGAAATATGGCAATGTATAAAAATTTCGAAATGATGTTTATTGTCAATAAATAAAAAAGTCGAAATTGAAAATTGACGGAGTATAAAAATTTCGAGATGTAAAAAACACCTAATATAAAAATGACGAAGTATAAAGATGTCGAGATGTAAAAATTAGAATAATCGAACAACAGAAAAGGACACGTTGGTCTCAGCATCAAAAGTAAACATAATGATTTCTCGACATTTTTATACTTTGACTAAATAATACTTCGTCATTCTTCCTAACCGACTTTTTTATTGTTCGGCTTTTTTACATATCGTCATTTTTATTTAGTGTCATTAGACATTTTTATACCTCGTTATTTTTCCTTACCGACACTTGTCGCCTAAATCCCCTTACAGACCTGCCCATGAACACTTTTCAACGCCTATCAACATAAAATACCAAAGCTCCATTCAGAACTATGCTTCGTGTTAAATGAAAAACGCCACGACCACAGTTGACAACATTGAAGTTTTTGTCAGAATCCCAACGGGCGATGCATTAGTGTTGTTAGTACG
The DNA here is from genome assembly GCA_963854355.1 of Epinotia brunnichana. Taxonomy (NCBI): domain Eukaryota; kingdom Metazoa; phylum Arthropoda; class Insecta; order Lepidoptera; family Tortricidae; genus Epinotia; species Epinotia brunnichana. The sequence goes on from OY977938.1 coordinate 13,899,774, forward strand.
AAAAACCGAGTGACTAATACCACGCCGTCCTTAGTTGACCTATGTCAACTGATTAACTTAAAACTATATTGTTTTATGTTTGGCGCTAATCTTTCACGAATCGACCTAGTCCCAAACTAAGCAAAACTTGTACTATACCCATAGTCACTAGACGACGATACACATACTTACTTCGTAAATAGATGAACAAATACTTATATGTACACAGTACACAGAAAACATCCATGATTATCTCATTAATCATTACACAAATGAATGCCCTTACCGGGATTTGAACCTGGGACCTCCAGCTTCGTAGGCAGGGTCACTACCAACTAGGCTAAGAGGCCGTAATTTAACAGTTTCACCGCCAAAGCAACCCAAATTCGTTGCGAGTTTTCATACATGCCCTGTACAGGTAACCTTCATACTTTCAAATAAGGTTTATATGTGTCAAACATCTTTCTTGGCGCCGTGGTTACACGCGACACCTTTAGATGATCTTGACGTTAAAAGGGTTAACAGTTAATTAGCATCAAAAAATGAGAATTACATTTCATAAATATAATATATACATATTCTTATTTCGTTACAAAGGTAAAAACACTTACGTAAAATACATTTTTCTCGTTACAAAATTCATATAAAATTGAACAATTTAATTACATTCACTTTTTCGGATTTTAACCGGACTTCATAATTACAAGGACATACATTATATCGGGAAGTTGAGTCACGTTTTTTCGTTGTATGTGGATATTGTCAATCAACTTTAAATTGGTTTCTAGCTAAATATTATTTATATACCTTACCTTACCTTATAATATAACCTTGCGACATCGAGATAAGTTAATTTTGTACAATAATTGTGTGTTGTTTTGCACACGAGTTACCAGGTTACCAGATATTGGTACTTTATTTAAATAAAGCTAAATATTTGATCCAGAAACTTACATGTATAATTGATTTATGAGAATAGGGTGCAATAAGCATATAAGGCTGGGCTCACACTATCTGAATTCATTTACTGAATCAAAATCTGAAACACTCACGAGCAAATAAAACGGTACCTTTGTGCAGAATTGCTACCAGAGGGTGTACCTTTTTTTTTGCTCTTGTGTGATTCAGATTATAATTCAGTGCATGAATTCTGACTGTGTGATCCAAGCCTAATAGGGATTTACAGTTTGAATTCGTACGTACAGTCGCGGAATGAAAAGGTTGATCAGTTTTCAGATGAATTCATTTACGCGTTGCAAGCACATCTTACCTTTTACACTGTGTAACAGACGGGAGTGTTGTATTGAAAATAAAGCTCAAATTTACTTAGACGAATAAGGAACATTCGTTAATAGTTGAACTAAAACCTTTTTATAAGTTTAATCTTGCCATTACGTTCTGTTTGTGTCAGGTTTGATAAATCTAATGATTAAATCCTCTTCGCTATTATTATTAAAACTATAAATGTGATATTATTCACGCACATTCCTGTCAATGTCATCATTGCTATTTCTTGTAGTCATTTTTTTTAATTTTAACCCGCCTTTCCAAAATGCAAAGAGGTCAATTCTCATAGTGGACGATACGTATCTTTGGGCCATGTAGTGAAATGACATTAATTATGACGGAATGTTTCATACTCGGTCGATGAAGCAGATAGGTGATGTGATGACTTATACCTTCTGAGCAAGCAAAAACAGATCTTAAGGTGGTCAACCTTTTCATTCCGCGACTGTACATAATGTATACAGGGTGGGCCCTGTAACTGGAGCAAAAAATGAAACGGTAGATTATTAAGCTTGTGAACAATTATTTCGAAGTGGTTTTATGCGAAAAAAAAATATTTTTTATGAAAAAAAAAATTCTTTAAAATAAGTTTACTTGTATTTTATTACTCTTCTGGAGTGCTATGAGTAACTTTTATTTTAAAAACACAAAAAAAAAGAAAAAAAAAAGAAAAAATCACAAAACTATCTGTTGAACACAAAAATGCAAAAACTATTATGACTCATTACATGATGTTACCTCAAAATCTGCATTGACTGCCGTGATATGATCTCGTGGTGCCAAGATACATTACTTGGAGGTCATAACTTTAGATCAAAATTTCTCCGTAACCAAAAATTTTGAAAGTGAGTGATACACAAGGGGTTACTGCAAATGCTCTAAGGAAGCCTCCTTTTGAATATTTGCTCGTGTTACAGGGCCCACCCTGTATAATGATATTTATTTTTCACTTTTGCGATGAACGCAGTATTATCGCAGTAAAAATAGTGCGTTATTTACTAAACTAGATAAGCATTTCACATTGTTAGATCATATACAAAAAATGGGATGATCAGTTATCAATAAATAATACTTATACATAATTGTGATAAGGTCAAGTGTTTCATTTTATCAGCAAGTGTATCCGAAGCAAAAACAAATTGAAATTAATAATAAAAATAACGATAGTGTTAAAAAGGAGGTAGAAACAAAATAAAACTAAATTACTTATGATATGATAAACTCGACATAAATATTGTATGATTGACAAGACAAGTAAATGCTTCAAATACTTTCTACTGTTAGTAACATGTATAACCCGCCAGAGTTAACTTGAGACCTGGTTTGTATCACGTAGGTACGCGCACGAGTCTCAAGTTAACTCTTGCGGGATATATTATTGATTATGATGACCAGGCAGCACACTAATGTGTTCTGGTTATATTGACTAGAATCCTGCATAGTTCTCTACCCTTTTTTGGCCAAAGGAAAAAGTACTGCGGGGTACTGTTTATCATTTTTGGACCAAAAGTCCAAAAGTGATAAACATTAAATTTCGTCGACCGTACATCGATAAAACGTGTGATTAGGCCGCCACTTAATACTACTGCCATGTGATATCAAGTATTGCAATACGACTTTGATACAAAAATATCAGTTCATAAATGTTTTGATCTATTTTTTTATGCACAAAGCTATTCTAACTATGATACATCATCTATTATATACAAATATCACATGTTTGGCAAAATACAATCTCATAACACGTTAAAATTACCTACGAAACGAAGCCGGCGTGCTACAATTTAACTAGGTGGGCGACATGTAAAAAGCACTGCGGGGAAACTAAAACTTTATAAGATCTTCTTCGGATTCCTGGGAAGCCCTACTGGCGTCGCCGTTAACCTGTTCCACGGGCCGCGGCGAGGGCTTGCGGCGCGGTGGGACCGGCAACTCGGCGACCAGGCCGGCGGGGCCCGGTGGAAAGCCGAGGATACCCGCGTCCCGTGTGTCTCCGAGGGTGCCCGTGCCCCGCGGGTCCCCAGGGATACCCGCGCCCCGCATGTCTCCGAGGATGCCCGTGCCCCGCGGGTCCCCGAAGATACCCGCGCCCCGCATGTCTCCGAGGATGCCCGTGCCCCGCGGGTCCCCGGGGATACCCGCGCCCCGCATGTCTCCGAGGATGCCCGTGCCCCGCGGGTCCCCGAGGATACCCGCGCCCCGCATGTCTCCGAGGATGCCCGTGCCCCGCGGGTCCCCGGGGATACCCGCGCCCCGCATGTCTCCGAGGATGCCCGCGCCCCGCGGGTCCCCGAGGATGCCCGCACGCGCGCCGGGCAGCCGCGGGTCTGGCGCGGGCTGGCGGCGCGCGCACGGCGACAGCCTAGTACGCACCGGCGCGCTTGGCGCCCCAAGCCCGTTCGCTCGCCCGTTATCAAATATCGAGCCCTCCAGCGACTCGATATGACTCTTAAACATCGCCGACGTCTTGCTTCTCTCTAGCGAGAAGATAACAGCCGCGTCACTCTTTTGGTCGTCCCTCGTTTCGTCGGTGTAGAAGGTCGCGTTGTGCGTGCGCAGATGCCGATGGGCGTTCGCGTCGGACTTGCTGCGTTCGAGCGTGAAGGGCGCGGTGTGGAGATGGCAGCTGAAGGAGCTGGTGTTGACCGAGCAGGCGGGCGCCGTAGAGAAGGGCACGGCGGGCGCCCACAGGCAGGCGCCCTCGTTGCGCGGGACCAGCAGAAGGGGGTCCTGAAATGTTTCATGGTAGTGTTATTATTTTTGTAACTACCCTTGTATAAGTTGTAAGGGCCAAAGGCTTTTTCTCAAACATGCAATGAAATATTCTCTTTACGTTCTTTATAATAGACTCGGAAGTATCCTTTTTCGGGCGCAGCATCTCGAGGCGGCCTGAAATGGGTTTTCATACAACTTTTCAGGCCTAGGCCTGCAAAGTAACTTTTTAATTTTCATTTCACTATTAGTATCACGTATAACCATATAATATCAGTATCACCTCGTATCTCTATCCGGCCTCGCTAAGCTCGACCGTCTATACCTACTTGGCCGGAAATCCGTTTTCACGCCGAGGCATGTATAGTGCTTTTCTCAAACATGCATTGCGCTTGTTTTACATAAGTACACTTTACTTACACAACTACACTTAATCCAGACCTTACCACAACTTAACTCTCACACACACGCACACTCACAACCCATTCACATAATTGTTAGATCCTAATACGTAATTACCCTAAGATTAGAATTAAGATTTCTATTTATGTACATCTATCTCTTAAGTGATGACTACAAAGTGATAAATGAAAATTGAATTGAAATAAATAAATAGTGTTTTCCCGGCCTCTGATGTAATGTACTATTTAAAAGGCATCCTCCTGTTAGGTCTGTTCAGTGGAATTTATGTCATTCTAAATTGGAACCAGAGTTGCATTCGTCCGCGAAACGTGCTTCTTCTGCTTTTCTATTGAGCTTCTTCTATTTTCGCTTGACGGGTTCGTTCGATTATACAAAAAACGAATTCCAGATATTCTACTTGTAGGCTGGTCCGTAGTCCGTGGTATTCTGTGTTGCAAAAGGTGGTGAAGAAGATTTTTTTTAAATTTCGTTTATATACAACCGAGCAAATATCAAAAATGGTTACACGAGATATCGCGGGACAACTTTTGGCAGCCACAAATCCTCGAAATTTTGGGACTTTATTTTTATAAATATGGTGCATGGGCTTCCAGAGGTTAAACTGAAATGAATGAATATCATGTTATGATGTGATGAACTCTAGATTGTCTAAGCACTATATATATTTTGAGAATAGTTAACATCTCCATCAGAGGTAATTGCGTAAGTTTTCGAACGAGTATTCACACATATCAACTGTTATTTACGCCTTTAAGAAACGTCAGATATATGTCCTAACGCGCGTACGATTCGAAAAGGAACGCAATTAGCCTGCTGGACTCGTAGGTGCACTCGCGCAGCTTAATTACCCACTGCACGACGTTCTCCTCGGCGCGCGCCGCAAACACGCGCCATTTCTTCGATAAAACTATATAAATCTTAATTGAACCTAACCTTGCCAGTAATGGAGTATATTTTGGACGGCAGCGTGTTCAGCCTTTCGCGCAGGTACTGATGATAACCCACTGTACCACGTTCTCCTCGGCGCGCGCCGCAAACACGTGCCGTTTCTTCAATGAATCTTTATAAATCTGAACTGAACCTAACCTTGCCAGTGATAGAGTATATTTTGGACTGCAGCGTGTGAAGCCGCTCGCGCAGGTACTCGTAGGTGCACTCGCGCAGCTTGATGACCCAGTGCACCACGTTCTCTTCGGCGCGCGCCGCAAACACGTGCCTTTTCTCTGGCTCGTCGCTGCAAGTTGAATTGATCATTATAAGCATAATTTAAGTACCATAACATAATTGCAACTTGTTCTCTTATTTTATTTCTGTGTTGTTTTCATGCCCCGCACCAGCTATGCTTATTTTCTGTTTGCCCTAAAGGTTGTCAGCAGGTAGAGAATGCCTTATGGCATTAAGTTCACCTTTTGTATTTGTAACTTGTTATAGTGCAATAAATTTTAAATAAATAAATAATCCATTGCAAGTGCAAGCACAGAGATAAATGGAAAATGTTGGAGGAGGCCTTTGCCAAAAGGCGAACAGACAATCAGTATCTAATAAATAAGAAAGTAGTAAAATTTAATTTAATGAAATAATTTTCTAACATTTATTATTTAAGAAATCAATAAATAATTAATTATTCAAAGATAAGACTCTATTGATTAAGCATGTTAACAATTTGTCGGAATAATATGGGCTCTTTTTATTTCATTATTTATTATTTACAAAAATATAGTTTGTTTAGAAGGCATTACAGATTTGTTTCAGTATACATACATATTACAACTGGGAAAAATGCTAGGAGAATGATGATTTTCAGATATACACAGGCGTGCAAATATTTGGACTGTCACTAAGAAAGCTTTAGAAGTGCAATAACCAAATATCCAGAAATTATATTGTCTTATACCTAAAGTACGGTCACCAGCATAAATATAGATACATATTTTTTTCTTATATTAATCTGCAATCAGTCACCTCAACTATGAGCAGATGAGTTGAGATGTTACCGATTGGCAAGGTAGGCCCCAGCTTCCCCTAGTCATGTCAGCACATTGAAATCAAAATCAAAAATCAAAATCAATTATTTATTCTGCAAATAGGCCACAAGGGCACTTTTACATGTCAAATGGTGTTCTACAATATAATATTAATAATCTTACACAATAATCATTTTAAAATTGCAGATTTTAACTAATTAGTACCTAAATGGTTACAAACTAAATGTCACTGAATGAAAACTAGAACAATCCAAAATTGTAAAATATTATCAAATACATTTGATATAAGGTCTGTATCAGAATTAACAATAAGTTTATGATATAATTTAGTACCCCAGAGATGTATAATGTCTCTGAGCATCCAAATACAATTAATAATTATTCTAATGTTCTTGTAGAGATGTATACTGTCCCTAAGCGTTAAAACAGAAAAAAAAGGATCATTAATGTAATATTGTCAGAGATGTACAGGGTCAATAACAATAAAACGTGTCAAGAACAGAATGATGTCTCTCGTCAAAATAATGATAATAACACTAGTATTTAGGTAGTTACTATGCCCTTGCAAGCATGAACAGACCGGACTCCACAAACAGCACCCGATCACGAGTATGACGCATATCTCAGCCATCGCCTCCCTCAACCATATGTTAGGGAAGGTGGCGACCCGATCAACGACGCCACCGTAAGCAAAGCCCTTTAAGCGAGCATGACATATTCAAGCCACACTGGACATTGATAATAGCAAAGATTAAAGCTACTTGTTCGGCGAGAAAAAGCATTACGTGCTCTCATGTTACATAAAACGGAACAGCTATTTCCGGTAGGGTCGTTTCGCCGGTTAGCGACCACTTAGCCGAGTTGCTCACTTTAGATTAGTAAATGTATACCTATTCAATGTACACACATAATAGATGGTATTCGTATAGGTTCTGAGTATAGTCAAGTTTTGAAACCTACAATAAAATATAGCACTTTCATCCATAGATTAGGAAAAAATATGGAAAAGGTTTCAAAATAGCGAATTCGCTGGATAGCGACCGCTTTAGTCGGTTTGCGACCACCTGTTAGCTAGTTGGCGACCACTCTTGCAAATAGTGTTTAAGTAGTTAATAAAACGATGCATCATCATCATCATCATATCAGTCGAAAGACGTCCATTGCTGGACATAGGCCTCCCCCAAAGAGTGCCATAATGACCGGTTCTGCGCCACCCGCATCCATCGGATTCCTGCGATCGTTACCAGGCCATCAGTCAACTTGTGGGGGGCCTACCCACGCCGCGCCTTCCGGTACGTGGTCGCCACTCGAGAACCTTTCCGCCTCAACGGCCATCGGTTCTACGTGCAATGTGCCCCGCCCACTGCCACTTAACTTTAGCGGCTTAGGGCTATATCGATTACCTTGGTTATGCTGCGGATAGCCTCATTTCTGATGCGATCACGCAGAGAAACTCCGAGCATAGCCCTCTCTCCATTGCCCTTTGGGTGACTTTGAGCCTTCTTATGATGCTTCTTAAATTATTTTGTACTTGTATTGTATTCTTATGATTTCTGAAGTGCCACACGTGATCACTGGCAACACGCACTGGTCAAAGACTCTCATCGTCTTCAGACACTGCGGAATATTAGACGAAAAGATGTGCCATAGCGTAGCTTCCCGAACGCTGCCCAGCCGAGTCGGATTCGACGATTGACCTCTTTCTCAAAGTTGGACCTACCTGACCTGACTGCCCTTATACTACTACAAATTGTTACTCTTCTAAATCTACTTTACATTGCTTGTCAATGCAAAATAGAATCGAAAACGGCGCGCCATCTCGCTCACACCATAGTGCTATTATATATATTGCTATTACAGTCACACATGTCGTTCATAGTAGGTATCTAAATGCCACCATTTTACAAGCTTTTATGTAACTTTTAGATTAAATTCTACTTACCTACACTAGCTTCTGCCCACGACTCCGTCCGTGTGTCTCGTTTATATCGTAGCTCCATACAAAATTTCAACCCCTATTTCAGCCTCTTAGGGGATTATTTCGGGGATAAAAACTATCCTACGTCTTTTCCCGGGACTCAAACTATCTCCATACCAAATTTCATCAAAATCGGTCCATCGGTTTACGCGTGAAGAGGTAACAGACAGACAGACACACTTTCGCATTTGTAATATTACCATATCATATATTCATATGAATTATTCATTTTATAATTATATATTATTATTATATTACATATACCTACTATAGACATAGCATGGATTGGCGCGGCTTAAATACCTACCGACACAATTGGCTTGTCAAGCTAAATATCGCGGGTGCCGCAAGAATCCATAAGGAAAGAAAAAGAAAAACGATGTGGTCGCTATCCGACTTCTTTGGTAATATTTTTTTTGGGTACGCGACCACCCCATTTTATTTAAATCTATATTTATAATATGCCGAATTTCAACGAAATTATTACAATAGCTAAATCATTTAAGCAATCAAGTAACTAATTTCAGCATAATAATAAAATTAAGTGACGTAACTAAAGTTTTCGCGCCAAATGTCGCGTTATTTTTTTTACAGATTCAGTGCACGTCAACACTTTTCGGAAGCAATGTGTGAAATGTGTGAATTGAGGTTATTTTTTCTTGTTTTGGATTAAGCTTTGGGTTTTAAAGTGTATTTATTCTTATTCTGACACTATTCAAGAATAGTTAATAACTAATTAGTTTTCTGTTGGGTTTGTAGAAATGTTAATATCTTTAATTATAGCAGCCTAGTCCGTCAAGTGGTCGCCAACCGAAGGTGGTCGCGTTACCGGCGAAACGACCCTACTTATAATAATTACAAAGGTAATACGCCAAGACAATCATACTCGAAGGTATATTAATTCTAATACAATTTGACTGCTACTGGCTTAAAGGCATTTTTGTCGTTTATGAAATCGTTGACATTATAATACGCCTTGCTTAGCAAATATTTTTTTATATGAGACTTAAATTTACTTAACGGCAAATTAACAATTTCGGTAGGTATTTTATTGTAAAAACGTATACAGTTCCCCACGAACGACGTGCTAACCTTGCGAAGACGACTGTACTGCACTGCGATCTTGTGTTTACTTCTGGTGTTGTAGTCGTGGATATCACTGTTGAGATTGAAGTCCTGAAGGTTTTTCCGCACATACATAATATTCTCAAGAATGTATTGGCATGCTACAGTAAGAATATTTGCCTCCTTAAATTTGTCCCTGAGAGAATTTCGGGCTTTTAGTTCGTAGATGGAGCGTACAGCTCGTTTCTGTAGCACGAAGATGGTCTGGATATCAGCCGCTTTTCCCCACAACAGGATTCCGTAGGACATAACACTGTGGAAGTAACTGTAGTACACCAGCCTGGCCGTCTCAACGTTTGTTAACTGTCTTATACGTCTTACTGCATAGGCTGCAGAACCAAGTTTGCCGGCAAGGGTGTCGATATGCGCATGCCATTGTAGTTTTGAGTCCAAGGTGATGCCTAAAAACACTGTTCTATCTTCAAATTCCAGTTCATCGCCCTTTAATTTGATCCTGGTATTGTTTACGTGCTTGACATTACTTGACATTGGTTCTCTTGAGTCTCTTTATTGGGTTTGGCTTTAGAATCATCTGTTATAGAGGGTTTGGGCGAGTTGCTAGTCGGTCCTTGTAGTTAGCTGTGTATAGCGTTTTGCCTCTTCGAGTATGATTGGGATTTTCAGATTCAAGCACACTTCTTTTTTCACTTTAAGGCGCCGTAGGTTCAGCGAAGTTAAGCGAACAGAGTTTTTGAAACAATGAATGCGTCTGCTTATAATAATATGGTTTCAAACAAAATACGAATACCTAGTAATCTTGAGGCTTTTCTGCAGGGAAATCATTGATTCGAAACATGACTAAGCAATTTTGGCACGATAGAAAAAAATCACGAACATAGGTCTAAAATACACTTAACCCTAAACTTGGCAAAATAAAACAAAAACGTGCGTTCAAGTCTCGTTTGCGCTGTATAGAGCGCAAAAAATTGTTCTAGAAAAAAATGGAAAAAGATGACCAAAAAATGTGTGCATTATTAGATACAATGTCAATTTTAGGGTTAAAACATTCGTAACAAATTATGCACAATAGCTAAACATATTAAAATTGGTTCTATAAATCGGCAATATCATGTTTGAGGGAACTTAGTGATTACTTTTTTATTTGTTTAAACACACAAAAAATTGAAATTAAAAAACATAATATCAGCGCTTCCATCTCGCTCACGCTTATGCTCAGTGAGAGGGAGAGAAAACCATGAACCAACGGCGCCTTAAGAGCAATGCCTAGCTGAGCAACTTTTCAAATCTCAAATTTTTGACACAATGTTTCTGTCGCGCTGTTGTGGGCGGCGGGAGCTGTCTATGTGTGAGCGCACGCACACAGGCGCGAGACGCGAGCACTCTCTCGCTGTGCGCCATTCCGTTGACATCGCCCGCGAGCCGGACGGAATTTATTTAGTTCATTCCTGCGCGCCTCAAGCCTCTGGCTTGTTATTCGGAACACGCTAATGCGCCTCACCTCACCCGTCAAGCCTAACGACACTAGACCTCTGCCTACGTTTAGTTACTATGAACCGCGGCGTCAAGATTTATTTGTAGGTGAACGGTGAGGTGAGGTTAAAACAAGTTACAGAATAGCGGACTTGCTGTATTTGTTTTTGGTATTATTGCGAATTTTACTTTTTGTGAGTCGGCTTTTGTTTACTGGACTTTTTATGGTAGTCTGGTACCTACGTACAGGTTAGAAAATTTTTTTTCCACAGGCAACGCAAAATAAAACTCTGTATTCCGAGTCGTAAATACTTTCACAAGTACAAAGATTAACCTATTGTTAGGTTTATGTAGGTAAAACCTCTCTTATTATAGTAGAAGCAATTATAAGCTCAAAATTTGCCAAAAATACTGTACTTCTGAAACATATTGGGATGTGGACATGTAGGACAGAGAATAAAAAAAAATATTCACGCATCCCCGGGGGGAGCTTCACCTCCTCTCACCCCCAAAAGTGTCCCGAAACGTGGATTTTTATCATTAAAAAGTAAACAATACACGAAAAATGTTCACTACCTACTAAAATAATCCTTGATAAATTTACTATCAACTTCTCATAAATACCAAAGCAATATATCTTATGATTGTCGCGCATTCTGCCACGAAAAGTCAATTTTATTATAATTTCTAGGTTTTTAAAAAAAAAAAGTAAAAGTGTAATTTTCTCAAGGAGATGAATATTTATTGCCAAGGTATGTATAACAAAAGTAAGGGATAGAATTTTCTCTTCAAAATTAGATATAGTTTATTTATAAACTCCTGCAAATCATGTTGCTGCGCCATTTTGAAAATTAATTGTCATCTGGTGGAGGCAATCTTGTTCGCAATGTATCAAAATTAGGAAAAATATAGTAGTTCTGAAACCTATTCGGATGTGTAGGGAGGATATTTCGCTAAATGGCTGAACAAATACAATTTTCAAAATTGCATAGAAACGTATAATTTACATTAAAAACAAAGTTTTAACCAACTTCAATTCAGTACTCCGCCAAGCCACATGAACATTTCCACAATTTTTTTCCAATTTACCACATGAACTGATTTCCGAGAGCAAATAAATACGTTGATTATACCAGAAAAAAACCAAATCGCTGTATGTGGGCCGATAATATTTGAGGACTTCCGTCAATTTCTCAAGGATCTCAAAATCACCTTTGGCACTTCTTTGTTTGCTATTTCAACGGAGTGATATCAGAATCGGTGACGTACTTTTATAGTTTGAAGTACATCATTGAGAAGTTCCACAAGCCATCTGTTGTCTTCATCATCACTTCCACTTCAACAAATTTATGGTTTCCGGATGTAAATACACGAATTATAATAGAAAATACCGAAATTACTACACTCGTGCCTTATATATTTGAGGAGTTCCTTCAATTCCTCATGGTCCCCATCATTCAACTGGAGTTTTGAAAACCATGGGACCAACCTGGAAGCATATACTTTCAGTTAAAAGAAGAATGGTACGAATCGGTTCATAAATAACGGAGTTCTGAGGTAACACATAAAAAAAAATACAACCGAATTGAGAACCTCCTCCTTATTTTTTAAGTCGGTTAAAAATGAAGGAGTGTATAAATAAATTATACCTCACTTTAAGGAAGCGGAAAGCGGTTAAGTAAGAAAGTCTTTAGAAAACTAACCTTTTAGCAAAAAAATGCATAAATCATAAAACATATAGACGTTTCGTGGCAAACTGCGCAAAAACCACCAGTGATAGCGCTTTGGTATGTATGAGACATTGATGATTAATTTATCAAGGATCATTTCGGTCATGAACTTTTTTTGTGTATCTTTTATGGTTTTTCTTAAAATTAGTAATAACCGCGTTTTGGGACACTTGTTTACGTGAGGGGGGTGAAGGTATGGGGGGGGGGGATTCAATTTAATACTCTGTCCCTCCCTACACATCCCAATAGGACATAGACATAGACATCCTTTATTGGTAATAAGGTATTACAAGTCATGTTTACAATAAAAATAGAACATTCATTTGTAAATTAAATTAACAAGATTATTAGTTTATTATATTATATATTATTATTACATTTTTTATATTCTAAAAATTCCTTAATAGTATAGAAACATTGCTCAATAAGCCATTTTTTTAATTTAGCTTTAAAGGTCGGAAGACTGTTAGCTTCCGTAATGCTGTCTGGTAAATTGTTATAAAATATAGGTCCCGCGACGTGGATTGTCTTAGCTGTCTTCGTGAGCTTGTGGGGAATTGTTAATAGTTTGTGCGCATTTCGAGTGACCCAAGCAGATCTATCACCTCGCCTTTCATATAGTGATAAATTCACCCGTGTATACACGGCTATTTGGAAAATTAGCAGTGACGATAGTGTCAGGATACCGAGTGCGACAAAATGCGGTCTGGCGCTATCGTCATGCCTGGCGCGGGCCAGCGTGCGCACGGCGCGCTTTTGCAGTCGGAAAACGCGTTGCCATTCGGCGGCTTGGCCCCAGAGCTCCAGTCCGTATTGCATAATTGCCTGAATGCTTGCAAAGTAACAAGTGCGCACTGCCTGACGCTCTAGGGTTTGGTTCAGCCTTGAAAGTGCAAAACATGCCTTGCTGAGTTTTCCGCATACTGCACTGATTTGCGCCTCCCATGTAAGGCCCTGGTCAAGCCGGAAGCCCAGAAATGTGGTTGTCGCAACTTGACTGATAGTGGTACCTTGATGGTGTACGATCAATGGGCGTCGACTTCTACCCTTTCAGAACTACAATATTTTTCAACATTTTCCATACATTGCGATCTAGGTTGTATCATCATCATCATCCTGGCCGATTTAGACCACGGCGACTGGAAATATGTCTAATTAGAGCGTCGTTCGTGACCTCTCGGGTGACTGACGTAGCCTATATTTGCAGAGAATGTGCGACCACATTCCCTACAGGTCATCGATAATTTTCACCACTAGCGTATAGACAAAATATGTCAACGACTGCTGCCCATCACTAATCCCTCTGTGTACGTATATTTAGAAACTGCCTCCGCCTCCAATTCGTGCGATAAGGACAACTGCAGGTCGGACTGAAACTCCCACGGAAAAGTCACAAAAATCGAGGTTTCGCTCTCGACTGTTTCCTCCTCCAAAACGCAACCAATCATTATAAAATTTTGGAAACTGTAAGAGGAAGAAATAATCTAAGCCGTTACATTTAGATTTTTTGGATATTTGTATACTGCGCCTTTTTTTGCAGCGAATTCAATAAAGCCGTTTTTGCGATTTTCGAGGCGCTGTAAGATTCTTTAAAATGAAAATATCCAAAAAAGCAAAACGTAGCAGCATAGATATTGATGATATTGATTTTATTTGAAAAAATCATTGCTCTAGGTTCAAAAACCAGGGAGGAAACAGTCGAGAGCGTTTGTATGGGAAAATCGCAGATAACCATTCCTCTTAAGAAAAGTTACCCATTTCTTGGTCCAAACCTAACCATAAAACTCTCATCTAAGGTTGCTATTCCACTTGTCCAAGATCTTTGTCCAATGTGCATTTCATCTCACGTTTTTTTAAGCATAATATGAGAAGCAAATACACATTGGACAAAAAGATAAGATAAGATAAACTTTTATTTCCTTAATACATGGTTTTTGAACATATTTATGCACTTCTTTCGTAAATATTTTTTATATATATGTTTTTTCTTATTTCACTATTCTAAATCACTATTTTAAAACATATAATTAATCTTCTTCTTCTTCTGTGTAAGGACCGCCTAAAGTGGTGAAAGCCAAAGCTTTCCAGGTTTCCCTGTCTTTAGCTTTTCTTCCCCAATAGCATCCTGCTGTCTTTTTGATATCATCACTCCATCTTGAGAGTGGTCTTCCTTTTCTTCGTGTGCTGTCCATCGGGTACCATTCCGTTGCGATCTTTGTCCACCTTTCGTCTTTAGTTCTTTGTGTATGCCCTGCCCATTTCTATTTGAGTTGTAGCGCTTGTTTGACTGCATCTGTGGCTTTGGTTACTTTTCTGATTGACTTGTTTTTTACTGTCTCTAAGTTTCAGTCCCAGATAGCTTCTCTCCATTGCATTCCTCTCTGACATACTTTCAGTTTGTTCAGTTTTTTTTTTGGTTAGGGGCCAGGTTTGGTATGCATAAGTGAGACATGGGAGTAGACAGATGTTCATGGCTTTAGTTTTCAATTTAGTAGCCATTTTACTTTTGAAAATTTCCTTCAGGGACCAATACTTACTCCATGTGAGTTTTATTCTTCTTGCAACTTCTTTTTCAGTGCTTGATTTGAAGGAAATTAGACGACCTAAGTAAATGTAGTCTTCAACAGCCTCTAGCGGTGAAGAGTCTAGCATGATCTGTATAGGCTGTCTGTTTGTCATTACTTTGGTTTTGTCTTCATTTACATGTAGTCCCACTTTTTTGCTTTGAGTTGCTAGTGACTGTAGCATTATTTCTAGTTCTTTGGGGTCTTCAGAGAGCAGCACTATATCATCTGCAAATTGTGTTCCCAGTGCAGGGTACGAAATACATGTTCTACATTGGACAAAGGTCTTGGATAAGTGGAATACCACCCTAATATATTGGTTGAAACAAAACCGCCATTTTTTAAATCTTTTTTTATTCCATAACATTTCACAGCAATTGTTTCAACCTGTATATTAGAAGTTCATTAGATCTCTTTGAGGTGTTAATTGGTATTGTATTGAGGCTACACAAATAAGTTGGTAAAAAAAAGTTTTGTATGGAGACCTAGACTGAACTTAGAGCATACCAAAATAAAATACTTATTTCTAGTCGCAATGTGATATGAAGTTATGCATCAAAGGGATCTTTGTTACATCCTGTATATATTTATTTAAGTGATATATCATAGAAGTCTAAATGCAAATGGTATAAGAACAACAATTATCATGATCATTATAATTAGCTTATCTGAGTCCCACTAATGGGCACTGTTCCCTGTTCATGGATGAGAGGGAATGTGCTGCAGTCCCCAAGCTGAATTTGTTGATGTATGCAGGTTTTCTCATTAAAACATTATTTTCGATGGAGGTTTCCCATTGTGAGAGGGGTCCACCAATTTACTTACATGAAAGATATTGAGAATGAAAATGATATATTTGGTCCATGCTCCATCTGAATAGATGAGTTCTCCATGACAAACACACCAGCTGGGTTCTTCGTGTCAAACTTGCCCATCTCACTTATTTTGAAATAAAACAGGTAATTGTTGACCAGCCGAAACCATCTCTCCTTGAATACTAAAATGAATAATAAACATAATTAATTACTACAGTTACATTAATGGAACAATGAGCATATGTTGTCACTATTTCTTACTCAAGGTAGACTTTTGGAGTTTTAAATATGATAAACTGCAGTATTCTAAAGAGACGAATTATTTATCAATAACCTGTGTACTGATTTGTTTTTTGATGAAGGTCATACCTTTTTAAGTTAAAAATAGTGGACGCTAAAAATAATAGACCACACTCCAGAAAATCATGTCCTCTAAAGTAATACTTTTACGTGTCCTATACCCTCAATTAATATCTTTTTCTAGGCATTTATCTAGCACCTTTACCTGCTTGATTGCGATAACCAGCATTGGAGACCTTTTTGTAGTTTAATCTCCCCTCAATAACACAGGGCTGGTCGCTCAAGTGAGCGAGCTCACGGACGTTACATTTCATGAGGACGAGCAAATACCTCACTCAGCTGACAAATTATCGCACAGTGACCTTATTCATTTTATTGCAGATATTTAAATAATTGTAACTGAAAATACACATGCATATTTCTCGTAAGTTAAAAAATATAAATTTTATGATGATAAGTTCATTTGACAGTGACACTTAAAGTTGCCAATGTTGCCATTTGCAAAATATAAAAAAGTGCGTTCAAGCTCAAGTAACTGAGGCGTTCTTTCATTTGCTTAACCATTATACTGACTAGGAGCTGTCATTGTTTTCATGACGTCATAGAAAGTTGAGCGATTTCCTACCCGCCCATTTCTTTCCAGTTTTAAATAGAACGTGGATATTCTCTTTGGTTTAAAATTTGCTATAGCTGAGACGGCGTCCGCGCCCGCACCTTCACCTTACATAAAGCGTGTCACACACTGGCGCGGCCTGGCCGCGGCGGACAATAGTAAACTTGTCATTAGCTGTCAAAATAAAGCCTGCAACACACTGGCGCGGCCTGCGGTGGCGACCCATAGTAAATTTGACAGCTAATGACAAGTTTTCTATTGTCCGCCACGGTCAGGCCGCGCCAGTCTGTGAGAGGCCTTACTATGGTCCGCCACCGCAGGCCGCGCCAGTGTGATGCACGCTTAATACGTACAAAAACCGACCAAGTGCGAGTCGGACTCGTGCACGAAGGGTTCCGTACATTTATCTATAAAAACGGCAAAAAAATCACGTGTGTTGTATGGGAGCCTCCTGAAGCCTAGTTGGTAGTGACCCTGCCTACGAAGCCGGAGGTCCCGGGTTTGAATCCTGGTAAGGGCATTTATTTGTGTGATGAGCACAAATATTTGTTCCTGAGTCATGGATGTTTTTTTATGTATTTAAGTATTTATTTATCTATATAAGTATGTTTATCGTCGTCTAGCAGCCATCCATAGTACAGTCGACTACAAAGAGATGTATGTTTTTTAATGTTACAAAATGATGTACGTATACCTTATTACTATGGCAGTAAAGTCTATGTATAAGTGTTTGTGGGTATGGATACATGTATTTGTAGTCGACGTACAAGCTTTGCTTAGTTTGGGACTAAGCCGATTTGTGTTTGTGTAAGAATGTAAAAGAAAAAAAAATAAAAAAAAAAATATATATATATATATATTTTTAGGATTATAATATCGGAATAATGTCATTTATATATATTTATTTATTTACGCTATTGTAATTATTTAATATCAGACAAATATGTACATGAAACTTTGAACTAAAATGACTAAAACTAACTTAATATATATATATATATATAAAATTATTGATTTATTATTTTGGTTTTTAGTATTTGTTATAGCGGCAACAGAAATACATCTGTGAAAATTTCAGCTGTCAAACTATCACTGTTGTGGAAAAGCGCGGGAAACGTCCACCGGTTCGGTTGTGTTTTTGGCTTTTGTTAATTAAAATTGATCTATCGCTGATAGTTACCTTCATAGGATCAGTTTTGTATATATTCGAATGTAGTTAGGAGATTTGTATATATTTGTTACTTTTTATTAGTGTAAATAGCTTATATTCTCGGGTAAGTCGATTTTTGTTTCTTGCCGCCTATCATGGCGGACGAGCCCCCCGATCCGGGGGGTTCTGAAAAGGATCCTCCGGACATTGCTCAAGAAATAACAATTTCACATAATAATGATGAGTCTATGGACACGGATGTGTCTGTTTTATCTCAGGGCAAGAGAATTAAACGTAAAGTAACCAGACGCGTATGTAAACATTGTAACAAGAGAAGGAGACACCGTAAGGATAGTGAAATGAGAGCACAGGATTGTTTATGTAGTTTGGAAGATGAATCGGCAGTGGCTTATAAAAATAACTTGACAGTACAGGATAATAATATTTTATTAGCTGAGAATAACAGTGTTCCCCCATCAATGCCTCCCCCAAATCTTTCAGTTCAGTTGCCAAATACCTTGCAAAATAATAGTTCTACACAATCTGTCCCCACACCAAATACTTCATCCCAGATGAAAGCGCCTATTGGTAGAGCTTTATATCAATCATCTGATGCTGCTCCATACACTGTTCATGTGCAGAGACTGCAGGCCTCACCAAATGATGGTATCACTCTTCACCCAATATCTCTCGGCCGGACACTTAAAAATAACAACATAAAAGGAATTGTGAATGGTAGCTTAAAGCGTATAGGTAGGAACAAAGTGTCCATTTCCTTTCAAAAATATGAAGAAGCCAACAGTTTCCTGGAAAATTCTGCCCTGAAAAATTTGCAATATAAAATGTTCATTCCAACTTTTTCAGTGACTCGCATGGGAATTGCTCGTGGTGTTCCCTCAGAATGGTCGGAGGAGGACATTCTAGAGAATGTTTCTCTTCCTATGGGTTGTGGCCCAATTCTAAAAGTTCGAAGATTGAGTCGGAAAATAATTACAGATGTAGGTCCTCAATTAAAACCAACTGAATCTGTAGTTCTTACTTTTGACGGACAAGTACTTCCCAAACGTGTCTTCCTTTGCTATACAGCTCTGCCTATCGAAACTTATATATTCCCCACAATTCAGTGCTATAAATGTTGCCGCTTCGGTCATGTTAAAGTGAATTGCAGGGCCAACAGTCCCAGATGTTACAAATGTGGTCAGTCTGGCCACTCAGGCGATTCATGTTCCGTAGAAGAAGATAATACTATATGTTGCCTGTGTCAAGGAGCCCATTTTGCTATTAGCAAATCGTGTCCCGAATTCAGCCGTCAGAAAGCCATAAAAGATTCAATGGCAAAAAGCTGTATTTCATATGCTGAAGCTTCTAAAGTTCACCCAACAATTTTTAAAATTTCATATGCTGATGTCGTAACTTCAAATAGCAATAGTACTCCTTCTCCTACAGGCCCTCAATATTCCAAACCTATGCACCCTGGAGTTTCTTCACACAAGAAAACAATTTATATGAAATCAAAACCTCCTCCAATTCTTGACAAAGGGTATGATCGTGCTGCCCATAACTCCATTATAAGAGATTATAATATGACAGAACCTGGCAATGGCTGTATGTTTAAAAATAATAGCAATTCTCCCAATGAAGCTTCTGTTGCAGATCTTATAGCTGCACTTATAAAGTTATTGTCTCAATCAAATTTCTTCACACCGTCCAACGCTGCCCCAATATTTGATGCTATATCTAAAATACCTGTAAACAATGGACCAGTTAACTCTAATTCAGTGGAACTGTCGGAGTGTAATTCCCAAAAAGAGTGAATTAATTCATCTAATTAATAAGTATAAACCATTTATTGTTGCCCTACAAGAGACATGGTTAAAACCAGGCTATTCTTTTAGGATTCCTGGTTATGCCTGTCTTAGAGAAGATAGGTCTGATGGGTATGGTGGTACAGCCCTACTCATTAACCATTCTTTCTCCTTTACCCATTTTGCTACTCCTCATGTGAATAAAGATTTTTCAATAATAGCTGTCATAGTTAAGAATATATGTTTTGTTTCGGTATATATTCCACACCCATCCTCTATTATTTTTAATGAAGTTGACTGCATCATCTCCACACTTCCTAAACCATTTATTATTCTTGGTGATTTTAACTCCCAACATCATTCATGGGGTTCTTCTTCAAATCACTATGGTTCCATTATACTAGATATATTGGATAGTCACAATATTTGTGTGCTGAATAATGGCAATCCAACCCGTCGAAATGGTCCTAATGAGGGATTCAGTGTGCCTGATCTTTCGCTTAGCACACCTGGTCTGGCATCTACACTTACTTGGGATACTTTACCATCAACATACGGAAGTGATCATTTTCCTATATTAATCACTTTTCCTTTTACTGGTGGTCCTGTGCATAAGCGCCCTCCCCGACTGAAATACAATTTAAAGAATGCAGATTGGGCATCATTTAGTGAGTGCATTGAGGCTAAACTTTCGTCTTTTCCTAATGTCAGTTGTGGAACAGAGCCTGTCTGTGCGTCAGTTTTAGCCAAGGCGTTTATGGAGGCTGCTGACGAAGTGTTTCCTGAAAAGAAAAAATGCTTAAATTTTATTCCTTCGCCCCCGTGGTGGGATAATGAATGTAGTGAAGCGGTTAAAAATAGGAAATATATAGAATTAAAGTACAATGAGTGTGGCTCTGACGAAAATTTTGATTTATTATCGACTGCTATAGCGAATACAAGCAAATTATTAAAAAAAAAAAAGTTTGAAAGCTGGAAAAACTTTTGTTTGTCCTTATCTCCACATGTCTCTCCTACAGAAGTCTGGCGTAACATTCGACGATTTCGTTGTGCAATCCGTGAATCGTCGTCGACACAACATTTTCCCCAAACACTAGCAAATAGCTTTTTAAATAAACTAGCTCCTTCGTCTGTTTCTGAGGATTTACTTTCAACCTACTCTATTCCATCTTGTATTGCAAATGATCCTGATGGACTGAATGATCCATTTTCTATTTCTGAACTTAAAGGTGTGTTATCTAATGTCAAGAATAGTGCCCCTGGGTTAGATGGCATCCCATATTCTTTTGTTTCTCATCTTGGGCCTAGCACTCTCTCATATTTTTTGGACCTAATCAATTCTATTTTTATCTCAGGCAATATTCCTAACTCATGGAAATCTCAAGAGGTTCTTCCGATATTAAAACCTAATAAAATTTCGTCTGATCCTTCGTCATACAGACCAATAGCTCTTTCTTCGGTTTTAATGAAAATTGCTGAACAACTAGTTAAAAATAGACTAGAATGGTTCATTGAAACCAAAAACAGTTTAAGTAAAACCCAGTTTGGTTTTAGACGAGGTAAATGTACCCTAGATAGTATAAGTATTTTCATAACTGACATAAGATTAGCATTCTCTAATAACCAGTCTGTAGTCGCGGCTTTCCTGGATATAAATTCTGCGTATGATAATGTTGTCTTAAGTATCCTGAAGGAAAAACTAAATACTTTGAACGTCCCGACTCTTCTGAGTAAATTCATAATTAACATCCTATCAGAAAGGCGTATCCACTTAATTTTGGATGTAGACAATGAGGAATCTAGATTAGTATGGAAAGGTCTTCCACAAGGATCTGTATTAAGCCCAATCTTATATAACTTGTACACCTATGATCTGGAAGCATCAGTGGGTAATAATGTTTGCGTTCTTCAATATGCGGACGATTTGTTGTTGTATTGTACTGACCGATCTATTGAAAATGCCAGTTCTTCTCTAACTTCCTCTTTAAATCTTTTAAGGAAATGGTTAGAACAAAATGGTCTTGATTTGTCTCCATCTAAAAGCTCTGTTGTGTTATTTTCTAGAATGCGTTTGCCCCCGCCAGTTTCTGTATATTATGATAACTGTGAAATTCCTGTAGTCAACCAAACAAAATTTTTAGGTGTTGTTCTTGATTCTAAATTAACTGGTACTCCACATTGTGAATATATTCTTGCTAAATGTGAACGTTTGTTAAACATGCTTAGATGCCTCTCTGGTGTTTGGTGGGGCGCTCATCCGTTTTGTATGAAACTAATATACAATGCTCTGATTCGTAGTATCTTAGACTATGGCACCTTCCTTTTACAACCTGGTAGTGTTGTTGCTTTCAAAAAACTGGATAATATTCAGTCCAAAGCTTTAAGATTGATTGCAGGTGCGATGAAATCTAGCCCACTTAATGCTTTACAACTAGAGTGTTGTGAACCTCCATTACAGCTACGTCGTCAATACCTCGCTGATAGATTTCTGTTTCGAGCCCTACAAATTTCTGATCATCCGCTTCATACTAAACTCAAGTTACTTTCTGATCTTATTATTTCTTCCAGTTATTGGTCACATAAATCTGTCCCATGCCTCATAAATAGCTACCAAAAGTTTACCTCTATCCAAGCTCCCACTCACTCTTCTATTTCTTATCCTTTATTCTGTGTTTCGTATAAATCTCTAACTGACACTCCTGACGTAGCCTTAAATATAGGTATTTCAAAAAATGCTCCTAATAACAATATAAGTTTTAACCATGTGAAGGATAACTTTTGGAAAGACTATCACACAATATACACCGATGCTTCTAAACATTCTTCTTCTAGCCATGTCGGAGTTGGGGTTTATCATTCTCAGTACAAAATTTTCCAACAAATAAAACTCCCACCTGAATCATCTGTGTTTACTGGAGAATGTTTCGGTCTCCTTAAAGCAGTCGAATATATTCGAACGGCAAAACTTAAAAAATCAGTTATAGTAACCGATTCAATGAGTGCCTTACAGGCATTAGTCAAATATCCTTTTCAATGTAAAACAATTTTTCCAGTAATCATAGACACTCGAATACTATTAAGTGATTGCATAACTCGTGGGCTTTCAGTATCTTTCGCTTGGGTCCCGGGACACAGTGAAATAGATGGTAATGTTAAAGCAGATCACCTGGCCAATGAAGCTGTGACGTTTGGGGACAGATTTCCTTATAAAAATTTTAGTCATGACTTGATTGCTTTACCTTCTTCTTATCTCAGTGATGCCTGGAATCAGTTGTGGGCTGAAAGTGCCCAGACAAAGGGCAAATTTTATTACGCAATTCAACCTAATGTTCCTACTAAGCCCTGGTTTGCAAAGCTAAGGCTCGGTAAACGAGCCACTAGTATTATAATACGAATGAGACTGGGTCATGTGTGCACGCCGGCTCATCTCGCCAGACTACATATTGTGGAGTCAAACTTGTGTGAATGTGGAGAAATTGGTGACTTGAATCATATTTTCCTTTCATGTCCTTTATTCAACCATGTCTCTTTTTACAATGATCTCTCCTCACTTAAAATTCCTTTTCCTACATCCATCCCTGTCTTGTTAGCCTCAAAAGATCCTTATGTGTTTAATTCTATATCCTCTTATATTTTACTTAATGATATCCGTATTTAGTTATTTATATATTTTATTAGCTCCTATTCTAAACTGATCCTATCCTTCCAAATCCCGTTTTTCGAACATATTACCTAATTTCCTAACGTTTCCCTGCTTTGTCGGTGGCAATACGCAAACCGCGTTCAGCCAACAAAAAAAAAAAAAAAAAAAAAAAAAAAAAAAAAATCACTGTTGTGACTGTTGAGATACAGCCTGATGGAGGACAGACAGACCATTAGACAGACAGACGGACAGCGGAGTCTTAGTAATAGGGTTACGTACTACTCTTTGAGTACGGAACCCTAAAAAAGATGGTTTAATTGAAAATACAAATACCTACGATGCGTTAAGCAAAATAAACCTGTTAGTCTTAAAAAATTCCGGGATTTGGAATATTTCTGACTAACCTTTAACGATTTCCTGTAAGTCTTAAACATTTCCGGGATTTGGAATGTTTCTGACTAACCTTTAACGATTTAAGTACATCATTATCAGCAAAATACCTTCAGAAACAATAATTTTCTACTGACAAAATCATAAGTAAGACATTACCACAGCTCGCAGCCAGGGATCATGGGTAGCTAAGTCGACTTACCTAAGTCGTGACGGTTTTAATTTTGCTTAAGTATTATAATTACCTCCCCCATTTCTATTATGGCCTTTTCGGGCAATGGATAGTCATGTCCCAGAAATTTTGGGAGGCATAGCCAGTAATTTCAGTAGATTCTGATAACAAATATCTTGTATGTTACACTGATCTAGGTAATGGCCTAAGTACAGCCACTTACACAACCCTTTCAGTGTGTTTGAATTATAATAAACTAGACATCAGATGCACAGAAAAACACGATAATTATAATTATTAATTTATTTTAACTTTTAGTACAAAATAAAACTAGTACACAGGGATACATCTCAAACCTAGCATTTGCAATGTTGAATAGTCCGAGCCTTACCACAATAAGTCTTCTCATTTGTACTATTTTAGACACTATGACCTCACACAATAGCTCATGTCCCCATCAAAAAATAAACGTAGTCAATCCTGAATAATGTTATCACTCTCTGAGAGTAAACAGTCAACACATGTTGACATAACACTACCTTACAACACACTTCCGAATAAATTTTAAGCTTACAAAATATTCATCAAATACATAATTTTGAGGTTAGGAGCGGCATTAATGAGTTTTTTCAGGCACAATCAAGCCAGTGCAGTCCAATGCTCAAAATACAAAAAACGACGCCTTTCATTAAACATCTCGAGTCGTTTCTGTATATCAAACATTAAATCTAGAAAATCTCATTCACTAAGCCCAATATCGGTCATGGTCTCTGATTATTACCAACATACCACATGTTAATAATTACTCATAACGTCATAACCCTACACAACAATGTCGTGGCAATTCTTATCCGTAACAATACAATAAGAGTGCACTATCCACTTTCCAATCAAGTACATAATCAAATTAACTTCTAAATTCCGAAATAAGTCTGTAACATGATGGTCTAATATCAAAAAAGGTTATTTTCGCAAAGACTATTGTAACAAAAACCACCTACCCCAACGTTACACAATTTTACTAAAATATTAGATTCTTAAAATATTTCGCTTGATAGACATCGTATCTTTCAGTATGGAACTCTTAATTCTAGAAGGCGGATTAGTCCAAGTGGGCGAATTACTTATTTGCATCTGTCCGTTTAGTTTGATCCATGGATTAGCGCAGAATAAAGAGATCGTCCACCGAACGTGGAGTGCCGCAGAGCACCGTGTAAACGTGTTCGGTGCACGACTCCGAGACGAAAAAGCAATGTGGGCGTTATCTGTTCATAAACATTACACAAACCAAGCGCAACGTGATATCATCATTTACTAGTTTATCAGTGAAGTAAGAAAGGTAGCAAAATATTGAAACAAGGAGAAAAACGTCGTTGTAGTTTTAATATCAGCAAAGAGATTGAAAACATTATTACTAAAAGAATTGTGAAGTGTTTATGGACAGGCCTACTTTACAAGTCTAAGGTGCAATATTGCACGGCGACATCGTTTTTATATATTTGTATAACAACCTGCAACTACAAATCGTTCATACCTCCTATTTATTTATGAAAATAGTTGTATATATTGTACAGCTACACTTAAATAAATCTGCTAGCCAATCTATTTTTCGGGCGGTCCCAGAAATAAGTACAAGGCAAAAAACAATAATTTACCTAAATAATTAAATAATTTTTCTAATATTTGGACTATGGCAGTGAACAGCTTTTCTACATTATAGTTTAAAAAAACATACAAAGTATATGCGCACTCACCGTGAAGTTAAAATCGCATAAAATATGAGCAAAGTAAAAAATCTTCGACATTACTAAGTAAAATGATACTTAAATCTGACACGTTCAATAAGGTACCAAAAGTATGATAGGCATATAGTCAGCATCATATAGTTAGTAGCAGCCAAAGTAGCCAAATATTTGGGTACACGTCTTTATTACTGTAAGAGTAAGGGTGTGTTACGATATATTTGGCTACTCTGGCTGCTACTAACTATACGATGCTGACTGTATGTACACTCAAGTCTTCTCTTACTTCTGGGATACCCTTACCTATTGAACAAGAAAGTTTTCGACAACCTTCGACTAATTGATATATTCATGTGTATTATTAAAGGGCCGAGCGATGTTTTCGCGGCTTATATATATCCATGTAATTGCGAGAAGTACTATTTCTAATCGAAGTTATAAAAATGGCAGTTTCACATAAGATAGTCCCTGCTCGCTTCGGAGGCCTTAATCGTGGCTATTCAAATCATCGTATCATCGTATTAAGGATCGCTATGAATGTTTGCCTCATAATTATTACAATTTACATGTATTCATGTATTTGTAGCGATTTCTATTAACTACAGGGGTTAATATCAACAGCTCGCTAAATTAATACGATATAATCACGATTTGTAGAGCCGCAATTAAAAAAAATCAAACCTAATAAAATTGTGCGTATCCATGCAAAATTAACGAGTCAAATAAAAATGTATATTTTATCATACAAAAAAATTAAACACTTTAAAAGACGACATGATCATTTGGCACTATACAATTTAGTCTAATAAAAAAAGAAGAATAACATAAAACATCAGCAGCCCTATAATATAATGCTATATCAACTGTAAAAAAACTGTATGCATACATAAAAGAAACGAAACTAGATATTTATCTGGTTTCATGTATAAAAAATCACAGTTATTGTCAGGCCACCTCGGTCTACTGGTACTTAGAAACGTTTGGGCGAGAGACACTCATAATCTGACTTAAGAGTTCATACGAGCTGGAATTTATTGTCATTGCGCTGACGAATAAATAAAGCAGGGACTGCATAACCGAAAAATACCGGTATGACGTCATATCGGTTGTCAAATAGCAGTTTCGGTAGCGGAACCTTTATATTTCGCTACCGAAATATAAAGGTACCTTTATTTTTTCCGGTACCGTAACCGCTTTTTAAAGGTACCGATATATCTACTTTGGCCTGGCGTTGTTGCCAAACCGCCGGCAAAGGCACTGCCGCTTTGTCTTCTTGTCTTTAAATGTTTAGTAGCCAATGTTTCCTCTGTAGAGTGCCAGCTCGCCTTCTTTTCTCGATAACCTTTATAATACCGGTATAATAAAGGTTACGGTATCGTTTAAAACTGATACCGCTAACCGTTATTTCAAAACGGTTACGGTACCGTTATGTTCGCGCGGCGCGCATAACCTTTACGACATAACGGTACCGTAATGGAATACCGGTTTTATACCGGTATAACCGTAACCGAAATCAGTCCCTGAAATAAAGCTCAAGTCGGCCCGTACCGAGGTGTGCAGAAACCAAATTCAGGTAATTTATTGCTTCTCTCTTTGAAGATGTTAAAGGAACATGCAAGTGATGGACGTCGTCGTAGTGTAATAAATAACCAAATCCCGGATTTTTCACGGCAAAACAAAACACTATGATAATTTAGCCAGTGGTTGAAACATTATTTTATCGATATCGATAATTGTGCAGTAGAAGAAAAAACGTCACCAAATAAAATAAATATTTAATAAAAAAATTACGTTAAGTTTGTATATATTAGAAACAGATGCAATTTCTTCTTCGTAATCCACGTCAGAACACACAGCAACACATGTCATTTTATTTGTGTAATAGTGATAGGAGTAGATAATTATTAGTTTTTCAACATTATCTGGGAGTAAACAGTTTCGTTTATCACTATAAAGCCATTTATGTATACTAAACGTACGTTCAACTTCACTTGACGTCAAGGGAGCAAATTTATAAAATTAATTTTCAGTTTGTGTAATAATTTCAGATATTTCTCTAAAATTTTCATAATCAGGATTTCTTTCGAGCACAGCTTCAAATTTGCGTATCACTGGTAAAAGTTTACTCCAATTTACGTAGCAACGTACAGTATCCAGCACGGCTATCACAAGACGTCCGCGACATACTCTCGAGCTCTCTCGCACTATCCGTCTCTTTATAAGTGGTCTAATAAAAGAGAGACGCATAGTGCGAGAGAGCTCGAGAGTATGTCGCAGCCGTCTTGTGATAGCCGTGCTGAACGAGGAAGGATTCCGCAACGCAATGGACAAAGTCGAACATGGCAATGGTTCTATTGAAGAGGCTATTACTTCTAGCTTTTTATTAAAAAATATAATAAGGTTGTTTTGCACACTGTAGATTGTCAATAATGTATAAATATATCGGCATGTTATTTTTATACCTATAATACACGATATCGATAAAATAATGTTTCTATCACTGGCTAGATTACGATAGTGTTTTGTTTTGCCGTGAAAAATCCGGGCTCTGTAAATAACATTACGAATGCGGCTAAGGCTACAACTGCTATTTCAGTCAGTATTTGGCGCCAGTCGGTTGCGTATTACATGCATCAAACGAGACTATACAATGATCCTTCGCGTACGTCACTTACTATAATCTACATCCATAATATGTACAACTCGCTATCGATACAAACTATCTCCTAAGCTTTCCCAAAGAAATGATGAACATTATTCAGACTGAACCATCCGTAACGTCAAAAAATAAAACTCATAAAACAACAAACATTCATCGAACGACCGGCGAAGGAACGAACCGCCGCAATACCGGCGAACCACGTATTTCACAATCTAGGACCTAAATGAACACATGAAATACGATCCGGCACGGCGCCGTCGACCCACGGAGCGCCCGAACGGAACGGCGGCGTAAACTTATAATTACTATAATTACAACTCTTAAACATAAGATAAACTCAATAATATACATAATTACATTATAATTAATATATTCGAAAAAATAACAAAAAACCGACACGGTCGGCATAAAAGCGGCCGACCCCGGGCGCCGCACGAAACGCGAGAACGACCGCGGAACACTCCGGAGCCACTACGGCCGCGAAGAACCCGCACCGTTCCTAGTCGGCGGCCCCCGAGAGAAATTATTCTAGGCCCGGGCCGGCGGGGCACCGGTGCACGAAGCGGCACACGTCGCAGCGCTAGGTGCGCGGGCGTCACATCCCCGGCCGCTCCCAGTCCACGGCGGCCGGCGGCGGCGCGCCCGACCACGCGTCCCAGCGCTCGCGTCGGAAGAAGCGCTTCTTGAAGTGGTGCGCCTGCGCCGCGCCCGGCGCCGGCGCCGCGTCCGCCGCCGCGGGCGCACTGGCGGCCGCGCCCGCCGGCGCCGGCCCCGCGCGCGCCGTGTCGCCGTGCCCGATGCCCGAGTCGGGCGACGTGTTGTACGCCTCGTCCGACCGCCGCCGCTTGTCGTCGATCGCGGTCGACGCGAAAGATATTATCTGCTCGAAGCGAAAGGCTATCCGGTCCTGCCACTTGCTCTCCTCGCCCTCCTCGCCGCCTTCGCCTTCTGAAATTAAAAATTCTCTGTCAAAAATTACATTTTTGGTACAAGCTTTTATCAGGGACTGATTTCGGTTACGGTTATACCGGTATAAAACCGGTATTCCATTACGGTACCGTTATGTCGTAAAGGTTATGCGCGCCGCGTGAACATAACGGTACCGTAACCGTTTTGAAATAACGGTTAGCGGTATCAGTTTTAAACGATACCGTAACCTTTATTATACCGGCATTATAAAGGTTATCGAGAAAAGTAAGCGAGCTGGCACTCTACAGAGGAAGCATTAGCTACTAAACATTTAAAGACAAAAAGACAAAGCGGCAGTGCCTTTGCCTGCGGTTTGGCAACAACGCCAAGCCAAAGTCGATATATCGGTACCTTTAAAAAGCGGTTACGGTACCGGAAAAAATAAAGGTACCTTTATATTTCGGTAGCGAAATGTAAAGGTTCCGCTACCGAAACCGCTATTTGACAACCGATATGACGTCAGACCGTTAAAATAGAATACCGGTATTTTTCGGTTATGCAGTCCCTGGCTTTTATTGCCAACTGTACGTTTCTGTATACCGTCATCAACTACTCGTTGAGGCGATTCTAGCGAATCCCAACTCAACGGAGTTACGTCTGTTAAGTCCTGAACTCCCATGGCCACCTTCGGTCTCCATCATCAGATCAGCTCGTTGGTACTATGGTACTATATATTGAACTATCATTCAAACTATACTTAAACCCACAATATCTGCATTTAAATTAAGTTGTAAGATTCCACCCGACCAAACACACTGCCCAAAAGCGTCTAGGGAACAAGTATGTTTTAGAGTTGCTGCAATTGAGGTTCGTTATACTAAAATAACTCTCTCTCTTTTATTCTGGACATTCAAATTTGAATGACTTCGGTATTACCATTATCGCCACGGTTGGATGGGCTGGTATTACAGCGATTGTAGTATGAAAGAAACCTAAAAAAATACTTGACCCCTAGACACGTTTGGGCAGTGTGGCTACATTAACATGCATTGCAAGTTAAATAAAATTTTGTTACAACTAACGTCGTATTTAGTTGCAGGCTTGTAGTAAAGTAAAACTAAATATGACAGTTTGGCGGCAAATTATTTACATCAATGAAACTTTGTTTATAAATTTATCTTGGCACTAGAAATAAAGCCCGCTCCACACTATGGGCCATCATGACCTACAGGACACAACTATGCGTTAAAGGGAGTAAGACATATTTACGTCTCGTTCTACCTCATATCCGCGGCATATGTGGAGCGGGCTTAAGGATCTGCCGAGTCCTACCAAAATGTAGGGAGGACGCCTACCCACATGTCACATTCACATGTTGCTGTTGAGGATCGGATGAAGCAGAAAAAATATTTTAGCTCGACCAATTTTGGGTTTAAGCTACAATATAGGTTTCTGAGAATTACTGAGCAATCAAGATAACTATCTTGAGAAACAACTCTCGCTTTTCAACAAAAACCTTTTATATCTCGCAAAATATTGATACCTAGAAAATGATACATTACTCGCCTAGTTTGTAAAATGTGCATTTTTTAAATTTCCTCCCTGCCCATATCCACCGATGGGGGTAGGGCTCAGCAAATCCTCGTTTCTAGTGTCATAATAAATATATAGTAAGTATAAGTTTCATTGAAGTCACCGTGGAATGGCTAGGCACTCTAAATTATAACGAGACTGAAGTATTACTATGCTACAAACTATCTACAGTAAATTAATTGCACCACCTTCTATGAAATTTCATTCATATCTTTTACACACACATTCTCACGCACACACCCACACGCACAACAAATAACGTACTTAGGTGTTAGTTTTTAGCATACCAAAATAATTTAAAAATTATTGCTAACTTAACGTAACTTAGGTTAACATACTTAACTTATCTACCTCTCTTGTTAACTTTCTATACTATTGGTTATACCTCTAAACTTGATGCTGGAAGAGCGGGATCTTCTGTCACAAGTATTGCTTGCTATACAGGGCGTCCCACGCCTATGCCACGTGGAGGGAAAGTACCTTGAATATTGTAGATGGAACATTTTACTAAAAGAAGACATTATTATAATTTAAAAAACAATTTAAATTGCATTCATACATTTTTAAATAATTATATGGTTGAACCGGGAATCGAACGCGCTACACGAGAAAAAAATACCCTGTAGCTTAAGCATACCGATCGAAAGGCTTCATCATAAGGATTATTTTTTGCTAAATAACCCATG
This sequence comes from Epinotia brunnichana, assembly GCA_963854355.1. NCBI lineage: Eukaryota > Metazoa > Arthropoda > Insecta > Lepidoptera > Tortricidae > Epinotia > Epinotia brunnichana. The sequence goes on from OY977938.1 coordinate 13,931,468, forward strand.
TCAAGGGGCTTGCAGTGGGTGGAGCGCGTCGCGTTAAATACCTAGCGCTCGCGAAACCTCGAGGAGCCAGTCAGTCGTAGGCTGGCGCCGCTCGAGTGAGCACATGTGCGTCGTGCCGTGATCCGCCGCCGCCGCCGACTTGAACGCGACGAACCGCGCGTATTTATTATTAATTGTTCTGTTACTTTTTACGGAGTTCGATGGCCACGATGAAAACTAATAACAGCCGCTGGTGTTCTGTATATGGATGTTTAAATACCCAAAGGAACAATGGTTTATCTTTTTTTTACCTGCCGACAGATTGTGAACGGTAAGTTTCTTTTTAGGGTTCCGTACTCAAAGAGTAAAACGGACCCTATTACTAAGACTTCGCTGTCCGTCTGTCCGTCCGTCCGTCCGTCCGTCCGTCTGTCTGTCACCAGGCTGTATCTCAAGAACCGTGATAGCTAGAGAGTTGAAATTTTCACAGATTATGTATTTCTGTTGCTGCTATAACAACAAATACTAAAAACAAAACAAAGTATTTTTTTAAGGGGGGCTCCCATACAACAAACTTGTTTTTTTTTGCCGTTTTTATAGATAATGGTACGAAACCCTTCGTGCGCGAGTCCAACTCGCACTTGGCCGGTTTTTAATTATTTATTTAATAAGTAAGTACCTACTTATATAGTATAACTTAGGTACTTAATATTATGAAGTTGCAAGATACCTACAATGTACAACAACAATATGTAAATACATGTTACACACAGAACAAGTAAATACTATAGAAACGGTAGTGGGCGGAGTACGTGTAGCCGATGTTATGGTTATGAGTGAACACTCATAAAGCTGTCAAACGCAGTCAAAACGCTGATCAGTTGTCTGTTGACCGTGGCTGACGATTTTTGCCGTATTAAAAATAAAAACATGCCGTGTTCTGCAATTTAGTCGTGCCGACAGGCAAGCCAGGACCCAAAGGTTCCTCCGGGAGCGATTTTCTATCACCGGTATGTACTAAAATAACGGTTTTTTGAATAAATACGCAATAGATCATGACACTCGCCATTGCTTTGCATTGCTTGCTAGCCAAAGCCGCAGATTAAGGAACTACCGTTATGTCACAGCAATGTATCGCGTTATTCGCGTTTGACATTTTAACGGGGCGATTGTCAGTATGACTAGAGTGGTACCATTCCTAGTGTATGTACTTATCGATAAACTCACTAATTTAAAATTTACAAAGACAAAAATTATCTTATCATAATTATAAATATTAAATCGTTTATTTATTAACACATTCACTGCCAAAAATCGCTACACGCTACGCTCGTAGCCAATCTAGTAGTTTTCTTCGTATGAAGCGGAAAGCTACTACGGCGTAGGCGCGTTCCTAACAGTGAACGAGTTAAAAGGACACATTAAATGGTTACATAATAAATCTACTGTTAATTGGCAGTTCGTGCTGCTCTTGATACATATTTGTGTTTCTGTTTTTGTCTAAGCCAATGTTCAGTAGGTAATACATAAAACTAGAGTGTCATCATTGTCTAAAAATAAGCCTATTTATAGTACCTTGCTAGAAAGATCCTAAATATTCTACATACATACATACATATAATCACACCTCTTTCCCAGAGGGGTAGGCAGAGATCACGGATCTCCATTTGCTACGATCCTGACAAACCACTTTCGCTTCACTCACTTTCATAACATTTCTCATACATGCTCGTCGGTTTAGGGTACTTTTGACCTGGCCTTTCTGTAAGATTTCTCCAATTTGATCGGAGAAAGTTCGCCTAGGTCTTCCCCTTCCACTCTTTTTATATACACTCTCTTCGTTAATCTTCTTTCATCCATCCTCTCTACATGCCCAAACCACCATAACATACCCTTCTCAATATTCTGATGAAAAATATTAATACTCTCATCGACTAGTAGACCCAGTTGAGCTATTGGCTATTACATCTATTTGGTTCTATGTTAAAAGCTAGTAGACCCACTAAAGACAAGAAATATTTCTTTGTCAAATATATTTTCGCTGATGTTAGCGTGAAGCGCGTTATGAATTTAATTATTTCAAATAAATGATATTTGTTATTGAAACAAATGACACGGTACATCAAGGAATTCAAATGTGAAATTTTATTATTATAATGATATGTCATACCTAAGCTGAGTATGCCTCTGTGAGTATCCTTGTAAATATTAAAATTACTTTAATACTTGTAAGTATTTTGATAAAAAAGTGTTAGCATGTTTTCGTGAGCTACACGATTTTTCTGACAGTTGCATTCAGCACCATCTCCATTAAGAGCGTTTGCGAACTGCATGTATGAGTCGTGCACAAGATCAAAATTTCGTTCATACATACCCGATTTCTTCGGATGTAATTTCTCAAAAATATCACTAACTGCTACTTCGGGCTGATATTTATCAAGTTTGGATCTAATGCAGTACGCAAACGCTCTTACTCTAAGAACAAAGGCCATTTAAAATTGATTTAACTATAAACATACATATACATACCCGATAAACAATACATACCAAGAATATAAAATATCGATAATTATGATCTTAGTCTCACCTCTAATTTGTATTCTAAATTTTCAAATAGGTGTATCATCATAGAGTGTCATAGTAACATAAGACCTTTGGTTTTGAACATAATCAAACGTCAACTTCATTTGAACAGGGGCTCAATTTTGAAATCAAAAAGTAAATGTCAATTTCCGTCAAAAGTACGTCACGCTCACACAGGTTTAGTTATGCTCTAGTGCAAGAAGGAGAGCAGTTTTGAGTTACTTTTCGTCCTAAAAATTACAACTGTTGAAAACGTAATGGAATTAAAAGCTTTTACCAATTAGAAGCGTTTTGCAGTAGTGTTTACATTGTAGAAAGCAGCAGGTGCAGGGCTTCATCACTTTTTTGCCAGCAGGCAAGTGTGACATAGAAAAACGTTACGTCATCGAAAAACGCTCGTATATATATGTACCTACTATGGGGCTTGTAATGTGTAGGTACAAACCAAATGTTAATAAACTTCTTTCTCAATCACAAATTTTGGCCCTCATTGCTGTTTTCTTGGCGTGACAGCCCTAGCGCTACACGTGCCGTGCGTGAATGAATACAAGTTATACGATAGACAGAGAAGGTTTTTGCTAGGGAGTGCAACTTCTGTACTTGTACTATTACTTATTCTGTGCCTATGTTATTTAGCAAAAAATAAAAGAAAGACCATGAATTTTAACATGTTTAATTCAAAATTAATCAATTTAATTTATCAAATGCTCAAAATGAGTTCCATTGACAAAATCATTTACGCATCTTTCGGCAGATTCAGGATACGGCAGAAACTTGATTGGACAGAAACTCGATTTGTTGCATACAACCAGGTACCTACATTTTATCATGCACTTAAATTATACTAGGGAAATGATGCGTACTTCTCAAGTGGGTCATCAACTCATCATCATCATCATATCAGCCGAAATACGTCCACTGCTGGACATATGCCTCCCTCAAAGAGTGCCACAATGACCGGTCCTGCGCCACCCGCATCCAGCGGACTCCCGCGACCTTTACCAGGTCATCAGTCCACCTTGTGGGGGGCCTACCCACGCCGCGCCTTCCGGTACGTGGTCGCCACTCGAGAACCTTTCCGCCCCAAAGGCCATCGGTTCTACGTGCAATGTGCCCCGCCCACTGTCACTTAAGTTTAGCAATTCAGAGGGCTATATCGGTTACCTTGGTTCTGCTGCGGATAGCCTCATTTCTGATGCGATCACGCAGAGAAACTCCCAACATAGCCCTCTCCATTGGCCTTTGGGTGATTTTGAGCCTTCTTATGAGGCCCATTGTAAGCGACCACGTTTCAGTGCCATATGTCATCACTGGCAACACACACTGGTCAAAGACTCTCGTCTTGAGACACTGCGGAATATTGGACGAAAAGACCGTAGCTTTCCGAACGCTGCCCAGCCGAGTCGGATTCGACGATTGACCTCTTTCTCGAAGTTGGACCTACCTGACTGGACAGTCTGCACGTAATCGTCTACAACTTCGAGCGTAAAGTGTCCGATTGTAATGGGAGTTGGTATTACATGGGCATTTGACATGATCTTACTCTTATCCATGTTCATTCTTAGACCAACTCGCTCGGAAGCTTTACTGAGGTCATCGAGCATCGTACTTAAGTCCTCCATGGTCTCAGCCAAGACTACTATATCGTCCGCAAACCGAAGGTGAGTGATGTACTCGCCGTTGATGTTGATGCCTAGCCTTCTCCAGTCCAGAGTCTTGAATACATCCTCCAGTGCAGCGGTGAACAGTTTTGGAGAAATAACATCTCCTTGCCTGACTCCCCCTTCGAGTTCTGGTCCTGGAGTCGGACTGACATAGTGGCGTTCTCGTACAAACACTTCAGTACTTCGATATAGCGGTAGTCAACTTGGCACCGCTGGAGAGACTGTAATACAGCCCAGGTTTCGGCTTTCTCGTAGTACACAAACGCTAAGCAGAGAGGCAGGTTATACTCCTCAGTATTCTGTATAACCTGGCGGAGCGTGTGGATGTGGTCTACGGTACTAAAGCCTCTTCGGAAACAGACTTGCCCGGGAGGCTGGAAGTCATCAAGCCTGCGTACGAGACGATTTGTAATGACTCTCGAGAACAGCTTATAGACATGGCTCAGAAGTGTGATGGGTCTGTAGTTCTTCAGCAGGGTGTTGTCACCCTTTTTGAAGAACAGCACTACCACCCCTCCGTTCCATGCCTTTGGCGTTCTCCCTTCCAGTAAGACGGAATCGAACAACTTCTGAAGGGCCGTAAGGACCGGTTTTCCACCCGCCTTCAGGAGTTCGGCTGTTATTCCGTCTTCACCGGGTGCCTTGTTGTTCTTGAGCTGTTTAAGAGCCATTACAATCTTGTACAGGCTGATGTCCGGGATGTCGTCGGTATAGTGTCGGGGTGAGACCATAGAGTGGGTACTGATTTATTAGTAATAGGTACTTTAAAATAATAATGTCAGTTGTATGTCCTTACGGCAATGTCAGCTTTTCATTTTTCTGAACAAAATTTCACATCAAATGTTAAAATTCATGGTCTTCCTTTTATTTCTGACACAATTTTATTTAGTAAAAAATAATCCTTATGATTATGATGAAGCTCGGTATGATAAATCTACAGGGTAATTTTTTTTCTCGTGTAGCGTGTTCGATTGCCGGTTCAACCATGTAATTATTGAAAAATCTATGAATGCAGTTTAAATTATAATGTCTTTTTTCAGTAAAATGTTCCATCTACAATATTCAAGGTACTTTCCCTCCATGTGGCATACGCGTGGGACGCCCTGTATACTTACTAGAAGGTCCCAACTCTTTCTTAATTGTATAACCACTGTTTGTGACCAATAAACTATTTTTCATTAAATTTTTATTGATGTACAGTCGCGGAATGAAAAGGTTGACCTGACCACCTTAAGATCTGTTTTTGCTTGCTCAGTATAAGTTATCCGTATCTGCTTTATCGACCGACATTCCGTCATAATGAATGTCATTTCACTACACGGCCCACAGATACGTCCACTATGAGAATTTACCTCTTTGCATTTTGGAAAGGCGAGTCATCATAGTACTAGCGTTATACCCGGTTGTGCCTTAAAGGAGCCTGGGGTGCGCTTTGCATTTTGGAAAGGCTAGTAATTAATAAAAAAACGACTACAAGAAATAGCAATGATGACATTGACTGGAACTATTATTCACATTTATAGTTTTAATCACTTGAAGCGAAGAGGATTTAATCATTAGATTTATCAAACTTGACACATAGTATAGGCCAAGAAAATTAGAATTCTTCGAAGAATTAATTCCCATAAAGCTGGAAATTGTTTCAATACCTTCATTTGGCCCTAAATGCATGTAATCCGAGTTTGCACCATCTCAGGAGGTGAGCTAAACTTTTGGGAGCCCAATAACCGCAATTTTTTTTTTTCTTTTTACAGTTATTTGCATATAGCACAAAAACGGTACGTCGGATGGAAAATGTATCCGAGACAATATTAAAGAGGGTCAAATTCTGCGTCGAATGAATATCAAAAACTTCAAATTTGGTTCAGTGGTATAGTCGAAATCAAAGGTCTAATTAGGTAAGGAACTGGGAAAAGGGGTCTAGCAGGTTAAGCTAGTAAGAGTGGCCCCCGACGAGGGATTTGATGATCATTTCAGGGGGTGTACTGGCAGGTCCTAAGAACACTACATGCTTAATATCAGACCACGATCTTCTTTTGTTTTCGAGTAATTTAGATTAGTATAAAAAAAATCAGGTGGTCATTTAAAGTGTCATAATAGGTAAACTGTTCAAGAGAGAGTAACCAAACAAAATGCTCATGAATAAAAATAGAATAGGCTATAAAGTACATATATTCAATCAACACCATGCCCTTAAACTTCCTTTTAAAAAATCTACTTTTAATTTTGTTTTATTGTTTTTTGACACTTTCTGCACAGGTACACCTACAAGAAAAATATCGTGACAAGCCACTAATGCCCACTACATATCGATATAAAAACATTTTCAAAATCTTCGTGTGTTATGTCAAAAAAAATACAATCGTCAAATAAGTATATACTAGCATATAATTAAAGTACCAGTGCAGTGTGTAGATAAGTCAGTACGGGTATGAAGGTATACTGGTATAGAAAAAAAACGTTATATACACCCCTCAATTTCAAAATTCAGTAATTATGAAAGACTAAATTTGGCATTCATTCAAATAATTTTTTTTCTCAAGTCCTTCTAAGTTGCACACATTTTCCACAAATATGAGGTGTGAAAACATTTTATTGTAAATTTCTATCATCATCATCACCAGATTTACTCAATCAGAAAACTAGTTACATAAATATTCACACCCTGAGTAGAGATTCGAAGTAGTAAGAATGAAAAACATTTTTAATTATAACAAAGTTGTATATTGCCACAAAGATAAAATATGAATAAAAACATATTATAAAAATCAATGCAGAAAATAAGGGCGCTTAGACTTAGACTTAGACTAGAAAGACACAAAACCGAACCGCTGCTCATAGGCCCGAAGCGTCCCATGAGAACGCGCTCTCTACGCGAGCCTGAGGGCCGAAGGCCCGAATGGCGAGCCTACGCGGACTCACTACCCACGAGTGTTTTACAAGCGAACCTGAGGGCCGAAGGCCCGAAGATGAGGTTCAAGTTCCGCGAAGGCCGAATGCCCGAAGCGTCACTCCAGAGCGCGCTCACGGAAACCCTACCCCCGAGTGTCTTTAAGCGAACTTGAGGACCGAAGGCCCGAAGCATCCCTTCAGAGCTCGCTCTCTACGCGAGCCCGAGGGCCGAAGGCCCCAAGGGCGAGTCCACACGGACACACACACCCCGCACTCTCTCACAAGCAAGACGTAAGAGTGCAAACTCCGACTTACAAAAATACCTTCCGCTTTTCGCTTCCCATAGCGGCATTTCACTTTCCTTTTCCTTAGAAATGCTTACCCAATTCCAGTCTGATTTTGAATAAAAGTCCAACTAGAAAATGACACCGGTATAAGCAAACAACTAGTTTTTTCAATACAGTAGGTACTTTAATTATATGCTTGTATCTACTTGTTCGACGATTTTATTTTTATTGACATAACGCACGAATATTTTTGAAAATGTTTTTATATCTATATGTAGTGGGCATTAGCGGCTTGTCACGATATTTTTCTTGTAGGTGTACCTGTGCAAAAGGTGTCAAAAAATAATAAAACAAAATTAAAAGTAGATTTTTTTAAAGGAAGTTCAAGGACATGGTGTTGATTGAATATATGCACTTTAAAGCCTATTCTATTTTTATTCATGACCATTTTGTTTGGTTACTCTATCTTGCACAGTTTACCTATTATGACACTTTAAATGACAATCTGATTTTTTTTATACTAGCGGCGGCGCTCGTCGTCGGCCGCGCCGGGGCCGCCGTTGCGCCCGCGCCAGTACTCCGACGCCAGCACGCGCGCTTGCAGGCACGCCGCTAGGCCTGGAGGCAGACTTCATGGCACGTACCGTTGGGACGGGGCGCGTCGGGCAGCTCGTCGACGAGCGGCGTGGAGGTGTTGGAGTGCGGGTCGGGCGGCGGCGAGCGGCGGCGCTCGTCGTCGGCCGCGCCGGGGCCGCCGTTGCGCCCGCGCCAGTACTCCGACGCCAGCACGCGCGCTTGCAGGCACGCCGCTAGGCCTGGAGGCAGACTTCATGGCACGTACCGTTGGGACGGGGCGCGTCGGGCAGCTCGTCGACGAGCGGCGTGGAGGTGTTGGAGTGCGGGTCGGGCGGCGGCGAGCGGCGGCGCTCGTCGTCGGCCGCGCCGGGGCCGCCGTTGCGCCCGCGCCAGTACTCCGACGCCAGCACGCGCGCTTGCAGGCACGCCGCTAGGCCTGGAGGCAGACTTCATGGCACGTACCGTTGGGACGGGGCGCGTCGGGCAGCTCGTCGACGAGCGGCGTGGAGGTGTTGGAGTGCGGGTCGGGCGGCGGCGAGCGGCGGCGCTCGTCGTCGGCCGCGCCGGGGCCGCCGTTGCGCCCGCGCCAGTACTCCGACGCCAGCACGCGCGCTTGCAGGCACGCCGCTAGGCCTGGAGGCAGACTTCATGGCACGTACCGTTGGGACGGGGCGCGTCGGGCAGCTCGTCGACGAGCGGCGTGGAGGTGTTGGAGTGCGGGTCGGGCGGCGGCGAGCGGCGGCGCTCGTCGTCGGCCGCGCCGGGGCCGCCGTTGCGCCCGCGCCAGTACTCCGACGCCAGCACGCGCGCTTGCAGGCACGCCGCTAGGCCTGGAGGCAGACTTCATGGCACGTACCGTTGGGACGGGGCGCGTCGGGCAGCTCGTCGACGAGCGGCGTGGAGGTGTTGGAGTGCGGGTCGGGCGGCGGCGAGCGGCGGCGCTCGTCGTCGGCCGCGCCGGGGCCGCCGTTGCGCCCGCGCCAGTACTCCGACGCCAGCACGCGCGCTTGCAGGCACGCCGCTAGGCCTGGAGGCAGACTTCATGGCACGTACCGTTGGGACGGGGCGCGTCGGGCAGCTCGTCGACGAGCGGCGTGGAGGTGTTGGAGTGCGGGTCGGGCGGCGGCGAGCGGCGGCGCTCGTCGTCGGCCGCGCCGGGGCCGCCGTTGCGCCCGCGCCAGTACTCCGACGCCAGCACGCGCGCTTGCAGGCACGCCGCTAGGCCTGGAGGCAGACTTCATGGCACGTACCGTTGGGACGGGGCGCGTCGGGCAGCTCGTCGACGAGCGGCGTGGAGGTGTTGGAGTGCGGGTCGGGCGGCGGCGAGCGGCGGCGCTCGTCGTCGGCCGCGCCGGGGCCGCCGTTGCGCCCGCGCCAGTACTCCGACGCCAGCACGCGCGCTTGCAGGCACGCCGCTAGGCCTGGAGGCAGACTTCATGGCACGTACCGTTGGGACGGGGCGCGTCGGGCAGCTCGTCGACGAGCGGCGTGGAGGTGTTGGAGTGCGGGTCGGGCGGCGGCGAGCGGCGGCGCTCGTCGTCGGCCGCGCCGGGGCCGCCGTTGCGCCCGCGCCAGTACTCCGACGCCAGCACGCGCGCTTGCAGGCACGCCGCTAGGCCTGGAGGCAGACTTCATGGCACGTACCGTTGGGACGGGGCGCGTCGGGCAGCTCGTCGACGAGCGGCGTGGAGGTGTTGGAGTGCGGGTCGGGCGGCGGCGAGCGGCGGCGCTCGTCGTCGGCCGCGCCGGGGCCGCCGTTGCGCCCGCGCCAGTACTCCGACGCCAGCACGCGCGCTTGCAGGCACGCCGCTAGGCCTGGAGGCAGACTTCATGGCACGTACCGTTGGGACGGGGCGCGTCGGGCAGCTCGTCGACGAGCGGCGTGGAGGTGTTGGAGTGCGGGTCGGGCGGCGGCGAGCGGCGGCGCTCGTCGTCGGCCGCGCCGGGGCCGCCGTTGCGCCCGCGCCAGTACTCCGACGCCAGCACGCGCGCTTGCAGGCACGCCGCTAGGCCTGGAGGCAGACTTCATGGCACGTACCGTTGGGACGGGGCGCGTCGGGCAGCTCGTCGACGAGCGGCGTGGAGGTGTTGGAGTGCGGGTCGGGCGGCGGCGAGCGGCGGCGCTCGTCGTCGGCCGCGCCGGGGCCGCCGTTGCGCCCGCGCCAGTACTCCGACGCCAGCACGCGCGCTTGCAGGCACGCCGCTAGGCCTGGAGGCAGACTTCATGGCACGTACCGTTGGGACGGGGCGCGTCGGGCAGCTCGTCGACGAGCGGCGTGGAGGTGTTGGAGTGCGGGTCGGGCGGCGGCGAGCGGCGGCGCTCGTCGTCGGCCGCGCCGGGGCCGCCGTTGCGCCCGCGCCAGTACTCCGACGCCAGCACGCGCGCTTGCAGGCACGCCGCTAGGCCTGGAGGCAGAAGCAACGTGAACGTCCGTCGATCAGAACATGTCGCAAGACTTTCGCACAAATTATTAACCGGAACTTCGATATTTTTTTTTTTTACTTATTATAATTTTCGAGACACATTTTAAATGGCCGAAATTACCAGTGATCTACGTTAATTCACGGTATTGTTTTGTGTTATATTTCTCCGCCCTCTTCATGATTTGAGCGAAAATCTTTCAACAAATAAAATGTAAGTTTCAATAATGGGTAGTAGCGATGCCAATGAAAGCGACAATGAAGTGACTTGCTCTTATTCATAAATGTTAGTCAAACCTATTTTAATTAAAAATTGTTGAAGTTCGTTCATTTGTAACTTTGAAATTTGTGTGTTTATAAAGAAGAAACAAACATGTTTACCTAACTGAGTGTTGTTGAGTTTTATAAATAAGAGCTTATGGCTAGAGTGGCGCTTAATTTCAGGTTATGCACTAGAGCTAGACAAAAATTACATTTTTGCTAGTCAAGTGTGCCAAATGTTTATCCAGCGCCAATCTAGCCGAAAAGAGATTTATTTTTAAATCTCTCCGTGATCTAGCGTTAGTTACAGTAAAGCAGTTGATTAAGTGACATATGAATGTTGCACATGCTTGAGCAAAAACAAGTAACACAAAACCACCCTTTATTCTAAACAGTAGACGGATTAAGGTTAAAAGAAGGAGAAAGTGTTAGAGTAACTAAACACAACCTGATAAATAATCCATCCACTTATACATTTCCACCCTATGTGCATGCTAAGAACTGGTAATTTATTTGCCTAAATATATTTTTTTCCATCGTCCAGACGTTGGCAAAGACCATCCGCGCGATAAAGCTATCGAGAGGGCTCTTACTTTAGGCTTTACAAGAAAGTATTGTTCTGCGAACGGCCGGACGAGGGCGACTGGGCTGACAGCTAACAGCAGTAGTGACCTTCGAGCGGCTGGTGCGGCGGGTGCTGCGCGTGCGGCGGCTCCTGGTAGCGCGCGCTCATGTGCACAGCGGCGTTGATGATGCTCTGGTTGGAGATCTCGAGCGTGCGCTCGATCTCGCCGTTGACCAGGTCGCCGATGGTGCGCGCCGGCGCCGGCGCGGCGAGGCGCTCCTGCGACAGATGACGCCGCAATGCTAGCTTCGCTGGCGATACCTGTGCGCGTACGGGCTTTGGGGTTCTTTAATCGAGCCTTAACGAGGGGGCGACCGCGTTAGCGACTAGTCGAGGGGCGCGGTCGTAAATAATATCATGTGATAGTTTGATAGGTTAGCGTGTAGCATGGAGATGTTAGTTAGGGAGCGTGAGAGATGTGCGTGTTACCTGCGTGTAGTCGGGTTGCGCGTGGCGGAGGTCGGCGCGGTCGAGGTGGCCGCGCCGCTCGTACTGCGCGTGCGAGTAGCGGTCGCGGCGGTAGTCACGCGAGCGCGGGTACCCGGGCGCCGCGTGTGCGGCCGCGCGTGCGTAGCCGTGCGGCGAGTGCTGGGCGTGCGGCGAGTGCTGGGCGTGCTGGGCGTGCTGCGAGTGCTGCGAATGTTGCGAGTGCTGCGAGTGCTGCGAGTGTTGCGAATGTTGCGATTGATGGCCGTGCGGTTGCTGCGGATGCGGTTGTTGCCCCGGCTGCCGCACGTAGCCGTTGCTGTACGCGTGATTCGGTGTCGGCGGCTGCCGGGACGCTTTGCGTTGCTCCTGAAACCGATCAACCGAGCGATCAGATCGCGTATCGCGACTAAAGTAATTTGTTGTAGAGGCTAGAAAGTTCTCGTACTTTCGAGGGCCTCCGCTACGCGTCGGCCCTCGAACTAACTCGTCCATCTATTGCACTTTCGGCCGAGGCTTAACACATTGCTTTTCACGTCTACTGCGAGGTAAATTGCAAATAATTATAATTTTAAATCAAAATTAATTACCTAATTCAAGATAATTATACTAAACAAAAAACAAAAGAGCGCGGCCCCGATCGCCGGCGCGGCGGAGAGGAGCGGAGCGGACCCGGCGCCGCACCTCCCGCTCGACGCCCTGTGATTGGTCGGAATCGCTGAAACTGTCCAACAACCACTACTAGTGAAACATTGTAGCAGCACGTGAACAACCACTAATACAAATACTACAATGTTTCAATGTAGTAGTGGTTGTTCAGGTGCTACAGCTATTGCCTATTTTCCAGCTTGGTTTTAAACCATCTATTGCCACATTTCCGAACAGTGGCGTGAAAAAGACCATTACGGATCAGTCTTGTTTATAAAAAGACGTACCTGATCCTCGTTGAGCACGGAGGTGATGATGCTCTTGAGGCGGTCCTCGAAGTTGATGACCTTGGGCGACTCCTGCACCTTGCCGACGACGTTGAGCGGCTTGCGCGCGGCGGGCGCCTGATGCGCCGGATGCCCCTGGTGCGCTGGGGGTGCGGGCGGCGCGCGTGGCGGCTGCGGCGGCGCGCGATGCACGGGCGCAGCGCGGCGCTCGTCGCGGTACCCGTTCACGATCACCGGCTTGTTCTTGCCGGCCTCTATCTGCCGCCCCGTCTCGAGGATCTTCTGCGCGAGCAGCTCGGGGTTCTGCTCCTCGATCTTGCCCATCTCGGGCACGTCAGGCCACTCCTGAGAGCGCGAGCGGTGTTCCCGCGACTTGCGCGGTTTCGAGTTGACCATGTGCGGTTTTACCGTGGCGACGGGTACCGACGAGTTCACTTTTTGGTGCTCGCTCGCCCTCTCCATTTGTATTATCTCGCCCTGTAGGTGACCGACCTGAGCTTGCAGCCTCTTCCGGTGCGCCAGCGTTGCCGTTATCTCCTTGAGTATGCAGTCGTGCGCTATGTTCTGCGTGATTTCGACGTCCAGCGGTATGTGTCCGAGTTGGCGGTACTTCTCTGTTATTTCAAACGTCCGTTGTTTAACAAGCATAGCTTGTTCCGCCTCTATGTTATTAACCTGTAAAAAAGAATATGTATGTAAACGCAAGGGGAAAATATACGCTTATCAAAGATGTTTTTGGCTATGCCACGTTGAAGCATCGTGTCTTGTGTCTGCAGTGAGCGAGAACGGGTAAATACATGGCGCACGCCAGTTGACACGCAGCAGACGCAAGATGCGCCACATTAGTATTTCTTTGACTTTCATAGTACAAATGACCCTAATGAAAGTGTGCACAGTAGAAGAAGGCGAACCTGTGCTTGCAGCTTGCTGGCCTTGCTCTGCAGCTCCTTGTGCCGGCCGACGATCTCCTTGGCCTTGGCGAGCAGGTCCACGGTGTTGCTGGCGTGGATGCCGAGCTCCGTCATGCGCGCCTTCAGCAACGCCACGCTGTCGCTGATCAACACGTTTATCTGCTTGTCTAATGAAAGTGTGCACAGTAGAAGAAGGCGAACCTGTGCTTGCAGCTTGCTGGCCTTGCTCTGCAGCTCCTTGTGCCGGCCGACGATCTCCTTGGCCTTGGCGAGCAGGTCCACGGTGTTGCTGGCGTGGATGCCGAGCTCCGTCATGCGCGCCTTCAGCAACGCCACGCTGTCGCTGATCAACACGTTTATCTGCTTGTCTAATGAAAGTGTGCACAGTAGAAGAAGGCGAACCTGTGCTTGCAGCTTGCTGGCCTTGCTCTGCAGCTCCTTGTGCCGGCCGACGATCTCCTTGGCCTTGGCGAGCAGGTCCACGGTGTTGCTGGCGTGGATGCCGAGCTCCGTCATGCGCGCCTTCAGCAACGCCACGCTGTCGCTGATCAACACGTTTATCTGCTTGTCTAATGAAAGTGTGCACAGTAGAAGAAGGCGAACCTGTGCTTGCAGCTTGCTGGCCTTGCTCTGCAGCTCCTTGTGCCGGCCGACGATCTCCTTGGCCTTGGCGAGCAGGTCCACGGTGTTGCTGGCGTGGATGCCGAGCTCCGTCATGCGCGCCTTCAGCAACGCCACGCTGTCGCTGATCAACACGTTTATCTGCTTGTCTAATGAAAGTGTGCACAGTAGAAGAAGGCGAACCTGTGCTTGCAGCTTGCTGGCCTTGCTCTGCAGCTCCTTGTGCCGGCCGACGATCTCCTTGGCCTTGGCGAGCAGGTCCACGGTGTTGCTGGCGTGGATGCCGAGCTCCGTCATGCGCGCCTTCAGCAACGCCACGCTGTCGCTGATCAACACGTTTATCTGCTTGTCTAATGAAAGTGTGCACAGTAGAAGAAGGCGAACCTGTGCTTGCAGCTTGCTGGCCTTGCTCTGCAGCTCCTTGTGCCGGCCGACGATCTCCTTGGCCTTGGCGAGCAGGTCCACGGTGTTGCTGGCGTGGATGCCGAGCTCCGTCATGCGCGCCTTCAGCAACGCCACGCTGTCGCTGATCAACACGTTTATCTGCTTGTCTAATGAAAGTGTGCACAGTAGAAGAAGGCGAACCTGTGCTTGCAGCTTGCTGGCCTTGCTCTGCAGCTCCTTGTGCCGGCCGACGATCTCCTTGGCCTTGGCGAGCAGGTCCACGGTGTTGCTGGCGTGGATGCCGAGCTCCGTCATGCGCGCCTTCAGCAACGCCACGCTGTCGCTGATCAACACGTTTATCTGCTTGTCTAATGAAAGTGTGCACAGTAGAAGAAGGCGAACCTGTGCTTGCAGCTTGCTGGCCTTGCTCTGCAGCTCCTTGTGCCGGCCGACGATCTCCTTGGCCTTGGCGAGCAGGTCCACGGTGTTGCTGGCGTGGATGCCGAGCTCCGTCATGCGCGCCTTCAGCAACGCCACGCTGTCGCTGATCAACACGTTTATCTGCTTGTCTAATGAAAGTGTGCACAGTAGAAGAAGGCGAACCTGTGCTTGCAGCTTGCTGGCCTTGCTCTGCAGCTCCTTGTGCCGGCCGACGATCTCCTTGGCCTTGGCGAGCAGGTCCACGGTGTTGCTGGCGTGGATGCCGAGCTCCGTCATGCGCGCCTTCAGCAACGCCACGCTGTCGCTGATCAACACGTTTATCTGCTTGTCTAATGAAAGTGTGCACAGTAGAAGAAGGCGAACCTGTGCTTGCAGCTTGCTGGCCTTGCTCTGCAGCTCCTTGTGCCGGCCGACGATCTCCTTGGCCTTGGCGAGCAGGTCCACGGTGTTGCTGGCGTGGATGCCGAGCTCCGTCATGCGCGCCTTCAGCAACGCCACGCTGTCGCTGATCAACACGTTTATCTGCTTGTCTAATGAAAGTGTGCACAGTAGAAGAAGGCGAACCTGTGCTTGCAGCTTGCTGGCCTTGCTCTGCAGCTCCTTGTGCCGGCCGACGATCTCCTTGGCCTTGGCGAGCAGGTCCACGGTGTTGCTGGCGTGGATGCCGAGCTCCGTCATGCGCGCCTTCAGCAACGCCACGCTGTCGCTGATCAACACGTTTATCTGCTTGTCTAATGAAAGTGTGCACAGTAGAAGAAGGCGAACCTGTGCTTGCAGCTTGCTGGCCTTGCTCTGCAGCTCCTTGTGCCGGCCGACGATCTCCTTGGCCTTGGCGAGCAGGTCCACGGTGTTGCTGGCGTGGATGCCGAGCTCCGTCATGCGCGCCTTCAGCAACGCCACGCTGTCGCTGATCAACACGTTTATCTGCTTGTCTAATGAAAGTGTGCACAGTAGAAGAAGGCGAACCTGTGCTTGCAGCTTGCTGGCCTTGCTCTGCAGCTCCTTGTGCCGGCCGACGATCTCCTTGGCCTTGGCGAGCAGGTCCACGGTGTTGCTGGCGTGGATGCCGAGCTCCGTCATGCGCGCCTTCAGCAACGCCACGCTGTCGCTGATCAACACGTTTATCTGCTTGTCTAATGAAAGTGTGCACAGTAGAAGAAGGCGAACCTGTGCTTGCAGCTTGCTGGCCTTGCTCTGCAGCTCCTTGTGCCGGCCGACGATCTCCTTGGCCTTGGCGAGCAGGTCCACGGTGTTGCTGGCGTGGATGCCGAGCTCCGTCATGCGCGCCTTCAGCAACGCCACGCTGTCGCTGATCAACACGTTTATCTGCTTGTCTAATGAAAGTGTGCACAGTAGAAGAAGGCGAACCTGTGCTTGCAGCTTGCTGGCCTTGCTCTGCAGCTCCTTGTGCCGGCCGACGATCTCCTTGGCCTTGGCGAGCAGGTCCACGGTGTTGCTGGCGTGGATGCCGAGCTCCGTCATGCGCGCCTTCAGCAACGCCACGCTGTCGCTGATCAACACGTTTATCTGCTTGTCTAATGAAAGTGTGCACAGTAGAAGAAGGCGAACCTGTGCTTGCAGCTTGCTGGCCTTGCTCTGCAGCTCCTTGTGCCGGCCGACGATCTCCTTGGCCTTGGCGAGCAGGTCCACGGTGTTGCTGGCGTGGATGCCGAGCTCCGTCATGCGCGCCTTCAGCAACGCCACGCTGTCGCTGATCAACACGTTTATCTGCTTGTCTAATGAAAGTGTGCACAGTAGAAGAAGGCGAACCTGTGCTTGCAGCTTGCTGGCCTTGCTCTGCAGCTCCTTGTGCCGGCCGACGATCTCCTTGGCCTTGGCGAGCAGGTCCACGGTGTTGCTGGCGTGGATGCCGAGCTCCGTCATGCGCGCCTTCAGCAACGCCACGCTGTCGCTGATCAACACGTTTATCTGCTTGTCTAATGAAAGTGTGCACAGTAGAAGAAGGCGAACCTGTGCTTGCAGCTTGCTGGCCTTGCTCTGCAGCTCCTTGTGCCGGCCGACGATCTCCTTGGCCTTGGCGAGCAGGTCCACGGTGTTGCTGGCGTGGATGCCGAGCTCCGTCATGCGCGCCTTCAGCAACGCCACGCTGTCGCTGATCAACACGTTTATCTGCTTGTCTAATGAAAGTGTGCACAGTAGAAGAAGGCGAACCTGTGCTTGCAGCTTGCTGGCCTTGCTCTGCAGCTCCTTGTGCCGGCCGACGATCTCCTTGGCCTTGGCGAGCAGGTCCACGGTGTTGCTGGCGTGGATGCCGAGCTCCGTCATGCGCGCCTTCAGCAACGCCACGCTGTCGCTGATCAACACGTTTATCTGCTTGTCTAATGAAAGTGTGCACAGTAGAAGAAGGCGAACCTGTGCTTGCAGCTTGCTGGCCTTGCTCTGCAGCTCCTTGTGCCGGCCGACGATCTCCTTGGCCTTGGCGAGCAGGTCCACGGTGTTGCTGGCGTGGATGCCGAGCTCCGTCATGCGCGCCTTCAGCAACGCCACGCTGTCGCTGATCAACACGTTTATCTGCTTGTCTAATGAAAGTGTGCACAGTAGAAGAAGGCGAACCTGTGCTTGCAGCTTGCTGGCCTTGCTCTGCAGCTCCTTGTGCCGGCCGACGATCTCCTTGGCCTTGGCGAGCAGGTCCACGGTGTTGCTGGCGTGGATGCCGAGCTCCGTCATGCGCGCCTTCAGCAACGCCACGCTGTCGCTGATCAACACGTTTATCTGCTTGTCTAATGAAAGTGTGCACAGTAGAAGAAGGCGAACCTGTGCTTGCAGCTTGCTGGCCTTGCTCTGCAGCTCCTTGTGCCGGCCGACGATCTCCTTGGCCTTGGCGAGCAGGTCCACGGTGTTGCTGGCGTGGATGCCGAGCTCCGTCATGCGCGCCTTCAGCAACGCCACGCTGTCGCTGATCAACACGTTTATCTGCTTGTCTAATGAAAGTGTGCACAGTAGAAGAAGGCGAACCTGTGCTTGCAGCTTGCTGGCCTTGCTCTGCAGCTCCTTGTGCCGGCCGACGATCTCCTTGGCCTTGGCGAGCAGGTCCACGGTGTTGCTGGCGTGGATGCCGAGCTCCGTCATGCGCGCCTTCAGCAACGCCACGCTGTCGCTGATCAACACGTTTATCTGCTTGTCTAATGAAAGTGTGCACAGTAGAAGAAGGCGAACCTGTGCTTGCAGCTTGCTGGCCTTGCTCTGCAGCTCCTTGTGCCGGCCGACGATCTCCTTGGCCTTGGCGAGCAGGTCCACGGTGTTGCTGGCGTGGATGCCGAGCTCCGTCATGCGCGCCTTCAGCAACGCCACGCTGTCGCTGATCAACACGTTTATCTGCTTGTCTAATGAAAGTGTGCACAGTAGAAGAAGGCGAACCTGTGCTTGCAGCTTGCTGGCCTTGCTCTGCAGCTCCTTGTGCCGGCCGACGATCTCCTTGGCCTTGGCGAGCAGGTCCACGGTGTTGCTGGCGTGGATGCCGAGCTCCGTCATGCGCGCCTTCAGCAACGCCACGCTGTCGCTGATCAACACGTTTATCTGCTTGTCTAGCTGGGACGCGCGCGATTTCAGCTTTTGGTTTCGCTCCTGTGCACAGTAATAAATTGTTTTAGTGGCTGTAATATTTCACACTGCTGCACTTGGGATGTATTGCTCAAAATGTAAATGTTTATTCTGCATGTATCTCGAGGCTTATTTTATTGAGTGCAATTGAATAATTAATTCGTACTCCATGACGGCGTTGCCTCAGAAGTTGTATCAGGTTTTTTAATCTGATATACCGTTGAGGTATTTGAAATACACAACTAGAACTAGGATTCCCAGGAAGGGGTTTCATTACATATAGGAGTTTAAGGTTAACTAAAGTGATTTCTAAGTCACGTCTAACCTGTAGGTTTTGTTACGAAACGTATGCGATTGACATTGACAGTCGACTTTGTTAATATCCGTAACTATCCGTTTAAGAGACATCATCATCATCATCATCATATCAGCCGAAAGACGTCCACTGCTGGTTTGATACACTGATAGGCCTACCCCAAAGAGAGGTCCTGCGCCACCCGCATCCAGCGGACTCCCGCTCCGCGACCTTTACCAGGTCATCAGTCCACCTTGTGGGGGGGGCGCTACCCACGCTGCGCCTTCCGATACGTGGTCGCCACTCGAGAACCTTCCCGCCCCAACGGCCATCGGTTCTACGTGCAATGTGCAGCATCTGGGTCATCTTTTCGTCCAATATTCCGCAGTGCCTCAAGACGAGAGTCTTTGACCAGTGTGTGTTGGCACTTGCCAGTGACGACGTGTGGCACGGAAACGTGGTCGCTTACTATGGGCCTCAAAAGAAGGCTCAGTCACCCAAAGGGCAATGGAGAAGGCTATGCTGGGAGTTTCTCTGCGCGCACGCATCAGAAATGTGGCTGTTCGCAGCAGAACCAAGTTAACCAATATAGCCCTCCGAATCGCTAAGCTTAAGTGGCAGTGGGCGGGGCACATTGCACGTAAGGGACATAAATTAATGAAAATGCTTGTATAGATAAGTTGGTGTAGTTACGGGGAAGAGCAGAACATTACCTTCTCCTTATCGATTTGGCGTCGGATCTCATGCGCGAACTCCGGCTCGTCCATGCGCTTTATGAAGGCGAGGTACTGGTCGCGGAACATGTCAAGCAGCAGCTGCAGGCTGTACGGCGTGTGCGGCGAGTGCGGGATGTCCAGCTCCGAGTGCAGGCGCTCGGCTGACTGCAGCCCGCCCAGCGCTGACAGACGCTGGCCCACGCAGCCTGGAGGAGGCGCCGTCTCCTGCGAAAGGACACAGATAGGAGAAAGCCTTATGCGACGCGTCTTGTATCTGTGATGCTGGTAAGCAAGGGGTGCGGCGTCTCCTGCGAGTAGACAGTGTTAAGAGAAAGCCTTATGCGATGCGTCTTGCGGCTGTTCATTTAATCGTATGGCATACATTATTTGGCCTTTTGAGTTTGTTACTCTTTAGTACCACCCAGGGGACACGTGCAGGGTTGTGGTAGGTAGCTCCTGCGGACGCAAGTGACAGTTGTCCCCCCTTTGTCAATTGAGTGGGCAACTCGACTGTTAGAGGTTCTTAAGCCGTTCGAGGGCCTCTAACTCGGCTTAACGACTACTGTCATAGACAGCAGCCGGGATCAATTGCTTAGCGTGCCTTCCAAAGCACGGAATCGCTCATTTATAGTAACCACTCAAATAGGCGGGCACCCATCCAAAGACTGACCGCTGCCGACTTTGCTTATTCAAATTCAAATTCAAATAATTAACCTACGTTATCGTATTCGACTCGCAGGCGCCACTGGGCTATGAACGCTTGCGCCTGTGATGAACAAGGGTAGTAACGTAAGATGCGTTGCGCCGTTGTCACTCTTCACGAAGGATAGCAGTTGCTATTAGCAGATGATGGAACGAAGATACGTTATAATTAATAGCTAATAGCTATCTTAAGGAAATGTAAAAGCATGCACTAGCAACAGACCGGGAAACAAACCTAGTATCAGTAGTTTACCGAACCACTTCGTCATCGTAACTCTAATAAGCAGTCAAATTTACCATCGTGCTTCTCAAACAAAGAGAACATATTCGCGGAAAGCGCGGGATATAATCCTGAATAGAGATATTTTGTGATAAATGAATATGTAGATAAAAATAGATTAGTTACCGCGCCGTTCCGCTGCGCGGAGGCGAGCGTGGTGGAGTGCAGCAGGTCGAGGCCGGCGATGGCTTGCGGCGCGGCGCGGCGTCGCTTGCTGCTGCGCACCGCGCGGCTCCGCGCGCCGCCCACTGACACGCTGCGCTTCGTCGTGCCGCGTCGACTGCGGTCTGTGCACCACACCACCACACGATATTATATACCATTCCTACGTAATACCTCGTTCACTCACACCGTAGCCCCGGTTCACAGGAGCGCTTTTTCAACGGGTTAAAAAACGTTTACGGAGTTCCGTACGCTTAATTCGACTTAACGTCCAACGCGCAACATCGAAAATCTCAGTGCTCGAGAAAAAAACGCCGCGCTTTAAAACCGCCTTCGTGTAAATAAATACATGGTTATAAATTTGTGTCATTGAATAGTAGGTACATTACTAAAGAGGCCGGGAAACGAAGGGTTGCAGGCCTACAGTACTAGTATAGTACTTTTCTCAAACTTGCAATGAAATAAAAATAAAAAGTAGGTTGTTAATTTGTTTTATTCGTAGGTTAACACAACTAAATAATACGTTTCTGAACAAAACATAAGCAATGAAAACAAGTGTCAATCAAGCAGGGAATGACAGCTGTCAGCGCTGTCACATCATAACCTATAATTTTTTGATGGTTGAATGCCAAGACGAGTCACAATTGATGTTTATAAACAAAAAAAAGACGGTTGCTTTACAAGCCTAAGTGTAAGGCTGTATGAAATTCCTCTACATATCATCTTCACTCATCGCACCGGATACGAAGTATTTCCGGACCTAATTTGAAGTAAGTCATGTCAACATTTCATTGCAAGTTTGAGAAAACTTTTTTTAACGCCCGTTGAAGAAGCGCTCGTGCGAACCTGGCCTTAAAACGATCGCTCGTCCAGTAACAAAAAAAAAATTAAAAATGGCTGTCAAAGTGCACATGCACTCATTATTCATTTTGATCGTAACAATGTACAATTACGTTACTAGTAAATATAAAAAGTTCTGTGAGTAAATAAATAAATCTGTTCACAGTACACAATAAAAGAGGCGTAAAGCAATTTGCCCAACATTAATTAATTAAATAATTGCCATTTGGATACCACGGCGAATTTATATTGCTGGTAACACCGGTTCCGATGCAAGTGATAGAGGGTTTCAAATGTGTGTAACGTAATTTATGTGGTTTTTAATTCAAAGACAAACTAAAGCAAACCTTATACCCTAACAGTTAGGACTTTAGACATTCACGAGATAACACTTCACAACAAATAACACAATGTGGTTTGTCGTCCATTACAGTAAATCCGTATTTGAAATAGTTTTCGTCATATTTTCTAATTTTCTTTTTTTTAGGCTCACTTCCTGATGTTAATCCAGACGTTGAACGCATTGATGTTCTTTTTAGAAACTTATCTATTTTGTTGTGAAATAATTCCCAAAATAACAGTCGCACAGCTTAAAAGAGAATTGCTTCGTTTTATATTTAAAAAGGGGTAGGTTGGGAAACAGTAAAACTACCTTATACCTAAATACAGGTTGCGTTCCAAAACGCATGACTGGTTTTATAATGATAGAAGGTGCGTTCCAAAACGCATGAGTGATTGAATGATAGAAGGGTGCATTCCAAATCTGTTAAGTTAATAATTGGGTTTTAAGTTTAATCGTACAAATGGGGTTTTGGGAGGTCGCGAAGGAATTTTGATGGTCATGAAGGGCCGTGACACCAAAAAGTTTGAAAATTTTTCGTGACCGTTTAGTTAGGGCCTAACGAAACTGTCACGAAAATTGAGGCTGACTCAAATTTCGTTGCTGTTCGAAGATATGCGATTTTTCAATTTTATTCATGTGACTATATTAAACTCTATTCTTAAATCGTTACCAAATAATACATATTTTACCTTGAAGATGCCAATTTGGACAAAAATGTTCCATATCAGAGTTTGCCATCAAAAGATATTCAGATTATGGGACAAATAGGACCGAAGAGCGCTGACTAACAGGTCTGTTCTTGAGCTACATCAGATATTGTCTAGAACGGAGTTTATTTCATCGTTGTTAGCGAGGTATCTCTCAGACATGAGGATACAACCAAGAAGCGAGGTATCACTTTTATAAAACTCGTGATTTCTGATGCTCGCTTATTTCATCATTCAAGTGTTTGTCATTCTGTTACCGGGACCCTTTTAAGTTTCAAACTTGGAATCAAAAATAATGAAAAAGGAAAAAGATGGATATAGTGATTACTATTTAAATACCATCAACGAAATCGGTTTTCAAAGGTAAGTCTAACGGCCCGGCCACGAAATTGCACGGCAGCGGCAGCGGTTTTTCTAATTCCTTGCGTGTGATCCCAACTAACCAGTACGTTGCGCGTCTCGACCGCACAATGAACAGATACAACGTTTGCCGCGCCGAAGTCGCGCAATCGTAGCGCGCCGTACAACTTTTTGGAATTTTCGCTGAAAAACTGCCTTTCTAATCAAAAATATTTTCTTACATTTTTTGTTACATAACCCTTGATTGTGCGTGGTCCGTCCGTCACGCTCTTGGCACGTTTTTAGCCCAGTTTCCAAATTTAGTATTGAATTTTCTATTTTAGGTTAGTTTTTACTTGTTTTTACACAATCGTTGTATTTTTTATCCAAGCACAGTTATCTCTAAAGAGAAATGGTATCTACAATAATTGCGTAAATTAGTAAACAGGTTAATAAATGTTGAGTAGAAGGATAGTTTCAAATTTTATAAAACTGATTAAAACTACAGGTGAAATTTGTAATTGTAGAATCACATTTATTATTTTTCAACGCCACATCATACGATATGAAATAAAGATTACAATGGTGTAACAGTTTTCTAAGGAAAAACGAACTACTAACTTCAAGGAAAAAAATACAGATTATAAAAATAGCCACAATATTAGTCATGGCAGTCTAAGTCTGAGTATTAAATCGCATAATGTAAAAAAAATGTGAATGATTTGAGGGATTATTTGATTGGTTGATTACCTACAACTCTGACAGGATCGGCCCGGCCTAAGGAAGCGTTTTTGAACGTCTGTATGGTCGACGCCAAAGAAATATTTACACTATTGCACCTTATTCCCTTTTAAAGTCTATGATATCGACTTCTAAACTCAAATACTGCACTATGTTCACTAAGCAGGATAAGTTTAATCTCGACGCTTTAGTTAATTATAGATTACAAACTTTCCTAATATGGCTACGTATTTGTTGGTTTTGTCTAGTCTATGTAAAGGAATGGAGAGTGCCGGGTACTGACTGGAGTCGGAGCTGGAGGCCCAGGGCGCGCCCCACTCGCGCGGCGCGGGCTCGGGCCCGGGCGGCGCGTCGTCGGTGCCGCTGGACTCCTCGTCGCTGTCGTCGCTGGAGCGCCGCGCCGCCGGCCGCCGCTTGGCCGCCGCGGCGCGCGCGCGCGTGCGGCCCGCGCCGTCTCTGTGCGCGTCAACACGACAACACTTGTTACGACCAACAAACATAAACATACAATCCGATCGCAGACAGCAGCAGCAGACGACGTGTCGCAGTGACACTACTGGTTCTATGAAATGCCTTTCGTAGTTACGTCGCCGTCATATAAATACATAGAAACCGGTAGTGTCGCTGCGACGCGTCGTCTGCTGCTGCTGTCTGCGGTCGGGTTCCAACTTGTACCTTAACAAGTTTTCTAAAATGTATTCATAGGTCAAAATTTTTAATATTTTTTTTCTAACACTGTAGGTACCTGAACCTGAAATAACTATTTTCAAAAATGCTTAAAATTTATTTGTAATTCTTCAAATAGCGATAAGTATTCTTTCAGCACTAATTACTAAACGCATCATAATTCGCTTTCATGCTGTTCATATTGACCTTAATATTGGAGCTAAACATTATAAGCGTCGATGGCTTCTCGTCTTCTACAAACTAGACGAGAAGTTAAGGATTAGCACGACGTATTTCATGGCTTTAGCTAATGCGACAGCCAAGCTAATGCAATGCTGACCATGCTTCATCATGACATCCATGACCGTACCATGAATTCATATACTAAGGGTGGATTGCACCAAACCGTCTGTAATTGTAAGCAATGTTCGTTAATATCTGAACGTTTGGAACGTTTGTCAATTTTCTACGAAAGGACAGGCCGTCGACGCCATATTTATTACTCAACCACAATGAGTTTGGGATTGAAATAGTTCATTATAAACTTTGACATATTCATACGGCAAACTGTCACTGCCAATCTCATTCTAATCGAGGTCTGACAATAAGAACGCCGAACGGTTACGATAACAACGTAAGTTGGTGCATCCCACCTTAAAGTTAGAAAGGGTAAGATAAAGGTGTGTGGGCTCACCTGACAGCCCTAGGCCGTGTGACCTTCCGTCGTCGCTCGGGCAGAGAGGCACAGCTGTGGTTGCTGTTCCCGTTGAGCAGGTCGGGCGTGGGCTGCCGCGTCGGCGGCGCGCTCAGGTTCCGCTTGCCCTCCTCCTCGCCCTGCGGAACAGACACTAACAATACCGGACAAGCAAACGTGCACTAGTCGATGCAGGTGGTTGAGGTCAGTGACAAATGCCCGAGTGGCCTTTATTTTCATGGGAAAATAGATTCATTATTTTACTGCTACCCTTCATTTCCAAAGTTGTGTATGTATCCTATGAAAAATATTTATAAAATGAATTGGGTCAAATAATTAAGTGTTGGTGTTTTGATATGATTATATAAAATAGAATATAAGTATAATTAAAAATATATATAGATATGCATATCTCCAATGACTTTATCATCTATGTTCACAAATTAATTAATGAGTCAGAATGTCGGCGACGTTAAAGTTCAAATGGCATAAACAAATAAATGTCTACAGCAAAATGTCCGTTTAAATGAACAGAATAACTATGTATATTAATAAAATAATATATTGTGCATAGAACATGCATGATGTGCATTTAAATATCTCAATAATAAAAATAAAATACATTATGTAAAAATATTATGTGATTGGAAACAGACCCTTTTGCTGACCTTGAGTTTCGGATTTTTCAGTCTTTGAAAATATCTCTCCAATTTGGTCCTATCTATAACGTGTAAATAGTAAGAGACTGGTTTCCCAGTCCAGGAGACGGAGCCTTTCAGCGGCGACATAACGCTGACGTGCATGATGGTGCCGATGTCGCTCAGGTTCCGGTCAGTTATCCTGAAGTTGAGCGGGCAAAAGCTCTTTGAGGACACGATCTTGGCGCCGTCCTTCAGGTCGGCGAACCGCTCCTTCAGCTGGTGGTCCACGTTGGGCCCGAACGCAAAGTTGTTCACGAATACTATCGTCGCCGCGTTTATTTTTTCTCTGTGTTCGTCCATCAAAAAGTCGCCCTTTATTAATTTATATTCTCCGAACTTTTTCCCATACCACCTCATCCACATTTTGAAGTTTGAATCCATACACTGGAATACAAAAAGGCAGTGATTATCTTCACGCACTTGTAACAAGTGAACAAACATTTTTTTGCAATACACCAACAAAATGTGTGGGATGCTCACCTCAGCATATTTACTGGGCACCTCAGCTTTCTCAACGCCGAAGCAGATCCGGCAGGGGGTCGCGGCTGCCATCTGGAGCACCACCTGTCCCACGCCTGAGCCCAGGTCCACGAACACATCCTCCGAGGTGATGTCGATCTGATCGATCATCTGAGCTATCAGCTCGAATGACGTCTCGCCGTACACCTGCGCAATATTCAAATTAGTTCATAAAAATACCGCTATGCATATTAGCTTGTTACTTATCGATAAAAACAAACCCAGCGTCAAATAAAGCGAGAGATTAATTTAGATAGAGAAATAGATGCATAGGCACGAGTTGTGGATAAGATGACTGACCTCAGGTGAAAAGGGTTCGTATTGATTGAGCTTGTCCGGGTCTGCTACGGCTTGGTTATACGTTTGTTGAAGTATGTGTTTTAGCAGACCTCGAGACGGATACTTGTTCATACGCTGAACTGGCAGTGATGTCCCTTTTTCCTGGAATATACAAATACACAATTGAGTAGGGTTACGATTAAAGCTACACTATCCTTTATACAATGTTTTAAACTCGTAATTTGTACGGTCTTAGTTTTCTTTCTTCTTCTATTGGCAGTTTGGATGAAATTGTATTTTTCACAATCGTGTTATAATAGAGAGCTTTTTAGTCGAGTACCGTAGTCGGCCACGAAGCTTGCTGAGTGGCCTAAGTAAGGTACGAGATTAAAAAGCTTGATTATAACACTATTGTGAACAATACTTTTTGTACGAGTTCATTAAAATTAATTTTCTACGAGTCAACTGAACTAATTAAACAAACTCGATACTGTTGAAACGAAGTGCAGCTCATCGCTCGTACGCTTGTTGATATCTTAAAAGACATCAACGAGCGTACGACATAAAAGCGATTCTATTGGTCCAATTCATTACAGTTCAGTAAAGCAGCCACGTGATTGGTCGAATTTATTTTAGTTGTCTGGAGCGTATCGAAAAGTAGTTATTTCGATTGTTTCGACAGTAACATGGACTACAACTATGAAAAGAATGACGTTGCAGTATTCTCTATGAAATCTTAATACACATATTTTAATCGTCGAGTACAAAAACATTTTTTTAATGCCTTGACATTGATTTTGTGACGTTATACTCAGACCTAAATAAACCTGTCTCGATATAATTATTTCGAGAGCAATGAAGCTTGCCTTGAATGCTCAAGGTTATTCGCAGAATATTATAAATCATTAGTCATTACAGACGTTTACGTACAGGTTTAGTATAAAAAAACACAGGTCATTAACACTATCATAGTCACGCTGAGCCGAACATGTCAGACGGATCGCGTTTTTACGCCCGATCTATACTTAGATTCTTTTGGAGTTTTTGGAAGTATGTAATTGAAATCAAGTGATTTTAATCTCTATGTAATGGTGGTATATGAGCTAATACCGTATCGTATAACATATGAATGATTGACGCACGCAAGGCTCGTATCAACACCTACAAGCGATCGTGACCCGAGTTCAGGCGGGGCCAGTAGGACACTTGATTTATTTGCGCGGTAGACATTCTAACATGTTTTAACGCTCAGGCCCCGTAGCACGCGATAAGTGACAGGATAGAGCATCCGTCCCTGGCTGACACCGTTCGATAGAACGAGACGACGCGCTTATCCTATCACTTATCGCGTGATAACGCCATCCATGCTACGGGGCCAGGTTCATAGGTACTCACTAGCTCACTACCCTAAGTATGTAAATCAGCGTCATCTATATTATAATATTATAAAGCGGTAATGTGTGAATTGTGACTTTGTAAGTTTGTATGCTGGGGATAATCTCCGAAACGACTAATCCGATTATTAAACCGTTGGCGTTGGACTTGTATATAGAATGGCCCTCCCGCACTGTGGGCTGAGAATCGGCTCTCCATAGAAATAGACTATTTAAAATTTAAGGATACTTTTTTTTCCGGAAATGGCTTCTTCTAGTCGTTATCCATATACCACAACATGATTTTGAGATAATTTGGCCCGCTAAATAAAGCCTTATATACTTATTGTATGCGTATGTGAAAAATCGGATTTTCTCTGAAAGTAAAACGAAAACCTTAATATCCTCGCGACGGTTTCAAATTATTTCTGATTTTTTGACGTACTCTTTTTTTAAAGAATGGTTGCCCGTTTGTTTTGAAATCAATGTTTTTTAAATATTTTTTGTTTGATTTACCTTTTACTCATAATTTTGACTAGAGAAAATTATTTTGAGTCTGTTCGGAGTAAAGAGGTAACGAGTATTTCTTTTTCCTAAATTACGAAGAACTTCGTTAAATCCTCGCAGAAACGTATAAAACTAATTATTTATGATTTTTGATATACTGATGTCTTAAAAAAATTTGTACGTCAATAAATCAGAAATAATTAGTACTATAACCGTCCGCGAGGATATTAAGGTTTTCGTTTTACTTCCAGAGATTAATCCGATTTTTTACATACGATCCATACAATTTTTTTTGAATAAATTGTAAGGCTTTATTTAGCGGGCCAAATTATCTCAAAATCATGTTGTGGTATGATAATGACTTGAAGAAGCAATTTCCCGAAAAAAAAGTATCCTTAAATTGTCTATTTCTATGGAGAGCCGATTCTCAGTCCACAGTGCGGGAGGGCCATTCTATATACAAGTCCAACGCCAACGGTTTAATAATCGGATTAGTCGTTTCGGAGATTATCCCCAGCATACAAACTTACAAAGTCACAACACAGTGGGAGGGCCCAGAAAGCGCCAGAAGCAGAAGGTGCCAGAGGGCGGGGGCGGCAACAGAAATACATCATCTGTGAAAATTTCAACTGTCTAACTATCACGGTTCATGAGATACAGCCTGGTGACAGACGGACAGGCAGACATACATCAGACGGACATCGGAGCCTTAGTAATAGGGTCCCGTTTTACCCTTTGGGTACGAAACCCTAACAAAAACGATAGATCGAAACTATCGAAAGATATATCGCTCTTGAAACATGTGACCAAATACCTTCCCATCAACAAATCTGTTAAGTAATTAGGTGTAATGTCAGATAATAGATAAAGGAGTGGTTATATTTAGCCAGGGCTGAAGGAAATCAATAACGGCCTCCATAAGCTGCGGGCGTGTAGCCGCGGTTCCTTCCTCCCACTGGCGGCGCGGCCTTGTGATATTCTTTGTTTGTTTACGTTCCGCGCCCATTTCATTCACTGCAGCATGCTTACCTACCTAATATTGTGTATTGCTACATTATATGGGACTCACTCACTAATTCTAGGTATTGAACCCTTCTAATTAAAACGAAGCTGCTTTCTAAAATACTTCGATTAAGGTACCTGTTTTCTGTTCCTTTCTATTAGCGGGATAAAAAAATACCCATGACATACGGACAAACAAACAACACCGAAGTCGTTCCATGAGTGTTGCGTTTTGCCAATTTTGGTGCAGAACACTAAGAAGGAAAAGACTACGAAAAACGAGGAAGAGAATGGTAGGTCAGTCCGTAGAGTAATTCTTTGTTGTAAAAGGTGGTATAGAAGTTTTTTTTTATTTATTTATTATTTATATTTATTTTGAATATTGTTAACATCGATACAACAGAGCAAATATCAAAAAAAGCGGCCAAGTGCGAGTCGGACTCGCACATGAAGGGTTCCGTTAAATAAATTGCTTTCTACGCTTTATGACGTATTAAAAAAAAAACTACTTACTAGATCTCGTTCAAACATATTTTCGTTGGAAGTTTGCATCGTAATGTACCTACATTATATATTTTTTTTAGTTTTATCATTCTCTTATTTTAGAAGTTACAGGGGGGGACGGGGGGACACACATTATACCACTTTGGAAGTGTCTCTCGCGCAAACTCTTCAGTTTAGAAAAAAATGATGTTAGAAACTTCAATATCATTTTTGAAGACCTATCCATAGATACCCCACACGTATGGGTTTGATGAAAAAAAAAAATTTGAGTTTCAGTTCTTACAACCCCAAAATTTATTGTTTTTTTTCTATTTTTGTGTGAAAATCTTAATGCGGTTCTTAGAATACATCTTACTTACTAAGTTTCAACAGTATAGCTCTTATACTTTCGGAAAAAAGTGGCTGTGACATACGGACGGACGGACGGACAGACAGACAGGCAGACAGACATGACGAATCTATAAAGGTTCCGTTTTTTGCCATTTGGCTACGGAACCCTAAAAATGTGTACACGAGATATCTTGGGACAACTTTTGGCAGCCATTAATCCCCGAAATTTTGGGACCTTTTTTGGTTTCTCACTCGTAGCTTCTATACGGTGCATCCTAGCGAAAAGTTACTCACTAGGAAATTAAAGAACATGAAATTATGCGTCTAATGAGTACCAATACATAACAATTCGGTTCAGCGACATAGTAGAAAACCATGGTTGAAAACGAGGCTTTCCTCAACTTTGTAAGTTATTTCAAGATAGTGGTTTTTAAGCTTCTGCGTTTCAATTTTGAATTTGGTTTTAGCTTCTCAATTATTGTAGGAATTTAAAGAATCGAGAGTTATTTCAGCATTAGTATCATCATAACTGGTAATCGAAGAGCTGGCGGTTTTCTCGTGCAACTCATCAGCATTGCAGTTAAATGAGGAAATACCGCCAGCATACTCGGTAGGTACAATGCCTAGAGGGTTCCGTAGCCAAAATGGCAAAAACGGAACCCTTATAGTTTCGTTATGTCTGCCCGTCTATCCATGTCCGTATGTCACAGCCATTTTACTCGAAAAGTATAAGGTGTTTTTGAATAAAATTTGGAGGGTAGGTGTATTTTGTTAGCCGCTACATACACTCGGCGTCAAAAAAATCGCACATTTCGAAAATTTCGTTTCGAGCGAATATAGCTCTTACGGAATGTGCTGTACCCCATTAATATGTATATCATTTTAAAGCTCAATCAACAACCCTTTAAATGAGTGGGTGTTTGTTTTTGTAAAAACAATGACCATAAAAAAAACGCATTTTAAATCAAAAGTCCCGAAGTACGCGTTTAGTGGGTCACTCATGTTGGGCACCCATGGACGGGTATAAAAGGGGGGGTAAAGATCGATTAAGGGTCATTCGCTATCCAGACGTCACTGAGATCACACCTGAAGAGCTACAGCAAGAAAAAAACATTAAAAAATGGATACCACGCCAGAAGAAGCCGCTCAAGTGATTGCACTACTGGAAACTGGACTACGACAGACTGAAGTTGCTCGGCGTCTGAATATCAGCCGTTTTCGAGTGCGTCGAGTGTTCCAGCGGTTCGAGGAGACTGGTGGCTACATGAGAAGGCATGGATCCGGGAGGCGACGCTGTACTTCCGGTTCAGACGACCGGTACATTGTGACGACTTCCTTGCGGAATCGTTTTTTCAACGCTGTTGAGCTCCAGCAACAGCTTCGAGCAGCTCGCAGAACGTCGGTGAGCGTCTCCACGATCAGACGAAGACTACGGGAGAGGAACTTGATGCCCCGCAGGGCCGCTACGGGCCCCCAGTTGACTGCGCAGCACCGGAATGCCAAAAGAGGATTTCGCACTAGCCATGAGAATTGGACGTTCACCCAATGGAGGAATGTCCTCTTTTCTGACGAGACGAGAGTGTGCCTTTACACCAACAATAGACGCAGAAGGGTGTACAGGAGGCAGGGGGAGCGGTATACAGAAGCCTGCACCGTAGAAACCGTCAGCTACGGGGGTGGATCCTGTATGTTCTGGGGCGGCATTTCCGTCGACGGGAAAACCGAACTTGTGGCCAGGGATCCCTGACTGCTCAACGGTACATTGCGGAGATCCTGGATCCACATGTGGTCCCATATGCTGATGTAATTGGACCTGGGTTCCAATTTATGCACGATAACGCCCGCAGCCATACAGCGTTGATCGTTCGGGACTACCTGCATGCTGCTGGTATCAACGTTATGGACTGGCCAGCAAGGAGTCCCGACTTAAATCCCATCGAGCACCTCTGGGACCAGCTGAAAAGGCGGGTACGATCGCGTGATCCTCCTCCTGCCACACTTGATGAGCTTCATGATGCTGTCATTGAGGAGTGGAACAACATTCCTCAAGAGAACATCGTGACGCTGATCAGGTCCATGACCGACCGCATGGAAGAGCTTCGGAGGGCTAGAGGAGGCAACACTAGGTTTTAAGTTTAGTTTTAAGCTTTATTTTATTGTTATTGTTGTGTTTTATTTTTTTGTAATTTTTGTTAAATAAACGATTTTTCCTTTTTCCTGTTTTTTTCCTCACGGGGTTGATTTTCAATTGTCATTTTCCGATAGAAGGTTTCATTACCTTTCAAATAAGACCCCATAGTCATGGGGTACATTACATTCTGTAAGAGCAATTTTCGCTCAAAACGAAATTTTCGAAATGTGCGATTTTTTTGACGCCGAGTGTAGTTATGTAATGAAATTTCTAAAAAAATATTTTTTAGTGGGGTACCCTCCCATACATGTAACTACAAGTCAAAAAAAATAAAGACATTATTAGTCCACGTGTGGCACATCAATCGATAGGCCTTTTCAAATAAATATAAGATTTTTCAGCGAGTTTTTCGATTAAGTGAGAATAGTCGGAGATAATCGCCTACGCCAGTCAGTAGAGGTTCAAAGCACGGGGTACTTTGCATAAGGTGGTGTAGAAGATTTAATTTTTTTATATCATGTAATATGGATACAACCGAGCAAATATCAAAAATAGTTACACGAAATACCTTTGGAAAACTTTTAGCAGCTAAAAATCCTGGAAAAATCCTGGAAAGCCACACGTGGACATACGATGTTTTTAGGGTTCCGTAGCCAAATGGCAAAAAACGGAACCCTTATAGATTCGTCATGTCTGTCTGTCTGTCCGTCCGTATGTCACAGCCACTTTTTTCCGTAACTATAAGAGCTATACTGTTGAAACTTGGTAAGTAGATGTATTATATGAACCGCATTAAGATTTTCACACAAAACTCGAAAAAAAACGGTAAGTTTTGGGGGTCCCCATACTCAGATCTAAAACTCACAAAAATTTTTTTCGTCAAACCCATACGCGCGGGTATCTATGGATAGGTCTTCAAAAATGATATTGAGGTTTCTATTATAATTTTTTTCTAAACTGAATAGTTTGCGCGAGAGACACTTCCAAAGTGGTAAAATGTGTGTCCCCCCCCTGTAACTTCTAAAATAAGTGAATAATAAAACTAAAAAAAATATATGATGTTGATGTACCATGCAAACTTCCACCGAAAATTGGTTTGAACAAGATCTAGTAAGTAGTTTTTTTTTAATACGTAAACCGCAATTTATTTTACGGAACCCTTCATGTGCGAGTCTGATTCGCACTTGGCCGCTTTTCTTTATTTTGTCTTGCAGTTAATGTATGGAGTGCACCCCTAAAAGAATATTTTTTAGTCATTTTATTATAGAAATACGTAGCGGCCAATAAAATACACCTATCCGCTAAATTTTATTCAAATACACCTTGTAGTTTTCGAGTAAAATGCCTATGACATACAGACAGACGGACAGACGGGCAGACGGGCAGACATGACGGAACTAGAAGGGTTCCGTTTTTGCCATTTTGGCTACGGAACCCTAATAAGGCCCTCTAGGCCAATGCCTAGAGGGCCTTTTTAGGGTTCCGTAGCGGTACAATTACCGAGTATGCTGACGGTATTTCCTCATTGAACTGCAATGCTGATGAGTTGCACGAGAAAACCGAAAAAAATGAAAATTTTAGAAGTACCTTCAAGCAAAGTGTCTTATTCGCCGTCCTAAACCCAAAACGTAAGTGAGGAAACTGTTTATATTATTCAAAAATAATTGACGCAGCTGAAAAGTCTGCAACTTTTTTCTGGCGCTAAGGAAGCTTATTCCTATCACCAAAAAAATAATAAGGCACTTCTAAAATTTTCATCCATTCCCAATTTAACGTTATTTTAATTTCACGTCGACTGTTTTTGGACCTATTTCATGGCCAGTGTTGATTTGCTACAATCCTCTGAACAGACGAAACTACAAAAACGGTTTTAAATTAGATTATTTTGTCCCATGCAAAAAATTCAATTAACTTTCACGATTTTACCCTTACAGATAATTAAAGTATGGGCTTGGCTATGACATTAAACCACACAGTTATATGATGTACTTAGGTGTCAAAAAATCTAATAAAGTTGTATGTGTGACGAGAGTAACCCTTCGAACCCCACATCAGACATCAAATTGTTTGTAGTAGGAAGGTTACGAAACTAGGTTAGGGGAGTCGTGTGTCATTGTCAAATCTTTGCGATATTAAACTAGAAGGTGAATAACTTTACAAAATAACGGTATAAAGTAAACCACAAAGTAGATATCGCATCTCTCTTTAAAGGTTTGTTAATTGTTGTCTCATTAACGGTACGGTACTAACGCACCATATTTGACAGCGTGCGTGTGTGGATGTGTGCGTTACCATAGCATCGGCCGATGCAAGTGGGAAGTGTGCTGTTCCAAGCCGTGTTATGCAAGTTCTACTAGCAGTTTGTTTAATACAAGAATAGTTTGACGGTACGGCGGCGCTAGTTAGTGACGCAACCAGCGTATATACCTGCGTAGGTACTCGGAGGGCCGGTGCCCAAATAGCCCTTTCTGTATGGTTGGCGCTAAGAATTGCGTCACAACTAACCGATGAAAATTAGAAAGCGGCTCTCACATCAAATCATCACTGCGTACACATCGGTGAGGTTACAGACATTGAATGCAGGAAAATATGTATAACGGGCAGGAAATGTGGCAGCCAATGTATATATTTTAAAACATGCATGACTCAAATATGTTTATTTATAGCCGATATATCTTGCATGTATTTTCGGTTGTGTCTGACGTTATGCTGGCAAAAGTAGGCGGGGGATGAAGGATATATTTATTGCTGCATATAAATGCTATTTTGGCTATTTTAACAGCGCGGTGGGGAGTTTCGTAACATAAATAAAAAAGTAAATCCTGCTAGAGCTATATTACTTTACATCATTTACCGTGTACCTACTTATAGAGCGTAAAATGAACATACGTCACAGTGATTTGATTATTGTTAAGTAGGTACACTACTCAGTGGCGGCGCGTGAAAATTTTCGATTGGCATACCGGTACAAAAAAAGTTATGAAAGAGTTTAGAGTATACACTTAGAATAATAACGCATAGAAGGAACGTTTCATACGGCCGACGCGCCAAGCGTGAGGCATAAAATGGATTCATGTAGTTGTGATCAACTCGTATCCACACGCGCCAATATGCACACAAACGCACCAATTCTGTTCCACCGCTCGGCGTACTGGGCCATTTATGGCCGAGTTTTAGTGGCCTCACCGTTGCGCGTGAACTGCGTTTCTAGGCGTTATTATTCTAAGAGTATACATAACTAAAGGCTTGCCTAAAAAAATTGTAGGCATGCCGTTGGGATCCGCTTGTATGGGCGCTCCGCCACTGCTACCTATATGTCCTTACCTCTTATTCAAAAAAACAACTAAAAATATGAATGAAATAAAGTCAGAACCACGCTCGTCAAATATCTTCAATTACTCCTACATATCTAACCGCATCTTGAATTATTCACGTAAATACAATGCAATAAAACTGAAGATCTCTAATGCGAGTAAATCTCTTGCCTAAGCTATAATGGCGCATTCACAAAAAAGGTCATTAACACTACGTGAGACATTCGCGTTCGCTCAATATTGCGGTCGTCGCCCCCACACGCGGCCCACAACGAAATCAAGTCTACCGATATCGGCACACTACTTTTAATTCGATTCATTATTCATCTACCCCTCGCGTGAAACAGCGTCGGGCAGCGCACATAAACATACACGATGTACGAGGGCTGCCTTTTAAGTTGTGTCGTTTGGGAAACTAAAAAAAAATTTAAGTGTTAAATGGTATTTATTGTTTTTCAAAGTAATCACCATGATATGTAATACACTTTTTCATTTGATCGAACCAGTTTTCGAAACACTTATTCCAGTCCGAAGTCGGGGTCTCCAAAATGGCCGTTTTGTATGCCTCAACCGCTTCTTCAGGCGTCTGGTACCGTTGACCACGAAGTCGTTGCTTGATTTTTGGAAAAGTAAAAAAATCGTTAGGGCTTAAGTCAGGACTGTACGGCGGGTGTTCCAGAATTTCGACGTTTTGCTCTTTTAAAAACGCAATTGTTTGCCGGGCGGTGTGCGAGCTCGCATTATCGTGGTGCAGTCTTATACGACGTCTTGGGTCATTTTTTCGAAACTCGCCGATGACTTCTGGTAAACAGACAGTGGTATACCAGTCAGCATTAACCGTTTTACGATGGTGGGAACGTGGCCACTTTTCGCCACAAACGTGATGGCGACCATTTTTTTCGAAGTGCTCCGTGAGCGTATTACTTTGGTCGGTTTTGGCTCATCTTGGAACACTGACTGCTGTTTAGAATCGGGATCGTAGGCATATATCCAAGATTCGTCACCACTGATAATGTCGTAAACATGTTTCGAGTTTCCTCGGTTGAATTGCCGCAGAGTTTTGCGACACCATCGAACGCGAGCCGTTTTTTGGTCTTCACTGAGTGACCCAGCGTGAGACTTTTTTACGCCTAAGTGATCATGCAAAATACTGTGAACACTGGTCCCTGAAATACTTAAGGAAGCTTCTATCTCACGGTATGTCGCATGGCGATCTTCGACGATCAGTTGCCGTACAGCATCAATGTTCTCCTGGGTTACGACTGTTTTTGGTCGACCTTCACGATGTCTATCACCAAGACTAGAGCAACCACGTTGAAATTCTAAATACCAGCGTTCCACAGTCCGGAGGCATGGTGCTTTATCATTGAAAACCGTAGTCAACTCTTCGAAGCACTGAAGTCGCGTTAAGCCCCTTTTGAAGTTGTAAAAAATTATCGCACGTAAATTTTCCTTCGAAATTTCCATTTTCACAACTGACTTGTCAACTTTGAACGAACGCTGTACTAAAACGGTTAGGCCGATTTTGAGTCATTCTTTTGTTTTTCTACTCCTGAACCGTTATCTGTCATTTATATAGGCTGTAGCTCAGATACAATGACACCACTAATAAGTCGTCGAAAAACTCTATGCTCTATGGCCCAAAAACGCACTGTTTAGCATACTTTTTTGATTCATACATTTTTCATAAAAGCACTGTTTAACTTTTTTTTAAATCGGCCGCTATAATGCAGTGGTGCCAACTTCATAAACAAATATTTCGAAATAAAAGTATTTATTTACGATTAAACATTTGTATATTATAAATTATTTACTACAATAATAATAAATCATCATCTATTGTGTGTTAAATTACATGTTTTATAAATTCTTGGTATTATTTATGAAAATAAACAGTTCGAATTCGGTCCGGGTCCGGATTATGTTTGGTTCGGATGGCAAGTGCAAACAAATTAAAAACAAAACAAACCATAAGCAAGAGGTGTCACATTTCCAATTTCTTACCAAAATACAGTTCAAAATGAAAGGACGAAAGATGATAAACTATTAGTCCTAAACTATTAAGATTTTATTCGTGTTTGTGAAGACAAAAGTGTACGTTCCTTTTAAAATGGTCGAAGAAATTAATAACTCCACCTACTGAAGTAATTGCGCGAGTAGGTAGCAAAAATACGAATAGAAAACTTGCCGCCTGAAAAGTTTAACTATTCTGTAGTCTGCTATTTATTTTAAATTTGTCGTAGAAAAAGTATTGTATGCAACTGTGTATAACTGGTCTAAAAACGCTCGTGGCGTCTTTAATTGCGATGCTCGCCAAGACTCGCATCGCAACCCACGACACTCGCGTTTTAAGACCCTTCTTATAGAACAGTTGCATAAAATACTATTTCGAATTCTAAATTCAAATATTTTAAGATGACACTAGTTCTTTTTTATGCAATCACGGGAGGTTTGCACACGACAGAACTTAAAAGGCAGCCCTCGTAACTCATGTGTTTGAGTGGCACCAAAGCATGACGAAGATTCTCAAACGATTGCTGTACAAACTTTCTGCGCAACAGGGTCACTAAACTTAAGAGGATTGTGAACCTGTAATTTTTCATACAAAAAGCGATAACGTTTTTCACACCGTAAACATTCTTCGTTTATTATAATTTTTGGACATGTTGTAGATATAATGAAAAACTAGGTCTGTACGTTTTGATTTTTAAGAAATATTGCTTGCGTTAAAAGTTATTAGCATCTAAAAATCGATATTTTTGACTCAAAAACTTTGTCTACCGTTTTATTTTTTTTAAATTAATCTAAACTGATTTGCTAAAAAAAGAAAACGTACAGACATAGATTATAGTGTACTGAATCCAATAATACCAAAATTATTCCATTTCATTAAAGTTTAGGGGGGTAAAAACGTTATCACCCGGAACAATATTTCAACAAGGAAATGTAGGCAATTGCCTCCAGGACTACTCTCTCTATCGCACGATACGGGTGAGGCACAGAGCGGTGTGAAACAGGTATAATTTTTTAAAATACCTACTCGTGCCGCGTATCGGCACTTCACAATCCTCTTAAGATCGACAGCTAAGTCGTCGACTGAGTAGACTGAATAAAACCTAACTGTTTTGGCTCGGTTAAATTCAACCTAATGGCTAACCAAAAACCGTGTCACGCGACAGACGCAGCCCAAAGTCCGTATCTCCAGTACAAAATATAGGACACATCTCATAAAACTTGTTATTCCACTGAGAAAGATACGGTTTCGCTCTATGAAAACACAACAATATATCACCAATATATCAGCAATATTTTCACACCAAAAAATAGGTTGGGTAATTTGACTAAATATTCATTATTAATCCACCTAAATGTTATACCGCAACGGTAAAAAATAATGAAAAGTAATCTATAAAAATTCCGTAAAAATCAGGCGAAAATGGTATAAACTTTCTTTACTTTATAATTGACTACTTCTATATACGTTCTTTGGGATACGCGCATAATCCACTTATTATTGTTAATGAATAGACCTTTCTATGATGCCCGCCAGATAAAACTCAATATTATCTCAAGGTCGTAAATATTTCATTAAAATGCTGTTATTTCCTGATGCATATATTTTTGGATTCAGGTAGTAAGTCTCCAAATTTGTGTACTCAAACATGTTTTCATTATAAAAATACTAATAACATTTTTGCTTCTGGGTTAATTTTTTTTCCTAACTTCCGGTACATAGACTTAGTGATTTCAATGGTAAAAAGCTTTTAAAATAACATATAAAAGCTGTATAAGAAATAATTAGCCTGATATTGAATTTTTTCCAAAAAAACCGTATCTTGCTCCAGGCTATGAAGTCAGTAGATAAAGTACTGGAGTATCTATTCCCATTCGATCGTTTCCTACGGCCTTAAAAACGTTAACTGAACTGGCAATTAACATCAAATACTTTCTTGAGGCCTTTGTTTTAACTTTAATAAGAGTATTAATTAACTACCGGTTGACGGAAAGTAAAAGTGTATCGCTTAATCAACAGGTGCATCGCTTTATGTGAAACTAGTTGTGTCAGGCACCTTCTTGCCTGCCAGTTAATTAACCATTCATGTATAATATATATACATGGTAGGTATACTTCCGTCAAATACACAACATTATTGATTTGACTTCGATCTCCTTGTTTATGCATTGACCTAATGTCAAAAATGCAATATGTTTCTTTTAGAGGTAAGTTTGTACATCTTAGATATCCTAGTCAGGATGTAGAATTTAATTATAAAGCATATTTAATGTAATGTGTATCGAACCGTCGTTGACTTATGTATGCTATTCATCGTAGTCACGCGTTTGCGCGTTAGACTTGAACATTCAAGAGTTCATAAATTGTATGCATAAGTAGGTACAGTTAGTGTCATTTTAGTCTATAACTAGAAGTTCCTTGTCGCGATGAGAAATGTAATGTGCAACGCGTATAAATAGAGTTACCTCGCGCGGCGTCTGCAGCGGACATCGATCGCTGCGTCGCCGCCATCTTGGCCCTCGTGTCTCCCTCCTGCAGCCCGAGTCCCGCGCCCCGCACCCCGCGGCCGCCCCGCACTGCCCCACATTCACCGCATCGTTTCGCATGGCTGTAGGCGCACGGCGGTGTGTTTGTTGTTTCTTGTTGTTAGCTCTACGACCATTGCTATTTTATACGGGCCTACCAGTAGGTTCTACTTCCTTGTAAGGATTTTTTTATAGCCTCGAATGGAAGACAGAAGAAGAATAACATGAAAATTCCTCGAATGGAAGTTTATTTTCGACGGCCAAGAGAAGCGCGTAATTTAAGTGTATCGGTATCGGCGATAACGTAGTTATTTAGGTATATTACCAACGATTAGCTATTTCTCGTCTCGCTTTGCTCTGCGCTGGTGGAAAAGCAGCTTAAGAATGTTAGCATAGAGCCATAGACTATAGTATAATATAGTTTTATTATTATTATAGACTGCAATGCACATTCTCTGCTCCTGCGGACCGCGGACCACTCATGCATAAAAGAAATACCTACCTAGGGCGGCACATAGTGCACCCACAAGAAGTACAACATATCACCGCCCAAAGAATCTGGAATTTCCTGGAGGCAACGGGACTTAACGGTGAACTCTAAAGAAAGGGTTGCCACAATAGATCACTTGCTGGTCGAAGCGGCACATTAAGGCCCACAAACAAAATAATAATAATAATATAGTTTAGTGTACTTCATAAATCACTGGACAATATTATTATATTTTATGTTCTATTTCTAATTTCGTTAATTGTCCCTTCTCGTGTTTAATTAAGTTTGTATCATTGTTTTGTTTGTTATCCTCCGTGAACTCACTCGACGGTTCTATCGGAAGACCAGCGCTGGCAGCATAAAGCCAAATATGTAATTAAGAAAGCCATATGAGTGTAAAAAATAATGATAATTCTTAACTTAACTAACAAATACTTACTAACAATAATTTAAATTAAAATGTCAATGATATATAACTAACTAAACTTAGCTAATAATCTTTAAAATTTAAGATTGGGTTAAGTTGTACCTGAATAATATTTTTTGTTGTCTATCAATTGAAATAAACAGTTCACATTTTTTTTTAGCAATGCCAGCTTTATGCTGAGATAGAACCGTTTCGTGACAAACGCTGTGTGTTGTTTGTTTCGAATAAATGTTTCTTTCTTTCTGTAAGCAGATTTGTACAGTCAGCAGCAGAAGTTGCTAAGCGGTCCTAGTGCTCAAAATGATCTACACTACACGCGAACTCTAATGTCAAGGTTATGTGTACGTCATTTTGAGCGTGTTCTTTTGCTTAGCTACTTCTGATGCTGACTGTAGGTATATGGGCGAACGCTAGTAAATTTCAACATATTAATAATTTCTATAATTAAACGAAGGCAAATTACAGTTGTTAGGACCATGAAAACCAGACATCAGAGATGAATGGAAACTCTATTTAAACAAACAATGTAAAGCTGAAATACCCATACTTATACATAGGTAGATATTCTCAATGGTGGTCCATTTCCTTAATACTCGTCTTTAAATAAAGAGTACAGTAACAAAA
Source organism: Epinotia brunnichana (assembly GCA_963854355.1). Taxonomy (NCBI): domain Eukaryota; kingdom Metazoa; phylum Arthropoda; class Insecta; order Lepidoptera; family Tortricidae; genus Epinotia; species Epinotia brunnichana. Next base: position 13,973,260 of record OY977938.1, read on the forward strand.
CGAACGTTGCGAAGTGTGTGGACATACAAATGTGGGAAGTCTGTAAATAGATGAAGGTGACATTGACGATGTTTCCGCTACGCGCCTAGGCATGCCAGCAGTGGGACAGTGTTGCCGCTTGATAATATAGCCTATTTATTTAAATTACGATATACAACAAATGAATGATTGATTATTCAATGTTATACCAAGGTGTATAATCAATAATGTAAATTAACTTTAATGAAAATGAAATCTGGGGGCACGGCAGTGCCCCCGCCAAGTCGAACAAAACAAAGAGGCACGGCCGTACCATCCTTTTCTCGAAGCCATTCAGGCCATTTTCAACATCCTGTAATTTTGTGCTGGCTAAAACTAGAACCCTGAATTTTCAGGAACATGTAGGGCATAATATGGCTAACATATAATATCAATAACATTCAATTTGAACTTTCAGTTTAAGAACTATTGTCCGTTAAAGTTCGTTAGTTTTGTCACTGACATACTCACTGATAATAATCACGCTAATTCTAAGGTACTTCTAGCAGACCCACACGCTCCAAATTTCAAACGTTATTAGTTTTTAGCCTAATAATTCATGAAAAAACCTAAAAATATTGCAGTTTCAGTCACGTTTCACAGATATAAAAACTGCATAAGTAAGTTTGTAATCCTATACAAATACATGCGATTACCAAAATTACTTTTGCAGTTCGTTCCTGCAAAACTATACAAACGTTATTTGCGGTTGGTAAAATAATATTCCCATACAAAGTCTACAAAAAGAAATGAGATCCCATAAAAAACATTCCATGTAAGAATAGGCCAAGTCTCGAAACTCTCCCACAGTAAAAAGTGGTGAGATATTTCGTAGAGCCAAGACAGGCATTCTTATTAATCTTTATTTGCTTGCTAAATAAAATTTTGTGACTTGGCAATCACACTTACATAGTTTTAGGTACCTATGCAAAAATTTGTAGGTTAGGTAAATGCAGTAAAGTTGTGTGATTCCCAAGTTGCAGAATTTTATTTAGCAAGCAAATAAAGATTAATAAGAATGCCTGACTTGGCTCTACGAAATATCTCACCACTTTTTACTGTGGAAGAGTTTCGAGACTTGGCCTATTTTTACATGGAATGTTTTTTATGGGATATATTATAACCGGACAATAGTTGCAGAGCTCTATACCTCAGCATTTATCGGTCACATTGACATCCCTCCAATAATAGGTAATTATTTACATTGATAATCCTCGTTGATATCTAGTAAAGCACGTGATTTTGGCTTAGATATCGAAAATTCATGTTATAATTGTAGGTAAGTATCCTATACATCGGTTAATAGGTTAGTCATTATCAGGTACATTAACTAGCTGATTCTCGCTAGGACAAACTACTGATTAGGTAGGTAGATAGGTACATAATGGCGGCGAAGGTGAGCGCGCAGCGTCAGTTGACTCGACCTTCCGCGATAACAGCGTTAATAATTCACGATAACACCCTATAAGAGCTACGCACGACAACATTGCAGTTACATGTTAACACGAACATGGCTACTAAAGGTACTGCGCATGTAAAATAAAGGCCAATGTTCACGGATGACGTATGAAGCATATTCAAATGAATGAAGGCTGGTAGAGACAATGTGATCGTAATCGACGGACCTGTTTATAAGAGGCACGTGACGCGAATGACAAGGGCTGGGGTCGGTGCCGGGTGGACGCGAGGGCCCGATCGCACCCGGCTTCGACCGGTCTCTTATGCGCGGGTACAACTTGTCTCTACCTTAATTTTTTTTAATTAATAGGCCCCCCTCGCGGATCCGTTTAAAAAGCCAAATATGATAATTTTATCAGAACTGAAACACTAATGAGTAATGACACTTTTTTGGAAACATGTTCGGATTGGCCTTTGCCACAATCAGTCATTGAGATAGGAGTAATAGTATAAATTAATCTTTACGGGAATGGTGTAAAAAGAGTGCATTCGTTTCCAATTCCTCTATATTATATTTCAAGCTTTAATTAATGTCGCATTTTATTTGAAAAATATATAGTTACGAGTAATTGTGCTGTTAGTAATTAAGCATTATTGTTAAGGGGCTCACAGCTCCCACTGACCTTCGATCTGTTACCGTCCGTTTTTTCGTGTTTTTTTGGCTTACCGTATTAACAACAACGAGGTTCTCATAGTTTTTGAGATATATGGCACTAAACTTTAGCAGTTTTAGGCCAAAAAACAATGTTTTTAGACGTAACTTTTGTAAAAATGAGTTAAAAATAAAAAACTCTCTTGTGTTGTTAGAAACGTCAAAAAGGAACAGTTACATGTAAATTTCATATATAAAAGTGCATAAACAACATACTAATACCGAAAACAGAGCTTTTTTGGACCATGTTTGAATAAATCATAGAAAATAAATAATTTTTTTTTCCAAAAAACTCTCTTGCAAAAGTAGATAAAGTATTGAAGAACCGATTAACGTTTGTGGCATAAATATATCTATTGTATGTAATGACGGAGGAATATCAACTCAAAACTCATCAAAACTAGTCAAAAAGCGCGTTAAATAAATAACTATATTTTGTAAGTTGTAAGGGAAAGCAAAACCTCGTACTTCACAACATGGAGATTATTTAGAATGACCAATCGACGCCAGACTCGGGATGGTATTGCTTAAAACCTTTTGTAAGTATCGTTTTTTGCAACACAGTACCTAGTACCTACAGTGTCACTAATTTTGTTATATTGTTTTCACTTCTCATGCTCTAAAAGTTCGTCTTTATGTCGTGCGTAGGCGACATAAAGTCGCTTTTTATGCTCTAGAGCATAAAGTAAAATCTTCGTCGAAGACCAAGGCAATCGCTGCAACAGCCACACGAACATCTTTAACTTCATACAACAACCTCTTTATTTTATTTCGTTTCGTTCGTATTCTAAGACCAAGGCAAAGATACCAACAGCCAAAGTACACAATAAAACTTCATGAAATAAACTTATAATTTGTATTTCGTCTCATTTATTATTTTTTATATTTGTTTATTTTTCAATTTAGTAGATCAGTATAGTATTTAAGCCATAACAACAACAATTAAATTAGCATTTACTATATTTACGTGTTGCTGTTTCATTTCCTCGCAATCGAAGTGAAAAGTAGAGTGTACAACTCGTCCATAAAACCCATTTTACACTCGACTTTATATCTATCCTCGCTCGCAAGCTCGCTCGGATGGATAAACGTCTCGAGTAAAATGGTGCGTTTTATGCACTTGTTGTACAATCTACTATTTTACAGGACTGTATAATGACATAGCCATACATCTATACGCCTGTAAATATGCCACGGGAACTGTGACGTCAATTAGTTACAGGGCTGTTATTCGCTACGCGTTAATGCAGTTCACCCCGCCGGTCACCCGTCACGAAACTAGACCTCTACCTACGCTTAATTACTACGCACCGCGGTGTCAAGGTATAATTGTGGGTGAGCGTTGAGGTGAGCTTAAAACAAGTTACAGAATAGGGGGGCTGGACTCCAAAAATGTTGCTACCGAAATTAAGGATCAGATCACGTAACTTGTTACACTAATTAGCGCAAGTAGCCGGTGGCTTGGCAATGGCTTCTCATTGCGTAGTGACTCGGCGTCTTTCAACGCATTTCTACCTGAGCCATTCATAACGGCTTAGGTACTTTACTGCCCAAACAGACGCAAAAAAAGGGACCACGTGGCAGGTAAATCGTCAATCCTAATTGCACAAAGCACAATAGGGGGCAACAACTGTTTGTTTTTTAACGTACTCAGAGGCCAAATAATGTATGCCATACGATTAAATAAACGTACTCTTCGAAACATCTGTCTAAAATATTCTCGCCATGCATAGTTTTATAAATATCATATTTTTAGGGTTCCGTAGCCAAATGGCAAAAAACGGAACCCTTATGGAATCGTCATGTATGTCTGTCTGTCCGTCCGTATGTCACAGCCAATTCTTTTCGAAAATATAAGAACTATACTGTTGAAACTTGGTAAGAGTGAAGATGTATTCTGTGAACCGCATTAAGCTTTTCAACAAAAATAGAAAAAAAAACAATAAAATTTTGGAGGTTCCCCATACTTAGAACTGAAACTCGAAAATTTTTTTTTATTCAAACCCATACGTGTGGGATATCTATGGATAGGTCTTCAAATATGATATTGAGGTTTCTAATTTTTTTTTCTAAACTGAATAGTTTCCGAGAGACACACTTCCAAAGTGGTAAAATGTGCCCCCCCACTTCCTTCTAAAATAAGAGAATGATAAAACTAAAAAAGTATATGATGTACATAACCATGCAAACTTCCACCGAAAATTGGTTTGAACGAGATCTCTAGTAAGTAGCTTTTTTCAATACGTCATAAATCGTCATAAACCGCAATTTATTTTACGGAACCCTTCATGGGCGAGTCCGACTCGCACTTGGCCGCTTTTTCGTCATATGAAAGGTGAACATGTAACGAGAAGACATAAATAATGAAAGTTATAGCGGCAAGTTCAGTAAAAGTGAATAATTAAAGTGGTGGTAATGGGAATGGCCCCCGGGTGCACCGGCCGACCGCCAGCCGTCTGCTGCCCTTAGCTTATAATAGTACGACGATATCGATCGCACGCCGAGGGCGTAACCCCCGTCAGTCACCACTCAACAGAATTACATAAATTACTGATATCTCCTTAAACGCACAATAATTATACTTGTATTACATTTTTCAACAGGGTGTGAACTTGGTGACGTCGTATCATTACCAGTTCACATGATTTAAGATTATGAGTTGATATGTGTAAGTTCGCTTTTGTACCGATTTATAGGTATTTTGTCACATTTTTTGTTGGTTATCGATCCAGCAATAATAACTGTTTTGTTTAGTTTGCCTTGTTTTTGTCCAAAAGTGGATGAAATAATACAAAGAGAAAACATGCGCCAAAGATCAAAGAGGCCGCTGCGACAAGGTACATTAAGCAAACAATTGCGTTGTATATAGGTCAAGCAAACCCGCGCGAGTTCCGGGGTGAACCCGCGCCCTATTCGGGAGCTTTTCACTTTCTATAGCTCTCAGCTAACCTGAAATATGAATTGAGTGGAATGCGGAGCGACGGGGAGCGAGGGTGGCCGCGGAGGCGGGTCCGGCCATTGGGACAACTTCTGCGCGGAGGTCAGGCCGCGAGTGACGCAACCCACAACATAACCATACATTATATAATCTCCTACCCCTAGGTTTAATCTAGTAATAGCCTGTCACGTGCGGTGTTGGTTCAACGCACCTTACCTAACAGAACGTACTTCATGTTTTGGTTCATCAACATTGACGATTAAGGCGACGTGAGCTCCAAAAACTGATTTTCAAAAAATCGTAGCTCGTTTGGGTTATAATACGGCTGCCTTAAATTTGATTAGCAATTTTGAGGCCTTTCTCGAGGGAAATCAGCTATTCGAATCCTGAGTTTTTGACTTTCGCTCGATAGAAAAAAATCACGAACATAGGTCTAACATACACTTTAAAAAATCGTAACAAATTATGCACAACAGCTATACATATTAAAATTAGTTCTAAAAATCGGCATTGTCATGGTTGAGGGAAATCAGCTATTACTTTTTTATTTTTTAAAACGCACAAAAAATTAAAATTAAAAAACATGATATCCGCGCTTCCAAACACGCACTTCCATCTCGCTCACGCTTATGCTCAGTGAGAGGGAGAGAAGACCACGAACCTACGTCCCCTTAAGTATATCCAGTCAATGTCATAATGGAAGAAAATATTTTTTATCCCAAGATGGTGGCAAACACGTGTACGGCACTGGAGTTACAACACCTTGACACATTCGAATGCGGATCTCATACAATAGGGTTGTGGACTCTAATTTTATTATTACTCCAAAAGAAAGAAGGTAAAAAATATGCCTAATGACAAAAATCCTATTCAAATACATATCTGTAGAAACAATACCCGTGACGTCACGGGCCTCGACCTTCATAGTAAATGACTATCGTTTCATGTGAAGTTGCGTTTTGCGGAAGAGGGACAGAGTATGTAACCCCTCTTAAAACTTTGCACACTTACAACTTGTGATTAGATATTTATTGTCTTGTGTTACTTTTTTCTCCATGTGACTAAATTTTAAATCCTTTTTCGAGAAAATTCAACATTACTGATTATTTTATTTGGTGTCACCATCCTTATTATATGTGGACTTGGTACCTGTGTTGATTATAAAGATTAAAAGGAAGTTAATATATATAGATAATTACCAGTGTGACGACAGAGTCTATGGCCCGGTTGAAGCGGTCGCACAGAGCTCGCATGCTCTCGTACGAGTGGGTGTCGTAGTCGCTCAGGATGTTGTTCTCGAGGGCGGCCTTCATGTCCGGCACGTCGTCGCATACCCACCTGTACAAACAAACATTATCATATATTAGCTAACGCACTCGCCAAATTTAAATGGGACTGCCTCATCCACATCTGACGCATGCCGGAAGACTATTCAGCTACAGAGACCACCAAATAGGTCCCACCATAATGGCGGCCAACATCGTCCGATAAATTCAGTGCCTTTAATCAAGATAAGATAAGGCTGCCCAAAACCTGGATACGTAAAAGCAAAAGAGGAAGGTATTTAAATAAATATTATGTATCTTACGTTATGTTGTCACAATAGCGCGAGCAAAGGCTACATACAAAACAAACTTTACATTTTCTGTGTTGCGTCAGGGATTAATAAACTACGTACGCCTTAATCGTATCGCTATGAACGCGCCAATGACCGTCTGTGGCAGCAAAACAAAGCGACCTGGTATTCCACGGAAAAGTTTTTTGTTATTAATTTATGTCTCTAGTCATTTGTTTTTATATATGTCACCGTTAGATTGTGAAAACCGTCAGTTTATAATCTTACCCGTTATATTGTAAACTGACGGAATATTGTGAACTGCCAAAATAATTCATAATTTTACGCATTCATTTTCGTTAGTTTATAAACTAACAATGTCATATCGTCAAATTGTGAAATGAATCAAATTTGCCTGATTCGGAACGCCACCTGTTTGGTTGAGCGAATTATTCCACTTGCATCAGTTTCCACTTACCTCAGAGCATGATTGTTTTTTTTGTTATTCAGACCTTTTGTTCCATTTATTTCGGCATCCACCAGTGTCGACGGAGCCCCGCTGCGCGGGGCTCCTATTTCTGGGCGCTTTGCCCTTCGGGCAGCTGAAGATACCTAACTAACCTAACCTAGTCTTTGTGTACGTTCCGTACTAAGCCGATTTGATCTCAGTTCACAATTTGACGATATGACATTGTTAGTTTATAAACTAACGAAAATGAATGCGTAAAATTATGAATGATTTTGGCAGATCACAATATTCCGTCAGTTTACAATATAACGGGTAAGATTATAAACTGACGATTTTCACAATCTAACGGTGACATATATACTCGTATATGTCACCGTTAGATTGTGAACACCGTCTGTTTATAATCTAACTCGCGATATTATAAAATTTATAAATTGACGAAAAATTGTGAACTGTCAAAACCGTTCACAATTTAACGCATTTTTTTTTTTATTAGTTTATAAATTATTAATGTTGAATTGTCAAATTGTCAACTGAGATCAAATCGGCATGCTACGGACCGCATACACAAAGACTAGGTAGGTTAGGTTAGTTATTAGTACTAGTAGCTTCTGTTGCCCGAAAGGCAAACCGCCTAAAAATAGGAGCCCCGCGCAGCGGGGCTCCGTCGACATTGCTGGATGACGAGATAAATGGAATAAAATGTCTGGATGAAAAAAATAATAATCATGTTCTGACATAAGTAGAAGCTGATGCAAGAGGAATTCTTCCAACCAACAGCTCACATGGTGCGATCCGAATCATACCAATTTCATTCAGTTCACAATTTGACGATCCGTCATTGATAGTTTATGAACTAACGAAAAATAATGCGTTAAATTGTTAACTGTTTTGACAGTTCACAATTTTTCGACAGTTTATAATATCGCGAGTAAGATTATAAACTGACGGTATGCGATAGGTACCTACTCGTGCTAACCTAGGGTAACATTCCGAGAATTTATTTATAAAGCCATACGTTTCTACAGTATTAATAAATTAAAGACGTTGTAATATACACGACTTAATTGCCTTAAAATTAAGGTCGTGTATAGATATTTTTGTAACTTTGGCCGTATGGATCTCTTTGTAGTCGACTGTACCCAATATACAATTTTCATATTATACTCGTAATATGACGTTATCTTCTATAGTTATTTTAGTAAATGGAAATAAATTTGACAGCTATCTTTTGAGAGCGAGCAATACTTAAATAATATTTTATTAGGAGTTCCATCGATTTTTCATGCTCATCATCTGACTTCACTTTCTATTCCATACTAATATTATAAATGTTAAAGTAACTCGTCTCCTACCTTTTCACGCTTAAACCGCTATAGAGATAGATTTAATCCCGAGGAAGGACATAGGATACTTTTTATCCCGGAAGTTATCCACTAAGGGCGGGTTGCACCAACTTACGATAACAGGCCGATCAACGTTAAATATGGCGCCGGCAGCTTGTCAAGCAAACTTGTCAAGCTTTCCATACATTCAGATTTTAACGAACACCGCTTACAATTACGATTACAGACGATTTGATGCAATCCACCCTAAAGGGGTTAAATGGGGGCTGAGGTTTGTATCGAGGGACGATTATAAACGAGTTCCATACAGACGAAGTCGCGGGCAGAAGCTAATAGCTGGTAAAATTAATATTTTAGAAATAGGTTAATTATCATTAAACGCCCGACTCTCGAAAAAATACGTTAAAAGCTGTCGAAAAATAACCTTGTCGCTTTGAATTACTTGTGTGTAGTTGTAGTTTCTCGATACATATTATAAAAGAATTGTTGTTACGATTGGTATTCAAGTCAGAAACTAAGATTAGTTCGGGCGATCGGGATCGAGGACAATATCAAGGTCACCGAGGGCGAGCGAGTGCGTCCGAGCCGGTTGCGAAGAGGTCACGCCGTCTTCGGATCTCGATTCCTAAACGCCCAACATCGAACCAAACTGGTTCCCCGTTTATTTCCGACGTGGGATAATATCTGCACAAAATACCTGCAATCTTAGCCTATTCTACTCAGAAAGTAATATAATGTCTCAGTGTGATAAAGTGATAAACCTACAGGTAAGTCAGTTTAAGATTTGTTTAAAAGTTGAACAGTGCCTTAAAAAAAAAAGCGGCCAAGTGCGAGTCGGACTCGCACATGCAGGGTTCCGTTACATAAATTGCTTTTTACGATATATGACGTATTAAAAAAAAACTACTACATAGATCTCGTTCAAACCAATTTTCGTTGGTAGTTTGCATGGTAATGTACATCATATATTTTTTTCAGTTTTATCATTCTCTTATTTTAGAAGTTACAGGGGGGGGGACACACATTTTACCACTTTGGAAGTGTCTCTCGCGCAAACTATTCAGTTTAGAAAAAAATTATTTTAGAAACCTCCATATCATTTTTGAAGACCTATCCAAAGATACCCCACACGTATGGGTTTGATGAAAAAAAATTTTTTGAGTTTCAGTTCTGAGTATCCCTATAGGGGACCCCTAAAACTTAATGTTTTATTTCGATTTTTGTGTGAAAATCTTAATGCGGTTCACAGAATACATCTACTTACCAAGTTTCAACAGTATAGCTCTTATAGTTTCGGAAAAAAGTGGCTGTGACATACGGACGGACAGACAGACAGACAGACGGACCGAAATGACGCATCTATAAGGGTTCCGTTTTTTGCCATTTGGCTACGGAACCCTAAAAATGCCTAAATAATGTACCGCAATCTGCTGTGACGCTACGAGAAAAACAGAGGGCCTACCGCGAACGACATTCGACGTTTTCCCTCTCTGTTGCACTTACGTACGAACTACGAACTCGTAAGTATGACAGAGAAGGACAACTTCGAATGCCTTTGCGACATTATCACGTGGCTCAGTTCTGTCCGACAAGAATATTGTGGCAACAAAGATGCATAATATGTACAGTCGGCCTCATAAGTTGTTGAACAATTAAGTACCTTATCGTTTTCACTGGTTTGACAACTTCATATGGCAGTTTAACATGAATGCGACACGACGACGGTGCAAAGGTGTTCAGCCCCTTGTGATGCCGCCACAGTGTTCTTTTGGGTATTATACCCTGAGAAAATTACGGTTTTTTTGAAATAATTCAATATCAGGCTAATTATTTGTATACGGCTTTTATATGTTATTATAAACAACTTTTACTATTGAAATCAATAATTCTATGGACCGGAAGTTGGGAAAAAAAAATAACCCGCAAGCAAAAATGCTATCAGTATTTTTATAATGAAAACATGTTTGAGTACACAAATTTGGAGACTTACTACCTGAATCCAAAAATATATGCATCAGGAAATAACGGCATTTTAATTAAATATTTACGACCTTGAGATAATATTGAATTTCATCTGGCCTATAGAAAGGTTTATTCATTAACAAAAATAAGTGGATTATGCGCTTATCCCAAAGAACGTATATAGACGTAGTCAATTATAAAGTAAAGAAAGTTTATACCATTTTCGCCTGATTTATGAAGATTACTTTTCATTATATTTTACCGTATCGGTATTAAATTTAGGTGGATTATTAATGAATATTTAGTCAAATTACCCAACCTATTTTTTGGTGTAAAAATATGGCTGATATCGATATATTGTTGTGTTTTCATAGCGCGAAACCGTAAAGTTCTCAGGGTATATAATAAACGGACATCCTCTTTTTATTGAATAATCATATAGTATTTACTAATATAAACCATTTTCCAGCGTGCCAAATCGACCTACTTTTTAAGAAATAATTATTTGAAAATGCTGAGTTTGGATAGAAATAATATTGAAAAAACTAAATATTTCCAAAACTATTCGGTTCTATTCCACGAAACATTTATCTAGACGCGCGGCAGCGTGTCAAGCCAAGTTCAAGCAAAGGAACTGTATACCATTATCCAATGTAAGATACATTTTTGGGATTTAAATATAATTCGTAGATTGGATAGAACTTTGTAAATTTATTATTTTGTGGTTTTATCGTTTTTTTTTATGTAAATCTATTGCTATTCGGATTTTATTTTGTCGCAAAATAATGAGGCATTACTAGAACTTACGTCACGTTTTTTTTTAAATCCGAATTCCGTAGGATCTAAGAGTAATTGAAGTTTTAATTTTTTTCTGTTAATTCTGGTTATGTTGGTACGGTTTTAGTTATCATACATATGAAAGAGCCTAATTTTTCATAGTAGTTTGCCATTCACAAAAATTAGAATAAAGAGAGCTCAAAAAATTAATTGTATTAACATAACCAGAATTATCAGAATTGTTTAACCGGTTTTAAAAAAACAAGAAGGTTCTCAGTTTGACCCCTTGTTTGTCCGCGATTATCTCGCGTTTGGCTAAACCGATTTTGATGCGGTTTTCAGAAAAGTATTTGTTACATTCTGTACAAGGTTCTGGTATACAACATATTTTGTGCTTTTCAGTGGGTAGGTATTTTGAAGGCGTTTCCCTTTTAAAAAAAAAATATTATTTATTGTCTATAGTGGAAAACGTAATTCGAGACCAACGTGGGTTGCCACTAAAATAAAATATGTTTACGGTGGTATATTTTCACTTTTTAAAAGGCTGCTCTAAGAAAATTTATTTATTGGTAGTTTTAAACCTACGATTTAAATAAACAAGTTAATTCAACTTATTTACAAAAATACTCGATGCCCTTTTAAACATTTAACCGTAGAAGATTTTTGGTAGAAAAACTGTTATTGCACTTGTAATACTTCAGGTAGTCATAACATTTGGTACGATTTATAAACAATAGTCGTGAACAACGTTAGATGTAATTTAAAAATTATGCCATGCGTTTAGCTATTCGACAAAATAACAGGCCAATAGTGTGTGTGTAGCTCACTTTATAATCACAATCATCCGCCATTTTCTCAAGGGGTCTATACATGTAATGATTTCTCAGCCCTAATTTATCAGAAGCTGACTAATTGCTATTGTCTGGAGGCATTTTGCGCTGATGATCCAACTGTCCAATCCAATTGCATGCACATGTGGTTGGATTGTTACATCTATACGACACACCCAATTATGACTTCGACATATTGTACTAACAAATTGTGGTGAAATCATATAATCTGTAGACCCCATCAGCCATGATCCCATGGATTGTCGATTCGATTGGTGATTGTCAATCTGTCATTTTCATTCGACATCTGACATCGGTTCCGAGTGCTCGAAGTGTATACTCCGTGGTCATTTCTGCCTTGTTGAGTTTTTGTTTTTTGTTAAGTTTTTGTTTTTATTTAAGAGGGCGCTCGTTTTTTGGTCAGGAATAAGCGAGAATGACGGATTTTTGACGTTGTAATTCTAAGAAACGGAAAGCTTTTTCTAGATCCTGATTACTTATTTGCATAGGTAAACTCCTCATATTGGTCCTAGCCGCCTCCAATTTACGAAGAAATGAATACTTTAACCGAAAATACCCGATTACCGACAGTAGTTTTCTGAAGAGAGCGCAGAGTCATAAGTTTGAGCCCCTAATACTCCATGATGTTATATGAGAACCTACTTGTTTTATTCTATTTTCACTAGCGTAATATGTTGCCATTGCGCCTAGCCGCCTCGAATTTTCCTTATTCTGCTCGCATATATATGTAAACTGTTCTCAATTACACCATATTTGTCAACAAGATCTTACTGAAAACTCAAGGATTTTCTCATTATTGTTGAATTATTTGTGTATTGAATCTTACACAACATTAAAGTTCATGCTTGTACCAACAAGATTCAGTCCAAAAAATATAACTTTAGTCAAAATTTATATTTATAAATAATTATTCAAAACTAGTATAAATTTACCGTCGCGCGGGAATATATCTCAGTACCGGCTGAATAGCCCTCCGAGATAGACGTGTACTGTGTTTATTTGTGGCTATTCACGAAGCTAACCGGCCATTCTTCAGATAAAATAATATTATTTTGATCTCCGACTAGGCATAGTTGTTACCAACCTCGGGGTCAAACTATACTGGGGATACATTCGTGAGGCTAATCGAGACAAGTTATGAATTGCATAGCTGCCAGAATGACGTAGTGTAGCGAAAAGGCTCAAACCCACAGTATACGTAACATTTAAAATTGAACCTTCTTCCTATAACAAAAGTCATACATTTAAATGGTGATGTCTTGTGGGTTGGATCCTTTTGTCTAAACTACGCGTTCTATAGTCAATTATTATTGTACGAGTGATCGTGATACTTGATAGATTTAATTTATTTACTTGTTACTATCAGTCCACCTTGTGGAGGGTCCGCTGCAGTTTCCGGTACGTAGTCGCCTCTCGAGAACCTCCCCGCCCCAACGGCCATTATGATTAGTTAGTATGTATGTATGTATGTTAGTTTGGGCGAAATCTTCAAATTAGGTACAATTGCGTATCTTCGGTGACAATGCCATAATATCATAGAGCTGGTCTGATGATGGAGTCGGAAGGTGGCCATAGCAACTCCTAAACTCAACAAGATAAAGCCATCAAATTTGGGCTCATTTATTTGGTCATGGCACGGCAAGACTTTGATGCTGGATGATTTCCAGAGTCTGATGATGGAGCTGGAAGGTGGTCATGGAACTCCTAAACTAAACTAGATAAACCCATCTAGTTTAGGCTCATCTGTTTTGTCTTGGTAAACACTTTGGTGATGGATGATTTCCAGGATCTGATGATGGAAGGTGGTCATGGGAACTCCTAAACTAAAATAGATAGACCTATCTTGTTTGGGTTTGTGTGATTTGTCTGTACAAGTACCCACGAACCAGCGACATAATATGCAGGATTATTGAAAATAATAAGATGAATAAATTTTTTTTTAAAAAACAAGCTTATATGGCGTTTGTTAAGTACAGCACGATCCTACCTTGCATTTAGTTATTATTTTCGTTTATATATAATAATAACACACACCGGGGGTTTACACTGGAAAGGGAGATTTTTACGTGGTTTTAATACATTTCCGAGTCATCATCATCATCATATCAGCCGAAAGACGTCCACTGCTGGACATAGGCCTCCCCCAAAGAGTGCCACAATGGCCGTGCCTGCGCCACCCGCATCCAGCGGACTCCCGCGACCTTTACCAGGTCATCAGTCCACCTTGCGGGGGGCCTACCCACGCTGCGCCTTCCGGTACGTGGTTGCCACTCAAGAACCTTTCCGCCCCAACGGCCATCGGTTCTACGTGCAATGTGCCCCGCCCACTGCCACTTAAGTTTAGCAATTCGGAGGGATAGACATAGACATAGACATAGACATCCTTTATTGGTAATAAGGTATTACATGTCATTGTTTACAATAAAAATAGAACATTCATTTGTAAATTAAATTAACAAGATTATTAGTTTATTATATTATATATTATTATTACATTTTTTATATTCTAAAAATTCCTTAATAGTATAGAAACATTGCTTAATAAGCCATTTTTTTAATTTAGCTTTAAAGGTCGGAAGACTGTTATATCGGTGATATATCGGTTACCTTGGTTCTGCTGCGGATAGCCTCATTTCTGATGCGATCGCGCAGAGAAACTCCTAGCATAGCCCTCTCCATTGCCCTTTGAGTGACTTTGAGCCTTCTTATGAGGCCTATAGTAAGCGACCACGTTTCCGTGCCATATGTCATCACTGGCAACACACACTGGTCAAATACTCTCGTCTTGAGACACTGCGGAATATTGGACGAAAAGATGTGCCGTAGCTTCCCGAATGCTGCCCAGCCGAGTCGGATTCGACGATTGACCTTCCCTTCGACATTTCCGAGTATCACTCTTTATTTCGAAATAAATGTTAAAAAAACCGGCCAAGTGCGAGTCGGACTCGCGCACGAAGGGTTCCGTACCATTATCTATATCTAAAAACGGCAAAATATCTATATCTAAAATCACGTTTGTTGTATAGGAGCCCCCTGTAGCCTAGTTAGTAACTTGGTAGTGACTCTGCCTACGAAGCTGGAGGTCCCGGGTTCGAATCCCGGTAAGGGCATTTATTTGTGTGATGACCACAAATATTTGTTCCTGAGTCATGGATATTTTCTATGTATTTAAGTATTTATTTATCTATATAAGTATGTTGTATAGATTTTCTATGTATTTAAGTATTTATTTATCTATATAAGTATGTTGTTGTATTTATCTATATAAGTAAGTAAGAGATGAGAGTGTTATAACGCAAAACCAATTCGGTTTTATGCCGGGTCGGGGTACAGCAGACGCCATTTTCTCACTTCGCCAATTGTGCGAAAAATACAGAAATGCACAGAAAAACCTGCATATGGTGTTTGTTGACCTCGAAAAGGCATACGATCGAGTACCTCGTGAGGTTTTGTGGTGGGCCTTGAAAGAGCAAAGTGTGCCTGGGAAGTATGTGGAACTAATTCGGTCTATGTATGACAGATGTTGTACACGCGTCCGGTCAGCGGCTGGCACCACAGACAGGTTCAGTGTAACGGTAGGCTTGCACCAGGGATCAGCTTTAAGTCCATACCTCTTTGTACTGATTATGGACGCTCTGTCGTCGGACATACAGGAAGAAGCACCCTGGTGTATGCTCTTCGCGGATGATATTGTTCTTGTCGGTGAAGACGCATCCGAGGTACAGAGCAGATTGGAGAAGTGGCGACAAAAACTGGAGAATGTTGGCCTGAGGATCAGTAGGTCCAAAACAGAGCATATGTTTTGTGACTTCGGCGGTCTCTCCAGTTTTACAGGCATAAAGCTAGACGGCGTTATGCTCCCAGTCTGCTCCGATTTTAAGTACCTCGGTTCGCTTGTACAGTGTGATGGTGATATCGACCGTGATGTCAAAAACCGAATTAGCGCTGGGTGGATGAAATGGCGACAGGTCTCCGGAACAATATGCGATGGCAGAATGCCTCCTAGGTTAAAGGGCAAAATCTATAAGACCATTGTGAGACCTGTCGTCATGTATGGATCGGAATGTTGGGCCTTAAAGGTGACGGATGAAAAGAGATTGCATGTAACGGAGATGAGGATGTTAAGATGGATGTGTGGTGTGACGAGGATGGACCGAATAAGAAATGTGTATGTAAGGGGAAGCCTAAAAGTAGCACCTATCGCGGATAAATTGAGGGCCAATCGCCTTGCGTGGTATGGGCACGTAATGCGGAGGGATGAAAGTCATGTGACCAAAAGAGTATTAGGTATGAATGTGGATGGATGTAAAAGACGAGGTAGGCCAAGAAAAAGGTGGATGGACTGTGTGAGAGACGATATGAAGAGAAAAGAAGTGAATGATGATATGACGGCTGACAGAGAAGTATGGAAGAAAAAGACATGCTGCGCCGACCCCAAGTAAATGGGATAAGGGCAAGGAAATGATGATATAAGTATGTTTATCGTCGTCTAGTACCCATAGTACAAGCTTTGCTTAGTTTGGGGCAAGGTCGATTTGTGTAAGATTGTAAAAGAAAAAGAAACAAATAAAAACTAAAATAAAAATAAAAAGATGTATTCTGTTTTTAAGTATTTTTTGTTATAAATAGCGACAACAGAAATACATCATCTGTGAAAATCTCTATCTATCACGGTTCATGAGATACAGCCTGGTGACAGAAGGACAGACAGACATTCAGACAGACAGACGGACAGCGGAGTCTTAGTAATAGGGTCCCGTTTTACTCTTTGAGTACGGAATCCTAATAAGTGACATAGGTTTTAGGCTCAGAACATAAAAAAGGGAGAAGTGCCGTACTGCTTAATTTCAACCAAAACCGATGTCCCCAGTTTTCTCCCACCGCAGCGCCCACAGGCACACACATTGAACCGTTTAAAAACAAAGACTCGGGCGTTGCCAGTGAGTCTACGGCAACATGCAAACAAGGGCTGTGATTGGCTTAAACGCACTACACTAGGGGGGCGACAAACGTTAAAATTATGTTTTATCGACATTGATATTAAAATTAATATTATGTTATGATATTGATGGGTAACAACTTCAACAACATGGTAAGTTTATGTGGTGGTATTTAAACTTCTAGCTACAAGTTTAAATAACACGTTGTTAACTTACCATAAATCGCAAAATTAAAAAATATTGACGAATACCTACAGAGTAACATAAACGGCTTTTTATAAGTTCGTGTTCACATACATTTAAAACTCTGGTCACATCGATATTTTTGACCTGTAGGTACCAGGCCGATCCGACTCGCATTTTGGCGCGAAATAATATGTCCATTACTCATATTACGAGATTTAAGGCTAAGGGCGAGTATCCACCAAAGATGTGCGAAGATGTGTTACCATACATTTTACACCTAGGTTTCAAGCAAGCGAGGTGTCAAATATTCGAAAAGTGTACGGCTCTTATTAAGTGGTTGGAAACATTTTTCTTGAAAATGTTACGAACACATTAACTCTTCTCTGTACAGGAAACCAGTTAGGACCTCTGCCAGTAGCATCTATCCATTTTTTTAGTACCTACTCGGATTCTTTGGAAAACTGTAATAAGAAACCGAGATTTCTTCTTCAATTATCACATTTCAAATGAAAGTAAAAAATACTCATTTAAAATAAATTATTGGTAATAATATCACATTTTAAGTTGTTCTGAAGCCATTTGCAACTAAATTATATACTTGTATATACAATTTTAATATGTCTATTTACCGTTCATACTGCAACTTAGTGAAAATCTTATTAGTAGGCACCGTAAACATTTTGTGCCTTTTAATCTTATTAGTATGTTATTAGTTACCTTTAAGATAGGCACCCAACCAAAACAAGTAATTAAATAAAATAAAACAGCGAAAGTAGTCGAAATAAAATAACTAGTATGATATCATACTTCTATTTTATCGATTACGCGTAAATTGTAACTGCACTTTGGCACCGCTCTAGTTTGCGACGCCAAGCAGCGGCCGTACCACTAAAAAATTAAAGCATCGTCCATATCCATAGTGGTTTAATACATTGCGCCGTGGTTTACTGTATTGAACGTTCAATGTACAACGCATAGAACAAAAATATGCTTTTTCGTTCGATATGTTAGTTCGATCCCGAGAAATGATGCGGCGTTGCGTTTATTTATTAAAATATTAGTTTTTACTGACTTAAGTGAAAATACTAATACTCACATGTGGTGCGTGACTCCACCATTCATGTAGGTTTTAGTTTCATTCCTATTTTTGCATGTAACCACGCTACAATTCGGCATTTTGAGTAAACGTGGAAAAACATTTCAGATTCACGGCAAATTGCGACTAACATGCGGTGGGCAGTGACATGCCCAATATGCCCATTTGGCCATGTCGCACCGACACGCGCCAAGCCCCCGTTTCATATCTATTCCTTTTTATCATCTGAGGTTTTAGGCTTTTGAATAAAGTCACGCATTAATTAATTGTATTCTAGATAAAAAGCTGTGTTTGTATAATTTATAATTTTCAGTTCCTTTGGTAAGAAACGGACATAGCAATTTCTATGAAGGGCAGTTTTTTTTTACTGTCCATAAAAAAAAATTTCTTCAAGAAATGAATACGTAAGTACCCAGTAATTTCCTAGTAGTGGGTCTACTGGTATAATTTCATTACATTACTATATATAAATAAGACTCAGATAACATGCAAACTATTAATATCCGTAAAACAAATTATTATTCTTATTACTGACAACTTTAAAACTCGTTAGTTTATTTTATACTAAAAAAACGAAACTAAATATACTTTGTCATATCATAGTATTTTAATACAAATAGAAAACTTGTGCTCAAAAATCAAATACTTACTTTATTCAAGTTATCTAACTTCGCTAACATGATGTTCTAGAACATCATGTTAGCGAAGTAATACTTACCACTTTTTAGTGCAAGTATCAATATCGGTCACGGAGTGAATTCCAACGGTGCGCTATACAGCTATTTGCATCGGCAAGCTCCGCGGTTAGTTCTATCCCGATCGCACTTACATATAGCTAGAAAGGGACGGCACCCGCGGCTGGTGCGATCTCGCTGTGCATGTGGGGGTTAGGTAAGTTTGTGTGGGTGGTAGTAGTATTTACACACACAAACGCACTACGCGTGTCAAAATACCGAATTCTGAGCGAGCGCTTTTTTGAAGAGCACTCTTAAGTTCTCGTTGTTACATTTTGTTGTTGAAGTGTTAAGTTTGTGTGTTGTACGGTCACTTTGCGTACGTATCATACGTAAGATGGAACCTCAGCCAGGTCCATCACGTACGACAGATAATCTTTCACCAAAGAAGAAACGCCCTAAAACAGCTATGACAGTTTCTGAAAAAATTCGTTCGTAGGTACATTATATTTATTTAGGTGATAAAAAATAATCGCCATCCAAAACACACACACACACGCCATTCACACATCACATTCATACTTCATGGAAGAGCTCTCTGACCTCCGCCACCATTTTAACACAAATAAAAATAAAAATATTTTTTTTTGTACTCGACGATTAAAATATGTGTATTAAGATTTCATAGAGAATACTGCAACGTCACTCTTTCCATAGTTGAAGTCCATGTTACTGTCGAAACAATCGAAATAACTACTTTTCGATACGCTCCAGACAACTAAAATAAATTCAAACAATTACTCATACTTAATTAAATCGACAACGCTCCAAGCCCGCCAAGCTCACATTGAAAATAGGCTATGTTCTAGTAGTAACAAACCTAAGGAAATGTGGCGAATTGTCAATGAAGAAGTGGGAACTAAAGCGAAATCGCACCATATCAGCCTTCGAGATCCAACCACGAATTTGGAAATAAGGGATTGTGACCTACCAGGCAAATTTAACACTCACTTTCTAGGAATAGGGTCAAAATACGCAATACAGGGTGACAAAAAAAAATCCACACAGTATCTCCACAGACACTTAGATACACCAGAGTCTACTCCTGCTTTTACCCTACCAGTTGTCACTATCGATCTCCTAAATAAGACTTTACGGCCTATGTTGAAAAAACGTGGCACCGTCGATGCTTTTGACATTTCGCTTAACATTATTCTTAGTGTATGGCCCGTTATTGGCGACATACTTGTCGTCCTCATCAATCTGATTTTTGAAACGGGCACATTTCCTGGTGTCTTAAAAAATACCAGAGTTTGTCCTGTTTTCAAAGGAAAGGGCGACAGGTGTGACGTCAATAACTATAGGCCAATTACGATTGTACCCACTATTTCTAAGCTGGTCGAATCTATCTTGTCGTCTCACCTAATGAGTCATCTGGAATCGAATAGCCTGCTTACGGATAATCAATTCGCGTATAGACAGGGAATGTCTACGACCACTGCAGCGTACAGGATATTCGATTGCATAATGACTGGGTTAGATGACAAGAATAAGATGGCTGGAGTGCTTTGCGATTTGTCAAAGGCATTTGACGTTATCAGCCACGAACTGCTGCTGAACAAACTTAAATCGTATGGCATTCGAAACAAAGCTCACCAATTGTTTACCTCGTTTTTGTCAAAGCGTAAACAAGTCGTAAAACTACGTGCAAACGGCAAATTGGTGCAATCAGATACAGGTTATATCAATTTAGGTATTCCTCAAGGGTCAGCTTTAGGAAATACCCTATTTTTATTATTTGTTAATGACCTGCCGTCGAATATCGTAGCCGGGTTATCAGTACTGTTTGCGGATGATACTACCGTGTTGGTCGGTGCAAACAGCTATGAACAACTAAGCGTCAAAATAAACGCGGCTTGCACGCAACTCCAAACATGGTTCGCGGCTAACGGGCTGTTACTGAATGTAGCCAAATCCAATA
Source organism: Epinotia brunnichana (assembly GCA_963854355.1). Classification (NCBI taxonomy): domain Eukaryota; kingdom Metazoa; phylum Arthropoda; class Insecta; order Lepidoptera; family Tortricidae; genus Epinotia; species Epinotia brunnichana. The sequence continues at coordinate 13,994,163 of OY977938.1, forward strand.
TAATGCTTTTTTCTGGCCGTAAAGTACCAACGCCATTGTCAATGGCAAGCTGTTCAATGCCATTGTGTGAGGAAAGCAGGTTCCTTGGATTTATAATCGACTCAAATTTGAATTGGAAGCGCCATGTTGACAGTCTGTGTGACAGGTTGAGTAGTGCTGTCTTTGCGTTGAGAAAATTAAAGCCGCTAATCTCAGGTGATTCACTGAAACAAGTTTATTTTGCATATTTTCATTCACTGATGTCCTACGGTACCCTCCTTTGGGGTAACTCCACCAATGCGCAAAGAGTTCTTGTCATGCAAAAACGTGCAGTTCGGGTACTTGTAGGAGTCAAGCATCGGCACCCCTGTCGGAAGTTATTCTCAACGCAACGCATAATGACACACTACTCACAACATCTGTTTGAGCTTCTCTTATTTGTAAGAAAAAACATCTCCCAGTTTGAACGTGTGAATGTACCAGGCAAACAGCTTCGTTCAACTGGGCGCCTAAGGACAGTTCCTCGTCGCATGGCGCTTTCAGAGAAAAATCCCCGGGTTATAGGGCCTACTTATTTCGAGCACCTACCCGCCGATATAAGAAACGAACCTTGTGACGAAACATTTAGGCGTAGACTGAGAAATCTTTTGTTGGATAACCCTCTGTACTCTGTTCATGAGTTCATGGACATGGTTTTTTAAGAGTTTATTTGATTTATTGACAGCTATTATTTGATATGATTTCTTGTGTAACATTTATATTCTATATTCAACTTTTAAATCGTACCTAATGCATAAATTGACATTGTTTATTTGTTTAATAGTATGTGTCTATTAGTTTTTAAATGACAATCCGTAATTGGAGCTACGATTTCCACTTTGTGTTTACATTTTGAATATTTTTAAATTTTATTTCTTATTATTGACGATCGTGACAAGGATTCTTATAATTTTGACCTATATTGTAATTTTTATCTCGAAATAAATAAATCTAAATCTAAATCATGTGGCTGCTTTACTGAACTGTAATGAATTGGACCAATAGAATCGCTTTGATGTCGTACGCTCGTTGATGTCTTTTAAGATATCAACAAGCGTACGAGCGATGAGCTGCACTTCGTTTCAACAGTATCGAGTTTGTTTAATTAGTTCAGTTGACTCGTAGAAAATTAATTTTAATGAACTCGTACAAAAAGTATTGTTCACAATTACTAAAAAGCTCTCTATTATAACACGATTGTGAAAAATACTATTGTTTTGGGATATTGTAATGTTTTTGAACGATATCAGGTAGAAAAACAATTACTTTTTAATAATGCGTATTGTTGAAAGTTACTTTTTTGATATTGAAAATGTTGGCCATATCTTAGAATATTTACTACTAGCTTTTGCCCGCGAATTCGTCCGCGTAGAACTCGTTTATATCGTAGCTCGATACAAACTTTCACCCTCCATTTCCCTTTTAGTGGTAGATTTTCGATATAAAAACTATCCTATGTCCTTCCCCGAGACTTTGAACTATTTTTATCATCATCAGAGTTCCAAAGTGAGCAATCCTGCGCCACCCGCATCCAGCGGACTCCCGCGACCTTTACCAGGTCATCAGTCCACCTTGTGCCTACCAACGCCGCGCCTACTAACTACCTCTATACAAAGTTTTATCTAAATGGGTTGTATAGGAGCTCCATACACATATTCACTCCCCATTTCACCCCCTTCAGAGATGATTTCCGGGAAAAAAACTTATCCTTTGTCCTTTTCCGGAACTCAAACTATCTGTAAACCAAATTTCATCTAAATGGGTCACTCAAATCCAAATTTTCACCCCTAAGGGGAGGATTTTCGGGATAAAAGTATCCTATGTCCTTCCCCAGGACTCCCAACTATCGCTATACCGTAAATGGGTTCCATCCAAATCTTCACCCTAATTTCATCCTCTCTGGCGATGATTTTCGTTACAAACACTATGCGATTTCCTTCCCCGGAACTCCAACTATCTCTATATCGAATTTCATCTAAATGGGTTTTATCCTAATTTTCACTCCTCAATTCACCCCCTCAGAAGATGATTTTTCAGGAAAAAAACTATGATTTGTCCTTCCCTAGGACTCCCACTATCTCTTTACCAAATTTCACTTAAATGGATTTTTATCCAAATTTACACCCTCTATTTCATCCCTTTAGGGGATGGTTATCGGGATTTAAAATATCCGTTGTCATTCTCCGGGACTCACGTTAACTCTAAACAAAATTTCATCTAAATGGGTTCCATCCAAATTTTCACCCCTCATTTCATCCTCTTAGATGATTTTCGGGATAAAAACTATACATTGTCCTTCCCCGGAACCCCAACTATCTCTATACCAAATTTCATTCAAATAGGGTACATCAAAATTTTCACCCCCTATTTTATGCCCTTGGGCGATTTTTTTTCGGGACAAAAGCTATCCGTTGTTCTTCTCCGCGACTCAGATTATCTCTATAGGTACCAAATTTTATCCTAATGGGCTCCATCCAAATTGTAACCCCCATTTCACCCCCTTAGGGGAGGATTTTCGGGATAAAACTATCCTATGTCCTTCCCCAGAACTCCCAACTATCGATATACCGTAAATGGGTTTCATCCAAATTTTAACCCCCATTTCACCCCCTAAGGGGATGATCTCCGGAATAAAAACTATCATATATCCTTCCCCAGGACTCCCAACCATCGCTATACCGTAAATCCAATTTTTCACCTCCTATTTCACCTCCTTAGAGGATGATTTTTGGGATAAAAACTATCCGTTATCATTCTTTAGGACTCCAAACTATCGCTATACCATAAATTGGTTCCATCCAATTTTCACCCCCATTTCACCTCCTTAGAGGATGATTTTCGGGATAAAAACAGTGAACGATAACATCTAGAAGTCTAACTAGCGCCGAAAAGTGGCCCCACAAAAAGGATGCACTTATAGGCGGGGATTAAAAAGGATGCCTGGCAGCCGTTCAGTTCGAAGTGTTCGAACATGGCCACCGTGTCAAACTGTTAAATAAACCAAACGTTCGGTTTCAATAAATATGCATTGTTGTGCGGTAAAATGATGTGTGTCGTTCGGACAAGCACAACAAAAAAGATGGAATCACTTTTCACAAGTTAATACAGCGATAAACATATTATTTTGAATTTATTGTTATGATCATATTTTGTATAGGGGGGTCAATCAACTTTTTCTTGTTGTTATTCTGTCCCGGTAAGCCAAGAGACAACAGTAACAGAGTTTCTTAGAAAAAATACTATAAACTGGACTCCTAATCATGCTAAGGAGATGTCCCACTATGGAATGGGTTTACCAATATGACAAAAACACGTGTTTAGTGGATTTAAACCCCATAAAATAATAGTTTTAAAGAGTGACCCAGGAGACGTAACCATGGCAACCAGCAACAAGAAATAGTTGATAGACCCAGGGATGGTATTATGCCAAAAGACATCATTACTTTTTTTAATAAGTTGGTTCTATTTTAACCATTGAATATCTTATTAATATTTTGTAGTTTTTATCATGCCTTTCTAACTATAAAATGAAAAAAAAATGTTTTTAGATTTCCAACACATCCAATTAGAAACGAAATATGGAATGAAGCACTGCGTTTGAAACGACACGATTCGAAATGGCATGCCAAAAAAAGGGATGTTCTTTGTTACTTAAATTTCATCTTGCATTCATTCCAAATACATGTTTTGGTTATATTTCCTCTTTCAAAGATGTGACTGATGCATTTAAATACGATTCTTGCAGCCTTCAAATTCTAATAATTAAAAGCGCAATAGAACAGTTTTTAGTGATTCAGCTGCATTACATTGCTAAAAAAGATTCCTTGATTTAGTCATCAACAGGCATCGGAGTTTATATCGCACGATAAGACGTTAGCGAGCAATGGAGTCGGCATTAGCAATAAAATTCAACTCGAATTCATACTCATACTAATTTTTTTATTTCTAAAATGCCTTTATAGCAATCGTGATTAAAAATCGGATTCAAATTAACAATAAAATAATTTTTCTATTAGTTAACAAACTGACAGACAGCTTTAACTATTTTAATATACAACTATACATACTCTGATACACAATTTACATCGCTGCGATAGACCTAATGTCATGTACTGACCGATTATTAAATTGAATTGTATGTAGGTACCATGTGTCATTCACTGACGATTCCAGAGGTGTCAATTAAAATAAAATATGGAAATAACGAGAAAATACAAGTGGATATTTGATCATCAGAAAATATGGAAAAAGTCGCAGTCGCAGCACTCGTAAATTTTATTGCTAACGTTGACTCCATAGCTCGCTAACGTCTTACCTTGCGATAAAAACTCCGATACTTGGTCATCAAGACAAAAGTTAAATAAAGTAACTCTATTTAGAGGAACTTGAGATTTAGGTCTCATTACTAATCACGGTACCGAATTTTTTTTCGTAAACAAACGAAGACTTATGTTGTAATTGGAAATATATCTAAAAATATAGATAGCAATGTTTGTGTATCTCTGCTCACCCACCGTGTGGCCTACTTGTATTATATTGTAAATAAAACTAAATAATTTGGTATTTTCCCTCGCGACTCAGCCCTACTTCTTAAACAAAAAATATCACGCGAACGTTATCATAACTAAGTTGCTTCTTGTTGCATGTAACCACTCAACAATTATCCGTTTTCGTTGTCACTGTCACATGGCTGTCGTCCGACGTGACGCACGACGGCTAATCACTGCAATGTATTCCTAAATTGACCAATCGCATCCATTTGTTTGGTAATTAAAAATAGGCTGACATTTTGGGTAGCCGTGATTGGATACGTAGTTGACTATGCGCATACCGGGTTTTGGGCATGAGTTTGGGTAGAAATTTGTTAGGAGCTCGTGTTCTATATATTTTTCACTGGATAAAAATTATCCGTCGTCATTCTCCGGGACTCAAACATCTCTATACCAAATTTCATCTAAATGGGCTACATCCAAATTTTCACCCCCATTTCACCCCCTTAGGGAATGATTTCAGGAATAGAAACTATCATATGTCCTTTTCCAGGACTCAAACTATCTTTCAACTAAATTTTATCAAAATGTGTCACAAACAAATTTCCACCCCCATCCCAATTACACCCCCTTAGGGGATGATTTTTGGGATAAAACTATCCTATGTCCTAGTCGTAGTCCTAGTACGTCCTAGTCGTAGTAGTCGTAGTCCTGGGGAAGGCCCCAGGACTACAACTATCGCTATACCGTAAATGGACTCAATCCAAATTTTCATCCACCATTTCTCACCCCCTAAGGGGATGATTTCCTCCTTTCATGTGTTCCGGAATACAAATTATTCTTTGTCCTTTCCTCTCTCTATACCAAGTCAGGACTCTACCTCTCTCTATACCAAGTTTCATCTAAATGGGTTCTATCCAAATTTTCACCCCCTCAGGAGGTGATTTTTCAGGATAAAAACTATACATTGTCCTTCCCTGGGACTCCTTCTATCTCTATGCCAAATTTTAACTAAATGGGATTTATGCACATTTTCATCCCTATTTCATCGCCTTGGGGGATGATTTTCGGGATTCAAACTATCCAATGTCATTCTCCGGGACTCAAACTATATCTATACCAAATTTGATCTAAACGGAGTCCATCCAAAATGTCACCTCCCATTTCACCCCCTTAGCTTAGGGGAAGATGAAAAAAGTATGGGAGCCCCCTTAAATATTTTTTTATTCTGTTTTTAAGTATTTGTTGTTATAGCGGCAACAGAAATAAATCATCTGTGAAAATTTCAACTGTCTACCTAGGTATCACGGTTCATGAGATACAACCGGGTGACAGACGGACAGCGGAGTCTTAGTATAATAGGGTCCCGTTTTACCCTTTGGGTATGGAACCCTAAAAACAGGTACAGAACTTAATTGCATCTAAAATTAAAAATATGCACATTGTCAATGAGTCCGTGATTAAGATTAATGGGACAGCTAAAAATAAGGCAACATTATTTAATACACTGTAAGAATAACACAGAGACCTCGCTATTTTTTATAATGAAGGTCAAGGAATGTCAAGGGTACGGTCATTAAACGGAACCGTTATGTTGTGTGGCCTTTTAAGCGTGTCTTAAACGAACACTTCGTACAGTTCCTAACCAGAGTAACGGAAAAAAATGTGGCACTTGTCAAGAAAAGGTAAAATCGACTGAAATACGATTTTACGATGAAATATGTCACGTTATATCCTAAAAACTGATAATTACGTTGTGTTGTTATTTTGTTATCGTGAAATCATAGTGAAACCTATTCGGCAGTAATAAAAACGAGAACCGAATTTCAGTATCCGCTACAAATCGAATTTCGGTCGCTAGGCAGAACCAAAGACGAATTAATCTGTAGAAATATTATAGTGTCACCGGGTCACCCTAGTACACAGTTGAAGGTCGCGCGGCGTTTACGAGTCTTATTCATATTGAACGATACAATAGAAAAACCGGCCAAGTGCGAGTCAGACTCGCGCACCGAGGTTTACGGACCACCCCGTACAATAGAAACTAGTCCACTATAAACTGACACTCACTAAGTATGTATTCACATACTTAGTGCGTGTCAGTTTATACTGGACCTTAAATTGTCAATTCGTTTAGGAGCTACGATGCCACACACAGACACACAGACACGTCAAACTTATAACACCCCTTTTTTCTGTCGGGGGTTAAAAAATGTTCTAGGTCTGTCACTACCCTAGGAAACCATAAGAAAAAAACCTCGAAACAAAAATCTGTAATTCTCTAAACATCCGCGTATTTAGAATGTGAAAAAAATGGACGTATACAACCAATTATAAGGAATCTATCCCACTCATCCAGAGATTCTACTTCGATCTAGAAATGGAAATATAAAATAAAAACCAAAAAGAAGAAATTCTTTTATTTGAGACGAAGTGAAATCGGATTAATATGCGCATTCAATTGCCACATAAAACAATGCTACGTTAAACGATGAACTGGCTATAGTTTTTCTATAGGAATTAATTTTCGTTTTCCATTAATGACAAGGTCACTCAAAACATTAAAAATTCTATTTGAAAAAATATTGAAAATTGGCACACGGGACATCTCGTCTCGCATTTGTAACGATACAAGCATTAGATTTGTCTAAAAAAAAGACAATGTCACTTTTTTGGGTCAAAAAACACACTGTGCGGTCTAACTATCACGGTTCATGAGATACAGCCTGGTGACAGACGGACATGCTAATAATAATAATTAAACATCTAACCACCATAGGCTTGGACTGTGGAGTCAATATCACGGCTTGATCAATTATTACTTATCGTTATTTTTAGCCCCATGTTAATGTTATTGATAGGAAATCCCCCTCAAAGACAAGAGGCACGTATTCCTGTAATCATGTAATGTATGACATAGGTATATCGCACGCAATGTAACTTGTCTTCAAATCCAGATTACAGTAAAAAAACCGGTCAAGTGCGAGTCTGACTCGCGCACCGAGGGTTCCGTTCATACACCATACCCATCACGTCACGACCCCATTCATTCTTGAACAATCTTAACAACTCATAGTAGAAGTTACCGTTGTACAGCGCCATCCGCATTTTGGTACTAATAACTTGCAACCTAGTATGTTTGTTTATCAAGGATGTTTTTTTATCACTCGTACCGATTTCAATTATCATTTAGGTATTTATTTGAAAGAAGGGACGTTAACGATAGATCTCATAGGAATTTCAATACATAAAATTTCATACAAAAGTAATAAAATTACAAACATAATAAATAAGTAAATTATTTTTGATAAATAAAAAAAAACGCTAGATAGAGGAGGCTTTTTCCTGTATTATTTAATATTACTATTAATCATATGTAATAATTTCAGAATTTCCCCTTGGTAAACTTCGGAGATAAGGGGGGGGGGGGGGGGGGGGGGGGGGTTCAACATATTCCTTAATACATTAAAATCTAGCCACTGTAGAAAAAAAATAAAAACGGCTTTAGAAAGCGCAAATTAAGCCCTACAGAGAAAATAAAATGAAGGTATATTTATTTATTTTATTTTCCATACACGTGTCTTAATCTTCTTAACAGTTGTTCCAAATTTAAAATTGATAGCTTAAGTAGTTCCTGCGATATTTAACGTTGTGACAGACGGACAGAGTCACACCACCATAAGGGTTCCTTTTTTACCATTTTGGTACGGAACCCTAAAAACGACATTAGGTACATATTTTGATAAGTTTTATTTACCAAACAAACTCCTACAAATTAACGATTTCATTGCCCCCGCTATTCTCTGTTCATAATCAAGTTCCACTACAAAGCGGAAAAGCCATGCCAGAGCCAGCTACAAGCGTAACGCTACGAAAATATTGGCAATGAATCCTAATTGAGCGTAACCTCAGCGTAACCCTACGAAAATATTGGCAATGAATCCTAATTGAGCGTAACCCTACGAAAATATTGGCAATGAATCCTAATTGTATACTAATTGCCAATTAAAATGTGATAGATGATACTTACTATACCTAGCCTAGGTCATTAGCCTGATCAAATCCCAGCGGTCTGAGCGTTTAATAAAATATTCTCAAGGTCATCGTTAAATAATAGATTTTCTGAGGCAGGCGCGTCTGGTCTCGAAAACGGTTGACCTCGTTTCATCTCTCTCTACTTAACAGCCGCATGGTCTTGTTTTGAGTTACAAATATTATAGGTTAGTAGGTTGCATACGTACATAACATACTATCTGAAAGGCGTTTAAATTGAAAGCGCAGCAAATTAACGTTTTTCAAGACTCAATTTAGCTCACATTAGATAGCGTGGGTAGAACCTACGTATTTACGGTAGGTACACTCGTATTATCTCAGACAGGTGCTAAGTGGGTAACTCTATTCAGCCTAGGGTTTCCGAGCGCAGGATTTGTTTATATTTTCTTAGGAAAATCGTAGGTGGTATACAGAAAAGTCAAGATTTTTGAATAGGTACCTTGATGAATTAAACACAGGGTGCTAGTTTGAAAAGCTAAGGGACTTTCATGGATAATATAGGCCATTCCCCGGTTATCTATGACCCCATTTTCTGGTTTATGTGTGTAGTGGTGGACCAGCTAAATATTGTGGTTTTTTCCAGACTCCGGCAAAAAGAGGATTATGTTTTAGAGTGTATTATGTATTTATTGTTTATTTAATTGGCACGCTCTGCAGCTTAAACGGCTTAACGGATTTTAACATGTGAGGTGTCGTTAGATTCCTCTTAGGCGTGGGAGTGACGTAGGGCTATAATGTTTGTAAAAACCCAGTCATGTTTAAAGTTTTATTTCACTTGATAAGCCATTTTATTATTATTATATTAAATTTGTTCCTTATGGGGAAACTGATATGCAATTTTCCTCACGATGTTTTTTCCCTTAACCAAAAAGTTTAAATGGTAAATATCAAATGATATTTCATGTATACATCATGGCAGCTGGCTCGAATGGGCCAGCGTAGGATTGGTAAGACATTTGGTAAAGGTAGGTACAGTAACCGGCATAAATAGGATGGAACAAAGGCCGCAAAAATATCTGATGACAACTCTATTCCTAGAGCCATAAGAGCGTGACAGATATTTTGATTCATCATATATTGATGCCGGTGGCCGTACATTTCCAAATTTGCAAGCGGTACCTAGTAGGTACGTACGTAGTACTATTACTTATTCTGTGGCGGTAGCCACATATCATACTCTAAAGAATGTCACAGCTACATTAATCAGCCTCAAAACTGAGCAGTGTAGTTACCAACGAACCAATTTTATTTTGTTATTGTCGTCGTCACGTTCGTAGGGAGTTTACCTACGCCGTGTAAAGTAGTATATAGGTCGGACGCGGACAGTAGGACGACACTGTAGTACCAGTTGTCTGTACTCAAGTACATACATACCTACTATTCGGCGCGAAACCGCCCCGGTCATTGCCCCCGCGTCCTTCACGCTTACACACGCACGTTATATCAGACAGCAAATAACGATCGTAAGTTCCTACCTACACGTTTTATCCAGTCAACTAAATTCGATAAAGATAATTTATTCAAAACATGTTAATTGAACAACGTACAGTCAGCCCGAAAAATTATATAAACGTACAGTCAACCAAACTGTTAGCTTTAGAAAGTTTTGAATGTTCGGATGTGATACATGTAACATCTTAAAATGATTCGTGGGTGGTATATTGGTAATATTATACTGAATAGGTAGCATAAACCAAGGGTGAATTGAATAAAAAGTAGTATGTGTGTTGTACTTATATGTTTACACAATTTAATAATTATCTATTTCTTACCTTATTGTTTCTACTATTTCCAGAGCCCCATCGTGTTTGTCCTGAAAAAAAGAACCCCTATTTAGTACACATTTATATATACACTATACTGCAAATAAACTGAAGTTACTGGTAAACTTCAAATGGGAAGTACGGTTGAGTAGTACAAAACAATAGGCAGCTCCCACACCTGTTCATTAAACTGAATAACATGTGGAATGTACAGTCACCGGCATCAATATATGATGGAACAAAGGCCGCAAAAATATCTGATGACAACTCTATTTCTAGAGCCCTTAGAGTGTGTCAGATATTTTTGCGGCCTTTGATGCATCATATTTCATATATTGATGCTGGTGACTGTACATATGAAAAAAAAATAACTTAATTTATGAAATCGTAATGATACTAATAATATTTAATCACAGAATGTTGATCAAATGTTTTAACTAATATTTAATGCTTTGGACCAACATAAATAACATCATTGAATTAATAAAAGGCTATATTATTAGTATATGTTATATTATGTATAGTTATCATTTATTTACATTCTGTTAGTTTCTATTTTAAGTCCGTAAGCCCACTCCCAATACCCCTAGGTCGAGAAAGTTGTGCTGAGCCAGAATCAGAATGTATTAAACACACAGCTTATGTTTACTCTGTCTACAATTCAAACCAAACCAAACCATACCAAAAAGTAGCATTGCTAATAGATTATATAAATAAAAATTCAAAATTAGAGACTGTGAGTTCTGCCATCTTATTAGGTATAGAATTAGACTCAAATATGAGCTGGAAATGTCATATACAAAAATTAACAAAATAAATTGTCGTCTTTTATCTATGCCGTCCAACATTTAAAGCGAGTAACTGACCTAAAGGTTACGGCATACTATTCATATGCTTACTTGCGAATATCATATGGCCTAGTCCTTTGGGGAAATAGCTGTGACATTGATAAAATATTTATTTTGCAAAAGAAGTGCATCAGAATTTTAGTTAATATAGACCAAATGGAGTCATGCAAACCCTACTTCATCAAACATCAAATACTAACCGTTACTTCCAATCATGTAAATTTGTTAGGAAACACTTAAGGCGATGTGAGCTCCAAAAACTGATTTTTAAAAAACCGTAGCTCTTGTTTGGAGTATAATACGGCTGCCCTAAATGAAATTAGTAATGTTGAGGCCTTTCTCGAGGGAAATCAGCTATTCGAATCTTGAGTTTTTGAATTTCGCTCGATAGAAAAAAATCACGAACATAGGTCTAAAATACTCTTTAAAAAATCGTAACAAATTATGCACAACAGCTAAACATATTAAAATTGTTTCTAAAAATCGGCAATGTTATGTTTGAGGAAAATCAGCTATTACTTTTTTATTTATTAATTCGCACAAAAAATTAAAATTAAAAAACATGATAATCCGCGCTTCCAAACACGCACTTCCATCTCGCTCACGCTTATGCTCAATGAGAGGGAGAGAAGACCACGAACCTACGTCCCCTTAAATCTATTTTCACCGAAAGACACAACTCAAATTAAAAGAAACGATCGTAACCGTAACCAACTTAACCTGCCATTCTCGAAATTAAAACTAGTCTGCAGTAGCCCTCATTATATGACTATCAAGATTTATAATCACCTTCCTAATGCTATAAAGAATCTGGAAAGTCCAAAACACTTGAGATTTAACAAACAATTGAGATTGTTTTTAACAAACAGATGTTTTTATAACTTGAAGGAATACTTTAATGGTGCCTAAAAGTTAATAATCTTGCCGTGTGTTTTTCTTATCAGGCTTTTTTATGTATAAATTTACTATTATAGACGAAAAGGGTGACCTCTGAAAAGGTGGAGCGACAAAATCAGGAAAGGAGTGGTTGAAATGAGCTAAAGACAGAGAAAAATGGACTTAACTAGAGGAGGCCTATGCCCAAATACGGGTTCCTATTGAAGACAATTTATATATAAAGATAATACATACATACAACACTTAGATGATACGAAATAAAAGGCTTATTTATTTACAGATGTCGGGGTTTTCGGAGCGGGAATGATTTGAGAAAGAGTAGAGATAAACAGATATGTTAGTCTAAGAAAATATCTTATTATGCCTAATGAATAACTACCTCTCTGTGAGTTGTATACAATCTGTGACAAAGTTTTATTTTAATTAACGGCCTCCGTAGCCCAGTGGGTAGTGACTCTGCCTACGAAGCTGGAGGTCCCGGGTTCGAATCCCGGTCAGGGCATTTATTTGTGTGTTTATCACGAATATTTGTTCCTGAGTTATGGATGTTATATATGTATACAAGTATCTATATGTATTTATCTATTATATATATCATCGCCTAGTACCCACAACACAAGCCTTACTGAGCTTACCGTGGGCCTAGGTTGATTTGTGTAAGATTGTCCCATAATATATATAATAATAATATATAATAATTTCCGTAAAAGTCTTATAACTTATAAGGTAACAATAAAAATAACTTTAATTAATTACCTGCTGTAAATTGAATAGTTGACACGATTTTCAGAATAAACTATTAATATTTTTTCTATATTTGGGACAGTTAATCTACGGCGTCTTGCTGTAAATATCCATTTCAAGGAGCTAAATGATCTTTCCACGTCGACAGTTGTAATAGGTGCATATTTAAATTTTTTGTAGGAATCAATTGATGCACGAGAAGTTTGAGATTGAAGTTCTATTTCTTTGCCTTGTACCAACTCATTTATAATTTTTAGTGTGCTATAGCCAGAATTCTTCTTTAACACCAACTTCAGTTTATCATAAATCTGTTTTCCTTTTATGCTCATGTTTAATTTGGAAACATCTCTATAGGTTTCATGAACTATTTTTAAACTATCGCTGATGGACAGCTTCGCATCCTGTAGTTTTTTAATAGCATTTGGGATAGTCATCAAATGATTTGCTATGAAATTTAAGTCGCTTTTTATATTTGCATTTCCAAACGCTCTTTTTGCCTTTCTAATACTCTGGGCTTCGGTGGGACTGAATGTATTTAGAACACGTTTCACTTCATCGTAATGTTTGCTGTAATACGTTGCAGCTTCTATCCAGGTTCCCCACCGAATAATTGTTGGTAGAGGTGGTAAAGGCACTCCGGGGAGCATTTCTTTAAACTTTTGTATTCTTTTAGGAGATTTCAAAAATGTCTTCTTAACATTTGCGATTAAATCATTCACATCTGGATAAAGTTTTCTTACTAGTTCAGCCACTCTATTTAAACCATGAGCCAAACATGTGACGTGCAAAAGATTGGGAAAAATACATTTTAAATTTCTTCCAGCCTTTAGCATGTAGCCCACACCGTCAGTTAAAAGTAAAAGTACTTTATTGTGATTATTATGGTTAGCACCCCATAATTCATCAAGAGCACTTGTGACCGTATTGGATATTGATACATTGTTCGTGCTGTCTAACCGTTTACTGGATATCAAGTGTTGAGTGCCAATGTGATCATCACGTAATGCTCCCACTATTACGTTAGCTATTTGACGACTATAATCATCCGTGGTTTCGTCAACACTCACATATATATATTCATTTTTTAGCTCGCTCCGTATTTTATTCATTTTTTCATCGTAAGCTTTATTTAAATATTCCCGTCGCAGTTGACATTCCGAAGGAACTTTTGCAGTTTTTCCAAATTTACCGGTAACACAATTTTCGATAAAATCTTTAAATATCGGATTGTTTACCTGCGTCCATGGTATATTACAGCCCACAACCAATTTCAAGAGCTCACTATTGAAATCATATTTCATACCTGTATGTTTATTAGATGCGACATGTCGCGTTACACTAGATTTCGTTTGACGGAAGCTCACATTGCACTTGGTGCAAAATAATAAAGAATCTCGAACCTCTATCTCTGGATTATTTTCTATCCACGAACGCATAAACTCGTAACGAGTTTTTTTTCTCGGAGGCATATTTGTGTTGACTGATTATTTACAGTTTTTTAAAATACAATTGCATATAAGTTTATCTACTAGACAAGCAAGGGTAACGGTTGACAATAGGTGTCTAATACAATGTCAATCTTGACGCTCGATATCTATGAAGCATTTTCTTATAAATGAATAGACTTAACTGAAGAGGTTGATAATGAATGACCAATATAAAATATGTACCTATATGTATGATTAATCTTTATATATTTTTCAATCAATTATTCATTCGGTAGAAACCTACTAAGGTACGATCTGTTTTTAAGTAAATACCTACTCTTTGGCTAATGTCAAACGTTCCCGCTCGGAAAACCCCGATGTTTGAATTCATTACCAGTATCAGAAAGTACTGAACATTAAGTGATGTGTTTGTAATGATTAATTATCAGTCCCTAATGGCTTTTTATTGCAAATGATATCTACTAAACAACGCATTCAAAAATTACTTGTTGAACAATTAATAACACTGAATCTAACTAAGGGAAGGAACCTAGACATTTTGCACTTGATATTGGTTGTTTTGGGTACATCCAACTTCAGAAAAAGAAGAGGAATAATGAAATGTCGTTGCTTCCGGTACTGAAAGCCCATGTTGTGCTATTAGGCACCTAATCCTGTTAATCAAAGGAGCGAGCGAAGCGAAAGAAGTTCTATGCTTCAGCTTGTTTGTCTGTACACATACCCGCTGTCCGCCTGTCACGCTGTCTGGCTGTACTCCTCTACAAGTCGCATTTGTCAACCGATTCTCGTAAAATTTTGTCAGCAGGTTCGTTAATTAGACAATAGAATTTACTTGTAGTCACTTTTTCAAAATATATTTTGTTTTTAAAGTTCTACAGTTTACAGAGCCACTAGTTTTAATATATTTCAGTTGATCTTCATATTCTGTGAGTTGTTAGTTTGCCTTAAAATTCGATGGGGTTTGCATAAAAATACAACACAATACAAATACTCTTTATTGCACACCTCAAAACATGAATAGAGGTTTATCGCTAAAGAGTGATCTCTTCCAGACCTTTGGGTAGTGGAGAAATTGCAACAAATAATTACAACTAGGTAGGTGGCAAAATTAGAAGTAAACTAACTTACAACATACACAATTACATCAATAATAAACATACACACACATAATGCATACAAATAAACATACATAAATTCCTACATAAATACTTATACAATATAGTGTTAACCACAGAGATGGAAAATAAATAAATAAAGAAACTGTGAAGAATCATGGCAGAGACAGATACTGTTCCCTTAAGTGAGCTTTGAAAGTGTTTTAACGGCCTCCGTAGCCCAGTGGGTAGTGACTCTGCCTACGAAGCTGGAGGTCCCGGGTTCGAATCCCGGTCAGGGCATTTATTTGTGTATTTATCACGAATATTTGTTCCTGAGTTATGGATGTTATATATGTATATAAGTATCTATATGTATGTATCTATTATATATATCATCGCCTAGTACCCACAACACAAGCCTTACTGAGCTTACCGTGGGCCTAGGTTGATTTGTGTAAGATTGTTCCGTAATATTTATTTATTTAAAAAAAAAAAAAAAAAAAAAAAAAAAGTAGCAACAGATTTATCACGCTTTAAGTCTACGGGCAGAGAATACCAAAGTCGAATGGCTTGTAACGTAAATGAGCAATAATGGAATTTTGAAGAGGAGGATGGGACAGTGAGAAGCAGATTTGGGATGACCTGGCCGAATTAAAAAACCTGAATCGTTCTTTGAGGTATAACCTTCACTAAGGTAGAATTTTGGCCGAAGGATGTCAAGTTCTGGCGTCTCCGCGGCTGGTTCCCTGACACCACGAAATTGTGCAACACATTGCAGTAATAGTGTTTTTTTAGTTTCTATTGATATGTTTATTATGTAGTTTTTGAGGTATTTATAATATGGGCCTTGCCTGAATAGGGAACATTACTGCAATGTTCTGTCGCCAGAGTGCAGCACTATCACAATTAGTAAACAGTTTTTTTGACAACTTTGACAAGTCCTTCAAAGCTCTGGATCAAATAGGGAAGAGAATATTTCAATAAATAAAATGCATCAGTGCTGTATAATTGGATGCAAGAATGAAGGGCATCATTCATTTCCGAAGGAAACGATGATACTAAAACTGGGAAGCGAAGCGGCAATACGTCATAAAGCAAAAAAAAGCCCTCATCCACCTTAAAATGGCTATAGGATGCCATTTTAATATCACAGTAAGTACAGGTATTTTACACAGGAATGATAATAAAACTATTGTAGTTTAACGCGTTTTCATCAATTATTTGTTATTGTTTGTTAGGTTATTAAATATGACATTGTATGTCATGGCGGTTTGTTTACGGTTTGTGTTAGTGTCGCCCCCTAAGCAGAGCTTTAAGAAATGTTCCCTATAAAATAAATAATGCATAAATCTTGAGATGCTCTAGTTACAGAAGAAATGCCTTAATTTCTTCTGTCCTTTCTTTGTTATAAATTGTAATTTACTAATAAAAGCCATAAATTGTCTGATTAAAAAAAACCATAATGTTCAATTGATTGTACAACCTTGTACAGAAGTGGTTTTTGGTGAAATATCTTAGACACCATAAAAAATAACCATGTATATTTTGTGTGTTAATGCAGTCATTACACTTCAACTATGAGGAATGTAAACAAATTTGAAACTAGAACTAATTATTCAGCAACAGTTAATTATTCATTTAGTGTGTACATTTTCATTTATTTGTTTTAGCCATCCTAGAATACTATAGGTATTGGTCCAAAAATAATCATTAATGAATCATTATAACCAGTGTAGCCTATGGTTACATTGTTTAGAAAGTGACATATCGAGTAAAGTTGTTGTTGATATTTATAACCTAGAAATTATAAGCCAAAACAGTATTTTACATGCAACACCTAAGCTTAAAACGCATATATTTCCAATATGAATCAACATTACTGATAATAAATCAATCACAACATGGTCACGTACTGAATACACGAGCCACACTAGTTGAAGATAACAATGTTTTTCTATCATACTTCTGTTCGTATACCTATCGCTTAAAATGGGAATGACGATGATCTACAACTACAACGGGCACTGTATAAAGAACCCATCTAAAAAAAGCCGACACCTTGACAAAACACGAGGTCAATACACTCCGGCTGAAAGACCCATGTGATATAAGGACCAACATGCTACAGTTTTCCGTAACATTTGGAAAAACAAATAGTATTATTTCTATGATTTTGAGGCACAATATTATTATAATCGATATGGCTTCAAATAAATGCTTCGAACACATTATATCACGAAAATGTGTTCATAAACTATTTAATTAATTGTTGCTAAAAGCTACACGGGAAGAGTCTCCTATAGATTAATCACGATGATAAACTAAACATTGTAAGCTTTGACACATCAAGATACCAAAGTAAAATATATACGATTTCCTTACCGAACCATGACCTGAAGTGAGGGGCCATGTATAAACAACAGGTTCTGCGCCTGCAGGAGAGTGCAGGCGTAAATCCAAAGCCATTATAGGAAAACCGCTGCATGAATGCACACACTTTTCACTTAAACACTAAATTTATCACTAAAAACACTTGATATTTTAACATAATTTCACTGCACTTTCACACACATACACACACCGCACAACCGGGCGCCATGTTGAAATTATATTATCATGGCGGACATTTTGGTGTTATCTCATCAATAAAAGTTAAGTGGGATGCGACGTAAACAATTGTACCAAATTTTAGAGTTTTCTGAATTCAGTACTTCACTAAATAAAAGAATACAGTAAAAATATATCTCTAATATCATAATCGTGTCAACAGTCGATTCTTGATTCTGTCCTTCCGGCACTTTCTCGGTGTAGTTAAAATAACAGAAAAACGCTTCTGTTTTTTTTTTAATTGAAGTGTATAGGAGTCTATACATGTAATGATTTGTCAGCCCCAATTTATCAGAATCTATCGTCTGCTGTTAGCATGTTGCGCTGAGGGCCTACCGCGAAAGGCATTCGAAGTTTTCCCTCTCTGTCGTACCCAAGTGCGACAGAGAGGGAAAACTTCGAAAGCCGTTCGCGGTAGACCCTCTGCTGATGCAACTGCCAAACGAGTTGTACTAACAAATTGTATGCATGTGGACAACCAACACAATTTAACCATGGAAAGAATTTATGATCAGCCAAGTTTTCTGTCAGATAATTTAGAAGTAAACTATTTAAAATATTATTTAATATATTGTAATTCGTCTTTCTACAAATTTTACACTTTTAAAGGTTATAGTGCTATAAAAACACACTTTACAGTCGATTTAAGCCACGCTTCGATGGCTTTATATTTTTTCATCATCACGTTAGCATCTTACTGCGAAATTCTCTTTGACTGCGAATTGCGATACCTTTTTTTTTTTTATACTACGACGGTGGCAAACAAGCTTACAGCCTGCCTGATGTTAAGCTGGTACCGTCGCCTATGGACACTTGTGACTCCAGAAGAATCACAAGCGCATTGCCGACCCTTTATTCACTTGAGGATTCGCTTTGTTGGCAGAAAGAGACATGCATGTCCCTCACTCCCAACACAGCGCACCCTAGGGAGCTCTGGCGACCATACTCACCACCAGAAACACAACACCAC
Organism: Epinotia brunnichana; assembly: GCA_963854355.1. Lineage (NCBI taxonomy): Eukaryota > Metazoa > Arthropoda > Insecta > Lepidoptera > Tortricidae > Epinotia > Epinotia brunnichana. Next base: position 14,013,098 of record OY977938.1, read on the forward strand.
ATATTTCATAGCATGCTATAATATAGCAACACTACAAAGCAGTGGTGCAGTTATGGCTGCGGTCTTCTGTAAGGTGGAGGTACTTCCCCAGTTGGGCTGCTCCACATACGAGCGAGATGACATTCCGCTGTGCCCTACCTCTCAAAGATGATGATGAGATGTAACAATCCGACCAACTCACAACTCGTTTGACAGTTGAATCAGCACCGCAACATGCCTCCAGACGATAGCAATTAGTCAGCTTCTGACAAATTGGGGCTAAGAAATAATGACATGTATAGACCCCAACACGTTGCAGGACCGCATGCAGGCCTGCCGATTTCGCCCATGTAGCGTCTCCTTAAGCAACATGCCTCCACAATAGCAATTAGACGGCTTCTGATAAATTGGGACTGACAAATCATTACATCCCTTTTATCTCAAATTGCATTCGACAAATCAGAGCAAAAACCTTTGGCAATAACCACGAATTTCCAAGTTTGGGTACCTCCATCTCTATCGCACTTACATAACTCGAGTGACAAGGATGCAGGTTTACGAACTTCGAGTTTCAATTTTCGTGGCAGCGCCTCGCCTGAGGTGGTAATTGTATCTTTTGTAGAACCTTTCAAATGGTCACCACACCAACAATTTGTCACAATAACTTCGCGTAGTTAGAATGACACAGCAACATATACCTATCATTCTTACTATAGGCGCATTCTCACAGGCGAGCATCGCAGTCCACCGCATAATTTCGGCTCATCTTCAGTGTCTTGGCAGATTCAAGGTCACACCGGTACCGTAGTGGATCCTCTTTGACCTTCCGCAGCGCCTTCGACTTTATGCATATATTGCTGCTGGCATATGCTGAATTGCTGAGTGGCATCCATTTTGCTGCATTTCAGTTGTATAAACACATTGGTATTTTTTTTTCACAACAGTAAATATATTTCTTTCTTCTTTATAGAAAGTTGTTGTGACAATTTGCAATTTGCATAAAAAATATGAATATCCGAAGCGAATATAACCACTACGTCCTATGAAAAGTATTAATCTGTGGTCTACAAGTTTGTTATCCATGGTCACGAAATAAATAATAAAAAAAGAAGTTAAGTTACGTTGGGTTTTGAATTTATATTTAACGTGTTGACATTGACAATATTATATTTAGTTGGCGTCAAGTCTAATGCAAATTATTGTTGTACGGTTCCATCATCATGTCTATTACGCATTCAAGATTAAAAAAGTTTTCTAGCTTTGATTTAGTTAATGCTCATTTCATACATCCGAAATTGGTAATACAAGAAGATACACAAAAAGTTCGAATATATGATCTCACTTCATGTAATGAAGAAGACGCAGACCACGACAAGGTTTTTAATTTCGATGCCAAAATCTCAAACACACATGTACATGGGAAGCTCCTATGGATACTCCTGAGATCAGGAGAAATAATTGTAGTAAACCCAGCGACGGGATCTGAAATCAAAGTAACATGTGAAAAGTTGGCCAACTATAAGATCCAGACGTTGAGGAACAATGAGGATAATGTGATCTTAATCAGTAAAAGTGGAGAATGTTTGACCGTTTTATTCTCAAGCAAGGAATTGGAACAAGATATTGTAGAAGGCAAAGCAGATCATGTTGTATCTATAGAGAAACACAGTGGTTCCTATTTGGCTGCGGAGTCTCATATGCTCACAAATGGGCTAAATGCCTACACTGAGGGAGAAACTTTAGTATTGAAATGCCCTGTGACTGGTTTATATGAAGTTATGAACGCAAACAAAAGAATTCTTTATGCAGTTCCCTGGGCCGATTCACTGATACTTTCTGAAGGAGCTACAATGTGGCTTGTGGATATAAGGGATTCTCAAGTTATATATGAGTTTAAAGAAGATGGGACTACATATTATCCACTGGGATCATACAACAATGACTTTTACTATCTGATCTGGGATCAAAATATGCAGGTGAGACAAATACTTTTATTCACAGATGTCTGTTATCTAGAGACATGTATTATTCTTTAGAGTCCTCATTCTAGATACTTGTATGTATACTGATTCTAAATGTACTGTCAGCATCAAAAGTAGCTACAAAGACATTAAAAGGGAATAAGAACTTTTGACGTCTTCGATTGCGTAGCTACTTTTGATGCTGACTGTACAGTGTCCTTGTTGTGTGTGGTACAGTCAGGGGTATTAAGGTACGTACATAAATAAGGGCACTCGTTTATGACATTGACAATAGAGTCCTGTACAGATATTTATGTACGTATATTAATACCCCTGACTGTACCTACTTACATTTTGGTAGCAATGGGTGTTTTACAACATCAAATGGAGCACCACAACTATTTACGTTGCCATCTATGTATGTGCAGTGTATGAAGTGTAGCATTAAATATTATAAAATAAAAAAGCAATAATAAATATTATAAAACATCCTTGTCTAACAACACGAAGCCCAGAATCCCGAAGCCCAGAATCCCGGGGCATATCCATAATAACATAATGATTGAGAATTCTCCTTATGTAATTGTACGTTTTCTTAAGTTTTTTTTTTTACCTATACTTTTAAGACAATCTTACACAAATTGACTTAGTCCCAAACTAAGCGAAGCACAGTTGTAAACATACTTATACATGTGATGATGATGAATGTATTCCTGTTATACCTCTTTAGGGAAATAGGGCTCGCAGAAGATTTATATATGTAGATAAATAAATACATAGAAAACTTAAATCCATGACTCTGGAACGGTATTCATCCATTTGCCCGAATTTCATTTGCCATCATATTCATCATCATCATCATAAATTTAAGAGCCAGGCTCTTGTCGGTGGAGTAATCGCCATTCTGTTCTTCTTTCTGCCACTGTTTTGAGCTCCTGATACGACATTACATTAACTTTCTCTTTAGCTTGGTCCATAAACGCACGTCTTGGCCTTCCTCTGCCTCTCCTTCTTTCAATTTTTCCTTCAATTATAGTCAATTATTCATATTAGCCATCATATTCACAGGCCATAATTTTGTTTACCATAATTTCATGTGCCATACATAACTATTATTTACCATAATATTCATAAGACAGAATTATTATTTTCCATAACTATATGACATAATATAATTTGCCAGTAACTTTATAATCCATAATATCCATATGCAATAAAATCATCATATGAAAAAACAAATTACTGAAGGAATGTGGACGGCTCAGGGTGCGGTGCGGCTCCAGGTTGCAGACAATCAAACAGTGTGTACTTTCTTTCGCGTAATATTCTGACTGATAACGTGATTGTAATGCATATACAGTGTATCACTCTTTTGACTTGCAAACGGATTTGGACTTGTGTTAAAATCCTGGATATAGGTGATTATGATTTAATTTATCATATTCTCACCGCCTTCCGTCCAACTCAAATCTAAGGCAGGTCGGTGTAGGTACCACAACGAGTGAAGCGAGGAGGAGTGTTAGGTAAAATTGCGACCTTACAGCGCGCGAGCCGAGCGAGCGAAGCAAGCGTGCCGGCGAAGCGCCAGAACCGAACATTCGAATGGCTCACAGAAATGTAGTTTTTTATGGCAGGGCACATAAAGTTATTGGCATACTAGCTGTTGCCCGCGACTTCGTCCGCGTAGAACATGTTATCGTCTAAATGTTTGTTTATGGAATGATTTTTTAAAAACATTGAAATTAGTTTTGTAGTCTTATAGTAAACAGTCTAAAACCAAAGTTACAAATCTCTTACTTACAAAATGTCTTGCTCTCTATACAAACTTAGAACCTGATTTGAACCCTCATAGTAAACAGTCTGAAACCGTAGTTACACATTTCTTACTTTTAAATGTCTTGCTCTCTATACAAACTTCGAAGCCCATTTTAACCTTCTTAGGCGATGAATTAAAAAAAACGCTGATATAAGTTTTGTAGTCTTTTAGCAAACAGTCTAAAACCGAAGTTACAAATCCCTTACTTTAAAAATGTCTTGCTCTCCATACACCTTTATAATCCCTTTAGAGGATGAATTTAAAAAAAAAACCGGCCAAGTGCGAATCGGACTCGCGCACGAAGGGTTCAGTACCATTATCTATAAAAAACTATTTTATTCTGTGTTTTTAGTATTTGTTGTTATAGCTGCAACAGAAATACATCATCTGTAAAAATTCCAGCTGGAACTATCACGGTATCAGTAAGATACAGCCTGGTGACAGACAGACGGACAGCGGAGTCTTAGTAATAGGGTCCCGTGTTACTCTTTGAGTACGGAACCCTAAAAACGCAAAAATGGGTTTTGTAGTCTTTTAACAAACAGGCTAAGATCGAAGTTACAAATCTCATACTTTAAAATTTTCTTGCTCTGCATACAAACTTTGAACGCCCTTACGCCCTTCGATTAACGCTTTTCGGGGAAAAATTTAAAAGAATACACTAAGTTTTTTTATTGTAATAAGTTTTTTTTTTTACAAACTATTAATTCTCTAGCTCAAAAAAAGTGTTTCCCATACGAACCTTGCACCCCTTTTTAACCCCTTAAGGGGTGTTTTTTCCAAAACGCTGGCAGGATTTTTTTGTATTTTAATGAGTAATCTTTCTACAAAGTTTTAAGTTTCTACCTAAAAAAAAGTTCCCCCCACACAAACAGTGCACCTCTTTTTCCCCCTCTTAGGGGTGGAATTTTCCAAACCACTGAAAGTAATTCACGTATATTTTTATTCTAATAAATAATCTTTCTACAATATTTCATGTCTCTAGCTCAAAAAAAAGTTTCCTCCATATAAACTCACCCCTTTTTATCCCCCTTAGGGGTCGAATTTTCCAAAGCGCTGAAAGTACTTTATTTATATTGTAATAAGTAATCCTTTAACAAAGTTTTAAGTCCCTCGCTAAAAAAAATATTTTCTCCATACAAACGTTGCACCCCCTTATAAACCCCTAAGGGTCGAAGTTTCTAAAATTCAGAAAGTATTTAACTTTAATTAGTAAGCATTTTACAAAATTGTAAGTCGGCTAAAAAATGTTTCCTCCATACAAATGTTGCACCCACTTTTAACCCACTTAGGGGTGGAATTTTCCAAAGCGCTGAAAGTACTTTATTTATATTGTAATAAGTAATCCTTTAACAAAGTTTTAAGTCCCTCGCTAAAAAAAATATTTTCTCCATACAAACGTTGCACCCCCTTATAAACCCCTAAGGGTCGAAGTTTCTAAAATTCAGAAAGTATTTAACTTTAATTAGTAAGCATTCTACAAAATTGTAAGTCGGCTAAAAAAATGTTTCCTCCATACAAATGTTGCACCCACTTTTAACCCACTTAGGGGTGGAATTTACTAAAACGCTGAATATACTTTTTTTTGTATTTCAATAAGCAATTTTTCTACAAACTTTTAAGCTTCTATCTCAAAAAAGAGTTTCCCCCATATAAACTTTGCAACCCTTTTTAACCCTCTTAGGGCAAAATCCCAAAAGACTTTAAAATTACAAGAACAGTTACGCTGCCGAAAAAAGCAAATACACTGAAATGTGAAGAACATATTTATAACTTTAAGCCTAGTATCACAGGCTAGCAAGATATTATTAAAGATAATACAAAATAGAATCAGACCTAAAGTAGAAGCTTATTTAGGACCGGACCAGTATGGGTTTAGAGAAGGAAAGGGCACTAGAGAAGCCATACTTGCGCTACGAATATTAATTGACCGCCGGTTAGAATTAAATATATAGACACGCACATAGCATTTATAGATTTGGAAAAGGCCTTTGATAAGGTTGACTGGAACAGAATGATGGAAGTTCTTAAGGAGGCAGGCCTGGATTACCGAGACAGAAGAATAATACATGAACTATACAAGGAACACGAAACAATAATAGTAGTCGGAGAACAGAAAAGAAGCGCAAAGATTCGTCAAGGTGTTCGTCAAGGATGCCCACTTTCGCCGCTGATTTTTAATTTATTTATCGAAAATGCGATTAGGAAGATAACGGGGTCAAATGCAGGAGGGGTCAAAATAAATGGAGAAAAAGTTAAGTTTATAAGGTTTGCAGACGATATAGTGGCAGTTGCTGAAAATGGAAAAGAACTCCAAGCAATGCTGAATGATATGGATGCTACTTTTTCAGAATCTGGTCTCAAAATTATCGTAAACAAAACAAAAACTCTAGTTATGTCAAAAAGAGTTGTTAGTTCAATTTTTTTGGGTAATAAATTAATTGAGCAAGTCAAGTCATTCCGATATCTAGGCAGCGTTGTTACGGATGATTCTAGATGTACACCTGATATTATTTCCAGGATAGCCATTGCAAAGAAAGCTTTTAATTCGAAAAGGCATTAACTCACTGCCAGAATAGGAAGTCGCACAAGGAAGAAACTGGTTAAAGTGTACATCTGGAGCATAGCACTCTACGGCTGCGAAACGTGGATCATGTCATGACGCAACGGGACAGAAAGAGACTGGCGGCGTTTGAAATGTGGACTGAACAGTTGGACGGAAAAGAAAACTAATGAGGAGGTTCTGGATTTAGTCAATGAAAAAAGAAATCTGGTAGAAATTATTGAAAACAGGAGAGGAAAAATGATAGGACACATGTTACGCCACGATGACTGGATGAAAACAATAATAGAGGGAAAAGAAAAAGGGGAAGGCCGAGGATATCTTACATGGAGCAAATAAAAGAGAAAATAAACGCTTCATCGTACAGAGAAATAAAAAGAAAGGCAGAATGTAGAACCAGTTGGAAATTACTCCACCGACAAGAGCCTAGCTCTTAAATAAGAAGAAGAAGGGGTGGAATTTCCCAAATCGCTGAAAGCACTTTGTTTGTACTCTAATAACCGCTTTAGCCTAGTTGGTAGTGACCCTGCCTACGAAGCAAGAGGTCCTGGGTTCGAATCCCGGTAAGGGCATTTATTTGTGTGATGAGCACGAATATTTGTTCCTGAGTCATGGATGTTTTCTATGTATTTAAGTATTTATTTTCTCTATATAAGTATCTATATCGTCGTCTAGTACCCATAGTACAAGCTTTGCTTAGTTTGGGACTAGGTTGACTTGTGTAAGATTGTCCGCAAATATTTATTTATTTATTTATTTAAGTAATATTTTTACAAAGTTTTAAGTCTCTTGCTAAAAAAATAAAGTTTCCCCTAAACAAAATTTGTACCCCTTTTTAACCCCCTTAGGGGCAGAATTTTCCAAATCCCTGAAAACTTTATTTGTATTTTGATAAGTAATCTTTTTACAAATTTTAAAGCTTCTATCTCAAAAAAGAGTTTCCCTCATACAAACTTTGCAACCTTTTTTTACCCCCTTAGGGGTGGACTTTTCCAAAACGCTGAAAGTCCTTTATTTGTATTCTAATAAGTAATCTTTTTACAAAGTTTTAAGTCTCTAGCTCAAAAAAAAAGTTTTCCCAATACAAACTTTGCACCCCTATTTTACCCCCTTAGGGGTGAAATTTTCCAAAACGCTGAAAGTACTTTTTTTGTATTTTAATAACTAAACTTTCTACAAAGTTTTAAGTCTAGTTCAAAAACAAAAGGTCCTCCATACAAACTTTGCACCCCTATTTTACCCCCTTAGGGGTAGAATTTTCAAAAATCCCTTCTTATCCCTAGCTTCCGTTATAAAAGCAACCTACTGTGCAAAAATCAACTCTCTAGCCCCAGTAGTTTCGGCTGTGCGTTGATGAGTGAGTGAGTGAATAAGTCAGTCAGGACATAGGCATTTATATGTATAGATGAATTATTCGGGCATACAACATTATGGAAAATAATAATATGTCAAATTATTATTATGGAAACTGAAACGTTAAGGAATATGTAATTCGGGCAAATGAAATTCAGGGACATGAAATTCGGGGAAACGATAGAGAACCCTCAGGAACAACTCGTCAACTCGTGCTTATCACACAAATAATACCCTTACTGGGATTCAAACCCAGGATCTCTAGCTTCATAGATAGGGTCACGACTCACGACCAACTAGGCTAAACCGGTCGTCAATTAGTTAAAGTGTAAGTAAAGGATACATAGTACATATACATTAATATCAAATTGTAGGCTTGGGGACTAGTCCTTTGATGATATGGCTGTCTTACTTATATTAAAGAACTTCATTACTTATTATCTTTATTCCAGGTGTACATATGCTGTGCGTGGAATGAATCACTTTCACTTGATTCAACAACTGGTGATCAGCGTGATAACAACTCTTCAATCCAAAAACTTTCATCTCAAGGGACACTTAAAGTTCAGTTGAAAACCATCATTGATAGTGTGACATCAACAACAGACTCAGATCAGGTATTACCCCAGATTCAACCATATTTTGAGACTATTGAAGACTTGCCTCTTCTTGTAAACACTGCTCTAAAGCTTTGTAAACTAAATGTGTCATTTAAGCCACTTGCATATGTTTTGCAAAAGAAAGTTTTTGCATCAGCAGATGATCCCTTGATGCAATCACTGTGTGACATCATGAATAAAATAGACATACTTGAGTACATTGAGTTTAGAGGAAGCAACTTGTATCTAGACCTAAGTATATTTGACTTGAGTTTTGTGGAACTGTGCATAACATTTGTCTCAAAAGGTGATTTTGACTTAGCCTCTATATGTTGGCTAAAATATTCTGCTATAAAACAATCAATTAGTTCCAACGATATAATAGGAATATTAAATGCAATACCACATAACATTAAGATGGGTGCCCTGATAAACTGGCTAAGGAATTTTCTTCCACCTCTTTTAGATGAGAACCCTTTTTATATGGATTTATTTGTGAGGTGTGTCACGGAAAGAGTGTTTACATTAGAAAAATCAGGTTACTGGCCAAAAATAGGACTAAAATTTATAGAGGATATAGGCATAGTTTTGGAAACATCTTTAAAAACCATATGTTTGCGACCAATATCAATGGATGACCTTGATACCCTAAAAACTCATATAAAGAACATCATAGAACTGAAAGAAAAGCATAAAATTAATATGTTGTTGGGTGAGCTCAGTTCACAGAGCCCCAGTGAAGTCGCGTTGATCATGCTGCGTCGCTGCTACACGGAAGACTTGGAGCCCTTCTTGCAGTATTATTTACCTTCCTATAGTGCAAGGAACTGTTTCGAGATTGACGACACTCTACGCGCTTTTATAGAAGTAGAATCTGCAAGCAGTGGCGGTGACGTAGATGGCGCACGTTTGAAAATATTGCTAAACTCTTTTCGACTCCATACAAACAAGCTTGAGTGTTTCCTTCAAGTTTTGAAAGTATTAGATGTACCATGGAACCCAATAGTACTAGATCTCGCGGTAGAAGCTGCTTCATCTGGGACAAAAGATTTTACAACAACAGCAGCAGATCGCATTCTTGCTGAGGAAATACAACGAGAACTGAATTACGCAAAAGTAAAAGTGATTTTAAAGAAATATAAATTTTCGTTAAATTGTACTGATTACCAATTAGTGTTGCATAAGTTGATGACGGCACCAAGCATTGATTTGGACGACTTGAAAGTTATCAGCGGTGCACTAACAGAATATTCAAATTACGGCAGCCTATTATATTTAAACCGATGTCTTTGTGACTGCGAAACAAGAGCTGCATTGGAATACTTTAATCGGTTACCAAGCAAGGAAAAGAAGATTTTACTAAAGTCCGTTATGATAAAATACGAACAGATCATAAAAGGAAGTTCAAATGATGCCATAACTGAAAGGAATTATGTTGATTTTTTAAAAGGCAGTAAAATGCTTAATGATTTAGAAATTAATACAATTGAAAATATGTATTATCTAAAGAATTCCTTTGATACAAAACTAAGTATAAACGATATGTACTGCGAAAAAACTGCACAAGATGAAGATATCGCTATAAACGTCTCAGACGCTGGAATTAGCGGGTGCGTGGCTCAACTCACACGAGCACACCACACTCCGCGTTCAACGTTGGTAGCATTACTGCATCGTACTTCTTCAAACCACGAAGTACGCAAACTAGTCGAAACTCTAATAACATCAGAATCACAGGACAACTGTAGCACTGAAATTGCTACAGTATTAGCTAATTTCAAAGATGGCAACAGGTCATCAGTTCTCTTAGAATGCTGCCATGTACTGACTGAGCTCATATCAACGTGTACCGAAGAACATATCCATGGCGTAATCAAATATTTATCTATGCTTACTGCTTTAGTAAATGCCAATATAGTAGTCAAAAATCTTTCTATGGTATGGAAATTCCATTATATGTTCTTACCCATGTCATCCCTCTCAACATTGAATGATCTGATCGATTTCTACATATCCCCATATAATTATTTGGAACAGAATCCTGCAATTTGTCATAGCAGAGGCGATTTTATTCCTATTAGGATCGTTATGAATATTGCGGAAGACATTGCTTCTTCTGGGAAAGATTTGCCTGGAGAATTAGTATATATTAGGAACAAAATATGTAAACAACTTTTAAGCAAAGTTGTTGCGTCTCAAGAACTCGATGAACTGCTGGTGACTATCTTATTAGATATTTTGGGCAAAGATGAAGGCGATAAAATGTGGATTATAGACATGATGCGCGGTCAGAATGAGTCGTTGCCGCATGCTGCTATGACGTACCTGTCCAATCCTGTGATAAGGCGAACATTTGCAGCCTTCTGTTTGTCCCAGAACACAGTGGCGTATTCGCCTCAATATACATTGAAAACAAAGTTTAACTTTAACGTGGCAGATCTAGCTTTGCCAGATATCAACATCGAAGATACCTTGGACACCAAAGTTGTACTATTTTATTTTTTGAAACAGTACCCCGAAACGTCGGTTGAGCGGCTCATAGAACTGTGCCGCACCTTGCAAATATCCGTGAATGAAGGACTGTCCTTCCAACTAATATCTTTGCTTACTACATGGGAATTGAAATATAAAATATTCAACGACGATATAGGTTGCTGTCAAATACATTTTGAAAACGATGAAAGTTATCTGCTACCGACCTGTTGCAAACTATGGGAAAGCATAAAAGATAAACATTTCGTTAAGGATATTTTAACCGATTTTTGGAAAAACGGTGAAGTAACGTTACATGGACGGGTGGTTTCTATAAATCCCTACTTTTATGAAGTGTATTTATGCATATATCATTTGTTATACGGCTCATCCACAGATTCAGAATATGTAAAAGAATATTATCTCCTGAATTTCCTCAAAAATTATAGGAGAAAAGGTGCTCCTAAACAACAGGAGTTTGAGCTGTTTTCCGTCAAAGGAATGTTCCCAGAAATTGGACATCACCGATTACCGTTCAACCTTTTCATGCGTGACGATATGTGGGCGAACTTAAAATCCGAAATAACATTAGAAACCTATGAACAATGGCTGCCTGCTGTTGTTCTACTTGCGCTAGATGCAGATATACAAACCGCGAGAGACATGATTTGCAGCAACGCTCTCAAACAGACCATGACGTCTAGAAAGAAGAGTGAAGGGATGGAAGCTGAACAAAAAGAGGGCGAACCATGGCGCCTTACTACACGAGAAGAGCCTCTACTTCGCGCGGCACACCGATGTGTAAAACATATTGCAAATATGGAATGGGCAGGCGCGTGCCTCTTTTACGTTCTTCAAGGCTGTGCTCGTGGAGCTGACCAAGTGGCAGCAGCGCAGTTATGCTATCAATTCGCTCAGCGCTGGTCTGCTGTTCAGCCTGGCCATCGTGCAGTTCGGCAGATGGAGCGCTTGCATTCAACACTTTCAACACGACATATTTTATATAAGGTGGAATGGGCATGCGAAGAATTTGTTCGGCTGTCAACAGAGCCGACACAACTAATTAGGAACCTTTACTTGCATCCCAATTTCGTCGAAAAGATTTCTCGTCATGACATAAATCGTGCTGCAAATGAAATCGCAGACAAAAATGGAATTAACATCAGTGCTATTCGAATCGAAATTCTGGATAATATCCTTGAGAAATCAAAGGAAGAAAACAAAAACAAAACTTGCTTTGGTCTTGATAATAAAGATTTGACGACCGCCAAATACATATTAAAAGCAACTTGTCCAAAAATGGGGGCGATTTACTTGTCTCGTATTGCGCTTGATGATGACATTGATTATAATAAATGTAAAAAATTAAGAGCACTTCAATGCCTCATGAGTATTATAGAGTCAGACACGGCACTGAAAGTCACCAACAGAGAGCGAGACTCTTTATGGAAAACCCTCTTGGAATTGTTATATATAGTAAATCTTGAACATATTGACATGCCTTGGATTGTTGCAACGTTTATGAATGATAAACTTGGGGCTCTTGATCAATTACTGCAAACTGTCGGAGGAAACGTGGAAGGCTTAAAAATAACAGCGGAACTCGCGCGGAGATTTGGCAATATTCAAGTAATACAAAAAACTATTCCTTCCTTGTTGGGTGCCGGACTTCACGATGAATTGGTTCCATTGTTGTTGAAAATGTCATCTGCACCCATCAAGATTGTATGTGACGCCTGGAGGACCGTTCTGTTGTCGCCTTTCCAACAGGCCGATTATCCTATCACAGAACGCCAGCGAGCAAAATGCTTAAACACCATTAACTTATTACCGGTTTGCCCAGTAATTAAAGATGCAGATCTAATTGAAATTTGGAAAAATTGTGTTAGGTGTAAATGCTTTGGCATAGGTTGTCTATTATTGCCATATATGACCATTGAATCAAGACAAATACTATCAGAATTGCAAAAAATTGACAGGAGGAATTTAATAGCTAGCCTAAAGAATTTGCAAACTGAAACATACCTTGTGCCTGGTGCTATGCATGTTCTTGAAAGCATGGCAAGTAGATCATATGGAAAAAGTCAAAAAACATAAAGCTAATTTTTCATGTTTATTTCTGAAGTTGATATCTTACAAAAATCTTAAAAAATAGGTTTAAGGTTCCTAATTTAAACCATGTATAAAGTAGTATAAACTATGTATTTAGGTGCTAACAGGTATGCATTATTTAAGTTTCAGTTAAGGTCTATATTAACTATACAGTTAAGGTCTATATTATCTATTTAACATTATACAAAAGGCATATATAATTTTTTTTTAAATATGGATGTATAAATGTGTTATATTGTTTTTAGGGTTCCGGACCAAAAAGGTAAAAACGGAACCCTTATGATGCGACTCTGTCCGTCTGTCTGTCACAAAGTTAAATACCTCAGTAACTACTATTGCTATTGCAATGTTCTGCCGCCAGAGTGCAGGCAGCACTATCACAATTAGTAAACAGTTTTTTGACAACCTTGACAAGTCCTTCAAAGCACTGGATCAAATATTTCAATAAATAAAATGCATCAGTGCTGCGTAATTGGATTCAAGAATGTAGGGCATCATTCATTTCCTAAGGAAACGATGATACGAAAACTATGGGCGGCAATACGTCGTAAAGCAAAAAAAGCCCTCATCCACCTTTAAATAGCTATAGGATGCCATTTTAATATCACAGTACAGGTATTTTACACACGAATGATAATAAATATCCTTTCGGAACTTTCTGTCCGTTTCCCAAAACACCCGTTCCCAAAACATCCGTTCCCGTCACCACCTTTTCCCAAATAATCCGTTTCCCGATATAAGTGTTTCCCAAAATGTGATTCTCCCAAAAGATACGTTTGTCTTGATATCCGTATCCTAAAACACCCGTTCCCAAAACATCCGTTCCCGTCACCACCTTTTCCTAAATAATCCGTTTCCTGATAAATATTTTACCCAAAAGTCATGCTGATGCCGACTAGGTATATTGTTAAAATAAACTTGAATAAAATTCAAAGGGCGTAAGTTACGTAGTAGGTATGTGTATTTGAGAAACCTCTTTACAATACCACTTCTGTACCACTTAAGTATATAGATAAAACTGACATGACATTTGTTTTCTGATTGCCAATTGACGTCATGTCTATTGCAATTTGTAATTGGTGTGAAGCAAAATGGATGTTAAATTCATCGAGAACTAGTGGTGGTGGGAACTGCATACATACATATTGTACTGTATATAAGTAAAGTTCTTGATAATAATCCTCATGGTTTTTAATTTTTGTAGAAAATGATCCCTCTGCTCTGGTATTCTGTGTTAAATAGAGCAGAACATATGGGTTTCTATGGTGTTTTGACATCTGATGCGAAGAGAAACGGGTCTTTAGGGAAAACGGGTATCATGAGAGACGGATCTTTTGGAATACAGATGCTATGAGAACCGGGTGTTTTGACATAATGATGCGATGAGAAACGGGTCTTTTGGCCTACGTTCATTTAGAGAAACTGATATTTTGGAACGGGTGTTTTGGGAAAGGGTGTTTTGGGAAACGGACAGAACGTTCTGAAAGGATAAATATGACATTGTACGTCATGGCGGTTTGTTTACGGGTTGTGTTAGTGTCGCCCCCTACGCAGAGCTTTGCGTGATGTTCCCTATTTGAAATAGTTTTAAAGAAAGCTAATCATGAAAATTTTAAACATATACGTATTCTTAATATCAATCAAAAATGACGGATAGGAGGGGGCGATTTTTTCAAAGTCTAGTAAGTAGGCCACAAAGAGCATATAATCACTACGTTTTAAGAGACGGCACTGTCATAGATACCAGTGAGCTGTTTTTTTTTCAGTTACACGGGTCAGTAAAACTGGCGAATTAACAATGTATCCAACCACTGGTAGGCCAAGTGGAGTATCATATGCAAGGGCTTGAGTTGCACATTTTCTAACAGTTTTTTTTTCTATAGTGGTCGAATTTTGATTTATAAAGGAAAATTTTGGAAAAAATGTCATTCCTCCCATGTACAGGCACAAGCTGTTCTTTAGTGCCTGGTGTATGTTATGGTTATGGCATAGGTATTGATGCCAATTACTTCTCATCCATAATTTAATGGGTTAAAATATTTGCCTTTCATCATGTTTACATAGTACTATGTTTTCTCTACAATAAGATTCAAGTTACTACATTTTAGTTATTTAACAAGATATAACACATTGTTAGAAGTGGTTTCTAATTGCTATATTATAGAAATTTGAAATCAGCATTATATTCAAATAGGTTATTTAATTTGAGTTATGTATATGTTAAATTGTATGTAATACAACTTAATAGCTACACATATGTAATACAACTTAATAGCTACACATTCATGATATCATTTTGTAAATGCAGAAAATGCTTTTAACATTCATTACTCATAGGTAAGATGTGCTTATTTACTATGTGGGAATAAAAATAATTTAGCAAATTTAACGTACTTATCATTTTATATCTAATACTAGAGGCTACACCCTCACTCTGGTTCTGATTGTTTTTCCTCTCTTAAATATGGATTGCAAGTGAATGCTGTGCATTTGATATAAGATGCAGCAGGCATTACCATTTCAAACAAAGGGCCATATATTCCATGACCACGAGCAAGGTCTTCCGGTTTTTCTCCAATGTTATTGACCACATGGGCCACATGCACACCATTTTCTTGAAAGAGCAATGTGATTAAAGTGGATTTGCTATGACTTTTTGCTGCTGCCAAATGTAGTGGTGTTTGGTCTGGAAATAGGAAGAGATCTTTAATTTCTGATCTTTCTTTGTTTTGCCTGTGTATCAACAGAATGATAAAAAAAAGTAAAGCCACTCATAAA
The DNA here is from genome assembly GCA_963854355.1 of Epinotia brunnichana. Classification (NCBI taxonomy): domain Eukaryota; kingdom Metazoa; phylum Arthropoda; class Insecta; order Lepidoptera; family Tortricidae; genus Epinotia; species Epinotia brunnichana. The sequence goes on from OY977938.1 coordinate 14,028,731, forward strand.
AAGTCTTACCTCCATCTGAGACAGCAGCTGGGTCGGCACCAGCTGCCAGTAGCCGTGCAACAACCCAGTAATTATTCCAATTGGCAGCAGAATGCAGAGGTGTCCAGCCAAACTCAGTTTTGGCATCTAACTTGGCACCAACACTCAGCAGGTATGTTACAGTTGTCACATGGTTCCCATAAGCAGCACGGTGGAGAGGTGTGTATCCATTACTATCTGTAGCATGTACCAGGCTTGGCTGGCCTGCCAAAAGTTCTTTGAGAACTGCAATGTCTGCATTTTCAGCAGCCCATAGAACATGGTCAATGGGGTTTGCTGTAACAAAAATACAAGTGCATTTACAACACCTTTGTAAAGTCCCATTTACTTAATGCAACAACTTATATGCCATTTGCATTACATTGCGGGGCAGCGGGCTACCGAAATATGACAAATTCAATCAAACCCAGCAATGCAATGAAACTCGCTAACGAGTCTTTGCAACATGTAAATGACCCTTAACTGTATAAATATTGCAAAAGCTGGGACATTTCTGCACTAGAAAGCACACTAAGCGATTGTCTATTGCCTCGAGAAACAGCTTTTTTTAATACTACAATGGTGGCAAACATGCTGATGGTAGGCAGACATCGTAGCCTATGAACGCCTATGATTCCAGAAGAATCACAAGTGCATTGTCAACCCCTTTATTGATTTGAGGATTTGTTGTGTTACAAGCCACATCCTCGGGAGCTCTGACGACCTTACTCGACAATACTTACGTACATAGCAAGTAGTGGCGTTATTATACTTATTATGGCTGCGGTCTTCTGTAAGGCCTGTATGTAGTGTGTTAAAGAATACCCAGTTAAGTGCCACAAGTGAAGATTACCTTTTGGATCCTTTACTTCATCCACATCCTCATCAGCATCATCCCAGCCTGATACGAACATACCCGAAGTTGCCGGGTTTTTCTTGCATCTTTCTATCTCGTCGTGAATCTCATGAAATGATCGGATTGGTTCTTCATTAAATACATCTGATTCTTCAGAGTCTGACATTGTATCGGCGTTTCAGCGTAGGCCTATATTATTTAATGTTTAAAGTCAAAACAAGTAATTAAATACGTTGTTAACTACTTTTTTGGAGACGACACTGTAGAGAAGAGTAGGTAGTGTGTGTGACAGAAAACGGTGCTGGTTAATGTACGGCCATGATAATGTACACCCTGAGAAAATTCGGTACGAGGCAATAATGGAACCCAATTTTGTACGACCACCAATAATTCGCGTCCATTAAAAAATCTCCAGCGGGTCGGCGCCATCCGGCTTTGCGGGGTGTCTATTTCCGGTCTGAGGGACACAAGTGAACCTTAACCTAACCGACTTAAGGCAGAGTTCGCTTTAGACAGGCAGCAAACTTGGTCCGGGGCAATAATTGAAAGCCATTTTTGTCCGCCCTGATAATGCACGACCCAATAATTCGAGTCCACAAAAATGGACGCGTATTATACAAAATACAAATACAAAATAGTTTATTAGACTTTTTCACACGTTATAAGAACAAACAAAGTTGGAACTTTCCATTAAGCATATAGTATGCTTGTATCGGAAGATCCCGCTCTTCCATAACTCGGAGGTGGTAACAAAAACCAAATAAATTAAGTTTAAGCAACTTAATTACCTATATAATGTGTGTGTGCGTGTGTGTGTGTATATATGTGTGTTTGGTTCACAATTACTAACTTAAGGCGACGCAGGCTCGTGGTTTTCTCTCCCTCTCACTGAGTATAAATAAGCGTGAGCGAGATGGAAGCGCGGATATCATGTGTTTTCATTGTAATTTTATTTTTTGTGCGTTTAAATGAATAAAAAAGCAATAGCTGAATTACCTCAAACATGATATTGCCGATTTTAAGAACCAATTTTAATATTTTTAGCTGTTGTGCATAATTTGTTAGGATTTTTAAAAGTGTATTTTTGACCTATGTTCGTGATTTTTTTATATCGAGTGAAAGTGTAAAACTCAGGATTCGAATAGCTGTTGTCCCTCGAGAAAGGCCTCAAGATTGCTAAGTAAATTTAGGGCATCATCATAAATCATCATAAATTTAAGAGCCAGGCTCTTGTCGGTGGAGTAATCGCCATTCTGTTCTTCTTTCTGCCACTGTTTTGAGCTCCTGATACGACATTACATTAACTTTCTCTTTAGCTTGGTCCATAAACGCACGTCTTGGCCTTCCTCTGCCTCTCCTTCCTTCAATTTTTCCTTCAATTATAGTTTTTATGTAATTGTCATGTCGTATCAGGTGCCCCAACATATTTCCCCTTCTGTTTTCAATAGTTTTTAGTAGACATCTTTGTTCTCCTATCAAATTTAGAACCTCTTCGTTTGTTCTTCTTTCTGTCCAACTAATACCTTCCATCCTTCTCCATGCCCACATTTCAAATGCGTTCAGTCTCTCTCTGTCACGCTGGGTTAGAGTCCACGTCTCACTTCCGTACAACGCTATGCTCCAGATGTAGGTCTTAATAAAACGTTTTCTGATCTTTCGAGATATTTTCGCCTTTAATATTTGCTTTTTGGCATTGAAAGCTTTTTTGGCCATGGCTATGCGTGCGATGATATCCGAAGTGCATCTGGAGTCACAGGTTATAATGCTGCCTAAGTATTTAAAGCTTTTGACTTGTTCAATGGCTGAACCTCTAATTTTTATGGGATCTATGATTTGGTTTGTCTTAGATGCAATTAATGTTTTGGTCTTATTTATATTTATTTTTAGTCCAAATTCTGTGAAAATGAGGTCCATTTCTGTTACGAGCTGTTCAAGCTGTGCAGAATTTTCGGCTACCGCTGCGATGTCATCAGCAAATCTTATAAAGTGAAACTTTTCTCCATTAATTTTAACACCGCCTTTTTCTGATCCCAAAATTTCTCGAATGGCGGTTTCAATGAAAATATTAAAAATCAAAGGCGAGAGTGGACAACCCTGCCTTACACCCTGTTTTATTTTGGCTTTTCCCTTCTCCTGTCCTATTTCTACTATGGTTTCTTGATCTTTATATAGTGCATGTATAATTCGCCTGTCTCTATAATCTATTCCTATTGTACGCAGAATGTTCATCATCTTTATCCAGTCTATTTTATCAAAGGCTTTCTCTAAATCTATGAAGGCTATATGAGTGTTCAGGCTTAGTTCCATTCTCCTATCTACGATGAGTCGAAGAGCAAGAATAGCTTCTCTTGTGCCTCTTTGTTGCCTGAACCCATATTGGTCAGGTCCCAGATAGCTCTCCGTTATTGGTCTTATTCTGTTTTGCACTATCTTAATGAGAATTTTAGATGCTTGTGATATAAGGCTCAGCGTTCTGTGCTCTTCGCACTTCAGTGTATTTAGTTTCTTTGGCAATGGTAACACTTTACTAGTTTGAAAATCTTTTGGAATCACTCCTGTGATGTAGATCTCTTTCACTATTGTAAATATTTCATCTTTCATAAAATCACACTCTAATTTGTTTATGAGTTCAATGTATATTTGATCATCACCTGCTGCTTTACCATTTTGAATACTATTTAATGCTCTGTCAAACTCTTCTCTAATGATACCAGGACCTAGTTTATTTTCATCTACTTCCATTTCTCTCTCTATGTCATTATCTGTTAAACCATTTCCGTTGTATAATTGTTCTATGTATCGTATCCAGCGTTGTAATATATCTTCATTATTTAGTAAAATTTTGCCATGCTCGTCCAAAATTGCAGCACTTTTTGTCTTGTGATGTCTTCCTAGGTGTCTGACTATACTATAGGCTTTGTCTAATTTCCCTTGTTTAATAAAGTTTTCTATTTGATTACATGCCTCAGATATGTCTTGAGCCTTTGCTTCTCTGCACTTTAATGTTATTTTATTTGAGAGGTACCTGTATTTCTCTATGCTATCTTCATCCACTCTATTCCTTACGCTTCTTCTTTCAATCATCATATCTATAATATCTGTGGTTAACCATTTCTTTCGTGGTGTGATCTTTTCTTTACCCAATGTTTCTTCCGCACTAGTCCTAATTATATCTCTAATGTTATTCCAACGGCTTTCTATTTCTATGTTGTCTAATATATCTTTATTGTACTGTTCTAGTTTATATCCTACCTTATTGCTATATTGCACTCTATAATTACTATCTATTTCTTTAAGCTTATTGAGATCGATACTCTTTGGTCTGTTCTTTCTTTTAGGCCTCTTATTTTCAAAGTTGAACATGCTGACTAGAAGATTGTGGTCGGTATTGATATCTGCACCGGGCATTGTTTTACATGATTTGATTTGCTGCCGATGCTGTTGTTTTGTTATGATAAAATCTAATTGATATCTTCCTATATCTCCAGGCATTTTCCATGTGTATAGGCGTCTTTTAGGTTGCGCAAATAATGTATTCGTTATTATCAGATTGTTTTCTTCACAAAACTGCACCAGTCTTTCGCCTCTACTGTTCCGCTTTCCAAGTCCAAATTTACCGACTATATTTCCCTGAGATCCTTCACCTACAACTGCATTAAAATCTCCCATTACAATTAAAATATCTTTTTCTTTAACTGAATCCAAAATTGTGTCAATGTGATTATACATTTCCTCTATATCATCATCTGTGTAACTACTGGTGGGCATATAAACTTGGATTATTATAATGTTATTAGGACTTCCTGTAAGTTTTATTGCTGTTATTCTATCGCTATAATGAATTGTGTTTTCCACTTGGTTGCCCCAGTTTCTGTTTAAAACTATTGCTGTTCCATTAACTCCTTGTTGGTCTCCTGTGTAAATTACTCTATAATCATCGCTCCAATAATCACCACTTCCCTCCCATCTCACTTCGCATAATCCTAATATATCTATGTTTAGTCTATTCATCTCTGCCTTTAACTCCTCTAGCTTTCCCGGCGTAAGCATCGTTCTAACATTCCATGTTCCGATTTTGCAAGGATTTTGCATGATGACGACCGAGTCAGCCTTACTCCTGACCCTGCCGGACTCAGACCGCCACGGAATGTTACGTCGTGGAAGCCCGTTGTCAAGGACGTTATTTCTTTCTTGTGTCATTATCATTACTCCATAATAGGGAATATTAATGTGGTGGTTTCCCCACTTGCCTTCCACATCGCAGTGTAATGGCCGGTTGTATACGCCCACTCCTATTTGGTCAAAAGTCCTACCGGAACCCACTTCCTCGGCCTTCTGCCAATACTGATGCAGCTGCTGCTCTGTACCAGGGGAATGCTTATTTGATGGCGGCATTTACTCGCCATGTCGCAAGGTCGTCTTAAGGCCTATGTAGCTTTTATTGAGAAGTCCGTCCCACCGTCCAACCCACTACGCCCTGTTGACCCTGTCGCTGCTTGATCGGGGACTGCTTATTCGTTATATTCGCAGCTAACCACCATATCTGATGGCCGTTCACTATCCGTCACCTGTGACCCCGTTGGTAGTCTGTAGCTCAGCCCCAAAATTTAGGGCAGCCGTGTTATAATCCAAACAAGAGCTACGATTTTTTAAAAATCCGTTTTCGGAGCTCACGTCGCCTTAGCAATGTTAACTTATGATATACACTTATTAATTTTTATTTATTTAGTTATTTGCTGTTTATATTTGTACATTTTGTTGAACTACCGAATTCGTATCGGGCCGTATTGAGGACGCAAAACTATGGCAAGCTGTGCGACTTGACCAGGTTTTAGTGTGCCACTTCTGCCCGGCTAGCACACTAGCAAAATGACGACTTTTATGCACATGTTTTATGTCCACAACCGACGTATAAAATTTTACCGTCATGAGCTAACATGCTATACCATAATTTACGTAAAATGTGACCATTTATATGTCTTGCACATAAAACTATTTGCTTTACGTCAAATGCTAACATGCTCTTGATTTTGGCACATAAAAATTGACGATATGAGCCGTTGACGGACGAAATTTTATGTAGGTCACTCGAGAACCCGGATAAATTTTAACACTATGAAAACAATATAATTTTCGCAGGATTTCTCCGATTTCTGTCACAACACATACGGTTTCAGTCTCAAAACTCCTATCATCTCCTGAAACAATGATCTAGCATTTTTAATTTTAGCTAGATCATGATTTGCAGTGCTTATCATTACTCTTTAATTAGGTAGTATTATAATAGGCTTCTAACCATAGACTACTATTGAACGAATGAAATGAATGTAATAATTTTGCTACGTATATTTTACGCTATGGCATAAATATATGCTGCGTGATTACCATGTTAGCTAAGTAACGTAAAAATGGGCACAATCGTAAAGTTATACGTCTGAACGTAAATATATGTCCGATTAGTGTGCTAGCTGGGCAGGACCGCTTATAACATATCTACGTATATTTTATATTACATCATTGTTGGAAGCCACATTTGTCCGGGCTGATACGGTCGCGTATTATCGGGCCGTACATTATTGGCTCCCACAGAAAACCAACCCAATAGGTATTTGACATTGATAGAATGTTGCCACTTGACATAATATCTTGGGTATGAGATACAAGTGTGACAAAGATGTATGCATAGGCAATACCGCAAGTGGGAACGAGAGACAGTGTCATATTTTCTGTCCCTCATCGCGTATACGGACTTTTTGTTTGCCACCACACCTGTCAAAATTTGTACTGAAACTGACACCACCATGACGTCACCGATATAATACGACTAAATTATAAATGACATTAGACGTCAAGAGTGTATTAGCTTCTGATACTTCTTAATTTAGTATGGTTAATTTACCATCGTCCCTTTTGGGTATACGCTAGGACGCCATCTATATTACTCATTGCAGTAACTAGAGTTTTATCACGGTAAATTATTTTAATTACTTATATCGGATTAGTGAAAAACCTTTGGCACCCACGGTTTATTCTTGTTCAGCATGGTATGGAAAATATAAGGGGTGAGGGGATTACTGCTACGTATTATTTTATCTATATTAAAAACAACAACAGTTTTCAAATCAAGACATTTACTCATGTTTCCTTTTCTTACAACCTTTCTTTATTGCGACCGATTTGTTAACTTTAGTCGTTATTTCCGTATTTATTACATGCTTTGTTTCTTCGATTGCATATTGATAATCATTAGCTAAGCGATCAAAGACGTCAGGCTTAATTTCAATCTGTTTTAGTTCTGATTTTCCTCCAGACTGCAGTAACTCCTGTAACAGATAACAATCAATTAATAAAGAGCGGTAAAATTCAAATCTGGGCTAAGACTTTGAACTGCAGCATCGCCATAATTATGCCGTGGAAAAAATCATGTTATTCTAATAAATACCTTGAATAAATTCATTTGATTGTGTTGTAGAATAGTAACAGCATGGCCTATCCGGCCAGCTCTTCCAGTGCGGCCTACTCTGTGTATGTAGGTTTTGATGTTTCGTGGGGGATCATATGACACAACATAATCGCAGCTAGGAATGTCTATGCCTCTAGCTAGAGCATCAGTGCTGATCAAACTGAAACAAAACATTATGTTACCAGAAAACCAACACATAGCAAGATAATTGAAAATGAGTATTAAGTGATTACATACACATTGATCTCTGATTGAGTAAACTTTTTCAAAACCATGTCCCTGTTTGATCTATTCAATGCTGCAGACAAGTCAGCAACCTTGAGGCTGCCTTTTCCCCAAACATCCAGAAGCACAGAGAGCCTATGTGCGGATTGAGCTGCATTAGTGAAGCATATGACTTTATCCCACTTCTGTTCAACTAGGAAATGATAAAGTATAAGAGGTTTCTCTTCTGCACTGCAGGTTACATATTGTTCTGTCAGCTCATCTGGTGTGGTATATTTTCTGATACTGTCCTCATCCTCCACATCTGTAATAGGTGCAGCGGAGAACAATTTTGGTTGGAATAAACCCCACCTTTCTAATGTTTCTGGGTCTTGAGAAAGTGTTGCGGAGAATAGTAGTTTGTGAGGAGGAGGGTTCTGTTCAGTCAAGCTTTTCCAGTTTAAATTGGGCACCTTTCCGGTCATCAGCTCATTCTCCAACTTGATGTGCTTGTCTACATGGTAAAGCCAGTCATTTTGGATGTGGTCCATTATTCTGTCAGCTTCATCTATTATGAGGAATTTTAGATGTTTTAATGAGAAGCCTTCTGTATTTTGAATGTGCTCCACTAATCTCCCTGCAGTGCAAACTATTATGTCAGCTTCACTGATCCATCCCAAGGATTCAGCTGAAACAGAAATATAAACTTATATTCAAACGTCGGACTATAGGGGGCAGTTTGAGGGCAAAATAAGGTTTACAAAAAAATCTTAACTTACGAGTATTATAATGTATTATTTGTAACATAGTTAATTAAATTAGTTACCCGTTATCTTTAATGTGTAAATACTCTTTGAAGTGATGACTGATAGCCCACTGAAGTGGCCACTTAAAAAACAAATAAATAGCTGACATGCGTAATTATGACTGTTGTTCATACTTATATTTGTTGGTAGAGTGCCGTCTAATCAATAGAAAGATTTGCTTTATTTGTTAATTTGCATATCTATGTATTGCAATGGATACGATACTACGACAGCACTCCGAACTTAAGTCACAGAAAGGTCACATTATTGGAATTTCACATTATAAATACTAGGTACCAAATACTAAGTACAAATACTCGAAAGTGAATTGATTGATTTGCGAACCTTACCTTTCATTCTGAAATGCTTGAAAATGCCCGCTGGAGTCTGACATTTGCTTATATTATTCAAACTTGTAAATATCACTTCACTTCTTATCTATTGAGTTAAAATTTACAATTATCTTCTCATGGGATATCAGAAACATTGAAATTAATTAAAGATAATAAATGATAGGAATACATACTGTACTTCACAATTTGCTGCTGCTCCTTACGCAATGGTGTTGATGCACTCAACAATACAACTTTGAGTCCTGTATTAGTGCAATACTTTTTAAAAACTTTTGATACTTGTGTTGCTAATTCTTGAACTGGTAAAACAATCATTGCTCTCACATGGTGACCAATACTATTCATTAAAACCTACAAAAAAGTCTCATGGATTAATAATGCTCAGTTTCTCTCAGATAAAAAAAAACTATTTTGCATATTCTTGCAGTGGCATAACTATAATGGGTATCAATCACTAAGTTTAAAAATAATGTGTCAGCAGAAAATGTATTAATTCCTATCTCTATATTAGATAGTTACCTGAATAATTGGTAAAACAAAAGCTAGTGTTTTGCCACTCCCCGTAGGTGCTGAAACACAAACATCATGCGGCCAAAAAGGATGAGGCAGTTTATTTTCCTTAATAATGAAAGGAATAACTTGCTCTTGAACAGGGAAGAGATGGGTGACCCCTTCACTCTTGAGTGTGGATTTTAAGGTATCATTCAACCAGTCCTGCTCCTCCACAACACATGTCAACTTCTGTAAGTTGGTTGATAAACTGTATGGATGTGATAACCAGTATGGTAATACCCTCTTGACCTGAGAAACAATATGAAGACAATTAATTTCATGGTTAATAATTAAAAGTAGATTAATAGGAAGCTAACAGTGTCTGGTTTGAATTCTGGTACAAGCATTTATTTGTGTGATGAGCACAAATATTTGTGCCCCAAGCCTTGGATGTTTCTATGTAATGCAAATAGTGGCAATAAATGTAAAATAATGGTGAACCAAACTAATAAATTGCACTCAGCAGCAAAGAACTTTATAATTATGAATAAAAAAGTTGAGATTAGTTTTTCTAACCTTAGCCTTTTTCTCAAAACTGTCTAAGCCCAAGACTTTGAACTCAAATGCAGGTTTCTCCTCCAGATTCTTCAGCTGTGGAGCAGAACTTTCTGGTTCTTTTATATCAGCTATGTCATTGTTTTCTTCTTCTGCTTGTATGCTGACTGTAGATTTTGATACAATAAATTGGTCACTTTTTATTGCTGCTTGCGTATCCTGTTTTAACGTAATAACATCTTGTTGTTTGAACGTACTATGTGTTTTTCTCCTCTCTTCAATTTTTTGTTTTAACTTTTGCAACTGTTTCGTCTCATGCGTTACTAAATCTATATCTTCTTCTGGATCTCGATACCTTTCAAATAAGATTATAATTTAATTTATTAAGAGTTAATTGACACGGAAATAAATTAGGCAACATGTCGAAGTTTCAAAGATATATATTTCACGTAGACTACCCTTAATAATGCTATACCTGTTAATAGTAAATAAATCCATAGTGTATTTTACGGACTTTAATAATCCAACTTAAACACAAGCTATCAATATTGTATTTTAATGAATTATAAACATTCGAAACTAGGTTATGTATTATTTTCACACACACGTTGAGTTGACAGCTGTCACAGCTGACATCAATTATGGGGTCTACAGATTATATGATTTCACCACAATTTGTCAGTACAACATGTCGAAGTCAGAATTGGGTATGTCGTACGGACGTAACAATCTGCAAATCTCCAACTACAATTTCATTCAGTGTGGCCAGTTGAAAGCGAAACTTGCCGCATTCAAACTTATATAGTAAATACTTTTTTAGCGTGTAAGTGTATTCATTTTCCTAAAATCAGTTAAAAGTTTACACTTAAAAACAAACAGAGCGCGGTTCGGTGCAATAAAGGTTGGCACTAGCACGACTCTCCAGTTATTTTTATTCCATCCACAAGCGGTTTTAAATTTGCGTCCGAATTTGAGAATTACTATGTAAAATATTGAAACAATATTCTTTCTTAAATAGTTTTAAATTTTCAATTCAATTTATTTGAATGTAATTTGTGGATTAAATAAAACACTTCGCAGATCATGCAAGTTCCATGGTCCAAATTGTGATTTTCATGCAATTAGTCAGTACAACTCGTTTGACGGTTGGATCAGCAGCGCAACATGCCTCTAGACGATAGCAATTAGTCAGATTCTGACTAATTGGGGCTGACAAATCATGACATGTATAGACCCCATTAGGTGCATTCCAACACACGTGCAACATAATGTTATGGTCGCTGAAAAAGATGGGGGGTGGGCTGAAATCCTGTGGTAATGGAAGGAAAAGATGAATTACCTTTGTTTCGTAGTTTTATTGTAAAATACTAATAATCACAATTAGATTCAGTATGAATGACAGCGATCAACACAGAAGACTAAGAGAATGACATATCGAAAGAAAAATGTAGAAAAACAATATTCAGATTTGACATACTCATACTCATACTCATACTCATTTATTCATAAAATATAAAAATTTACATGTCAAAAATAGAATTATAATATGTCAAATGAATTTGATTATTCAACTAGTATAACATAACAATATTTAGGTATGAGTAACAAAATGTCAAAATTAGAATTATAATATGTCACATGAATTTGATTATTCAATTAATATAACATAACAATATTTAGGTATGAATAACAAAATGTCAACAATACAATGATTAAAATTATTATTATTACCAATATTTTATACATACTCCTTAAAATTATAAAAAGCTTTATCAGTCAGCCATTTTTTTAGCTTATTAAGAAATGTCGCATCATTTTCAATATCTTTCAATTCGGAGGGTAATTTATTGTAGATACCCGGTCCTACTACAGACATTATTTTTGTTAATTTCATAAGTCGACAACATGTCGTGGCCAATGTGTTCTTATTCCTCTGAGCAAGACGCATGCTTTTTGAAGTGTATTTTGGAATTTGGTGTATATTGCTTCTCACGTATTTTACTATGTAGAAGATGTATTGTGAGGTTAGTGTCATTACGTTGGCATCTTTAAAAAGTTGCTTTGCAGGGGTGCCTGACGGTGCGAGTGAAATAATCCGTATAGCTCGTTTTTGAAGTATAAAAACTCGTTGCCATTCAGCTGCTGTACCCCAGAATTCTAGCCCGTAGCACATCACCGAGTGAAAAAGTGAAAAGTAACTCGACCTAAGTTGATGGTAGGGTAGAATACGCGCTAGTCTACTCAGAGCGAAGCAAGCCCCTGACAATTTACTACAGGCGACTTCTATATGCGCGTCCCATTTCAGCGCTGCATCTAAGGTGACGCCCAGAAACCTGGCGGTACCTACCTGTGGTAGTGCCTCGCCGTCTACGCTAATAGTTAGGGGACGTGGGGGTCTACCTCCGAGGTTGATGTGTATATCTTTTATATACGAAGTTGGCAAAGAGTTCGCAACATCCTGCCCCTCGTGCAGCAATGCACCAACTGTTGGACGCTAGCAAAGGTCTCCAAACGGGCCTATGTACTAATTTTAACAAGTTTTTTGAGGGGCCGGCGCAACGTACCTCCGGCCGTTGCAACGTCTACCACTCTATTCACGCCATCTTTTCCGGGAAACATCTTCACTATTCGGCCTCGTGGCCATGTCCCTCTTGGCAATGAATTATCGACAATTATGACCACATCGCCGATCTGAAGGTCTTGTCCACGATCTCCCTTTACATGGGTTCGAGCTTGCATCATCGGCAGTACTTCGCGCACCCAGCGATTCCAAAAATGATCTGATAATTTTAACGCCATCTTCCATTCGGAGCGCCCGAGCAGGTCACGGTCTTCCAATGTCGCTGGGAGAGTTTGGTTTGATGACGATCCGATGAGAAAGTGAAACGGTGTCAATGTGGTGGGATCGTTTGGGTCCGTGGACACGTGCGAGAGAGGGCGCGAGTTTACAATCGCCTCGGCTTCCGCTAGTAGTGTCAAGAATGTTTCCTCTTTGGGACATCTCTCATTAAGTGTTGCTTTCAGTGCTACCTTCACTGTCCTGACGAGGCGCTCCCAGCATCCTCCAAAAGTAGGCGCCGCGGCGGGGATAAAACTCCACTGAACGCCTTTTGTAGCTGCAAAATCTTCTACGTCGTTTGTGTAGAATTCACGTAGGATTCGGTTTGCGCCAACGAAAGCGGTTCCATTGTCAGAAAACATGGTCTTGGGGATCCCGCGTCTGGCAAAGAAGCGCCTGAGTCCCATTATTGCAGAATCGGCGGATAGGCTGTGTACCAATTCCAGGTGAAGAGCCCTGGATGTGAGGCATGTAAAAAGGGCCACGTAGCGTTTTTCATGGCGGCGTCCTACTGTAACGTTCACTGGACCAAAATAGTCAACACCAGAGAAGGTGAACGGTCGCTGGTGATGAGCTAGTCTTTGGTGTGGAAGATCTCCAGTAGTGGGGTTCAGCGGTTGGGATTTGCGGACCCGGAGGAAGTCATGCGCGCCCTCGAAGATAACTTCGCGCGCCCCGAGCTCGTCGTTTACAAGGAGGTTAATTCGTTAAAAAACCTTCCACGCCTAGGTAACGACCTCAAGGAACTCGGAGTCCTATCCAATCGGGTACGTAATTAAATATCTACAATAAAGTTACTAGACCATTATGATTACTTGTGTTCTCCTGAATTGTTCCATGCTGTTCTTGGGAAACTTAACCCTACCATGAAAATTAGGTGGACTGATTTTGCGGCACAGGACACTACAGGACGCCCGAAACTTGAAATACTGTCCGATTTTTTAAGGCGTGAGTTGGATCAACATATCCGCTTTGGATTGTCACCCGAGCTTAGTGCGACACAACTGCAACACAACATTCCTATTGACAAACCATTAAAGCGTGAAAATATTCATAATGCTGTTATGCAGTCAAAATCTAATTTGACTTCGATTTGATTCGTTCTATCTACGCTCACCCGTGTGGAAGTCCGATGGCTCGCGCGGCTCCCCGCGTGGCTACTTTCTGCGTCGGCATCGATCGCAGCCAGCTCGGCTTGTAGTTCGCATTGCTCGACTTGCTGCTGTAACGCGGCGAGTTCACGTTCTCGTTCACGTGCACGTTCGGCGAGAACCTGCTCGCGGTCGCGCTCATGGGCAGCAAGCTTCAGCTCGCGTTCGCGTTCTAAGGCGGCAAGCTCCTGCTCACGTTCGCGTTCCAAGGCAGCAAGCTCCTGCTCACGTTCGCGTTCCAAGGCAGCAAGCTCCTGCTCACGTTCGCGTTCCAAGGCAGCAAGCTCCTGCTCGCGCTCTAGGCGGCGACGTAGGACGAGCGCTTCCGCCGCTGCTTTTTGTGCTCTGACAGTTGCCGACGAACGTGATGAACGGCTTTGCGTAGTGCGTTCACTATGTACGCTTTGGGCCGGCAAACCGGAGCTTTGGGGCTGAGCAACAGCTGAGTCGGGATCGGAATTAGGTGGCATTATTTTGCCTTTGCTACGGGTGAACATACGTAATGTGTTTACGACATTAATATGAACAATGAAACTACGTGAATGTGAACAAATGGTAAACAATGCAACGAAAGTGAGTAAAAATGTGATGAAAAAAAATAGGCGCTGAAAACTAAATGAAGGACCAATGAAAAAGATGGGGGGTGGGCTGAAATCCTGTGGTAATGGAAGGAAAAGATGAATTACCTTTGTTTCGTAGTTTTATTGTAAAATACTAATAATCACAATTAGATTCAGTATGAATGACAGCGATCAACACAGAAGACTAAGAGAATGACATATCGAAAGAAAAATGTAGAAAAACAATATTCAGATTTGACATAATCTTTTATATACGAAGTTGGCAAAGAGTTCGCAACAGTCGCACTAAACTTGGGCGTTCGTGTTCGCGTTGCGTCGTTGCCTCTCTTTCATTTACTATAGGAAGGAAAAAGATACAACACGAATATTTGTGCAAACACCGCCAAGTGTGGTGCGACCATTACGTACCCCTAGAACGTAGTGGTTATATTCTCTTTGCGTACCCCATTCGCTTTCTTCACTTACAAAATGTGTTGAGTACAATATATTGATCAAAAAAACTTACGTTTGTGGCAGCCCTTTTGGTATAACACGCGATTAAAATATGTCCCCGAACAGCTGCATGCCACAGACAAGGTAAATTTTCCTCTATCCTCCAAAAGTCAACTGAGTGACTGATATGTCATTGCATTTTTAATTTTTATTCTTTCATTGGTCATTGGACAAATTGGATTGGAGCATCACCAGGCGGAATCTTTTTATTTTCGGTGGTTTGCGACTGCTTTGAGTAAATGTTCAAATGTTCCTTCCTCGCAAGTGTTGTGTGAAAATTCGTTTTTTTTCTTAGTGATTTGTTTGTTGAAGTTGTTAAATTTTCTGTTGGAAGAGCCGCAAACTTGTCAAAATGGCTATTGTATCTTATCAAATTGCGAGTCTTCTGGAGAAGGTAAGCCGGCGTTTGTTTGGAATACTAATCAAGCTTTCTATATTCCTTGCCGACCACAATCTAATTACATTTATATCTTTCCCAGATGACATCTAATGATAAAGACTTTCGGTTTATGGCTACAAATGATTTGATGACCGAATTACAAAAAGACAGCATAAAGCTCGATGACGATTCGGAGCGAAAAGTTGTGAAGATGCTTCTTCGTCTGCTTGAAGACAAAAACGGTGAAGTTCAGAACTTAGCTGTCAAATGGTTAGTTCAAATCAATAACCTATAAAGCTTGGACTGTGCATTGTTTATATGACTTGTATTTTCCTATTACTCACTCAAATGTGTTGATATAATATGTTTTGGTAAGATAATAGGGTCGATTTTCTCTATTACATTTAGTATTTATTGTATGAATTGAGGATGTTTCACGTATTCTAATTTTACAGTCTTGGGCCACTTGTGAATAAAGTAAAAGAGTACCATGTGGAGGGTATTGTGGAGACTCTGTGTGCCAACATGCTGTCGGAGACTGAGCAGCTGCGAGACATTAGCAGCATTGGTCTCAAGACCGTCATATCTGAGCTGCCTCTTGGCTCCAACACACTAGCCGCTAATGTCTGCAAGAAGATCACTGGCAGATTAAGCAGTGCTATTGAAAAGGTATGGTTATTTGTTACACTAAAAATGCTATAATTATTAAGTTTTAGTTTCTAAATGGTTGCTTACATATTTTTGTTTATTTTCAGCAAGAAGATGTTTCAGTCCAATTGGAAGCTCTTGATATTTTGGCAGATCTTTTGAGCAGATTTGGAGGGCTGCTGCTTTCTTTCCATCCCATGCTGTTGAATTCTTTGCTGCCCCAACTGGCATCTCCACGTCAGGTAAAATAAGTTTCTGTCAAAAAATATATTTCTTGTACAAGGTTTTATTGGTGACTATACTTTCACAGTCATCAACTACACATTGAGAGGATTCTAATAGACCCGCACACAACAGGTTTGTCTTGTAGTATAGGAGTTGCTATGGCCACCTTTTGGCTTCATCATCAGACTAGCTTTATGGTATGTACAGGCGGCCTCATAAGTTGATGAACACCTAAGTACCTTGTCATTTTCACTGGTTTGACAACTTCATTTGGCAGTTTAACATAAGATTTAGTACGACACGGTACAAAGTTGTTAAGCCCCTTGTGAGGCTGACCGTACAATAACATAGAAACAAAGGAGTAAGTTAAAAAATACCAATTATTAAGAGTTGTTTATTGAAACCATCAGCTGTTATTGTATGTTATGGCCATTTGTGTGTGTATGGTTTAGTCTTCTTCCTATGTATCATGTAAATAACTCATTAATTTATTTAAGCAATAAGTCTGCCTTCATACAAATGTTTTTTATTTTCTCTCCTATGTGCCTATTTGTTTATTTTGTGTGCAATAAAGTGTTTACTACTACTACAATTACACTTTAGCAGTAAATGTTTATTCTGAAATAGCCGCATCGAAATTCGAATCCAGAGATCATGGGTTCAGATCCCCTCCTAGTGAATAATTTTCCAATTTATCACTGATCAAAATCCAGAATTACAATTCAGGTTCTTACATGCTATGAAATTCAATGATTCATTAAGTAAACAGCTTGATTATGTTCGCCTGGCAACAAGCCCTTTTTCATCAATAAATAAAAAAATTAAAAAAAACCAGCTTGACCAAATAACAAAGAAAAAAAAAAAATTGCCTTTATTGCTGAGGTTTACAACTTTCAAGAATAAAACTTATACTACTTTAAAAAACTTATTATTCACTTCACTTGACCACATACTTATTTTTATTTTCTATTGGTTCTAGGCTGTCCGTAAACGCACCATAGTAGCATTGTCGCATTTGGTGATGTCATGCAACGCGGCTCTGTACAACAAACTCATTGATCATCTGCTCGAAGGACTTGGATCCTCAACATCGTCAAGTGTCAGCCGTACACACATTCAGTGTATTGCTTCAGTGTGGTAATACTCTAACTTAACATTTATTTATTTATTTAATAGCCTTAAGTGTCCCACTGCTGGGCAAAAGCCTCCCTCTTTTCCTTCCACGTATCCCTATCCTGGGCAGTCTCCCACCAGTCTTGGTCAAATACCTCAAGCTCGTCTCGCCATCTCCGACGAGGTCTACCGCGACGCCGTGTTCGGTTGTGTGGGACTCACTTGGTGGTGATTTTAGCCCACAAGTTTTGGAACTTAACATTATTATTATTTATTTTATTATTTAAGCTTTATTTATTCCATATTGTTAGTGTTAGTACATATTTACTAAATCTAAAAGTTGTGTTATTTTATGTTTTATACAATAATTTCTTTCTTATTAGATTTTCTTTTTGAATTTATATTTACCCCGTTCGGGTAAAAGCCTCCTCCATGTCATGCCATTTTTGTCGGGCTTTAGCCAAGTGCATCCAGCTAGGTCCGGCGATCTCAGATATGTCATCGGTCCAACATCATCGTGGTCTGCCTTTCCTTCTTTTGCCTTTCGGCCCTGACCATTTTGTTGCTTCCAGTGCCCATCTTTTCTCCTTATTTCTGGCGATATGGCCTTTAACATTAAACCATTAAAAATATATAATATATAATAAATAAAATAAAATAAAATATCTTTATTTCAGATCTTTAGTCGATCCATATGATGTTAGTAACAGTGGAGACTTATGAACTACGTTAGTGACAATAATGACAATAAATTAATGATACTTAAATGACAAATGACTTAACGCGCCGGCTTTGCACGGGTTTATATGCATGAATTATACATATAAACCTTCCTCTTGAATCACTCTATCCATTAAAACCCGCATCAAAATCCGTTGCGTAGTTTTAAAGATCTAAGCATACATAGGGACAGACAGACAGCGGGAAGCGACTTTGTGTTATACTATGTAGTGAGGAATAACTGGTAAGCCTTTTATTCAGACACTTAAGTTTACATTTACATTTTAAACAATAAAATTAAAATTCTACAACATCAGTTCGGTCTGTTTGCCGTTTGGCCTCCATCCCTTTCCATCTAACTTTGTCTCTCGCCAGCCTTGTCCATTGTTTTACCGCAATTTTTATTATTTCGTCATCCCATCTTATTTTTTGTCTACCTCTTTTCCTCTTTTTGTCTCTAGGGTACCACCATATAATTATTTTGCTCCACTTCTCCTTATTCCTCATTATGTGTCCTGTCCATCTCCATTTGAGTATTTTCACCTTAACAGCTACATCTTCCCCGGTTTTGCTTCTTATTGTTTCGTTTCTGATTCTATTTGTCAGTTTCACACCTATCATGCTTCTTTGCATTGACCTTTGGCATACTTGCAGTTTGTTCAGGTTGCTACTGGTTAGTGCCCAAGTTTGACTGCCGTAGGTTAACACAGGCAATACGCACGCATTGAATAGCTTCCTCTTCGTGGATAGTCGCATTTCTTTGTTCTTCATGACTTCCTTCAATGACCAGTACCTTTTTTTTTAATTAAAAATATATAGCCAAGAAATTTAACAAGGAAAAAGGGAGACAAGAAGAGGTGGGTAGATGAATTTAAAGACAAAGCCGGAGCCACATGGAGGAGAGAAGCCCTGGATAGAGGCAAATGGGGGAGTATGGGGGAGGGCTATGGCAAAGGCAACCTGCACGGCTATCATAGGTCTGCCTGCGAATTGTGTCGCGGCGACATAGACTATCCGTCACCTTCTCTAAGTGTTCTAATTAGAAAGAGACCGTGTGACACAAGCCAGTGCAGAATCTGCCTTGAAGCAGAGGAGACGCCTACACACATCCTAACCGATTGTCCTTGCCTCATGCGCAGTCGTAACTCCTTTCTGGGCAAACACATCATGTGCCCGGAGGAGATCAAATTTCTTGAGGTCAACAAAATACTGCAATTCTGTGAGTTTGCAGGACTTGACCAAGAATTGTAGTAAGTGGCGATCACAATAGATCAGCTATGGTCGCAGTGATTTAAGGACCCTGGCAGCCCGGAAGCCATAACCAGAATAATAATAATTAGAAAATGACTGATAGTCTATTTCTTCACGAAACGGCTCACGGGGCGTCCTGTCATAGCCGTGCAGACAATGTCCGAGGAAAACAGAAGCAGTAATTAGTTATTTAAAGATTAGGTTCGTATAGGTATGCGTCAGGAAAACTTGACAAGTCTTGCCGTAGTTGATAATGTTTTAATTTTTAGTCGCCAAGCCGGGCATCGCTTCGGCGAGCAGCTATGGCGCGTGGCGCCGCAAGTGTTGGAGCATTCGAACGACACTGACGAGGAGCTGCGTGAGCACTGCTTGCAGGCGCTCGAGGCGTTTGTGCTCAAGTGCCCTAAGGAAGTGCAGCCTCATATCCCGACCGTAAGTAGTGAAAATGCGACGTAGGCTCGTGGTCTTCTCTCCCTCTCACTGAGCATAAGCGTGAGCGAGATGGAAGTGCGTGTTCGGAAGCGCGGATATCATGTTTTTTTAATTTTAATTTATTGTGCGTTTTAATAAATAAAAAAGTAATGGCTAAGTTCCGTCAAACATGATATTGGCGATTTTTAGAACCAATTTTAATATGTTTAGCTGTTGTGCATAATTTGTTACGATTTTTTCAAGTGTATTTTAGACTTATGTCCGGGATTTTTTTCTATCGAGCGAAAGTCAAAAACTCAGGATTCAAATAGCTGTTGTCCCTCGAGAAAGGCCTCAAGATTGCTAATTAAATTTAGGGCAGCCGTATTATAATCCAAACAAGAGCTACGATTTTTTTTAATCCGTTTTCTGAGCTCACATTCGCCTTCAGCTTCATATCTCACCCTCTCTACTCCCCTCTCTACTCACTTGCCATGCAGTGGCCACTATCTTCAACCAAGCACTGCCTGGCAAAATTAGCATATTTTGAAGCCCAACATAAAGTAGTAATAATTCATTAAAATTGGACAAATCCGGATAGATGTCTCTCAGTTTTTACACAATTTCCAAGAATATGAGACGCTTACAACAAAAAATACGAATTTGTTCACAGATAATTGAACTCTGCCTCAAGATGATCACGTATGATCCAAACTACAACTACGAAGATGAGGAGGAGGGCGGGGGCGGCGAGGACGAGGAGATGGAGGACGAGACGGCCGCGCCCGACGCGGAGCCCGAGTCCGACTCCGAGGAATACTCCGACGACGACGACATGTCCTGGAAGGTACGTGACGTCACAGCCACAGGAGGGCGGGGAGGACGAGACGGCCGCGCCCGACGCGGAGCCCGAGTCCGACTCCGAGGAATACTCCGACGACGACGACATGTCCTGGAAGGTACGTGACGTCACAGCCACAGGAGGGCGGGGAGGACAAGACGGCCGCGCCCGACGCGGAGCCCGAGTCCGACTCCGAGGAATACTCCGACGACGACGACATGTCCTGGAAGGTACGTGACGTCACAGCCACAGGAGGGCGGGGAGGACGAGACGGCCGCGCCCGACGCGGAGCCCGAGTCCGACTCCGAGGAATACTCCGACGACGACGACATGTCTTGGAAGGTACGTGACGTCACAGCCACAGGAGGGCGGGGAGGACGAGACGGCCGCGCCCGACGCGGAGCCCGAGTCCGACTCCGAGGAATACTCCAACGACGACGACATGTCTTGGAAGGTACGTGACGTCACAGCCACAGGAGGGCGGGGAGGACGAGACGGCCGCACCCGACGCGGAGCCCGAGTCCGACTCCGAGGAATACTCCGACGACGACGACATGTCTTGGAAGGTACGTGACGTCACAGCCACAGGAGGGCGGGGAGGACGAGACGGCCGCACCCGACGCGGAGCCCGAGTCCGACTCCGAGGAATACTCCGACGACGACGACATGTCTTGGAAGGTACGTGACGTCACAGCCACAGGAGGGCGGGGAGGACGAGACGGCCGCACCCGACGCGGAGCCCGAGTCCGACTCCGAGGAATACTCCGACGACGACGACATGTCTTGGAAGGTACGTGACGTCACAGCCACAGGAGGGCGGGGAGGACGAGACGGCCGCACCCGACGCGGAGCCCGAGTCCGACTCCGAGGAATACTCCGACGACGACGACATGTCTTGGAAGGTACGTGACGTCACAGCCACAGGAGGGCGGGGAGGACGAGACGGCCGCACCCGACGCGGAGCCCGAGTCCGACTCCGAGGAATACTCCGACGACGACGACATGTCTTGGAAGGTACGTGACGTCACAGCCACAGGAGGGCGGGGAGGACGAGACGGCCGCACCCGACGCGGAGCCCGAGTCCGACTCCGAGGAATACTCCGACGACGACGACATGTCTTGGAAGGTACGTGACGTCACAGCCACAGGAGGGCGGGGAGGACGAGACGGCCGCACCCGACGCGGAGCCCGAGTCCGACTCCGAGGAATACTCCGACGACGACGACATGTCTTGGAAGGTACGTGACGTCACAGCCACAGGAGGGCGGGGAGGACGAGACGGCCGCACCCGACGCGGAGCCCGAGTCCGACTCCGAGGAATACTCCGACGACGACGACATGTCTTGGAAGGTACGTGACGTCACAGCCACAGGAGGGCGGGGAGGACGAGACGGCCGCACCCGACGCGGAGCCCGAGTCCGACTCCGAGGAATACTCCGACGACGACGACATGTCTTGGAAGGTACGTGACGTCACAGCCACAGGAGGGCGGGGAGGACGAGACGGCCGCACCCGACGCGGAGCCCGAGTCCGACTCCGAGGAATACTCCGACGACGACGACATGTCTTGGAAGGTACGTGACGTCACAGCCACAGGAGGGCGGGGAGGACGAGACGGCCGCACCCGACGCGGAGCCCGAGTCCGACTCCGAGGAATACTCCGACGACGACGACATGTCTTGGAAGGTACGTGACGTCACAGCCACAGGAGGGCGGGGAGGACGAGACGGCCGCACCCGACGCGGAGCCCGAGTCCGACTCCGAGGAATACTCCGACGACGACGACATGTCTTGGAAGGTACGTGACGTCACAGCCACAGGAGGGCGGGGAGGACGAGACGGCCGCACCCGACGCGGAGCCCGAGTCCGACTCCGAGGAATACTCCGACGACGACGACATGTCTTGGAAGGTACGTGACGTCACAGCCACAGGAGGGCGGGGAGGACGAGACGGCCGCACCCGACGCGGAGCCCGAGTCCGACTCCGAGGAATACTCCGACGACGACGACATGTCTTGGAA
The DNA here is from genome assembly GCA_963854355.1 of Epinotia brunnichana. Lineage (NCBI taxonomy): Eukaryota > Metazoa > Arthropoda > Insecta > Lepidoptera > Tortricidae > Epinotia > Epinotia brunnichana. Next base: position 14,051,150 of record OY977938.1, read on the forward strand.
GGTACGTGACGTCACAGCCACAGGAGGGCGGGGAGGACGAGACGGCCGCACCCGACGCGGAGCCCGAGTCCGACTCCGAGGAATACTCCGACGACGACGACATGTCTTGGAAGGTACGTGACGTCACAGCCACAGGAGGGCGGGGAGGACGAGACGGCCGCACCCGACGCGGAGCCCGAGTCCGACTCCGAGGAATACTCCGACGACGACGACATGTCCTGGAAGGTACGTGACGTCAGACACGAACACAGGAGGGCGGGGAGGACGAGACGGCCGCACCCGACGCGGAGCCCGAGTCCGACTCCGAGGAATACTCCGACGACGACGACATGTCCTGGAAGGTACGTGACGTCAGACACGAACACAGGAGGGCGGGGAGGACGAGACGGCCGCACCCGACGCGGAGCCCGAGTCCGACTCCGAGGAATACTCCGACGACGACGACATGTCCTGGAAGGTACGTGACGTCAGACACGAACACAGGAGGGCGGGGAGGACGAGACGGCCGCACCCGACGCGGAGCCCGAGTCCGACTCCGAGGAATACTCCGACGACGACGACATGTCCTGGAAGGTACGTGACGTCAGACACGAACACAGGAGGGCGGGGGCAGCGAGGACGAGACGGAAGTCCTGGAAGGTAACTATCCCCGCAGCGGCCGCCGGTAGCCCGCGCGCCTGTACATACATGATACCGCGCTTCCACCTCGTCAAGACCGTGTGTGTCTGAATCGTTGATAGGATTATCATAATAATATAGAACTAGTATAGAACTAGCTGCCACCATGGCCGCCACCGCAAGCCGCGTCAGCCTGGGACAGGCTTAGCCATGCCCTGTCAGTTTTTCTCTATTTAACAGCCAACGATTTCGTAGCACTACGCTCGTAGTCGATAACATGCGATAAACTATATGTAGGAGCCTACGAGCAAAGCGGCCACCTAGAGCTGGATCCTGGCACTGAAAGTGTTAACATGACAGGACCAAAAAAAGCGAGTTTATTCCATTCAAATATTCCAGTTTAGTCAACTCTCTGTATTAGTTTAATTAAAACTAAGTACCTAGTTATGTAGCAGTACCAAGACGCACAAGCGCTGTGTTTTTAACCGACTTAAAAAAAGGATTATTGTATGTATTTTTTTGTGTGTTTGCTACGCGATATCTCGGTAATTTATGAACCGATTTGAGAAATTATTTCTTTGTTTTTGAAAGCATAATATACTTCCAGATTTATCCCGTTGTCACCAAAATCCAGTTCTGATGATGGGATCCTGGAGAAATCGAGGGAACTCTTCAAATTTTATAGGCTAACTTGAAGCAATTTGGGACTCGGTTGAAGTCGATTAAAACTTTGTTTTCAAAGTAAATTATTGTTTTACTTTATGCTCACTTATTTTTTGTATAGTTAATTACGCTATCGGTGAGGATCTGTTATTATAACTCACTGTCACTATTGTTTTAAGCTAAGCTGATGATTTTCCCATATAAATAAGTAAAATAAAAATAAAATAAAAATGCAAATTAAAATGGGACAGTAAATGTTTTGATATTTTCAGGTGAGGCGCGCCGCAGCTAAGTGCCTTGAGTCAGTTATTTCAACTCGACACGAATTGCTGGCTGAGATGTATCAGACTGTCTCGCCTGCTTTGATCGCTAGGTTTAAAGGTAATACAACAAGAGTAGTTAGCATTCCAGAGGCTTTAGCAACAAAATTAGCATCCAGTATAACTTATTTTATTAAAAACGAGAAAATATCCTTTCAGTTCACCAACTCACCTAAGTCATAACATAAGTGATCTGATCACAAACGGGCATGCAAAATTAGGTGGTCACTAACCGGCGCAATAACCTACTAATGCATTTTTACAAGCTTTTATTTACTTTCACCTGTCCTGTTGTTTGTCTGTCTGTCTGTAATCAAATCTTGCATAAGTTAAATTTGACCCACTTCCCGGTTTCCGATTGAGCTGAAATTTTGCATGCATATGTATATCGCATCGCATCACAATGCAATACTATAATGACATGGAGCTGATCTGATGCTGGAGCTGGAAGGTGGCCATAAGAACTCCGCATTAAAACGACACAATCCCATCGAGTTTGGGCTCATTAGAATCGTCTCAATGAGTAGTTGATGGTGGTATGCAGAAAAGTACAGTCAGCAATAGAAGCTTGTATCAAAAATGAAATTTTTGACAGAAACTTTTTTGTTTAGAACGCGAAGAGAACGTGAAGTGCGACATCCTGAGCGCTTACACGGCGCTGCTGCGCGCCACGCGGCCGCCGCCCTCGATGCAGATGTCCATCACGCCGGCAGACAACTCGCCGCAGTCGCTGCTGCTGCAGAGGGTACGCTTACTTGTTTAGAACGTGAAGTGCGACATCCTGAGCGCTTACACGGCGCTGCTGCGCGCCACGCGGCCGCCGCCCTCGATGCAGATGTCCATCACGCCGGCAGACAACTCGCCGCAGTCGCTGCTGCTGCAGAGGGTACGCTTACTTGTTTAGAACGCGAAGAGAACGTGAAGTGCGACATCCTGAGCGCTTACACGGCGCTGCTGCGCGCCACGCGGCCGCCGCCCTCGATGCAGATGTCCATCACGCCGGCAGACAACTCGCCGCAGTCGCTGCTGCTGCAGAGGGTACGCTTACTTGTTTAGAACGCGAAGAGAACGTGAAGTGCGACATCCTGAGCGCTTACACGGCGCTGCTGCGCGCCACGCGGCCGCCGCCCTCGATGCAGATGTCCATCACGCCGGCAGACAACTCGCCGCAGTCGCTGCTGCTGCAGAGGGTACGCTTACTTGTTTAGAACGTGAAGTGCGACATCCTGAGCGCTTACACGGCGCTGCTGCGCGCCACGCGGCCGCCGCCCTCGATGCAGATGTCCATCACGCCGGCAGACAACTCGCCGCAGTCGCTGCTGCTGCAGAGGGTACGCTTACTTGTTTAGAACGCGAAGAGAACGTGAAGTGCGACATCCTGAGCGCTTACACGGCGCTGCTGCGCGCCACGCGGCCGCCGCCCTCGATGCAGATGTCCATCACGCCGGCAGACAACTCGCCGCAGTCGCTGCTGCTGCAGAGGGTACGCTTACTTGTTTAGAACGCGAAGAGAACGTGAAGTGCGACATCCTGAGCGCTTACACGGCGCTGCTGCGCGCCACGCGGCCGCCGCCCTCGATGCAGATGTCCATCACGCCGGCAGACAACTCGCCGCAGTCGCTGCTGCTGCAGAGGGTACGCTTACTTGTTTAGAACGCGAAGAGAACGTGAAGTGCGACATCCTGAGCGCTTACACGGCGCTGCTGCGCGCCACGCGGCCGCCGCCCTCGATGCAGATGTCCATCACGCCGGCAGACAACTCGCCGCAGTCGCTGCTGCTGCAGAGGGTACGCTTACTTGTTTAGAACGTGAAGTGCGACATCCTGAGCGCTTACACGGCGCTGCTGCGCGCCACGCGGCCGCCGCCCTCGATGCAGATGTCCATCACGCCGGCAGACAACTCGCCGCAGTCGCTGCTGCTGCAGAGGGTACGCTTACTTGTTTAGAACGCGAAGAGAACGTGAAGTGCGACATCCTGAGCGCTTACACGGCGCTGCTGCGCGCCACGCGGCCGCCGCCCTCGATGCAGATGTCCATCACGCCGGCAGACAACTCGCCGCAGTCGCTGCTGCTGCAGAGGGTACGCTTACTTGTTTAGAACGCGAAGAGAACGTGAAGTGCGACATCCTGAGCGCTTACACGGCGCTGCTGCGCGCCACGCGGCCGCCGCCCTCGATGCAGATGTCCATCACGCCGGCAGACAACTCGCCGCAGTCGCTGCTGCTGCAGAGGGTACGCTTACTTGTTTAGAACGCGAAGAGAACGTGAAGTGCGACATCCTGAGCGCTTACACGGCGCTGCTGCGCGCCACGCGGCCGCCGCCCTCGATGCAGATGTCCATCACGCCGGCAGACAACTCGCCGCAGTCGCTGCTGCTGCAGAGGGTACGCTTACTTGTTTAGAACGCGAAGAGAACGTGAAGTGCGACATCCTGAGCGCTTACACGGCGCTGCTGCGCGCCACGCGGCCGCCGCCCTCGATGCAGATGTCCATCACGCCGGCAGACAACTCGCCGCAGTCGCTGCTGCTGCAGAGGGTACGCTTACTTGTTTAGAACGCGAAGAGAACGTGAAGTGCGACATCCTGAGCGCTTACACGGCGCTGCTGCGCGCCACGCGGCCGCCGCCCTCGATGCAGATGTCCATCACGCCGGCAGACAACTCGCCGCAGTCGCTGCTGCTGCAGAGGGTACGCTTACTTGTTTAGAACGCGAAGAGAACGTGAAGTGCGACATCCTGAGCGCTTACACGGCGCTGCTGCGCGCCACGCGGCCGCCGCCCTCGATGCAGATGTCCATCACGCCGGCAGACAACTCGCCGCAGTCGCTGCTGCTGCAGAGGGTACGCTTACTTGTTTAGAACGCGAAGAGAACGTGAAGTGCGACATCCTGAGCGCTTACACGGCGCTGCTGCGCGCCACGCGGCCGCCGCCCTCGATGCAGATGTCCATCACGCCGGCAGACAACTCGCCGCAGTCGCTGCTGCTGCAGAGGGTACGCTTACTTGTTTAGAACGCGAAGAGAACGTGAAGTGCGACATCCTGAGCGCTTACACGGCGCTGCTGCGCGCCACGCGGCCGCCGCCCTCGATGCAGATGTCCATCACGCCGGCAGACAACTCGCCGCAGTCGCTGCTGCTGCAGAGGGTACGCTTACTTGTTTAGAACGCGAAGAGAACGTGAAGTGCGACATCCTGAGCGCTTACACGGCGCTGCTGCGCGCCACGCGGCCGCCGCCCTCGATGCAGATGTCCATCACGCCGGCAGACAACTCGCCGCAGTCGCTGCTGCTGCAGAGGGTACGCTTACTTGTTTAGAACGCGAAGAGAACGTGAAGTGCGACATCCTGAGCGCTTACACGGCGCTGCTGCGCGCCACGCGGCCGCCGCCCTCGATGCAGATGTCCATCACGCCGGCAGACAACTCGCCGCAGTCGCTGCTGCTGCAGAGGGTACGCTTACTTGTTTAGAACGTGAAGTGCGACATCCTGAGCGCTTACACGGCGCTGCTGCGCGCCACGCGGCCGCCGCCCTCGATGCAGATGTCCATCACGCCGGCAGACAACTCGCCGCAGTCGCTGCTGCTGCAGAGGGTACGCTTACTTGTTTAGAACGCGAAGAGAACGTGAAGTGCGACATCCTGAGCGCTTACACGGCGCTGCTGCGCGCCACGCGGCCGCCGCCCTCGATGCAGATGTCCATCACGCCGGCAGACAACTCGCCGCAGTCGCTGCTGCTGCAGAGGGTACGCTTACTTGTTTAGAACGTGAAGTGCGACATCCTGAGCGCTTACACGGCGCTGCTGCGCGCCACGCGGCCGCCGCCCTCGATGCAGATGTCCATCACGCCGGCAGACAACTCGCCGCAGTCGCTGCTGCTGCAGAGGGTACGCTTACTTGTTTAGAACGCGAAGAGAACGTGAAGTGCGACATCCTGAGCGCTTACACGGCGCTGCTGCGCGCCACGCGGCCGCCGCCCTCGATGCAGATGTCCATCACGCCGGCAGACAACTCGCCGCAGTCGCTGCTGCTGCAGAGGGTACGCTTACTTGTTTAGAACGCGAAGAGAACGTGAAGTGCGACATCCTGAGCGCTTACACGGCGCTGCTGCGCGCCACGCGGCCGCCGCCCTCGATGCAGATGTCCATCACGCCGGCAGACAACTCGCCGCAGTCGCTGCTGCTGCAGAGGGTACGCTTACTTGTTTAGAACGCGAAGAGAACGTGAAGTGCGACATCCTGAGCGCTTACACGGCGCTGCTGCGCGCCACGCGGCCGCCGCCCTCGATGCAGATGTCCATCACGCCGGCAGACAACTCGCCGCAGTCGCTGCTGCTGCAGAGGGTACGCTTACTTGTTTAGAACGCGAAGAGAACGTGAAGTGCGACATCCTGAGCGCTTACACGGCGCTGCTGCGCGCCACGCGGCCGCCGCCCTCGATGCAGATGTCCATCACGCCGGCAGACAACTCGCCGCAGTCGCTGCTGCTGCAGAGGGTACGCTTACTTGTTTAGAACGCGAAGAGAACGTGAAGTGCGACATCCTGAGCGCTTACACGGCGCTGCTGCGCGCCACGCGGCCGCCGCCCTCGATGCAGATGTCCATCACGCCGGCAGACAACTCGCCGCAGTCGCTGCTGCTGCAGAGGGTACGCTTACTTGTTTAGAACGCGAAGAGAACGTGAAGTGCGACATCCTGAGCGCTTACACGGCGCTGCTGCGCGCCACGCGGCCGCCGCCCTCGATGCAGATGTCCATCACGCCGGCAGACAACTCGCCGCAGTCGCTGCTGCTGCAGAGGGTACGCTTACTTGTTTAGAACGTGAAGTGCGACATCCTGAGCGCTTACACGGCGCTGCTGCGCGCCACGCGGCCGCCGCCCTCGATGCAGATGTCCATCACGCCGGCAGACAACTCGCCGCAGTCGCTGCTGCTGCAGAGGGTACGCTTACTTGTTTAGAACGCGAAGAGAACGTGAAGTGCGACATCCTGAGCGCTTACACGGCGCTGCTGCGCGCCACGCGGCCGCCGCCCTCGATGCAGATGTCCATCACGCCGGCAGACAACTCGCCGCAGTCGCTGCTGCTGCAGAGGGTACGCTTACTTGTTTAGAACGCGAAGAGAACGTGAAGTGCGACATCCTGAGCGCTTACACGGCGCTGCTGCGCGCCACGCGGCCGCCGCCCTCGATGCAGATGTCCATCACGCCGGCAGACAACTCGCCGCAGTCGCTGCTGCTGCAGAGGGTACGCTTACTTGTTTAGAACGCGAAGAGAACGTGAAGTGCGACATCCTGAGCGCTTACACGGCGCTGCTGCGCGCCACGCGGCCGCCGCCCTCGATGCAGATGTCCATCACGCCGGCAGACAACTCGCCGCAGTCGCTGCTGCTGCAGAGGGTACGCTTACTTGTTTAGAACGCGAAGAGAACGTGAAGTGCGACATCCTGAGCGCTTACACGGCGCTGCTGCGCGCCACGCGGCCGCCGCCCTCGATGCAGATGTCCATCACGCCGGCAGACAACTCGCCGCAGTCGCTGCTGCTGCAGAGGGTACGCTTACTTGTTTAGAACGCGAAGAGAACGTGAAGTGCGACATCCTGAGCGCTTACACGGCGCTGCTGCGCGCCACGCGGCCGCCGCCCTCGATGCAGATGTCCATCACGCCGGCAGACAACTCGCCGCAGTCGCTGCTGCTGCAGAGGGTACGCTTACTTGTTTAGAACGCGAAGAGAACGTGAAGTGCGACATCCTGAGCGCTTACACGGCGCTGCTGCGCGCCACGCGGCCGCCGCCCTCGATGCAGATGTCCATCACGCCGGCAGACAACTCGCCGCAGTCGCTGCTGCTGCAGAGGGTACGCTTACTTGGCTAAGTGCGCTTACTAGGTGACTCGCCACGCCGACGAGTATCGGCCGGCGATCGGTCGACTATTTACTCGTACATTTATTTGCCTATGCAGCTTCCGATTGCTGGCCGGAATAACGGATGATACCCGCCCAAACGGCTCATGAGTTGTAGCTTTAGTAGAAGGAGGGCACAGCGAGATGACATCTCGTTCACGTGGAGCTGCCTGAAGAAGCCTATTATTTTTAACCGACTTAAAAAAGGGAGGAGTGAATTTATGAAACGATTAGAATTTTTTTTTCTTTGTTTGAAAGCATATACTTCTAATGATGGGATCCTGGAGAAATCGAGGGAACTTTTAAAATTTTATAGGCAAACTTGAAGCAATTTGGCTACTGATTTCAAGTCGGTTAAAACTTTGTTTTGAAAGTACAATTATATTTAATAGCCATAAGTGACCCACTGCTGGGCAAAAGCCTCCCTCTTTTTCTTCCACGTATCCCTATCCTGGGCAGTCTCCCACCAGTCTTGGTCAAAAACCTCAAGCTCGTCTCGCCATCTCCGACGAGGTCTACCGCGACGCCGTGTTCGGTTGTGTGCGACCCACTTGGTGGTGATTTTAGCCCAAGTCTTCCGGCATACAGCAGATGTGCCTGGCCCAGTTCCACAGCCTGAAGAAGCCTACCTTTTTTTTCTTGTTTAGGCTTCTAGGCCGCCATGTGGCGAGGTTACCGGAACACATCCGCGACCCCGCTGGCGGTAGCCAAGTGGCTCCTTCGCGGATGCCTGGAGGCCCTCCAGGTGAGGCATGCCAGCTGTTTTGCGCCTGCCTCCTCGATCTCCACCTGTTACGTAGCGGACCCCCCTGAGTCCGCTACGAAGATGATAGGTGCGGAAAATCAAGCACCCGGTCACACACAGTGTAAAGAGTAACAGTGGACCAACATCTTTGACGTTTGACAACATCATGTCCCAAGTTACATGTATGCAGCTGGGGCTCGCCCCATACGCCCCTCGCCCCACACACCCCGCACGATTGCCCTGTCTATTGGCTTCGTCGACTGACTGTATTGGTTTATAGACTGTGACCCGGTGGTGGATCAGGTCTGTGGTTCCGCCACCGACCACGTCTTGGCCACAGAAGATAGCGCTGTATAGCCGACAGGTTAGCAGCAAACGCTGAGCCCCAAGCCTATTGTCGCACTCTTTTATTTTCTGTATTGTGTTGTTTTATATAAGTACCTACATCAGTGTTCGATTTTGTGTTTTTTTTGCGACCGTAAATCTTTTTTAATTTAATTTATAGGGAAAGCGCTGCACCGTAATACCGGCATTCCTCTTTCTCTGCGGTCCCACCAATACCGTTTCAGCGGAACGTCCCCGCCAAGTTCGCAGGGGGTAGGGAGAGTAGCGTACCGTTATACCAACACGCCTCTCCACGTGCGATCCCACCTCGGCCGCAGAACGGTACTCCTCATCTTGTGCGGTCCCTCCCCAATGCATCCTAAGCGCCCTCCTCGGTCCAGCGGGCAGTCCAAACTGGCCGGTCCTGGGTGCCTCTGTGCTTCCCCGTGGGTGACCAGTTCAGGGTTACTAAGCCAACCCAAGGCGGGCACCGTCGTCTAACTTTTTTTTATTTTATTTGGGGAAATGCCTTTACGCATCCCACCTAGCTGAGGAACTAGGATGGGTATGACGGGCTCCCGGGAACCCCCCGGACTACCGTCTAAAACCACCAAGGTATGCCCTCTCTGCCGTACTACACGGCGTCATGGGATCGCGAACATTTCACCACGACGCCGCTCGCCAACAGCCGCAGCTACTGAGGCAAAAGCCCCCCTCCCGTCGTTAGCGTGCAGGGACCGACCCGACCAAAGGACCTCTACGCCGGGAGAGGGTGATATACCTCGGATTCACCCTCTCAGGTCCCCTTGTAACTTTTTATAGAGGTTTTCTCCCTCGCAGCCACGACTCGGCCCCGGCCTGACGGTCGCAGCCCCCGCGCCTAAGATGAATCCTCTGATAGCAGAGGATTTGTCAGGGTTCCGGGTCCGTTATTTATTATAGAGGCAAACGGCAATGGCCTCTCCCTCAAGCCGCACCTGGGGAATCTTGCGATTCCCTGGGCGGAACCCCCCGACCCCCCCGTGTCGGGTTATTGGTAGCACCAGCTAGCGATAACTTAGGGTTCACTAAATTATCACTTGCCGTTGCCTCCAGGGCACACCGGCCAAGACACTACCCATCCCTGCGGATCAACCGAATCAAGAGGAATCGGTAGAGTCCAGACACTAGAGGAGGTTACCCGACATAGCGCCCCACCGTCGCCTAACCTAAGCTAACTTTACATAACACTAGTGCTAGGCATACTTACACTACTACTACTTGCTTTGTAAGCGGCAAACGCGGCGACTGTCTGCTGGTTCATTCGTGCAATTGCATTGAACTGGCCACAGCGCTACGCGGCGTTTGTACATCGGTCAATTGGAACTAAATATGATAAAAAGTTTGCTCTGTGTAGGTGTCCGGCGTAGTGCGCGGCGCGCTGCGCGTGATCCGCGGGCGCAGCGTGCGCGCGCGCGGCTGCGCGCTGGCGCTGCTGCGCGAGCTGCTGGCCGCCGCGCCCGGCTGCCTCGCCGAGCACGCCGCGCGGGTCATCCGCGCGCTCACCCCCGCGCTTACGTGAGTCCTGCCCGAGCTGCGTGTGTAGGTGTCCGGCGTAGTGCGCGGCGCGCTGCGCGTGATCCGCGGGCGCAGCGTGCGCGCGCGCGGCTGCGCGCTGGCGCTGCTGCGCGAGCTGCTGGCCGCCGCGCCCGGCTGCCTCGCCGAGCACGCCGCGCGGGTCATCCGCGCGCTCACCCCCGCGCTTACGTGAGTCCTGCCCGAGCTGCGTGTGTAGGTGTCCGGCGTAGTGCGCGGCGCGCTGCGCGTGATCCGCGGGCGCAGCGTGCGCGCGCGCGGCTGCGCGCTGGCGCTGCTGCGCGAGCTGCTGGCCGCCGCGCCCGGCTGCCTCGCCGAGCACGCCGCGCGGGTCATCCGCGCGCTCACCCCCGCGCTTACGTGAGTCCTGCCCGAGCTGCGTGTGTAGGTGTCCGGCGTAGTGCGCGGCGCGCTGCGCGTGATCCGCGGGCGCAGCGTGCGCGCGCGCGGCTGCGCGCTGGCGCTGCTGCGCGAGCTGCTGGCCGCCGCGCCCGGCTGCCTCGCCGAGCACGCCGCGCGGGTCATCCGCGCGCTCACCCCCGCGCTTACGTGAGTCCTGCCCGAGCTGCGTGTGTAGGTGTCCGGCGTAGTGCGCGGCGCGCTGCGCGTGATCCGCGGGCGCAGCGTGCGCGCGCGCGGCTGCGCGCTGGCGCTGCTGCGCGAGCTGCTGGCCGCCGCGCCCGGCTGCCTCGCCGAGCACGCCGCGCGGGTCATCCGCGCGCTCACCCCCGCGCTTACGTGAGTCCTGCCCGAGCTGCGTGTGTAGGTGTCCGGCGTAGTGCGCGGCGCGCTGCGCGTGATCCGCGGGCGCAGCGTGCGCGCGCGCGGCTGCGCGCTGGCGCTGCTGCGCGAGCTGCTGGCCGCCGCGCCCGGCTGCCTCGCCGAGCACGCCGCGCGGGTCATCCGCGCGCTCACCCCCGCGCTTACGTGAGTCCTGCCCGAGCTGCGTGTGTAGGTGTCCGGCGTAGTGCGCGGCGCGCTGCGCGTGATCCGCGGGCGCAGCGTGCGCGCGCGCGGCTGCGCGCTGGCGCTGCTGCGCGAGCTGCTGGCCGCCGCGCCCGGCTGCCTCGCCGAGCACGCCGCGCGGGTCATCCGCGCGCTCACCCCCGCGCTTACGTGAGTCCTGCCCGAGCTGCGTGTGTAGGTGTCCGGCGTAGTGCGCGGCGCGCTGCGCGTGATCCGCGGGCGCAGCGTGCGCGCGCGCGGCTGCGCGCTGGCGCTGCTGCGCGAGCTGCTGGCCGCCGCGCCCGGCTGCCTCGCCGAGCACGCCGCGCGGGTCATCCGCGCGCTCACCCCCGCGCTTACGTGAGTCCTGCCCGAGCTGCGTGTGTAGGTGTCCGGCGTAGTGCGCGGCGCGCTGCGCGTGATCCGCGGGCGCAGCGTGCGCGCGCGCGGCTGCGCGCTGGCGCTGCTGCGCGAGCTGCTGGCCGTCATCCGCGCGCTCACCCCCGCGCTCACGTAAGCCCGGCCATAATCGTAGACATCGTGTCTCGCATATCCCCATCTCTATCACTTATGAACTTCGATCTTTGAGTGTGTGCACCCTGAACACACTGTGCGGGTCGACTGTGTCACGTTACCATGGTGAGAACAAATTTTCGTGATGGTTAAAACCTTGCGCTTTTACCGGTCTAGCACTCCTTCAACAAAATCTAAAATTAACTATCCATTCTCAAAAAGGCTAGGTCATGTTTTTATGCACAACTACTTCTACTGTTGACTTTATGAGCCTTTAAGTGTTAGCCAATCCACTAACACATTTCGTATTGTATGAACAGCGATAAAGGCACAGCATCGTCGATGAAGATCGAAACCCTCGTGTTCGTGGTGTGCCTCGTACGAGGGCACTCGCCGTCGGCCATGCGCGGTCACGTGGCGGCGCTCATGCCGGCCGTGCTCGGCTGCGTGCACGACCCCTTCTACAAGGTCACCGCCGAGGCGCTGCGCGTGCTGCAGACCCTCGTCAAGGTCATGCGTCCGCTCGGTGAGTACGTAGATAGATACACTGGTGTTCGTGGTGTGCCTCGTACGAGGGCACTCGCCGTTGGCCATGCGCGGTCACGTGGCGGCGCTCATGCCGGCCGTGCTCGGCTGCGTGCACGACCCCTTCTACAAGGTCACCGCCGAGGCGCTGCGCGTGCTGCAGACCCTCGTCAAGGTCATGCGTCCGCTCGGTGAGTACGTAGATAGATACACTGGTGTTCGTGGTGTGCCTCGTACGGGGGCACTCGCCGTCGGCCATGCGCGGTCACGTGGCGGCGCTCATGCCGGCCGTGCTCGGCTGCGTGCACGACCCCTTCGACAAGGTCACCGCCGAGGCGCTGCGCGTGCTGCAGACCCTCGTCAAGGTCATGCGTCCGCTCGGTGAGTACGTAGATAGATACACTGGTGTTCGTGGTGTGCCTCGTACGGGGGCACTCGCCGTCGGCCATGCGCGGTCACGTGGCGGCGCTCATGCCGGCCGTGCTCGGCTGCGTGCACGACCCCTTCTACAAGGTCACCGCCGAGGCGCTGCGCGTGCTGCAGACCCTCGTCAAGGTCATGCGTCCGCTCGGTGAGTACGTAGATAGATACACTGGTGTTCGTGGTGTGCCTCGTACGGGGGCACTCGCCGTCGGCCATGCGCGGTCACGTGGCGGCGCTCATGCCGGCCGTGCTCGGCTGCGTGCACGACCCCTTCTACAAGGTCACCGCCGAGGCGCTGCGCGTGCTGCAGACCCTCGTCAAGGTCATGCGTCCGCTCGGTGAGTACGTAGATAGATACACTGGTGTTCGTGGTGTGCCTCGTACGAGGGCACTCGCCGTCGGCCATGCGCGGTCACGTGGCGGCGCTCATGCCGGCCGTGCTCGGCTGCGTGCACGACCCCTTCTACAAGGTCACCGCCGAGGCGCTGCGCGTGCTGCAGACCCTCGTCAAGGTCATGCGTCCGCTCGGTGAGTACGTAGATAGATACACTGGTGTTCGTGGTGTGCCTCGTACGAGGGCACTCGCCGTCGGCCATGCGCGGTCACGTGGCGGCGCTCATGCCGGCCGTGCTCGGCTGCGTGCACGACCCCTTCTACAAGGTCACCGCCGAGGCGCTGCGCGTGCTGCAGACCCTCGTCAAGGTCATGCGTCCGCTCGGTGAGTCTCGTCCTCAATCCATAGTAAATGTATGAAATCAGTTTTATTTAATTCCTGGCTTTTTTGTACATTACCGAAAGTTGACCCCAAGGAAACTGTTGATACTGGATAGAAATGGAATCGATTGCCATAAAAAATACATGTAAAAAAACTTTTTTGTTTTTCATACAAATTGTATGGGGAAAGTATGGCTTTTCTAGCTGGAGATTTCTTTTGGTTCTGATACAAGCTTTTGATCCTGGACAGGAATGGGATCAATTGGCATCAAAAAAAAAAGTTTGTCAAAAATGACCATTTTCTCGCACCCTGTATGTTTTTTCCAAAATCTGTACACGCCAATCTTCATTAATTTGAAATCGAAGGAAGGTCTGCTAAGACCATTTTCGCCTAGCAACACGGGATCTGGTAGCTGCCCTCACTGACCCAAAATCTATTTCCACCCTGTTTAGTGGAGTTCATCTCCAAAATTAAGTGTTGGGACAGCTTTGTGCCGTGTCACTTTTACGTCATGTTCAAATTGCCATGCGAAGTTGTCAACCGGGTGAAAGCGACAAGGTATCAAAATGTTCAGCTACTTGTGAGTTCGACTGTACTATAACTTATTTACTGTGACTAACAAATAACGCAGAACCTGAACCGGTACTGTGTAATTTTGAATTTAAAGTTAAATATTATCTAGAGGGAAAAACGTGCATTAAAAAATATTTTTCTGTAATCAAATCATAGGGCAGAAAATTAGGAACTATTTAGGTTAAGGTGGTTCGATTGCCATACAAAGCGTTATTTGACATTCGCAGGCTAACTGCATGATATTTTAAGAAACTTATGTAACAAACTTTCTTCAAATGGCTTCCCATTTGCGCCAAATTCCCCCTTTCCTAGAATAATAGTTTTCCCAAAATATCACGTCCCAAACCAATTTCTCAAATTAATCTAGTTTATACAAGTTTATTCTAGGAAAGGGGGAATTTGGCGCAAATGGGAAGCCAATTGATGAAAGTTTGTTACATAAGTTTCTTAAAATATCACGCCGTTAGCCTGCGAATGTCAAATAACGTTTTGTATGGCAATCGAACCACCTTAAGTTAAGTAACTTTCTATAATATGTGTACTCCTAAAATTAAATTACTAAGATGATGTGGAAGAGCGGGGTCTCTTAACACAAGCATATTTCAATGCTTAAAAAGAAGCACCAACTCAAGTCTATGTAAATATTTTAAGGTACTGAATAAATGCTTTTTATTTTTATTTTATTTTATTTATGTTAAAGAACAGATCACCAAAGGATAATGTCCTTGTAACAGCTTATTATATAATTCCTAGACAACGCTGAGCAAATCGCAGACTCTGGCATCGAGCCGCCTGCAGAAGAGCTCCAACAGTTCATCTTGCCCATGTACGAGTGCACTCTAGTCCGGCTGCGAGCCACCGACATGGACCAGGAGGTCAAGGAGCGCGCCATTGCCACCTGCGGGCAGCTGCTGTGCCATTTCGGGGATTATTTACAGGTATATAAGACGTTAATTCGTTTGCATCGACAAGCGATCTTTCTTTGAAATTATGTGTTCCAGGCGGTGTGCTAGAACGTCGAGGCTGCGTCAATTGACAACATTTCATTTTTCTGACTCCTTAATTTTGTTTAGGCATTTAATAGTATTTGAAAAGTTAGAAGACACGTATTTTTTCTTTTCATTTAATTTTAAGTTAAACCCCCAAATTTGGTAGTTTTAAACTACCACGTTCGAAAAGGGCCTAAGTACGTTTAAAGGATGAATAAGATTAGCACTGGTCTGTTTATTGAATTAAAAAGTAAAAAGTATGCTGTATCTGTGACAGGAACATTTGACATTTTGATGGTTCTTTGCTGACGGTTTTCGTTTCAAATAGAATCTTGCAAATCATTAATCGTAAAAAAAACGTGTTTTAATGAGTAAACGAAAATGTAACGTCAAGATCCATTGATTTCGTGTTTTGTGCCAAGTTGCAGGCACACGGCACTGATGTCACTTGAAAAATAATATTTTTTTCCAACCACATGCTCGACAATGCCGAATTATAGGTCATGTAAACCCTACCGAAAGCAAGACATTAAATCCCTTGGTATTAGCCGGGTTATAATGTTGTACTGAATTTCATTATAACCCGCTGGTTAATAATATGATTTCACTTTTCATAATTCTTATTACTATATGCATAAAGTTTAATTTTGCTAAACACAATTTGTCCTAGGCCATGGCCTACTTGATTTGACAAAATAAATGAAGTTTTCTCAAACATGCTCGGAAATGTATGCGTTAATGTCACGAAATCAAGACATGAAGTTTCATGTTTATGGCTCCCTACATTACCTCTTGGCCTAGGCCAAGAAGTAATGTATGAAAACCCTAACTAAAAACATTATTGGCCGCTACTCTAACTTTTAAAATTTGCTTACTAATATTAAACAGACAAAGGGAAAATTACATACTGCCAACCACTACTAGGTAGGTGCTCTTTTTTTGTTTTGTTTTTAATTTTTTTGTTTTTTTAATGTTCGTGATTTTAGTGATCGTTTATAATCATTTTAAAAAGTGTTTTTCTTTTTTTGATGTTTATGTCTAATTTTTAATGTTTAAAATTTTGTATGGTCTTTTATGTTATTTTTCAAGTTTTTTTCCCTTTTTTCCCTTTTTAAATGTTTGTTTCCCTTTATGTATGTTAATTCTTTTCTTTTTTAAATGTTTTATTTTTTTGTTTTTTTTTCTCTTTTTTTAATACTTTCTTTCTGTTTTAATGTTTTTTTATTTCTTTGATTTTTTTATGTAGAAGTTTCCTCAATTTAGTGAGGTGAAAAGAATTCTATTTTGTGGTTCAAAAATAGAATCCTTTTCACCTCACATTCGCTAGCTCGTGTTTCAATTCCACACTCGCGGTTAAAATATAACTCCACCCTTGTATAACAAATAACTATTTATTATTTCCTCACATCGTTTGAGAAAAGCACTATACAAGCCTCGGCCGGAACAGGGATTGCTGGACTCTTTGTATCCGGCCTCGTCTACGACTCGGCCGTCTACCCCAAACTCGTCCAGCAATCCCTTACTTCACGGCCTCTTCAGTAATGTACTATTGCCTCCGTGTGCACCCCGGTCCGGAGGAGCGCGGTGGTCGAAATTCGAATTTCGAATCTAGGACCACGGCTTGTGCTGTCGAATTTGGAACGCCGCGCGCCTTCATTTGTTCACGCGTGACGAACAAATCGAGTTCTTGTAGGTGCCTATAGAAGATTTAATTTCAAAAATAATATTGAAAATGTCGAGTGATGAAAGTGTTTTGACTCCTGAGTTTATCAAATTAGATGCCATAGGCATTGTCAACAATCTGCTGCCAGAGAAGTCAAAGGAAAAATACCTAAAAGCCTACAACGATTTTGACAAATAAAAACATTACCTTATCTTTCCATAATTGGACTAACGTGTCTAATGTTACTATGTACTTTTAATTTGCTAAATAAACATTATTTATCTACTGAGCCTGTTTTTTTTGTCTCGCATAAGGTGTGAAAAGTAGAGTATACACCTCGGGGATAAGACTGTTTTAGTCTTGGGCGGTTGAACCCCTCACTGCACTCAGGACTCAGTCTTAATTCCCTCGCTTCGCTCAGGAATTAACTTATAACTCCCTCGCTACGCTCAGGAGTTAAATTATGAGTCCTTCGTTACGTTCGGGATTCAATTCGCTCCCGTGACATAAAACAGTGCTTTATCCCCTTGGTGTATAATCTACTATTTCAAACCACATGCTCGACAATGCCGAATTATAGGTCATGTAAACCCTACCGAAAGCAAGACATTAAATCCCTTGGTATTAGCCGGGTTATAATGTTGTACTGAATTTCATTGTAACCCGCTGGTTAATAATATGATTTGACTTTTCATAATTCTTATTACTATATGCATAAAGTTTAATTTTGCTAAACACAATTTGTCCTAGGCCATGGCCTACTTGATTTGACAAAATAAATGAAGTTTGCCTCCGTGTGAACCCCGGTCCGGAGGAGCGCGGTGCTCGAAATTCGAATTTCGAATCTAGGACCACGGCTTGTGCTTTCGAATTTGGAACGCCGCGCGCCTTCATTTGTTCACGCGTGACGAACAAATCGAGTTCTTGTAGGTGCCTATAGAAGATTTAATTTCAAAAATAATATTGAAAATGTCGAGTGATGAAAGTGTTTTGACTCCTGAGTTTATCAAATTAGATGCCATAGGCATAATAAACTCCAACTCAACCTCAATAAACGTACCAAATAAAAACATTACCTTATCTTTCCATAATTGGAGTAACATGTCTAATGTTACTATGTACTTTTAATTTGGTAAATAAACATTATTTATCTACTGAGCCTGTTTTTTTGTCTCGCATAAGGTGTGAAAAGTAGAGTATACACCTCGGGGATAAGACTGTTTTAGTCTTGGGCGGTTGAACCCCTCACTGCACTCAGGACTCAGTCTTAATTCCCTCGCTTCGCTCAGGAATTAACTTATAACTCCCTCGCTACGCTCAGGAGTTAAATTATGAGTCCTACGTTCGGGATTCAATTCGCTCCCGTGACATAAAACAGTGCTTTATCCCCTTGGTGTATAATCTACTATTTATTCCCTATCAAAACCGGGTAGAATGTTGTGCTGCCGTCAACAAATCCAATGTTCCGAAAGGTTTAAATTATCCATACTAATATTATAAATGCGAAAGTGTGTCTGTCTGTTACCTCTTCACGCCTAAACCGCTGAACCGATTTAGATGAAATTTGGTATAGAGATAGTTTGAGTCCCGGGGAAGGACATAGGGTAGTTTTTATTCCGGAAATCGACCCCTAAGGGGATGAAATTGGGGGTGAAAATTTGTATGGAGCTACTTAAACCGCTGCACCGATTTGGATGAAATTTGGTATTTAAATAGTTTGAGTCCCGGGGAAGGACAAAGGATAGGTTTGATCTCGGAAATCATCCCCTAAGGGGGTAAAATAGAGGGTGAAATGAGGGGGTGAAAATTTGGATGTTACTAATTTTGATGAAATTTGTATTAGAGATAGTTTAATTTGTATTAGAGATAGTTTAAATCCAGGGAAAGGACATAGGATAGTTTTATCCCGAAAATCATCCCCTAAGGGAGTGAAAGCAGGGGTGAAAATTCGGATGAAACAAATTTGAATACAATTTGGTATAGAGATAGTTTGAGTCCTGGGAAAGGACATAGGGTAGTTTTTATCCCGGAAATCCACCCCTAAGGGGATAAAATTGGGGGTGAACAATTGTATAGAGCTACTTAAACCGCTGCACCGATTTGGATGAAATTTGGTATTTAAATAGTTTGAGTCCCGGGGAAGGACCAAGGATAGGTTTGATCTCGGAAATCATTCCCTAAGGGGGTAAAATAGAGGGTGAAATGAGGGGATGAAAATTTGGATGTAACTAATTTTGATGAAATTTTTATTAGAGATAGTTTAATTTGTATTAGAGATAGTTTAAATCCAGGGAAAGGACATAGGATAGTTTTTATCCCGAAAATCATCCCCTAAGGGGGTGAAAATTCGGATGAAACCCATTTGAATACAATTTGGTATAGAGATAGTTTGAGTCCTGGGAAAGGACATAGGGTAGTTTTTATCCCGGAATTCCACCCCTAAGGGGATGAAATTGGGGGTGAAAATTTATATCGAGTTTCTTAAACCGCTGCACCGATTTGGATGTAATTTGGTATATAAATTATTATTATTATTATTGCTTTTGTTTCCTTGTGTTAAAATATGGGTATTTGCCTGAAATAAATCAATTTTATTTTATTTTATTTATTTATTTTATTTATAAATAGTTTGAGTCCCAGGTAAGGACATATGATAAGTTTGATACCGGAAATCATCCCCCTTAAAGGGGTTAAATGAGGGGGTGAAAATTTAGATGTAACCAATTTTGATGAAATTTGGTTTAGAGATAGTTTAAGTCCTGGGAAAGGACATTGGATGGTGTTTATCCCGGAAATCATCCCCTAAGGGGGTGAAATTAGGGGTGAAAATTCGGATGAAACCTATTTGAATACAATTAGGTATAGATATAGTTTAAATGGGGTTAAAAATTTGTATGGAGCTACTTAACCGCTGCACCGATTTGGATGAAACATAGGACAGTTTTAATTCCGGAAATCACCCCTAAGGGGGTGAAATGGGGGGTCAAACTTTGGATGGATCCCGTTTAGATTAAATTTAGTATAGAGATAGTTTGATTCCCGGAGAATGACAATAGATAGTTTTTATCCCGAAAATCATTCCCTAAGGGGATGAAATAGGGGATGAAAATTTGGATAAATCCCATGGAGATGAAATTTGGTATAGTAGGAGTCCCAAGGAAGCACAATTATCCCGAAAATCAGCTCCTGAGGGGGTGACATTAGGGGTGAAAATGTTGATGGAACCCAATTAGATGAAATTTGGTATAGAGATAGTTAGAGTCCTGGGGAAGGACATAGGATATTTTTTATTCCGGAAATCATCCCCTAAGCGGGTGAAATGGGGGTAAAGGTTTGGATGAACTCATTTCGATGAAATTTAGTTTAGAGATAGTTTAAGTCCTGGGAAAGGACATAGGATAGTTTTAATTCCGGAAAGCACCCCCTAAGGGAGTGAAATGGAGGATGAAACTTTTGATGGAACCCGTTTGGATGAAATTTGGTGTAGAGATAGTTTAAGTCTCGGAGAATGAAAGCGGTAGTTTTTATCCCGAAAATAATTCCCAAGGTAATGAAATAGGGGGTGAAAAATTGGATAAAACCCATTTAGATGAAATTTGATATAGAGATAACCAGGGAAGGACAGCATAGTTTTTATCCCGAAAATCATCTCCTGAGGGGGTTCTTAAAACTTTGTAGAAATATTACTTATTTGAGTACAAGTACTTAGTTGAGATAGGAGCTTAAAAGTTTGTAGAACGATTAGTTATTGAAATACAAAAAAAGTATATTCAGCGTTTTACTAAATTCCACCCCTAAGGGGGTTAAAAGTGGGTGCAACATTTGTATGGAGGAAACATTTTTTTAGCCGATTTACAATTTTGTAGAATGCTTACTAATTAAAAATAAAATTAAATACTTTCAGCATTTTAGAAACTTCGACCTTTAGGGGTTTATAAGGGGGTGCAACGTTTGTATGGAGAAAATATTTTTTTAGCGAGGGATTTAAAACTTTGTTGAAAGATTACTTATTACTATACAAAACAAGTACTATCAGTGTTTTGGAAAGTTCGACCCCTAAGGGGATTAAAAAGGGGTGAGTTTATATGGAGGATTTTTTTTTGAGCTAGGGACTTGAAATAGTGTAGAAAGATTATTTATTAGAATACAAATATACGTAAATCACTTTCAGTGATTTGGAAAATTCCATCCCTAAGAGGGAGAAAAAGAGCTGCAATGTTTGTGTGGGGGAAACTTTTTTTAAGGTAGAAACTTTAAACTTTGTAGAAATATTACTTATTAAAATACAAAATAGTAATGCCAGCGTTTTGGAAAATTCCACCCCTTAAGGGGTTAAAAAGGGGTTCGTATGGGAAACCCATTTTTTGAGCTAGAGACTTGATAGTTTGTAGAAAAAATACTTATTACGATAAAAAAAACTTAGTGTTTTCTTTTAAATTTTTCCCAAAAAGCGTTAATAGGGGGTTCAAAGTTTGTATGCAGACTTGCAGAGCAAGAAAATTTTAAAGTATGAGATTTGTAACTTCAATCTTAGTATGTTTGTTAAAAGACTACAAAACTAATTTCAGCGTTTTTTGAAATTCATCCCCTAAAAGGGATTATAAGGGTGTTCAAAGTTTGTATGGAGAGCAAGACATGTTTAAAGTAAGGGATTTGTAACTTCGGTTTTAGACTGTTTACTAAAAGACTACAAAGCTAATTTCAATGTTTTTAAAAATTCATTCCTTAAACAAACATATAGACGATAACATGTTCTACGCGGACGAAGTCGCGGGCAACAGCTAGTACATAATATGTGAAGATAACCCAAACTGATAAAAGGATTTTGGATCATTACTTAATCTTCAAACTCGTTGGTTGAAAAACGTTGAACTGCATCATCATCATTATCATCATATCAGCCGAAAGACGTCCACTGCTGGACATATTGAACTGTTTAATACAATGTTGCAACGAAATAAATATTAATATTGATTATATTGATATTGAATAGAATGGGCTTGTGACCTTATTTGTTTACGATGCCATTCGAACCAGTTATTGTTGATGAACAAATGTTTGTATGGAAGCAACTACATTTAAAGGACATTAATACCCAAAAAATCGACTTAAAGACGGACCTCGCTGACAGCAGCCGAAACGCTTCATACTGATTGACTTTAAAGTATGACGTCACACCGTGCAATTTGTACTAACCGTTGCATGGAAAATGAAGTAAGCGTTGTTTAATTTTTTTCCAGGCCCTACATGACAATAAATGTGTTTTTCATCACACTTGCTCATAAATGGTGTTATTCTATGCTTGTATACGGAAGGACAATGGCCTAAATTGTTCCCGCGGGAAATAATGGTCCCAAGGGAAGTAATGAGCTTGTGTGTGATCTGATTGGTTAAGCAAATCTTGACGGCCGCGTACGACAAGAATTCTGGCTCTGTGATTGGTAATCGAGCAGGCCATGCCCTGCAAGAACCACATGCCCCATGCTCTGTGATTGGTTGAAATATTGAAACTACGCCCCCCACTCGCACTGATCTGGAAGTTAAGTTGTCAATTTCGTCAACATTTGATTGGTGTGCTTGTATAAAACATAGATTTTTCTGTCTTTTGTAGTTATTTATTTCCTCGCAAATGTGATGAAAAACATTGTGTATAACACGGGCGTAAGAATATTGCAAACTCGAGTCATCAAAAGCCCTCCGCCTCACGGCGTCGGGCTTCTGATAGACTCTCGTTTGCAGTATTCCTCATACGCCCCTTGTTAAACAATGTACTATTATTTTATAAGTAGGTATATATATCTACCTAAAGTCACGTCAAGTCCACTTTTTTCCGACTTTTGCCTCCTGCTTGCTCTGGACCAGCCTTTATTTTAATCATAATATATGCAACTAGCAAGTACTAGATCAAGGTATTAAATAGTAAAAGTTAATCCTTTTGACGCATTTCACAACAAGCAGAGATGAGAAACGAAGAGAGAGAGAAAACGGCGCCGTGGGCACGATAACCCGCGACACCTTTAGGCGTTCTTGGCGTTAAAAAGGTTAATGGCGTAAAATAATAATGCATGTATTACACCTGATGCAGGACAACATTTAATTTTACAGTATTTAATTGTATTACAATATATCACCTACAGTATCGTTGCACTACTAGATATTTTATCAAAAATAAGCAGATATATGTCTTCCAACACAGCTTTGACTTCCAGTGATGGTTTCTGCTCTGAGGCTCTAGTATAGGTTTTATCCATACAATACGTTTTCGAACGCGTTTGCGTTTAGTTTCAATTTATATGGCAACGCGAACAGCGCCTCTGGTGGTAACTATTAGGAACTACGCGTTGCCATAAGAATTGAAACTAAACGCAAACGCGTTCGAAAACGTATTGTATGGATAAAACTTATACTAGAGCCTCTGCATACCCTTTGAAGTGCTTCAATGAGTTAATATATCTTGAACTAAGACAAATTTATCTTTTAAAACAGCCTCAGACAACTTAACCCGAGTCCAATAACACCGTATTGATGTGACTGGTGAGTTAGCTTCCACACATAAACTGCATTAACATTATTCTATCCACCTTTGGCAGAATGCGAGAATTAGCTATAACGTATCCATCGGTGACTTACATTATTAATTATTTTCAAAATGTTATCAAAATGCTTAATATTACCAGTCACTGACTTAACTTGACAAGAACAGACAATAATTAGTCAAATAACTGTCAATGTCACACCAATAGTTTTTTATTACATGGCACATTAAGCAAAGCCATGGAATGTCCCCATTCAGCCTTTAAATGGCTTTTTCAAAGTAATCTCCACTTTTCTCAAGAACTAGCGAATATAAAAATTCGTTATCTTTTTTATATTACTCAGCTAGCCCAAATCTCTAAATGGTTTTTTAGTTTGAGCCGCTATGAAAAAATTAAATGTTGTCAATTACGTCGATATATTATCTCCGAAACTACGGTGTTCTACAAAAGCGCATATAACCTTAATAATGTATGAATATATTTGTTTTGTTCTAGAATGAGCTTCCAGTGTGTTTGCCGATATTCTTAGAACGTCTGCGCAACGAAATCACCCGCCTAACTACAGTTAAGGCCTTAACGAAAGTGGCTTCGTCTCCCCTGAGAATCGACTTGAGGCCTATCTTGGTATGTTGTAGAATAATAATCTCTGCCGCTGTTTTATTATAATGCTTAAAACGATTTTATATAATACACACTTAAAAGTCGTACAGAAATTTCAGTGAATCTTTTGTTTTAGTCTGAGGCTGTGCCGATTCTGGGATCATTCTTAAGGAAGAACCAGAGAGCATTGAAATTATCAACGCTAGTGTTACTTGATACGCTAGTGCAAAACTACAGCAACGATATCAGCATAGAGCTTCTCGGAAAGGTGAGTTGTATAAGTTATACACAATACACAAACACACAGCCGCGTGCTGTTTCGATACATATAGAAATATATAGAAATATTTATTCGACAAAAACATGATACACTAGGATACAAAGTCATTGGGTCCCGAGCTAGGATTCCCTGTGTTACGGGACCCAGTAGAACAGCAAGCATACGATATTAAATAACAGACAAGTATAGAATAGATGTTTTACAAATTACAAAGTTACAATAATTTTAGTTCTGTCAGTGTAATGTGTGAGCGTGAGTGTGTGTGAGAGTCTGAGAGATATAACCAGAGCCCGGATTTTTCACGGCAAAACAAAACACTAGCATAATCTAGCCAGTGGTTGAAACATTATTTTATCGATATCGATAATTATGTAGTAGAAGAAAGAACGTCACCAAATAAAATAGATATTTAATAAAAAAGTTACGTGAAGTTTGTATGAAATTACACTACCGGTCTAAAGTTTAAGTTCACTCTTTGTTTTAGGTACAAATGAGTACTTTTGGACAATAATTTTTTGCAGTTCGGAAGCCGAAAATCGTTTCCAACTGTTTCGTTATTGTTTACAGAGATGTTTTTGATTAGTCAGACACAATTTACGTAGATTTCTAAACAACTGATTCCCTAAAAACAAACACTGTATCTGATCATTGTACGTTTTAAGTGGCAAGGCCATATTGCCCAGCCTTTGCCGTCATTCCTATAAGATTTTAGGGAATGCGTTGTTTAGAAATGTACGTGAATTGTGTCTGACTAAGGTAAGTGTACCAAATTCCGTAATTGAACATAATTCCGTTAAAATTGCGTGTAAAACCGTAAAAACAAAATAAATATTTTATCAATCTATTTATTAAAATCTTCAAATAATATAGTTTACACATGTGGGTAAAATTGCTTAAAATCATTCATAACTATTTTATTCTATGGTTTTAAAAACGAATTCACGGGATTATGTTCACTCACGGAATATGGTACACTTACCTTAATTAAACAAATCTGTGGAAACAATAACGGATCAGTTGGAAACAAATTTCGGCTTCCGAACTGCAAAAAATTATTGTCCAAAAGTACTCATTTGTACCTAAAACAAAGAGTGAACTTAAACTTTTGACCGGTACTGTATATATTAGAAACAGATGCAATTTCTTCTTCGTAATCCACGTCAGCATTTTATTTGTGTAATAGTGATAGTAGATAATTATTAGTTTTTCAACATTATCTAGGACTGCGTAAATTCGTAGATGAATGAAGTTTGCCTACTGGTTGTAGTTCTTTATACTGTGGTTGCAGTGTGATTCGACTTGGCTCGGCGGAATTGTTCATCGGCGATGAGTTTGGGAGTGGAAAAGCTGTCAGTTCACATACAGTTTGACGTACCTATAGTCTCTTATAAGAATTTAAACAATCTTCAATTGGAATGAAGTTGCATTTTTTTTTGTTTCTGTTGTTTTTTGAAACTAAACTTTATCTTTGGCACCAAATGCCAATTTCAATACCATCTTTCGTCCTCAATACCTAAGCCCGAGTAACTCCTGTGCTAGTCATATTGGTTGTCAGGTGCTAATGGAGGTGCCGCCGCTAGTGTGCGAGGCGGACCTGCACTGCGCGCAGACCGCGCTGACGCTGGTGCGCGGCGCGTGCCTGCGCTGCCCGGCCGCGCTCACGGCGGACGTGCGCGCCGCGCTCACGCCCAACATCCTAGCGCTCGCCAAGTCGCCGCTGCTGCAAGGTAACATTACGCCACTAAACGCGATCACTACCGCACATTAAGCTACTGTCGGCCGCCACTAGTAGCGAGCGCGAGCCCCGCGCTCGCCAAGTCGCCGCTGCTGCAAGGTTAGTTGGTTGACTTACTGTCGGTCACTCACACTCACTTGACATGACTCTCCTGACTCCGACATCTAGCACTTTATTGTTTAAGAGATAAGGTCGAATAATTTGTAAGTACATGTCTATGATGTTGACTGTTGTTTGTTTGCATGCAGGCGGGGCGCTGAAGGCGATGCTGGGCGTGCTGAGCGCGCTGGTGGCGGCGGACGTGGCGGGCTGCTCGCGGCGCGAGCTGCTGGCGCTGCTCGTCGCGCCCGTGCACCGCGTGCACGACCACAATACCGCGCACCATATCAAACAGGTGATGGCTGAATGCTTAGTAGGTATACTCTTTCCCTGGTTCACTTTGGACGACCAGAACAACATCATCGCCATCATTCTTCTAGCGTTTTGCCAGTTGTGCCCTAAAGGAGTCCGGGGTCCGCTTGGGCACTTAATCCCACGATTTGGCGTAAAAGCCAGTTTAAAGAAAGTGGCTGCCGTCTGACATTCCCATCCTGAGGGAAAACTAGACCTTATCGGTATTACATCGGTTTTCTCACTATGGTTTCCTTCACCGGAAAGTCACTATAAATTATCGAATAATATTTCGCTCATAAGATTTTCTGTAAAAAGTTTAAATAGTGATACGAGTCGGGGTTCGAACCTACGACCTCTAGATTGAAAGTCGCGTACCTTACCGATCGGCTACAGTGGCTTTGCAGAACAACATGTTTATGTATTTAAAAGAAACTTAATGGTGATCTTCAAAACTAACCTAACATTGTTGTTACAGGCCTTTCACTCGCTGGCGAAGTGCGTGGCTGCGGTGGTGACGGAGGGCGGGTCGGACGCCATCGACGTGGTGCGCGGGTTCCTGCGCGACGCCACGCAGCCGCCCTCCGACACGCATCACATGTTCGCGCTGCTTGCCGTCGCCGAGATCGGCCGCCACCTGTGAGTGTCTCCACAGCCCGCTACCCACGTGGTCTACGTAATGTGTGACAGGCTTGCTACTAGCGGTGGTGACGGAGGGCGGGTCGGACGCCATCGACGTGGTGCGCGGGTTCCTGCGCGACGCCACGCAGCCGCCCTCCGACACGCATCACATGTTCGCGCTGCTTGCCGTCGCCGAGATCGGCCGCCACCTGTGAGTGTCTCCACAGCCCGCTACCCACGTGGTCTACGTAATGTGTGACAGGCTTGCTACTAGCGGTGGTGACGGAGGGCGGGTCGGACGCCATCGACGTGGTGCGCGGGTTCCTGCGCGAAGCCACGCAGCCGCCCTCCGACACGCATCACATGTTCGCGCTGCTTGCCGTCGCCGAGATCGGCCGCCACCTGTGAGTGTCTCCACAGCCCGCTACCCACGTGGTCTACGTAATGTGTGACAGGCTTGCTACTAGCGGTGGTGACGGAGGGCGGGTCGGACGCCATCGACGTGGTGCGCGGGTTCCTGCGCGACGCCACGCAGCCGCCCTCCGACACGCATCACATGTTCGCGCTGCTTGCCGTCGCCGAGATCGGCCGCCACCTGTGAGTGTCTCCACAGCCCGCTACCCACGTGGTCTACGTAATGTGTGACAGGCTTGCTACTAGCGGTGGTGACGGAGGGCGGGTCGGACGCCATCGACGTGGTGCGCGGGTTCCTGCGCGACGCCACGCAGCCGCCCTCCGACACGCATCACATGTTCGCGCTGCTTGCCGTCGCCGAGATCGGCCGCCACCTGTGAGTGTCTCCACAGCCCGCTACCCACGTGGTCTACGTAATGTGTGACAGGCTTGCTACTAGCGGTGGTGACGGAGGGCGGGTCGGACGCCATCGACGTGGTGCGCGGGTTCCTGCGCGACGCCACGCAGCCGCCCTCCGACACGCATCACATGTTCGCGCTGCTTGCCGTCGCCGAGATCGGCCGCCACCTGTGAGTGTCTCCACAGCCCGCTACCCACGTGGTCTACGTAATGTGTGACAGGCTTGCTACTAGCGGTGGTGACGGAGGGCGGGTCGGACGCCATCGACGTGGTGCGCGGGTTCCTGCGCGACGCCACGCAGCCGCCCTCCGACACGCATCACATGTTCGCGCTGCTTGCCGTCGCCGAGATCGGCCGCCACCTGTGAGTGTCTCCACAGCCCGCTACCCACGTGGTCTACGTAATGTGTGACAGGCTTGCTACTAGCGGTGGTGACGGAGGGCGGGTCGGACGCCATCGACGTGGTGCGCGGGTTCCTGCGCGACGCCACGCAGCCGCCCTCCGACACGCATCACATGTTCGCGCTGCTTGCCGTCGCCGAGATCGGCCGCCACCTGTGAGTGTCTCCACAGCCCGCTACCCACGTGGTCTACGTAATGTGTGACAGGCTTGCTACTAGCGGTGGTGACGGAGGGCGGGTCGGACGCCATCGACGTGGTGCGCGGGTTCCTGCGCGACGCCACGCAGCCGCCCTCCGACACGCATCACATGTTCGCGCTGCTTGCCGTCGCCGAGATCGGCCGCCACCTGTGAGTGTCTCCACAGCCCGCTACCCACGTGGTCTACGTAATGTGTGACAGGCTTGCTACTAGCGGTGGTGACGGAGGGCGGGTCGGACGCCATCGACGTGGTGCGCGGGTTCCTGCGCGACGCCACGCAGCCGCCCTCCGACACGCATCACATGTTCGCGCTGCTTGCCGTCGCCGAGATCGGCCGCCACCTGTGAGTGTCTCCACAGCCCGCTACCCACGTGGTCTACGTAATGTGTGACAGGCTTGCTACTAGCGGTGGTGACGGAGGGCGGGTCGGACGCCATCGACGTGGTGCGCGGGTTCCTGCGCGACGCCACGCAGCCGCCCTCCGACACGCATCACATGTTCGCGCTGCTTGCCGTCGCCGAGATCGGCCGCCACCTGTGAGTGTCTCCACAGCCCGCTACCCACGTGGTCTACGTAATGTGTGACAGGCTTGCTACTAGCGGTGGTGACGGAGGGCGGGTCGGACGCCATCGACGTGGTGCGCGGGTTCCTGCGCGACGCCACGCAGCCGCCCTCCGACACGCATCACATGTTCGCGCTGCTTGCCGTCGCCGAGATCGGCCGCCACCTGTGAGTGTCTTCACAGCCCGCTACCCACGTGGTCTACGTAATGTGTGACAGGCTTGCTACTAGCGGTGGTGACGGAGGGCGGGTCGGACGCCATCGACGTGGTGCGCGGGTTCCTGCGCGACGCCACGCAGCCGCCCTCCGACACGCATCACATGTTCGCGCTGCTTGCCGTCGCCGAGATCGGCCGCCACCTGTGAGTGTCTTCACAGCCCGCTACCCACGTGGTCTACGTAATGTGTGACAGGCTTGCTACTAGCGGTGGTGACGGAGGGCGGGTCGGACGCCATCGACGTGGTGCGCGGGTTCCTGCGCGACGCCACGCAGCCGCCCTCCGACACGCATCACATGTTCGCGCTGCTTGCCGTCGCCGAGATCGGCCGCCACCTGTGAGTGTCTTCACAGCCCGCTACCCACGTGGTCTACGTAATGTGTGACAGGCTTGCTACTAGCGGTGGTGACGGAGGGCGGGTCGGACGCCATCGACGTGGTGCGCGGGTTCCTGCGCGACGCCACGCAGCCGCCCTCCGACACGCATCACATGTTCGCGCTGCTTGCCGTCGCCGAGATCGGCCGCCACCTGTGAGTGTCTCCACAGCCCGCTACCCACGTGGTCTACGTAATGTGTGACAGGCTTGCTACTAGCGGTGGTGACGGAGGGCGGGTCGGACGCCATCGACGTGGTGCGCGGGTTCCTGCGCGACGCCACGCAGCCGCCCTCCGACACGCATCACATGTTCGCGCTGCTTGCCGTCGCCGAGATCGGCCGCCACCTGTGAGTGTCTCCACAGCCCGCTACCCACGTGGTCTACGTAATGTGTGACAGGCTTGCTACTAGCGGTGGTGACGGAGGGCGGGTCGGACGCCATCGACGTGGTGCGCGGGTTCCTGCGCGACGCCACGCAGCCGCCCTCCGACACGCATCACATGTTCGCGCTGCTTGCCGTCGCCGAGATCGGCCGCCACCTGTGAGTGTCTCCACAGCCCGCTACCCACGTGGTCTACGTAATGTGTGACAGGCTTGCTACTAGCGGTGGTGACGGAGGGCGGGTCGGACGCCATCGACGTGGTGCGCGGGTTCCTGCGCGACGCCACGCAGCCGCCCTCCGACACGCATCACATGTTCGCGCTGCTTGCCGTCGCCGAGATCGGCCGCCACCTGTGAGTGTCTCCACAGCCCGCTACCCACGTGGTCTACGTAATGTGTGACAGGCTTGCTACTAGCGGTGGTGACGGAGGGCGGGTCGGACGCCATCGACGTGGTGCGCGGGTTCCTGCGCGACGCCACGCAGCCGCCCTCCGACACGCATCACATGTTCGCGCTGCTTGCCGTCGCCGAGATCGGCCGCCACCTGTGAGTGTCTTCACAGCCCGCTACCCACGTGGTCTACGTAATGTGTGACAGGCTTGCTACTAGCGGTGGTGACGGAGGGCGGGTCGGACGCCATCGACGTGGTGCGCGGGTTCCTGCGCGACGCCACGCAGCCGCCCTCCGACACGCATCACATGTTCGCGCTGCTTGCCGTCGCCGAGATCGGCCGCCACCTGTGAGTGTCTCCACAGCCCGCTACCCACGTGGTCTACGTAATGTGTGACAGGCTTGCTACTAGCGGTGGTGACGGAGGGCGGGTCGGACGCCATCGACGTGGTGCGCGGGTTCCTGCGCGACGCCACGCAGCCGCCCTCCGACACGCATCACATGTTCGCGCTGCTTGCCGTCGCCGAGATCGGCCGCCACCTGTGAGTGTCTCCACAGCCCGCTACCCACGTGGTCTACGTAATGTGTGACAGGCTTGCTACTAGCGGTGGTGACGGAGGGCGGGTCGGACGCCATCGACGTGGTGCGCGGGTTCCTGCGCGACGCCACGCAGCCGCCCTCCGACACGCATCACATGTTCGCGCTGCTTGCCGTCGCCGAGATCGGCCGCCACCTGTGAGTGTCTCCACAGCCCGCTACCCACGTGGTCTACGTAATGTGTGACAGGCTTGCTACTAGCGGTGGTGACGGAGGGCGGGTCGGACGCCATCGACGTGGTGCGCGGGTTCCTGCGCGACGCCACGCAGCCGCCCTCCGACACGCATCACATGTTCGCGCTGCTTGCCGTCGCCGAGATCGGCCGCCACCTGTGAGTGTCTCCACAGCCCGCTACCCACGTGGTCTACGTAATGTGTGACAGGCTTGCTACTAGCGGTGGTGACGGAGGGCGGGTCGGACGCCATCGACGTGGTGCGCGGGTTCCTGCGCGACGCCACGCAGCCGCCCTCCGACACGCATCACATGTTCGCGCTGCTTGCCGTCGCCGAGATCGGCCGCCACCTGTGAGTGTCTCCACAGCCCGCTACCCACGTGGTCTACGTAATGTGTGACAGGCTTGCTACTAGCGGTGGTGACGGAGGGCGGGTCGGACGCCATCGACGTGGTGCGCGGGTTCCTGCGCGACGCCACGCAGCCGCCCTCCGACACGCATCACATGTTCGCGCTGCTTGCCGTCGCCGAGATCGGCCGCCACCTGTGAGTGTCTCCACAGCCCGCTACCCACGTGGTCTACGTAATGTGTGACAGGCTTGCTACTAGCGGTGGTGACGGAGGGCGGGTCGGACGCCATCGACGTGGTGCGCGGGTTCCTGCGCGACGCCACGCAGCCGCCCTCCGACACGCATCACATGTTCGCGCTGCTTGCCGTCGCCGAGATCGGCCGCCACCTGTGAGTGTCTCCACAGCCCGCTACCCACGTGGTCTACGTAATGTGTGACAGGCTTGCTACTAGCGGTGGTGACGGAGGGCGGGTCGGACGCCATCGACGTGGTGCGCGGGTTCCTGCGCGACGCCACGCAGCCGCCCTCCGACACGCATCACATGTTCGCGCTGCTTGCCGTCGCCGAGATCGGCCGCCACCTGTGAGTGTCTTCACAGCCCGCTACCCACGTGGTCTACGTAATGTGTGACAGGCTTGCTACTAGCGGTGGTGACGGAGGGCGGGTCGGACGCCATCGACGTGGTGCGCGGGTTCCTGCGCGACGCCACGCAGCCGCCCTCCGACACGCATCACATGTTCGCGCTGCTTGCCGTCGCCGAGATCGGCCGCCACCTGTGAGTGTCTCCACAGCCCGCTACCCACGTGGTCTACGTAATGTGTGACAGGCTTGCTACTAGCGGTGGTGACGGAGGGCGGGTCGGACGCCATCGACGTGGTGCGCGGGTTCCTGCGCGACGCCACGCAGCCGCCCTCCGACACGCATCACATGTTCGCGCTGCTTGCCGTCGCCGAGATCGGCCGCCACCTGTGAGTGTCTCCACAGCCCGCTACCCACGTGGTCTACGTAATGTGTGACAGGCTTGCTACTAGCGGTGGTGACGGAGGGCGGGTCGGACGCCATCGACGTGGTGCGCGGGTTCCTGCGCGACGCCACGCAGCCGCCCTCCGACACGCATCACATGTTCGCGCTGCTTGCCGTCGCCGAGATCGGCCGCCACCTGTGAGTGTCTCCACAGCCCGCTACCCACGTGGTCTACGTAATGTGTGACAGGCTTGCTACTAGCGGTGGTGACGGAGGGCGGGTCGGACGCCATCGACGTGGTGCGCGGGTTCCTGCGCGACGCCACGCAGCCGCCCTCCGACACGCATCACATGTTCGCGCTGCTTGCCGTCGCCGAGATCGGCCGCCACCTGTGAGTGTCTCCACAGCCCGCTACCCACGTGGTCTACGTAATGTGTGACAGGCTTGCTACTAGCGGTGGTGACGGAGGGCGGGTCGGACGCCATCGACGTGGTGCGCGGGTTCCTGCGCGACGCCACGCAGCCGCCCTCCGACACGCATCACATGTTCGCGCTGCTTGCCGTCGCCGAGATCGGCCGCCACCTGTGAGTGTCTCCACAGCCCGCTACCCACGTGGTCTACGTAATGTGTGACAGGCTTGCTACTAGCGGTGGTGACGGAGGGCGGGTCGGACGCCATCGACGTGGTGCGCGGGTTCCTGCGCGACGCCACGCAGCCGCCCTCCGACACGCATCACATGTTCGCGCTGCTTGCCGTCGCCGAGATCGGCCGCCACCTGTGAGTGTCTCCACAGCCCGCTACCCACGTGGTCTACGTAATGTGTGACAGGCTTGCTACTAGCGGTGGTGACGGAGGGCGGGTCGGACGCCATCGACGTGGTGCGCGGGTTCCTGCGCGACGCCACGCAGCCGCCCTCCGACACGCATCACATGTTCGCGCTGCTTGCCGTCGCCGAGATCGGCCGCCACCTGTGAGTGTCTCCACAGCCCGCTACCCACGTGGTCTACGTAATGTGTGACAGGCTTGCTACTAGCGGTGGTGACGGAGGGCGGGTCGGACGCCATCGACGTGGTGCGCGGGTTCCTGCGCGACGCCACGCAGCCGCCCTCCGACACGCATCACATGTTCGCGCTGCTTGCCGTCGCCGAGATCGGCCGCCACCTGTGAGTGTCTCCACAGCCCGCTACCCACGTGGTCTACGTAATGTGTGACAGGCTTGCTACTAGCGGTGGTGACGGAGGGCGGGTCGGACGCCATCGACGTGGTGCGCGGGTTCCTGCGCGACGCCACGCAGCCGCCCTCCGACACGCATCACATGTTCGCGCTGCTTGCCGTCGCCGAGATCGGCCGCCACCTGTGAGTGTCTTCACAGCCCGCTACCCACGTGGTCTACGTAATGTGTGACAGGCTTGCTACTAGCGGTGGTGACGGAGGGCGGGTCGGACGCCATCGACGTGGTGCGCGGGTTCCTGCGCGACGCCACGCAGCCGCCCTCCGACACGCATCACATGTTCGCGCTGCTTGCCGTCGCCGAGATCGGCCGCCACCTGTGAGTGTCTCCACAGCCCGCTACCCACGTGGTCTACGTAATGTGTGACAGGCTTGCTACTAGCGGTGGTGACGGAGGGCGGGTCGGACGCCATCGACGTGGTGCGCGGGTTCCTGCGCGACGCCACGCAGCCGCCCTCCGACACGCATCACATGTTCGCGCTGCTTGCCGTCGCCGAGATCGGCCGCCACCTGTGAGTGTCTCCACAGCCCGCTACCCACGTGGTCTACGTAATGTGTGACAGGCTTGCTACTAGCGGTGGTGACGGAGGGCGGGTCGGACGCCATCGACGTGGTGCGCGGGTTCCTGCGCGACGCCACGCAGCCGCCCTCCGACACGCATCACATGTTCGCGCTGCTTGCCGTCGCCGAGATCGGCCGCCACCTGTGAGTGTCTCCACAGCCCGCTACCCACGTGGTCTACGTAATGTGTGACAGGCTTGCTACTAGCGGTGGTGACGGAGGGCGGGTCGGACGCCATCGACGTGGTGCGCGGGTTCCTGCGCGACGCCACGCAGCCGCCCTCCGACACGCATCACATGTTCGCGCTGCTTGCCGTCGCCGAGATCGGCCGCCACCTGTGAGTGTCTCCACAGCCCGCTACCCACGTGGTCTACGTAATGTGTGACAGGCTTGCTACTAGCGGTGGTGACGGAGGGCGGGTCGGACGCCATCGACGTGGTGCGCGGGTTCCTGCGCGACGCCACGCAGCCGCCCTCCGACACGCATCACATGTTCGCGCTGCTTGCCGTCGCCGAGATCGGCCGCCACCTGTGAGTGTCTCCACAGCCCGCTACCCACGTGGTCTACGTAATGTGTGACAGGCTTGCTACTAGCGGTGGTGACGGAGGGCGGGTCGGACGCCATCGACGTGGTGCGCGGGTTCCTGCGCGACGCCACGCAGCCGCCCTCCGACACGCATCACATGTTCGCGCTGCTTGCCGTCGCCGAGATCGGCCGCCACCTGTGAGTGTCTCCACAGCCCGCTACCCACGTGGTCTACGTAATGTGTGACAGGCTTGCTACTAGCGGTGGTGACGGAGGGCGGGTCGGACGCCATCGACGTGGTGCGCGGGTTCCTGCGCGACGCCACGCAGCCGCCCTCCGACACGCATCACATGTTCGCGCTGCTTGCCGTCGCCGAGATCGGCCGCCACCTGTGAGTGTCTCCACAGCCCGCTACCCACGTGGTCTACGTAATGTGTGACAGGCTTGCTACTAGCGGTGGTGACGGAGGGCGGGTCGGACGCCATCGACGTGGTGCGCGGGTTCCTGCGCGACGCCACGCAGCCGCCCTCCGACACGCATCACATGTTCGCGCTGCTTGCCGTCGCCGAGATCGGCCGCCACCTGTGAGTGTCTCCACAGCCCGCTACCCACGTGGTCTACGTAATGTGTGACAGGCTTGCTACTAGCGGTGGTGACGGAGGGCGGGTCGGACGCCATCGACGTGGTGCGCGGGTTCCTGCGCGACGCCACGCAGCCGCCCTCCGACACGCATCACATGTTCGCGCTGCTTGCCGTCGCCGAGATCGGCCGCCACCTGTGAGTGTCTCCACAGCCCGCTACCCACGTGGTCTACGTAATGTGTGACAGGCTTGCTACTAGCGGTGGTGACGGAGGGCGGGTCGGACGCCATCGACGTGGTGCGCGGGTTCCTGCGCGACGCCACGCAGCCGCCCTCCGACACGCATCACATGTTCGCGCTGCTTGCCGTCGCCGAGATCGGCCGCCACCTGTGAGTGTCTCCACAGCCCGCTACCCACGTGGTCTACGTAATGTGTGACAGGCTTGCTACTAGCGGTGGTGACGGAGGGCGGGTCGGACGCCATCGACGTGGTGCGCGGGTTCCTGCATATACAGTTCCCCACGAACGATCTGCTAACCTTGTGGAGACGACTGGCCTTCACTGCGATCTTGTGTTTACTACTGGTGTTGTAGTCGTGGATATCACTGTTGAGTTTGAACTCCTGAAGGTTTTATCGCACATATATAATATTTTCAAGAATGAATTGGGACGCTACAGTAAGAATGTCTGCCTCCTTAAATGTATCATTGAGAGAATCTGGGGCTTTTATTTTGTAGACAGAGCGTACAGTTTGTTTCTGTAGCATGAAGATAATCTGGATATCAGCCGCTTTTCCCCACAATAGGATTCCGTAGGACATAACATTGTGGAAGTAATTGTAGTACACCAAGACTGGCAGGCGGCCGTCTCAATGTTTGTTAACTGTCTTATACGTCGTACTGAATAGGCTGCCGAACTATGTTTGCCGGCTAGGGCGGCGATATACGCACGCCATTGCAGTTTTGAGTTTGAGGTGAACCTAAAAACACTGTTATATCTTTTCTCTGAGAACGACACACGCAATACATATTGTACAATCGACTACAAAGAGATGTATCCATACATACACACACTTACACTTATTCATAGACTTTACTACCATAGTAAGAAGGTATACGTACATAATTTTGTAACATTAAAAAACATAATTATCTCTGTAGTCGACTGTACCTTTTACAGCTGGTCATATATTTAGCTAAATGTGTAATTGCGCTTAAGTTTTTTCTCAGAAATATGTGGATATTACAGGTTGAGAAATATCTCGATTCACATTCCTTCCTATTGTTCCATTGCTGCGTACCAAAATCCTGCAATCACCACTTTCGCACTATAACAAAATCTGACTTAGGTACACTATATTGTCCTCAGAGATCTAAGCTCCATCCCGAATCTGAAGGAGGTTCTCCTAGCCTCGTTCGCCCCGTCATCCGAGGAAGTTAAGTCGGCCGCCAGTTACGCACTGGGATCCGTCGCCGTTGGAAACCTGCCTGAGTTTCTGCCCTTCATACTGAGGGAGATCGAGGCGCAGCCAAAGCGGCAATACCTACTATTGCATTCGCTTAGAGAGGTAATTTAGCATATCTTGATTTGTAAACTGTTTCGCCAAGCGCCAACAATTTCGTACATTGACCTGCTACTGTAAATCTTTCACAATCAACCAATAATGAAGATCCTCATTTACTGGCAAAAAAAAGGTTGACGAAATACGATTTATCAGCGCGACTCGCGTAGCAGTTGGCCAGTTGATACCTGTTCAGGTTTGTGCAGTAGCGAGTATTGTTAGTGTAACTGTAATATTTGTAGTTCTACACCAACAGTATTTTAGTCTCAATTGTATAATTAATAAAATGTTGCTTTTACAGATTATCTCGTGCGAATCGTGTACCCCAGAAGGCGTAGAGGCGCTCAGACCTTTCATACCCGAAATCTGGGTACAGCTATCGAAACACTGCCAATGCGCGGAGGAAGGATCTCGTAATGTAGTACGTATTACACCGTGGGAAATACAGCCTTTAATAAAATTGGTGTTAATGTGCCAATCAGAACATATTCATTATTATTTACTGATGGCTTTATTTGTTTTCAGGTTGCTGAATGTTTAGGTAAATTATGTCTGTTAGAACCTAAAGACTTGCTGCCACATCTGAAAGAGTTCCTCCAGTCGCCCGAGCCCCTCACGAGAACAACGGCCGTCACTGCTGTCAAATTCACCATATCTGATCAGGTATTTATTAGACACATTGTTTTGGTTATTGTATTTTTCCGCTCTAACCTAGTAAGTGGTCAATAGTTTTAGAAGATCTATATCGCAAAATAGTAATTTGTGAATTACCTGGTTCTTGAATATATGTTACGAGATATGAATGTACAGTCGACGTCAAATAGTGTCAGACTTCGTGTCGGTCGGTCGAACGTAACCTACGGTAGCTTGCGAAATAATTACCACAAAATGTCGCGAATTGACAGTGAAAACCTAAAAACCCTATTAAAAAGTGCATTACAACCAATTGAACAAAAGATAAGTGAAATATTCAAGAAAATAAATGATTTAAGTAGTGAATTGCGTGAAATAAAAGCCGTCGTTTCGCCAGCAAAGATCGAGAGCTCAACGAAGGTGGTCAACCTAAATGCAAACACAACTAGCGCACCGTCCAATCAAAAAGCATTCAACAATACGTTGACTCCGACTAGCCGTCCCGCTCTCACTCATGAACCACCTCGTGCTCTGCGGGAAACCGCTGTGCGAGCGAAAGAGAAGCTAGCGGCCCACACGAAGCAAGCCCGGCGAACCGAGCCGACCAAACCGCCAGCGAAGCAAGAGCCCTCGCCACGTTCAACCGTCATTAATGATAATAATGATACCAAAACGAATGACCCAATATCTAACGATTCAGAAATAAGCACACATACTCTGATTAATAATGAGCATGAATTAATAGCGACTCCAGAATGTGAAATGAACACCGACTCGTTAAAAAGCCTGACGCAGGGAGATCCATCGACTGATAACGATTGGCAATTCCCGAAATCTCGTGGCAACCGACTTTGCACCGTAAAATCCACAGTGATAAAAGGATCGGCAACTAATACGAACATAGGTGGAGTTGAAACCTTGAAATACTTGCATGGATGTTTCTTCAAGAAGGACACGACACCTCTGGGTATAGTCAGCCATCTGAAAAGCATAAAGGATGGCTACAACTACACAGTAGAACAAATACCATCGAAAAGGGTCACATATAACTCATATAAGATTGGTATACCGAGCACCGTACACGAAGACTTCCTATCAACGTCTGCGTGGCCACTGAACACAAGCATATCACAATGGCAGCCCTTTCTCCGACCCAGGGAGACCAATTCTCCCGGCCATGAACGTTCCTGAAGACACATCTGAAAACACTCAAATAACTGTCTTGCACCAAAATATCAACAGACTTGAAAACAAAACATACAAACTCGAATGTGAACTACAGCTACTGCAGAATCCAGTTAACATACTTTGCCTAACTGAACACTGGCTTCAGTCAACTCAGATTGCCTGCATCAATATCCTGGATTACAGTCTACGCGCACACTTTTCGAGATCCGCGCGCCGAGGTGGAGGCGCCTGCATTTATGTGAAACGGGACATCATTACCATCAAACGACAGGAGATCACCGACCTAGCTGTAGAAACCCAATTCGAAGTTTGTGGAATAGAATGTATTGGCTTGGACCTCATTGTTGTATGTATTTACAGACCTCCGAGTGGAGACTTCCCTCTGTTTTTCACAAAATTAAATGAATTATATAATTTGCATGCTTTAAAAAATTATAAAGTTATAGTTGTCGGCGACATAAACATAGATTTCCTCATTAAAGACAGCAATTCCAAAACCCTGACAAATATTCTAAAACAATTTGGTTTTAACCAAATAATTGATATGCCGACTAGAACAACTCTACTAACTAAAACATGTATTGATCATATATACACCAACCTATCTAAATCAGAGATAAAGAACGTATTATGTACAAATATGCATTTATCCGATCACTCAAGTGTAGGTGTTATTTTTAATGTGAACAAAAGTAGGGCGGATAACGCGTGCACAGCTAAGCGTTTGTTCACAAATTCAAACATAAAAAACTTCACTCTTAGTTTAAATGACTATGACTGGAATAAACTCCTCACTAAATGGCCTTGTGCCAGCCAACAGATTGAGTCTGTCTTGAATGTAATGAAACACTTCTTTAACATACACTTTCCTTTGAAAAAATGTCGTGTAAAAAACCCTGTAAATGTGTGGGTCAATGAACGCATGTATACGCATCTGCGTTATCAGATACGGTTATTAAAACTTAAAATTTCACAGGGCTTAATGAATGCTGAGTCATTTTCGAACCTATTGCAACTTGAGGCATGTTACTCGGCTGCTTTGAAAAATACGAGAAGTGAGTACATAAATAATATAATATCTAGTAGCGACGACATCCGCCGCAGCGTGTGGCGGATTGTGGCGTCTGAGACATGTAAAAACAACAGCAAAGGGAACACTGCGTTGGACGTGCTTGTGAGCCGGTCGCCGGGAGACTGCGCCGCGTCGCGCGCCGCCGCTGCCGCCGATCGGCTTAACCGGTATTACATAACGGCTAATGATAACAACACTGGACTTTGCTTAAACGATGCACTCGCATACCTAGAACGATATTTACTTTTTAAATCGTTAACATTCCAGTCCTTACCCTTCACTCTTAATGAAATTTTAAAAACGCTTCATGAAATAAAACGGAAAAACTCAAAAGATATAAACGATATGTCTACACATATCCTAAACTACCTACCACCAATTCTTGTATCCCTATTATTACAATTATTTAACAGCTGTGTCGAGTCAGGGGTCTATCCAGACGCTCTTAAAACTATCAGGGTTCAGCCTATTTACAAGGGCAAAGGCGCCATGCACTTACCAAAGTTTTACCGACCTATATCTTTGATACCAATTGTCTCCAAAGTGTTCGAACGTTTACTGAGTAAAAGAATAATAGATCATTTAACCGCCAACAACATGTTGAACAACCAACAATATGCATACCGGGAAGGCCGCTCCACAGTGCACGCCGCGCGGGATGTCGTCACGCGAGTCCTGTCGCACCTCGAGCGCGGGCGACATGTCGCAGCAATATTCTGCGACTTGTCGCGCGCGTTCGAAATGGTCGACCTCTCGCTTCTATTAGAAAAAAATGGAACGTTATGGATTTGATGGCAATTTCCTTAAAACAGTGGCATCATTTCTAAAAAGCAGGAAACAGTGTACCTACGTCCAGAATTCCAAGTCCAGTCTCGAATTTCTAACGGGTTGTGCGGTTCCCCAGGGATCAACAATGGGGAATTACCTATTTTTAATTCTCGTAAATGACATCACTGCGGCTCTTTCTGGGCCAGAGTATGTCATGTTCGCAGACGACACTTGTGTAATAGTCAATGCAGATAATATATTGGACTTAAAACGTAACCTAAATCAAACTATTGAAAGCATTTCGTCATGGTTTGCGGCAAACGGTATGCTACTTAATGTTGATAAAACAAATTTAATCCATTTCCAGCTACGTAAAACTACAGACAATAAATTGGACATAAGAACCAACAACGTAATCATACCGCAGGTCGACATGGTAAACTATCTAGGATTCAAGATTGATGCGGGTCTCACATGGTCATATCACATAGAGGCAGCCTGTAACAAGCTAAGCTCGGCTTGTTATGAACTATCAAGGCTAGCTCCTACACTATCGATAGAAAACATAAAAAAGGCTTACTACGGATACTTCCATTCCATCTTAATTTACGGTGTTGACCTGTGGGCAACCGCTGCAGATCGAGACAAAATCTTAAAAATCCAAAAGCGGGCAGTTCGTATTATTGCAAACAAGCCCTACGATCACCCTGCGCAGAATCTTTTTAGGGAACTTAAAATACTAACCTTACCAAGTGTGTACGTTCTAGAGGCTTGCACATTTGTGAGACGTAATATGGGCTCGTTCATGACGCGCGCGCAAGGCCACGCGCCCGGCATGATGTCCACGCGCGCCCAGCACCTGCTGCTCGTGCCGCACCAAAGGCTAGCCAAGACTCGGAAATCACTCAGCGTGCTAGGCCCTAAACTCTATAACGTCCTACCGCCTGACGTTATAAACGCCGTAACTGATGCAGCATTCAAAAAAAAGCTCAAACAGCTCCTCATAAAAATGGCTTGCTACAGCATAGACGACTTTATGACCAATATATCATTGACCCACTCATAAATCAACAACACTTTCAAAATTGTTCAATAATGATAGGTATATAACATCTAAGACAATAAGAAATTTTAAAATGTATTTGACATGCATGATATTGACCTGTAAAATATGACATTTTATCAATAAAGTTCTGAATCTGAATCTGAATACATGTTTAGACTTTTGCACCTTATTCTATTGCAATAAGGCAAAAAATGTAAACATCTCTTTGACGTCGACTGTACAAGCTATTTGTCAGTCGAAGATCAACGCAGTTTATCGGGAGACCTTGTTGTTTAGGGTGGTATTCCACTCGTCCAAGATCTTTGTCCAATGTGCATTGCGTCTCACTCACTTTTCAAGCAAAATGTGAGACGCAAATATATTTTATCAAAGATTTTGGACAGAAATTTGACGAGTGAACCGCAGCCACAACACTATGATTCTTGCGCTGTTCATCGCTCTACTTCTACTCTACTCACGCGATGAATCGCGACGCTCCGCACTAGGTTACTTGCCTTTGTTTCCGTTCCTTTGACTCGCGCCCAAAAAACCGACGGCTCAGGGAGTGGTGGGCATGACGAGGAGCAAGACGAGCGGCATGACAAGGGCCTATTGTCCACGTAAACCGCACATCATGCGCACGCTTTCGTCAATTGACGATTGCAAGACGAACGCTTGCATCTTGCGTAGAAACCTTCAAAACTGTGTCCACGGAGCGGCAACGAACGCATGACGACCGGCTAACGCGAAAGTTTTGAAGGTTTCTACGCAAGATGCAAGCGTTCGTCTTGCAATCGTCAATTGACGAAAGCGTGCGCATGACGTGCGGTTTACGTGGACAATAGGCCTAACGTTGCCACACTATCTATGCCTCCTTTCCTCGCTATTTTCCACGTCACTCGACGAGTGCGTGGCAGGGGTATAACGGTTTCATAATGATAGCGTTATAAGTAATGCATCCGCCCCCTTCTGAGAGGCATGTAATGGGGAATGGATGAAAATTTTAGAAGTGCCTGATTATTTTTTTGATGATTTGGAATAACCTTCTTTAGCACCAGAAAAAAGTTGCAGATTTGTCAGCTGCATCAATTATTTTTGAAAAATAT
Organism: Epinotia brunnichana; assembly: GCA_963854355.1. NCBI lineage: Eukaryota > Metazoa > Arthropoda > Insecta > Lepidoptera > Tortricidae > Epinotia > Epinotia brunnichana. The sequence continues at coordinate 14,093,482 of OY977938.1, forward strand.
AAACAATTTCCTCACTTACGTTTTGGGTTTAGGACGGCGAATGGGTTTAGACACTTTCCTTGATCCGTCTCATATTACAAAAAAAAAAAAAATCTGACCCTGGCAATGACAAATATAGCTGCTACTGCTGTCAATATCATTGCCAGGATCAAGCAAATTTTCTTATTCGCCGCCCTAAACCCAAAACCAAAGTGAGGAAACTGTTTATATTTTTCAAAAATAATAGGGAACATTACTGCAATGTTCTGCCGCCAGAGTGCAGCACTTTCACAATTAGTAAACAGTTTTTTTGACAACTTTGACAAGTCCTTCAAAGCTCTGGATCAAATAGGGAAGAAAATATTTCAATAAATAAAATACATCAGTGCTGCGTAATTGGATGCAAGAATGAAGGGCATCATTCATTTCCTAAGGAAACGATGATACGAAAACTATGGGAAGCGGCAATACGTCGTAAAGCAAAAAAAAGCCCTCATCCACCTTTAAATGCCATTTTAATATCACAGTACAGGTATTTTACACACGAATGATAATAAAACGATTGTAGTTTAACGCGTTTTCATCAATTATTTGTTAGGTAAATAAATATGACATTGTACGTCATGGCGGTTTGTTTACGGGTTGTGTTAGTGTCGTCACCTACGCAGAGCTTTGCGTAATGTTCCCTATTGACGCAGCTGAAAAGTCTGAAACTTTGTTTCTGGTGCTAAGGAAGATTATTCCTATCAACAAAAAAAAATCAGGCACTTCTAAAATTTTCATCCATTCCCAATTATGCAATTATATAATTGTACATTTAAGTTATGATTTCATCACACACAGATTAAGAGTCCAACCGAAAATCAGGCGTCATAGTCCTTAACTTTGGCTATGTCCATAAGAAAGACGCGAACCTAAGTCTCTGTATGACTCAAGTACGTCTCTATTTACGTAATAAAAACTCATCTCATAGAGCAGCCGTACAATGAGCCACTAGTGGCAGCCGAGTTGCAGACGAGTTCCTTCATACATTTTGTAGAGCAGCGGCGCAGACAAGCTACGGAAGTGGCCCGCGCTCGCTGCTAGTGGCCGTAATGTGCCGCCGCTCAGTGTGAAGGCAGCCTTAACCCTTTAGTAATTTGTCTCCCCAGCCACAAGCGATCGACCCGCTGCTCCGCGCGTGCATGTCGGAGCTGCTGCTGCCGCTGCGCGACCCGTCGCTGGGCGTGCGGCGCGTGGCGCTCGTGGCCTTCAACTCGGCCGCGCACAACAAGCCCTCGCTCATCCGGGACCTGCTGCCCGCCGTGCTGCCCACCATCTACAGCGAGACCAAAGTCAAGGTAGGTGCTGCTGCCGCTGCGCGACCCGTCGCTGGGCGTGCGGCGCGTGGCGCTCGTGGCCTTCAACTCGGCCGCGCACAACAAGCCCTCGCTCATCCGGGACCTGCTGCCCGCCGTGCTGCCCACCATCTACAGCGAGACCAAAGTCAAGGTAGGTGCTGCTGCCGCTGCGCGACCCGTCGCTGGGCGTGCGGCGCGTGGCGCTCGTGGCCTTCAACTCGGCCGCGCACAACAAGCCCTCGCTCATCCGGGACCTGCTGCCCGCCGTGCTGCCCACCATCTACAGCGAGACCAAAGTCAAGGTAGGTGCTGCTGCCGCTGCGCGACCCGTCGCTGGGCGTGCGGCGCGTGGCGCTCGTGGCCTTCAACTCGGCCGCGCACAACAAGCCCTCGCTCATCCGGGACCTGCTGCCCGCCGTGCTGCCCACCATCTACAGCGAGACCAAAGTCAAGGTAGGTGCTGCTGCCGCTGCGCGACCCGTCGCTGGGCGTGCGGCGCGTGGCGCTCGTGGCCTTCAACTCGGCCGCGCACAACAAGCCCTCGCTCATCCGGGACCTGCTGCCCGCCGTGCTGCCCACCATCTACAGCGAGACCAAAGTCAAGGTAGGTGCTGCTGCCGCTGCGCGACCCGTCGCTGGGCGTGCGGCGCGTGGCGCTCGTGGCCTTCAACTCGGCCGCGCACAACAAGCCCTCGCTCATCCGGGACCTGCTGCCCGCCGTGCTGCCCACCATCTACAGCGAGACCAAAGTCAAGGTAGGTGCTGCTGCCGCTGCGCGACCCGTCGCTGGGCGTGCGGCGCGTGGCGCTCGTGGCCTTCAACTCGGCCGCGCACAACAAGCCCTCGCTCATCCGGGACCTGCTGCCCGCCGTGCTGCCCACCATCTACAGCGAGACCAAAGTCAAGGTAGGTGCTGCTGCCGCTGCGCGACCCGTCGCTGGGCGTGCGGCGCGTGGCGCTCGTGGCCTTCAACTCGGCCGCGCACAACAAGCCCTCGCTCATCCGGGACCTGCTGCCCGCCGTGCTGCCCACCATCTACAGCGAGACCAAAGTCAAGGTAGGTGCTGCTGCCGCTGCGCGACCCGTCGCTGGGCGTGCGGCGCGTGGCGCTCGTGGCCTTCAACTCGGCCGCGCACAACAAGCCCTCGCTCATCCGGGACCTGCTGCCCGCCGTGCTGCCCACCATCTACAGCGAGACCAAAGTCAAGGTAGGTGCTGCTGCCGCTGCGCGACCCGTCGCTGGGCGTGCGGCGCGTGGCGCTCGTGGCCTTCAACTCGGCCGCGCACAACAAGCCCTCGCTCATCCGGGACCTGCTGCCCGCCGTGCTGCCCACCATCTACAGCGAGACCAAAGTCAAGGTAGGTGCTGCTGCCGCTGCGCGACCCGTCGCTGGGCGTGCGGCGCGTGGCGCTCGTGGCCTTCAACTCGGCCGCGCACAACAAGCCCTCGCTCATCCGGGACCTGCTGCCCGCCGTGCTGCCCACCATCTACAGCGAGACCAAAGTCAAGGTAGGTGCTGCTGCCGCTGCGCGACCCGTCGCTGGGCGTGCGGCGCGTGGCGCTCGTGGCCTTCAACTCGGCCGCGCACAACAAGCCCTCGCTCATCCGGGACCTGCTGCCCGCCGTGCTGCCCACCATCTACAGCGAGACCAAAGTCAAGGTAGGTGCTGCTGCCGCTGCGCGACCCGTCGCTGGGCGTGCGGCGCGTGGCGCTCGTGGCCTTCAACTCGGCCGCGCACAACAAGCCCTCGCTCATCCGGGACCTGCTGCCCGCCGTGCTGCCCACCATCTACAGCGAGACCAAAGTCAAGGTAGGTGCTGCTGCCGCTGCGCGACCCGTCGCTGGGCGTGCGGCGCGTGGCGCTCGTGGCCTTCAACTCGGCCGCGCACAACAAGCCCTCGCTCATCCGGGACCTGCTGCCCGCCGTGCTGCCCACCATCTACAGCGAGACCAAAGTCAAGGTAGGTGCTGCTGCCGCTGCGCGACCCGTCGCTGGGCGTGCGGCGCGTGGCGCTCGTGGCCTTCAACTCGGCCGCGCACAACAAGCCCTCGCTCATCCGGGACCTGCTGCCCGCCGTGCTGCCCACCATCTACAGCGAGACCAAAGTCAAGGTAGGTGCTGCTGCCGCTGCGCGACCCGTCGCTGGGCGTGCGGCGCGTGGCGCTCGTGGCCTTCAACTCGGCCGCGCACAACAAGCCCTCGCTCATCCGGGACCTGCTGCCCGCCGTGCTGCCCACCATCTACAGCGAGACCAAAGTCAAGGTAGGTGCTGCTGCCGCTGCGCGACCCGTCGCTGGGCGTGCGGCGCGTGGCGCTCGTGGCCTTCAACTCGGCCGCGCACAACAAGCCCTCGCTCATCCGGGACCTGCTGCCCGCCGTGCTGCCCACCATCTACAGCGAGACCAAAGTCAAGGTAGGTGCTGCTGCCGCTGCGCGACCCGTCGCTGGGCGTGCGGCGCGTGGCGCTCGTGGCCTTCAACTCGGCCGCGCACAACAAGCCCTCGCTCATCCGGGACCTGCTGCCCGCCGTGCTGCCCACCATCTACAGCGAGACCAAAGTCAAGGTAGGTGCTGCTGCCGCTGCGCGACCCGTCGCTGGGCGTGCGGCGCGTGGCGCTCGTGGCCTTCAACTCGGCCGCGCACAACAAGCCCTCGCTCATCCGGGACCTGCTGCCCGCCGTGCTGCCCACCATCTACAGCGAGACCAAAGTCAAGGTAGGTGCTGCTGCCGCTGCGCGACCCGTCGCTGGGCGTGCGGCGCGTGGCGCTCGTGGCCTTCAACTCGGCCGCGCACAACAAGCCCTCGCTCATCCGGGACCTGCTGCCCGCCGTGCTGCCCACCATCTACAGCGAGACCAAAGTCAAGGTAGGTGCTGCTGCCGCTGCGCGACCCGTCGCTGGGCGTGCGGCGCGTGGCGCTCGTGGCCTTCAACTCGGCCGCGCACAACAAGCCCTCGCTCATCCGGGACCTGCTGCCCGCCGTGCTGCCCACCATCTACAGCGAGACCAAAGTCAAGGTAGGTGCTGCTGCCGCTGCGCGACCCGTCGCTGGGCGTGCGGCGCGTGGCGCTCGTGGCCTTCAACTCGGCCGCGCACAACAAGCCCTCGCTCATCCGGGACCTGCTGCCCGCCGTGCTGCCCACCATCTACAGCGAGACCAAAGTCAAGGTAGGTGCTGCTGCCGCTGCGCGACCCGTCGCTGGGCGTGCGGCGCGTGGCGCTCGTGGCCTTCAACTCGGCCGCGCACAACAAGCCCTCGCTCATCCGGGACCTGCTGCCCGCCGTGCTGCCCACCATCTACAGCGAGACCAAAGTCAAGGTAGGTGCTGCTGCCGCTGCGCGACCCGTCGCTGGGCGTGCGGCGCGTGGCGCTCGTGGCCTTCAACTCGGCCGCGCACAACAAGCCCTCGCTCATCCGGGACCTGCTGCCCGCCGTGCTGCCCACCATCTACAGCGAGACCAAAGTCAAGGTAGGTGCTGCTGCCGCTGCGCGACCCGTCGCTGGGCGTGCGGCGCGTGGCGCTCGTGGCCTTCAACTCGGCCGCGCACAACAAGCCCTCGCTCATCCGGGACCTGCTGCCCGCCGTGCTGCCCACCATCTACAGCGAGACCAAAGTCAAGGTAGGTGCTGCTGCCGCTGCGCGACCCGTCGCTGGGCGTGCGGCGCGTGGCGCTCGTGGCCTTCAACTCGGCCGCGCACAACAAGCCCTCGCTCATCCGGGACCTGCTGCCCGCCGTGCTGCCCACCATCTACAGCGAGACCAAAGTCAAGGTAGGTGCTGCTGCCGCTGCGCGACCCGTCGCTGGGCGTGCGGCGCGTGGCGCTCGTGGCCTTCAACTCGGCCGCGCACAACAAGCCCTCGCTCATCCGGGACTTGCTGCCCGCCGTGCTGCCCACCATCTACAGCGAGACCAAAGTCAAGGTAGGTGCTGCTGCATCCTTATCCATTGATCTGCCAATAATTGAGTCTATACTGTGAATTTATTTATTTACAGGGGCCGTGTTAACGCTAAGATAATAATGAGGATTAATCTGACCGTATTTCGTTCACAGAAAGAACTCATCCGTGAAGTAGAAATGGGCCCATTCAAGCATTCCGTAGACGACGGTCTGGACCTTCGCAAGGCTGCGTTCGAATGCATGTACACGCTGTTAGGCACGTGCCTGGACCGCCTCGACGTGTTCGAGTTCCTGCGACACGTGGAGGACGGCCTGAGGGACCACTACGACATCAAGATGCTCACTTACCTTATGTGCGCGCGGCTGGCGCAGCTGTGCCCCACTGTAGTCCTGCAGAGTAAGTTCTCTAACCACCTAGACTATTAAGTGCATGAACAAGGGCCGCCACCTTAAAATTCTTTAAATAGGACCCGGTTTTGTTCAAAATTGATATCTGAGAGGCCTCCGAGCTTGGATTAAAAAAAAGAGCCGCCATGTTGAAGTTCTTTACATGCGGCCCGATTTCGTTCAAAATCGATAACTGAAGGTACGAGGGACCTTTTAACACGAATCCAACCTCGGATTCGTATTAAGAGTCCCCTCGGACCATCAGGTATCGATTTTGAACAAAATCAGACCGTGTTTAAAGAATTTCAAGATGGCGGCAAATATTTTACAATTTAAGCTCGGATTCATATTAAGAGGCCCCGCGGACCCCCAGATATCGATTTTGAACGAAATCTGGCCATATTTAAAGATATTCAAGATGGCGGCCACTTTTTTACAATCCAAGCTCGGATTCATCCCCTCAGATATCGATTTTGAGCAAAATCTACCATATTTAAAGAATTTTAAGATGGTGGCCCTTTTTTAACATCCAAACTTGAATTCGTGTTAAGAGGTCCTTCGGACCCTTAGATATCGATTTTCAACGTTATAGAAGTACGTTTCTACGATAGAATGTTCCGATCATTATTTTCCAAAGTCACACCTAAAGGTTGACTGGGGTTGACTGCTAGAGAAAGCCTAGGTAGACTTCTGATCTGCGCGGCTCTATCGCAACGGCCGCAGCGTCAGAGCCGCTGCGTCAGTGTCGCAGCGGCTCTGACGTACGCCTTTTGCACTTTTTGTTTGTGCAATAAATATTAAATAAATAAATAAAGTGTGTGTTGCCAGGGTTGGAGAGCTTAGTGGAGCCCCTTCGCGCGACATGCACGATGAAGGTCAAGGCCAACTCCGTCAAGCAAGAGTACGAGAAACAGGACGAGCTCAAGCGTTCAGCGCTGCGCGCCGCCGCCGCGCTGCTGCATATACCTGAGGCTGGTACGTGAATAATAGTACATTACTGCAGACGCCGGGAAAGCTTCGTATCACTATCTATACCTACTCACCCGGCAAGCCCTTTTCACGGCCAGGCATGTATAGTGTTTTTCTCAAACATGCTATGAAATAAATAAATAAAAAGTCTTCAGTATCAGTTAAGTACTGGAGAAATTAACTTTACTTGATCTAAATCTGGCAATTACCGGAAATTGTCAAAAACACGTTGTATAAGTATGTATGTTTTTTTAGAGCGACATTCTCGTTTAACGTATAGCTCCTTATAAAAAAAAAAAAAAAAAAAAGTATGTATGTTTATCTTCGTCTAGTACCGATAGTACAAGCTTTGCTTAGTTTGGGACTAGGTCGATTTGTGTAATATTGTCCGCAAATATTCATTTATATTACCGACCGACCGATTTGTTTTATTTAGGACCGGTCATTTTGGCATTCTTTGGGGGAGGCCTATGTAGAGCATTGGACATATCTCGGCTGATATGATGATTTATTGAATGTATTTTCGTCTCTAGACAAGAACCCCCACCTGATGGACTTCGTGACTTCGATCAAGTCGTTCCCGGACCTGCAGCCCATCTTCGAGTCCATCCTGAAGGACTCGTCGGGAGGCGCCGCCGTCGACTCCAACCTCATGGACCAGAGTTAGCCGCGCTCTCTCAAGCGCTCCCACGACTAACCCTACCAAGCCTGAGAGGTTTGATCCATCTTTATTTCGTCTCGTTATTCGGTTTTATACCAGCCGCATTTCTTACGTGCCTGTTGTAAAAAATGGTTGAAATTGAATAGATATCTAATAATACTCTCTTTATTTCTGTATTTAAAAAATGAAACGATTTAAAGTTGCAACCGATTTTTATTATAATATTACAAGTACTTAACTACAAACTTTGCTAAACTTCCCTACCTGAAAACATGGACGGAAGGGACCCTTGCAATGCTCACTACGGACTTAGGAAGTAGGAAATAGTTGAGCGGTCACCGTTATATATACGTATATATTGTGACGCTATATATTGCATAACTACCCACAGCGGAATACTTCTTCTTGTAAGGTTAAGTTCAACAGACTTGATTCATGTATGTATATTGTAAAATGTATAAGACATGTTGTAGATAGATATGCAATGTATACTGATATGTATTGTGATATTACAAGCTATGGAAAAGTTTAAGGATAATGGATAAATACAGAATAGTGATTCGAAATATGAATAGTATCAGTTATTTCCCTTTCCTCTTCGCAGCGGGCGTCGCGCTTGATCCCCGCAAGCTCTGTGAGTCGTTCTGTAAATAAAAAATGCTTCATTATTTTCCCTGCAATCAAACATGCCAGACTCCTAATTAGACCAGTTTTTTGAGTATCTGTCAGTTTCAAATGAGAGGGTTACTTACTGCTGAAGGTAATTATAAAATAGTTTCAAGTTTCTTTATTTGGCCAAGTAACAAAAAACGTTACATCTAGCAAGTCATGATACATCATACTTTTCTCTTAATTTAATCATGCACTTATAAAATAGGATAACAATAATGAAAAGTTAGCAAGTCAAATGTATAATAACATTTTTGAAATAGAAATATTGTGTTTAGTTTTGTTCTATCTTAGCTGGAATCTGGTACTAAACAAATTTGGGGATCTTTTAGGTTATGCATTGTATTATAGTTAAAAGGGTCTCCCTTGTTAGACCAAACATTTGTGGGCCTAATGTTTCATTAGACCTAATGCATTTTCCTTTGAAACAGTGAATTTTACGGGTTTTCTTTGAATATCATCAAATATAAGTCATTAGGTTAGGTGTTTGTTTTGCGATAATCCTATAAAGTTTACTATTTAAGAAAAAAACGCATTAGGTCTAGTGAAACATTAGGGCTAAAGTTGTTAGGTCTAACAAGGGTGAACCTAATTAAAATATATTTTGTATTGTACCATGATAAAAAAAAAATGGATTGTCTCTTGTACACCGAGCTATGATTTGAACGTACCGGTTTAGCGGGAGAGGCGCGTTGTAAAGTATTGGAGCTGGCGTTCCGCAGCATCGGCCTCGTGCTCACTCCCAGCGCGCTGGCTGGTCGCTCGGGGCCGGTGTCCTCGACTTCCTTGCTGAAATACACAAAAAAAATTGTTTGTCAATAAAGTCGGTTTATGGACGATCGTTTTACGTGATAACGTCATAAAGCCGAACGCTCGGCTCAGGCGGAACGGGACAATAGTCATACTTTTTCGCGCGTGCTGCCGGTGTTCATCGATTTATAATACGTTATCACGTCAAAAATGCTATTCTTATCGCCAATACGCAGGTTTCAGGGTGGTCCTATTTGTTGTATAAAGACCGCACCTTATGGAGAGTTGTGGCGTTAAAGAAGCAGGCAAAAAATGTTTCTTGGGTGCAAGGACCGGAAAACCCCTTTTCAGGTTTAAGCCTATCGATTTGGTAACCCTATCAATTTGGTAACCTTATGTTATAACAATAGGGTTACCCTATCAGTAAGGTTACCATTTTATGGATAGGGTTTTAAAAAAAAACTTCAAAAATAACCCTATGGTAACCCTGATAAGGGAAACCGGTTCCGGTCCCTACTTGTGTGAGATTAGAAGCTAAACTCGCTTGTTGCATTAAGTTTGGCGGTTTTTAGTGATGGCCTTAGCCGTAATAATATCTGAATGTGGTTAAAAATCTCCTCTGATGTGGACCAGTGAGAATACATGACTAACCTATTTCCGCGTGACAGCTGTCCTTTTCTGCTGAACATATCCGATAGTCGGCCTCTCAAATCTCGTTTGCTTCCAGCTGCACTCATATCTGAATCTGAGCCCTGAAAGCATGTTACTGTTAGAGCATTACGTCCAATTAAAATGATCTAGGTTTAAAAAAAAAATCATACCTGTGAGACAGTTCCTATAGGTTTGAACTCCACTATCTCGGGATCAGCCTGGTCATCAATGGAACGAGATTTGGTCAATTTTTTCAGTTTACCAAAGATACTCTTCTTTTTCTTTTTCTCCGTCGGTAAAATCTCGCTTTGAGCTGAGCCGCCGGACAATCGACTGTAAAATATAGGTAAGTAAATTAACGAAACTTTGATATCAAATATATTAGAAAAAAGATTTTCGAACATGGTGCTTTGACTTCCTTTTCCCGATTTAAAAATGGATTCAAAATATAATTCAACGGCAAAATTTACAATGTCATAAAATTTAAATCCATGCATTTCAAAAAAAAAAGCGGCCCCCAACAATGGAAAACGATTTTTTTGAATGATTGATGATGAAATACTATTTTAAAATAGCAATAGAAAATTGAAAAAACGAGTGGAATTCACCACTCGTATTAGGTAGAAAGTTAAGTGCCTGCAATTTTGACACTACAATCGTATTTACGTTTATTTAATTTTCGGGCGCCCGAAAGTCAAAAATCGTTCCCCTGGGCATTTACTGGGACTAATAAGTGCTTCAGCTTTAAAAAAATAAAAATAAAATAAAATAAAATAAAATGCATTTATTTCGGACAATTTAAAAAGGATCCATAGGTTGTTAGTATGTATACTAGAAGACTTATATAACTATGTTAGGCCTTAAACTTAAATGTAGGCCTCAGTAGGCTACCGTCCCATCTGTCGGCCACCACGTTCAGGAGACTGGGGGCAGGCGCGCACCCTGCGGAGCGTCGCGGCGCAGCGCTTGCGCAGTGTCGCGTGGAAACCGTCCACTTGAGCGTCCGCGAACATGCCGGACGCACTACAGTGTCGCGGCAGCCGCAACAGTACCCTGAACGCATCATTGTATTGCACACGCATTGCATTGAGCGATCGCTGTGTGTATTTGCACCATAGGCTACAGGTATACAGCGATCTGCAGTACGCCTTAAACACTGCACACCGGCTGCCGGCTTTTGGTTTCTTTTAAAATATATTTCCTGCCTAAATTGAAAAAATGTTGGGACCATCCCATGTCTTCGTAGGCGATAAATAAATTCACAAACCTGTCGAGGCTTGTATCGCGTTGCATTGTGAACAGCCGTCCGTCGCCATCGCCATCCAGAGATTGCATCGACGATACGCTGCTATCGTCCACCGTCTTCCATATTGCGCTCTGTAGAACAATAATTTAATTATATACGGTCAAGAGTGACAGATTTACCTACTTTGACAGGTAAGTAGAGAATAAAGATATAGGTGGTGTTTTACCTGGTCTTTGGTAGTTTGTTCCAGCGAAATGGACCGCTTTTTGAGAGAGGGGGCGCGAGACGGTGTCCGCGACGAGGGTGTCACTGACAGGGTATCCCGCGGTTCCGTTGACATTGCCCTGAAGGAAAAACTTGAACGTTAGATGAGTATGTATATTGTAAATAGCGGGCCTAATACCGAGCAATAAAGACAAATTTTGTAGAGTTCACACGAAACGGTCCCTCAGTTTGCGTACCACACAACATCCTTTATTGTCATTAGATGCGATGTCCCTCCCTCGCGCCTGTGATTAACAAATATCGACATCGACTGATCAGATCGATTTATTTGATGTGATGTATGAAGCGTTATGTTATGACTGTTATGACGATGAAATTGCCGTCGCAGGCGCGCGGCCGTGGCGGCCGCCGCCTCGGCGCTGCTCGCCTCTGCGCTCTCCGGCGTCGCTGACCGCGACCGCGACTTGGAGGACTGGGGAACAATATGGACAGCTAGTATACCGTCTCTGTGTGGCCTGGTGGCGCCGCGTCCGCTCGGCGATGCGCGAGGCGCGCAGCTCGTCGGTGAGGCGGCGCAGGCGCGCGGCCGTGGCGGCCGCCGCCTCGGCGCTGCTCGCCTCTGCGCTCTCCGGCGTCGCTGACCGCGACCGCGACTTGGAGGACTGGGGAACAATATGGACAGCTAGTATACCGTCTCTGTGTGGCCTGGTGGCGCCGCGTCCGCTCGGCGATGCGCGAGGCGCGCAGCTCGTCGGTGAGGCGGCGCAGGCGCGCGGCCGTGGCGGCCGCCGCCTCGGCGCTGCTCGCCTCTGCGCTCTCCGGCGTCGCTGACCGCGACCGCGACTTGGAGGACTGGGGAACAATATGGACAGCTAGTATACCGTCTCTGTGTGGCCTGGTGGCGCCGCGTCCGCTCGGCGATGCGCGAGGCGCGCAGCTCGTCGGTGAGGCGGCGCAGGCGCGCGGCCGTGGCGGCCGCCGCCTCGGCGCTGCTCGCCTCTGCGCTCTCCGGCGTCGCTGACCGCGACCGCGACTTGGAGGACTGGGGAACAATATGGACAGCTAGTATACCGTCTCTGTGTGGCCTGGTGGCGCCGCGTCCGCTCGGCGATGCGCGAGGCGCGCAGCTCGTCGGTGAGGCGGCGCAGGCGCGCGGCCGTGGCGGCCGCCGCCTCGGCGCTGCTCGCCTCTGCGCTCTCCGGCGTCGCTGACCGCGACCGCGACTTGGAGGACTGGGGAACAATATGGACAGCTAGTATACCGTCTCTGTGTGGCCTGGTGGCGCCGCGTCCGCTCGGCGATGCGCGAGGCGCGCAGCTCGTCGGTGAGGCGGCGCAGGCGCGCGGCCGTGGCGGCCGCCGCCTCGGCGCTGCTCGCCTCTGCGCTCTCCGGCGTCGCTGACCGCGACCGCGACTTGGAGGACTGGGGAACAATATGGACAGCTAGTATACCGTCTCTGTGTGGCCTGGTGGCGCCGCGTCCGCTCGGCGATGCGCGAGGCGCGCAGCTCGTCGGTGAGGCGGCGCAGGCGCGCGGCCGTGGCGGCCGCCGCCTCGGCGCTGCTCGCCTCTGCGCTCTCCGGCGTCGCTGACCGCGACCGCGACTTGGAGGACTGGGGAACAATATGGACAGCTAGTATACCGTCTCTGTGTGGCCTGGTGGCGCCGCGTCCGCTCGGCGATGCGCGAGGCGCGCAGCTCGTCGGTGAGGCGGCGCAGGCGCGCGGCCGTGGCGGCCGCCGCCTCGGCGCTGCTCGCCTCTGCGCTCTCCGGCGTCGCTGACCGCGACCGCGACTTGGAGGACTGGGGAACAATATGGACAGCTAGTATACCGTCTCTGTGTGGCCTGGTGGCGCCGCGTCCGCTCGGCGATGCGCGAGGCGCGCAGCTCGTCGGTGAGGCGGCGCAGGCGCGCGGCCGTGGCGGCCGCCGCCTCGGCGCTGCTCGCCTCTGCGCTCTCCGGCGTCGCTGACCGCGACCGCGACTTGGAGGACTGGGGAACAATATGGACAGCTAGTATACCGTCTCTGTGTGGCCTGGTGGCGCCGCGTCCGCTCGGCGATGCGCGAGGCGCGCAGCTCGTCGGTGAGGCGGCGCAGGCGCGCGGCCGTGGCGGCCGCCGCCTCGGCGCTGCTCGTCTCTGCGCTCTCCGGCGTCGCTGACCGCGACCGCGACTTGGAGGACTGGGGAACAATATGGACAGCTAGTATACCGTCTCTGTGTGGCCTGGTGGCGCCGCGTCCGCTCGGCGATGCGCGAGGCGCGCAGCTCGTCGGTGAGGCGGCGCAGGCGCGCGGCCGTGGCGGCCGCCGCCTCGGCGCTGCTCGCCTCTGCGCTCTCCGGCGTCGCTGACCGCGACCGCGACTTGGAGGACTGGGGAACAATATGGACAGCTAGTATACCGTCTCTGTGTGGCCTGGTGGCGCCGCGTCCGCTCGGCGATGCGCGAGGCGCGCAGCTCGTCGGTGAGGCGGCGCAGGCGCGCGGCCGTGGCGGCCGCCGCCTCGGCGCTGCTCGTCTCTGCGCTCTCCGGCGTCGCTGACCGCGACCGCGACTTGGAGGACTGGGGAACAATATGGACAGCTAGTATACCGTCTCTGTGTGGCCTGGTGGCGCCGCGTCCGCTCGGCGATGCGCGAGGCGCGCAGCTCGTCGGTGAGGCGGCGCAGGCGCGCGGCCGTGGCGGCCGCCGCCTCGGTGCTGCTCGCCTCTGCGCTCTCCGGCGTCGCTGACCGCGACCGCGACTTGGAGGACTAGGGAACAATATGGACAGCTAGTATACCGTCTCTGTGTGGCCTGGTGGCGCCGCGTCCGCTCGGCGATGCGCGAGGCGCGCAGCTCGTCGGTGAGGCGGCGCAGGCGCGCGGCCGTGGCGGCCGCCGCCTCGGCGCTGCTCGTCTCTGCGCTCTCCGGCGTCGCTGACCGCGACCGCGACTTGGAGGACTGGGGAACAATATGGACAGCTAGTATACCGTCTCTGTGTGGCCTGGTGGCGCCGCGTCCGCTCGGCGATGCGCGAGGCGCGCAGCTCGTCGGTGAGGCGGCGCAGGCGCGCGGCCGTGGCGGCCGCCGCCTCGGCGCTGCTCGTCTCTGCGCTCTCCGGCGTCGCTGACCGCGACCGCGACTTGGAGGACTGGGGAACAATATGGACAGCTAGTATACCGTCTCTGTGTGGCCTGGTGGCGCCGCGTCCGCTCGGCGATGCGCGAGGCGCGCAGCTCGTCGGTGAGGCGGCGCAGGCGCGCGGCCGTGGCGGCCGCCGCCTCGGCGCTGCTCGTCTCTGCGCTCTCCGGCGTCGCTGACCGCGACCGCGACTTGGAGGACTGGGGAACAATATGGACAGCTAGTATACCGTCTCTGTGTGGCCTGGTGGCGCCGCGTCCGCTCGGCGATGCGCGAGGCGCGCAGCTCGTCGGTGAGGCGGCGCAGGCGCGCGGCCGTGGCGGCCGCCGCCTCGGTGCTGCTCGCCTCTGCGCTCTCCGGCGTCGCTGACCGCGACCGCGACTTGGAGGACTAGGGAACAATATGGACAGCTAGTATACCGTCTCTGTGTGGCCTGGTGGCGCCGCGTCCGCTCGGCGATGCGCGAGGCGCGCAGCTCGTCGGTGAGGCGGCGCAGGCGCGCGGCCGTGGCGGCCGCCGCCTCGGCGCTGCTCGTCTCTGCGCTCTCCGGCGTCGCTGACCGCGACCGCGACTTGGAGGACTGGGGAACAATATGGACAGCTAGTATACCGTCTCTGTGTGGCCTGGTGGCGCCGCGTCCGCTCGGCGATGCGCGAGGCGCGCAGCTCGTCGGTGAGGCGGCGCAGGCGCGCGGCCGTGGCGGCCGCCGCCTCGGCGCTGCTCGTCTCTGCGCTCTCCGGCGTCGCTGACCGCGACCGCGACTTGGAGGACTGGGGAACAATATGGACAGCTAGTATACCGTCTCTGTGTGGCCTGGTGGCGCCGCGTCCGCTCGGCGATGCGCGAGGCGCGCAGCTCGTCGGTGAGGCGGCGCAGGCGCGCGGCCGTGGCGGCCGCCGCCTCGGCGCTGCTCGTCTCTGCGCTCTCCGGCGTCGCTGACCGCGACCGCGACTTGGAGGACTAGGGAACAATATGCGCTTGCAATAGTTGCAATAGGGAACATGCATCTTTTTATTTTATTACGAAAATAAAAAGTATAATCCAGAGGAATATCAACTGTAGCATTAAAACTTTATTATGATTTGTTTTCCTGATATTATACATATGCATTTGGAATCTGCACGCGCCGGCACCCACCGAATACGCTCTATATTAAACGGGCTTATACTATGACGTCACAACTCGTATTCTCGGCGCGTTTACTATGGAGTAAGTCATTAATTTGCAATTATAAATAAATAATATAAAATAAAAAGCCCATTTATTCCTTAACCAAAGTAAGAACAGTGGAATATTAAAAAAGAAAATGTAGCTAAGCAGAATTAAAAAAATAAATAATCTCGTGGTTTTTCTGTTTTCTTAATTATACAGAGTGTTTTTTTAAATGGGACAGTATGGGGAAATCCGAATCTAAAGGAGATAGAGGAAAAGTGTCCAAGGAGACATTAGGTGTTTTTTTATGTAAACAAATTTGGCTCGTTAAAATGTTTGGTCAAGCGTGAGTTGTTCTTAAAAAAATTATAAAGTTGGTCAATTTTTTTTTTGACGCGGGTCGACTCTGTTTCATGTTAGGATTATTTCATTGTATGGAAAGAAAAAAAATCTGAACAGCAGAAGTTGGTAAAATTTAATGAAAACTAATCTTCATACAGTTGGTTTATTACTTGAGTAAATGTTCGATGTGGCCGCCGTCTTGTCTTATGCAGGTACGAGCACGCTTCAAGACACTTCTAGTTGCATTTAACAGAGACTTATGGTGAATTGTGTTTAAAGTGTTGTAAACAGCATCTTTTAATTCTTGTACGGAGTTGTATCGGGATTCATAAATTCGACCCTTAAGGTAACCCCATAAGAAAAAAATCAAAATCTGAATTCTTTTTTTTATAATTTCAAGACTATCGCGTGCCATGATGTTTACGAAGATTAAAAAAAATGTTCTTCTCTTGAATCATCTGGAGCTGTTATCGATTATCGAAATTTAAAAATGGAATAATTTTAAATATTTTTTTACACGCCTAGGCACTTGTAACAATATTAAAAGGCGAATACTGCAATTGTATGAAGATTAGTTTTCATTAAATTTAACCAACTTCTGCTGTTCAGATTTTTTTCTTTCCATACAATGAAATAATCCTTACATGAAACAGAGCCGACCCGCGTCAAAAAAAAAATTGACCAACTTTATAATTTTTTAAGAACAACTCACGCTTGACCAAAAATTTTAATGAGCCAAATTTGTTTACATAAAAAAACACCTAATGTCTCCTTGGACACTTTTCCTCTATCTCCTTTAGATTCGGATTTCCCCATACTGTCCCATTTAAAAAAAACACTCTGTATAATATAATTTGGTTAGGACCCCTCTCGGGTAAAGGCCTCCTCCAGCTCTTGCCATCTTGCTCTGTTTTGTGCTGTATTTGGCCAATCGGTTGCTACTTTATGGAGATCGTCGGACCACCTTGCATGGGGGTCTTCCCAATCTTCTTTTTCCTCCTGGCCCCGCCCACAGAGTAGCTATCTTCATCCATCTTTCTTCATGCATTCGGGCTACATGACCGGCCCATTTCCATTTCGATTTAGATAGGAGATAATTGCAAATTAATGACTTACTCCATAGTAAACGCGCCGAGAATATATGCTGTGACGTTATAGCATAAGCCCGTTTAATATAGAGCATTTTCGGGGGGTGCCGGCGCGTGCAGATTTCAAATGCATATGTATAATATCAGAAAAACAAATCATTATAAAGTTTTAATGCTACAGTTGATATTCCTCTGGATTATACTTTTGATTTTCGTAATAAAATAAAAAGATGCAAGTTCCCTTTTGTATTTTCAACCTATTATACCGACACCACTTTTGTGACGTGATAACTAACGAGACCTACTTCTTTGTGCATCTAGAATTTCTAAAAACTTACCCGGTTTCTTCTAGGCGGCGTTGGCGTCATCAAACTCTTCTCTGGCTTTACCGGCTCTTTGAAGAGGTTCGGGCTCTGCTTCATCAGATCGTCGATAGTTTCCAACAACTGCGTTGTTGTCCTGTCGTCCTCCTGTAACGCGTTACAAATACTGGTTTAGAATACGAATGTTTAACTACCAATTGCCAAATGCCATTTGACTTAACCCAGAGCAGAGATAAGATCCTATTGCAGTTGCCCAATAAGATCTAATTTCTACACTGGGTTAAGCCCAACGGCTTTGTTGAGTAAAGCTAATGTGTAATTCGATTGTAAGTTTTCAAGCATTTCGGAAGTCTCTCACTCGGCTTAACGCCTGCTGTTATAGGGACAACTACCTATATAAATTGCTAAGCGCTCTGTTATTAACTAAGTACTGCTGTACTCGAGGCTATAGGCCGTCTAGTACCCATAACACAAACTTTATTGAGCGTACTATGGGGCTAGTTCGATTTGTGTAAGATTGTCCCTGAATATTTATTTATTTATTTATAGATCGCTTCAATGGAAAGTCTCCGATTCTGTTTATAAAAACCGGTCAAGTGCGAGTCAACTCGCGCACCGTGGGTTCCGGACCACCCCGTACATTAGAAACATTTCCACTACGAACTGACACTTACTAAGTATGTATTCACATATTTAGTGCGTGTCAGTTTATACTGGACATAAATTTTCAGTGATGTAACTAAAAATTTACGGTTTTGCTATTTTTCCTTTATTTGTGCTTTAAGACGTTGCTTCGTACCAGATTTCAAGATTCTGAGTTAAAAAATTTGCGGAAATGTGCGGCATAAACGCCTGTATCTTTTGATTGCGTTGTCTTAGAAGTTTGATTTTTTCACAGCTCCAAGGGACAATAGACATGAGTATTTGATATAAATTTCAGCTTGATACCTCCACGCGTTCATGAGAAAAAAAGTCTTGACAGACGGATGGACAACAAAGTGATCCTATAAGGATTCCGCTTATTCCTTTCGAGGTGCGGAACCCTAAAAATGACCTGTTGTGCCCGCTTGAGCGACGTGACCAGCAGCTTGTTCTGGTCGCGGTCGCGGTCGTGACGCTCCTTGTCCCTGCGCAGTTTCTCGTTGGCCGTGCGCAGTTTCGCGTGCGCGTCGCGCAGCTCTAGCAAGTCGCACTGCAGCTCTGTCACCTGCCAAAATAATCCCACATTACTGTGCAGACCACGCTCGTCCAGAAGTAAAAAGCAGTGGAAGAGTTGGAAGGCCAAATCGTAGGTCGAGGCCGTCTGTAACTTTGTATTTATTATTATTAGTGCCTGAAGCGGCAATTGCACTTCGCAAAAGTGTAAAGAATACGTTAGTCGGTCGCATTCGGCGATCCACAGCTGCCAACAAACTGACATTGGCGGACAGACTAGTGTAAAAATGACGTTTGTTGGCCTACGTAGTTTAAAATCAATTCGGCGACCGCATTAGGTGAACGACGAAGTGTAATTGCTGCTTTATGCAACTGTAGCAAATTGTCATACTTATTTTAAAATTCAATAGACTTAAAAGCAAAATTCTGAGCGGGGGACTGATTAACGCAGTAAAACAAATAGGTACACGCAAACGTCCGAAACGATGCAATTTCAATGTAACTTGACTCGGATTGCATTAAAAACCATCTGTTATCATTGGAAATTAACAGTCGCGTCAGATTTCATTAATTCGTGACGATAACGTGAATATAAATCATATGACAACAGAAAATTCGAAATTCTGTCTGATACCAGTACAAGTACCTTCTTCTTTGCTTCTTCCGTTTCCTCTTCAGTGGTCCTCTTCAACTGATCTATTCGTCGTTTCGTGTCTAACCTCTCCTTGTCTCTTTCACGCTCCACCTGAAAATTTGACGATCAAAGTAAGGACAAGCAAAACAAGTGTTTTTAATATGGATCGAAATTAATTGAAGCGCGCTTGTAACCTCGAATAGCGTCTGCCGTAGGTCTCTAGCGAGAGTGGAAGTTTCCTGCAGTAATCTTTGTTGTTCGTCTCTCTCCTTATGCCACGCGAGCTCCATGCGCGTCGCTAAGCCAGCTATACGAGCCCGCCCAGTCGAAAGCAGCCTGTCCTCTTCATACTGTGGAAAAAATAAAATAAACACATGACGGAATCACATCGCTATCTTTTCGGTTCACCGTTAAAATGTTGAGACTGTTACCTCATTGAGCTTCGATTGCATCTCAGCCATGCGCACTTCGGCTGAAGACTTTTCGCTGACGAGCTCTGTGTTAAGTTTGGATGCATGCATCCTGGATTCGCAGAGCTCGTCTTCAAGGCATGCCACTTGTTGTTCTAACGTGGCTAACTTGGAGCGATATTCCTCCTGAAAGAAGATTGGAGTAAATCATCTAGCTACTGTCGGCTCTAATTATAGTTGTGAACATATTATAAACAATTTTAAAATCGGTATTTCTAGAACCTGTTACCTCGTCAGTGCTAGATATAGAAGTCCTCTTTGTGCGTGCGTTCTTATCGCCGTTTTTGATTTCCGATATCGACTTTTGAGCAGCATCCAGCATTTGTTTATAATTGTCTCTTTCACGCTTGAATCTCGATACCTAGAAAATGATTAGTTTAAAATAACTGTCTGTAACAAAGAGACAGAAACCGAGTGATGGCATAAGTCTTCATCCAGTGCATTCCTTCAGCACGAAGACAGAAAAGACGACTTAATGTGCCTAGTTCGTATGGTTGAACTTTATGTGCATCATCATGCTGACGTGGTATCTATCTGTTAGTTTCATGGTACCTTCTTTATTTTAGCTTGGTGTCTAAAAGAAAATAAATCATACTTCTCACCTGATTTTGTAAGGACTTGAGTTCATCTCGCATAGAGTTCATCTGACCGTCATATCGCATCTTGGTATCGGTGATTTCGCTCTTCCTCGCTCGTTCAGCTTGCTCCAGCCTCGCTTGTAAGTTCGATAGCTCCTGTTCTAATTCTGCATTCTCAGTTGTCAAGTTCCTCTGTATCTTGGATACTCTCTCGTAGTCTTCCAGTTTCTGTTTAGCTTCTTCCAACTGCAATGTCAAGTCGCATAGAGTTGTCATATTAATCATCATCATCATCATATCAGCCGAAAGACGTCCACTGCTGGACATATGCCTCCCCCAAAGAGTGTCATATTAATATCTGCTGTTAATTTATCATATCTCTTATCTATAGATTCTAGATTGTACTAAGAATATTGAAAATCGGCCCCAAGCGGCCGAGTAATCACGAAGATATGTAAGTATGCCAATTTAGAAAGTCGGTTGAAAATTGGAATGACAATATTTAAGTAATCAGATATACCTACATCAGGCTTTTTTAAGGTAGGTAATCAGATGTAAAGTCTTTAGGAGTAACTATCCGCACCTCTTTCTTGGTGGAGTCCTGTTGATGCGTCAGCACGTCGCGGTTTTCTTGCGCACTCCTCAACTCCCGTTCGCGCTGGTCGAGGCGAGCCTGCATGCGAGCTCGCTCCACCTCCCACCCGCCCCCACAGAGACGATCTTGTAGAGACGAAATCTCACTCTAAAACAACACCGGTACTTTACATATTATATCTGACATATAATAATTAAATAAATAAACAAATATTAGGGGACAATCTTACACAAATTGAACTAGCCCTATATAAAAACTTAAATACATACATAGAAAACATTTAATACTCAGAAACAAATATTCATGTTCATCACACAAATATTCGCCCTTACCGGGATTCGAACCCAGCTTCGTAGGCAGCGTCTCTAGTCTCTACCCATTATAGGCTAACCTAACCGATCGTCAAATTAAATAGCAACATACAGATACTATGTTACTAATAGTGATAAAATTCTAGAAACGTCGAGTTATATACCTGCAATTCCGTCTTTTCTTTGCCCCATGTTGCAGATTGTTTGTCATAATTGTCTTGCATTGTTTTCAACTCGGTTAAATTAGAGCTCAATTCTTTTTGTATGTGTATTAATTCACTGAAATTAAATTAATATTTTAGATTTAATTGATAAGCACTAGGTACAAACATTTGAATAAATATGTCTTACCCTTGCGCTTGTTCCTTTTCAACAGTCAGTCTTGCTTTAGTCACTACATGCTCTTCTTCGAGCATTTCGTATTTACCCGTTAATTCCTCATACTCTGCCTTCTCTACAGCTAGCGAATGTTCTAATTCTGTAATTCAGAGTATGACAGTTTAATATAGTAAATTATTAAATAAATAGGCAGGTTATTTTATTTATAAAACATATGCGGCTATAAAATATCGTATTACTTTTGACAGTCTCTTCATAATCCTGTTTGAGATCAGCTATCCTTTTGGCGCCCGCGCCAGAGCTTTGTTCCAGAACCTTTAGTTTCCCCTTCAGTGTTGCCAATTCTGCTTCTTTGTTCTTGGTATCTTTATCATGGGTAATGCGCATTCTCTCCAGTTTTTTGCGTTCAGCCTAGACAATCATAAATATATGTATAAAAATCATAGTGTCAAATACATATATGAAATGCACATTCCATTGATGAGTTTACCTGTAGGTCAGTATCGAACTCCGAAGCTTTACTTTCCCAGTAACTAGAATCCCTTTTCTCACATTGTAACTTATTTTCAAGATCTTTCCTTTCATTTTCTGCTTTTGCCAAATCCGATTTTATTTCCGAGGTTTCTGATTTTAGTGCGGATATATCACTCTCTGCTTTGCTTACATCTCGTTTTGCTGTTTCTAACTCTTCCTCCTTTTGTTGAAGCTCCTTTGTGATCTTGTCAACCTTCTCTTGCAAGTGAGCCATTTCAACGGCAGTTATCGCTTCGTCGTATTTCTGATTAGATGTTTCTCGCAGCGCTTCCTCCTGAATCCACAGATGCACAAGAATTAGAGTTATGAAGGAAAGTGAGAACAATAGGGGTGCTTTTTGTGACGTAATTTTTTATATATTCTTAATATTTCTATGGAAAGGATTGTGGTGCTCGTACAAAAACCATGCACTGTGTGTTTTGACGTGCAAAACGGGTGTTATCGAGTCTACTATTTTACTATGCTATCGGAATATCTAAAGGACATCAGAACTATTCAGGAGGCAAACTATTATGACGTGCATTAGCAGCCGGGTCCACTCCATATATCAAGTTGAGTACCAGTTGCTTTATATGAATGTCTTTAGCTGCTACGGTTGATTCTAAATGGGTGATTTTGCTTTCGTAGTCAATCTTCATTTCTCTTATGTTTGTTTCCAAGTTTATCATTTTACTTTCACTTTGAAATAGTTTTGTCTGTATATCGTCTTTTTCGCTTGTAAATTCTACAGATAAACGTCTATGAGAGTTCGCCAGGGCTTCAGTTTGTTCCTTTTCCTCCGATAGCTGACATATAAAGCAGTTTATTTAAAACAAATAAAAATAACACCTTCTAACACGATACTGTTTATTGTCAACGTCTTTTTGTATTAAGAATTTAAGTACCTTGCTAGCGTGCTGCTGTGCTAAAATTAGTTCAAGGTTAATGCAATTATTTAATTTGTAATTTATTACATACCTCTTTTTCTAATTTGGTTACACGTTCTTTACGACTAGCCAGCATTTTATCTGCTCTTTTATATTTTTCTTCGGCTTCCTTTAATTTTTTTTCATACTCGTTTATTTTCTTCGTTTTATCACCAACCTGCAACAAATTTTAAGTAATATTGTTAAAATCTACGATATCCTTGTATGTAAGTGCAATCAAAGTTTGACAAAAGAATATCAGTTTACCTCTTTCAGTAATTTGCTCTTGTCTTGTTCTAGTTTACTAATGTTTTCTACTTGTTTCTTTAGTTTTTCAACTTCTTTATCTTTAGAATCCATTTCCTTTTTGAGATCTTCAATCTTTTTTCGGCAATCTGCCATAGCTGTTTGTTGAGTGCTAGAGTTTTCTGAAAGAAAAAAGAAACTCAGTAAAAACCAGCTATTTACTCAATGATGTAATGAAATACCAAGCAACGTACTCAGTTCTTGGGTGACTTTATTTAATCTAGTTTCTAGTTCCTTCTTGTCATCCTTTAGTGTTTTTAACTCATTCGTAGTTTTGGTTTTCATTTCTTCAATGGCTTTATATTTTTCAGTCAGGTTTGATTTGTCTGCCTCTAATTTTTTATTGAGATCCTTAATATTAGCTATTTCTGTTTGTAATCTGTTCTTTTCGTTTGTGAAGTCGGATTCATTCTTCGACAATTTTGATTTAGCTTCTGAGATATCTTTTTCTAATTGTGTCCTTGCATTCATTTTATTTTCTGAGAGTCCAGCATTTTTCATTATTACATATAATTCTCCTGTAACATGAACAAAATTAAATGATTAATACATCAGAAAATACACATGTACTAACAATTTAATCGTATTGAAAAATAACTTTTTTACTAACCAATTTCATTCTCGAGATCATCGACCATCCTTTTCATTTGCAGTTTTGTAGTTATATCAGTTGGCTTCTTTGGTGTGCGTGGCTTGAATGACTTAACGGCATCTTCTTTAAGAGCTTTTAGGGAAGCCTGAAGCTTCACGTTTTCTTTCTCCAGCTAAAGAAAAGGTTATTTTTTATTTTTGCAAGAACTTTGTAGTAGTTTTATTTATACAGCGTGTATATTTGATATAACCGCAAACTTTAGGGGGTTATAGAATAGGCACTTATTAATATATTTATCGATAAATTATTTAAAAAAGCGAACTTTTTTTTTCCATATAAAATAATTCAGCACGCAATGGATCACTAATTTGTCTTACTGATGTGTCACAAGTAACCCCTCCTTCCATGTGTCAAATGAGTTTACGCCGTACATTGCTGCTCAAAAATTTTTCAAAAATTAATTATAAATAAAATTATAAATATCAGATTATAACACTAAAATCTACGTCTGGCTTTTATATGCGGTTATATTAAATACACACACTGTATTGTGCCGACAAGGCACATTCTAAATTAGCGATTAGATATTGTACAATACGTGTTAGGATAAGCCGTAGATTAAGTACGTGCGAGATGTATGAATGATTAATTGATTATACATGTAGCTACTCGTATATATACCGTGTGAGTTAATAAATACATAACTATTGTATAGACAGTACTTCAGAGTCTCTCTCTGAGTGCGGACTGCCATAAACCCCTCTGGGGTGAAGTCCACCCTGTCTACTCCCCCATCAACATTCAGGCAGTGGACACTATCCTCAACCACCAACCACCGTCTGGCAAATATATTATAAATGATAATTTTTGATAATTTTACTTACCCTACTAACGTTTAATTTTAATTTGTCTAATTCTTCTTGTTTAGCTTTTAGAGCATCACTATCTTGTTTATTAATTTCCCCGCCAAAACGGACTTTCTTTTCTGTTTTGTCATCTGTGTCTTTGCTATTTTCTAGTTCCTTGATTTTAGTTAAAGCTTCCTTCAGTTCATTTTCTAATTTGCTGACTTTGGCTACAGCTTGTTCTGATGACTTTTCAGACCTTAATGTCCTCGTGTTTTTAAGAAGCTACGAAATGAAAACGTTTTGTTATTATCAGCTTGAAGAACCACGTAAATAATGGCATACAAATTAGCGGTCAACGTAGGTACCTGTAATTTCTTATTTTCAGCTTGTAATTTTTCGTTATCAACTTCCAAAGCTTGCGTTTTAGACCGAAGAACGCTTGCTTCTTGCTCGATTACTTGCAGTTGTCTCTTTAAATCGACATTTTGCTGGTCGTTATCCAAGGATCTTAAATATATATATAGTAAATAATATTAGGTAATCTTTCTATGTTCCGAATTACTTGTACATGAATAATGTACTTACTTGCTCTTCATTAATGATGCTTTTGGTTTCTTTTGAGTCAGACTAAGCTCTGCGTGTAGTCTTTCACAATCTCTTTCTTTTTCAATTAGTTTTTTTCGTAGACCAGCAATTTCATCCTCAAGTACCTGGTAATCATTAATTGTTTGTTTAGATCATTATTTATAAGTTGTATAAACAATAGTCTATTTGTTTATTCGACAGACTAAAACGAATAGAAGAAATCTCAAACGTAAATGTGACCATCTTATTACAAACATGGTCCATGTGTGTGGCTACGGTTTCTGGTTTGATTCTAAATCTATTGTAATACCTACAAGACACACTTGTTATAGGTTACTACCCCCTTACCACACTGTAAAAGAAAACTGCAAACTGAATGAAATACGACAGTTGTTTGATGACGGACCACGTCGAGTGCCCCGCAGCGATGGAGTGACTGCATATCACATGCCATTAAAATTGCAGATAAAATATGCCTTGTATTGGGTCATGTTAACATAGCGCATAGAGCGAGCTTAAATAGTTAAGAGATGTAAAAAAAAACGGCCAAGTGCGAGTGGGACTCGCGCTAGAAGGGTTCCGTACCCGTATTATCTATAAAAACGGCAAAAAAATCATGTCTGTTATATGGAAGCCCGCCTTTAATATTTGTTTTATTTTAATTTAATTATTTATTGTTAAAGTGAATATATAACGAAATATTCTGTGAATATTTCTAGCGTCTAACTGTTGCCGTTTTCAATATCGAGCAAAAACGAGCAAAACAATCACGTTTGCTGTATGGGAACTCCCTTAAATATTTATTTTATTCTGCGGCAACATAAATACATCATCTGTGAAAATTTCAACTGTCTTACTATCACGGTTCATGAGATACAGCCTGGTGACAGACGGACAGACAGACAGACAGACAGCCAGACGGACAGCGGAGTCTTAGTAATAGGGTCCCGTTTTACCCTTTGGGCACGGAACCCTAAAAACAGGCAACATGTGTTACGTCATTTTTATGTAGGCATACCTTTACTTTCTCTTCAGCTAAGTTATTGCTTTTCGGTGCGTTTCGTCTCAGACCGAATGATGAATTAGTGTTGTTTGTTGTCTTGGTGGCTGCAACAGCGACTTTATCTGTTAGATCTTTTACTTGTTTTTTCAAGGAGTCCCGGTCTTGTTCTAATTCTTCTACTTTACGCCGCAAAACCGCTGCTTCCTTAGGAATAAGACGAATTTCAAACATTGTATATTATAACAATAATTAATAATTAATTTATGATTACAATACCTGTTCATTAAGTTCAAGTAGAATACGCAACTCAGCGGGATCTTCTTCATCTGATATTCCTTCATCTTTTTCATTCGGAGCTTCAATTGATAGTCTATTTGATGGAGGCGTTGGCGATAACTTGCGGCCTGCTGGGAATTTACATACGAAATTTATTTAAAATGTTTTCCTGGAAATATATGATTCAAATCAACAAAATACGAAGCAATTAAAATGTTATTGAATTTGTTGGTTAATGATGTTATATTGTATTTGTTAAGGGCACTCACAATCTTGAAACCAATAAGCTCAATGGAAAAGAACTTCACTATACATGTACACAATATACACTGAATTCAAACCGAACTGGAGAAAATGGCTACCATCGATACGTATATTGATATTATCGATAAAGCGTGTGTTAGTAAACTTTGAAAAATTGCAGAGATCCAACTAAGAAATTGGATAGCGAGGATGTGTCGGTGAAAGGTTATTGAGAGATGCAGTTGGGTTGGCGTCAGGGAAGTGGCGTTACACAAACTAAACGGATGTCTCATAACATATATAGTTTGACATACTTCTGGCTTTGGTAGCCATTTTCTTCAGCTGTTGAAGCAAAGTTTCATTGTCGTCCTCGACCCGTGATGCTGTTTTACGTAAGTTATTTGCCTGAAAATATTCGTTAGTTTATCATTATTGTACATTATGGTTTGAAAGTCTTCTACTCTATGGTATGTGTATTACTGGGATTTAGTTACATACAAGAAGGACGTTTTGAAGAAAAACAACATTTACATTTCGGGGGAAAACGATAAGTACCTATGGTTGGTAACCTTACTGCCAATGGATTAAACATCGAGACGAAAGGAAAGGATAGAGGACTTGAGGTGCCTGGCGGAGTTTTATCTGGTAGAAGTGGAGGACTGTCAGACTTTTCTTTTGTACGGCTTGCTAATACGCCACTGTCTTTGTTATCATCTTCATTTCTTTTTACTATAGGTAAGTCACGTTCTTCTAGTTCCAGATTATCTGTCATGGTTCCTTCATTAAATACGATCAATGGTTCAATTTGTGTACTAGCATCCACGCAATTCAATAGAAATTGCGTAACTTGGTGACCTTTATCACTGTTAAATTTATAAGGTGTTTGAACGCTTGCATTACGCACTTTTACTTTACTCGTTTGAGTTGCGTTATCTCTTAAACTATCTGTTTGTATATATTTGTTTTTCATAAATGGTGTTTCGGTTTGAGATGCCGTGTCTAGAGTTTCAACGCCGCATTGCGCACTCGATTCAAGTGTTATTACTCGAGTTTCAGTTGCTACATCGTGAACCATTATTAAGTCAGTCTGACATCCTTCGGAGAAACATTGTAAATGGTCTTGAGGTGCCTGGGTAGTTTGATTGACTCCAATAGACAAATGATTCACATCTAATGCGGAGATGGATTTGTTTAACGCTAGTTGCATCTCAAGTATTCGAAGTCTTTGGCTCGTGTTTTCGTCCAGGCACTCTTTACGCTCAACGGTTGTATTGGAAGGGATGAGATCAGGATGGTATGATTGCGAGACTTTGGGTGGCGGAGGAATTCTTCTGCCGAAGCGTTGCCGATAACGACTAGCCTGTTTGAAGACAAAATATGTTCAATGCTGCGTTTGATTTTATCGGTTGTTAAGTAATTAGAAGCGAGTGCTCGAATATGTGGTCTGGTGCAGTTAACGGCACTGTACTTGTAGTTGAGGTTAATTATTTATCGACGACGCGTCTAACATTTGTCTATTTGCGTCGCCGCGTGAGTCAGCCACATGCTGGCTCGACGCCAGTTGGCGACGCCTGAGAGCTAATGCCCTATTAAATGCAATTGTTCCCCCGTAAAACCAACTGATTGGTCTAATAAGTGGAACCGGTTTTAAGCTGTTAACAAATTATAAATAATTGGCGAAAAAATTAAATACTTGTTAGCTAGAAGCTTAAGTTTTCGATAAGACCTTTTTTGTATAAGAATTTCGTGCTGTGTGTTTTCTAATCTTGAAAATTCATCTTGTAATAGCAGTTTATTTTCGTGGGGCATCCCGAATACTCAATAGTGCATGTTGCAACATAACATATGTAAATATATGGAAGTACCTCTTCTTCCGCGTTCTTGAGTTGTTCGCGCAAGTCGGCCTCGCGCTCGAGCGAGTCCTGCAGGTCTCGTAGCAGCTGCGCCGGGTCCTCTTGGCTGCCGCCGCGGGTCATCATGGCGCGGGACACCTTTTGCTATAAGATACATTACGACTCATTATTTACAAAAAATGGTGTACAAATTGACATACCTACTATTATCCTATGATGACACTACATTACATGAACCTAAACATTTTCAGTCAAAGTTCTTCGGATGATTAGTATATAGGTAAATAATCGGCCAAGTGCGAGTCGGACTCGCGCACGAAGGGTTCCGTACCATTATCTATAAAAATATTTGTTTTATTCTGTTTTTAGTATTTATTGTTATAGCGGCAACAGAAATACATAATCTGTAATAAATTCAACTGTCTAACTATCACGGTTAGTGAGATACAGCCTGGTGACAGACGGACATACAGACAGACAGACAGACAGATAGACATACGGACAGAGGAGTCATAGTAATAGGGCCTCGTTTTACTCTTTGAGTACGGAACCCTAAAAAGCCCATCTTCGATCGAAAAACTTGCTGAGAAACCTCATACAGTGTGTCCCTGGATAAAGTGCACAAACAAATAGGGTTGAAACTAGATACATTTTTATCGACAAAAAAAATGATTAAAAAAATTTACCACTATATTTATTTTTTTATGATTTTTTTAAAAATATCATTGTATGCAGAAGACCTCGCACGAAAAAATCAAGATATATTGCCTCCTACGGGCTCTATTGACTCAAAATAAACGGAATTATAATCGCAAAGGGCTATTTGTGCCACACGTGGACTTACAATATTTTTATTTTTTTTGACTTTCAGTTACATTGTTGGGGTAAACCACAAAAAGAATATATTTTTAGTAATTTTATTACAGAACTATGTAGCGGGTAACAAAATACACCTACCCTCCTAATTTTATTCAAATACACCTTATACTTTTCGAGCAAAATGCCTGTGAACTACGGACAGATGGATAGACGGGCAGACATGACGAAACTATAAGGGTTCCGTTTTTGCCATTTTGGTTACGCAACCCTAAAAAGGCCCTCTACGCATTGTACCGAGTATGCTGGCGGTATTTCCTCATTGAACTGCAATGCTGATGCGTTGCACGAGAAAACCGCCAGCTCTTCGATTACCAGTTATGATGATACTAATACTGAAATAACTCTCGATTCTGTAAATTCCTACAATTGAGGAGCTAAAACCAAATTCAAAATTGAAACGCAGAAGCTTATAAACCACTATCTTGAAATAACTTACAAAGTTGAGGAAAGCCTCGTTTCGACCATGGTTTTCTACTATGTCGCTGAACCGAATTGTTATGGATTGGTACTCATTAAACGCATACTTTTATGTTATTTTACTTCTTAGTGAATAGTTTTTCGCTAGGATGCACCGTATAGAAGCTACGAGTGAGAAACCAAAAAAAGTCCCAAAATTTCGAGGATTTGTGGCTGCCAAAAGTTGTCCCAAGATATCTCGTGTAACTATTTTTGATATTTGCTCGGTAGTATCGATGTAAACAATACTTATTTAAAAAAAAAATCTTCTACACCACCTTTTGCAACAAAGATATACTCTACGGACTGGCCTATAAATCGGTAAAAAATTACGTCGATTTTATTAGTAAGAATACTTACCTGTTTAATAAAAATACGTCGTAAATATTTTATAGATCAGAATCAATCAGTTATATCGATATTTATTTTAATGCATATTGTTATTGATGATTATACCGTCAAATCCTCCAACTTTACCCATCCGTCCAATCTTTGCCCAGAAAAGAAATATAACTAAGAATACCAAATTATAACTTAATTTATTACCAAAAAAAACTTGCTTCAAAAATTTTCTCAGATAAATGTACTCTTAGTTATATTTCCTTCCCGGGCAAAGATTGGACGGTGGAGTAAAGTTGGAGTATTTGACTACTCATAGCATAGCTCATGCTTTCCGATCAGGGTACTTACCTATTTATTACATCTTCAAACACAATATTTTTCGGTAGATGGGGAGTTTCATAAAAAATGCCCAGATTAAGGTTAACTAAAGTGATGTTTAAGTCACGTCTAACCGTCGGTTTTGTTACTAAACGTATGCGATTGATATTGACTGTCGGTTTTATTACTACCCGTAACTGTCCGTTTAAGTGGACAAAAATAATGAATATGTCCAAGTATGAAAATGATATCCGAATTTATTTATTCGATCTAGGTACAACTATATGCACCCGATCAAATGCATCAACAACAAGTTTTAAACGCTCTGTCTAATCGAATTCCTTTAAGTAAGTTATGTGATTTATCGGACATTCTGAACTAAAATACAGTTGCGAATAGCGGAATCTGTGTGGGCAGCCGCAATATATTACGGCTTGGTAGTGACAAGTTGTTGTTAGCCAGTGATTAATACTGCGCCGAGGTTGTACGAGTAGCCAGCGAACAGAATGTATACCGGCAACCGATTAGAGAGCTATATTTTATAAGCCGCTCCGTTGTGCGCGAAATTCACGTTCAATGAAGCGCTTTAGGCTTGAATTTCTGAGAAACATGGATCTTGGCATTATTGCTTTTGCTGTTAGATAGGTGTATGAAAATGTTGTGATATGCGAAAGGTACATTGGCGCGACGCATCTTGCGTTCAGGTGCGGGGAAAAATAAGGACGGAAGGTACCTAGTTGGCGTGGCTTGCGTGCGCCTTATACGAGTATGGTCATTGCAATCACGAGACGCGCCGCTCCTTAGTGGCTCTCGCTGTCATCATCGACTTACTCCTTCGACCGGCATGTTGGTTTTCTTGAGGTTGGCGGGCGGTGCTCCGGTGGTGCCGGCCAGGCGGCCGTTGGCATCGGCCAGGTCTCGCTGCAACCGGAGCGCCACTTCCGTAGAGCGCGCCAGCTCCTGCTCGAGCTCCTTGATGCGGTTCACCCGGTCCAGCCCGCCCTGTCCGCCGACTATCTGGAATACGTATAAGCTTAGATGTTCGGCCGTATCTTGCTGCACATGCACGCTCGACTGCAGTACCCATTGTAGTTATACGCCCCACTGCAGAGCAAAGGAAAAGGTCAGTAGGCCCCACGTATTGAAGATTGGAGACTAAGTACACCCAATAGTGCCAAGTGCGTTGCAAATGGTGGGAGAATTTAGCTCGATTTGGCTACTCCATCAAGTAATAGCCTTAGGCGTGCTCAGTATAAAAGTAATATAGGATCATGGATGTCCTTAGGAGCGGCTGTTGTTATGAAGTTATTTTACCCACCTCTAATAATTTATTTTCCTGGTCCAATTTTTCCTGCTCTAACTGTTCTGCCTTTCTTTCTGTCTTCTTCAGCTTAAACGATAAAATTCGACAGTTTTTTGTCGTATGTTCCAATTCTCTTCTTAAGGATGAGTATTCGTCCGCTTGGTCCTCTCTGTAGTATCAGAATAAATGTGATATATTAACGGTGGTTTTACTATATACCTTAGGGTATGTTGGGCAAATAACTGAAACGATCCATATTTTGTTATTGTCATAAATAAATTACTATTCTATTCTATTCTATGCTGGCCGATGGCGTGTAGGTAGAAGTTATCTGATGGAGCCACGATCTGTCAGGCTACCAACAAGATTGTGACCTACTATTTATTTTTTATTTGTTCCTGGTGGGATATTTTTTTTTCTTATGGTCACCTGATCTTAGCTAGCTGTCACGAATTACCTGAAGTTGTCCTGCATCTCCTCGATCTCCTCTTCAAGGTCGCGGAGCTCCTTCTTCATGTCCTCGTTCTCGTCCATGAGCTCCTCGCAGAGCGTCTCGGCGGCCAGCAGCTTAGCTCGCAGCTGTTCCACTTGCCGCGTTAGTGACTCGCCCGATGGTCGAGACTGGACACAATGATATTTTAGTTAGGTACGTTTGTGGTAGAACATATTGATGGTCCGTCATGGTCTCTAGACCAATTGAGAGTCAAGAGAGAGGTCTACCTCTAGACTGGATTTCGAACCCAATCTTTCTCTTGTAGTATTCATGATGGCAATCAGATTTAGCGTAAAGAAGTCGCTTTAGTTATGTTTTTGTTAGATTTAAGTTCTTGTCCTGTTTTTTCCCGTTCCTGATCATTAAGGGTTGGAAGCTTTAAAAATCTAAAACTCTGCTTCAGGCCGTCTCCGGCCTTTTTGGCCTAGGTATACGAAGCTGATTCCTACTGAGAAGTCAGATAGGAAGTATCTGGTCAGCGAAAATGGCGCACGATTTCTCGATCCACAGTATTGAAGAAAAGGCGTATGATGACAATGATATTTATTGGTGATCTACCAATTTGATCTTAGCTATAGTTACCTCAAGTTCACCCTCGATCTCCTTAATCTTCAACGTGAGATGTTTCTTCTCGTCCTTCAAGTCGTCGTTATGCGTGGTGAGTTCATTGACCTTCTGCTGCAGCTTGAGCAACTCTGACGAACGGCCGGTTGTGTATTTGTTGGCGGTGTCAATGTTCGCGAGTCTTCGCAGCAGAATATCACTCTTCTCCTTCTCGACGCGCTCGCAACGCTTCCGCAATATGTCTACCTCTTGCTTCAATCCCTCTATTTGGTCCTGGAATTTAGAGGGGTAATTTAGTTGGATTAAACGTTCATAATTTTCATCAATATTCCTTTCTCCTCTGCTCACAGCAACAACAAATGGAAGGTAAATAATCATTTGAAATCATATATAGTCCATCATACGAGTAACATACCTATGCTACGACCCACTTGACAAAAGTACCAAAATTTACCAAATTATCTAAATGGTGATGGTCATGTTGAATCACCACTAATTTACTATTAATTATCAATGTAATTAGGTTACTTATTACTTCCCGTATAATCGGAATTTGGTATTTTACTCGCACCGTTTAATTTCAGGTGTGTTAGAAATAAAGTATAATAATAATGGCATAGCATTATTACCTGGTAGTCCTTAACGTTAGCGTCCACGAGCGTGCCTTCCGTGGTGGCGGTGCCAGCGGTGCTCGCCTCATCATCTGATTCTTCCTTCTCTTTGGATGGCCCTCCCCGTATAGGTGGCTTTGAAATCTTTGTCGAATTTCTAGATTCTTTCACCTGAAAACACAATACAGGGTGTCCGGTAAATAATGGACAACCTTCTAACCACGAATAGGGCACCTTAGACTGGTCCACAAAATCGACTTTGATGTTTAGTAAAAGTTCACTGGTTTTCGAGATATTCGCACTTTTCGAAGAGCGAATTGTACCAAAACAAGGTGTTTAAAAGTGAACATTTATAACAACATATTTATTTGTAAAGATGTAAATTGCATGTGTTATACCATTTTAGAATCAGTATTAGATAAACTATTTTTTAAGGAAGTTGGCCACTCTGGTCCTCATACTTTTTTTTTTCACCACAAGCAATCAAACTTGTAGAACATTTTAAAGAAAAATGTGATTCTATTAATTAAGATCTAATTAAACAGAAATCGGTCTGGCCACCATAAAACTCTAATACACGTTCATTAGCATCACTTTTAGAGAATATTTCCGAGAATTATTAAAGTCCAGGTCCTTAAAGTGAAATAAGGTGCACTTTACACTTGCACCTTATTTCACTTGGATGCTCTCTCTCTTTTTCAATTTTTTTTATTTCAGACCATGTCCATAGTGATTAGTACATACACAATTGCTTATCCTAAGTTAGTCAGGTACCTAAATCTAATATTACTAATTAATATAATTTTTTTATAAATGCTTTGTATTTATAGTAAAATTTACCTGCATCATAAAATTTACGTCATCTTTGTTAGAAGACCGAGGTGGGGTTTCCTTTATTCGAGATGGTTTTTCTTCTTCTTTGCTTCTCGATAAACTTCTTCTTGCTCTTTCTTTTTCCTTTTCTAGGCTCGATTCCTTTTCAAAACTGTTTTGAGCTTTTAATAAATTCATCTGTAAAAAATCGATAAAAAGAAAACTATAACGCAACCATATTAAACTTCTGGCTGCTGCACTGCTTATTCTGACCCACGATGGTCTTAATATACCTAAGTTTGTAAAGAACTGTACCCATGCCATACGAATAAATAAAATTAATTTTAGAAGCAGTTGGCGAAAGATTGTAATAACTGGAATAGTTTTATGATTATCTAACTTTGTTGTAGAATTCTTGATATCGTTCCATTTCCTCAATTGACTTTAACGCATGCATGGCGCACCGCCACGCTTTGATGATGAATTGATGACCTTTTAAGTTTATTTCTAGCTCTGCAACATACATAGTGAATGCTATGGCAGACGAGACGGTTCTAGTATCTTGACCCACTTCGTAATTCTTTTATAGATTTTTGTTTATCCTGTTATAACGTAAACATTTATAGATCGGCCGATATTATTTGTAAGCAAGCATTCTTAAGTGATAAAACTGATAAAGATAAACAACATATATTTTTTCAAACA
Organism: Epinotia brunnichana; assembly: GCA_963854355.1. NCBI lineage: Eukaryota > Metazoa > Arthropoda > Insecta > Lepidoptera > Tortricidae > Epinotia > Epinotia brunnichana. The sequence goes on from OY977938.1 coordinate 14,128,001, forward strand.
CGAATACGATTTAGAAATCTCAATGGACGTCTTGGCGGATCTCGCATTTAACAGACACTTTTATGACGACTATAAACGTGATGTGAATCATCTGGTGAAAAATTCAGTTCCAAATTGTGTCAGTTACTCCCATGGCTTGTATCAATAACTCTTGAAACAGTTTTGAGTTGATTATAAAATTTTAAAAATAAAGAGCAGACGTAATCTTGATTGTAAAACACTCGTTTGATGTCGGGCTGCCTAAGTACAGACAGGTTTCAAGAATGTTATTCTTTTAGGAGTCTGGACAGGCTATTAATGTTACCTTGCGCACGCGTTCTGCCAGTGAATCATTCTTGTTGATGGTGAGACTGACGGCGCTGGGTGCGGGAGGCGGCGACGGTGACGGTCGACGCAGCGTCACCGTGTCTGCTCAAAATAAATAAATTCAAAAAAAGTAGGTACAACGCATCTTTTACAATTTATACTATTCCCAAAATGTATGTAAGTACCTACGCAAGGCTTTTTACCAACGCTCATAGTTTATACTGCCAACTGACGTCAGAACATGTTATGAGAGGAGCGCAGTTTAGTACCTACGTTGTTTTTCAGTATGAAATAAAAAAGTTACGATTATACCTAATGTTCCTATTTCCAGTAAGAAGAATTACCAAGGCCAAACTTGCTAAGCAATTAAGCATAAGCAGATTAGCTAAGCAATTAAGCATATTACCCACAAAGGCAAACTATAAAAAATCGTATAGGGTTCCAATTGAATCTATTAACGTTTATACCACAGCAGTAGGCAGCAAACAACCATTCCGTCCATCTCAGTAAGTAAGTAGAAACCGTAGCCTATGGGCGCATGCGCCTCTAGAGGAATCACACGCTCGTTTCCGACCCTTTAAGCCCAAAACAGACGGTGAAACGCAACTGCAACGAATCTGCAACTTCTAGTTACTTTTGAGTTTCATTTGAGTTTATGCCATTGACTCCTTTGAGAGACCACACATGATGCGACCGGTTCGAAACGCAGAAAACCGGTTTCAAAATGGTTGCGTCACACATGGCATAAACTCAAAAGTAACTAGAAGTTGCAGTTTCGTTGCAGTTGCGTTTCACCGTCTGTTTTGGGCCTTATTGAGTCGAATGGTTATGTTGGCAGCTTGAAACAAATGCAGTTCCTTCACTCTCAACACCATGAACACAAATACCACATACCTACATATTCATTTAGTGTAATCTGCAAGATTGTATAGCTTTGTAAATTGATATGTTTGCATGTCACTAGTCCCTACATTGTTAAACTCCGTAACCACTTATCTGATTTCAAAAATTATTTCATCTGTGTACAGATTGGAGTTTCAGGATGGACAGAGGCTATTTTGATCCCGCGGGTTTGCTTGAGTTGTTTGCAGGGTACGCGGACGAAGCGGCGCGGGCAGCTACTCCTAGTTGATAATGATAATAAACGGTTCGAAGTAGGTAGTTACCTGTGGTGACGACATTATTCTGTCCGGTGTCGAGGGCGGGCAGCGGGCCCGTGAGCCGGCGCCTGGGCAACGTCAGGTTGACAGTGACCGCGTGGCTCGACTCCTCCGCCAAGTCCGGCGTCGACGTCCACGATGCTTTCGGCTTACCGAACCCTACGCAGTTATACATGAGGAACTTAATATATATATATATACAGTCTAATACAGTCTACACCTACAGTCCTTACTGTAGGTGTAGACTGTGAGCTCCAAGAACAGTATTCGGGTTCGAGTGATATCATTTATTTTGGCATAAAAACGTGCGAGGGCAAACGAGAGAAATATAAACCCGAATGCTATTCTAAATGCTCACGGGCTGTAATGGGGTGCGTCTCACGAAATATAACAACATTATATATAATTTCATATTAATAACGTTTACAAGCTATAATGAATGTTAGCTATAACAACAAAATCAATAATTTTTATAAGGAATAACGGTCAATTGACATAATATTCATTTTAATAACGTTTTTTATATAACACTCAAATTGACTAATTTTAGTTCGTACCTATAACATGCAAATTTGCAAAACGTATATCGATCATAATCATAGTACATAATATCTTTTACGTCATACCTGGCCATAAAGTAGGAATTACCGCACGCTATGCGTGCGGAAAACCCCACTTCCTGGCCAGATAGAGACGTAAAATTTTGTACTTACCACGGGCGGTAATAAAGAAAGCCTCAGAGCGCATATTTATCGCCCTTGCCTTCGGCTCGGGCGTCAAATACCTGCGATCTGAGACATTCTTTGTTTAACCGCCCTAGGTAAGTAATGTACTATTTCAACACATTTGCTCGTAACGTGCCTCTTATTGTGCCGCTTTTAGGCTCATAATCCTGGGTATTAAACACGCGTGTTTTATAACATTACGGCACTCGTGTAGTTATAGTTATATCCCGATTAAGACACGTTGGCACCTTGCAGCAAGGTGTATGCATGGACTCGGCGCATTCTTAAATTGACCGGGTTATACAAGTTTCTTTTTAATTCTCGGCAAATGGATTATTACTCGACTAAACAAATTAAATCCTTCTTGTGAATTAATTGATTATTTCTTCTTGGATATGATATAGAAACGTTTCATTTAGTAAAACTATTTACTTTTGATAACATTTTACGTGAATTTATATTGAATACGAAAATATTTATTCTATTTTGTATTAGCTGTTTAGAGATTTCATCTAAGCCTCGCTTTAATGGTCGCACCACACTTGGCGGTGTTTGCCCAAATATTCGTGTTGCATCTGTTTCCTTCCTACGACAAATGAAAGAGAGGCAACGACGCAACGCGAACACGAACCGCCAAGTGTAGTACGACCATAACACCTGCGCGCGCACTGCGCGAACTTCCCGAAAAAAATTAGTTGCGCGCCATAATAGGTAATTTCACAAATATTTGTAAACATTGATGATGCGTGTTTGATAATTATAAAAATGTTGACTCGTGGTGAATAGAAAAGTGATAAATAGAATTGACGCCACTGGAAATTCTTGGAGATGTACAATCATATGTGAGTAAAGACCTGTTGTCATCAATAAAAAAACCTGTTGTCATCAATAACAAAAGGAAATAGCTTAGGAGCCTGTAACATTTTCATTTTATGAAAAGGATTTTTTACTCGCAATTGTGTTGAAAAACGTCGTATGAAACGCGTGAGCTTTGATAACATTATCAAAGCTCACGCGTAATGTAATTTTTCACACCTCTCATTCAGAAAAGTAAGTTTTGGTCCCCGACGAGAGGGAGCAAAATGCTACTTTTCTGTTCAAGCTACTTTTTTAATTTATTCATTGGCTTGTAGCATTTACGCAATGTGCCAATAGAATCTTGATAAAATAATCGATTGTAATTTCATCGTAATCGACAAACGTATCATCATCATCATCATCATATCAGCCGAAAGACGTCCACTGCTGGACAAATGCCTCCCCCACAGAGTGCCAAAATGACCGGTCCTGCGTCACCCGCATCCAGCGGACTCCCGCGACCTTTACCAGGTCATCAGTCCACCTTGTGGGGGGCCTACCCACGCCGCGCCTTCTGGTACGTGGTCGCCACTCGAGAACCTTTCCGCCCCAACGGCCATTGGTTCTACGTGCAATGTACGTATATATATGAGGATATATATATTTTTGATTTGTGTTCTTTTTTTTATTTGTTTTTTTGTTTTTTGTTTTTGTGTTTTATTGTGTTTTTTTTTGTCTTTTGTTATTTTTTTAAGTTTTTTGTTCTGTTTGTTTCAATTGTTTTTATGTTTTGCTTGTTTTTGTTTGTTTTTTTGCCGCTTTTTTGTTTTTTTGTTATTTTTTTTATTTTTTTTCCGTTTTTTGTTTTTTAGTTTCGTTTGTTTTTTGTTTCTTTTTTTTTGTTATTTTTTGTTTTTGTTGTTAGTTTTTGGTTTGGTTTTTTTGCTGTTTTTTTTCTTTTTTTGTATTTTTGTTCGTTTAGTTATTTTTTTTTGTTTTTCGGTTTTTTTTTGTATTTTTATATATATATTTTTGTAATTTTCTTTTTTTGGTTTGTTTTTTTGTTGTTTTTTTCTCGTCTTTTGTTTTTTTATTTTTTTTTTGTTTTGTTTGTTTTGGTTTGTAATGTTTTTTTTTTTTTTGTTTTTGTGGTTTTTTTGTTTTTTTTGTTATTTTGTTCTTTTTTTTTGTTTTTTTGCAAATGTTTTCCTCATAGTCGGTGTGAAAAATTACATGTGTCACTCAGGAGCAAAATTATTTTCGTCTTGGGCGTTAACACTTGAATCCCTCACTACGCTCAGGATCCTACGTTAGAATCCCTCGCTACGCTCAGGATTCTATTGTAGGATCCCTCGCTACGTTCAGGATTCAATACACCGCCCTCGCCGTAAATATACTATTTTGCTCCCTTGTGACACAAATAACTATTACATCCTCGGCTGTCTTTGCGGTTCGCGTGATAATTCCGCCTCTGATGTAATGATCAACATAGCTCACTTGTATCATGATGTACTAAACGCTCCAAACTTATTGTTTAGTATAACATTCACTGGATATATTGAACGAAATATACTTAGATATAATTTCAAAATATCTACTTTCGAAAAGTATAACGTTATTCGGGTCGGGTTCAACTTGTACCTTTCGACTTCGGCCCGAGGGCATTTCTATCTAACACACTACACGACAGATCAATAGGTATGCTCGTATGTCTATTAGGGAGGGAGCTCGAAGATATATCTACTATAAAGAGCGCCGGCAGTACCATTAATCACCCTTAATAATTGATAGATGTCGTTAATTAATTGCTACCTTAAGTAATTAAAAGTTGATGTGATTACTGATTAGTCCCTGGCTCAATTTATAAAATTACGCGGGAAGTAAGTATTTATTCAAAAGTCAAGGGGCGATCGTAATGTACTCGTACACACACCATTATTTATTCTAAACGCATTTTTGACGTAGGTAACGTATGCGGAATTAAATTTGCACAAAGTTTAAATATGTACAATGTTTAAAAAAATCGAGACAGCAATTGCATCTTACGGTTAATTTAAAGACTACATATCTGTCAATCAATCTGGTAAGTTTCATGGACATTGGATTTTTTCTCTTGAAATTATGGCAAATCGAGAAGAACGACGTCGCGAAACTATTTGTAATTTCTACAGTACACATCTCCTACGGCCGAAACTGAAGATAGTGAAACATTTTGTGCAAATGGGTGAGAGCCGAAGCTCTGTTTATATTATTTTTGTGTCCTTTTCTTTGTGAAAAAGTACTACTAGAAGGACTGGTTCAGGGTAACATTTCAGCTTTAGCCAGTTTTCTGAGGGGGCTCGATTAAAGAAAAATACGGCCGGCCGAGTCGCAAAATCTTACAGAGAGCTCAGAGGAAAATCAAATATGACAGCAAAACTGTAAAAACATATCTTAAAGACATGGGCATCTTCAATCGTTCAAGAAAAGTTAAGCCCGCCGTCTCCGAAAATCATAAACTTACTCGGAAAATGCGGCTACGTCATTTGGTCAAAACATGTAAAAACTAGCGGTTTTTGTGTTATGGGATTTATGGGTGGACGAATCATAAGTCACTTAAAATGGAAATTCGTGGCAAGGTAACTTTTATTTTGAGAACACCAATAGTCCAACGGACGACAACGTAAAATATGTCGAGCATACGAAGTTTCCTAAAAAAGTTTTCTTAAGAAGGATAAAATTGCACCTAAAAAAAATGCTTATATGCAAAGTACCACAAAACTGCCGTAAATCATTTTGCATTGGAGTAAACTTTTTTTAGCATTGAACGTCGTGAAATACACTATTAAAAAACATTAATATTTATAAAAATAACCATGTGTTTTTTTATTTAATACGACATTAAACTTTGTGCAAATTTCACTCCGCATACGTTATTAAAATGATGTGTTTCTTGGTTCGTGCACTCCGTAACGCTCCGCCAAGCGTTTGTGCGTGAGACGCTCTGATATTGAGGTGGGATACATAACTACAATAGTATAGTAGGTTGTGTCTCAAGGGAGCAAAATAATGTATTCACAGGAAGGGCGGTATATTGAATCTTGAGCGTAACGAGAGATTGAAGTGTTTACGCCCAAGATGGAAATGATTTGGCACATACTGCTTTTCACTCCATCTACGAGGAAAAATTTAATCGCTCATTCCTCATTTGAGGGCATCATCATCCTCCTAGCGTTATTATTCCCGGTTGTGCCCCTAAAGGAGCCCGGGGTCCCGGGGGGGGAGCGGGGAGATTTGGCATAGGCACTAGTTTTACGAAAGCGAGTGCCATCTGACCTTCCAACCCAGAGGGAAAACTAGACCTTATTGGAATTAGACCGGTTTCCTCACGATGTTTTCCTTCACCGAAAAGCTAACGGAGGATGATGATTCCTCATTTGAGGGCAACAATTAGGTACTCTATTCTGAATAGCAGGAGCAGGGATGAAAAGTACAACTTTTCAGAATAGCAGGTGTGAATTGCGGCATTTTTGCCCAGCCACCGTGCCCATGCAGGGTTCTTAACAAAACGGTCGTTTCTCTCTTCCGTATTTGTTATACCCACCTACTTCCTGTTTATATAGGTACTTGGGTGGATTGCAAAAAAATTGTACATAATTAAGGGCCTTAATCTAATCTATGCTTTAACTTTTTTCCATTGTGTAACGAAAGTTACCCATATAAAATGTATGGGTAATTGCCGTTACACAATGGAAAAAAGTCAAAGCGTAGATTAGATTAAGGCTCTTAACTATGTACACATTTTTTGCAATTCACCCACTTAGCTCGTAAATTCCAGTGTATCAAACAATTAAGTTGTATTTATGTTTTTTCAACACATTTGCTCGTAACGTGTCTTTTATTGTGCCGCTTTTAGGCTCATAATCCTGGGTATTAAACACGCGGGTTTTTTATAACATTACGACACTCGTGTTTTATGTTTATATCCCAATTAAGACACGTTGGCACCTTGCAACAAGGTGGATGTATGGACTCGGCGCATTCTTAAATTGACCGGGTTATACTGGTTTGTTTTTAATTCTCGGCAAATTGATTATTACTAGACTAAACAAATTAAATCCTTCTTGTGAATTAATTGATTATTTCTTCTTGGATATGATATAGTAACGTTTCATTTAGTAAAACTATTTACTTTTGATATAACATTTTACATCAATTTATATTGAATAAGAAAATATTTATTTTATTATATACCTACTGGCTGTTTAAAGAAACTGCGCACTGCGCAAACTTCACGAAAAAAAATAGTTGCGCGCCATTATAGGTAATTTCACAAATATTTGTAAACATTGATGATGCGTGTTTGGTTATTATTAAAAATGTTGACTCGTGGTGAATAGAAAAGTGATAAATAGAATTGACGCCACTGTACATTCTTGGAGATATACAAATATGTGAGTAAAACCTGTTGTCATCAATAACTAAAGGAAACAACTTAGGATCATGTAACATTTTCATTTTATGAAAAGGATTTTTTCCTCGCTAATGTGTTGAAAAACGTCTTATGACACGTGTGAGCTTTGATAATTACATCCTCGGCTCTCTTATCACGCTCACCTGCGTGCGGTTCGCGTGACAATTCCCCCTCTGATGTGATGATCAACATAGATCACTTGTATCACAATGTACTATTATTGAAGGTATAGGAAAAAGCAACTTTACAAGGAATGTGGTTTCTCACATTCACTTGTTTTAGCTAATCTGCAGGTAGGTACTTCAATCGGATTTACGGCGGGTTGCACCAATTTACAATTACAGAGCGATGGATATGACGCCGGTAGCCTGTCACTCCATATAAACTTGTCAAAATTTCCATACATTCAGATTTTAACGAACACCGCTTACGAGTACAGACGGTTTGGTGCAAGCCACCCTTAAGTAGTTGAACTCTAAACTTGTACTGTGGAAAATCGGAGCCTGCCCCTCGTTTAATAGCTACCCAGAAGATGCGCCAATTATTATTATATTGTTGAGAGGATATTGGGAGGATTATATTATAAGTTACAGACAAACCTTTGATAGGCAGTTGGGATAATAAAATAGAAATAATATTTACCCGTGGAGAAGGCGTCTTTTTTAGGCGGCTCCGAGTTAAGATTGGTGGTGGAAGCCCATCCTCGACCCGTCCTCTCCCTGTCTGCGCCATTATCCTCGTCACGACCCCTGCAACAAAGCAGACTAAATAGTTCAGCTGTTTGTTTAAATGGTTGTTTACAACTTTTACAACGACGCTTCAAAACAAAAGGTCTAAGAAAGCAAAAGCAAACATTCTTCATGAAAGTTATGTTGAGAGTACCTACTTTGCAGAAGTTTTTGAACATAAATTATTATTATCTGAGTAAGTACTTTATTTACCTACTAGCTGTTGCCCGCGACTTCGTCCGCGTAGAACTTATACTTAGAAAATATAATGCAAACAAACTTCTACTTACCATCTTAAGGGATGATTTCCGAGGCAAAAACTATTCTATATCCTTCGAAGGGTCTCAAATTATCTCTATACCAAATTTCATCTAGGTATATGGATTTTATCCAAACTTTCACCCCCTATTTCATACCCTTAGGGAAAGATTTTCGGGATAAAAACTATCTTATATCATTCTTCGGGACTCAAACGACCTTTATACCAAATTTCATCTAAACGGGATTCATCCAAATTTTCACCCCCATTTCACCTTAGGGAGTGATTTCCGGAATTAAAACTATCCTAGGTATGTCCTTTCCAAGGACTCAAGCTATCTCTATACCAAATATTAAAAATGGGTTCCATCCGAATTTTCACCCCTAATTTCACCCCCTTAGGGGATGATTTCTGGGGTGATTTTTGAGGGTTGCCCAGGACTTAACCTATATCTACCCCCCCCCCCCCTTTTCACCCCCTTAGGGAATGATTTCCGGGATAAAACCTATTATATGTCCTTCCCCGGGACTCAAACTATTTATATACCAAATTTCATCTAAATCGGTGCAGCGGTTTAAGTAGCTCCATACAAATTTCCACCCCCAATTTCAGCCCCTCAGATATAAAAACTACCCTTTGTCCTTCCCCGGAGCTCAAATCGGTTCAGCGGTTTAGGCGTGAAGAGTTAACAGACAGACAGACACACTTTCGCATTTATAATATTAATATGGAAGTATGGATTATTAGTATGGATAGTATGGGTTCTTTCCGCTTGTCTTCCGAATAGAGGTGTAGCTGTAGACTCACTTCAAAAGAAAGAAGAAACGAAAAACTCATTCAAATATCTCAAAAAATTACGAAGCTACAACCGTTTTAATGTCGCTTGTTAGAGTGAGAAAACGATCAGGGACCGTGACGTCACGATCCTCGAGCGTCATAGTAAAAAACAATCGTTTCATTATAAAGGTGCGTTTTGCGGAAAAGAGACGCAACAAACCCCCTCTTCAAACTTTATACACTTATAACTTAGTGATTACCTATACGAGTATAGCCTCTTGCGTTGTTTTTTTTCGAGATAATACAACATTATGATTATTCTGTTTAGTGTCTACATCCCTATTTTCGATAAGATAAGATAAAATAAGATTTCTTTATTGTCAGAACTGTGTACATTTAGTTGTTTTGGGTAAAATAAAGTCCAACAGCTTGCCCATTTCGGACGTACAATATTAAACTTAAAGCTAGTCAAATATACTAAAACAATAACAACAATAGTATTTCCAAATAATGTTAACCATATTGACACATAAAATATTAATTTAGATCTATCTGACATCCGTATTTTCTTTTAAACCACAAACTTCGGAAATTCGAAAATATTCGGGTATCTCTATCTCTATCGCACTAACAAATGACAGGAATGCAGATATACGAACTTCGAGTTTCAGTTTTCGTGGTTTGGCTGAATACGCAAAGAGCGCGCGCGCGTGCCATTCAAAAAAACCAAGTTTATATTGTTCGAATTTGTTGTTACATTTGTAGAAATTACGCCTTAACCCTTTAGTGGGTAACGGCAAGATATTTGCCGTCATACGACTCAGATATTTTATTTTTTTCTCAATGAAACGTGTTGTTAGTTAATATAACTTTTGGTTCGCATAAGAGAACATACTCGTACCAATTTACGAAAAAAAGAATAGCAGATAAACGTTATTCCAACCCATGTTAAATGATGATTCTTAGGCCTGAACTTAGATTTTTAACTATTCCTTACAATTGAACAAAAATGTTTGTAAATAAAATTTTGTTTGCTGGATTTATCCGATAGTCACAATTCTCTACTTTCAGAGACAAGATTGGCGATATAAAGTTTAAAGAAAAAAAATCTGTTATTTGATAATTTAAAAAAATGAAGACGGCAATATATTTGCCACTATCCGTTAGGTGTCTGGTGTTTATTAAAGGAAAGGGTGGGTTAGGCTACAATTGTTATTGATTTATATATGGAGCAATAGCTTAATTCAATACTTCAAATTTGCCTTTTACCTTTATTGCTGAATTAGCCGTGTTAGTTAGAAATGACAACGGAAGTAAAAAAATCTCGCAAAAAAAGTGTTGATTGTTCGTGCGTGCAATCTTATAATATAATATATTGTTGTTGCTTAACTCGCAGGTTAGGTAATTATTTCTTATCATCTATTGGTTTTTAATTTATTTATTTTAGATACGTCGTGCCACCCGTAGTTCCCCCGGCAAACTGACATGACGGTCTTGTCACTTAATGCCCTTGGCTGATAGCGGCAATCATATTGCCGTCTCATAATTCGGAAACCCTGCAATAATATATACATTTCTCTTTCTCAAAAATCATAAAAAAAATCATTCATGCTGTGCGTATCGTTAAAGTTCTCGATTCATTGCTTTAAAAAAATAATGGTCAAAGGGTTAATTCGACATTTGCGCATATAAGTTCGCATATCAAAATCGATTTATTTTATATTTGCTTTTGGTACCTATGTGTCTCGCCAATGTATATCGTAGACGGGATTAAAATTATTAATAGGCGAAAGAAAGGCAAAGAAATTCCGCCATTTTGTCCGTAGTATTTCTTATTAGTCTGTGATTTTGACGTTTCTTTTAGCTGACAGATGTGGCGGCGATATACTTTAAGAATAATAAATGAAAAATTAAATGAAGTCGTATATTACGGAAAATAAATTAATTGTCGCAGTCGGATAAAAACTATCCTAAGTTGCAGCGGGAATAATAATGTACCTATAAAATGTTTCATATTTTTCCGTCCACGGGATGCTGAGAACATTCGTACCACAGAAAGCTTAGTTTCAAACTGGCTGATTCTTTTTTTAATTTAGAGATTTATTATAAGTGGAGATGGAGATGAACAGTGAAATATTTATTTTTTGGTTTCGTATCCAAAGGGTGCCGACGGGACTCTAAGTATTACTAAGGTCCCGCTAATGTCTGTCTGTTCGCCTGTCCAACTACCACAGTTTTTAAAATAAAAAATGAAAGGGGATGTCCGCCATGCAGGAATAATGTGCACCTATGGGGTGATGGAACTCTTTGTCTCCGAGTCCACTTTGAACTTGACCGGTGATATACTTACGTGTAAAGAGTAGATAATATAGTGGATTTCAAATGTTGTCTCAGTGCCAAAATAAATGGAGCGCAGCAGGAATTCAGTTCCCGCGTACGTAGATCAATCAATAGCATGATGATATCGCTGTATCAGTTGTTGCAAGCCGACGAAACGTGGAGGCGAGCGAGTGACACGGAAATGACGGAATGCACATAAACAGTAAACGAACTTATATACAGTAACTTCATACTTATATACAGTAACTTCATACTTCATACTACTGACGTCGGTGTCAATTAAACGTTTATTCACACCACGAAAACTTGCTACAAACAAAATACCTACACTAGGTACCTATTAACATTTGTGCATATTTGAACAAGACATCTTAGGTAATAAAATCTTAGTTACTTTTACAAATTAGTCGGCCCCGAAACTTGGTAGGAAAAAGTACCTACCTACAATTAGCAAAAATATTTATTTAAGTACTTCGTTTATACTACAAAAGGTTTTGTAAAACTGTAGTTTTCTACAAAAACATTTACTATTTACCGCCATGACATGTAACTATGACAAAAGTAAAGAATCTTCCTCTTTAAAATGAAATTTACTTTATTTATAAACTCCTGCAAATCATGTTGCTACGCCATTTTGAGAACTCATTGTCGTCTGGTGGAGGCAATCTAGATCGCAATGTATGGAAAATATGAGAATTTGGAAAAATATTGTAGTTCTGAAACCTATTGGGGGGTGTAAAGAGGGACAGAGTATTAGATTGTATTCACTCTCCGCACCCCTCCGGGGGGAGCTTCACTCCTCATCACCCCAAATCTCCGAGGGGGGGTGAGGCTCCTCCCGGAGGGGTGCGGTGAGTTGACACAATTTAACATTCTATCCGTCCCTACACAACACATCCCAATAGGTTTCAGAATTACAGTATTTTCGCCAAATTTTACATACCTATGTAGAAGATACGACAATAGAGAGATCTCTCAGGGACCGAAGTCCAATGAGAGTTGTTTGGATGTTATATTTATGCAACTGATTTAAGAAACTTCGATAGTGCGATGCAGAACTCGTCAGATTTGACAGGAGTGACGCCACATCAGCCCCCCTTTGAGACGGAGGGGTCAAGGATGTATGAAGAGTAGAGTGCAGCTTACCAGTGCTCAGAGCCAGCTTGGCGAGCGAGCGCTCAGAGCCAGGGTGGCGAGCGGAGACAGAGAGAGAGAGAGTGGCTTGCTGAGAAGAGTCGGGCGTCAGTCAGGATATTCAGAGTTGCGCTTATGTCCATTGTCGGGGTCACCAATGTAGAAGATACGACAATAGAGAGATCTCTCAGGGACCGAAGTCCAATGAGAGTTGTTTGGATGTTATATTTATGCAACTGATTTAAGAAACTTCGATAGTGCGATGCAGAACTCGTCAGATTTGACAAGAGTGACGCCACACCTACATTGCGATCTAAATCTGTATTAGTAACTAAATAGTACCTAGGCCTTGGGCGGGCAGAAGTTAAGATTTGGACGCATGACTAAGTATAAGTAGGTACTGACTGATTAAAGGTGGACTGTGGGCCAGTGGCGGTGCGTCAATTCGTCACTGCTGCCGGGAGCAATGCAAACAATTCGTAAAGACGCTCGGAATTTGGAAATGTGCCACATTCTCTTTTTGTTTCAATGGAAAAAGCAGAAAAATACGAACATGGTCATGCGTTGACGACAATGACCCATTGACATAGAATTATTTGTTTTAGTTTTTTCAAAGCAGTTTACCTTTAATACTTAAATCAAAACGATTTGCGAACTAGGTATCTACAACTGGTAGAACACCTAAAGGTATCTGCACACTACACCGCATCATACCATAACCGTGCTATGAACGTATGTGTCAAATACATGAAAATGACGGACCGGTGACGGAACGGTCTGATGGGTAACATCATCATTACATCAGTCATTTTATAAAGTTATTCAACATATACATAGGTATATATATTTTTTAATTCTGATAAAAACTGGCCAAGTCAAATCTAACCTACTTTAAGATATCACATTTTTAAATAACAGCAATTGTTATAGGTTTTATAATAAAGCAAAGAAATAGAGTTTAATACTTGTTCATAATGTTATTTTGTTCCTATAAATACATTTTTGGATTTTGCATATAACTAGGCACTCATTTAGATCTCCATTCTTTTTGCGGCGAAGCCCACAGCCAAGCATAATTTTTGTATTGAAATTGGCTCTCCTTTTTTACATTTATGTTTTTGGTGGGATATCATTACTTTTTGTATAGAAAACTAGGCAGGTATTGAGATTTAATGTTTTTTCTTGCGTTTCCACTGCATGGTTTTATTTTTATGCTATTTTTAGGGTTCCGTAGCCAAATGGCAAAAAACGGAACCCTTATAGATTCGTCATGTCTGTCTGTCTGTCTGTACGTCCGTATGTCACAGCCACTTTTTTCCGAAACTATAAGAACTATACTGTTGAAACTTGGTAAGTAGATATATTCTGTGTAAGTATTGTATGATTTGTAACTTCGGTCTTATTTTGTACGTTAAAAGACTACAAAAATAATTTCAGTTTTTCCAAATTCATCCCAAAGGGTTCAAAGTTTGTGTATTTCAAGACATTTTTAAAGTGTGAGATTTTTAACTTTGGTTTTACCTCGCCACCAGTTGCCTCTCAAAGTGTCATGGCGGTGTGAGCACGCAGTGTGGTTTTATTACAAAACTAGCTGTTGCCCGCGACTTCGTCCGCGTAGAACTTTTTATCGTCTTAGAAAATGATTTCTCTCAATACAAAATTTGAACCCTCTTTTAGGGGATAATTAAAAAAAAAGTTGATGTTCATTTTCTAGTTTGTGGACAAACAGTCTAAAACCAAAGTTAAAAATCTCATACTTTAAAAATGCCTTGAAATACTCAAACTTTGAACCAATTTTAACACTCTTAGGGGATGAATTTGGAAAAACTCTGAAATCAGTTTTGTAGTATTTTAACGTACAGAATAAGACCGAAGTTAAAAATCTCTTACTCACACTTTAAAATTTTATTGCTCGCCATTTAAAATTTGAACCCCCTTTTAAACCCCCTTAGAGGTTGAATTTTTCTAATCGCTGAAAGAACTTTTTTCGTAAACTTTTAAGTCTCTAGCTCAAAAAAAGTGTTGCCCATACAAAACTTTCTTAACCCCCTTAGGAGTGGAATTTTCTAAAACTCTGAATGTACTTTATTATTAATTTTAATAAGTAACATTTCGAATAGTTTTAAGTCTAGTAAAAATAAAAGTTTTTCCCACACAACACTGGCTACCCTTCTTAAGGTTCTTAAGGATCCCCTTAGGGATGGAGTTTTCTAAAACGCTGAAAGTTCTTTTTTAGTATTCTAATAAGTAATCTTTTTGCAAAGTTTTAAGTCTAACTCAAAAAAAGTGTTGCCCATGCAAAGCTTGCTCTCCTTTTTAACCCTATTAGGGGTGGAATTTTCTAAAACGATTTGTGTTCTTTTTTTGTATTTTAATAAGTAATCTTTCTACAAAGTTTCAAGTCTCTAACTCAAAAACATAAACTTTCCCTGATAAAAACTTTGCACGCCTTTTTATCCCCCTTAGGGATAGATTTTTTCAAAACGCTAAAAGTTTTTTTTTTGTATTTTTATAAGTAATCTTTCTACAAAGTTTTAAGTGTCTAGCTCAGAAAAAGTGTTCCCCATACAAACCTTGCACCCTTTTTTAACCCCCTTGGGAATGATTTTTGTAAAACGCCGAATGTAGTATTTTTCATGTTCTAATAAGTAATTTTCCTTAAAAATTTTAAGTCTCTATTTAAAAAAAATATGTTTTTCCCATACAAACTTTGCACCCTATTTTACCCCCTTAGGGGTGAAATTTTCCAAAACGATGAAAGTACTTTCTTTGTATTTAAATAATCTTACTACAAAGTTTTAGGACTCTAGCTAAAAAAAATAATTTCCCACATACAAACTTTGCACCCCTATTTTAGCCCCCTATTTTTAGGGGTAGAATTTTCTAAAACGCTGAAAGTACTTAATTTGTATTCTGATGACTAATCTTTCTACAAAGTTTTAAGTCTCTATTTAAAAAAAATATTGTTTCCCCCATACAAAATTTGCACCCCTATTTTACCCCCTTAGGGGTAGATTTTTTTAAAACACTGAATCTAGGTACTTTATTTGTATTCTAATGAATAATTTCTCTACAAAGTTTTAAGTATCTATTTAAAAAAAAGTAGTTTTTCCCATACAAACTTTGCACTCTATTTTACCGCTTTAGGGGTAGAATTTTCTAAAACCCTGAAAGTTCTTTATTTGTATTCTAATGACTGATCTTTCTACAAAGTTTTAAGTCTCTATTTAAAAAAAAAATGTTTCCCCCATACAAACCTTGCACCCCTATTTTACCCCCGTAGGGGTGGAATTTTACAAAACGCTGAAAGTGTTTCATTTGTATTCTAATAACTAATTTTTCTACAAAGTTTAAGTCTATAGCTCAAAAAAAAAAGGTTCTCCCATACAAACTTTGCACCCCTATTTTACCCCCTTAGGGGTAGAATTTTCAAAAATCCCTTTTTATCCCTAGCCCACGTTATAAAAGCAACATACTCTGCAAAAATCAACTCTCTAAGATTAGTAGTTTCGGCTGTGCGTTGATGAGTGAGTGAGTGAGTGAATAAGTCAGTCACGACATAGGCATTTATTATGTATAAATAGATAGAAGATAATGAAACTCCCATTCAAATATCTCAAAAAATTATGAAGCTACATCCGTTTTAATGTCGCTTGTTAGAGTGAGAAAACGATGAGGGACTGTGACGTCAATAAACTCGAGCGTCATAGTAAAAAATAATCGTTTCATATGAAGGTGCGTTTTGCGGAAAAGGGACAGAACATACCCCCTCTTAAAACTTTGGACTCTTATAACTTAATCATTACCTATATAACTTCTTGCTTTGTTTTTTTCTTCATTTGACTATATTTATTTTAAATTCTTTTTCGAGAAAATACATTATGATTATTTACCATATTTTCGATTCCTGAGCTATAACCACGAACTTCGGAATTCGAAAATATTCGGGTATCTCTATCTCTATCGCACTAACCATACTCGAGTGACAGGGATGCAAATATATGAACATTGAGTATCGGTTTTCGTGGTAGCGCCGCAGGGGACCGATTTTTGACTTTCGAGCGCTCGAAATCAAAAGCGAGCGGTAGAAAATAATCGCATGCGAAAATTTGTCACGATTATTTTCGCATGAACCCAATAATAGGTATTTTTGACATTCATCACTCGAAAGCTAGTGGTTTGGCTATTTATACTTTTGCGCTTCGTTGTACGCAGAAATTCGATAAGTACTGGTTATTTAAAATTGTATTCTACACATGGAATAAAAATAAAACATCATTAGAAGGTCTATTTTAGGCTATAATATTAATGTTTAAGTGTTTTTTTTGTGTTTTATGCGTTACATAACAGAAAAAACTAAGAACGTAGTAAATAATACCTAGTAAACGAAACGTTTCGTTTCCCGTCTGTTATAAAAGTAAAGCCGCGTCCGCTGCGCCATGTTTTCGTGGTTTTTAAACGTCAAACATGTTTTGCCAATCAAAATAATACCCTATTTGTTTGCCGAAACTGACGGAAACATGTTAGTTGTTTAAAAACATGGAAAACATTGGTACAGCGGACCCGGCTTAATACAAATTACAAATGATACAATTTGTCACAACAACTTTCTTTAGTTAGAATGAGACAGCAATTCATACTTTTCATTCTAAGTATAGCGAGTTGTTGTGAATCATTGCCAGGCCTTTACATATTACTATATCTCTGTCTCTTTTTAACCTGTGCAAAGAGAGAGAGAGAGAGAGAGAGAGAGACAGACAAGTTAAATTATTTAATTTTAAAACAAACCCGCCAAAAGACTAAGTTCACAAAATTCGGTAGAAAAATAATATAAAATATATTAATCTTTATTTATCTCTTTCTAAGTTCATTGTCAGTCCAAAATTAAATACAAGTGAAGTGTCCAAATTGTCGGCACTTATTTTCTACCGATAGAATTGAATACGAGTGGTCAATACCACTCGTTTTTGAATTTTCTATCGCTCGGATTTCAAAAATAGTATTTCATCGTTTCTGACAGTTTTCGAGTGAAAGAGTCGAGCGCTCGAAAGTCAAAAATCGGTCCCCAGGTACTTTGGCTGAATGCGCCGAGCGCGTGCCATTGTCATTCAAAAAAAACAAATTCGTGTTAATTATATTGTTCAAATTTGTTGATTTCATTTATTGAAATTACGACATAAAACGACATTTGCGCATATAAGTTCTCATATTAGAATCGAATATTTTTTTATGGTTTATATTTTAGCATTTGTCTCGTAAAGGTCTATTGTAGACGGGATTTAAATTATTAATAAGTGAAAGGCAAAGCAATTCCGCCATTTTGACGAAAATTTGACGTTTCTTATAGCTGACAGTTGGAGCAGCGTTTGATTTCAATAAAAATAAATGAAAAATTAAATGAAGTCGTATATTTCGGAAAATTAATTAACTGTCGCAGTCGGATAAAAACTATCCTAAGTTGCAGCTAGAATAATAATGTACCTATATAAAATGTTTCATATTTTTCCGTTCATGGGATGCTGAGAACATTCGTACCGCGCAAAGCTTAGTTTCAAACTGGCTGATTCTTTTTTTAATTTAGAGATTTATTATAAGTGGAGATAATTTAAAAATATGTCTCTAATCTACGATAAGCCTATTTTATGAATACCAATACTTTTTTCATGTTACGTTTTATTGATATTGTGTTTCATTGTCGGATTACAATGATGTTTAGATATACAGGGTGACTGGTAATTCGACCTATTCCTTGAAATGGGTTATACTAGAGCAAATTTGCAACAATTTATGTCAGTCAACCAGGGGTCGAAACTCGCTGGTTTCCGAGATATTCGAGTTTTTAGTTTGTATGAAAAAAATTCTCCTTGCAGCCTTAAGCTGGTGATTGTGACAAAAGTACTTCCATTTGGATGGTAAAAAAACATTTTTGTCACAATCAGCACTTTAAGGCTGCAAGGCGATTTTTTTTCAAACTAAAAACTCGAAAAATTAAAAAAAATCGTGTTTTGACCCCTGGTTGACTGGACATAAATTGTTGCAAATTAGCTCTAGTATAACCCCTTTCAAGGAATATGTCGAATTACCAGTCACCCTGTATTTTAACGATGTTTATACCGACGCACGTTGAATTTGAATGTTATATTTTGATCGATGTTTTCAAATTGGTGTTTGAGGTGAAATTATCCCTTTTTGGGCGTGTAAAATGATCCCTGGAATCGTTTTACCCCATTAGTATTTTTATTTTTACAGATCATGGCGCGAATTTATAAACATAAAACCACTCGCCAAAATTGGCATGAGGAAGAAATTCTAAAGGCTCTTAATGCCGTTAAAGATAAGGAATGCCTTATAAAACAGCAAGCATACAGTTTTCTGTGTTGTTACAAATCTTAAGTACAAAATGATTCCTGGGATCATTTTAACCCAACCCTAGGGATCGTTTTATACATACATATGTATAATATGATCCTTTACCAAACTTTTAGAAATGTAACGTAATTAATAAACTACGTACAAAACATGAGAAATAAGTATGCAGTTACTTAGGTAAAAACTATTCATAAACATCTAAATATTTTGTTTTTGTCTTCAAATTTGAACACAGTAAAGATTTTCCCTTAAGGGGATCATTTTGCACACATCTCCCCTACTTGTGACAGTTGTGACGTCACATCAGTAAGACAACGTAGTGATACATTGCGTGCTGAATTATTTTATAAGGAAAAAAAAAGTTCGTAGTTAAGAAAACAATCTAGCAATATCGGTTCATATCATAGCAGCCCTTACATCTCACCAACCTACCTCTCTGGTTACAATTTGAGGTAATATTAAAAATACACGCTGTATAACTTTATCTTTGCACAACTGGACTAATAATGTATCAAACACAAACTTTCACTTTTAATTTACAGTTCCAATGTAATGAATTATAAATTATTATGGAACAATTTCTCGTAATTCTTATGAAAAATTACAATTTGTACGTTTTTTTTTTAATAAGGTACTTTAAGTTTTAATAAAACTTAAGTAGCCTTGCTTTTTATTGTCGCCCATGACATAAAACAGTGCTTTATCCCCTCGGTGCATAATCTACAATACTTCCTTGTAAATAGTATTCTTTTATTTTAAGAGGTTTGCTAGCTTGTGAAATGGGCCTTAGTTCTATGTTCGCATTTAGTAGGTAAGTATATATTTGCCTTTGTCGTTAGGTAACGTAGCTAACTGTTTTTGTAACTTGACAGACTTTTCGAATCGCGCCAGTGGTGTAGGTACAGACAGATAGATACATTTTCTGTATTATATAAAAAAAAAAAATTAGGTATGAACATATATTTTTTGGTTTTACGTGTTAGTGGAGGCAGTTATGAAGTCTACCCAAAAACATTTAATTAAGCTATGTGCTTCATCATATGTGTTCCTTGAGTAATTCTAAGCATTTCTAGTCCGGGAGGCAAGAAACGTGAGGCTAGTCGGGAAGGGGGGGGGGAATACAAAGATGGCCGCCAACAGTCGTCTTTAAAAAAATCTAGTCTCGTCCTGGTGGCTACTAGGGCAAGTTTGGAATCTTTATATAAACCAAAGACGTAGAATTCATTGCTGATATTAGTCGTTTTCAGTTTCATAGTAATTTTGCAAGAAAAACGTAAAAAGGTGAAAATGTTGGTAGGAGATTTTTGCTTTGGGACCTAATAGGTATTGTATAGTGACAAAAAATATCAAACAAAAAATACAATAATAAAGCGCAATTCATGCAAACTCTAAAAATATACACTTTTCATAATGTTCTAATGCAAAAACATAGTAAAAAAAAAATTAAACGATCGCAGCGCGGCTAGCTGGACTCGTGCTAGGCGGCGTTTATCTTACAAAATGGACGACTACGAGTATCCGGTTATGCCTACTTTGTTAAATTTTATGATGCCAAATAAAGTTAACTTAACATTTTTATAAAACAATTTAATGTCCGCAGTTTCCGGCTGACAGACATACTTCTGTGCACTTCCATTTTCTTTTAATGCAGTTGCAAACGATTTTTGCAACCTTTCTTGCACCTGCAACGAGTGAGTTCCAGGCACACACTTGCCAGATCTGGTAAATCTGACCAAACAGGAGTCCATTTACCGTTTTCCATCCTCCAGCGCCAAGGAGAAGGAATCGGAAGCTTTTGGAGAGGCACCAAGGCTTGTCCCTAGACATGGACTCCTTGATATATTGCCCGAACTGTGTGCTGGCGAAGAGCGACTTCCGTTGGAGGGATGTTTTCTATAGCTGTCTGTCCCTCTTCATAAATAGATATTTTCTGCATTCGTTGACTATGGTGCAATGGCTTAAGTTAAAAAATAAAATTTTGGAGTAATTATTACGTCATTCGCTACAAAATAGATGGTAACTATTTTATATTAAAATAGGTACGCTGAATTTGTATCAAACTAGTGTATACTTACCGGTCGTACACTATAATAATACATTTCTGAAAAAAAGTGTCCGCTTCTGCCAATTTTCCGTCTAACAATGCCTTGAATCCGCAAGTTGCTGCAGGGTAGGCATTCCAGGCGTGAAAGGCACTCTTTTTACCTCTCCCATTAAAAGAAGACACCGTGTCCCATCCTGTCAAGGCATGGAAAATTGGCAGTACTTCGGCTCTTTCTGGTCCTGTCATCATCATCATATCAGCCGAAAGACGTCCACTGCTGGACATTAAGCCAAAGAGTTCCAAAGTGAGCGGTCCTGCGCCACCCGCATCCAGCGGACTCCCGCGACCTTTACCAGGTCATCAGTCCACCTTGTGGGAGGCCTACCAACGCCGCGCCTTCCGGTACGTGATCGTCACTCGAGAACCTTTCCGCCCCAACGGCCATAAGTTCTACGTGGTCCTGTAATATGTAGGAATACATTTGTTAGTATGCATTTACTGGGGAAATTTACACGTTTTCATTACTAAGGGCATGACAAACTGCATGTTGCTGACGCTGTGGACCAAGGACATAAAAAAAGTTATGATTCGTACTATAGATACAGACGTGGTGGTCGTAGCAGTCTCGTGTATTCAATAGCTGCCGGAATTAGATGAGTTGTGGATCCACATGGGTACAGGCAAAAACCATTCTTATATTCCATGCCACTCTATTGCCAATGCACACGGTACGTGTTTGTCATGCCCTTGGTAATGAAAACGTGTAAATTTGCGCAGTAAATGCATCTTAAGGCGCTGTATGCAGCTGCGCATCGAAAAAGTGCCTTTTCCAAACCGATTATTAGTATACTTGTACTATTGCTAGAGATCCAAATTTTTGATATGTATATCTTCAGTTCATTGGCTATGTTCGTACTTCGTAAAATCACGATTGCTTACAAAAACCTCGATAGATTTTGCCTTTCAAAACAGTGCTTTTTTACCACCAAACTCGAAATATCTCAAAAGTTATTTGGAATATTACAATGAAATTTGTTGTGATAGGTAGCTTTTTGGTAGATCTATCTACCGGCTTCTTAGAATTTCAATATGTTTGATAATTCAATACATTTGGTCATTTGTCTCAAAAACCGGGTGTCCGCGTCATGCATGCGCGGTGGCGAGTACAATTTAGTACGCCCGTGGCCACTGCCGACGACGGACCTGTGAATGTTTACCTGGCACGCAAATACGCCTTTTTGCAGCAATTATTTCGAGTTATCAAGGTAAATAAAAATATATAAAGGAATAGGAAACGCTAATACATGCTGGAGAACACATTCGAAATGATAGAATAACAAATATAAGGTATGCGATATTTACTACATTAAAGCGTTTCTACATCCGCACCTAAAACGTATTAATAGGTAGCTGGAGCATATTGACAAGATGTCAATAAAAATCTTCAGTTATCCTGAATACGTATTTAGAACTGTTAGGTAGTAAGTAGTCGGGTGTAAATCGGATTCGGACACGAGCACATGGTTGGGGGGGTAATGGTACCAATTATGGACTGTACGAATAATAGATTTATTTATTCATACAGAAATATATCAAAAGCATTCAGGGCTATTGCGTCGGATAGCGACTACCTAGTCTAAAGTCCTAAACGAGTTGGTGAACTGAAGTATATTTACTTGTTGTTTAGTAGATTCTATTAAAAACGAGTGCGGAAAAAGATCCTGCCACTCCACCAGCAGCAGGCCACGGCCCTTCCTCATCTTCGTCATAGACATACATGCATACATACGCTACGGCACATCTTTTCGTCCAATATTCCGCAGTGTCTCAAGACGAGAGTCTTTGACCAGTGTGTGTTGCCAGTGATGACATGGAACGGAAACGTGGTCGCTTACTATAGGCCTCATAAGAAGGCTCAAAGTCACTCAAAGGGCGATGGAGAGGGCTATGCTGGGAGTGTCTCTGCGCGATCGCATCAGAAATGAGGCTATCCGCAGCAGAACCACGGTAACCGATATAGCCCTCCGAATCGCTAAACTTAAGTATCAGTGGGCGGGGTACATTGCACGTAAAACCGATGGCCGTTGGGGCGGAAAGGTTCTCGAATGGCAACCACGTACCGGAAGGCGCGGCGTGGTTAGGCCCCCCACAAGGTGGACTAATGACCTGGTAAAGGTCGCGGGAGTCCGCTGGATGCGGGTGGCGCAGGACCGGCTATTGTGGCACTCTTTGGGGGAGGCCTATGTCCAGCAGTGGACGTCTTTCGGCTGATATGATGATACATACGCTCGAAAAACATAAACTTCCTTCTGAGGCAGTCGGGTACAAAGTACTACAGGGTGTTCCCCTATACAGCTGCAAAACTTTGCCAGCTGTTTGTGCACATGATACCCATCACAAAACACTAAAGTATGCCGTTTCACATCTCGCACTCACTCTGCCACCGCTGTTTCTCCAAATAACTACCAAGAAAGCCTCCCCCGCCACGCCCCTTTAAAAATAAGCCCACTAAAGCAAATAAATGTGACGTTATCTAAGTGAACATACCTTTTGTCGGTACTCATCAACGCACAGCCGAAACTACTAAGACTAGAGAGTTGAAATTTTCACCAGAACTACCTTTTACAACGTAGGCAACGCTAAGAAGGATTTTTGGAAATTCCCCCTCTAAAGGGGGTAAATAGGGGTGCAAAGTTTGTATGGGGGAATCTTTATTTTTAGAGCTAGAGACTTAATTTTTTGCATAAAGATTACTTATTAGAATACAAATTAAGTACTTTCAATTCAATTAAATTTATATTGTTAAACATAGGTTACAACTTTTACAAGTATTGTTGGTATACAAAATATAAGACTTCTGTGCATTACCCACAATGTAGGTTTACAAAATATTTCAGCCAGCTAATATATTTATAAAAATTAAAAAAAAATGTCAATACAGTGATTGGTGTTAAATACTACAAATACATGTCAAAAACTCTCAAAAAATACTATAACTAAAGAATATTATAACTAAGGAATGTCTGGAATGGAATCATGTTATGTCGTAGGGTCGTTTAAGTAATCTTTAATGGTATAATAACACTTTTCAATCAAATATTGATCTATTGATTGAAATGATTGATCCAATAATGTCATGTAAAGATCACATTGATACATTATACAGTAAGTTAGAAAGAGGGATCTATGCTCTAAGACAGTTAAGACCACTTGTGTCAGAAAGTTGCTTAAAAGAGCTGTATTATGCGTACATATACTCTCAACTTTCATATGGGATAATGCTTTGGGGCAACAGTACGGATTATGAGCGCATCCTAAAGATCCAGAAACGTGCAATTATAGTACTTTCCTATGCAAAGGACAGATACACGTTACATCGCGAACATTTAAGAAAACTTAGTATCTTAACATCAGTTTCAACTTATATATTGGAAGTTTTGATGTATGTTAAACGTTATCCAAATGAATTTCAAAGGAGAGGTGGAAATAGTTCGAGATCAATGAGAAATGCGAATAACTTAAAAAGAAGCGGGTTGTGTCCGAGATACAACCGTTAATTAAGTTTAAGTGGATACTTATTTGTTGGTTGTCCCCGTAAAATATATATCTGCATTAATTTACTAAAATCTGTATAAGCACAGATAAATCGGTATATATAGCAACATTGACTGACGTAGCTCGTTTGACTCGCGAGGCATTGAAAATGGCGGTCATTTCAGCATAGTTTTCATGCCCGTCACATAAACTAAATAACATTTTGTGATTAACAACTAATAGCAAATAAAGAAGGATTAAAACATGTAACAAACAATTATTTGAAATCAGATTAGGCTTCTCTACAAAAAGTTAATCCGGAAGTTACGTGATACATTTTGAACTGTACCCCTATACAAGAACGCGAGCAAAGGAGTATCCACTTCAAAACAACCTCGCCCAGACTTAGAATAGGCACAAAACTTCCGAAGTTAATAGGACAAATACTTTTTAACCGGCTACCTTCAAACCTTAAAACCATAACGAACGACAACTCTTTTCGCTTCGATGTAAAACAACTATTGCTTGAAAAAACACTGTATAGTTTACAAGAATTTCTTTCAGATGACTAAATAACAAGATCTTAAAAGCTTGACGTTAATATTTGTATTATGTTTTCTTTCTCTATTTTATGTAATAGCATTATGCTATGAGTATGAGTATTATTAAACTATTTACAAATAATAACAATTCTGTACACAACTGTACACATCTATTGTATTTTATTGTAACTGACAAGTTATAATTTTAACACATTTTTATCTGTATATTCATTGTACTATGATTTCAATTGTAAAATTATGATAATAAACAAATCTGAATCTGAATCTGAAGTCAATTGTCTTTTAAATTTATTAATATCCAGTGTTTAATTCGGTCTGGAATTTTATTGAAAATGTTTGGTGCCATTCCCAAGATTCCGCCTCTGATTAGCGCTGTGTTGTTGCTACCCTGCAACGTTTTCAATTTTTGTTTGTATTGTTTACGTGTCGGAAATCTGCGGCCTTCTGAAACGTTACTGAACATGCTTGGATTGGTCTTGACAAAAATACCTACTTCTAGGATATACAGTTCTTCTAGTTTGTATGGAGAGCAAGACATTTTTAAAGTAAGGGATTTGTAACTTCGGTTTTATAATTATTAATCACTTAAGAAGGTTAAAAGGGTTTGAATTATATATAGAGAGCAAGACATTTTTAAAGTTAGAAATTTGTAACTTCGGTTTCAGACTATTTACTATGAGAGTTCAAAGAGGGTTCTAAGTTTGTATAGAGAGCAAGACATTTTGAAATAAAGAGAGATTTGTTTCTTCGGTTTTAGACTGTTTACTTAAAGACTAGGTACAGTCAGCGTCATATAGTAAGTAGCAGCCAAAGTAGTCAAATATATCGTAACACATCCTTACACCTATAGTAACAAAGACGTAATGCGATATATTTGGTTACCTAGGCTGCTACTAACTATCTGATGCTGACTGTACAAAACTAATTTCAATGTTATTTTTTATTAAACAAACATTTAAATTTCTTAAACAAACATTTAGACGATAACATGTTATACGTGGACGAAGTCGCGGGCAACAGCTAGTTTATATATATATATTTATTTAAGCTTTATTTATTCCATATTGTTTGTGTTAGTACATATTTACTAAATCTAAAAGATTTATGCAATTTTTTCTTTCTTATATGGACCCCATTCGGGTAAAAGCCATATATCGCCAGATATTAGAAGAAAAGAAGGGCACTGGAAGCAACAAACTGGTCAGGGCCGAAAGGCAAAAGAAGGAAAGGAAGACGACGAAGACGTTGGACCAATGACATAACTGAGGTCGCCGGACCTAGCTGGATGCAGTTGGCTAAAGACCGAAAAAAATGGCATGAGATCGAGGAGGCTTTTACCTAAATTTACATTCGCTTTAAAAAAATCAATATAAATCAAACAAAAAAAGACAATTAAAGCTTAATTTATATTTATATAATTACTTCCGGTTGGAAAATTTGTTGGATTCTTGTGTAAAGCATCTTAGAATAACGATTAAAAATGAAATATACAAAAAAACGCTATTATAAATTAATGATTTTCGAAACCGTATTTTGCCTGGAGTATAGAGCCAAGTATAAGTCCAATCTTGTTGGCTTGTTGAGAGTATCAAGGTCCATCGCGGTGTGGCCGCTGGTCGAGGTAGCATGGTAGGCAGCACGCGCCGCGCGAGCGCAGTGACATAACACTTTTAGGTATTTAAGAGACAAATTGAATTTGTTATTTTTATATGATGTTTGGTCAAATTACATTTTTTAATAGACATAGTCATGTACTGAAGAACTTGCTGGTCTTAAAATAACCACCCTGTATAATAAAATGCTCTTCTGACTAACAGTGGTCTAATTATCCAGTTTTTGATCAGTCAGTCATACTTATGTAACAAAGGTAATAATTATGGTATTAATACTCCTTGCATTTCATTAAATTGTCAAAAGGGCCTCTACGTGTTGGCTCCGTTGGTACTTTGTGGGTACCTAGCCCCACGCATGCCTCCCAAAGGTCCGGGACATCAATGTCCCGTGAGCGGGAAAGACATACATGGTAATAATATAATTTGCCAGGAGATAAATAGATGAACATAGCTATTTGTTTATTATTTTTGATGGTTTCTTAAGCGGGTGTTAACCGGCGCTATAACTTTACCTAGAAGTAATCGATTTTATTTCGGTTTAAAAAACCTGTAATATATTAGTACAATCCATAATTGGTGACGTTCACCCTTAGGAAGTGAAGATGTACTATTATTTTATCAGTTCTACGTATTTGGAAAACGGAAGCACCCACATAGGAACTGGGAAAACGATGGATTGATGATGAAGAAATATGTACTAACATATCTTTGGAAAGTAAGTGTCCATAATTGATGTCATCATACTACGATGTACTTAAGAACTGTAACTACCTATTATTCCTTATTTAAAAAAAAATAGATTTAAATAAATAAATAAACAATAAATATTTGGGGACAATCTTACACAAATCAACCAAGATTTGAAAAATAAAACAATTATTCAAGAAGACAAACATTTGATCGTATGTTCCGCAAAAACGAGCCGAATACGGATGCCAACAGAATAAGGCCGTTAGCGGGGTGCGCGGGACGCGCGTCTCCCGCTCCGTCTGCCTCACCTCCGCAAATACCTAAATATCGTCTAATAAGAGCGCCTTAACAAATGTAAGTATTCCTACACATTACAGGACCAGAAAGAGCCGAAGTACTGCCAATTTTCCATGCCTTGACAGGATGCGACACGGTGTCTTCTTTTAACGGGAGAGGTAAAAAGAGTGCCTTTGACGCCTGGAATGCCTTAACCCTGAAGCACCCTGCGGATTCAAGGCATTGTTGGACGGAAAATTGCGACACTTTTATTCAGAAATTTATTATTACAATGTACGACCGGTAAGTATAAACTAGTTTGATACAAATTCAGCGTAGGTTTT
Organism: Epinotia brunnichana; assembly: GCA_963854355.1. NCBI lineage: Eukaryota > Metazoa > Arthropoda > Insecta > Lepidoptera > Tortricidae > Epinotia > Epinotia brunnichana. The sequence continues at coordinate 14,156,114 of OY977938.1, forward strand.
TATATTAAAACAGGTATTTTAATATAAAATTGTTATAATCTATATTGTAGCGAATGACGTAAGAACGACTCCAAGATTATATATTTTAGCTCAAGCCCATGCACAACAGTCAACGAATGCAGAAAATATCTATTTACGAAGAGGCACAGACAGCTAGAAAACATCCCTCCAACGGAAGCCGCTCTCCGCCAGCACACACTTCGGGCAATATGTCAAGGAGTCCATGTCTGGGGACAAGCCTTGGTGCCTCTCCAAAAGCTTCCGATTCATTCTTCTTGGCGCTGGAGAATGGAAAACAGTGAATGGACTCCTGTTTGGTCAGATTTACCAGATGTCGCAAGTGTGTGTCTGGAACTCACGCATTGCAGGTGCAAAATCATCGCAACTGCATTAAAAGAAAATGGAAGTGCACAGAAGTATGTCTGTGTGCAAGGAACTGCGGACATTAAATTGTTTTAATTTTATAAAACAATTTAATGTCCGCAGTTCCTTGCACACAGACATACTTCTGTGCAATGTATTTTATTTGGCATCCTAAAATTTAACAAAGTAGGCATATAAGTAAGCAGATACTCGTAGTCGTAATCGACCATTTTGTAAGACAAACGCCGCCTAGCGCGAGTCCAGGTAGCCGCGCTGCGATCATTTAATATTTTTTTTCACTGTTTTTGCTTAAGGAAAGAAATTAAAAGGAAAGGATACTTAGGAAGGAATTATAAAAAGTGTATATTTTTAGAATTTGCATGAATTGCGCTTTAATATCGTATTTTTTGTAATCGTAATGGCCCTAGTAGCCACCAAGACGAGACTAGTTTTTTTTTTAAAGACGACTGTTGGCGGCCGTTTTTGTACCCCCCCCCCCCCCCCCCTTCCCGACTAGCCTCACGTTTCTTAGTAATTCTAGGCATTTCTAGTCCGGGAGGCATCCTGGACTAGAAATGCTTAGAATGGGCTTGTGACCTTAAATTTGTTTACGATGCCATTCGAACCAGTTTTTGTAGATGAACAAATGTTTGTATGGAAGCAACTACATTTAAAATACATTAATACCCAAAAAATCGAGTTAAAGACGGACCTCGCTGACAGCAGCCGAAACGCTTCATACTGATTGGCTTTAAAGTATGACGTCATACCGTGCAATTTGTACTAACCGTCGCATGGAAAATGAAGTAAATTGCTGTTTCGGTCGAGAAATACTGCGTTTAGGTCCATAGTTGTCATACAATTTTGTTTCTATAAAAGCGTAAGGATTATATTGGTAACTTTAAATTTACTTTTGGACAATAAATAAAAAAACTTTTTTTTCTAAACTTTCAAGGTTCATATCTTTTTATGATTTGAATTATATTTTGTAATTTATACTTTATTACAATCATTTGATGGTTTACTATCCATTTAGCAACACGACGTTATCCATTTTAACACCACGCAACAAGCCTATTACTCAAGGAACATATATGAGTAAAAGTCTTATGGAGTAATATGTGTCTGACTGTATTGTCTATTATTTTCAATGAGGTGGTAGTGGTATTGTCATTAACGAGACTTTTTAGTTCACTCAAATACCTTATGGCGTTTTCGGAAGAAAAATACACTATAAATATAAAAAGGTTAATAATGTAAAAATATACCTATATCGGTATGTTATTTTTATACCTAATACTCGATATCGATAAAATAATGTTTCTATCACTGGCTAGATTACGATAGTGTTTTGTTTTGCCGTGAAAAATCCGGGCTCTGATGATGAAGCACGTAGATTAATAAAAAAAAATTGGGTTATGTATGGGAGCGATGCATAACTTTCTCCACTAGTGTATAGGTAATATAGGTATTCATTATAACTAGATACTAATAGGGAACATTACGCAAAGCTCTTCGTAGGTGGCGACACTAGCAGCGTTGACATTGTATCTCGTTCCCACTTGCGGTATTGTCTATGCAAGCATCCTTGTCACTCATTTGACAACAAATTGTGCATGTGTGTGTGAATCCCTATATTCCTATACTGGTTTACTATTAGTGGTAGTGCTGCCTCTGGCGGCAGAACATTGCAGTAATGTTCCCTATTGATAAACGTTTGACTATTGATAAATTTGGATTATTATAGTATCGAGTTAAACTATCTTTTATTGGCATCAAATAAATCATCATCATCATCATCATATCAGCCGAAAGACGTCCACTGCTGGACATAGGCCTCCCCCAAAGAGTTCCAAAGTGACCGGTCCTGCGCCACCCGCATCCAGCGGACTCCCGCGACCTTTACCAGGTCATCAGTCCACAAATCCATCAAATAAATAATCAATAATAATTAAAACATCCCATAACACTTACCGATCCTAAGTCCTAAGCTTTTGAACATCAACAAGGCGCATAAATTCATGTTGTGTTTCGATAACTTCCATCATATTATTGCCATTTATCGGTATCAGTGCGTTCAATGTCAAATCAATAAATGTTTTTAAACAAGCTTAAGTAGGTACCTACTTAAGTAGGATATTTTATTGCATTGCGACGACCGGTTAGCCAATGCTCTAAGGGTTAGCCTATAGTTTGTAGTGACGCTGCCTATGAAGGTCCTGGGTTCGAATCTCGGTAAAGGGCAAATATTTGTGTGATAAGCATGAGTAGGTATTTGTTTCTGAATGTTGGATGTTTTTTTATGTATTAAAGGTACTATCGCCCAAGGGTAGGTTCACACTTTCTCAACAAAATCGTCTGCACACACATAGAGTTCATTCGAAAAATGACCCTAGAGGGGTGTACCCGTACCCTTGGGCGTTAGTACCTAGGTAGTCATATCTATTAAATGTATCGTCAGGTAGTATCTACCCATAACACAAGCCTTACCTATTAAATGTATCGTCAGGTAGTATCTACCCATAACACAAGCCTTACCTATTAAATGTATCGTCAGGTAGTATCTACCCATAACACAAGCCTTACTCGTACCTATTAAATGTATCGTCAGGTAGTATCTACCCATAACACAAGCCTTACCTATTGACCTTACTATGGGGCTAGTTCGATTTGTGTAAGATTATCCCCTACCTATTATTTATTTAAATGATTGTAAATTTAATACACGCTCGCCTATGTGTCGCGTGTTTGTCTTAAAATATTTTTTAAGCATTTCCAAAAACTAGGTAAATCGACAAAAAAAAAACCTATTTAATTATCGAACCTGCTTACAAAATTTCAGGAGAATCGTTTGAGAAATGCGACCTGTAGAGGAGAACAGCCGAACATCCGGACAGACGGTTATACTTACAAAAGCATTTTTGCCCCAAGCTGAAACGGAGAACTTCGTTCGCTTCGCTCGCTCGATCAATAATAACCCTTGGTTAGTAGATTGTTACCAACCCATTCCAGATAACCAACCCATACCGGTAACCAACCCATTCCAGACGAGATATTTTGGCGCCCGACCGAACAAATAGATCTTTCGTTTCGAATACGCGGACACAAGAACTAAATTACTAGTATCATAGTATCAACCAAGAGGCCTGGAGGTGGGGGAGGCCTGTGTCCAGCAGTGGACGTCTTTCGGCTGATATTATGATGATGATGATTAGTATCACCATAAATAGGAGTAGGTGCTTATTAGTAAACAATATTTATACGTCGGCAAACGGACCTAAATATTGGACAAGGACATAATTCTAACCCACAAATTAAATGTATAACGGGCGGTCGCGACACGCGGGTGAGTTTAAAAGTGTGCATAGCACAGCTTCGTTAGCAGTTCTGTGACTTTGCTAATCACTCCACAACCCACCATTTGCTGTCATCGTCAGAAATTGAGCCAAGGTCACTGCCTCAAGACGCCTCTTCAAAATTGACCTACATTTTCATCCAAATACTTTTGAAAAAAAAATAATTTTGTTGTGGCGCCCTAAAGCATGCGAGAGATTCTATTTAGATGCATATCGTCAATCGTACACGTACGTTCTATGGGTGACAGGCTGGTGACAGGTGCGAAAATGGCAGGTGATTGTAGGTAGGTATTTAGGTTCGCTCTGAGGGCCTACCGCGAACGGCATTCGAAGTTTTCCCTCTCTGTCGCACTTACATACGAACTCACAGGTATGTTTTATTGTAGGTCCCTGATTATTGTGTTGATAGTTAAATCACCCTAGTTGATGTCTAAGCCTTGTTCTACTGTTAAGTTTAGAATTAATCCTAACATGACACAAAGTGAAGTGATACAGGCCGCGACACCTTTTGAAGTAGGTACCTACAAGGTATATGTAGTAGTAGTAATATGAGTAAACGTTACCGTGACGCTGGCGAGCTCCAACTGGAAAGGCTGGGAGTGGAGGCGGTGAAGTCCTCGGCGCGGTTGGTGCTGCCGCGGCCGCCACCGCCACCGTGCTCCTTGTAGTCGCGGAAGCAGCGCTTGCAGCGCGTCGGCCACCGCACCTGCGGGTGGAACCCCAGCGGGCACAGCGGGTCCCCTTTTTGCACGTACAAATGATGCATCTTCACAACACTACACCTCACAGAAATGCACTAAACAAATGTCAACGATTTCACCTAAATGCAGCAATTACAACTCATACCACTTAAAACATCGTTCTTCCGTCTCGCGTCATTATAGTTCTTTAACGGAGTCAATCACTGTAAATCCTGTTGCGCGCATTCGACGTCGGACTAACTATGCACATCCAGCGACAGATACGTGTAGGGACTACTATTATGTTTATGGAATGAGCTTTACGATTATACGCTATAAATAATAATTTATTTAACTAGTAACGTGCTCCGGGCGTTCGTACGTCTGCACCCAATAGTAGCAATAAAAATATCCCGCTGCTTAGCACTGAACCGGGCGACCTAAATCGGCAGCTCCTCGCCACTATTTCTCAGACTAGGCGCGTAAACAGTCGGTACTAGAACACCGGAGAAAGTATTTTTATGTCGGGAAAGCTCGCAGGCGTCGCGTTTAATTTACGAGTGCGCCGCGAGTCGGTATTAAGGAGAGAAGGCGTGCTGGAGTCGTTTCGTGCGTGTCGTTGGTGTGGCGCGGCGCGGGCGCAGGCGGCGGTGGGGCCGACGAGCCGGGGACTGGCGCGCGCCCGGGCAGCGGGCCAACTCGCTCTGCGCAGCCTGCTGCGCCACTTAGCTCTGTTACACCACACCGCGGCCAGGCGCGCCGCTCGCCTCCTCGCTCTCGACGACAACCAAAATAAAACTACTCGCTAATAAATAAAACGCTCGTCGAGTATCCCGGCTCCTCGAGCTCCGCAGCCGCACGAACTACCCGATGCAATAATTATCGCATCGCACACCCGTGCCGCATTTCCGCACTTTTTTCCAAAATAGACAAGAGCTATTTGGGTATGATATCGCCGCCGCAAGAATGGCACGTCACCGCAATATCTTTATGAATGAGCGTTGACGTCATGATGAAACGTGCGAGTGCCCGGTTTTTTTTCAGTTTAATATTCTATTTTAAACATCCACCCACGCCATGCCTCATAAACAAGAATAGGTAGCTGTTTATCCAGAAAATTACTACGCGGAAGTAAGTATTTGTACCTAACAGTAAGAGGGCTTGGTGAAGAAATAAGTCATTTTGTAACAAAATGTTAGACTTTAATTCATTTATCGAGTATTGAACATAGGTTATTCATTTAGATTATACAATGCAGTAATATGCGATTAGGTACCTACGTACTATACTTAGTTAGATTATAGGTATATAACTTTCCACATTAGGTATATAAATTCGTAGCATGTCATTGTTTCTGGTAATAATATCTAGTTATACATTTTTATACTATAGTTAAAATGGTTATACACAGGTATGTGCAGGCCGGTACAGATACTGTATTTTTTTCCTTAATCCTATGGACTATATGTATATATGTATATATATATATATATATATATACAGTAGGTAGGTATGACTGAGTATAAGTATGTGACCACTTTATAAAACTAATGATTCTTGAATCTTACGGTATCTATAATCTCTGATTACTTGTTTCGTGTTTTTTTTTATAATTAGAGCGAATATTTTCATCCATAAAAGCTAATTTACAAAAGAATACTTGTTGAAGGAAAGACAGCTCTCGAAGGACAAGGTAATATAAGGATATCTACGATAGAAAATAGGCTTGGACAATGTCTAATTAAATTTTGTAGTGACATCATTGGAGACTTTCTATATCTAACTTATCCTCCGATGTTATCACATGGCAAGAGTGGTAAGTTTATGGTATTTGACAAATTGACTTGTGCTCTCTTGATCTTATGATACCTAGACACATTAAAATATGGAACTCATGTTCATGCCAATTTGGCACCAGCCATTAGCAGAAGTCGCCCTCGTTCAAGGGCTCATCCTCTTTCTTGTCGCACACCAGTGCTTTGTATATGACGTCCTCGAAATGCAGCGCGTTGAGCCCTTTCGGTTCTGCTACCTTAATTTTCACGTCTCCGGGGTACAAAATTTCTCCTTTGTTCTTCGTACTGCCCATCACTAATGACTTCTGAAGCTTGTCGATGCATGGAATTTCTGAAACGAAAATATAAATGAAAATATCATGCATAGAAGGGTTAAAGATATTTTTTTGGGGACACTATCAATGATAACTTGATAAGGGTTTAGAGTCTGTGCTACAGAAAACTGTATCAAATCAATAGGTATGGAGATTAAAAGATAGATACTTAGATATCTATCTAGACTCCATAACCATCCCAGTTAAGTTGTGGTCAGCAACAAACAAGAAAGCTATGCCTGCACTGTGTTTCGTCATTTTTTGTCGGAACGGAACCCTCGTATCCATAATTATTTTTTCATCACACTTGCTCGTCAATGGTGTTATTATATTACACGCAGGCGTATAGAGCAGCTTATAGACCATTTATCTCCCACGGGAGTTATGGATTTTTAGAACTCCCTAGGGAGTTATGAGATTGTGTGTGATATGATGGGTGTAAGTGATTCCGGAAGTGAAGTTGTCAATTTCGTCAATTTTGAATAGGGAACATTACTGCAATGTTCTGCCGCCAGAGGCAGCACTACCACTAATAGTAAACCAGTATAGGAATATAGGGATTCACACACACATGCACAATTGATTGTCAAATGAGTGACAAGGATGCTTGCAGAGACAATACCGCAAGTGGGAACGAGATACAATGTCAAAGCTGCTAGTGTCGCCACCTACGATGAGTTTTGCGTAATGTTCCCTATTGGTGCGGTTGTATGAAACATAGATTTGGGGTGAGCTATTTTACGTCATTAATGTCATGTAGTTGTGACTTGTAGATATTAATATGGATAAGGTACCTTAAAGAGTGGTTCAATTTTGTTTTCTTTTAATATCTCTTTATGGCACCTTATCCATATTCATATCTACAAGACACAACTACATGACATTAATGACGTAAAATAGCTCACCCCCGCCGACCTCTGCTAATTAGACCCCATGATCCTATCCCGTAAAAATAAACAAAACTCTTTCTAGACAACTCTATTTAATCATCCATCGTTAAATAATAGTAATATATGTACTAATACTATAGCAACAAAATTTAAATAACAAATTGGGTTAAATTCTGTGCCGCTGAGTGTAATAAATAGTCACAGCGCATTACATCAGATCAAATGTGATAAACGAATTTCACGGACACTGAGTGAGACACTTAGACACGTTCAGCGACACCTGCATGTACTGCCACATGCAGGTGTCGCTGAACGTGTCACAATTGTAGATTGTTTAACGAGGGGCGTAGGCACCTAAGACTAGGTACGCACTTAGCGGCTGGCCGCACGGCTAACCGGAAGCCCAAAATTGTATGTAACCGTATCATCTATAGTATAGATATAATGCGTACCTATAGATTCTATACGCATTAAATTGCGGCTGCCGTCCAACCGATCCGGTCGCTCGCATCGCTGCGGCCCGTCGGGCGGGTAGCCGGACGGTCGCTGTACGCACTACGCGGTTTCACTGCGGATGCCGGTTTGCGGCTGGTCGGCATCGAAAGCATATGCGTCCACGCTCGTAGTGCTCGTAGGTCAACGATGGATTTCGAAACGGAGCGGTTTATTACCGAGGTGCAGAGCATACCAGCAATATGGAATACGAATTCTGCAGAATATTCCGATAGAAAACAGCCGTGTCTGCTGGCTGGCCGTTCAGTTGGCCGCAAGGCAACCACAACCCGCGGCCAGCCGGACGGCCAGCCGCTAAGTGCGTACATAGCCTTACATAGAAAGTATAGGTCAAACATACCTGAAGTGACGACTTTCTTGATGGGCGTCCCAAGCGAGGACTCGATGACGCGCACGTCGCGCACCAGCTGCGAGAACTCGGCCGGCGTCAGCGAGCACACGTGGTCCGTGCCCTTCATGCTCTTGTCCAGGGTTATGTGCTTTTCCAGCACCTGCAATATTACATGGTGATCGGAACCATAGGTTGGTAAGTATACTGGGTGACTTTGGGGTCATGATCAGGAATGACAAATACACGGAAATGTGATGAAGATGGTAATACTGAAAAACTTTTCCCATGGGACCAACTATACGAAAAAATAAGAGCTGTGGGTTTAAGTGAGAGTAAATGTTTGGAATAGCAGATTTTTTTAGTGATGTAGTGGTCTCATTAACTCAAAATGTTGTTCAGCACAAGTACCTTGTTCGCTTTTTGTCATTCCGAATCATTAACCCAGAATCACCTAGTAGGGTTGTTTTCAAATAAAGTGTACCCTAGTTAAGGTAAAATTAAGAAACGTTAACTTTTTCAGGTGAGTCACGAAAATTTGCCATACATTTATACCGCTAATTTTCGTGACTCACCTGACTAAGTTAATGTTTCTTAATTTTACCTTAACTAGGGTACCTACACTTTCTTTGAAAACAACCCAAGATCATTCACAAAAACGCGCCCTTCACCTACCTGACGACCTGACTATGAACAAACAAAAAACAAATAGGGGTTTCTATTGGAGATCGTGTTAAATAAAAAACCCGACCAAGTGCGAGTCGGACTCGCGCACGAAGGGTTTCGTACCATTATCAATAAAAATATTTATTTTATTTTGTTTTTAGTATTAGCCTGGTGACAGACAGACGGACGGACGGACGGACAGCGGAGTCTTAGTAATAGGGTCCCGTTTTACTCTTTGAGTACGGAGTACGGAACCCTAAAAATCAGTTTGTGTCTGACATATAGTATAGGTACTTACTGTGACTTTGAGTTTCTCGTGATTCATTTAAACGATCTTTATTGATACGTCGCGACGCGATTTAAAACTTCTATCAATTGACAGTAAATTTTAAGAATTAGGTAGGCATCGTCGTTTGTAGCTATGGTATGATGATAGACGTGGAATGATTTTCCTAGGCAGTGGGTAGGAAGGAGTAGATAGTACTTAGTTTTACCAACCTTAGCTCCTAACGCGACTGCACCCAAAGGTACGGCCGTGCCTAACTCCTGCCCGGAGTATCCGACGGGAATGTCGAATGTGTTCTTGTAATCTTGCAGCACGGTCAGGTTGCAGTCTTCAAATGGCACAGGGTAAGCAGAGACACAGTGCAACAGGCAGAACTGCTTGTGCTGGGCGGATACGATGTCGTAGATAGTCTGCACCGCGGTTTTGTCCACCATGCCGGTGGATATGATGAGGGGAATCTTCTTCGACGCTGCGTATTTGAGGAACAACAAATTGTTCGAGTCGCCAGACCCGATTTTGACGAAAGGTACTTTCAAGTTGACTAGGAAATCGAAGGATACCTGCAATGTTAAGCAGTTTCAGCCGTTAATATCGTGCTTACTGCTTAGCACGCAAATTGCGCGGTTATGTAGGTAACATTAATAAAAAACCGGCCAAGTGCGAGTCGGACTCGCGCACGAAGGGTTCCGTAGCATTATCTATAAAAATATTTATTTTATTTTGTTTTTAGTATTTGTTGTTATAGCGGCAACAGAAATACATCATCTGTGAAAATTTCAACTGGAACTATCACGGTATCAGTGAGATACAGCCTGGTGACAGACAGACAGACAGACAGACATACAGACAGACAGACGGACAGCGGAGTCTTAGTAATAGGGTCCCGTTTTACTCTTTGAGTACGGAACCCTAAAAACCGACAAAGTGCGAGTCGGACTGGCGCTCTAAAGGATGCACTGCGTGGAGTGTGGGACCTGCATTTGTTCCTAGCTGTCAACATAACGAATCCTCAAATCAATAAAGGGTCGGCAACACACTTGTCTGCTTATCATTAGGCAGGCTGTACGCTTGTTTACCACCGTCGTAAAAAGTATTGAAGTACCTACTATTATTTATTCTGGGAGTCCGTTTTTACGATGGTGACATGACATTCAATTCAAACAGTAGGTATCTAGTACCTAGATAGTTTTATATGGCTTTATGCGATATAAGTAGTTATAAATTCAGTTTTCGGAAAAAAATCCTTTATCTGTAGTTGTAAAGACCTTGCTAATTTTCATGACTAGGTCAACGGGAAAACTCTATTTTTTGAAACATAGGATTCCTCTTACCATGTCCATGGCAGAAGCAGTGCACAAGATGCCGATTTCATGCGCATACTTGAACAGTTCCCTGTACTGAGTTTCCGAGAACTCCAAGTGCTTCTTGTGGTCTCCATAGGTTTTGCCCCAAGAGTTAGCATTGTCGTACGGCCGCTCCAGGTATTTCTTTGTGAATTTCTCTTTTAAACATGTCTTTTGAAATTTGACACAACTTGCGCCTGCTTCCTGAAATGATAACGTTGGTAATAATGAATGTACGTAAGTATATATAACTTGTGCTTTAAATATGAACTACCTAGATATAGATAAGGATCGAATCATTTGGGTGATATTCTGCCATTTATATTGAATTGACGAGCGACTAATTAGACATGCTACCTATTTTACGTTTGATCATTCCGGTTTTATCTGGTGTAGGACATTGACAAGCAGAAAATAAACTCTTAACAAGGGTGTGCCTGTTGCAGATACTGTTTGCCAAGGTCTCCAACTATATATATATATATATTATCGACACACACCAAGGTTTTAAGTATGCAGTTTTACTGTCATCCACACCTCTATCTACCTCATATTTAGGTAGGTAGGTACAGTCAATGGCACCAATATGTATTCACTCAATGTTTCATAAATATGTATAGGTACTAATTAACAACCTTATTGTTACAGATATAAGGTCTGTGTAAGTAGGTACACATTTTTGAGACTTTGTGGTGTATACATATTGGTGCCCTTGACTGTACCTATCAATGTATATTGATGCTTAGGTACACAGAAAAGGATATGTTTATTTTACATGATTTTACATCAGTGAGAAAGTACCCTCATGACGTCGTTGGCAGTAGGGGAGGGTGGGGGAATCACGGACGGCGGGTAATGGCGGATGAACAGGTTTAGCTATGTTAAAAAAGGATAGGAGATATTTCGAATTATGCAATCGAGAGTCAAGCCCGAACCTAGTGCCGAACTGAAATGTCAAAGTGAGGACGCACTCGCTGTCCAAGGTAAGTAAACTTCAAGATTTTTCAACAATTTCATCTTATTTTTGTGTAAAATTGGATGTGTGTGTCGTCTTGTAGGATTAACATAGGATTTTGGTGTTTTTTTTTGCGAAATAACGTCTAACTACACAACGTTTTGAAGTACCTACTCGTATCGTGCACCGCACGGTTATAACCTCAAATAAAATATTTCTTTTGCATTTTTGAGTGAATCGGCTTAATGGCGAACGAAAAATGTGTAGAACCAATCACCAATGATTGGATAATGTGTTATAAATGTAAGTTATGGGCCCATGAGAAGTGTAAGAATGGGGAAAGCACTTCAAAGGGCTTTGTTTGTGATTTGTGCTCCAATTAGAGTAGGTCCGTGATTACCCCACTTAGCATCCGTAATTACCCCAAGTGGTTTAGGGTAATCCCGGCCGGACACCAGAGGTTTTGTTTTTTATTACAACTTTATTTTGTTCCAAAATTTATCACTGTTGATTATGAAACCACTAGCGACCCGCCCCGGCTTCGCACAGGTTTACTCGTATATGTATAAAGTACATGCATGTATTATACATATAAACCTTCCTCTGTAATCACTCTTATATATTTAAAAACCCGTATCCAAATCCGTTGCGTAGTTTTAAAGATCTAAGCATACATAGGGACAAACAGACAGACAGACAGCGGGAAGCGACTTTGTTTTATACTATGTAGTGATAAGGCTGATTAGTTAAACTAAATAATGAATAATAAAAAGATTTTGTAACTTAATCTGGTTTCGTTTTATTCCAGTCCTCCCTTAAGTGTTCGCAATTTACCTATAGATAGCTAGGCAGAACTGATATGTAAGTGTGGATCTACATACAAAGGAATATTAAAGTCCTACGATGAAGTAAACAAAGACGCGCCAACGACTTCTAATCTATAAGTACCTGCATACATACTAACAAGCCCAATGTTTTAATGTCTCACTCAACGTAGTATTGCCCCTTGCGACGCAAATGATTGAATTCTGCCGCAAATGCTGGATCCAACATCTATATTTGTGATCGAATCACGGACAAAAACAACGGAACATTGGCGGCAGTATATGTAAACAAGTCGTCACAATAGTAGGTAGGTAAGTGAAAGTAGGTACTGGCCTTCTACTAGAAACGAAATGTACCATTGACAGGTACCTAGGTACATTATAAAGGCAATGGAAACTAAAAGTTCTTCAACCCAATCATAGCTTAGCAGTTAAATAAAGATAGTGAACGAAAAATTTTACATTTGTTAGTAAACAGTCCCGCTTTATTTACTTATTCTTTTGTCTGACAGAGAATTCTTAATTTGCTACTTAATTAAGGAAGTGAACACTTACCTTAGCTGCTTTTATCAGCTTTTTTGCTATTTCAATGTCCCCTTGGTGGTTTTGTCCGACTTCTGCTATAATGAAACACGGGTTAGCGCCACCGATTTTGACGTCCGAGCTTATCGTTACTTCGACCGAATTCGCCATGGTCCATAAAAATTATAAACACTGGGAGTACACTGGAACGAATGGCGGCCGGTGTAACACTGGATTCATATGTTAAGGTTTATCGACCTCCAACTCAAGTAAATAAGGTCAATTTAATATAAAGGCGAGTAGCTCGGTGCGCGCACGCATCACTAGTGGCGGCGCGCGGCGCGGCCAGGGAGGCGCGCCGTACCCACTCCAAATGATAAATGATAAAAAAAAACCTGTATCGGGCCACGCGCACTGACACAACACAAACATGAACATCAAGTAAACAACGTGATAAGCGTACAAAAGTTTTAATAATCTTATTTGCATATTGTACCTACCTAGGTATAAATTACATACATATTTACAATCATTATTATTTACATAATATTGTATTTAGTTCTAGGTATAAAAGTAAATATTCACATTACGAGTTACGTGCTGTTCACAAGCGGCAAGCGGCCATTTTGACGATATCTTTGTGGTTCTTGAATCGGTCGCCCAATGCTCTGTTAACTTTGGAGTCCGTGGGTTTTCCTAGGAAATTGGATATGTACCGGCCCGCTTCTACCAGTTTGACGAGGTCTATGTGGGTGTTGACGCCAATACCGTACAGGAGGTAGACCAGGTCTTCGGTGGCGAGGTTGCCGCTGGCGCCGCGCGCGTACGGGCAGCCGCCCAGACCAGAGATGGACGAGTCCACGGTCGTGCAGCCGAACTGCGGAACAACTTATCTTTTTACAAGCTTTCTATTAATTTGCAATGTATGTACCTAATTATTTAACTATGTAAGTATGTGGTACTTATGTACGAGTATGTAAACCATGTTTGTTCGGGTGGAATCTTGCAACTCAATTTTGAAGCAGATATCTTCAACCGATTGAGCTGAAATTTTGGGTAAAGGTATAATAGTTTGGATGACAATTCAATACCATCGAGCTGATCTGATGATTGAGAGTATTGAGACAGAAGGTGGCCATGGGAATTCAGTACTTAACCGACGTAACCCAGTTGAGTTTGGGCTCGTTAGAATCGTCTCAATTAGTAAGTAGTTGATGACGGTATACAGAAAAGTACAGTCGGCCATAAAAGCTTGTACCAAAAATTTAATAATTGACAGAAACTTATTATATCGATGACGTAATCTCGCGGTAATAACTCTAGTGAACGAACTTGACTGTTGCCCATTTAATAAATAATCGGATTATAAGCTAGTCACCATTTATAAGTTTGATAAGTAGAGAATGAGTTAAACATTTAAATTTTAGCTTAGATTTTTATAATTTACTTATTTAGATGGGAGTGCCTATAATTACGTAATAATCAGAGTCAAGACATTTGATAACAAAAATGATAGCAAATAGCAAACAAGATAAGACGTCATGAAATATATTTTTTGTCTCTAGATGCGATTGTTGATAGATTTAGATGACTATAACTTTTTTATTATTCACCAACACTACCAAGCTACCAACCTATAGGTACCTATTACCTACCTACGAAGAACATGGTTTAGCGATAATTCGTATTTAGGTACCTATTTGGTGCGTCGCTCGCCATTATGGAGATCATCCTCATAGCGTTTTTCCCGGTTATACCCTAAAGGAGGCCAGTGTATTTGGCATAGGTACTAGTTTTACGAAAGCGGCAGCCGTCTAAAACTACTTAGACCTTATTGGGATTAGACCGGTTTGCTCACGACGTTTTCCTTCCCCGGAAACCCCATAAATACAATGAACTTAATTACTATTCATATTAGTTGTAGGTAATATATTCTACTGATTTGAAGCGGTTCGTAAAGATTTTGTAAAATAAAAATGGGTATGTAAGAGTATGTAAAGCAGGTATTTGTTAAGTAGCTATAGGTACTCCAAAATTATCTGCCTCTCGCCACAAAAAAGCTAGCCAGTAGCTTCTCTATTGCCCAATGACTCATTTTGACTTTGGAATACCTACCTCCAAACCAGCCACTAGGTTAGCGAGCCCCTGCCCGTACGAGTCGTGGGAGTGCAGCGCGAACTTGTTAGGCGATGCTACGATGAGCACCATCTTCATCAGTCTGCGCACCGCGCCATGAGTATACTTACGCCCAGGGATACCTCGTGACAAACAATTGCTAGCTTCTCTGACAACCCAGGAAGACATTATGACTGCGGTATCTTCCAAACCAGCTACTAAGTTAGCGAGCTCCTACTCGTATGTAGCGCAAACTAGTCAGGCATTGCCACGGTCAGCACCTCCTTCATTAGCCTGCGCACGGAGCCATGAGTGCCCACGCTGCACGCTGATGGTGAGAGATCATTGTCAGCAGCTCCTCAGACATATACCCAGGAAGACGTTTAGACTATGGTAGGTATCAGTGACGGCGCGTAAGAATTTTCACTTGACAACCCGGAGCCAAATAAAAGGGCTGTTTTTGATGATTTACGAGTTTGGTAATATATAGCATGACATTTTAGGGAAGCCGGTGAGAATCGGCTTGTATGGGCGCTCCGCCACTGGTAGGTACACCTACCTCCAAACCATATGTCTGCGCACCGAGCCAGGAGTATCCACGCTGATGGTGTCCCCCAGGGACACCTCGTGACAAACCTTTTTCAGCAGCTTCTCAGACATATACCTACCTAGGAAGATAGTTCGACTTTGGTACACCTACCTCCAAACCAGCCACTAAGTTAGCGAGGCCCTGCCCGTACGTGTCGTGGAAGTGCAGTGCGAACTTGTCAGGCGCCGCCACGGTGAGGACCTCCTTCATCAGTCTGCGCACGGAGCCAGGAGTACCCACGCCGATGGTGTCCCCCAGGGATACCTCGTAACAGCCCATGCCCAGTAGCTCCTCTGACATCTGTCCAGAGGAGATAATGTAGAAATTATATTATTGTGCACAATATCAACTTAATAATTATCGACTTAATCTGAATGAATATTCCGTAGTCGGACCTCGAGAGTGCCGTTTTTGTAGAGACGAAACACCCCGTTTATAAAGTAGGTTACATTAATAAACTACGAGTATCTTCATACCAAAAATAATCAGAACAGCGCGAAACATTTCCAGTATATTATTAGAATGGATACATCATATAATTACCTGTGCAACGATTTTAGGATCTATGGCTCCATCATATGGACACCCAACGACACAGGACAGGTAGCCCCGCACCCGCAGGCCGTCCCTCACGGCCTGTTCGGCCACCGCTCGGAACCTCTGAAGGCCCTCTTCCATCGAGCAGTTCAGGTTCTTTTGTGAAAATGACTCGGAAGCGGCGGGAAATATAGCTATTTCCTCAATGTTGCATTTTTTCTGTTGATAAGAATAAAATATTACTGTATTATGTTAGGTACCTACTTACATATATTTCAATGATACTACTTAGGGCGGGTTGCATCAACATTATGAACGATTACAGGCCGATCAACATTAAATATGGTGCTGGCATTTGTCGTTCCATAGCCTCGTGGCGCCCACCATACGACACCAAATGACATTGAAATTTGAATCAAACTAGTGTAAGAAATAGAGTTCAATTTCTTTTGTTTCAAGAGAAGACCAAAACAAAACAAATGCAACTCTATTCCAACATTCCAACCCAAAATTGTTTAAATTCCTTTGAATAAGTCCTTCCAGTAGGCCCATGGGCGCTAGGAGGCTATATAGAAACTTGTCAAACTTTCCATACATTCCGATTTTAACAAACACCGCTTACGTTTACAGACGGTTTGGTGCAACCCAGCCTTAGGATGGGAAATTTTAGGCACCTACTTTGTACTGAAAAATATGATTTTAATGTCAGTAGGTACCCGAGGATACGCTGTTGAGAGTGAGGGACCTGCATAATCTGCACATGTCTCTTGTTGTCAACTCGACACAGGTAATCCATAAACCATAGGCAACGCACATGCGATTCTATTGGAGTACTTAACAAGAACAAGCACCCTTAATAAAAGGCCGATTCAGACCGGAATGGCAGCGGCCGGCAGCAAGGCTCGCGTCACGCGCCACCTTTTATCTACATACTTAAAGACCAGTATCGCTTGAAAAGATCACGCGGCTGCCAGAGGTGCCGCGAGCGGCCGCGGGTAGAACCACCAACAACACGCGCGACCTTTTCAAGCGATACTGGTATTTTTAAGTATGTAGATAAAGTTTAAAATTATTTCACACTGTAAGTGTTCGCCACGTCGCTGCTGGCCCCTGCCATTTCGGTCTGAATCCGCCCTTAAATTACGATTTCCACTTAGCATCAGGTAGACCACATGCTTTTTCTACTTGTTTACCACCATGGTAGTATAGAAAAAGTTTGGTATTTTGATTCTTTCTATTATTGGAAAATATGAATGTGACCAGTTTCACTAATAATTGATGCAGCATATGTAGAAGAGATTTCAGTTTTGTATTTGATACTTACAGCTATTTCATAACCCTTAAGGTTAGGAATGAGCACGGGATAGTTGACTCCCGGTTCCCTTTTAAGGGTTTTCATAACTTCTGCACCATCACTCATTTGCTTCACCCATTTGGGGCTAACAAAACTGTTTGGGATAAAAAAAGCACTATATAGTTCCATAGCTTGTTCAGAAGACATATAAGCAGGACCACATAAATCTCATTTAGAATAATAAGTAATTTAACGGCCTCCGTAGCCCAGTGGGTAGTGACTCTGCCTACGAAGCTGGAGGTCCCGGGTTCGAATCCCGGTCAGGGCATTTATTTGTGTATTTATCACGAATATTTGTTCCTGAGTTATGGATGTCATATATGTATATAAGTATCTATATGTATGTATCTATTATATATATCATCGCCTTGTACCCACAACACAAGCCTTATTGAGCTTACCGTGGGCCTAGGTTGATTTGTGTAAGATTGTCCCGTAATATTTATTTATTTATTTATTTAATATAAAATTTGGTAAGTAAACTATTTTGTTAGTAGGTATCAATCAATGTTACTTAACTGTTGATTAACCTTTAATAAGACTCTATTTATTAATTGTAATTTTGATTCCTTTAATCTGGTCTAATGTGTAGACCAGATTAAAGGAATCAAAATTACTTTTCTCTTGTCAGGGAACTTTGACTGAATTATTCGGCAAAAGTATTCAAAATGTATGAAAATAGTTTCCTGAATAAGTGTGAATTCTTTATTGTATCTGGTAGGGGGTTTAAGAGATGTGAGCCTGTGATCATGTGTCCCAAATCACAGAATACAAAAAAACAATAGGTAAGTAAGTACACCAATATTAAACTAATCAAACTTACCTAGCAGACTCTATGTCTTTGATACCAGCAGCCGATAGTTTGCCAATAAGCTCGATTTTAATTTCAGTGGGAACAAACTTCGCTTCATTTTGCAGACCATCTCTAACACCTACCTCATAGATTCGGATCTCAGGAGCTTTACTACTCTGGAATGAAATAAATTTGACTTCAAATTAATATTTATCATACCTACTCAATGCTGCTGCCCAAAAGGCTGGGTGAAATGGTATAACTGAAAAGCATCTACTTTTCGAGGGTGTAAAAAAAACATGCAAAATTGTGAGGCAAGTTAGACCCTTTTCCCCTGTAGACACTGATATGTTTCAATCAAAATATAAAAAAAAACCGTAATCACACAAATCAAAATTTACTATCCAAAAGCAACTTCCCATACTTTTTTTTTACTAAATTTATCTGTAGGTATTTTGTGTCTGTATAAGATCCGTAATTAAATAGCAATAAAAATGTTCGCCGGTTGTGGGGTGTATATGTTCGGCATTTATTTGTTATCCCCATTCCAATGTTTTTAACAATTGCTACTTACGTATTTACAGCAATTTGTAATAGGTCGGGCCAATTTAACTACAGATAATTTTGAAAACATGCTTGATATCAAACTATTTCAGACTAAAACAATAAAATGGGGAACGTGTAAGATGAAAGAATCACCACGAATGACTGTCTCTATATATTCATAATACTCTTTGCTGACTACGTTTTGTGCTTATTTAACATTAGAGTTTGTTATCACTAAAGTTAAGTCTCTTATCAGTAGTTACCATCTGTTTCTTTCTTAAATTTTGACGTGTAAATTATAGGCCCTCTACACACTTAAACAAGCAGTAACAGTTGAATAATATTTGAGCCACATTAAAAATCGTTGTGTTGTTGGTGATTCTCGCCGTGGAACCAATAACGAACTGTCAATGTCAAGTTTGGGCATCAACAATTCAACACTGTAGGCTGCCACTTCACTTATAACTAACTAACTAATTCAACACTGACGTGACGTGTCGGTTCGGTTGGTGTATGTCAGAAAGCGGCGATTTTTTCGGCTTTATTAATTTTCTTTTACTGCAATTGTATCAATATAGTAAAAAGGCAACATGGGTAATATTATAAACTTGTTAGAATTGTATCTTTTACGATCGTTAGAGAATATTACATTAACGCTATTTCTTATCTTATCATTTTAGCAGTGAACAGCGCGACGTCTTTTGTCATCTCGTCGATACTAACCCTCCTAATATTTTCTGGGATGCAAATGTACAAACCCTGGCTGGTTAAGTCACCCATGACTATTATATTCGGAGGCTACCTTGGATCAGTTATGTTCATGTTCTTCGTTACCGTATCCTTTACAAATAAAACGTATTTGCAAAGATGCAAGCAACAGATCTGGCTGTAAGGTGAAATAGTTGCTTAGTAAAATTTTCACGCCACTGCTCGGAAAAGTGGCAAAAGATGGTCAGAATTCAGGCTTCAAAGCTGGGTTTAGTTGGACGTCGCACAGGCCATCTATGAATTCAAACTGTCCAACAATGTTATTGTTGGACAGTTTGAAGAGCGATTCGACCAATCACAGGGCGTTGAAAGGGAGGAGCGGCGCCGACGGGCTCCGCTCCTCTTCGCTGCGCGGGCTTCGCTCGCTATAAATATTAAAATTTTGCTGCATGTACGTAACTAACTTGTCCATCTATTACTTCCTTTTTAGCCTCTACAACAATGTACTATAGTGCCTAAAATTCCGTTAATGGTAAAATTAAGCTGAATCCAATTAGAACTTGAATTGACAATTCATCAGATTTAAAGTTTGTCATATTTTTTGTATACATTTATTTCTTTAACAGTGATACAGGCAATAGGTAATCTAGAAGCAACTTTGTTTGGAAAGAACTTCCAACTGAAGCTGCCTGAGATAGTGCTGTCTATGGCAATATCACTCATTGCTGCAGGAATGGTACACAGGATCTGCTTCACAACTTGGTAAGGCACTATGAAAATTCAAAGAATGGATGGGTAAAATGTTGGCTATCAAGGTCAATACTTGAGGTTAAAAACAAAGAAAAATGTAAATAGAACCTTTTCGACGCCAACAACGCATATATCCGCACCGCAGGTTCAACACCAAAGACTGATATATTTGTCAAGGACCCCAGCACAATAGCAACCTTATTGCATTGGCATAAGGGCTAACTATGCACTGAATGTCTTGTTGACTTGGCGTGTGGTTGACAACTTTTCTCTTTGACAGTGTTGAAAACATTAAAAAAGATCTGTTAGTTAGCAGTATTTATATCTTTCAAATTCTTAGCATTTTCTTTTTAGTGGGATGTGAAGAATGTCAGTATATTGTTTTCTAAATTCTATATGCACTTCCAGAGCTAGTTTCTCTTTATAGCCAACATAATTAACTGTTTACGTCATACCTGGCCATAAAGTAGCAATTACCGCACGCTACGCGTCCCACTTCCTGGCCAGGGAGACGTAAAATTTGTACTCACCACGGGCGGTAATAAAGAAAGCCTCCGATCGCGTATTTATCCTGCGATCTGAGACATTCTTTGTTATACCACCCTAGTAAGTAATGTACTATTATGTATGTGTGCAAGTGCTGGTTATAAATGGTAACATACTTATCATTACAATCTCCTACATTTACCTGAATAGGAATTAAATCCAATACCTCTTCTAACATCCAAAATTGTTAGTTGTCATTTACATTTTATCAGCAATAAAGTTATTTTGTTGTGATTGTGACTTCCGATGGCAAGATTAAGGCGCAGATAATAAGTATTCTTGGATAGAGAATGACTAATTGAAGTTTCGAATTTTCTAATATGTAATATTTAATTTTATTTCAGTTTGATATTTTCAATAATCGTCATTTACTACATGAACAAGCTGTCACAAAAAACATATGCAACAACTGCCCCCGTTGCAGCGCCCACCAAGACTCGACGTCACAAGTGATTATTACTATAAGTGCATTTTTTATTATTTTATAATAAAGTAAATCTCTCATATACTGTGTTGCTTATTATCTTACCTAATAATAGAAAATGTCCTGAGGGGATCAGAAACAATAATAAATACATTAGTATATAATTTATTCAGTTATATTCCAAGAATTTCAGCAAACGTATCTATCTCTTAACATTTAGATATAAAAACTAAATTAATATATAAGAGTTAGTAGTTCACTAGTTCAACTATGTGGAAAAATAAACTACTTGTTAATCAGAAAATAAATAATTCATGTTGGCTGCGCATGTTTTTGAACTTTTAAACAGCCACTAAATTTAGTCTCATAACTCTCATAAGTTATGTATCAATAACTATGAGGTAAATACAACCTACAATTACATTTTGTTCCATTTGTCGTTTGAACAAAATTATCACAAACCAAACAAATCTTACATGTAAACCTAACAATAGTTTCATGATAATTAAAGTAATAATAATAAATTCAATGAGAGAGTTGCTAATACTGCCAACATAGGTTGTGAGCTTAAGCTCTATTCGCTAAGCTGTCAAGGTCCATGTCGCCAAATCGAGTCAGTCACCTGTTGACAGTTTTAACTACTTTATTGTTTGTGTGGTGTAATTTGAAATTCCTAGTGTTTTTTTTATTAATAATAAGTAGGCACTGGAGCCTGTTTCATATACAAATATTTGCTGATAGTTTGGACTTTATAAGGAAATTGCTCTTCTAATAATATCAGATTAACATTTTATTTATATGAAACAGGTTTATTTCCTTCCTTCCTTTTGCAAATGTTTAAACAGAATAGGGAACTTGCATCTTTTTATTTTATTACGGAAATTTAAAGTATAATCCATTGGAATATCAACTCTAGCATTAAAACTTGCTTATGATTTCTTTTTCTGATGTTATATCTCTACGAGCACTATCTGCACGCGCCGGCACCCACCGAATACGCTCTATATTAAACAGGCTTATGCTATGAGGTCACACCTCATATTCTCGGCGCGTTTACTATGGAGTAACGCCTTGGCCACTACTTTGGTCTTAAGCGACCTGCGACCAGCGTTTTATCTGTTCATTGCGCGGTCGAGATGCGCAACGCACTGTTTAATTGGGATCACGCGCAATGAACAGATAAAACGCTGGTCGCAGGTCGCTTAAGACCAAAGTCGTGGCCAGGGGGGTAAGTCATTAGTTTACAATTATCTCCACAAATTTTGCGTTCAAGTCTATAGGTACTTGTCATACAAAATATCATTTCTAATTCAATATTTTGTCTAACTGTAATGTAGTTTTAAGAAAAAAATATACTTTTTTTCCTTCATTTTAACGTGAGATAAAACTAATACAATCGTTTATTTTATTTTATTTTGTATGATATTTCTACGTATATCCGCATCAATTCATTGCAATTTATTCGAAATTGAAGTCCCATGCAAGTTCCCTATTGAAACAGCCAATAAAGAAGTATTCCTGTACAAATGAGAAAACTAACAATATAGTGAATTAACTTGTCACTTGGCAGTTTCCATGCCACCATTGAAATGATTGTTGTACCTTTAAATCTGGTATATAATTCCAGATGTAGTAATTATATAAACAGCAGTAGATGCACACAATGAAATAGTGTGCATCTACTTATAATTCTTAACCTACAAATATTGCACACTGGCATCTTATTTTAATAAGGAGTCTATAATTGTTTCTTAAAACCAAGGTATTACAAAATAGAAGTGGATACATGCATATCATGATAACTATAAAATAAATATAAAATCATGTTTGAAAAATCCTACATTATACAAATCAAGGAATGTCAATACAACAAATCATGAACGTTACATGGGCGGTATGGTGCATGTTTGGCACTAAATATGGAAAAGATTTTTATGTTAACATTCACCACAACTTAACAAAATGAAAAATAGATTTTTAACCAATGTGTATCACAGACTTTTTCAAACAGTAAGGCACATAGATGATTACATTAGGTCAGCCTGTTCCCATCCACTCACATAGTGAAAGTTGAGCATCAATGTATAAACAAGGCTTAGTTAAAACTCTAGAAAATACACTTGCCATTCATCATACTGAATCATAGTAGATAAACAATACAACAATGGGCTTGCTTTTGTGTTGGAAAA
Source organism: Epinotia brunnichana (assembly GCA_963854355.1). NCBI lineage: Eukaryota > Metazoa > Arthropoda > Insecta > Lepidoptera > Tortricidae > Epinotia > Epinotia brunnichana. The sequence continues at coordinate 14,179,501 of OY977938.1, forward strand.
AACAATAATGCTAATATTATTTCCCATAATTGTTATCAAATATTTATTTTTTTAATATAAAAGAATCAAATAAATTATCAAAAACATGTCCATTTAGAAATTAGACATGGAAAATCAGAGTACCAAAACATTTCAGGTTTTCAATTACTTATTCCTTATGTGCATGCTGTTGTTCCTGCAATAAGGTTTTTGTAGGATTCTTGGAGTGGTTTCCATCACTCGCAAAAGCAGCTCATCCAAATAATTTTCCAAATCTTTGGCCTTTTTCTTTTCTGCTTCCACATCTCTCTGCATGTTGTATACCATTACAATAAGATCTTCTTTAGACTTTCCTTCTAATTGTTGCAAGACTGTTTTGGGTATGTTGTTGTATGTGGGGTTGATGGAATCTTCTTCTACAATATTTTCTTCACCAACAATAATTCTTTCTTCCAGTAACTTTTTAGATTTATTGCTGTTACCAAACTTTTTAAAGAATTTTGGACTTGGTTTTTCTTTTAAAGAGCTTGGACTGTCAAGTTTTTTATTTCTTTCAAGGCTTGATGATTTTTCTCTGTCAATCATAGTTTGGCTGACTGAATGAGATTGCTTTTTTGAGTACAGCTTTTGGGACCATTCATCATCCTTGTCAATAATTTGAGATGGTGGCCTAGGAGGATTGAATGTGTCAAGGCTCAATCGCACAGGTTTCTGAGGCACTGGTACAGATTTGTCAGAATTTGCTAAATTGCTACTGGTAGATCTTCTCAAGAATTCTCCACCTCCTAGGTTCTCAAGAGAAGCATTCATAGGGGAAGGAGTGTACTTGTGCCCTCGAGGCAGTGTATTGACATTCAGTGAACTGCCAGAACTTTTGTGAGACAAGTCATCAAAAGCAAATTCATCTTCATCCTCACTGATGACACCCGGGTCTGCCTCTGTTGGCATTGTTTTAGGAGTAGAGTGGTCTGGAGTAGACAGTGCTGAATTTTTAAGATTTCCAATACTTCCACTTAGAGATGATGCATCACTCTTTTTGTCCTTTTTAGTGAGATTCATCTTAGAACCCAGATTTTTGGCAAACTTCTTCAAGCCCTTTCGTTTTTCAATGCTGCCAATGCTCATAAGGCTACCACCAACGTTCTGGGCTATGCTAGACAAGGATGACTTGTGCTTGTCTTTCTTGCTGAGGTCAGTCAAGCTGCCCTCCTTCACGGTAAAGGCGATCTTGACCTCCATCTCTCCTCTATTTTTGTCATTCTCCTTTCCTGGCTTGCCTTGCAAAGTGTACCAACGGTTTCTAGGTCTCTCGTAAACATCGAGGTCTTTTAACGGAATCGATATTTGACCTAGTAAATGATCTTTTACAATGTCTTCATCGTACACTTTCAAAACAATTTCAGCAGTATTGCCCTGGCTTGGTATACGCAATTCGCATTCCTCGAGCCACTCTACATTCTCAGTGGCTTTGTGTTTCACGGATGTTTGGAATTTTTCTTTGCCGAGGGCAATGGTAACAAAACATTTGTTAGTACCGTTTTTACCTTTGATTAGTAGTCCACGAGCCCTTTGGACTGTTACTTGAACGTGTGTTGGATCCCACATCGCATATGAAGTGATTGAACCACGAACACTGATTGGGTAGATTTAACAATTACAATAAGTTAACTAACTCGTCTAATTCGAACTATAAACCACTATAAACTAATGAATGAATCAAATTTAATGTATGTGTCATCAGCTGCATTTCGTTCGGTACTTCGTTAACGTTTGTCTATGGTTATTGACGAAATGACGATGGATGACACTTTACGTCATTTATGTGGTTTTTAAACGTCAAACATGTTTTGCCAATCAAAACAATACCCTATTTGTTTGCTGAAACTGACGGGAAACTTGTTAGATATTTAAAAACATGGAAAATATTGGTGCAGTGGACGCGGCTTTATATTTTAAAATAATCAGCTATTATAAAATATAATAATTTATTCATAAAAGTATACACGATTAACAAATTATTTTACAATTAGCGATGGTAATTACATATATAAATTATAGGATTCCATTCTACTAAAATGGGCTCTACAAACCATACAATTATCACTTCTGATTTGTCGCATCCAATTTCTGACAAATAAAGAACATTACGCAAAACTCTTCGTAGGTGGCGACACTAGCAGCGTTGACATTGTATCTCGTTCGCACTTGCGGTATTGTCTATGCAAGCATCCTTGTCACTCATTTGACAATCAATTTTGCATGTGTGTGTGAATCCCTATATTTCTATACTGGTTTACTATTAGTGTTAGTGCTGCCTCTGGCGGCAGAACATTGCAGTAATGTTCCCTATTGATCAACGTTTGACTATTGATAAATTTGCATTATTATATTATCGAGTTAAACTATCTTTTATTGGCATCAAATAAATCATCATCATCATCATATCAGCCGAAAGACGTCCACTGCTGGACATAGGCCTCCCCCAAAGAGTTCCAAAGTGACCGGTCCTGCGCCCCCGCGACTCCCGCGACCTTTAGTAATGTTCCCTATTGTGGCAATTTAGGGATACCATTTCGTAAAAATAATATTGCCATAACAAAGCACTGTGTCATGATAGTGTTATTACTTATTTTTTCCTAAGGTATCGCTATTCGCAGTAAGATGCTAACGTGTTGATAAAAAAAATAAAAAGCCATCAAAGCACGGCTCAAATCGACAGTAAAATTTGTTATTATAGCACTATAACACCTTTAAAATACAAACTTTATAATAAATGCTTGTAAAAATTGTGGAAAGACTAATTGCAATACATTAATGTATTGCAATTAGTCTTTCAACAATATTTTAATTAGTTTACTTTAAAATGATCTGACAGAAAACTTGGCTGATCATAAATTCCTTCCATGGTCAAATTGTGTTGGTTGTCCACATGCATACAATTTGTCAGTTAAACTCGTTTGACACTTTTGACAGTTGCATCAGCAGCGCAACATGCCTCCAGACGATAGCAATTAGTCAGATTCTGATAAATTGGGGCTGACAAATCATTACATGTATATATCCCATTAAATGAAAACTGCGATTTTCGTTTGCGGTTGTTTACGGTGTTTAGGTTTGTTCCCCACTGACTGACCGCGGCGGCGGCTGGCGGTTTGTTGCGGTGACAAATTGCTATTGTTAAAGGGGGTGATCTCCTAGTGAGTATTATATTCTTTGGGTCGGTGCCGACTGCCTACCAAGGTCATTCGGCCGGAGGGACGTGTTGGCATAGGGTGAACCCACGCCGACATTGACTACCCTCATGTATGTTACAAGTGAATCTGAGGGCCGAAGGCCCGAAGCTGAGCGGTGAATCAAGCTAGGCCGAAGGTCGAGCTACGCTTAGGGCTGAAGGGTCATAGCGTCCCTTCAAAGCGCGCTCTCTACGCGAGCCTGAGGGCCCGAAGGGCGTCTCACGTAGACACTCACTATTCGCAAGTGTTTTACCAGCGAATCTGAGGCCAAAGGCTCGAAGGTGAGAGGTAAGGCAAGAGAGGCAAAAAGGTCGAACTCCGTGTAAGGCTGTGCCGCGTACATTTACTATTCCTGATCGGGTCTAGTAATTGTAAAGAAAACAATTACTACTTAGACCCGACGCATCCTTTCAAAGCGCTCTCTCGACGTGAGGTGCATGCTATGCTAACTTAGAACTTAAGAGGCTGACAAGACCAAATTTGTTGAAATTGATATTATTTAAGCAGTTGTTTAAGAAAAACTATTTGTTCTAGCACATAAAAAAATATATGTTAATATTCATCATATTTCCAAGACCGTAGACGGGCTCGAAACATAATTGGATGATTTCGGCTCGATAGAAAATAATTGCAAAGATTGGTCTTAAAATCATCTTTAACGGTTAAGTATATGTCCTTATTTTTTTGACGTATGGGTCTGCAATTAAAAACATGAAGTCCACATATTCATACCTTAACCGTAGACGAGCCATATTTCGCAAAAAACCCACACTTTTTTTTATTTTAATTTTAATTCATTATTTTCGTCTAAAACCTGGCCGCTCAAATAACACTCGCTCTCGTTTACTCCGATACAAATACTTAGACAGTGTGCGCGTTTTTGGTGTTGACAGAGCCTTAATGCAAATCCAGTTTCTTATTGAAAACAGTGCTACCTTCTTGTTAGGTAGCGAACTCTTTGAAGCTGTAGCGATTGCTAGGCTAGGCTGTCAAGGTATTTCGAAATTCGCCGTGTTGACATTATACATCAATAGCCTAGGGGTAAAGACGACGGTATTTGGAGTCGATAAGCCGGGGTGGGGGGTCAAACCCTGTGACCGACGCACTTTTTGTATGTTTTAACAGAAAAGTTTTAATATCGCAGCAGAGATGGCGCCTGCTGTCCGCAAGCATTAAATGCCTTCTCAATTTGGTCGAGTTGCCTGTCTATCTCAGTATGTATATTGTAGTCTTTGGTGAGGTGAGCCCGAGGGAGGCCACGCGGACGTTCACTATTCCCGAGTGACACAAGCGAACTTGAGGACCGAAGGCGGAGCGGAAAAAGATGAGTGGCGAGGCAAGTGAGGACCAAGAAACCGAAGCATCCATTCAGAGCGCGGTCCCTATGGGAGCCCCAGGGACGAAGGCCCACGTGGACACTTATTATTCTTACTCAAGTGAACATGAGTGCTAAATTTCGATTTCCGCGTAAGGTCGCAGGTCTGAAGCCTCCCTTGAGCTTGGGCCCGACACACCTTTACCAAACTAACACTTCTAAGGCAGACATTTTCGAATGGTTTTAGGGTTCCGCACCTCGAAAGGAAAAAGCGGAACCCTTATAGGATCACTTTATTGTCCGTCCGTCTGTCAAGACCCTTTTTCTCAGGAACGCGTGGAGTTATCAAGCTGACATTTAAGTATATCAAATACTCAAATCTACTGTCCCTTGGAGCTGAGGTCTCCACGAAGTCCACAGTTTCCTTCAGTTAAGATCGGTTCTTTGGTAACATTACCCCAAGCGTTTTGGCATCTTAGTTCACAAAACAGGTCTCTGATTTCATTGTGACGACGAGTTATTAGGCCACCAGTTTTGCAGCAGAGTGCATGGTCCACATTGAAGTCATCGTTACCGCACCCATCGCATGATTTGGGCATGGAAACAGGTGTTCTGTGGTATCGTATTGCTAATGAGTCTCTAAATTCTAGTGGGGATAAATCAAAATTGTCTTTTTTTGTCGGTATCACTGACAGCCAGGTGGAAGATTTTGTATTAGTTTTCTTAAAAATTGAACGTTCTATTGCTCGTTTTTGATCGGCGAGAGTTTGTCTAAAATGGAGTCCAAGAGCTTATCCTCTTGAGAGTCTTTCTTTATCCAGCATTATTTTCTTGCCGCTCTAAGGGATACGTGGTGTTGAGAGAGGTCTAAGGGTTTATTTTCGAGTAAGGCGGATGACAGGATAGTGCAGCCTTTTTTTGGAGTTATCATAATTTATGTTTGTCATTTTAGAAAGGACAGGGATGGCTAACCCGCCTTTGTGAACTGGTAAAGAAAATAAATCGGCTTCAAGAGAGGTTACGTCACCTCCTAGTAAACTGGAGCGTAGTGTGTTTGTTAGGGGCTCGAAGGATTGGTTAGCATTTTCTAAAACTCTTAGTAGGAACGACCATTTAAACAGTGCCGCTTTGGTGAGAGCGGTGTAGGCTGCTTGTGGTGAGTCTTTACATATTACAGAAAGTTTTTCTATTGTAGATGTCCAAGTTTCGACTTTTTTGTTCACAAAGTTTTCTTTTCCTTCGCCGATATAACTACCGGGGAAACGTGACCCAGTTGTTATGGTAACGTTGACACCTTTGAATATTTGCTGAGCACATTTCTTGTCATTTTCATTTACAATTAGATAAGACTTTTTATCTTGGGGAAAGTAGCCGTATGCAGGTCCCATTTGGCTTATTTTGTCCCACCAATGTCGAAGGTTGTTAAGCGTGCCTTGGGCAGAGGAGTCGTCTGCGTACCAGCATTGGGTGATATTTTTGTTCTGATTTCAAATTGTTTATCATGGGTAGTGTTGCTAGGGCATATAAAGGCATCGCCAGTGGGTCACCTTGGGTTACTCCCTCTTCACTGTACAAACTCATGTTGGAATCACGGATCACGAGTTCGGCGTGTCCATTGTAAGTATTGAATAGGAAGCGAGCACAATGTGGCCAGTGTATTCTTGCCTGCCAGAGAGCCAGTTGTCTGTTAACGGAATTGAAAGCGTTGTTTGCATCGACGAGCAGCATACCCGAATTCGAGCCTGGTTGACACTGCTTTTGGAATAGATCATGCACGGCATGTATGGCGCCTTCGATTCCGCAACTTAGCCCACTACAAAGTTGCGATTGAGCACAGGCTTCGGTGACCTCAGAGCCAGTGGCTTAAATCATGCATTTCGACAGGATCCTGCGGAGGCATTCTCCGATGCCGATTGGTCTCACGCCAGGGGATTTGTCTAAGACGTCTAGTCGGCTTGCCATAAGAGCTTGAATATGATTCCATGGTAGGTACAATACTGTTATTTAATTTCATTGTTAGTTGTGCTACGGCGGTCCTCAAGTGTTGGCTTGCCTCGCCGAATCACAGTAGGTGGTCTTTCCAATTGTCGGCTGCGCTGCCAGTTGGGCCTCCTCCACCGTGTAGTTTTCTGGCGACGGATTCGACATGCTCACATGTAATGTCTACTTCAAGTAGCGGGGGTAGTTTGGAGATGCCGTCAGGTAATGTGAACAGGTTGCGGTCAGGGTTGACTGAGTGGGGATGTTTTTCAAGCAAAGTGTCCATAACGGTTTTACCAGTTGTGTCGATTTCGTCCTCAGGCTTGAGAATTTTATTAGTATCTTTCGTCAGCAGCCAGTTGAGGGCTTCACGAGTTTTTCCCCGAAGTACGAGTCGTGTAAAAATCTTTGAGATGTAGTCGTCATTATTGTAGTTTTTTCCAATGTGGAAATTACGAAGAGAGTAGTCTGCTTTGCAGGCTTCGGTTATGAGTATGTCAAACTGTTCTTCATCCCAGAGTTTTTGGCGTCGGTCGATTAATTTTGTGATATCTTTTGCTTTTTTGACATTTTTGTCTTTTTGTAGTATGACGGCAATGAAGATTAGGAGGCGTTCGGAGGGAGAGTCTGAATTGGCTAGTAGTTGTATTTCATCAGCTACGAGTAGTTTGTGAATAAATCTTCTGCTTACAGTGTTCGAGGGAAGATCATATAGTTTGCCATGCATAGTGCATACCTTATCCCAACGTTTGTGCCATATATCTGTCTTCGATCCTCTTCGGTTAAAGTAAGGAGAGCCAAATGCTTCTTCTAGTTGAGTTTTGTGTTCAGCCTGGATATTGTTTGCTGATGGAGGTGGATGATCGGTATGGGCGGAGCGGATGTGTCTTTGTAATCCATTATTTTTGAAGGATCTGGGACAATGTGGGCACTGCACGGCGTAAATCGGGGTTTCACTTAGGTTTATCGAAGGGTCATTTTGGGAACTCATTTGTAATGTTTTTACTTGCCGAGTGTATTAAATTTTCAAATAAATGATAAGTTTCACTATGAATTTTGATAATGTACAGGAACTTTAATGTAAAATATGATAAATTGATAATAAACGTTGTTTATAAAAATAGTTTGAAATTTTTTGACTTGACGTTGACAGGTGACGTAAGAAAGTACTCGGCTGATCTCAATTAAAAAATGTGATTCTGACCCAAAATTGTGTTTGTAAGAGGAAATGGTGTCTTAAATATTAAAATTAAACAAAATGAAACTGACTGATGTATAAACTATGCATAACTTTTTTTTCTTATGTACAGTCGCCATCACATACATAGGTACACTATAGGTGTTCAAAAATATCGGCACATGCACCCTAATGCCTTGAAAATAGAGGTGTGTTCCGATGTTTGTGACGTGCTTGTTTGCTCCGATGTATGTGATGGCGACTGTACCTACTAAGTAAGTTAGTCTTGCAAGAAATGAAAAGGCATTTTAATTTTACCTAGGTATTATTTATTTACATTAATGTTATGGACAATGTAAATTAGGTCTAGTGTCTCAGAAGAAGTATTTTTTAAACTTTTCGACAGCCGTTCGTTAGGCTACTTAAGGCTCGAAAGGTCGTCATTTGTCATCGCCAGATTACGGAAACGGATTGCACAAAAGACGTCTTAGAGCCACTTCCTTCTTCCTAATGCCGCGATTGCTGCAGAAAAAAGACAAAGCAGTTTAAGCTAAGGATGGGTTTAACAATAGATTGGCGTGAAAAAGATGAAACACATTTATAAAAGCGAGTTTTTATGTTCCCTACTTGACTATGGACGATATTTTTTTAACATTGACTGTTGGTGAAGTGCAGTTAATTTGGACATAAGTATAGGTAAATAAAATAAGTAAATCGTTTCTAGATATTATATCAAGGGACCATCCACATATTACGTAACAGCAACAGGGAGCGGGTCATGGCAAACGTGATACTTAGTAAGTGTTAAAGATATCAGAAATGCGTGACATCGGGGGAAGAGGGGTCTAAAAAATTGGTACCTTTTTCGCGTGATGATTACATATATTCATCGTCGGTTCCTCAAGGCTGAGGATCGCAGTTCTTTACAAACGTTCCCATCCATCGTGTGGGTGCTCTGCGTCTCCTTCTCTTTCCTTAAAATACATACCTACCTATTAATGTGGACGGTCCCTAATCCTCTTTGGGCAGGTATAAGTATTCAAAATGAACATAGAGTTCACGTAGGTATTTAATTTACTAGGTATTTATACAAGCCGAAAAAAAAACGTTGTTCCGTTAAACTATTTTGCACAGTTTTGTTTTTTAATAGATACTTAAAACGCATAATGCTGCATTTAATGTATTTTTGTTTGATACGTATAGACCGAGTATATTTTTTAAAGAGGTGTCTGAAATAACCTCGGGTTAGGGCTTTATTGAAATTGATGGGTTTTGAACTGGTTTTTGCTGAATTTTGTTGCTCTTGCTGAATAAAAGGTAAGTATTGGATGCTTGGACCAAAAAATAGATAAAAAATGTGTATATTCTGCTGAATATACACATTTTTTCACTATTTTTTGGGACAAAAAATCACAAAGTAGTGGGTATTACGTAAGTACTTAGGAAAAATATGATGCGTTAAAATCTCTTTTCTTCGCTGTAATTCACTTAAAAAACAACAATGAAGTGTAGGGAAGTTTCTTCTTCAACAACTTCGGTATGTACCTATTATAATTACGCTCCTACCGTCACACCATTGTCGTATTGGAAAAAAATGATAACTCCTTAACCTAAACTACCTTTACAGAAATTTGTATAAGGTTCGGTTATTTGGTAGGTACCTACTAATATAAAATAAAAACAAACCAGCCAAGTGTGAGTCGGACTCGCGCACGAAGGGTTCTGTACCATTATCTATAAAATCGGCAAAAAAGTCACGTTTGTTGTATGGGAGCCCCCTTAAATATTTTTTTTAGTATTTTTTTTATTTTTTTTTATTTGTTTATTTAAGGTCGCTGAAACAGCTAAGGTCATTAGCGACCACTATAGGGATACACTATTTAATCAAGTTGTAGTAGTTGATAAATTTGAGAAATTTTACAGAATTTTTCGAGTTATTTAAACAATCCTTCAGATTATTAGGAAGATTAACAGTTAATCGTTCTGAGATATACATTGGACAATCAATAAACAAGTGTTTGACTGATAAATCACTACTACACCTTAGACATTTCTTCTTAGGTTCCTTAGTTATGAGATACAAATGAGTAACATTACAATGTCCTATTCTTAATCTATTCATAACTACTTGGTCTCTTCTATTATTTACATGGAATTTACTCTTTTCGAATACTGATTTTCTAATCTCATATAAGGCACTATTGTTATTTTTTACCCAACAGCTGTTCCATAATCTTTTTATATTCAGTTTAAGGTATTTCTTAAGGTCTGGGTTATTAATAGTAGTATAATTGCATTGCTCAAATCTCGTAGCGTTTTTGGCTGCGGTGTCCGCCCTTTCATTTGAAAGGTGACAGCTGAAATTACTTGACACATCTTGTAAAATTCGCTATGTACTTATTTTAAGGTATACTGTATAATTCATATTTATAAAAGGATTACCTCAAAAACAACGAACATCTGAACAGGTCAGACGATGTCCGATAGCACCGATTTCCAACCGTCCTAGATTCGATTTTTAAACACGCCCGTCCGTGGGTACCTACTCGGCCTAAATTCGACAACCAACCAATTTTACATTAGACTTAGAGCTCCCAGACAAAGATCCACGTTTCTACCATTGCTATGACAAGAAATATATATAAATAGGTACTAAAATACTTATATACCTATATAAGTATTTTTTACCAAATAACCTCGCGGGTCGCGGGTTTTAAATATCTTCGTTTTACGGTTTTCTAAAAGTTACGATCATGCTGGGTACTTTACTGAAATCTACTGTCCCAAACACAAATATCTGTGTTCTGAGAGAGAGAGAGTCCTGAGGCCCTAGCACACTAGGTTATATGTCGCGTTTTACGTGACGTTTCAGTACATTTTCGCCGACATAAAACCTAGTGTGCTAGGGCCTCTGTTGGACTCAAAACGTAAGAGTGTGCATATTTAGATACAGCGGTATAGAATGTGCGTTTTTGTTTGCACACACCCAAGAATTAAGGTTGGCTCTTTTTATTATTCATATAAGGTATTTGCTCGTCTATCAATATTTCCAGTTGAAGCATCACGCGACAAAGACGATTGTTACCAAGTTATTAAAAGTGGGTTGATTGAACTTCTCCCGCGGGAGACGGTGATGAGACTCGAAGCGTGGCGAAATATCGCAATATTCTCGCTCGGTGCCAGAACTAGCTTGCCTGAATGCCTTCTCCAAGTTGAAGTTGTTTGCTCTCTGTCACTACACGTTTGTCAGTTCAACAAGCTCGATGCTTATTATTGTCGTTATCTACTTATTGTTCGAGCAAAACGGCCTTCCTAGCGGAAGGGAGTCGCCTTAGCTATGAATAAGTATTACAGTCAAATAATTCTGTCATTTCTTGCGGGGCGGGGAGAGTAATTTGCACACAAATGTAAAAACAAAATTGTAATGATGACTCTAATAATACATCATTAATTACACAATACACCGAAAAATCTTGCACACCTTCATAAATGTTTGTGTACGAACCATGCCCACTTTGACTTAGGGGAAATGGTGCGAATGCCTACTCCCTTCCGTGTTGCTCGAAGTACCGATTGGAAGGTATAATTTGTAAGTTCTTTGAGTCAGACCAATTGATAAATTAACTAGGTAGGTATTAGGTATACATAATCAACAAATCAACTAAGACGAAAACGATGAAAAGATTTTAGAAGTGGAAATACTTAGTAAGTATTTTCACATCTTACCTTTATCTTTCCATTTCGTAATTACAGTAGGTACAGTCGCCATCACATACATCGGTACACTTTAGGTGTTCAAAAATATCGGCACATGCACCCTAGTGCCTTGAAAATAGAGGTGTGTTCCGATGTTTGTGACGTGCTTGTTTGCTCCAATGTATGTGATGGCGACTGTACCTCAATAGGTCAGCTATCGGATGGTCCCTAGATAGTGTTGTCAAACCTCCGAAATAATAAATAACAAATAAAATAGGTCAAACTATACTATTTGGACCATCTAAATATTTTAATATTTAAATGGTCCAATCAAAGCGCCGGTCCAATGATAGCAACCTTCCCCTAATGATTATTGTCAGTTTGTTTTTCCCAGTTTAAATCATATAAAACGACTGCGGCTAAATGGAAGGCAATGTTTTCACCCTTTAATATTTAAAAGCGCCGGTCCTATGGTAGCAACCTTCCCCTAATGATTATTGTCAGTTTTTTTTTTCCCAGTTTAGGTCATATAAAACGACTGCGGCTAAATGGAAGGCAATGTTTTCACCATTTAATATTTTAATATTTAAAAGCGCCGGTCCTGTGATAGCAACCTTCCCCTAATGATTATTGTCAGTTTGTTTTTCCCAGTTTAGGTCATATAAAACGACTGCGGCTAAATGGAAGGCAATGTTTTCACCCTTTAATATTTTAATATTTAAAAGCGCCGGTCCTATGATAGCAACCTTCCCCTAATGATTATTGTCAGTTTGTTTTTCCCAGTTTAGGTCATATAAAACGACTGCGGCTAAATGGAAGGCAATGTTTTCACCCTTTAATATTTTAATATTTAAAAGCGCCGGTCCTATGATAGCAACCTTCCCCTAATGATTATTGTCAGTTTGTTTTTCCCAGTTTAGGTCATATAAAACGACTGCGGCTAAATGGAAGGCAATGTTTTCACCCTTTAATATCTTAATATTTAAAAGCGCCGGTCCTATGATAGCAACCTTCCCCTAATGATTATTCTCAGTTTGTTTTTCCCAGTTTAGGTCATATATAACGACTGCGGCTAAATGGAAGGCAATGTTTTCACCCTTTAATATTTTAGTATTTAAAATCGCCGGTCCTATGATAGCAACCTTCCCCTAATGATTATTGTCAGTTTGTTTTTCCCAGTTTAGGTCATATAAAACGACTGCGGCTAAATGAAAGGCAATGTTTTCACCCTTTAATATTTTAATATTTAAAAGCGCCGGTCCTATGATAGCAACCTTCCCCTAATGATTATTGTCAGTTTGTTTTTCCCAGTTTAGGTCATATAAAACGACTGCGGCTAAATGGAAGGCAATGTTTTCACCTTTTAATATTTTAATATTTAAAAGCGCCGGTCCTATGATAGCAACCTTCCCCTAATGATTATTGTCAGTTTGTTTTTCCCAGTTTAGGTCATATAAAACGACTGCGGCTAAATGAAAGGCAATGTTTCCACCCTTTAGTGTTTGGTACCACCCGACCACAATATACAGTCAGTGTAAAAAGGGACTACACATACTTAGGATATTTTTTCGGCAATATCACGGACGTAGTTTAGGGAAAAGGATCCACAAGACATCACAATTGAAATGTATAACTTTTGTTCTAGATATAGGTGCCAATCTCAAATTTTACATAATGTGGGTTGGATCCTTTTCCCTAAACTACGTCCAGTCTTTATCATGCTACGCGCTCCGGCTTGCTACGGCGTAGCACTTTCAGACGGTACCTGATTGAAAACTGATGAACTTGAGCCCTTAGCCCCCTGGATCTGCTAGTGTCGACCTGCAAGCAACCGCATCGCTGTAGCCTACCCACAGTTTGTGATAACTTTACTGTGATTATGATTAGCTTACGACGCGAAATCATCTTAGAGTTTATTCTAAACGAAATAAAAAGGCACTGGTTTTGGTTGAAGAAAACAAAAGTATAATGATGTCAAATATGACAATAAAAAGTATATAAAAATCAAAGACAATAACGATATACAAAAAGGTAAAAATACTATAAAAAGTTGTGCAATCTTGCACATTCTCCCCTTTTTTAAGTGACAAGGACTTTCGCCAGCTTTTTTAGAGGCCTCCGAAAGGTGCCTGCAGCGGTAGCGACATCCGCCACTCGAACCACACCGTCTCGCCCTGGGAACAGCCGTGCAATGCGTCCCTTGGGCCACGAACCGCGTGGCAGGTTGGAGTCGCATATGATCACGACGTCGCCCTCGGCGATACTTGGGGGAGTTCCGCCTCCTGTTCTGGGTGATAAGGAGGGCAGATATTCATGCACCCAACGCTGCCAAAAATGGTCGGCTAGCCTGAGCGCTCTTCGCCATTTGCTTCGGTTGAGATGGTCTGACTCATCAAGGGCAGCTGGGACAGGGCGCCCGGACGATGATCCAAGAAGAAAATGCGTTGGCGTTAGCGCTTCGTCGGCGTCGGAGTCCAGCGAGACGTGTGTAAGAGGTCGCGTGTTCACCAATGCCTCAGCTTCCGCCAAAAGGGTAGTCAAGACCTCGTCAGAAGGAGCTCTGTCTCTAAGCGTCACTTTAAGTGCATCCTTAACGCTACGGACTAGCCGCTCCCACGCTCCACCCATAAAAGGCGCTGCAGGGGGGATAAAACACCATTTGATGGACTCGTTAGCAGCATAATCTTCAACTGACTCGCTATAGAGTGCTTGTAGTTCTCTACTGGCCCCCACAAAAGCAGTTCCGTTGTCAGACCAAATCTCGACAGGAGTCCCACGTCGAGCGATAAAGCGGCGAAGGCACATTATTGCCGCGTCAGTTGAAAGGCTGTGGACTACTTCTATGTGTATGGCGCGAACAACTAGGCACGTGAAAAGAGCCACGTAGCGCTTCTCATGTCGCCGACCAACAGTGACGTGAACAGGTCCGAAGTAGTCAAGGCCGACGAAGGAAAATGGCCTCTGGTGGTGAGCCAAGCGAGCCTCTGGCAGGTTTCCCATCGGTGGTTGGAAGGTTCTGGAGCGTCGAAGTTTGCACAGCTGGCAGTTATGGGCTACAAACCGGACTGCATTTCTGAGACCTATAATCCAGAATCTCTGATGCAACTCGTTTAAAACCAGTGCGTGGTATGCGTGAGCAGCCTTCTGGTGGTATTTGGCTATCAAGAGGCGTACAGATGGATGTTTGCCATCCAATATGAGTGGGCGCTTAACTTCATCAGTGATGGCCGTTGCTGCGACTATGCGACTGGACATCCTAAGCTGATCGCTGTCATCAATGAAGGGCGACAGTTTGAACAGGCGGCTGCTTCGAGGCAACGGTTCTCGATTCTTGATGCGCAAGAAGTCCTCTTTAAAAGAATCCAGCTGACTCTGCCGTACGATGTGGACCTCAGCTAGGCGTATATCACTCGCAGATATTCTTGCCGATGTACTGGAAGTATTAGGGATACTAGGAGAGGATGTGCAAGTAGGTTGGAAGGTACACAAATACCCTTCGAGACGAGGCATGTTAAAATTAGGATCTCGTCTCCGCAGACTACGCGTACGCAATAATGAAATGAATTGATGCGCTTTTGCTGTTGCTCGCACCATTCTCAACCATGAACTGAAACGGCTTGGGTTTGCAGAGACTGGTGCGGGCAGATCGGTTTCGGTGATGAGATGAATAAGAGTATTATGCTTGTACTCTTCACGGCCTAGTCCGCTCATATCAATCTTAGGCTCGGCGGGCCAGTCCGAAGAAAGAAGAAATTTGGGTCCCGATATCCAGCGAGATTCTGGAGATAGCACAGTACGCTTCACACGTGTGGCATCATCTGCCACGTTTAGGTCACTCGGGACCCAACGCCACTCGGCAGCATTTGTGAGCTCCAGTATCTCACCAACTCGATGAGACACAAAAGGCTTGAGCGTGCGAGCGTCACTGCGAAGCCAGCCCAGAGCAGTCATCGAGTCACACCAGAAAATACGTCTCGAAGGCCTCAATCGGTGGGCTTCGCATATAGACGTCGCAAGACGTGCAGCCAAGAGCGCCCTGAAGCTCTAAGCGAGGAATCGAGACAGGTTTAAGTGGGGATACCCTGACTTTGCTACAGATGAGAGAGAGCCCAACGTCACCATTATCGTAAAGAAATCGCCAGAACGCGACCGTTGCAAAAGCAGACTCACTCGCATCTGAAAACAAATGAAGTTCGCAACCCACTACCTTAGCATCGCTTAAGTTATAGCGCCGTGGAATTCGCAGAGTAGATACCAATATTAGATCCTGATACCATAACTTCCACGCAGCGCAGTCACTTTGAGGGAGCTCTTGGTCCCAGTCCACACCCTTGCGCCAAACGTCTTGAAACATGATGCGACCACGAACAACGATTGGGGCAAGGATTCCAAGTGGATCATAAATTCGCATCACGTGTACTAGCACCTGTCGCTTTGTCAGCTTATCTGGCAACACGGCCTCCTTTTTTACCCCCGTGTTAAAACCTATCACATCTGGGGCGGGTTGCCAGATGAGACCAAGCGTACGGACGGGCGTGGCCAGACGGCCTAAATCTATGTCAATATCATTGTGAGTTGGTGCCTCAAGTAGTGAATCCTTAGGCAACAACGAGAGCGCCAAAGGATTGTTCGATATCCAGGCACGCATCTCGAAACCAGCATGAGAGTGAACGGTATATATATCTGATGCCAGCTTGGCGGCTTCGGTGATACTATCTAAGCTAGTTATGCAATCGTCCATATAATGATCAGCGATGATTGCTCGTGCTGCGTCCGGGTAAGTTTCCTGCCATTCCGAAGCGTTTCTATTTTTTATATGAATGGCAGTAAACGGGCTAGAGGCAGCACCGAAGATCATGGACGACATGCGGTATGTTTTGATCGGTTCGTTTGGGGAATCGCGCCATAAAAATCTTTGCGCGTCTTTCCCTATAATTTTTATTTGAGGAAACATTTCACGAATATCTGCATTTAAGGCGACCTTTCCCTCCCGGAACCGCATCAGAATACCCAGTAAAGGTTGCAAAAGATCTGGGCCTGTCAATAACAAAGAGTTTAAAGATACGCCGTGAGATACGGCGGCTGCGTCGTGTACCGTCCGTAATTTATTGGGCTTGTTCGGGTTAGTAACGCCAAAATGCGGCAAGTACCAAAGAGGACACCTCGAATCGGGACGTGTCAAGCATGGTTCGGCGTATCCCTTTGACAACATGTCATGTATATTACGGCGATAGCGTTCGGCATAGCAAGGATCTTTCAGCATCTTTTTTTCTAAACTGAGAAATCTAGACAAAGCTAACTTGTAACTATCAGGAATATCTAAATTATCGGACTTCCACAACAAGCCTACCTCAAAGCGGCCTCCCTCAACACGCTGCGCTGTGCGCTCGACAACTTGTATGGCGCGCTCGTCGTCAGTACTGCGGGCTTCATTTTTCGATATTCCTATTGAATCGATTTTAAATTGTTCTCTAATAAGGCGCTCTACAATGAACCGATCGCTTTCTACTTCGGGATTGTTTATTGTTATATGGTTGACAACATCAACCCGTTTAGTTTTGCTGCAACCGAAACCAAACAAAACCCATCCCAACGCAGTCAAAATAGCTACGGGTTGTGTCTTGGTTCCTTTGCGTGTAGCTTTAGCAATGGATAAATGCCAGTTGTCAATTCCTATGATCACCATAGGTTTTACGTCCTCGTAACAAAATTCATGAGCTATGTCTGCTAGGTACGGATATTTGCACACGCTATCATGATGCGCAAACTGGCGTGCAGCACCTAAATCACTAATTGATCTAGCTTTTTCGACGCGGTGAACTTCAGTGGAGTGTCGGCCCTGTAAAAGGAAATTGACGTACTGCACGTCAACATCCTTGCCTAAACCACCTACACAATCTAAATGAATTTGTTTTTTGGGTCCCGTAGCACCAATTTGAGCCGAGATCTCAGAGTCTAAAAATGTCCCTGTCGCACCGTCATCGAGTAAAGCGTAAGTGTCAACACTACCAGCGGGCCCTGACACGGTGACAGCAACGATCTTCAATAGCGGACGAGCAGAAGGCTCTTTGGGTGAGGATGAAGTTGCATGCGTCATTATTTCGTGTTCCGATTCGTCAGACGGTGACTCCGCTGCGGACGCACTGCTGGCCACGGGCGCGGCCTCGCCGGACGTCGAGGGCGCGGGCTCGTTGTCACCGTCGTCCACGTTGACGTGTGCGGTGACAGCACGCTCAAGTTTCGACTCATGCAACAAAACGTGATGACGCATGCTACAACCTTCTACACTACAGACTTTTTTCATGCAAGAAGCTTTATTCTTATGAAAACCTATTTTCAGGCATCTGTGACAGATTTTCTTCTTTTTGATGAGTTGCCATCTATCATTAACCGTCATTTTGATAAATCTGTCACAGCGAAATAACTCATGACTTTGTTTACACAACAAACAAATATTGTCAATATTATTTTGCATATTGTTTGGCGTTGGAATGCTATTATTCGTATGATTACTCTCAGCTACAATATTAACCCCTTCCCTGTATGCGCTCGGCCGAGCCGCAGTGAACGGCGTGTAATCAAATACGCCACCAAACCTACACTGCAAATCTACCTCACGAGACAGGAAATTGGCAAACATTTCTATTTTAGAATCAAATCCATCGCATGAATGGGCATAATCCAACCAGCGCGGACGCAGCAGTGGAGGCAGCTTGCTCCACAATGCTTGAAAAAGCTCGGGTGATCGTAAGTAGTCCGGTTGATTTAACAAACGGATTACTTCTACACAATTGCGTACCCGGCTTGCGAAAATTACTAAATCTTTGCCGTCGTAGCTTACCTTAGGTAGCGCGCGCACCGCCGCCACTTCGTGCATAACGACGAGCTCGGGACGGCCGAAGCGCGCATCGAGCGCGGCCAGCACCGCGCCGGGCGCGCGGGCCGCCGCCAGCAATCCCGCCACGGCATCACGCGCCGCTCCGCGTACAGCGCACGACAGCCGGGCTAAATTGTCGGTGGCCGAGAAACTCTCGGCTGTATTTTCGTAAACACGTTTCAAAGCTAACCAATTTAGATATGACTTGCCATCGAAAATTGGCAACTCAGTCTTCGTAACGTGTGGATGAGGATTAACTTTATTTATTAACTTCTCCAACGAATTGACTAAATGCTTCACTCCTCCGTCTTCAGGACAATTCTGCTCGGGAGAGCGCCTATACTCCGCGGCACCCTGGCCGTGCGGCGCTCTCGATCCCTGTGCCTCGCACTGGGCCGCATTGTTGTCGTATCTGAAAGGTGGGTTGGCACTTAATAATTGTTGGTCGTTCGGATTAGGAATCACATTATTTACCCATTCCTGTACGCTTGCGTGACTGCGCGTGCCGCGGCTGCCGCCACGCAGGCTCGCGCCCGCACCAATAGCCGCGAGTTCGGCTCTTAGTTGAAGTTCGGCAACGTGCCGCTCTCGCTCCACATCCTGCTCCGCAGCGCGCCGCTCTCGCTCCACAGCCTGCTCCGCAGCGCGCCGCTCTCGCTCCACAGCCTGCTCCGCAGCGTGGCGCTCTAAGTCAGCTAGACGGCGCGCATGCTGCGCCTGTGCGTCCAGCTGCTGGGCCACGATGGTGGCGGAGGAGCGCGAGGTGGCGGCGCTCGACGCGCGGGAAGGTGCCGGCAGCTCTGGTTGATGGGATTGATCCGGGCTTGCCTGCGCGGACGGGGTTATTTCTTTTGCACCCGCTGTCACACCGTCTCCCGTGCAAGGAGCACTTATTTCACCTTTAGAACGAGTATGCATACTTTCTACCGGTAGAAGAACCAATATTCTAAACGAAATAAAAAGGCACTGGTTTTGGTTGAAGAAAACAAAAGTATAATGATGTCAAATATGACAATAAAAAGTATATAAAAATCAAAGACAATAACGATATACAAAAAGGTAAAAATACTATAAAAAGTTGTGCAATCTTGCACAGAGTTGATAAAAAAACAATGTGCATGGGAAAGAAAAGATCTATGTACCTAAACAGTCAAAATTAAATGTAAAAAAACATTTAGGTATAAGCAAACTTCATTCTGAAGCTTTACCAAACAATATTTTGGCCAAAACGGGAACAATATCCGGATACCGCTGTGTAATATAAAGTGGCAGCCATTATCATTACATTCCTTCATTCCTAGCTTTAATTAAATCTTTAGTTGGAAAATTGCCCCAACATGTCACTGTCACAAACATGTTCGGGTGGGCTGATACATGCAGCATTATGAACGCCCATTCTATGGGGTTGACAGGTCTGGAACTACTTTAGTACCTACGTACTGAGTTATGCCAGTACAAAGGCAAATCTAGGCTTGTACCTTGGTACAAGAGTTTAATCATTAAGTCTATCACCAAGTTTAATCACTAAGTGACCAACAATAGTAGATTGCCGGTATGACAAGGATCTAAAATAAGTCATATTACCAGGAGATGGTTATTTAAAATTGTTAAAGTGGTAATATGGCTTTTAGACCAGAGTTATACACTCTACTTTTCACTTCGACTGCGAGAAAATAGTAAAAACCAATCAATAATAAATTCCACGGCGAAAAGATTGTTCCATTAGGCCTCTAACAGACTGCCGCGGCCTGCGGCCTGCGGTGGCAGTCAATAGTAAATTTGACAACTAATGACAAGTTTACTATTGACCGCCGCCGCGGCGACGCCGCGCCAGTCTGTGAGAGGCTTATAGCCGTGTCCAAATCATAAATACATACCTATACCCAATGATGTAATATAGAAATAGGTAGATATGTTGTCTTTACGAAATTCCGTGTTTAAAAATGGCCACCAAATTCTGACAGCATTCGTTTCCATTGACGACGCAAAACTATGGCGAGCTGTGTGACTTGACCAAATTTTAGTGTGCCACTTTTGGACCGCTTATAACATATCTACGTATATTTTATATTACAACATTGCCTATAGGTACCTACATATTTTCCCCAGGGGCTACATGTACCACTTTACGAGCATGAGAAGTGAAAAAGAAATTGTTTATTAGATATTATATGTAACGTAATAAAATGATCAGTCTATTTCCTTTTTAACATGCTGCCAATGAGCGTAACATTTGTCCAGTCATCCATGGAATCGGTTCATTTATTGCCATGTCGGCCGTGCCTCGTGTTTGTCGCAAACATGACGAGCACACGCGACACAACAAAACAAACCGGACGAACGGAACAACATTATTTTACCCTCAAAAATACCCAGCTAAATGACGACTGTCTTTAACAAACTCTTATTTTGCTAATTATGTTTAATGCGTAATCAACCGTGTGGTGACATTATAAAGTTCAGTTTTAATAGAAAGCTACGGTCAAAAATATGAGGTTCGGAAACTAAGCAGTCGGTTATGGAGATGTTTATTTACAAACAAGCTTCAGAATGTATGTAGGCAGACGGTCGGTGGTTTGTTGGTCCGATGTCACACCGCACTTGAATGTTTTAGTACACTCTGAAAATTGAATCCGAGCTGAATACATAAACAATTTACTTCCCTATACTCGTGTTCGAGACTTTCTTGAAAATATGTTTTTACTAGTTTCTGTCCGCGCCTTCGTCTGCATTGAATTTACTAATGGCTGTCCCCATATAACTTGCTCTCGTCTATTTCGTCCCCTAGGGCACTATTTTGCAACCATTTTCATGGTGCGCCACTCTTAGTATGGAGTAATATTTCACAACACCCCCGCAACTCCGCTGTTCTTATTTTTTATTTTACTATTTACAATTTCTTACATCAAATTTAACTTTAAAAATGCAAGTAAATAACTGCGACCCCCTTCAAGAAGTTACGCGACCCCCCAGGGCTTCGCGACTCACAGGTTGAAAAACACTGCCCTAAGGGATCATTTTCGGAGTAAAAAGTAAGGTATCCTTCTACTGAACATAAAATATACCCATAACAAAATTTATCTAAACTTACCGGTTTAAGCCTGAAAATGTTACAAACAAACAGGTCACAGTTAGTAGTAGTTAGTTATGTTCGCATTTCCAATACTTACTAGTATAAATAAATAAATAATGCGGGGGTAGCGCGGGACCGGTCACTTTGGAACTCTTTGGGGGAGGCCTATGTCCAGCAGTGGACGTCTTTCGGCTGATATGATGATGATGATGATGATGATGATGATAAATAAAGTGCTTAGATAGTTCATATCGATAGTTACTGATATGGTCTACGTATAATGTTACAACATTAGTTACTTGATTATCCGCTCGAGCTTTAGCGAGGGCGACTAAGGTTGGAATAACGATGTAATTTGCACCAAGTTGCTGTATCGCACTTTTCATATAAGTACCTAATTTGTTTCCCCAGAGAAGTAGATCGTACCTATCCTAGGTGTTAAAATACCTTTACCACAGGTTTCAAAATTCAAATTCAAATTCAAAATCATTTATTTGTAAACATAGGTATATGGATGGTCAAAGAACTTAAAATTATGTACCACTATGTTTTGCCATATGGCATACAAATACTTATGAGAAGATGGAGCAGCATGCATCTAATTTAGAGTAAGTATTATATTATTATAGTTCACAATCCGTAAAATATTCATTCAGTGAATAATAGGCTTTTTTTACTAAAAGGGTAAACAGGCTTTTTTTGAATTCTATCAAATCATCTACTTTGCATAGATTTTTCATATAAGTACCTAAGGTTTGACGGGAGTCTCGTTTACTTTCGTCGCAAGTGACTATCGAGTATTTATTTTATACGTTCTTTAATATGAGATAGGTGTCGATCGGATCTACGGTAACTCTTGACAGAATAATATGTTATCACGCGCCATTTTGCAAGTGAAATAGTAAACTACAGTCGCTACGATATTCTTCGATTCGAAATGTCACATGGTACTAACTGGTAGTACGAATCGAACGTTAAATTACGCATCGAAAGCTAAACGCTAGCGACTAACGTTTTGCAGTTGTTTTCGGAGTACAACGGCAGTATGAGTTACAAATTTGACAGGTCGAATCGAAAAATACCGTAGCGAGATCGAAATCTATTCGAAGCGCGTTTATTCGATCCCGAAAGTAGTAATCGAACGTGAGTTTTCGATTGTAACTGCAGTTACAATCGAAAACTCACAGTACATGTACTAACCCTACTGACACGATTGGCGATTCGATTGGAATCGGTCACTGGTAAATCAATTATCCGCTAATAGGATTTTCTAGTTTATTCGGTTAACGTTACGCGATTATGTAACGACATATAAGTATATCTAGTAGATGGAGATATCGCATAATTCATTAAAATGTATGAAAAACCCTGGCGGTAAATTGAGTTAAAATCTCCAGACGTAGCCTGCGGCCAAAAAGCGTTAAATTCAGAAACGCCTTTTTTGCCGATCTTAATCGTTAATATTTTATTGTAGAGCGATCATAAACTAACCGCTGGCTAAGCAGGCGCCGTATTACAGCTCTATCATTAATCATTAACGACTATATGCACCGCCATGTTTTTTCGGCACCACAATCTTTATGTTTCATTTCTTCTCTTAGTTTAGGTTTACTGACAAAAGTAACGTGACTAGGAATAGTTAAACAGTTAGTGTAGTGTTTCGGTGTACCGTGTACCGCGATAATATTATCTTTTTTTTTTTTTTTAAGTGAGCGAATCGCCAACAAACTGCTTTGCAGTTTGGCGAATCTTTAGGTTAAGTTACTAAAATTGTGTTTTTTTTTGATTCTAAAAAAAAAAAAAAAAAAAGTTTAATCCACCAGAATCCGCCCCACTCACTGTCATTGCTTCCTTACTGGTGGACTGCTTTGCTGAGACGGCGCCCTAGTCTTGTTACATACGTTGTCTCATATTCGTCTTATATTCTCTTTGGGTAGGCTTATACATATGTATTTAGATTGTCTTGTGTCCATAGTACACTTTATATTAGAACTCGCTGCCTGCGTGGCTTCGCCCGCGTAGTGCAAAGAACGCATAGCCTATAACCATCCAGAAAGCCCATGCAACAGGTAGGTGAAATAATTTTTTCAATCGGGTAAGCGATTCCGGAGTTTACCCAAAACACTTGGCTTGACCCTACTAAGACTTTTAAGCTGAATTCAGATAGCTCCCCCCTGGATCCACTACATACTTAACGTACAGGGTGATTTCGGGGTCGTGGAGCAAGAAGACCAAAAGCGAATAAGATGGTAACACTGAACAACTTTTCTCATAAAACCGACCACGAAATCGCAAAAAAAATTCTGCTGTTCCATACATTAACTCTCAATTAAC
Source organism: Epinotia brunnichana (assembly GCA_963854355.1). Lineage (NCBI taxonomy): Eukaryota > Metazoa > Arthropoda > Insecta > Lepidoptera > Tortricidae > Epinotia > Epinotia brunnichana. The sequence continues at coordinate 14,203,165 of OY977938.1, forward strand.
TCACAGTTAACTCTTAATTGGCTCTTATTTTTTTACGATTTCGTGGGTGGTCCCATTGGAAAAGTTGTTCAGTATGACCATCTTATTCGCCTTTCGTCTTCTTGCTCTACGACCCCGTATATACAGAGTGAGTATTTTTCCCCTGTCAAAATCTTTATAACATTGAATTTCACTCCAAAGAAATGAGCTGAAAAAGAAATAAACATATATCTTTGACGTCAACCCTACAAGATTTTACCATTCAAAATTGATGATTTTAAAACATACGAAGTCATGGTGATCATTAGCTACGCTTGTGGTAATGTGTTCGGGGATGTGCCGAGTCATTATATTCGACATATGACGTCATTCAATTTTCCCTTCAAGAATTCCACGGGAGCAAGCATCTGCCGTAATTGATACCTGGGTTAATATGAGATAGATATTCGCATTCTAATGTGATTTCAATTTGTTTAGCGCACTTGTTCTGACGCGCTCGACCGCGTGGGAGCCAGCGTTGTGTCAGATTAACCCCTGCCCGGTAGAGTATAATATGCAGTGTCATTTCGTTTTCTTATTCATTATTAGTGGTCCGCTTGGCTCCGCCCAAAAAACACAGGCGGAGTCGCGGAATTTATCCTGTATCCATAGCCAGACGCCAGTGCACATTATAGCCTATGTACATACCGAAGGTTCATTTCATACAGTGGAGATAGAATTTTTGATATCTGATGAGTTCCGGAGATTACCTACCCTCTATGTAGTTAGTATGTACAAGCTTCCACCCTCAGAAAGCTACACACTGACACACTTTGGCTCTTTATTATATTTGTAGGTATAGATAGTGTATTAGGCAAACATACACGAACTACTTTATTGTATCCATAGCTCTATATAACTCGTATGTTACTGTGACGGAAAAGCTTGTATACCCAGTCAACTTGGCTCGAATTTTACGAGGGTCCATGAAACTAGTTTAAGGTTTTTGTCAACATTTCTGCTATAGGTAACAAAGTACTGACTGACTTAGATCGATTTGAGTGCACTAAGTAGCACACTGTTCGTTTTATGGTTTTTATACGTTTTGTTTGAGTATTGGTCATGCCTTGCTTGACAAAAATTACATGAAAATGACGTAGTGACATAGACATAATTTCTTATTTGATTGTGATTTCGGTGGTATTTGGCTAACTAGCTTGGTATAGCTTCTTATTTTCGTTTATATTGCGATTTACCTCATCGTCATCATCATCATATCAGCCGAAAGACGTCAACTGCTGCTCCCCCAAAGAGTATAGTGATTTACCAACCCTTTTTTTCATGAAAGCATGTAAGGTAAATATGTCACTTGTCGTTCAAAATTAACATTTTTCAGCCATTTGCAGGTATTCGACTAAACTGAAATTTGGCAAACTTATGTAAGTTAAGTGACAATGACAAATGCCCTATTATGGTACATACCACAGAGACGATATGATGATGTAGACTGAAGGTGGCCGTAGCAACTCCTGAAACCTCTCAATGACTACGCAAAAAAGTCGGCAGTAATAAAACTTTGCTGCTAAATTCCCTTTTTTTTACAGAAACTTATTTTATTCATGAATACTAGCTTTCACCATTAGACGACTTAGTCAAAACTAGTTAAGAAATGATTTTAAATGTTCAGCTCAATGAATCATCTTGGTTACAAGCATCCCTCCTTATTCGGTTTGGCGGCTTAGGAATCCGCAAAATTTCGAGTGTTGCGTCCCCAGCCTTTTTGTCGTCCACCCATAATAGCACGTCACGTCTCATAGGAAATATCCTAAGGGCTCTGCCTACAAACTATGGGACTGCAAGCTAGGAGGATGCCAAGAATGCTTTTAAAATGGCTTGCCCGGGTAAAGATATTCCAGATAAACCAAAATCTCAAAGGAGCTGGGACGATATTTATTGCGATGATTTAACCTACAAATCGATTCTGAGCCGCAGTTCAGGTCCAGATCGCGCAAGACTTTTGGCACTCGGAGCCAGAGAGGCCAGTCACTGGCTACATGCACACCCCTCTCTAAATACCGGTACCTTCCTGGATCCGACCTCCCTTCGCCTGGCGACTGGTCTGCGGCTTGGGGTGACGGTATGCACTCCACACGTATGCCCTTGTGGCACGGATGTGGACCGACTGGGTCACCACGGACTTTGTTGTCAAAAAAGAGCAGGCCGCTTTTCAAGACATGCGACACTTAATGACATAATCCGCCGGTTTCTTGCCACCATCAATGTGCCTGCTCATCTTGAGCCACCTGGCATTGTCAGAGATGATGGCAAAATACCTGATGGTGTGTCTCTGGTTCCGTGGAGTTTGAGACGGATGCTTGTGTGGGACACTACCTGTGTAGACACACTGGCACCGTCGCGTCCCACCTCCAACGGACTACTTCTAAAGCGGGTGCAGCGGCGAAGAACGCCGAACTTCCGAAATGTAATAAATATAGGTAGAGGCCTCGGTAGAGAGTACAGTCACCATCACATACATCGGAGCAAACAAGCGCGTCACAAACATCGGAACACACCTCTATTTTCAAGGCATTAGGGTGCATGTGCCGATATTTTTGAACACCTATAGTGTACCTATGTATGTGATGGCGACTGTACAACTTTGTACCCTTTGGCGTCGAGACCCTCAGTCCGTGGGTCCCAGTGCACATTAAGTTATTTGCGGAAATCGCGAAACGTCTGGTTGATGTATTTAACTGGTGACAGTGATCAGCATTGCAATTCAGCGAGGAAATGCCGCTAGCATCCTCGGTACAATGCCTCGAGGGCCTTTTTTAGATTTACCTTAGTTTTAATTTAATTTAGTTAATGTTAATTATCATCTTGTATTTACTCCAGAAAATTAATGTTACTATAACAATACTTAATACAAGTTATCAAGAACGATACAGGAAGAGACAAATAGTATAGGATGGACAGAAATTGCTTTCTGTTTGTGTACCTGTATGACGAGCTACGAAAAGATATATCATAATAGTACCTACCCTGGTTCATGTGATTCGTCTTAGAGGTACCTTAGACGTACCGTCTTGCACAGGTGTACTTATATAATGGATTGCCTTCCTGACTTGGCGGGACGGGATGCGGTATATATTTTGTACGTTGACGTTGTTGTCTTTGGTTTCTGTCTGACAAGGAACTTCAAGAATAGTTGTCATGGTCTAATAAAATACTGCAATACTACATAAGCTGCCTTATTGCTTTTCAACTGACGTGAGCCCTCTTTCCCAGCTGTACCATTTATCAGTTCACAATTTGACGATCCGTCATTGATAGTTTATAGGGCATTTTTTATTTTTCTTGTACCTTGATGTTTTTGGCTAGTCCAGTGCCTTTGACACCCTACAAATACGAAACAGGTTGAAAAATTGTACTTGTAGCTATTTTAAAACGTCAATCTAGTCGTCAGTATCTAAAATGTAAATAAACCCAAAAAACCTATCATTTAGCATTAAATTTACGACATTTTCTTGGTTTTTCTGGCTGCCGACCCTCGATTTTTTCCTGTCCACCTGTGGAAAGCCAACTTCAAGTATCGATTCAAAGACTTGTATATTGTGCCTGGAAATACTTGTTTCTGATAGTAGAAAACATGAATACAACTAAACAAACTATACCAGCTGATGAGAAGGCGCAGTTAAAGGGTTAAAGAGGTATTTCCCGTTGGATATATGGATACTACGTATCATTTTATGATTAATATGTACTGTATCTGTACTACAGTTCCATAAGTAACGTCAAATAGGTATTGAAATAGACCTGTGTCACTTTGTAATATGGAAAAATATTTTTTGAGGTTAGAAATGAGGACATTACGTATTATTTGTGGTATATTGTATTAAAAACAAGTCAGCCATATCGTGTCTGGTGGAGCCCAAACTTGGTATGTTTCGAAAATTGATTTTGTGTTAATTAAAAAAACATGGATAAAATGTAATAATGTGGTATATTTTTAGAATCGCCTTAAAATGCACTTTCATTAGATACCACACACGATAGGTATCTGAAAAAAATAAAATTTTTCCATACGAAAAATTAAATGTCATGGCACTCCCCTCCTAAGAGAAATTTTTTTAGGAACTCCAGGTCAAAATAAAATTTGACCTCTAGTATGCGTGTGCCAAATGGCTAAACTGTAGATCGATTTGCGGTTTTTTTAATCGTACAAGCTACACTAATTGTTAAAAACAGTATATTAAACACGTGTTTTAATTTGCGAAGTATTCATTCCGTTCCGTCCATTCCGTTACTATTTGTATGGTAAAGTAGCCCTCTTAAGTAATGGAAGGAAGCCTATTCAAATAAAATGGTACACTTTGAAAAAAAAATGCCCTATAAACTAACGAAAAAGAATGCGTCAAATTGTGAACGGTTTTGACAGTAAAGTTCACAATTTTTCGTCAGTTTATAATATCGCCAGATATAAACTGACGGTGTTCACAATCTAACGGTGACATATACATATATTTATTTCGAAGTATACATTACAGAGAAAGGGTGTTTGTTAGCATAGTCCTGGTAAATTTTGGGCACTGCAGTAGATGATGGTACTACTGGGAAGAATATTTCCCAGTAGTACACTAATGGTACTTGTGGGACAAAAGTTCCCAGTAGTACCATTAAATGTACTAATCAATGGTACAGCTGGGAATGAGGGGTCCATTTGCTCAAATTCAGCATCAAATCTGACAAGTTCTGACAAATGACAAGTTTTCTATCTGTGCTTTTGCTATGGCGGACTCATGCTATCTCCTACTTCCGTTCTTTCTCTTTCTGTCATTTTGTCGTGGTGACTTTGGCCGGTTACCATGGATATACTTAAACAACTTCCATATATAACTTCACGAGGAAACATGTGTCAAACAAACAATGCTTTTGACGAAATGTAATTATCTTAAAATAAAAACCGGTCAAGTACGAGTCTGACTCGCGCACCGAGGGTTCCGTACAAACTTTCATACACCTTACCCGTCATGTCAGGACCCCATTCATTCTTGAACAATCTTAAACAGTTCATAAATATTTAGTAGAAGTACCGTTGCAAAGCGCCTTCTGCCTATTGGTACTTACAACTTACAACCTAGTATGTTTGTTTATCAGCGATTGATTTTTATCACGAGTACCGATTTCGATTAAGAGCAACTACTTAATATCTAATAAACAATTTGGTTTCAGAGCAGGAAAGTCGACAGAGGACGCAGCTACCCTTCTCACCAATCAAATAGCTGGTGACCTAGACGGTGGCAACAAGTGCATCGGAATATTCCTGGATCTTGCCAAGGCCTTTAACACCGTCTCGGTTACCATTCTCATAAAAAAGCTAGAATGCTTGGGGATAAGGGATAAGTGGCTCTGGACTGGTTTACAAGTTACCTCACGAATCGCGCACAAATGGTAAAAATAGGTGAACCAGTGAGTGATCAGCTGCCGATTTTCTTTGGGGTACCTCAAGGGCACTCAGGGGAATCTCACACTTTCACTCACTATCTCACACAATCTCGCACTATCTCACACTATCTCTCACACTATATCTCACACTATCTCACACTATCTCTCACACTATCTTTCACACTATCTCACACTATCTCACTCTATCTCTCACACTATCTCACACTATTTCACACTATCTCACACTATCTCTCACACTATCTCTCACACTATCTTACACTATCTCTCACACTACCTCACACTATCTCACATAATCTCACATAATCTTACAGTATCTCACACTAGCTCTCATACTATCTCACACTATCTCAAACTATCTCACACTATTGTGCGCTTGTATGAAACCTAGGTTCTTTTGTCTTTTGTAGTTATTTATGTCCTCGCAAATGTGATGATAAACATTGTGTACCTAATACGGGCGTAAAAATATTGCAAAAACGAGTCATCAAAAGCCATCTTACGCAAGGGGCGTAAGATGGCTTTTGATTAAACGATGTAGATAGATGGTTAAACAATGTAGGTACTATTAACGTTCTACGTCATAGTACTTTTAACGTTCTACGTCTACTTTCTTCACATGTGGATAAATAGTAGATTGTACAACAAGCGCATAAAACGAGCCAATTAACCTGATACCTTTATATCCACCCGAGCCACCGGTTAGGGTGGATAGTTAAGTCGAGGGGTTAAATGGCTAATTTATGCCCGAGTTATATACACACTGCTTTTCACTTCGATTGCGAGAAAATAACTAATAATTTCACAACTAAATTAAATAATAGCTCATACACGCCACTTAACTTTTTAAAGTTTTTATGTTTAATTTTCGACACGTCGTAATAGACTTAGGTACTTCATACTGCCAAGTCATTTAATGGTGCAATACGTTTTAAAATAATAATTGATTTGATCTGGTTTTATTAATTTAGTAACGGAAAACACGTATGCCGTATGTGAAATTTGTCAAAGCAAATCAAATAAAATAACAAGTTTATTCTACGAAGTTTTATTGTACGTGTGGCTGTTATGCCCGATTATCTTAGTCTTTAAAACAATTTTACTTGGTGCACTAGAGCGTAAAAGTGGCATTTTGTGCAGCATACATTCAGCACAAAGGCAAACTTTGCGAGCATGAGAAGTGAAAAAGCGTTTTTCTCAATAGATATCAAACATAACAAAAAGGGCTTTCCGAGCTAGTGAGGTGAAAACAAGTTTGTAGTTTTGTTCTACTTATAATAAAAAGTTTTAAGATGTGAGATGTTTTTGGATAATTATCATTACCAAGTATGATGAAACAAAAAATAATATACTTACTCAAAGCCGTCAAACCCAGAAGTGAAATGACTTCATCAGGATTTAAATTGACTAACCAGCTCTCTTTCACAAAGCATAAACGTTTAATTAAACAAGTTCGCAACTTTGTTAAAGCCAGCGGAGTGTTCAGAAAATTATGATTACCTACCCAAACCTTCGCAAATAATTATAATGTAAGATTTTAGCAAAACTTAGTATAAATAAGTTATTAAAAATCCTTTACGTCATACCTGGCCATAAAGTAGGAATTACCGCACGCTATGCGTGCGGAAAACCCCACTTCCTGGCCAGATAGAGACGTAAAATTTTGTACTCACCACGGGCGGTAATAAAGAAAGCCTCAGAGCGCATATTTATCGCCCTTGCCTTCGGCTCGGGCGTCAAATACCTGCGATCTGAGACATTATTTGTTTAACCGCCCTAGGTAAGTAATGTACTATTAACTAACTTTACTAATTTAATAGTTTTACAAGTGAGAACTTTGTTATGTCACTTCTTCTTAATTGAACTTTCGCAGATTAAGTTAATTGGAACGTCATTTCATTAGTAGTTGTGCAGACAGCATTCTGTTCATTAGGGTTAACTGAATTCAAGTTAATTAGTATGAAAGGAATTATTTTTTAATACCACGGCGGTGACAAACAGGCATGAGACCTGCTGGTAACCAGTCAAGGTACCCAATGGACGCTTGCGTTTCCAGAAATGCGTTCACAAGCTGGTTGCCGACTCTTAATAATTGATCGACGAATCCTAAAGATTTGTTGTGTCGGCAGCTATAGACAAATACAGGTGTCTCACACTCACCACAGCGCATCCTAGGGAACCCTGGCGACCAAGCAACTAAGTAGTGCTAGTGGTGTTATTATGGCTGCATTCTTCTGTAAGGTGGAGGTACATCCTTAGTTCGACCGCTCTAGATGTATAAGAGCGAGAGCACATTCCACTGTGCCCTACCTACCTCTCTCTTCATGTGTAAGTTAACTAGGGGGCGTCCACAAATTACGTAACGCAAAATTCTGAAATTTTTAACCCCCCCCCTCCACTCATGTAAGTAACAGCACCGTCACGCTTAGCTGGGACCCCCCCCCCCTTCAATTCCGTTACGTAACAAGTCTTCAGGATAATATTCAGAAAATAAAGATAAGTGGTAATTTAGATACGTTTTAATCATAAATCTGCATTTTTTTAATGAAACATTAGTGTAACAAGTGTGTAACAAATTACATTGAAATTTTGCTGTGCAGTGGCTGTTGAAATACTGGAGTGACATTCTTTGTATGCCTTAAAGGCCTTTTGATAAATTTCACCTATTTTCGATGTCATCACCTTCAAATATATTAATTTACTTATAATTTAGCGTAACACACGGCACAAATCACAAACAACTGCGTCACTTGCAGTACGGCACTTTGCACTTGTATTTTGTTTTCGTTTGGAGGGTAGACTTTTGTATCTGTCTGTCAATGTCGCGTCGCGCGCTCGGTGTTGCCAATATTTTCTTAGACAAATACCGCAAACTAGGGATGTGAAAAACTAAACTTTTTTTAAGTATACTATTATAAAAAATCGTGCGTGACGTAACGCAAACCTTGACACCCCCCTCCCCCAACGTAACAGGACCGTAACGCTTGGCCGACCCCCCCCCCCCCCCCCCCCTCCCTCCAATTTGCGTTACATATAGTAGTATCCTAACCCCAACCAACTGTATCGTTTGTTCGAATTTTTATTTCGGTAAAAGCGAGTCTCCTCGAATACCGCAAATGTTTTGATTCTTTTCAAATACTTATTGTGTGAACCCATTAGGTTAGGTTTAATTTTATAATAATCCTGAAAAAATCTTAATTACAGAGAAAAGCGGCTTTTTGCCGAAATTTAAATTTGGACAAACGATACAGCTGGGAAATAAAATTAAGTGATTCCGATAGGTAACCGTAACTAGTTTATTAAACTCCTAGTTTCCGTTTAATTTTATATAAGCTAGCGGTTAGGATAGTATCACACAACTAATTATCGTACGTCCGCCCCCAAGCGTACGCTCTAATGGACAATTAAAAAGTAGACCCCGATGTTCGGAGCGGTAATGTTTATACAATGTGTTTTTATCATATTAAGATTGTTAAGTATTTTTATTGCTACGTGAAAAATATAGTAAACAGTAATGTATATTTATTAAAATAACATGTAACAAGGCTTTTGTTTTAACTTATGCTAATAACCATTTAATTGTGTAGTCAATTGTTTCACTTATTTCAATTAACATGAAATTAGTCCATTGTCAACAGCAAAAACTAAACAGAAACTCTTTGCAAAACAAAACAAAAACTGACACAAGCTGTTTTTTTTAATGGTTTAGGGTGTGTCCTCCTCTCCTGTTTTCACACTCCTGGAGCCTTGAATGCATACTCTCGATTAAGTTTCTGATGTTTTCATCAGGTATCTCTTCCCACGCACGTTTCAGAGCATCCATAAGCTGTTGCTGGTTGTGAACCTCTTGCTCATGCTCCCTAACCCTTCGTTTTAATTGGTCCCACATATGCTCTATTGGATTTAAATCCGGACTATACGCTGGCCATGGTAGGACACGAATATGGGAGTCATCCAGTACAGTCTGAGTGGCCCGAGCTGTGTGTGGGCGGGCATTGTCATGCATTAACCAGAACCCTGGCCCCACTCTCTGTGAGAATGGAATCACATGAGGCCTGATGACTTCATCGATGTACCGTTGTGCAGTTACTGTGCCTTGATTTAAGAAAACCAGCTCAGTTTTGCCTTGTAAGCTAATCCCAGCCCAAACCATCACACAAGGACCTCCAAAGCGGTCAATTTCCTTGATGCAGACATCGGAAAATCTCTCACCCTGTCGTCTCCATACTCTAATCCGCCGATCATCACTACAAAGCTTCACTTTACACTCATCTGTGAAGAGCACCATACCCCATTGATTCATGCTCCAATCTGAATGTTCGCGGCAAAAACTTAAACGATTTCCACGTTGAACCCTAGATAAAGGAATTCGTACTACTCGGCGTCTGGACCTTTGCTGGTCTTCATGCAGTCGATTACGTATCGTTTGGTCACTAACACGAGTCCCCGTTGTCAACCGTAGGCGATTTTGTAACTTACGTGCCGTCACAGAGCGCTCTCGACGGGCACTCAATCGGATGTAGCGATCCTCTTGTGCCGTAGTCGCTCGCACCCTGCCCGATCCAGGCCTTCTTCCAACACTGCCAGTCTATTGGAACCGATCCCACACATTTTGGATGGCTCGGCGAGAGAAACCCAACGAAAAAGCTACAGACCGCTGTGAATGACCTTCAGCAATCAAAGTAACGGCTCTGGTGGCAGTAATGGTATCCATATGCCTTCGTTGACGTGGCATTATTAACAAAAGATGTTAAAAGAAGCAAAAAATGGACAGAAATAGTTTTTTAACAGAATAAAATTGTGATTCCATCTGAAAGGAATTTGACCTGAAACTCGTTTTTTTTATTTGCTTCAATTTCTGGCCAGCTGTAAGACTTAAACACCAGCATTAAAGAGGTTGGATACTGAAGGAGGCCGGACATCATTAATTAGTCACTTATTAATTAGTTTACATCTAAAAATTTACTCAAAAACAGAAATATGTAAGTGGCCCTTATTTTCTTTTGAGTAGTATACAGGGTGTTTGGTACATCGTTTGCCAAATTAAAATGGGGGATAGAAGGGGTCATTTGCTTCCTCCTGCGGCTCCTAAAAAAAATCTTAGGCCCACGGATTTTTTCATGATATATATATTTTTTTTTGAAAAATCCTAGAGAGTGACTAGTTTAAACGTAAATTAAAAAAAAAGTTTTTTGCCTAGACCCGATTTTTTTATTTTATTGCAAGGTGTAATGTTGGACGGTTCTATCAAAATCAAAATTACCAACAAGTCGGGTCTAGTTATTTTTTTATTGACCCAGATATGTTTTTCAAGGCGTGAAAATTCAATGAAACTGAAACTTTGATTATCATTTAAAAAAAAACTACAAAAAACCATGCTCTTGAAATTGTTTAAGAAACATCTCTTGTCTGTCCTCTTTCTAATGATGTACAATAATGCCATGCAAACCTTACACAACTTCATAAATTTGTCAATTTTGTGCAGTAGGGACGTGTTAGGCTAATTTGATACTTATTAGGAGTTTGTGTAAATAACACACTAACTAGGCAATAATCTAAATAAAGTTTTATTCATAATTACACTTATTAATTACAATTTGTAAAAAACATAATTTCACAAATCTTGCTCAAATTGCCTTCCCTCATTACGTATGCATGCGTAGGCCCTATTCCTTATTTCGATCGTGGTGGTTCGTAATCGAACTTCTTCCTTAATGACGGCGAATGCTGCCTGTATGCGTTGGGATAAATCTTCTCTGGGTTGAACTTCCGTGGCGTATACCAGATCTTTCGCACGTCCCCAGATGTAAAAGTCCAACGGGGTTAGGTCTGGGGAACGTGGCGGCCATGGAATGGGACCATCTCTTCCAATCCACGAATTCGGGAAAGCGTTGTCTAGGTGCTCCCTAACTGTTAATCTCCAGTGTGCTGGACAACCATCTTGCTGGAAGACGATACGCCTATCTTCATTGTACCGTGGTACCTCAGCAAGCAACTCAGGTAGGTCATTTTGCAAAAAACTCGAGGTAATGATCCCCGTTGAGATTATTAGGTAGGAAGTGGGGTCCAATAACCCGGTCTCCAATGATTCCGGCCCAAACATTGATGTCATATCTCCTCTGAAAAGCTCTCTGCCTTTTGACGCGTGGGATTTCATCTTTCGGCGCCCAGTGGTGCAAGTTGTGCAAATTTAGAATTCCTTCCCGCGTAAATTTGGACTCATCTGTCCATAGAATGCTTTTTAAGAACTCCCGGTCATCTAAATCCGTATGCAGCATAAAACGACAAAACCGGACACGGTTCGCAAAGTCGTTATCTTCCAGACCTGTAACCATAAAATACGCGTAAGAATGTTTTACTTACTGTCAATTCAAGACTTAATTTGAAATTGTTATGATTGTACACGCTAACGTGAGTGACATCACGGCCTTTACCTGCATAACAAAGGCGACAAAGTGAGGAAGCGAGATTGGCTTTGCATTGCAGGCAAGTCGCATGTTAGCTTGTACGTGTACGGATTGTAGGTTTGACTAAAAATTACATACCTTGTACTGGAGTGTAATGGAAATCGTGTCTGTCATTTTGGCGAAGAACTTTCCACACCTTCAAGAAACCCACCAGAAACTTCAAGTAACGAAGCTACATTTCTAATGCTTCTAGTCGGTTCTTCCTCGAACAGTGCCAAAATCCGCTCATCAATTTGAACATTGTGTCGCACCACAATCCCTCTTGGTTCATTATTGTTCAAATTCCCAGTCTCGCGTATGCGCCGGTAAGTGTTTTGAAACGTATGAGGAGTAGGTAATCGTCTATTAGGAAATCGTTCTTGATAGATTCTTTGTGCTGCTCTTGCAACACCATTGGCCCTTCCATATGCCATCAACATGTCCGCGTATTCTTCATTAGAGAATGTCGCCATTATCAAAGTAGTAAATCTCAACAAAACTAGCAATGTCAAAGTTGAACAAAAACACTAACAAAACTTAACAATAACACGAACAAAACTTAACAAAACGTAGAAAAACAAATAACGGTTTTAGAATTAAATGATTCGCGACGCTGCAATGGGATAACAAACGCAATAGTCACCAAAGACAGTCAAATCTCGACTAACAAATTTGACTCCACGAAGGGCCCTCACCGCAGCTTTGTGAACCGGTTTATTGTTTATCCGATGAAAGAGAGAGACGGATGATTTTTTTGGAGGTTTCTTCTGGATTTTTCCCAGGCTACTCTCCCACCATGCACTCCGGCCACTTTACCAGTCAGCCACAGTCAGATAAAAAATAGAAACTCATCAGAAGAGCGACGTGAAGAGGATCTCATCGCGACATCAAACAATCGCAAAGGCCTCGTGGACGCCTACTACTCCGCAGAGCTTACTTGGAGAATAGCGGCTTTAGACATCAACATAGGTTTTGCTGCTATTCTAGCTGAATTTTAGAAGCACTACACCCCTTCCCTTTTCACTCGTATGACAGATCGCTGCTCATTCGTATAGTGCAGGATTACAAAATGACCGCTGGAGTGTCACGAGTACCTACCTACTAGCTGATTGATGAGTCGGCTGTCGGCGGCTTCGGGGCTCATCCTAAACGTAAACAGGGATTTTCGATCTTAATATCAACAAAGCTTCCTGTGTGGTTGCGATAAAAGACTTTTGTATTTTTATTGGATTACTTATATCAGATCTTCTTTGTTGCTGTATAAATTACGATTATTCTGTGGTTTTAAGATGTATTTTGCCACGATTGTGAGCAGCAGTAGGTATGAGGACGTCTAGATTAGTTACGTTACTCACCTAGGGCGGTAATATAAATAATGTCTCAGATCGCAGGTATCACTTAAGTGATGACTACAAAGTGATAAATGCCAAATACTTATATAACACTATCCATCTAAAGCATATTCCGAAAGAATAAGAAGCATCGCTCGCAATAGGCACCACCACTTTGTATTTTATAACGACCTATGGGGTCAATCGCGGGAAGAGGGGGAAGGGGATACCTTGCCGTAATACAGTGCAAACTAGTACGGAAGGTAGCTTACTTTTACCTCAAAGTGTATACCTACCTGTTATAAAAATAAGAACATCTGTAATAGTCCAACTTGTTTGCCATACTTAGTATAAAACTAAATGATGTACTTAATTTAAGTAAGCGAAAAATAAATAAATTGAATTGAATTTAAAATTGAATTTGACGCCCGAACGAAGAGCAATAAATATGCGATCTGAGGCTTTCTTTATAACACCTCGTGGTGAGTACAGCATTTTACCGCCAGCGTACAGCGTACAGCGGCCAGGAAGTGGGATTTTCCGTACGCGTAGTGAGCGGTAATTGCCTTTTCACCTCACTAGCTCGGAAAGGCCTTTTTGTATGTTTGTTAACTATTGAGAAAATCGCTTTTTATCCACATGTGAAGAGAGTAGACGTAGAACGTTAAAAGTACTATGACGTAGAACGTTAAATGTTTATTTTGGTTTTTTGTAGGTATATTTTATGAAATATTTTTGTTTAACTTTTATTTTTAACTTTTTTTTTTACGTTTTTTTTTTACTTTTTTTTTTTTTACTTTTTTTTGTACGTTTTTTTTTACGTTTTTTTTTTTTTTAACTTTTTTAACTTTTATTAAACTTTATTTTACTTTTTTTTGTTTTTTTTTTTACCCTTTTTCTTATTTTCCTTGCTGTAGTGAGGTGAAAAGATTTGTGTTATACACGGGTGAAAAGTTATATTACGTCTCGTGTGTTGAAACACTCGCTACGCTCAGGATTCTATTTTTGGACCACTCGCTTCGCTCGTGGTCAATCATAGAATCCTTTCGCTAGCTCGTGTTTCAAATGAACACTCGCAGGTAAAATACAACTTTCCCCCCTTGTATAACAAATAACTATTTTATGGACACAGGTGTGACGTAAAATAAATTGCCCGTGTGATTGTAATAGTTAAACAGTCATGATGTCATGAAACATGTAACCTTTGTTTGGAAGCGTGCATAGATTTTACGTTATCCCAAGAGGGCGAGTTGATAAGCGACACTTGTGTACGTAGATGTACATGCTGTACATTGGTTCTGTGTAATACTGACCTCATCATAGGATAGGAGAATTTTGTCCTATACCTTACTAGCGTAGGCAGGCACCTTTATAAAGATGAAGAAAGGGCATTTATTTAAAGACTAGCTGCCCACGTGGCATCACCCGCTTATTACAATTTAACAAGTAATACAGACGAGGCCGTGGAATAAAATATAACCTGTGGATCCCGATTCCCGAAGATCCATTCTATATGAATGATTTTTTTTGTAATCTGATGAGTTCATTCAGAGATTTTTTATTTATTTAGGTAAACAAACAGCCACTACAAGGGGTACTTATTACCCGTAGCATTTCTACAAACTCACATCACATAGTCTCAAACGTTACCTCTTTAATAATATTAGTCTACGTACACTTTTTACACTGTTAACTTAATTTTAATGGCCGTCTCTAATTGTCATAAAATTAAGCATGATGTTTGAATATAGGTACCGTTAACCTCTCCTTCGACTTAAGGACAACAGTTCTCTTTACTGCCCTCCACTACCCGATATGCGGCTGTTCATCTGCCTAGCTATAGCATGATCGCAATTAGTATCGGACGTAAATCATTAATCCTTCACTAGCAATCAGCAGCCTGCTTTATGTCGGACGTAAACGCGATTATCTGCTGGTTGCGAGTAAAGCGAGCACGTCATTCATTAATCACCTAAGTTAAATAAACTTGTTAAGGAGAAAATTCATTAGGCTAACGCTACGCCATCGCTGTCGCGGCGAGCTCCCTGACAACGTCAATATTTTACTTCGGCCTCTGATAACCAACTTCCAATGCAAACAGCTTTAAACCCACTTGGCAAACTATCCCTCAATTGCGCAACTGATAGTATACATTATAATATTTATAATATATCGGCTGGTTGAACTGGATACAACAATTTCTCTTGTTTTAGTATTGATTCGAACATCTAATTGAAAAAGTTTGTGCTTCAACTTTTGTACATTTGGTTTTAATAAAGGGTTGTCCCGGGTTTGGCGCTGACTTTTTGTCTGTTGCCGCAAATTAAGGTCGATAATAGTAATTTCAACTTCAAGTTTTAAATTTCAACTGGTTTGTTGTTTAGGTAAATGTCTAACAAGGAAAGTAATTAATTAATGAAGCTTCCCGTAACCAAAGCAATTTATTAAAAAATATTGGCAAGAGGGCTTAACTAAAAGTATTTCACGCAAGTAGAAATTAAATGAATTCACGATATAGGCGTAAATAATCAATCGGTATAAGTATTATTTATTTACTAACTGATGAGGTAACTGAACGGTCATTGGATTTCAAAGAATCTAACACAAATAGACATTTGCAAATTTTATGCCAATATATTATTAGATAGAGGCAAGATGGTGGGCCACCTGATACGGCACGCCAGTTTCTTCCTAAGCATCCTGGAGGGAAAATTTGAAAGCAAGAGAGGCAGAGGAAGGCCTAGGCTAACATATTTTAGCCAAATAAAAGATAAAGCTGATGTGGAGTCATATGAGGAAGTCAAGAGGCTGGCAATGGACAGAGAAAAGTGGCGGTTACTCCACCGACAGGCAAGGCTTTTAAGTAATGATGATGATCATATGTTTTACATAGCTCACATGCCAAATTCTTAATACATTTTGGATCAAGACGGTCTCTGCTACCACTTGACGAATTATTGTAAATTTTAGCCTACCACTCTTAAATTAAAAATTCTATTTTATTAGAAGCCTACACTGAACAAAAGTTTAAAATGTTCCATATTGTTATGAAAAACCATATTATGTTAATTGATGAACAACAATAGATCACTTGCTGGTCGAAGCGGCAAATAAATTAATGAACAATGTCTGAAAAACAGATGTTATGAAATGAAACCCTTTTGTCTCGACTAAATGACGTAACTAAAAGTGCAAAATGCATTTCAGGCAATTTAAGGATCGCAATGAGAGCGACGAGTTAACTGCAAATTTTTTCCTACGCCCTGTTCAGGGCAAAAACTGGCTCACTACTACGAGTAGTAAATAACTGTAAGTTATACCTTAGGTACCATTTCGGCAATAAAGTAGGATTACTTAGGCATGGACGTGCATTCATACTTGTAATAGTTAATTATCCGAAAATTGGATTGTTGGGTTGCGGCTACAATTTGTCGCGACCGCCGCTGAAATACCAAAGGGATAAGTATTTTAAGTGCCGGCTTCATCCGGATTATCTCAGGGTTGGTGTAATGCCGCCTCTTTGTGGCCAAATCCGTCTTTGTCCCTTGCTCTGCTAGCGACAAACTAAACAAAATGCGATCGATTTACAGAAGCTTTATCAAAAAGTGTCTAACTAGGTACCTATACCTACTGCTTTCAATTTTTTTTGACGACATACATTGTGTTTGAGAATTACATTACAAACGTACATTACAAATACATTAAAATTAATAAAAAAAAACACAATTACATTTAGGTAAGTACCTATATTAAAGCGAGGATATGAGCTCTTACCTATTTGTCGGTAATGTTACGATAACAACATAACAAATTATTAGTTTATTATAACGTCAAAGTGGTACTCTACTTAAGAATGAAATATGAGTAAAATAATTGTACAAATATACATATTTTTTCTACTTTAAAATTATTTAGTAAGCTTCTAGGTCAGTCCATTGCCGGAGACAGTTTTCGCAACATATCGAAAAACGCAAACCCAAATATACCTATCCTTAACATTTTGACCGAAAGTGAAGGATTTTACAAACTTTCGGCCAATTTTAGGTGCGATAATCTTCTGATTCTTGCTCAGCACAACTTTCTCGGCCTGCTGCCATGTATTTTATCGTGTTGTCATGATTATTAGCTAAGCGTTTCATTAAACGTTGGCACTGAATGTGTATTAATTAATTACAATTTCGTTATTTTTTGATAAATAGATTCTTAATTCTAAGTTAATTGTTTTCAAGCAAAATCACAAATAAAGACACGCTTGTTACAGCGTTTAAGTAAAACTATGAATGAACTGCCGCCTTGCCCTATACCTGCCGAATAGGTAAGGTTAAAAAATCTCTTGTTTCAATGTTTATACAATCGCTGGGTGAAACACGTGACTCGCACTCGAGCTCGTGGCATCCGTTTGTCAATCGCGAGATGACGAATAGCGACGGGCGCGGCTAGGCTTACGAATTTTCCTTGTACCCTGAGAACTTTACGGTTTCGCTCTATGAAAACACAACAATATATCGATATCAGCCATATTTTTACACCAAAAAATAGATTGGGTAATTTGACTAAATATTCATTAATAATTCACCTAAATTTAATACCGATACGGTAAAAAATAATGAAAATTAATCTTCATAAATTCCGTAAAAATCAGGCGAAAATGGTATAAACTTTCTTTACTTTATAATTGACTACGTCTATATACGTTCTTTGGGATACGCGCATAATCCACTTATTTTTGTTAATGAATAAACCTTTCTATAGGCCAGATGAAATTCAATATTATCTCAAGGTCGTAAAATATTTAATTAAAATGCCGTTATTTCCTAATGCATATATTTTTGGATTCAGGTAGTAAGTCTCTAAATGTGTGTACTCAAACATGTTTTCATTATAAAAATATTGATAGCATTTTTGCTTGCGGGTTAATTTTTTTTCCTAACTTCCGGTCCATAGAATTATTGATGTCAATAGTAAAAGTTGTTTAAAATAACATATAAAAGCCGTATACAAATAATTAGCCTGATATTGAATTATTTCCAAAAACAACGTAATTTTCTCTGGGTATTGAGGCTGAAGCGATGTGCGCGGACAAAACGTGTTTGTCACTTCAAATTTTTATATTCTATTTGTATAAATATATCGCAAAATTAATAAATAGGCTTCCTACTGTAGGTAGCAATGTAATTTTATTATGCTGTGATACTGAAATTATATAGGTATTGTATATTGATCTGAAAAAATTATACCTCGGTGAGTTTTATACGCCGGTTCTTCTCGAGGCAGAGGTTTTCTTTCCGAACTGGTGGTAGTTTATCGACATTCATAGGTGCCTAAATTGAAGAATAAATAACGTTGACTTTGAAGCTGCTCACGTGGCTCCGTATTACAGAAACCCAGGCGCAGCCGTGGGATAAAATATACCCTATGCCCATCCTGAAGGACCATTCTATATACTGGTGGAAGATTTTTTTAAATCAGAAGGGGAGTTCAGTAATTTTTTTCATACAAACTTATAACCTCCCAGACATTGATTTAATATATAAAGATACACTGTCAGTTAAACGTAGTGGTTATATTCTCTTTGCTGTCAGTAGGAAATAATGACAAGTCAAAACCACTGCCAAATCGACTTGGGCATTAGTTTGGCTATTAGTCTTGTTCCGACCACAGACAGTGGCAGTTGTCAATCATGACGAAATGTGCAGTGAAAAACTGCAAAAATAATAACCGAAAAACAAATAAAAAGGATGGAATGTCTTATTTTACGCAAATGGGCTTGTGACCTTAAATTTGTTTACGATGCCATTCGAACCAGTTTTTGTAGATGAACAAATGTTTGTATGGGAGCAACTACATTTAAAATACATTAATACCCAAAAAATCGAGTTAAAGACGGACCTCGCTGACAGCAGCCGAAACGCTTCATACTGATTGGCTTTAAAGTATGACGTCACACCGTGCAATTTGTACTAACCGTTGCATGGCAAATAAAGTAAATTGCTGTTTCGGTCGTGAAATACTGCGTTTAGGTCCATAGTTGTCATACAAATTTGTTTCTATAAAAACGTAAGGATTCTATTGGTACCTTTAAATTTACTCTTGGACAATAAATAAAAAAACTTTTTTTTCTAAACTTTCAAGGTTCATATCTTTTTACGACTTGAATTCTATTTTGTAATTTATACTTTATTACCATCATTTGATGGTTTACTATCCATTTAGCAACACAACGTTATCAATTTTAACACCACGCAACAAGCCTATTCTATTTATTTATCAACAGATTCTAGTTATAATTATAATGCTTTCATGATTTTTAGGAATTAATTTAGTACATACAAATTATGACTTAACACAGAACAAAAATATATGGAGTAGCTACCTATCACTTTTTTAATTTTAATAAATCGTGTTGGTTTATTTTGACTTAGGTTTATAATAATATTTCTTATTTTTTTAAATTAAAGCTTTCCACGAAATCCTCTACGACGTGCAAAATGGACCGCAATATTAGCACGAGAGCACGACATAGGCGTGATCAACTATTCAAGCCAAATAAGTCGTCTGTTGTGTGTATGACCCACTTTCGCACCACAGACGTATATACCACAAGCAAAGGCTTTAGTAGAATGACTAAATCTGCAATACCTGTCTTGAATGTAAGTACTTAAATGTCACACAATAGTTTTCATATTAGTAATCTCAAAAGTTACAAACGACCATTAAAACTTGATTTAACAATCATTAAAAAAATATCTGTGTTTAAAGGCATTTTTAAAGTAAGAAATTTGTAACTACTATTTCAGACTGTTTACTATGAGCGTTCAAAGGGGGTTCTAAGTTTGTATAAAGAGCAAGACATTTCGAAAGTAAGAGATTTGTAACTTCGGTTTTAAACTGTTTAGTGTTTACTACAAAACTAATTTAATTTTTTTTATCATTAAATATACAAACATTTAGACGATAATATGTTCTACGCGGACGAAGTCGCGGTTAACAGCTAGTACAATATAAAAATGAGAAAAGTGACTCCATTCGTCCGATGTTCACTTTTGTCGTAAATATTATGATAATGGCGATTTCACTAAAAAGTTTTAAATATTATGAAACGTTATTTTGCAAATATGACACTTGACAGCTAGTATATTTAGCTTTTTTTTGCATGAATCTTTGTGAGAGTCAGGATGGCGGGTGTACCTAAAGAAATGTAAAAAAATTGTATACGAAAAAAATGTACCCAAAATGTACTATTTGGTACCACATTTAAAAAAAAATGTACTACCACGTACTTACTTAAAGATATTACAAAATTAAGGTACACCTGCCAACAAGACAGTCAGGATGGCGGGTGTACTTCTGAGAGCTATGTTCCCACCAATTATTAAAAAAAAATTATACACCAAAATTTTGTACTAAATTTGTACTTTAATATACAGTTGATATTCGAGCAATAAGTATAATCCGTGGTTTGCGAGCAATACACATTTAAGGTCTTTCTACGGTAGGTAAGTGTTGTTACTACTTAAACTTGTTTATTTTTCAACTCATATTCCACACCTTCTATATATTATTGAAATCCTTCAGCCAAGCACCATTGAATTAATATTTTCACACTAGACTAGAAGCGTGCTGGCCTGGTGGGCCTCTTAGCAACGGCTTAACCAAAGGATTTCGTGTGCCTCTGTTGCGTCGTGAGAGTCAACCAAAGAGTAAAGTATGTATAAGGAGTCAACCGACCGGTCGGCCAGTCGGAACTTATTAACCATCGAAGATAAAGAGGGGTGTGATATTAAAGTATCTATGTCTGTGTTTCAGTTCTGAGTATGGTGACCCCTAAAACTTAATGTTTTTTTTTCGATTTTTGTGTAAAAATCTTAATGCGGTTCACATAATGCATCTACTTACCAAGTTTCAACAGTATAGCTCTTATAGTTTCGGAAAAAAGTGGCTGTGACATACGGACGGACAGACATACAGACGGACGGACATGACGAATCTATATAAGGGTTCCGTTTTTTGCCATTTGGCTACGGAACCCTAAAAAGGCAAAGACGGCCACAGATTCATACAAAAATGACGCTAAAAGGGAAAAGATGATGAAAGAGTTTATTCTATTGATTTACAAAAATCGGTATTGCTACCTATGATTCCGGACGTTAAGGGACTGTTTTTACACCAACAGAATGATAGGTTTTAATTTAACGTTTTGTGGCTTAAGTAAATCTAGTAAAGAAGGCTCTAAATGTTTAGTATGGCATGAAGCAACTGGAGGAAGAGATTTTTTTTTTTTTTTGTATCTATTTATTTCAGATAAAGTACTTAACTAAATTACATTTTTTTGCAAATCTCTATGCGAGATTATGTGCGCGGTCACTCGACTCACTTCATAATTGTTATCTCCACTTATAATAAATCTCTAAATTAAAAAAAGAATCAGCCAGTTTGAAACTAAGCTTTGCGCGGTTCGAATGTTCTCAGCATCCCATGAACGGAAAAATATGAAACATTTTATATAGGTACATTATTATTCTAGCTGCAACTTAGGATAGTTTTTATCCGACTGCGACAGTTAATTAATTTTCCGAAATATACGACTTCATTTAATTTTTAATTTATTTTTATTGAAATCAAACGCTGCTCCAACTGTCAGCTATAAGAACCGTCAAATTTTCGTCAAAATGGCGGAATTGCTTTGCCTTTCACTTATTAATAATTTAAATCCCGTCTACGATAGACCTTTACGAGACAAATGCTAAAATATAAACCATAAAAAAATATTCGATTCTGATATGAGAACTTATATGCGCAAATGTCGTTTTATGTCGTAATTTCAATAAATGAAATCAACAAATTTGAACAATATAATTAACACGAATTTGTTTTTTTTGAATGACAATGGCACGCGCTCGGCGCATTCAGCCAAAGTACCTGCGGCGCTACCACGAAAACCGATACTCAATGTTCATATATTTGCATCCCTGTCACTCGAGTATGGTTAGTGCGATAGAGATAGAGATACCCGAATATTTTCGAATTCCGAAGTTCGTGGTTATAGCTCAGGAATCGAAAATATGGTAAATAATCATAATGTATTTTCTCGAAAAAGAATTTAAAATAAATATAGTCAAATGGAGAAAAAAACAAAGCAAGAGGTTATATAGGTAATGATTAAGTTATAAGAGTCCAAAGTTTTAAGAGGGGGTATGTTCTTTCCCTTTTCCGCAAAACGCACCTTCATATGAAACGATTGTTTTTTACTATGACGCTCGAGTATATTGACGTCACAGTCCCTCATCGTTTTCTCACTCTAACAAGCGACATTAAAACGGATGTAGCTTCATAATTTTTTGAGATATTTGAATGGGAGTTTCATTATCTTCTATCTATTTATACATAATAAATGCCTATGTCCTGACTGACTTATTCACTCAATCACTCACTCACTCACTCATCAACGCACAGCCGAAACTACTAATCTTAGAGTTGATTTTTGCACAGTATGTTGCTTTTATAACGTGGGCTAGGGATAAAAAGGGATTTTTGAAAATTCTACCCCTAAGGGGGTAAAATGGGGGTGCAAAATAAAGAACTTTCAGGGTTTTAGAAAATTCTACCCCTAAAGGGCTAAAATAGAGTGCAAAGTTTGTATGGGAAAAACTACTTTTTTTTAAATAGAGACTTAAAACTTTGTAGAGAAATTATTCATTAGAATACAAATAAAGTACCTAGATTCAGTGTTTTAAAAAAATCTACCCTAAGAGGGTAAAATAGAGGTGCAAATTTTGTATGGGGGAAACAATATTTTTTTTAAATATAGACTTAAAACTTTGTAGAAAGATTAGTCATCAGAATACAAATTAAGTACTGTCAGCGTTTTAGAAAATTCTACCCCTAAAAATAGGGGGCTAAAATAGGGGTGCAAAGTTTGTATGTGGGAAACTATTTTTTTTAGCTAGAGTCCTAAAACTTTGTAGAAAGATTATTTAAATAAAAAGAAAGTACTTCCAGTGTTTTGGAAAATTTCACCCCTAAGGGGGTAAAATAGGGTGCAAAGTTTGTATGGGAAAAACATATTTTTTTTTAATAGAGACTTAAAATTTTGACGAAAAATTACTTATTAGAACATGAAAAATACTACATTCGGCGTTTTACAAAAACCATTCCCTAAAGGGGTTAAAAAAGGGTGCAAGGTTTGTATGGGGAACACTTTTTCTGAGCTAGACACTTAAAACTTTGTAGAAAGATTACTTATAAAAATACAAAAAAAAAGACTTTCAGCGTTTTGAAAAAATCTATCCCTAAGGGGGATAAAAAGGGGTGCAAAGTTTTCATCAGGGAAAGTTTATGTTTTTGAGTTAGAGACTTGAAACTTTGTAGTAGAAAGATTACTTATTAAAATACAAAAAAAGAACACAAATCGTTTTAGAAAATTCCACCCCTAATAGGGTTAAAAAGGAGAGCAAGCTTTGCATGGGCAACACTTTTTTTTGAGTTAGACTTAAAACTTTGCAAAAAGATTACTTATTAGAATACTAAAAAAGAACTTTCAGCGTTTTAGAAAACTCCATCCCTAAGGGGATCCTTAAGATCCTTAAGAAGGGTAGCCAGTGTTGTGTGGGAAAAACTTTTTTTTTTACTAGACTTAAAACTATTCAAAATGTTACTTATTAAAATTAATAATAAAGTACGTTCAGAGTTTTAGAAAATTCCACCCCTAAGGGGGTTAAGAAAGCTTTGTATGGGCAACACTTTTTTTGACCTAGAGACTTAAAAGTTTACGAAAAAAGTTCTTTCAGCGATTAGAAAAATTCAACCTCTAAGGGGGTTTAAAAGGGGGTTCAAATTTTAAATGGCGAGCAATAAAATTTTAAAGTGTGAGTAAGAGATTTTTAACTTCGGTCTTATTCTGTACGTTTTTAAGACTACAAAACTGATTTCAGAGTTTTTCCAAATTCATCCCCTAAGAGTGTTAAAATTGGTTCAAAGTTTGAGTATATCAAGGCATTTTTAAAGTATGAGATTTTTAACTTTGGTTTTAGACTGTTTGTTCACAAACTAGAAAATGAACATCAACTTTTTTTTTAATTATCCCCTAAAAGAGGGTTCAAATTTTGTATTGAGAGAAATCATTTTCTAAGACGATAAAAAGTTCTACGCGGACGAAGTCGCGGGCAACAGCTAGTCTTAACTATTATACTTTATAACTTCTATTACAATTTATACACATTGTTATTATGAGTAGTTTTTAATTTCGGTAGTGTGTAAGTATATTCTCCAGCATATTTGCCCTTTGTAAAATATTCTTTTAGAATTTTCTTAAAAAAATAATAATAATAATAATATATATAATTTACAATTTTGAGACTGATTATCACGGCAGGTGTCCGCTAGTCTCTTCCCATAACCCATGTTCCAGTCCACTCACCATTCAACCAAATAACCCATGACCTTAGTTTCCATCGCAGTCACAGTGCTGCACTGCAATAGTCTTTACACCTGGCTGGGACCATCACCGGTTGTATCATGTTGTGCGGTCGGAGATGGTACCCGCCATGTGTATCCCTCGCTTTAGATTATTTTTGTTTTAAGGGGCCTCTGTGCTGTTGGCTTCGGCCCCACGCATGCCTTCCAAAGGTCCGGGACCCCATGGTCCCGAGATATGGAAAAAAAAAAATATATAATAATATCCCCTGAGCCGCTCACCCGGTGTTGCTCCTGGCCGTCTGTACGACGACGCTTTCAGGGGCCCATCTAATGAGCGGCTAGTCACCGCCTGCCTCGATAACTTTGTGTATAACAATGTTATGGCAGGTGTCCGGACCTTTTTGCAATAGCCCAGTTTCATAATCCACCCAAATCTCATCACCATAGAACCCGTTCTCTATCCATATAACCCACAATAGTCCCAACGCCTGTTGGAACCGGTTCACGGGTATCTACCGATGTACCAGTGAATGGGTTCTAGCAGGTGTATTACATTACATTAAACTTCGTCTCCAAAGGGCCTCTACGTGTTGGATCTATATCCCCACGCACGCCTTCCAAAGGACCGGGCTTTGTCCCGTGAATTTAAACAGGAGATACATAATAATATAAGGAATGGAAAATAATATAAGGTTGATGCCATTTACAAGTTTATTCTTAGTGAGAGGGACGTAAAGCATTTCATTTTTTGGGCAGACAATTGTTGTGCACGAAACAAAAATTGGATTTTGTTCACAGCACCTGACACGATTGTAACTGTTCATGACATTTAATCCATTACACTTAAGGCTTTGGCCAAGGGTCACACTCATATGAGTGCAGATAGATTTCATGGAAACATTGCAAGTTGCAAGAAACTTTAAAAGGGTCCAAAATATAATTGAAGATTACAAAATTTGCCTCCTGAGTCCTGACGAGTTGTAGACAAAATCAGGTGATTGAAGTAACTTCTGAAGGCAAACACGTTTGGAAAAAGAAAAAAAAGTACGAATGAATCATAGAGGTATAAAGCTATCAAATCTTGTAGTAAGTGAAATCATAGTTGCATGCTGTATAAAAAATAAGTCAGTGTATCTTATAAGAAACAAAATTTTCTTCAAGAACAAGCCCAGCCAACTCCCAAAAAAAACTGTGAGAGTCCGAGGTATTCAATCTTCAAAGAAAGAGGAGATAATGGAAAAACTTGTGCAGCTAATAAATGTATCGTCAGTTCGCCCTTGTGAGAGTCCTATCTACAGTATCATCTACCCTGCCATTCAACTTATTTGTATGATACTTGACTAAAACTATAGATAAATTAATATTGATTATCAGCAAATTTAAAAGTAACTTAAGTTAAATTCAAGTATGTCGTAACTTACTTGTTTTTAGTTTTTGCCAGTGCTTTAAACAGTTGCTTGTTTTATGCTTAGTAAAGCTAAAAAAAATCTCATTGTTAAACTAAGCTAAAACCAATTTCCCCTCGCATTTACGAAATGGGGTGGACTAGGATGTGAAAAACCCTGAATTATATTTTAAAGTTTTATTATCTACTAGCTGTTGCCCGCGACTTCGTCCGCGTAGAACTTTTTATCGTCTTAGAAAATGATTTCTCTCAATACAAAATTTGAACCCTCTTTTAGGGGATAATTAAAAAAAAAGTTGATGTTCATTTTCTAGTTTGTGAACAAACAGTCTAAAACCAAAGTTAAAAATCTCATACTTTAAAAATGCCTTGAAATACTCAAACTTTGAACCAATTTTAACACTCTTAGGGGATGAATTTGGAAAAACTCTGAAATCAGTTTTGTAGTCTTTTAACGTACAGAATAAGACCGAAGTTAAAAATCTCTTACTCACACTTTAAAATTTTATTGCTCGCCATTTAAAATTTGAACCCCCTTTTAAACCCCCTTAGAGGTTGAGTTTTTCTAATCGCTGAAAGAACTTTTTTCGTAAACTTTTAAGTCTCTAGCTCAAAAAAAGTGTTGCCCATACAAAGCTTTCTTAACCCCCTTAGGGGTGGAATTTTCTAAAACTCTGAAAGTACTTTATTATTAATTTTAATAAGTAACATTTTGAATAGTTTTAAGTCTAGTAAAAAAAAAGTTTTTCCCACACAACACTGGCTACCCTTCTTAAGGATCTTAAGGATCCCCTTAGGGATGGAGTTTTCTAAAACGCTGAAAGTTCTTTTTTAGTATTCTAATAAGTAATCTTTTTGCAAAGTTTTAAGTCTAACTCAAAAAAAAGTGTTGCCCATGCAAAGCTTGCTCTCCTTTTTCTAAAACGATTTGTGTTCTTTTTTTGTATTTTAATAAGTAATCTTTCTACAAAGTTTCAAGTCTCTAACTCAAAAACATAAACTTTCCCTGATAAAAACTTTGCACCCCTTTTTATCCCCCTTAGGGATAGATTTTTTCAAAACGCTGAAAGTCTTTTTTTTTGTATTTTTATAAGTAATCTTTCTACAAAGTTTTAAGTGTCTAGCTCAGAAAAAGTGTTCCCTATACAAACCTTGCACCCTTTTTTAACCCCCTTAGGGAATGATTTTTGTAAAACGCCGAATGTAGTATTTTTCATGTTCTAATAAGTAATTTTTCGTCAAAATTTTAAGTCTCTATTAAAAAAAATATGTTTTTCCCATACAAACTTTGCACCCTATTTTACCCCCTTAGGGGTGAAATTTTCCAAAACGCTGAAAGTACTTTCTTTGTATTTAAATAATCTTTCTACAAAGTTTTAGGTCTCTAGCTAAAAAAAATAGTTTCCCACATACAAACTTTGCACCCCTATTTTAGCCCCCTATTTTTAGGGGTAGAATTTTCTAAAACGCTGAAAGTACTTAATTTGTATTCTGATGACTAATCTTTCTACAAAGTTTTAAGTCTATATTTAAAAAAAATATTGTTTCCCCCATACAAAATTTGCACCCCTATTTTACCCCCTTAGGGGTAGATTTTTTTAAAACACTGAATCTAGGTACTTTATTTGTATTCTAATGAATAATTTCTCTACAAAGTTTTAAGTCTCTATTTAAAAAAAAGTAGTTTTTCCCATACAAACTTTGCACTCTATTTTACCCCTTTAGGGGTAGAATTTTCTAAAACCCTGAAAGTTCTTTATTTGTATTCTAATGACTGATCTTTCTACAAAGTTTTAAGTCTCTATTTAAAAAAAAAATGTTTCCCCCATACAAACCTTGCACCCCTATTTTACCCCCGTAGGGGTGGAATTTTCCAAAACGTTGAAAGTGTTTCATTTGTATTCTAATAACTAATTTTTCTACAAAGTTTAAGTCTATAGCTCAAAAAAAAAAGGTTCTCCCATACAAACTTTGCACCCCCATTTTACCCCCTTAGGGGTAGAATTTTCAAAAATCCCTTTTTATCCCTAGCCCACATTATAAAAGCAACATACTGTGCAAAAATCAACTCTCTAAGATTAGTAGTTTCGGCTGTGCGTTGATGAGTGAGTGAGTGAGTGATTGAGTGAATAAGTCAGTCAGGACATATAATAGATAGAAGATAATGAAACTCCCATTCAAATATCTCAATTATGAAGCTACATCCGTTTCAATGTTGCTTGTTAGAGTGAGAAAACGATGAGGGACTGTGACGTCAATATACTCGAGCGTAAAAAACAATCGTTTCATATGAAGGTGCGTTTTGCGGAAAAGGAACAGAACATACCCCCTCTTAAAACTTTGGACTCTTATAACTTAATCATTACCTATATAACCTCTTGCTTTGTTTTTTTCTCCATTTGACTATATTTATTTTAAATTCTTTTTCGAGAAAATACATTATGATTATTTACCATATTTTCGATTCCTGGGCTATAACCACGAACTTCGGAATTCGAAAATATTCGGGTATCTCTATCTCTATCGCACTAACGATACTCGAGTGACAGGGATGCAAATATATGAACATTGAGTATCGGTTTTCGTGGTAGCGCCGCAGGTACTTTGGCTGAATGCGCCGAGCGCGTGCCATTGTCATTCAAAAAAAACAAATTCGTGTTAATTATATTGTTCAAATTTGTTGATTTCATTTATTGAAATTACGACATAAAACGACATTTGCGCATATAAGTTCTCATATCAGAATCGAATATTTTTTTATGGTTTATATTTTAGCATTTGTCTCGTAAAGGTCTATCGTAGACGGGATTTAAATTATTAATAAGTGAAAGGCAAAGCAATTCCGCCATTTTGACGAAAATTTGACGGTTCTTATAGCTGACAGTTGGAGCAGCGTTTGATTTCAATAAAAATAAATGAAAAATTAAATGAAGTCGTATATTTCGGAAAATTAATTAACTGTCGCAGTCGGATAAAAACTATCCTAAGTTGCAGCTAGAATAATAATGTACCTATATAAAATGTTTCATATTTTTCCGTTCATGGGATGCTGAGAACATTCGAACCGCGTAAAGCTTAGTTTCAAACTGGCTGATTCTTTTTTAATTTAGAGATTTATTATAAGTGGAGATTACCTGTCAAAAAATTACATCGTTCGGACTATTCATATCGGAGATAATCGAATTTGAAGCAAAATAGTTATTTGTTCAACAAGAGAGCAAAGTAGATTTTTGCTGCGAGTGTTGATGATGAGTCCCGAGCAAGCGAAAGATTCTATATTTGAATCACGAGCGTAGCGAGTGATTCTAAATTAAAATCTTGAGCGTAGTGAGGGACTCAAAGGCACGAGATGCAAATATCTTTGCTCTCGTGTGATACTTACAACTTTTCACCTCAGCAGTGAGAACATCGTCACGTTAAAAAATATATCGCTAGGCTTTTACGCACCTATAATATTCTGAATTTGTAATAGAGCACTGGTGACACAGTGACTGTGGACACTATGATGTGTCACCAGTGCTCGATATCAAAATTAAAAAGCTACTTTGCCTCACGGAGTGAGCAAAATCGCATTTTGCTCACTGTTTTCACGCAGCAAAATATGCTTGTTCGAGCTGCTGAGGTGAAAAAACGTTTTTTCGCTCTCCTGTAAAATTTGCCAAAATAGACTTACTTGAATTAAACTTAATGCAGCCGAATTAATTTCTAATCGATTGACACCCCATTTATCAAAATCAGTTCAGTATTTTAAGCGCCTGAGTGGAACATACGGAAATTTATACAAACTTCTTGTTCATGCGATAGTTCTATTTTATTTTTTTTGGGTGTAAGCACCTTTAAACTTTTTTTTATTGTCTTTGACTTTTATACGTTTTGAAGTGATGTGATTGATTAATTATAAATTAGTTCTCACCGTAACCGGTGACTGAAATGCATTAAATACTTCTACTACTTAAATGACTTAGTATTTCTTGCGTTTGATAATTTACTATAGGTAATTTAATTATTTAATGGAACTAATATCATAATAGTACATTACTTACCTAGGGCGGTTAAACAAAGAATGTCTCAGATCGCAGGTATTTGACTCCCGAGCCGAAGGCAAGGGTGATAAACATGCGCACTGATGCTTTCTTTATTACCGCCCGTGGTGAGTACAAAATTTTACGTCTCTATCTGGCCAGGAAGTGGGGTTTTCCGCACGCATAGCGTGCGGTAATTCCTACTTTATGGCCAGGTATGACGTAAAAATATATACTAGGTACTTAATGAATAATTCATAATTCATTTATTGTTTGCATGGACTAGATGCGTATTAATTGTTCTCCCTAAAGGTTTATTCATAAAAAATGCCTATTTCAATAGTTTTTTTTACGGAGCGCTCACGGCGTACCTAATTACTTCATTAGCACTAAGTCATTTAATTGAATCATATTATTAAGTGCAGAAATGTAATAATGAGGCTCATTACTAGGTAGGTACATGCTTAATGATTTCGTTATAAAATCCTGTGTAGGGTCGAATAGTATTCAGTAGTGTGTTCTTAGTCGAGTTGAGAACTAATACAATAATAAATAAACCATGGTAAACCTACCCAGTCCCGTGGAGCAAGCCGCTAGAGTGCTACCCGTGGGAGAGAGAGGGAGTGATCGTTTCCAAGTGAGTGTGCTACAAATGTACAAGATCCATCTATTTGATCGGAAATTCAATGTTAATATCTTAAATTTGTGCACGTACAGTCAGCATCAAAAGTAGCTACGCAAACGAAGACGTCAAAAGTCTTTATTAAAAGGGAATAAGAACTTTTGATGTCTTCGATTTCGTAGCTACTATTGATGCTGACTGTACAACATGCGTACACTATCTTATAATTAAAAAAAAAATCACAGTTAGGTATTAGCTGCAAATTAAGCTATCAAGGAGTTAGGAGAGTGGTGAAATAAACAAATGAAATGTGAAATACATTTCGGAAATGCCGGATGCATTGGTAAATACTCAATAGACATTATAAGTAATTTATATACATGTACAACTTGAACGTTAGGACAGGCAGATTAGAGGGCTGATATAAAAGCGGACAATATTAATTGATAAAGTCGAACTAACCATGTTGACTGTACATAACTGTCTCTAAAATATCGCATTGTCATTCTAACGCCACACGCATGCCAAGTTTCAGACTAATCGGATAGCTGGAAATGGGAAAATTAATGATATGTCGGTGAAACGACACAATAGATACCTAGATAGATACCTACCTACCTCCCTAGCAACTGAAACCAAATGTTTGTTAGATATTCCAACTCTTAAAATAGCAATTCTGGAATGCAACATTGACATATGATTGAAATTTGATGGTGTCGTGCGCTCTCACACCCTTTTGGTTAGGCTCTAGCGCAAGCAAGAACGCACGAGCCATCCTGTAATATTCCTAATTAAAGGAGGATTATGGTTGATAGATATAACACCTGTTATATGGAGTACAATTTGCCTAGCCATTTCATACAGATATTCGTCATACCAATTTAGACTACCTACTATTTGCCCAGGGCACACGCAGTCACCACCAATGGGGAGCGCGCTACGGCCGCCGCCGTGAGCAGATGCGGCAGCGGCCCGAGCCGGGCTCCCTGCAGCAGCTCGAAGAACTGGCCACCAAGACCGTCGCCCTCATGGAGAAGTATGCGCCCAAGTCGGAGAACAACTTCGCCATGGCCATGCAACTGCTGCGCATGCAGCATAACCTTGTAAGTAATCGGAGAAAGCATTAGTGGAATTTAAACCCAACTTCTATACGTAGCCTGTAAGGCTTCAATGATTGAGACGAAACTACCTAGCGATGTGTCCTTCTAAAATCAAGTCGTTTAGACTACATTATTCCAAAGAAATTGATACGCAACTACACTTGAAGAAATGTGGCGGCAGTTGGAAATTCTTTCGGCTGCTTCGTCAGCACATTAGTTATGATCATTTTAAATACCTACCTCTATATCCAAAGTAGATATTTTTTATACCACAGTTTCAAAGTAGATAAATAAGTAAGTACTATTGAATTGTTTGATCGTAAACATGTTTATTCTTAACAGAACTTCGCGATGGTGTGCGACAGTTGCGACGGCACACACAACTACGATGAGCTCGTGGCTCCCGAGCGGTAACCGTCGCTCGAGTCACAGGAAGTCCGTAGTCAAGTAGACGAGATTTGTGTCACTTGACGTTCAACGACTTTTAGAGTTATGATTCCTAGCCTTTGGAGGATAGGACCACAGAAAAGAGTTTATTAGATTTTAAAATGTTGTAAATATAATTATTGTAATGTAATGGAAGATTTTTGTTACGATCTCAGGCGATCTTAGGGCTCGTACAGTCAGGGGTAATAATATACGTAGGTACATAAATAAGGACATAAATATATATCTGTACAGGACTCTATTGTCAATGTCATAAAGGCGTGTACAGATATTTATGTCCTTATTTATGTACGTATATTATTACCCCTGACTGTACTCGTGCGTGAGCCTGGGCATCCAATAGGGAAACGCGGCGAGTGTCTTGGAAACGTTACCCCGGACACCCCAGGCCACATTAGGATGTGTTGAGGGCGGGAAATTTTGTTTGTAATACGTTTATAAGTAAGTACCTATATATTTAATCATGAAATAAAACCATATTTTGTTCCTATGTTATTGATTTAATTTCCAAACCAACTTTGGTTTGAATACAATACAAGTATGCCCAACTTTACGATTGATTCGAGCCCGAATGAATGATGAAATATTGTGCACCATTGTGCATTTGAAATTATCTAACATTATGTAGCTGAAATTAGTTAGGATGTCGTCATTTATTGTGTTTGCGTTCTGGTTCAAATAAAAATATGGCGGTAAGCAGCGAGCAAACACGGCGTTAATAAATAAGAGTAAAGTCCTGTTTGCGAACCGCAACGTTTATTGGATTTATATTTTGTTCCATTTTGGTTAAAGTTTTATATTAAGAAATCGTGTAGCAACGAATCACATATCGATTGATAAAAATAATACTTGCTCGATGTACTTAAACAGTATTTAACGAATCACGGTAGCCTAGTGGTTCAGGCATGCGGCTGCCAAGCGGCGGTCGTGGGTTCGAATCCCGGCTCGTAACAATGAGTTTTTCGAAACTTATGTACGGAATATTTACCGTTAGCTTTTCGGTGAAGGAAAACATCGTGAGGAAACCGGTCTAATCCCAATAAGGTCTAGTTTTCCCTCTGGGTTGGAAGATCAGATGGCAGTCGCTTTCGTAAAATTAGTGCCTATGCCAAATCTTGGGATTAGGTGTCAAAGCGGACCCGGGCTCCTTTAGGGGCTCAACCGGGAATAATAACGCTAGGTGGATGATGAAGTATTTAATTAGGTAACTAACCACGTCAAAATATCCCTCAGGAACGAATTATTCACCTCAGCTTGGAACACCGGCCTTCAGTTGTTGGTTACTATAAACTAAAAGGCACGAAAAAGTGCATGGCTCCGTAGGTTTTCATAGAAATCGACTTAACTACTTACAGGCCCTACCAATACACCGATAAAAAAACAAACAATGTCCTTTCTGTTCCTGAATGTTCCTAAAAGTTCGCGTCCGGCCTTACATATACATCAAAACAAGCAATAAGTACCTAACTACCTACCTCAACCATTTCTCCGTATTTGCATATTTTATTGACAGTGATCATAGTTTTAATTTAATAAATATGTGGATTGATAGTCACTTTTAGAGAGTAAAATAAAATCACAATGATTTCCAATGCATGAATTAATACCTACTTTCCATCTTATCATACACATATATATAATTATATGTGTGTGTGAACAATTAGCAGATAATCTCAAACAATATTGAAGAGGAAATACGTACTAACTGGGAATGTTTAATTGTCAGTAAGTAGATGTCTCAAATTTCCCCAGGGCGAGATAACGTTAAATACGAGTAGGTACGCAGTTCATTTGTTTCATGCCTACATTTTAGTCTTCTACGAATTGAGCATCGCCCTCTCTGAAACCACTAAGGTAACTTCACACATTAGTAGAGTTTACTTATTTTATTATAGTCCCTTGATGACATACGTTTACTATATAAATATAAAATAAGTTTCTGTCAAAAAATTCATTTTTGGTACAAGCTTTTATTGCCGACTGTATTTTTTTGCATACCATCATCAACTACTCATTGAGACGATTTTAATTTAACTAGCCCAAACCAAACTCGATGGGGTTGTGTCGTTTTATTGCGGAGCTCCTATGGCCACCTTCCAGCTCCAGCATCAGATGAGCTCCAAGTCATCATAATATTGCATTGTCATGCGATCTAAACATATAATAAAGCTGAAGAGGGTCGAAAGTCTGTACATGGAAGATATTCGAAAAAAAATTGGCTAGGGGATTCTTAGAATCGATAACAGAACACGTTCCAACAGTTTTTAGAATTTTTGTCTGTTTGTCTGTTTGTGAAAACGGCTGAACCGATTAAGATGAAAATTGGTATAGAGATAGTTTTAATCCTGGGGAAGGACATAGGGTAGTTTTTATCCCGATTATCAACTCCTAAGGGGATGAAATGGGGGTGGAAATTTGTATGGAGCTACTTAAACCGCTGCACCGATTAGGCGGAAATTTGGTATATAAATAGTTTCGAGTCCCAGGAAAGGTCAAAGGATAGGTTTAACCCCGGAAATAACTTGGGGGGGGGGGGGGGGGGTGTGAAAATTTGGATGTAACCCATTTTGATAAAATTTGGTTGAGAGGTAGTTTAAGTTCTGGGAAAGGACATCGGATAGTTTTTATTCCGGAAATCTTCCCCTAAGGGAGTAAAATGAGGGGTGAAATTTTGGATGGACTCCGTTTAGATCAAATTTGGTATAGATATAGTTTGAGTCCCGGAGAATAACAATGGATAGTTTGAATCCCGAAAATCATCCCCCAAGGGGATATAATAGGGATGAAAATGTGGATAAATCCCATTTAGTTAAAATTTGGTATAGAGATAGAAGGAGTCCCAGGGAAGGACAATGCATAGTTTTTATCCTAAAAAATCATCTCCTGAGGGGGTGAAATGAGGGGTGAAAATTTGGATGGAACCCATTTACGGTATAGCGAGTTGGAGTCTTGGGGAAGGACATAGGATAGTTTTATCCCGAAAATTATAACCCCAATTACACCCTCTTAGGGGATGCCCTAAGGGGGTGTAATTGGGGGTGAACATTTGTTTGTGACCCAGTTTGATGAAATTTGGTTGAAAGATCTGGGAAAGGACATATGATAGTTTTAAATTCCGAAATCATCCCCTGATGGCGTGAAATAGGGGTGAAAATTTAGATGTAACCCATTTAGATGAAATTTGGTATAAAGATAGTTAGAGTCCCGGAGTATGACAAAGGATAGTTTTAATCCCGAAAATCATACCCTCAGGGATGAAATAGGGGTTGAAAATTTGGATGTACCCTATTTGGATGACATTTGGTATAGAGATAGTTGGGGTTCCGGGGAAGGACAATGTATAGTTTTTATCCCGAAAATCATCTAAGAGGGTGAAATGAGGGGTGAAAATTTGGATGGAACCCATTTAGATGAAATTTGGTTTAGAGTTAACTTGAGTCCTGGAGAATGACAACGGATATTTTCAATCCCGATAATCATCCCCTAAAGGGATGAAATAGAGGGTGAAAATTTGCATAAAATCCATTTAAGTTAAGTTTGGTATATATAGAGATAGTGGGGAGTCCCAGGGAAGGACAATTCATAGTTTTTATCCTGAAAAATCATCTCCTGAGGGGGTGAAACGAGGGGTGAAAATTAGGATAGAACCCATTTAGATGAAATTCGGTATAGAGATAGTTGGAGTTCCGGGAAAGGAAATTGCATAGTTTTTGTAACGAAAATCATCGCCTGAGAGGTTGAAATGAGGGTAAAGATTTGGATGGAACTCATTTAGATGAAATCTGGTTAAGAGATTTCTTTTAGTTTGAGTCCTGGGAAAGGACATATGATAGTTTTTATTCAGCAGATCATCCCCTAAGGGGGTGAAATGGGGGTGAAAATTTGGATGGAACCCATTTACGGTATAGCGATAGTTGGAAGTCCTGGGAAAGGACATAGGTCCTAAGGGGTGAAAATTTGGATTTAAGTGACCCATTTAGATGAAATTTGGTTTACAGATAGTTTGAGTTCCGGAAAAGGACATAGGATAGTTTTTATCCCGGAAATCATCTCTTAAGGGGGGGAAATGGGGGGGTGAATATTTGTATGGAGCAACTATACAACCCATTTAGATAAAATTTTGTATAGAGGTAGTTATAGTAGGCGCGGCGTTGGTAGGCCCCCCACAAGGTGGACTGATGCCCTGGTAAAGGTCGCGGGAGTCCGCTAGATGCGGGTGGCGCAGGATAAGTCACTTTGGAACTCTTTGGGGGAGGCCTATGTCCAGGAGTGGACGTCTTTTGGCTGATATGATGATGATGATAATGATGATCAAAATAGTTTGAGTCTCGGGGAAGGACATAGGATAGTTTTTATATCGGAAATCTACCCCTAAAAGGGAAATGGAGGGTGAAGTTTGTATCAAGCTACGATATAAACGAGTTCTACGCAGACGAAGTCGCGGGCAAAAGCTAGTATACAATATGCTTGCAAAATTTCAGCTCAATTGATAAATTAAAGCTTGTAATAATGCGTTAAATATGAAGTTAGTGACTATTTTAAGGGTCCACGGAAAGAACATGTCTAGTCATTTTTTTTTTCAAAATGAGATTTTAATGGGACTGGGGAATGGGATAATAGGACGGTGGCACGAGCATACGGACTGCCTGATGGGAAGCAGACATCGTAGCCTATGGACGCTTGCGACACTAGAAAAATTACACAAGGGCGCTGCAGACCCGTTATTGATTTGAGAATTCTTTTGCAGGTTTCATACTCTCAACACAACCGATATCCTCGGGAAGTGCGCAGGTAGACTATATAATAGATAGAGATGTTCTTTCGTTTGATGTTAGGTTATAATTTGCTTGAGAACCTTCCCTATTTTATCACCAAGATAAGAAAGAGGACGGGACACTTATTTTTTCATGAATGGCAGCAGTCCATGGCGCATACCTAAGACAAATTAAATGGCAAGCACTGTCGGTTGGGGCGCGCGCATGTCTTCATAAATAAACTTACGTTTATTATAAAGTTCGTCACAATTAATAAATATTTAGGGACAAGCAATTGGGTACTTAGGTAGTAGGTACTCAATAAGTACCAGATCTACAATGTTATTAATTTATTTTTCATTTTTGATTGCTAGAAGTGGCACTTTGCGTAAATTAAATTTCATGTACCTCTTTTGGGAATACAAGCGTGTAATGTAAGCATTTCATTTACTTTATAATAAATGCGTCACATATCCTGATAATTGAAGCATTAGTTCGAATAGTGCATCCAACTCAATGTGAGAGTTGAAATTGGCAGTCGGTCGCTCAATCTTAAATTAATCGAAACTGATGTCTGTACGTACAACGATTGGATGTTAATTATTGGAACTCAATTAAATCGACTGCACCTGAAATTAATTGGATAATATCCTGTGCGCAAATAAATGCACCGTCGAATCCGTTGACGCAAAATTTTCGATAAACAGATTAACCATATCCAATATAGTTTTTGAAAAACCGCAACACATTACCTGTTCGGATGTAAGTATGTGAGTGTGTGATCAAATTTTGCAAGTTACCAACGTCGCTGTACCTATTGTGTTTGAGCTGAAATAGTTATTTGTTATACAAGGGGGAAAGTTGTATTTTACCTGCGAGTGTTCATTTGAAACACGAGCCAGCGAAAGGATCCTATGATTGACCACGAGCGAAGCGAGTGGTTCAAAAATAGAATCCTGAGCGTAGCGAGTGTTTCAACACACGAGACGTAAAATAACTTTTCACCCGTGTATAACACAAATCTTTTCACCTCACTACAGCAAGGAAAATAAGAAAAAGAGTAAAAAAAAAAAAAAACAAAAAAAAAATAACAAAAAAAAGTTAAATAAAGTTTAAAAAAAGTTTAAAAAAAAAAAAAAGTTAAAAAAAAATTAAAGTAAAAATAGTTAAAAAAAAACGAAAAAAAAAGTTAAAAAAGTTAAAAATTAAAGTTAAACAAAAATATGTCATAAAATATACCTACAAAAAACAAAAATAAACATTTAACGTTCTACGTCATAGTACTTTTAACGTTCTACGTCTACTTTCTTCACATGTGGATAAAAAGCGATTTTCTCAATAGTTAACAATCATACAAAAAGGCCTTTCCGAGCTAGTGAGGTGAAATAGTAGATTGTACAACAAGTGCATAAAACGCACCATTTTACTCGAGACGTTTATCCATCCGAGCGAGCTTGCGAGCGAGGATAGATATAAAGTCGAGTGTAAAATGGGTTTTATGGACGAGTTGTACACTCTACTTTTCACTTCGATTGCGAGGAAATGAAACAGCAACACGTAAATATAGTAAATGAGACGAAATACAAATTATAAGTTTATTTCATGAAGTTTTATTGTGTACTTTGGCTGTTGGTATCTTTGCCTTGGTCTTAGAATACGAACGAAACGAAATAAAATAAAGAGGTTGTTGTATGAAGTTAAAGATGTTCGTGTGGCTGTTGCAGCGATTGCCTTGGTCTTCGACGAAGATTTTACTTTATGCTCTAGAGCATAAAAAGCGACTTTATGTCGCCTACGCACGACATAAAGACGAACTTTTAGAGCATGAGAAGTGAAAATAAATATGTCCACGAACTCTATGACGAAACATCGCAATGCCATCTTTATTGTGCTTGTTTTATTTGTTTTCTCCCTTTGGTTCCAGATGTCACGGCCCTGATGATAAACGTCACGAGAACAATAATCATCTCATTTGATGTGTCTTGATAAGTATTTCAATACAAGATGATTTTGTTTTGGAAGTTATTATGACACGAAGCGTGTAAGTAACTATAAAATTGGGATGCAAAACATAAGACTCTTATCGACCCCTGACAGTGGTTAGGCGTGAAATCCGGAGGCCCTAAAGCGAGCTACTAATTGGCGGATGCGCTGTATGGAGCTAGCTTCCATGTTTATTCACAAAACATTGTGTGCCGCCTGTGGCCTTATTTCTAGCTTAACTTTACACAGAGATTTGTATTAACTATGCGTAATCGCAGGTCAGACTTACAGTGGTCCGGATATAGCAAAGCGGTAGGTTACGTTAGTGTTATTGGCGCGAATTTAACATGCCTTCTACAAACAGTTATAAGTTAACTCTTTATGTGTTAATGATTTATAATTGCTTGCGGGATGAGGTTCTGAGTCTATCTGAGTGACTGCGGTTTATCTCGCGAGATTTGTATAATGCCTGCATCACACTGGCTTGGCCTGCGGTGGCGGACCATAGTAAATTTGACAGCTAATGACAAACTTACTATGGTCCGCCACCGCAGGCCACGCCAGTGTGATGCAGGCTTAAGCTTAGAATGGTAAGTACCTGTGTACAACTATTGTAATATATCTTAAAATACACCGAATTACGTTTACCGCGAAGTTATAGAATCGTCGTAGGCTAGTCCCTGGCTCCAGTCGGCAGCACGTAGTTCTGAAATCACCATAACTTCGCGGTAAACGTAATTCGGTGTATTTTAAGATATTACAATAGTTGTCCATTAAGAACTAGAGGCTCTGTGAGATGTAGAACTCGCAGCCGGTTTGGAGTTTCGAAAGACTGAATGACAAAAAATATCATTGTAATTGTTGAACCTGGTCACAAAATTGCATGAGAATCGGTTAAGAAATGCGACCTGTAAAGGAGAACAGCCGGACAGCGGGTCATCCGGACATACGAACGAATTTCGGCCCAAGCTGAAACAAAGAACTTCGTTCGTTACGCTCGCTCTTTCAAAAACACCGAACGTGAAAATACTTTTTTTATAAACAAATGTACCTACTTAGGTACTTGAAATTCAGAACGATCTGGGGCTTCAAGTAGAGTGAATGACGGACGTATGGATATAGGTACGCGTCGAGTGGTCTTTAAGGGTTTATTATTTTCCTTTGGGCTACAAACATATGTATAAACCTTAACTTTAATATTATGCGTGTGACATCCGAATACGGATTTACAAAACATCACTTATCATCATCCGCCTAGCGTTATTCCCGGTTGTGCCCCTAAAGGAGCCCGGGGTTCGCTTTGACACCTAATCCCACAAAACATCACTTATAATGGGGTAAAATCTATAACCAGCACACGTTTAAGAGCGTGTGTAGGTCATTTTGAACACCCGGCCCGCTTAGCTACTTCTGCTGCTGACTGTACATATGCCATATTTAACTCGTGGCTTTGCGCCTGTGTCCTCTGCAACACGCGGGCGGAGCCGCGTAGGCATCTAGTTTTAATATCAATTCGTTTTTTTTCCACCTTTGTTTTTCTGTCTTTGTTTCCTAATTTGTAGTTTCGGTGTAAGGATATTATTACAATGTAAAAAAAAACTCCTCTCCTTTTACAATTTTATGACGTGTGCGGAAATAACATAAATTATAATTATAATAGGTACCTATACTGTACATCCACCAGCATCAGTAACAAGACGCGCATAAATATATGAGTCGACATTATTTCGAGGGCCATTACGACAATAATGCTGGTGACTGTACACATTAAAACTAAGGGGAGTGAAAATATACATACGCCTGAAGGATTCCTAAAATCTGTAACCTTACCTACACACGATAAATTTTAAACGAGACGGAATACTTCGCACGTAAGCTGTACAAAGAGCAGGGCAAATCGGTTCTTCTTATGCGTAATCTTTATTGACACGTCGCTAAGGTAGAGAGGTGTTAATCCTCTTAGGTCGCCGTCTGTACAGTACGTATAAATATTTAGAGGTATTACCAAGTCCCAGGTTCGCGCCGACTTGTACGCGTATCCGGTAGGAAATAGGAACAACGACGTCATTAAGATGTCATTAACAACTCGCAACGTCGTCAGCAGCGTACGTTCATAATTATCTAACCGACAATCTAATTTCTGGTCTATTATTCAAAGAGAATAAAGACAAGCTTGTTACTGATTGGAATAAACTCATTTGTGCGCCGTATTGCTTGAGCGAGATTTAATTAATATTTTGAGTAAGGGAAGTGAACGAAGCGGCGCGATGCCTCGCGATACGTGCGGAGTTTTGTTAACGCATGATTGATATGGTGTGGCTTCCCCTGGCGACAGATGTTCAGACAAAAAAATAAATATTTCAACAAAAAATAATATTTTGCTCCGATGTTTTCGTATTGCGTAATGTTCATATGCTTCTAAAATCTTTGGATACCGGGCCTGTAACACTTTTGAAAATGAAAACAGGGATTCTGGCTTCTTTCCTAAATCTTTTTTAAAATTTATAAGTAGCTATATTAAATACCTTTCCTATAAGTATCAGATTACTCGATTTGAGAATGTACACATTAATATATGGGGTATATGATGCACGGGCAATGGGACAGCTTCTTTTAGGGGGGGCATCTGCCCTAACTCGCTATGCCGTTGGGTTTCATATACCTATTTAGATTTTTTAAGCTTATATTTTGACTACAAGCCTTTTTTTAGACAATTAGTTACAGAAGAGTTTCACCTTCTGGCTCATCAGATCAACTTGATGGTACTTAAC
This sequence comes from Epinotia brunnichana, assembly GCA_963854355.1. NCBI lineage: Eukaryota > Metazoa > Arthropoda > Insecta > Lepidoptera > Tortricidae > Epinotia > Epinotia brunnichana. The sequence goes on from OY977938.1 coordinate 14,244,882, forward strand.
AAATTATTGTACTGTCATCTTTATAAATTTATTATACATACTAACCAAGTTTGTAAATGAATACAACTAATTAATGGAAGTATGTAATACTCAAAGGAAGTATGTGAAAATCAATATCGCACAAAATTTGATTACATTTTTTTCTTTCTTACAGACCTAAGTTACATATTAAGTTAATATTAAGGCTAATGATAACTTGGTATCAAATAATTCGACCTAAGTAATTTTAACATTTTTAAAAACTTTTTAAAATATGATCTGAGCCGATAAATGCCTATTCAATTTCCATTGTTAATTAGGAAATCTGCCAAAAAAGGAAGGCCACTATTTTGCTATATACTATACTAGATCTTATTTTATTTATTTATTTTGTTGCTTATCATGACATGCGGGGATTGAGAGCAATTTTTTTTCATATCTATCATCACTGTTAATACTTATCAAACATAGGTACCTATATACTTGAAAATGAATTACAGCAAAGGCAAATAAAAGAGCAATATCGTGTAAGACATTCGGAGGCAGCGCCGCCGCGCCGCCGCGCGCGGGAAATTGACTGGAAACTCGGTGTTAATACCGAGGAAGCAATATTACGACCCGAGCCTGACGTAGGCTTTTTAATTATTGCACCTACTCCACGCTTAATTCCGTACAAATTATTCAATCTGAAGTCCCAACTAGCCCGTCTCGAAAAGTCGTTAGGCGCCGATGGAAATGCTTAATGGACGTTTTGGTTTTATTACGTTTGATGCTTTAATTTTACATGTGGTCCCTTTGTGTGGTAACGTTCTACACAACAAAGGTTTCATCCCTTCGGGTCATGTGTAATAATTGAAAAATTTATTCAGCGAATGATCCTGGAAAAGACGGAATTTGTTTGTTTCTTGCAGAATTGGTGAAAAAATAGGTACCTATGGAATTGGTGACAAAACAAACAGATAAAGAGTATGGGTAAGTTTTGTCATGGTTAAAGTTATCTGTAGTCGGCAGCGCACGTTTTCCATCCGTCGGATAGAGTTACCTTTGTGCAACGGAAAATTCATTATTTGGTATGCATCTTGTAGCTCGCCGCTGGCATCAGGGCGGTTTGGGTGCATGCCTAGAATCACTAATAATTGTTGCGCACAGTAACTGGAACACGATCCTGTTGGTAGAGGTAGGTACTGTAATTGGAGCTTGGACTTAGGCATGGATTGTTTAATACACTAATATTAGCTAAAGAAATGTATAGAACCAAAGTATCACAACAAACCAAACCCTAATTGTGTGGAAAAAAAATATAGAACCGGAATGGTATTAAATTATAATAAGATTATATACTCGTATTAGAGGCAAAAGTGATGCTAGGTAACCTCAAGAAATAAAATGAGGATTATTCTGCCGCCGTAAGGAAAAACGACGTAGGTATCTGATTTTTTTACAAAATTGATTTGCGTCATTAGTAAAAAAGGCGCATTACATATTAGTATTTTCAGCACAATTTTGTAAAAAATATCTGAACGTCTTTTTTCATTACGGCGGCAGAATTAATTAAATCACATCTGATTTCGTCTTAATCTTGTTAAGCGAAGCGTAGGTATGCAGTATGTTCTACAGCTTCAAAGAATGAAAATTTATTACATTGCTTAGGTACTGATAATGTCCAGATTTAGTTTCTTGTCGGTTCACTTACAGTATCTGGGGGCACGGCAGTGCCCCCGCCAAGTCAAGTTACATTGGCGCGGTAGTATTTTATTGCACGGAATGGAGCTATACGCACGCATTAGGCCACTTCCGCATTTGAAGTGGAAGTGGCAGAATCTGAAGTGGCCTTACTGAATTCGTACCGTCCCGTCACGCACCGCACCAATGGGAAGCACTCATTTAAATGTATGCGGCGTAAGGCCTAAATCACACTGGCTCGGCCTGCGGCGGCGGTAAATAGTAAACTTGTCATTAGCTGTAAAATTTACTATTGACCGCCACCGCAGGCCGCGCCACTGTGTTGCAGGCTTAAAGCGACTATAACTTGACTGACGGTGGATGCGGATACAGACAGTTGACAGCTTAATGCCTTGATCACACGTACCGAGCACACGGGCGAGACAGTGCTCTCGGCCGAGTACCTACTCGGTGCATATAAACAGTCACTCGCTATGTTATACGCACCGAGTACTCAGCCGAGAGCACTGTTTGCTCGTTACGTGTGATAGGCTGAAGGCATAAGGGATTGCAAATATTCGACTTTTTCGAATTGTTTTTATAGAGATATTCGAATAATCAAATATTACTACCACAAACGAGCCGAATATTCGATGTTTCCGAATATTCGAATTGCAAGTTTACTGATACTTCACCGTCTCCATCCACACTGTCAAATGCGGAAGTGGCCTTAGTGCATTCGTACCACCCCGTTGCCTGCCTGTAAAGAATTTGTACCACTGATTTACTGATCACCCACCGACTACGTACTGCCAAATATGAAAGTGGCTTTAGTCCTATTTACATGTCCTATCTACATCCATATTGGACGGTTGCGTTGTGGATAGTACCTGTAGTAGATGATTCTTTAGCGATAATAGCGGTATCCCCTTTTTTAAGGTTACATGTTCTGTATTAATTTCATACATTAAGATGTGCAATAATTTAATAGTACTGTATGCCACGAGGTTGGTAAGTGATTTTTTACGAAGGAGTGTCTAGTAGAAGCACGACGCCGAAGGCGGAGGGCTTTGATGGCTCGAGTTTGTAAAAATCTTACCGTCCGTGTCACACACAATGTTTTTCATCACATTTGCGAGGAAACATATACATTTGAAGGAAAATTGATACCTATTAAATGAAATGAAAATAATTTATATGAGAAAAACACAAAGTATTAAACTAAAAACGATATATAAATCTAATCAAACACTTAACAACTATGTGTTTGTGGTGAAATGGTCCCGCGTCAGCATAATGCTGGCTCACGAGCCAGCGCTGGTCTTCCGGTGAGATCGTTTGTGGGCCACGTTAAGTTGTTCGACACGGCCTTAAAATATAACTGAGCCCCGCAGCTGCGCTTAAGTCCTGCATCACACTGGCGTGGCCTGCGGTGGCGGTCAATAGTAATTTTGACAGTTAATGACAAGTTTACTACTGACCGCCGCGGCCAGGCCGCTCCAGTCTGTGAGAGGCTTAATATACCTACCTACTAATCGCAAAAATACAAACAGTCGGACGATTGACAGTTTTGGTTGAATTTGTCGAGAGGCCACGATTTAAAATCACTGTTAAAATATATGTATTACACGGACACTAATTTACATGTATATTTTTTTTAATCTTAAAATATTTTAGTTACACCTGTTTTATTTGTGGTTTTATGTTTAGACTTATTTAAAACATCGTATTTGAGTTCAAACCTCCTTGCTTCTCAGATACAATTTAATTAAAAAACCATTACTCCCATAGATAGGCGTAATAATGGCTATTGTAGCTCTTATGCCTGCGTGTTATGAAGCCCTTTACAATCAATTAAGTGTCATGAAAAGTGGTGTGGTGAATGGAGACCTATTATAGGCTATTGTTGATTTGCAATAAATAAAGACTTGGGTTTGTGTGTCATTTACTTTATTACACGTAATGAAGATTAGATTTTTACTAGGTATATCTTTTGTATTTTGTGCACTTGTAACATGACCCAATTTTAAACATATTGTGTCGTACGACTTAGTGTTATACAGTATTATGGTCATAAAGGGTTAGAAGGTCAAAAAAAGTTATATTTTAAATCTATGTCTATAATTATATTTCTGACTATTTATGTAAATGTCAATTTTGTTGTAGTAATTAACCAAAATGAGTAATCTTAATGTGAATTCATAATTTAATTAATTATTAGGTATATTACCTTGCAACATTTATATTTCTATTTAAATTTAATTTTATTTATAATTTCAGATTGATTATATTTTTTGACCTGTAATTACCATCAATTGTATTACATATTTGCAATTGGATGAGGGTTATAATTTGTATTCCTGCCTACCTAATGTTTTGTACGTACATTGTCAAGACGTAGAATGATCACCAAGTGTATTTAACAACTCTGTATCGTAAAGCCTACCTATCTCTGGGTGCCCTGACAACCAGCGCCTTTAGCATAATATATTAATTACTGCTGGCATGCTGAATGGCATCCATTTTGGTACATTTCAGTTGTATAAACTCATACAAATACACACACACACACACACACACAAACACACACACACACACACACACACACACACACACACACATACACACACACACACACACACACACACACACACGCACACACACACACACACACACACACACACACACACACACACACACACACACACACACACACACGCACACTCAAATATACACACACATATTAGATTAATTAATTTAAATTAAGGAAAAGTGTACATTTACTTTCATTTAAATTACTTTTTCAACACACTTGCTCGTAAAGTAGGTCTTATTACAGCGTATTTACACTGATAACGGTAATAACCCATGCCGTGCCTTTTACATTACATTATCGCACTAGTGCCTTTTCATTACATATCTTTTTAAATATTAGCAAAATAATGCAGTATATTACCCATGCCGTGACTTTTATATTACATTATCGCACTAGTGCCTTTTCATTACATATCTTTTAACATTTTCATTTTTTTTTCTCGCAAATGTGTTGAAAAACGTCGTATGAAACACGTGAGCATTGGTCATTACACTTCTCGTCTCCATTAAGCCTTCGCCTTCGGCTCAGGCTTAAAAACCGACTCGAGTGTAATGACCAACTTAGCACACTTGTATCATAATGTACTATTATGTAACATTATTGCTATTATAGGAAGAGCGGGATCTTCTGCCACAAGTATTTATAATACTTACTAGAAGATTCCAACCCTAAACTATTGTACATATTTTTGTAACCAAATAAAGATTTTTCATTTTCATTTTTCATGTATATTTTTTTGTCACACCAAATAAATATACTTATTTATTTTATTATTTCTTTCTAAAAGCGAATTGTTCAAGTTCAGTTTTATACCCAGAACTGCATTTTTGCTTTTATCGCACTTACAAATAAAGTCTGGTTTCGTTTTACCTCAAACGTTTTCTTATTTTAAATGAAAACCTACGACTGCACTGCAGGGTATACTGAAAAATAGAAAAGAGAGACACGTTATTTAGTAAAGCTGACCTTCCTACATACATCCGACTTCTCACAGAACAATGTAAACGAGATGCAATTCTTTATGAGGCTGCCTTTTCTCTTTTGAATTTTCATAATGCCCATTTAGAAATGCTGCAGAATTGTTAATATTTTCCTCTCAGATTAAATTTCTTTAGATCGTTAATGTTAAAATTTTACGGGCTTCTGCTCGGCGATAAGGGAAAATTAAAAATTAAGGTGGAACAAATTAAAACAATATTGATGTTATAGAGAGCATTTCTATCGGCATTGCTTACTTTAAGCTGGTCCGTCCGCTTGTACGATGAAGAGTCTGATAGTATTATGGACTGGTAAGTTTTTAATTATTCTGTTATTTGAGTCTATTTGAAGGGCCAAAATCATCAGAATTGCATTGCCTAAACACACTTGCATCTGAACGCGAGTCTGAATTCCTTATCTATTTAAATCCGTTAGATACCGACAATACATGATTTATTATTTTAATAGCGTTCATAATAGCGGATATAGCAATCGATCAGGTCCTTGCTGGTGATTTTATTAAACGTGCATTGGAAAATTTACAACGACACCAAAATGAAGACCCTAATATATCTGGAGACAAGTACCAGGAGCAGAGAGAGGATGACGATGATGACGATGACGACGACGATAGCAATGTTCGTTCCTTAAAAGATGATGACCTTGATGCTTTGCTCGAATTAGCGCTTAAGGGAAAAGAATCTAGCCGAAAAAAGAAGCAGAACTATCAACCTACCCATTTTGATCAGTTAAACGGTTTGAGTGGTAATGATGTTCTAGTGTATAACCCCGAGAGTCGCACGCCAATACATACAGAACGACAAAAGAACCCCCTTTTAGAGATTTTAGGATCATCTAAATATGCCAACGCTGCATTAGATGAAGAAAACGATAACTCACCTATTTATGTGCTGGTCAAGGCAGATGATGTCCAAAGGAATACACCTGGAGATAGTCTAAGCGACCTGTAAGTTTTTTGTTGCTTGCCTTTAGGTACTATTATTTAAAGGACAATTACAAAGGTCTAAATTACAAATTAAAGGAAATAAATTACTGCCCCGAGATGGAAGAAAGAAAAAAGCCTATGCCTTAAGTAGATGTACTTACGAGCCTCCCTAAGGCGTTGTAAGCCGGAGCTGATTGAAAGATTCGTTGGCCGAGTAATGGTTCCGATAGCTCAGTTGGTAGCACCGACTGGCTGCGTATGCCAGAAGGGCGCAGGTTAGAATCCAGCACGGAGCAAACAATATTAGAATTTAAGCCTTTCATTTGTAAATTTTAATTATCGTTCTTTTACGTTAGGTATGTACTGGTTATTACAAAAAAATATTTAAGGTAGATCCACACAATAATCGAAAGGTTCTTATTACATAACATTTTATGTTATTGAAATAATAATTTATTTCTTGTAAGGTTGTCATCGCTGCTTAAGTCTTCTTCAGCTAGTCAAAATGATCGTAGCAGTGGAAAGCGAGTGCAACGTTACAAAGGATTCCGTGTGAAGGATCCCTACAGGAGAGCCAGAGACTCCAATGAAAGTAAGAATATATTCATTCAAGTCTCAATTATAATTTTTTTAAATGTTAATTTTTGCAATGTTAGTAGACCAGAGATATATTTACATACATACCTACACCCGGCGTAAACATAGTTTCTGAGTTAAAATATGGTAAACTGGTGTCTGCACCAATCCATTGTGTATTTGTTACTTGTTAACCAACTGCAGCAGAAGGAGGACTATGTAATTATCTTATTCGAATGTATGTACGTATAATGCATGTATATGTGAGGTGTCGTCAGATCCCCCTTAGCCGTGGAAGTGAGTGTAAATAATTACTTTCAAAACAAAGTTTTAACCGACTTCAATTCAGTACTCCGCCAAGTCACATTAACATTTCCACATTTTTTTTCCAATTTACCACATGAACTGATTTTCGAGAACAAAAGCGTTGATTTTTAGACCAATAAACCAAATCGCTGTATGTGGGCCGATAATATTTGAGGACTTCCGTCGATTCCTCAAGGATCTCAGAATTACCTTTGGCACTTCATTGTTTGCTATTTCAACGGAATAATATCAGAATCCGTGACGTACTTATATAGTTTGAAGTACATCATTGAGAAGTTTCACAAGCCATCTGTGGTCTTCATCATCACTTCCACTTCACCAAATTTATGATTTCCGGGTTACCGAAATTACTACACGCGTGCCTAATATATTTGAGGAGTTCCCTCAATTCCTCATGGTTCCCATCATCCAACTGGGGTTTTGGAAACAATGGGACCAATCTGGAAGCATATACTATCAGTTAAAAAAAGAATTGTACGAATCGGTTAATAAATAACGGAGTTCTGAGGTAACAAACATTAAAAAAAATAATAATAATATATATTAAAAAAAAAAATACATCCGAATTGAGAACCTCCTCCTTTTTTTGAAGCCGGTTAAAAATCAATCGGTTTTTCAAATCTTTTGATTTCATTGAGCAACAAGAAAAGAACCGAGTTATTATATTTGTTCACAATGTTTTTTTAGAGTATTCGTCGGTTGAAGTCGAGGAGAAGCGGCCGCTGTCGCGACCGCGCACATATGGCAGCGGCGGTGGCGGCCGGACCCCCATCCCCTATATCAGACATCGTGGAGACATATACGAGAAAGATACTTAGATTAAACATTAAAAGTTAATACTGGAACGGACTTATCATTTTAATTAATTAAATATGTAGATATTTTATTACATCTTTCTAATGATTATCAGCACCTCGACAAAATAATATCAATTGGAACTGCGATAGCAAAAAAAACAAAGTGTTATTATTGGATTACAATATGTTCCACCTCGAAAGATTCTCTTCACATTGTTGCCAACTTTAACATTCCTAATATATATATATATTCCTTTTATGTATTTTTTTATATCTAAAAATATTACGTGATACTAGGTAAATATCAGGTAATCTATACTCCATAAAAATGAGAATCTGTAGAAATGGAAATCTGTTGACAAGAAGAAAACCTGTATAAATTTAATATTTTTTTTATTTGAATTGACTTTGACTTCTAATTTTTATAATCTAATTGTAATGGGTTAATACCTAAATAAAGAACTAATTTATTTATTTTATTTATTTATTATAAATAGAATAGTTGAGAATTTTTTGATTTAAGAACTTGCTGTTGTGAAAAGAATGTCTCTTTTGGTGTAGGTACCTATGTACGTTTGACAAACTGTAGTGGCCGTGTAAAACGGTATGTTAAATATGAGTACAACGCGCGAGAGCTTAGAGTGTTAAACTGAGCTTAGAGTGTTAAACTGAGCTTAGTTACGCCGTCAGTGCAAGCTTCCTGCTGAGACTGCATACGCCGCCTACACCACCTACACCTGACTGGCACATTAGAAGAAAATAATTTACTTTGAAAACAAAGTTTTAACCGACTTCAAATCAGTAGCCAAATTGCTTCAAGTTTGCCTATAAAATTTGAAGAGTTCCCTCGATTTCTCCAGGATCCCATCATCAGAACTGTATTTTGGTGACAACGGGACCAATCTGGAAGTATCAAACAAAGAAGAAAATATTCAAATCGGTTCATAAATTACCGAGTTATCGCGTAACAAAAACAAAAAAAAAACATACAGACGAATTGAGAACCTCCTCCTTTTTTGAAGTGGGTTAAAAAATAGTCTGTAATGTTGCAACAAATTTGCGTACCTATACCTATATGCACTTGTCACTTCTATATTTCACTGTTATAATAAATATACGCATAAAAATCAGTGCTAATACGTAATTAGCTTGTGGTTGTGCCTGCGCTGCGACTTCATCTGCACGGATCCCTCCACACAGATAGATACCTTCAGGTAAGCAGTTTCAGCGCTTTAAAATTAGGTATAACACATTTGGTTTTTCTTTTATTTTAAATTCATACTACGGCGTAACCTTGCCTTGTGTCAGTTGTGTCACCCTTCAGTCCCACACCGCTCATTAAATACCGCATAGGTAGTCAAAAATTGCCTATTTAAACGGCATAATCAAATTGCAAGAATACATGAGTGGAGTGGAACCCAGCAACAATTTTACTACGAGTTTTGTAAATACGAACGGTTCATGTTTAATTAACGGTAAGGCGTGCGTATTTCTTCTACCCAGTATAAAGTGTTCTTTGGGTAAGTAAGGGATAATAGATGAATTATTCGAAAATTGGGAATTAGTACATTACTTACCTAGGGCGGTTAAACAAAGGGCGGTAATATAATAAATATGCGCTCGGAGGCTTTCTTTATTACCGCCCGTGGTGAGTACAACATTTTACGTCTCTATCTGGCCAGGAAGTGGGGTTTTCCGCACGCGTAGCGTGCGGTAATTCCTACTTTATGGCCAGATATGACGTAATAGTACATTACTTACCTAGGGCGGTTAAACAAAGAATGTCTCAGATCGCAGGTATTTGACGCCCTTGCCTTCGGCTCGGGCGTCAAATACCTGCGATCTGAGACATTCTTTGTTTAACTGCCCTAGGTAAGTAATGTACTATTACAATGCACTTGCTCTGAATGTGCCCCTTTATATGGTTCAACATAAAAACGGGAAGTGGCCTATGCCAGCATGTTGCAGCACGGCGTCGCGGGAGGTGACCAGCCCGTTCGGGAATGGATTTCAGTAAAATATTCCCGCATTCTGTGCGATAATGAGATTTCGTGACAATTAAAATTTCAAAGTTCAATGTATTTATTTTTCAAAACACAGCAGGTAAATCACGTAACGCATTGGACGAACGTCGGGTAGGTCTACATGTCACTTTTTATATGGAAAATTGACTATAAAATTGTACCGACGCGCGTTCGGAACGTTACGTGATTACCCCTCAGGTCACCAAATTTCACCGTTTATGCATATTTTTTTATTTCCTCGCATGATGCATTGTAAAATGTTGTATGTTACACGTGCGGATAGGTAATTCCCAACTCGTCATGCAAGGAAATAAAAAAATATACATACTTAAAAGGTGAAATTCTAATTGTCACGAAATCTCATTCTCGCATAGTGTGCGGGCATTTTGGCCTGAAATCCATTCCCGCGTGGTGTGGTCCCGCCCAGCGCCGCCGTACCGGCATGGACCACTTCCCGTCGAAATGTTGAACCATATAAAGGGGCACAATCAGAGCAAGTGCATTGTAATAGTACATTACTATAGAGGCCGGGAAACGAAGGGTTGCAGGCCAAGTAGATATAGATATATACGGATAGGTATACGCGGCCGGCAACCCCGTTTCTCGCCGAGATTTGTATAGTGCTTTTCTCAAACTTGCAATGAAATAAAAAGTAGTCAATTTGTTTTATTCGTACAACTAAATAATACGTTTCTGATAGCTGTCAGTGCTGTCACATCATAACCTATAATGGGGAATGGATGAAAATTTTACAAATGCCTGATTATTTTTTTGGTGATAGGAATAACCTTGCTTAGCACCAGAAAAAAGTTGCAGACTTGTCAGCTGCGTCAATTATTTTTGAAAAATATAAACAGTTTCCTCACTTACGTTTTCTGGTTAGGACGGCGAATGAGACACTTTCCTTGATCCGTCTCATATTACAAAAAATATTTTTAATATCTGACCCTGGCAATGACCAATATAGCTGCTGCAGCTGTCAATATCATTGCCAGTGTCAGTTTACCACGGATTTTTATGATATTTTTATGTAATATGAGACGGATCAAGCAAATTGTCTCATTCGCCGTCCTAACCACAAAACGTAAGTGAGGAAACTGTTTATATTTTTCAAAAATAATTGACGCATCTGAAAAGTCTGCTACTTTTTTCTGGTGCTAAGGAAGGTTATTCCAATCACGAAAAAAAAAATCAGGCGTTTCTAAAATTTTCATCCATTCCCATTGTGTCCCACATTTCTTACTAACAAATATTCCACTTATTCCCTAAATTAAGTATTAGTTTATAGTTACATATGAACTTATATCTAACTATATAGACGAGGCACTACAACAAAGAAAACACTTATAATTTTTATGAAATTTTCATACGCCGTCATGTACCTAACTTTTGAATTCTGGGGCAGTAAATTATTCGTGGCTACTTCTTCTCGCAATTCCGGAGGTATACATTTCAATTCCATATCATTCTCGTCCGAACTCATTTCGAAATCGATGGCTTTTATTAGAAAGTTTCAAAATCATTACGAACTATTGACAAATCCGGCCAACAAGAAAAGAAAACTTTTTTCAATTTACGCGCCAAACTTTTTTTTAACCTATTTGAAGCAACGTTTTACCCGGTGACATTAACATTAGTCCTAATCTTTTTTCTTTTTTTGGTGATTTAATGCCAAGACGTTCTGTCACAATTTGACGTTTATAAACAAAAGACGGTTGCTTTGCAGGTCTAGGTGTGTATTAAGGTTGTATGAAATTCCTTTACATATCATCTTCACTAGTCGCACCGGATACGAAGTATTTCCGGACCTAATTTGAAGTAAGTCATGTCAACATTTCATTGCAAGTTTGAGAAAATAATATTACCACATATTTTTTTTATACTTTCCTTACTTTCTTTGCTTATGCTAGGAAGCCTCCTCCAAAAAACAATAACGCGAAGCCAAATAATGATTTCATTTTCTTTTTCTTCAATATTTATCTGCTTTGCTTTAAGGTACAGTCGACGCCAAAAAATGTTTACACTTTTGCACCTTATTCCATTGTAATAAGGCGAAAACTGTTAACATATTTTTGGCGTCAACTGTACCTACTACTGGTACTACTGGTAGAGAATGCTTCATAGTATTAAGTCCGCCTTTTGTACTATGCGTTCTTCTTTTGTGCAATAAAGATTAAATGACTAAATAAATAAATTACAATAACGGCGGTCGGTCGACTCCTCAATGATAAATCGACGGATATTGTTTTGTGATGAAATGCCTACTGAAGTTGTATGTAATCATTACATTCAAGTATTAATTATAATTCAAGGCACCATTACATTGTAATGGTGCCTTGAATTATAATTAAATAAAAAAAATATTTATTATATCGTTATACCTACCCATGGACATTGAACTAAAGCAAAATACTGGTAAGGCACATCGTTTTAGTAACAATCACGTTATATTTCGTGAAAGATTGAGTAAGACCAAAGTAATTACTTATAACCAGAGTAAGACAAAAGTAGAAATAAAAACAATTCTACGTTTGAATCATATTTTAATGCATGTCTTCTTTTATAATTTTATGTTATGAGTATATCACAGTCATCATTTTAGTAAATGCATACAGTAGAATGTGTCTTACAGAAAATGAGATTAGGTACTACGTAACTAACACGCAGATGAAACGATACGGTACAAATAGGTAGGTAGGTACGTGATATTTAAAATATTAAGCTAAAATTAGTCTGTCAGAATGAAGCTACTTATTTAGTATTCTATGATCGAGCAATTACACATTTAATTATCGAAATGCAAAAACGTCAATTAGCTCTAATGTCGCGATGTGCTGCCACTTTCTGGCTTTTCAAGCCTTTAATGAACCAAATTAAAATTAACTCATAGCCTCTTGCCATTGCGTAGAAGTAAACATTTTGCAATAGAAAAAATCCTAAATCAGCAAAGGATATCGAAATCTTTTTTCAATAAGATATAGCTTGTGCTAAAGGGGTGAAATAAAAGTGACAGCACGTTTACTGTCACTGACATTAAATTAAATCTACGTTTGTGCAAATTCGACGGTCATGTAGCGTAATACCTATACGTGAATATTTAGTGCACAAAATGCTACTTTGTCGTCTAATTTTTGTAATGTACTATATCTGTGAATTCTTTGAGCTCTATTTACTTTTAGATACGTCTCAATAAGTATACTTGCGCAAACCATTATGAAAGCTTAATTACGCTCACAATATCTTTGATATCTACTTAATGATTATAGTAAAATGTAGAGAAGTCTAAGGCCCAGTTTTATAGAGATGCGTTAGACCAAATATCAGATAAAATTTTAGTTACTCAGCACATTTCTGCAAATTACGAGGGGGCTCGAGTAGACTGTTTCTATACCACGATGCGTAAACGATGTGACTCCTTGATTAGTTAGTGCCAACAGCATCCTTAGCGTGGTCGCGAATAGGCTGGACTGTACATGAACCATTGCTGTCAGCTTCACGTGCTAAATAGTACTATGGACCCATACTTAGTTAAGATAATCTTGTAACTAATATAAGTTCAAATTGTCTACTAACACATTTATCCGAGTTGGTCGAAAAATAAACAATTATTATTATTATTCTCTCCCATCCCATAGAATCGTGAAGTTTGACACTGTCGTCTGCCCGACGCGGATATATCCGCCTTTTGACCACTCGTGTTTGTTGCTTTCTCACCACCCCATGCGCCCCGTTCGGCCCCTTGACCAATCACGGTGCACGTTTTGGCGACCCTTTGACAAATAGCGGGGAATTTTTTTTTGACGGATATCTCCGCATATGGTACTCGACAGATTATTACTGACCGTCATAAGGTCTAACAGATCTTTATAAAACCGGGGTTAAATGACAACGAATTTATAAATAACTAAATATAATTAAATTTCGCGCGAGTATTGCGTTTAGCAAAACCTACGTGTATGTGTATCTAATATAATAATTTTCATTTTTTTTTAACAGAATTATTATCCATAAAACTCTAGTATATAATTAATTACGGAAATACTTGTAATTGTTAGTTAGCAGTTGCTTAATTGGTAGGTTACTATACATATGGTGTCATTTGTATTATAATTATTTACAGTATATAAATATAATTGTATTATATTGTGGTAAAAATAATATCATACTCAAATATTATAATTGACTAGAATGCTTAAGGTACCATCTACAACTCTGACTAGGCCATAATTTCTTCAGGGAACCCGACCCAGCGGGCTCATAGGTAACATTTGATAAAAGAGTTTACCAATTGTATAAAAATGGAGAAGCGCTCATATTTTCACAAACTTTTCGTGAAAGAAAAAGCAATTAGTGTAATGAGATTGCGACAAAGTTTTCTCATTCTTCTAACTAAATATTTTTTTTAAGTAAAACTATGCTTATTGGAAGACAAGATAATGAAGCAGTAGGACATATAATATTTATACATGTCAGATCCTTTCATACACCGATGGTATGACTTGACGCCATCTAGGGAAAAGGAGATTGGCTCCAACTACGCGGGTACCGCTGTAGTGCAGTTAGGTTAGGTACTACTAATACGTATTGATTAGCCATAAAGTTTAAATTAGTGAAAGAAGTTTAAGTATAGTAATGAAAATGAAGTTTTAACTACTGTACGCAAAATCGTATTTTTATCTTAATTTGAACACAATTACCTATAATCGAAACAATATATTTAGCAGGTAAAATATAGGTATTGTGCAAAAAGCATTGAATACTTTAAACCTATTCTACTTAAACGCAACTGTTGATCCCATTCCAGGCAATTCACGATAGTAATTTATTAAATCCGTCTATCTGTTATAGGTACATTATTTATGTTACTTAGACTACACGATACAGAAACGGTTAATAATTGAACTACCGTGTGCGACGATTTCTACCTATGACTTGTGATTTATATATCTATGAGAAGTTTAATCCGTGTCTCCTTCCTCTACGCTATCTCGTCTATTAATTAGACAATAATAATGGACCCCTTCATTGTCTAATCTGTACACATCACACGCACTCGTAACGTTTCCCTGCGCATACGGGTTGCTAACACTGCTTCTGAACACTTGAGTTATAGCGACTGGTAGGCACCTTGCACTTGATACTTTGTTTTAGAGTTACATTGGTATTGGTATCGGTTAGTCGAGCCGCCTCGGGGGCGAGACGCGTCACCCTCAGAGATAGTTTGGTCGCGACACGCAACACAGCACGCCCATGCTTTTGTATAGAGATCCTCTTCGTTTGTTTCGCCACAGTCCGTTAATTTCTTCGCCTTTCAACGCGACGCTGGTCTCTGCAAAAATCCGCGGATTAATTTACTTTCAGTGAATGGGCACCTTAACAATAGCGACAAATGAGCATGCATCCTACTTGATGAAGTGTGATTACGGAGCCGCTCCGAATCTGAATGCCAGCTAACTATGTATGTATATTTCACTTTGTTAGTGGAAATAAAGTGTTTTAAATAATGATTACGAACGCAACACACTGCTTCTATAATTTATTCAAATATCAAACTTAAAATTCACTATTAAATATATTACAAACTATACAGCGTGTCTCTGACTTTGGGGCTTTAAATTCAAATGTCGAATATGTTCCTGAAACGGAACTACTTTTGTTCTACGTCTTTTTAAAAATACGTTATTTTTGTATTTTCATTATTACATACAAATTAAATAAAATTTTCAATGTACATCATCCATTAGTTAGTTTTCATACTTTTCAGTGTTAATACAGTCGATATTGTTCAGCCTCGAAATTTCGGGGAGTTTGATGAAATTTGGTATGAATGTTCGTTGTAAGCCCTGTTTTCGTCTCCCAAAAGTCCCCGGGTCAGGACCTTGTAGAACGGCCGCTATCTTGGGAAATGTACTCCATTCGTAAGAAATTCAGGTTTTGTTCGAAAACTACGTAACTCTATGCAAACTTGCACGAGCATCTTAGTACACAACCTTGACAAGAAAACGTGTATTCGTGGAGAAAAATGAATCCACATGTGAGATTTTCCCTCAATGTCCTTCCAGGGAAGAGGGAAGATTCTCCAAATTTGGAGCTTGAGAGAATTTCAAATGCACTTTGATTTACACAATAGGATTTGAACTACATTAATAATAACATTTTACCCGACTACGGCTAAACCCAAAAGAATGGTAATGGATTAAATTTCTCGTTAAGTAGTGATAGTTTGCTACCACCTCCAGGTCAAGATGCTTGATGAATTCCAAAAAAATGAGGTGGTGTTAGATTTCTCTTATTGCTGACAAAGTGTTGGCGCACATCGAGTTTTAAAAAAAACAATATGGCGGGCGTGAATGGAGACCAAATCTAAAATCACAACTTTGCTTCTAACACTTAATTTATCGGGTAGATTTCAATAAACATGACATCAGTAGATGGGTCTGTAACACGCCAGTGCTATACACTATACATTTAACATTATTGATGCGGTATATTACTGAAACTTCATAATGTGATGGTGAAAACATATTTTAGGGCAAAAATGGGGCAAAATGCAAGTGACAGTAGTCAAGTTCACTACACACACTCACCGAAACCCCTGTTTACATGTCTTAAAATTTGAGCTTTAGGGACCATAGGGGTTAACCGCTATCTTTACTAAAATACTTAAATTTTATAACTTTGAATTTTCTTTGAAAATTATTGACTTTAATGAAACCTTATTTAACTCTACGCCAAAAAGTACTACATCACTTTGGTGATAAAGTAAAGACTCACTGAGAAAATTTGGTTCAAAACTTGGTGTTAGTGCATAATAGCCTACTACTGTAGTTTATATAAACAGGAGTTTTCCTTAAAGTGATGTTGTACTTTTTTGTGTAAAATTAAATAAGGTTTCATTTTGTCATATATGGCATGCCCATAAAGTCAGTAATTTTCAAGGAAAATGCAAATTGAAGTATACATTTCAAGATAGCGGTTAACCCACATGGTCCCTAAAGTTGAAATTTTAAGACATGTAAACAGAGGTATCGGTGAGTGTGTGTAGTGAAATTGAATACTGTCACTTGCACTTTGCCCCATTTTTGCCCTAAAATATGTATTGACCATCACACGTTATGAAGTTTCAGTCATACGCCCCGCATCAATAATGTTAAATGTATAGTGTATAGCACTGGCGTTTATTGAAATCCGCCCGATAAATTAAGTGCTAGAAGCAAAGTTGTGATTTCAGTTGGTCTCCACTCACGCCCGCCATATTGTTTTTTTTAAAACTCGATGTGCGCCAACACGTTGTCAGCATTAAGAGAAATCTAACACCTGAGGTGATAGCAAACTATCACTACTTAACGAGAAATTTAATCCATTACCATTCTTTTGGGTTTAGCCGTAGTCGGGTAAAATGTTATTATTAATGTAGTTCAAATCCTATTGTGTAAATCAAAGTGCATTTGAAGTTCTCCCGAGCGCTAAATTCGGAGAATCTTCCCTGGAAGGACATTGAGGGAAAATCTCACATGTGGATGCATTTGTCTCCACGAAGACACGTTTTCTTGTCAAGGTTGTGTACTAGAGGCTTGTGCAGAATTTATTCAGATTTAATGTTACTCTTGACCATGTTTTCATAGAGCACGTAGTTTTTGAACAAACCCTGAGTTTCTTACGATCGGAGTACATTTCCCAAGATAGCGGCCGTTCTACAAGGTCCTGACCCGGGGACTTTTGGGAGACGAAAACAGGGCTTCCAACGAACATTCGTACCAAATTTTATCAAACTCCCCGAAATTTCGAGGTTGAACAATATCAACTGTATTATGTCATGGATGTCAAATAATGAGGCCGTGTTTGCAATACATTGATGGTACAGTTAAAGTTCAAACACTACCAAATTATAGAAATGATAGTTATTTTACAAAGTTGCGGAACAAAAGTGGTTCAGTTTCAGGACCATAATCGATATTTGCATTTAAAGCCCCATCGTCAGAGACGCACTGTAGAACGAAGACTGTATTATTTATGAATATATACATGAGACTGTGTTTAGGGTGGAGGAGAATAGGTATTTCACCGCACACCGTTGTGGAGTGTTCTTAATGTCAATAGAAGCAGGCAACCGACTGGCGAGGCGTTGCACGCAAAAAGTTATTTTATGTTAATGCGACATGGTTTTCCACTTTTGTTTTAGAATGTTGTCAATTAGTCGCTTTTACACTGGTTTCAGCAGAAATATTTTTCAATGTTAAAAGTATCGTGTGTAACGGTAAAACAAGAGAGAAACATGATTAGTTATTGAACGAATCGTAATAAAAAAGGTACAATGTTTGTGATAAAGCTTCATTGTGTATCGAGGGGTACGGCATGATGAACAATGAAAATTCAATTTTCCGGCCTTACAATGTAATGTCAATACGGTGTATTTTAATAAAGATTGTTTTCACCATCGTCCATTTTGTTAATTTGTATTTGGTTGTACCTTTAATGTACCCACCTAAATGGTTGAGGGTTTCGTGCTGAGGCAGGTGCTCCTGGATGTCGGTCACTATCCTGGTGATCTCTTGGGTGTCTTTGGCAATGCTGCAAAGCTCCTCCTGGTTGAAATCTGGCGTAATCTGCTTGCACAGTAGGATCTGACTGATCACGTTTCCAAAGTTGGACGGGCCGGCGCGGTTTTCTGTGTGCAAAAAATCGAAGAAGTCACTAGTTAATGCTACGGAGTTAATAAAAAGCATTTTGGATTGGTCTCGTACTAGGCAAAGCCTACATAAAATGGTTCGTTTAGAGCGGGAGCAGATCGATGAAAGTTTGCACACAAGTGTGACCTAAAACAATGATTCACAAAATGATATTTGGATAAAGTAATCTCTGGATGAGCTTTGAATAACTAGAGGAATTGTATTCTAGAAATTAGAGGAATTGTATTCTAGTAACTAAGAGTGAAGTAGGTACTCAAGTACCGCATTATTGTATCGCTACACTGTTAGTCCAGAAAAGACACCTAGACCTAGGATAAAAAAACTTACTTTCCACAGATTTTATAAAGACCCATTCAAGAAAGTATATTTTTTTACCATAATTATGAACATAAAAACGACACAAATTGGTTAATCTCTAGTTTTTCTCTGCCTTGAATTGGCCCAGATTACCTACAGTAAATTACATTAAGATGACAAAAATAAAATCATTTATTTTTCACCGTCGCCATTTTATCCGAGTGTTTAAGACTAAACGTTCCTGACTCCGCTCAAGCATGGAACACGAGGAAAGCTTAATAGATCTCCACTCTCCAGTTAATGCCCTGAATCGGGAATATTGAAAATTAATATTTCATCTACCCGCTGCTGTACATCTGTGTAGGTGGCCGAGCTCGTGGCACGGATTGAATTTTTTAATATTTTAATGGGAGGCTGACCAGCGTGCTAACGTAATAAAAATGTAGGTTTAGTTTTGGAGAAATAGGCAGAATAAATGTCATACGCATGTAGAATATTTAATTACATAAAATACAGCAGCGCTGTCAGCTCGCTTGTCATTGGTACAGCCAAGGACATGGAAACATAGAGCTTGCCACACTTAGATTTTCATCGTCAATTTATATTTTTTTTAATTATTCAATGTCGTTGACCATAATAACTTAAGTTGTAGAACGGCATATGCATGGGTACAGCAGCAGTACCATGAAGCACAGCAACACTATTAGGTCGCTCGTCGTCGGTACGTACCGTAGTAGGAGGTCATGTCCATGGGCACGAGCTGCACGAGCCGGTGGCACTTGGCGAGCTCCCGTAGCAGCAGCTGCGCCATGAAGTACAGCAATACTGGCAGGTCGCTCGTCGTCGGTACGTACCGTAGTAGGAGGTCATGTCCATGGGCACGAGCTGCACGAGCCGGTGGCACTTGGCGAGCTCCCGTAGCAGCAGCTGCGCCATGAAGTACAGCAATACTGGCAGGTCGCTCGTCGTCGGTACGTACCGTAGTAGGAGGTCATGTCCATGGGCACGAGCTGCACGAGCCGGTGGCACTTGGCGAGCTCCCGTAGCAGCAGCTGCGCCATGAAGTACAGCAGCACCAGCTGCGACTGTTCCACGCAGCCCTCACTCGTTGACCTGCGTAATACCGTAATGTTACTTGTAGCCTAACCTAACCTAACCTAACCTAACCTAACCTACCCTTTGTATTAAACAGCTTTCCCAAAACTACTGTAGAAAATATAGAAAGTAAACCTACAAAAACTAAAAATATAATTAAGAAAATGTTCATTATGGCCCCCAGTAGTAACATAGATAAATATAACTAGTTATTAAGATAAAAAAGTTTAGTAAATAATCTTAAATATTAAAGATTGTACTAAATGTAACTGATATATATAATTTAATCACAGATCTGAAAATAAACAGTTCAAATTTTAATTTTTTTTTTTTTTTTTAGATACTTAATTAAAGTTTTTTTTTGTAATACACCTCAAACAGTCGGTATAAGGCACGGAATAAAGAATCCATTGGAAGTGGCATTCAACCGATTTTCATAGAGAACCAGTGTCGCCGCACGCACACTACCGCACTTCAATAAAACACGAACACACAATTGCAATACGCTTTCGATTGGTTAAAACGTACTGTGGCAATAAGTTGTTAACGGTAGCAAATTTTATATACAAAAGGTACTTTAACTGTTATAAATTTACGGTCTAATTTAGAGTGTCAAGTAGATATTTCTTACGTTGGTTGCCATCTGCGTTGCAAGACTTGCAAGAGACGTGGTGGTTCGGCTACTCGACACCAGGTGACAGTGTTTTAAAAACTATGGAGATCCGACCGTTTGAAACCAAAAAGTCGCATGTACTGCGAAATGCGAATGATGACACGACTTTTTGGCTATAACGTAATAGGGATGTGGGTATGATTTTGCCTATCGATATTTTTATGATACAGTAAATATTAAGCTAAGACTTAGGTTACTAATGACTTAGTTACCAATTGTGTCTAATAAAATCTTGTTGATTATATAATTATTTATACGTACCATATATAGTTCATAATTTTTTTCTCCAATATGCTCGGAAATGTTCGCAAAGATAGTAAGTACGTAAAATTCCTCGTTACAGACGAGCGCTAATTTGAAAAGTTAAAAATCATTACTGTGCTCCTGTTGCAGTGGCCAAGAAAATGTATGAAATTCCATTACTATATTTTTTTACCATTTAATTACAAGTTTTATTGAAGACAAAGTCACTGCAAACGGCCAGATGCGCGTCCATTTGCTATCTCACTTTAACCACAACAACTTGTTGTAGTTCAAGTGAGACAGCAATACATACATTTTATTCTAACCATAGCAAGTTGGTGTGACAAATCGCATCCATTGTAGAGTGCTTTAAGTTTTCACACGTACCTATTCTTTATTTTTTTGAATTTACATAGATTAAATTCTTCCTGTACAAGTGGAAGACGTGGCCTATTTAAAATGTCTCAAATAGAAAAACATAACCATTAACGTCTATCAATCAAGGATTTTGGAATAGAAAGAATATTATTTCGACTAAAACGGGCATTTATGAGTCATCCTGTGTACTATTTACGAATTGAACATATCCACGAATTGCTATTTCCCGGCCTCTGCAATAATATACCTATTATTGTTATGAATGTAGTTGCAATTAAACAGTTTTCCTTATTATTTGTGTCGTTAGGAAGACTATAATAATTATTTTATTTTATATGACGTATTATTTACATATTACTTATGCTCATAAAATATAAAACAATGAAATGTTGAGTTTTCAATTAATCGATAACAATTATAGACCTTAGCCTAGCATAGCTAGCGAACCTCGGAACGTTCTCGAACTTAACGTTCAGTATAGCTAAAACATACGCAGGATTATGAATCTAATGTTACAGAATCTAATATTAACAGCGGAATGTCATCTCGCTCGTAGGTGGAGCCGCCCAACTGGGGAAGTACCTCCACCTTACTGAAGACCGCAGCCATAATAGCATCACTGCTTCGTAGTGTTGCTATATTATTGCATGCTATGAAGCATGCGGTGTTGTGTTCCTGGTGGTGAGTAAGGTCGCTGGAGCTCCCTAGGATGCGCTGTGTTGGGAGTGAGGGACCTGCATGTCTCTATCTGCCAACACAGCGAATCCTCAAGTGAATAAAGGGTCGGCAACGCGCTTGTGATTCTTCTGGAGTCACAAGTGTCCAAAGGCGACGGTACCAGCTTAACATCAGGCAGGCCGTAAGCATGTTTGCCACCGTTGTAGTATATAAAAAAAAAAAGATTACATAATAAAATAAACATAAAATACTTTCAGCGTTTTGGAAAATTCCACCACTAAGGGTGATAAAAAGAGGTGGGAAATTTGTATGGAGGGAACTTTTTTTTGAGCTAGAGACTTGAAATTGTTTAGAAAGATTATTTATTAGAATACAAATATAGGTAAATTACTATCAGTGGTTTGGAAAGTTGCACCCGCTAAGAGGGGGATAAAGAGGTGCAATGTTTGTATGGGGGAAACTTTTCTTTAGGTAGAGACTTAAAACTCTGTAGAAAGATTAAGTACTTATTAAAATACAAATAAAGTCCTGCCAGCGTTTTGGAAAATTCCACCCCTTAAGGGGTTAAAAGGGGTGCAAGGTTCGTATGGAAAACACTTTTTTTTAGCTAGAGACTTGATAGTTTACAGAAAAAATACTTACATATTACAATAACAAAAAACTTAGTGTTTTATTTTTCCCTGAAAAGCGTTAATAGGGGGTTCAAAGTTTGTATGGAGAGCAAGAATAAAGATATGACATTTGTAACTTCGATCTTAGGCTGTTTAGACTACCAACATAATTTCAGCGTTTTTTTAAATTCATCCCCTAACGGGGATTATAAGGGCGTTCAAAATTTGTATGAAGAGCAAGACATTTTTAAAGTAAGGGATTTGTAACTTCGGTTTTAGACAAAACAAACATGCTAAAATACTACAAAACTTATTTCAGCGTTTTTTTTTTTAATTCATCGCCTAAGTAGGTTAAAAAGAGTAAGTAAGTAAGAAATTTGTAACTTCGGTTTTAGACTGTTTACTAAAAGACTAGGTACATAACTAATTTCAATGTTTTTTTTTTATTCATTCCTTAAACAAACATTTAGACGATAACGTGTTACACGCGGACGAAGTCGCGGGCAACAGCTAGTTTTAGAATAAATTGGAATGGCTCTTTTGTTGGTCATATCCAAAGAAAGGCTTACTCGCAACGGTAAAAGATCAAAGTAGCAGGATTCCGGAATGCTGATTAATTAGATTCTGAATAATCCCATGACAAATAGATCCGGGTGTATTTGTTCACTAGATCTACCCCGGGCCCTGCCATATTATCTTTTACTATGTGCCTATAGATGCCGAATCGGCCCATAATACGATAATAATGAGCAACCGAGTATTTTAGGACTGGCAGAAAATATTCATAACGTAGTTACTATGAGCGGGAATAAGTAGTAAATACAGGTGGTGAATAAGCATGAGTATTGTACATAGAGATTATTTAATATGACCGACTATTAAAGGCATTCTACACGATCGGGACCAACCGCCAACCATCGTGTCCTTGGTGGCGTTTCACGGTATGCCTAGGAATTTCGTTGTCGAGCTGCCGGATTTTACGATCGGCCGCCGACATATACAATAAGAGCAAATCAAAATCGTGCTCGATTTGCTACTCGCCCAATTGCCGTCACTTACCGGTTTCCGAGCAAAGTAGAACTGTCGTAATTAGTTCTCTTTTCGGTCTTGACTTCCTCGACAACGACTGGACTGGCTTTTGAAATGCTAATAATTGGACAAAGTTTGCATAAAATCGGGCGACACAAATTTACCCAATTTGTCTGTTTTGCTTTAATCGCGGAGGGAGAATTATTGAACTGTTTGAGTCGGTATTTATATACCTACACTTTTCAAACAAGATGTTTCCATATAAAAGGGATCGCTATATTGTGGCAAGACTATATGCAGGATCGGGATTGATGGAGCCTATACGTGAATCAACGTGAGGTCCGTTTCGAGCAACCACGTACAACATTCGGTGGCCTGACTGAATTATGCACGTTTCGTTTTCTATTAGTGTGGGTTCCATTTATCTAGTTCTGAAAGAACATTAATCTAACCGCAGACATATCTGTTGCCCCGAGGACTAACTTGGTTTGGAACTAGCACCCGTTGTTGAATCCGATACAATGGGCCCATTGTTCCAAATCACCCTTAAAATTTATGGCTTATGTTACCTTGTGAAACATATAGAATATGCTCTTTGAATTCAGATTATTCCGACCGCGTTATTAAATTGCAAGAATAAGGAAAATGTATTTACATTATCCTTAAGAATGTTTACATTTATAAAGCAATAGGTATATGCAGAAACCGACTGATAAATATAAGTTGATTAGGCAAGTATTCATTTACAAATACAAAAATATAAACGTCGAGGAGGAAAACGTATGTAGATGTATAGTCTATTCGGAAGTGTAAGTGTAAATTCTGTCAAACAATCGCAACTTAAAATCGACTTTATGTTCTGACTATAAAGTAGTTTTTTGCTTGTATTTTTATGGCACAATTTACTCTTACACTTTCGGACGTACTATTATACCTCTCATTACAATTTATTTTTATTATTGTAAAGGATATGGGATGGATTGATGTGGACCGATTACTCTGGGACTCTTTGAGGGAGGCCTAATATGGCCAGCAGTGGACGTTTTTAGACTGATATGATGATAATGATACAAGGATATGGATAAGGCCTAGCCAGGGATAACATTAAAATAAGCGGCCAAGTGCGAGTCGGACTCGCACATGAAGGGTTCCGTAAAATAAATTGCGGTTTACGATTTATGACGTATTAAAAAAAACTACTTACTAGATCTCGTTCAAACCAATTTTCGGTGGAAGTTTGCATGGTAATGTACATCATATTTTTTTTTTAGTTTTATCACACACATTTTACCACTTTGGTAGTGTCTCTCGCGCAAACTATTCAGTTTAGAAAAAACTGATGTTAGAAACTTTAATATCATTTTTGAAGACCTATCCATAGATGATACCCCACACGTATGGGTTTGATGAAAATTTTTTTTTTGAGTTTCAGTTCTGTGTATGGACCCCTAAAACTTAATGTTTTTTTTTTCGATTTTTGTGTGAAAATCTTAATGCGGTTAACAGAATACATCTACTTACCAAGTTTCAACAGTATAGCTCTTATAGTTACGGAAAAAAGTGGCTGTGACATACGGACGGACAGACAGACAGACAGACATGACGAATCTATAAGGGTTCCGCTTTTTGCCATTTGGCTACGAAACCCTAAAAAAAGGTCGTTTTAAAAAAAAATGTTCTTATCTATGCGGTTTTTATTTCAAACAATGTTGTTAAATAACAAAATACAAAAAAGCGGCCAAGTGCGAGTCGGACTCGCCCATGAAGGGTTCCGTAAAATAAATTGCGGTTTACGATTTATGACGTTTTAAAAAAAACTACTTACTAGATCTCATTCAAACTAATTTTCGGTGGATGTTTGCATGGTAATGTACATCATAATATATATTTTTTAGTTTTATTATTCTCTTATTGTAGAAATTACTGGGGGGGACACACACAATATACATTTTACCACTTTGGAAGTGTATCTCGCGCAAACTATTCAGTTTAGAAAAAATATATATATTAGAAACCTCAATAACATTTTTGAAGACCTATCCAAAGATACGTATGGGTTTGATGAAAAAAAATAAATTGAGTTTCAGTTCTAAGTATGGGGAGCCCCCAAAATTTTTTGTTTATTTTTGTTCAAAGAATACATCTACTTACCAAGTTTCAACAGTATAGTTCTTATAGCTTCGGAAAAAAGTGGCTGTGACATACGGACGGAAAAACTTTATCTACACACTGCACTGGTACTTTAATTATATGGTAGTATCTACTTGTTCGACGATTGTTTTTTTTTGACATGACGCACGAAGATTTTTGAAGATATTTTTATATGTGTATGTAGTGGGCATTGGGTGGCTTGTTACGATATTTTTTTTGTAGGTGTACCTCCGCGAAAAGTGTCATAAAAAAATAAACAAAAATAAAAGTAGTTTTTTTTTAAGGAAGTTTAAGGACATGATGTTGGTTGAATAAATGCATTTGGTAGCCAATTCTATTTTTATTCATGATGATTTTGTTTGGTTACTCTATCTTGAACAGTTTACCTAATATGACACTTTAAATGGCACCCTGTATTTTTTATATTATCCTAAATTACTCGAAAACAAAAGAAGATCGAGGACTGATATTAAGCATGGAGTGTTCTTAGGACCTGCCAGTACACCACCAGAAAGAATCACCAAATCCCTCGTCGGGGGCCACTCTCCTTAGTTTAGCCTGCTAGACCCTTTGTTTAGATTGTTATATAAGCATGTGTCAAATAAATATAACGTTTTAAGATATCGTTTTATTTCCTCGCATATTTGGAGAAAAGCACTATACATGCCTTGCCGTGAAAAGGGCTTGCCGGCTTCGTATCACTATCCGGCAAGCCCTTCTTTCCAGGGTCTGCATCAGTAATGTACTATAATTCCTTGTGAAAATTTCTAGAAATATCCGAGAACTTTTCCAACTTTTTCTTCAAACTTCAAACTTTTTGGAAACTTTCCGCAATTTGCACATCACTAACAAGGCGGCATCCGGGGCAGTTTCCGGATGTCTGTAGTCCAAGCCTATAGCCGTTAACTTGCCTTATCCGCAAACGACTAATTTTGAAAAGCTATAAAAACATCAAATGGTTGGATTGATTGTTGTGTAGTGCTAGCTTACTTCTTGCAATTGGGCAGCACGAGTTGGCTGGTCTGCTTGGTGGCCTCGACGCAGGCGCGGCGCAGGCGGCGCACGCGCTCGCGCAGCTCGGGGCAGTCCGGCGGCTGCCCGAAGTGGATCAGCTGGTCGCGGAACAGCGCTAGTTGCACGTTGATCTCCGTTATCAGCTGTCGAACAACACTATCATTTACTTATATGTTAAGCTGTAGTTAAAGTTAGGTTTAATTATATTGTGGCTGATTGTTTAGGCCTTGATTATGAAAGGAAGGTCCTGATTATGCAGCGATGCGTAACTTGGGCTGTCAAGCGAGTTTGAAAATGCTTATTTCTGTACATTAATATTCGTATGTGGCGACATGTTTAAGTTTGCGCGTGTTCCGACGCGAGCGAAGCTGTGTCAAATCGAGGTATGTGAAAACACAGTTTCAGATATCGGTCTCTGTTAAACAAAGACATAAGTCTTAATGTTATATCTTTATTTTTTATCGACTAATTCAAACGTATTTGTAGGTTTACTGAGCTGTAGTCATCGCTAGGATTAGCATTGATTTGGGATATTATAAGGAGTATGTAGCACCCTATGTTGTGTACGAATTAGGGTGTACTCCTTATAAATCTCAAATCTATGATACCGTCATGCTATTACACTCGATTACGTTTGGGTTTCGAACTTCGGGTTGACCCGTGGCAACCATGCGTAGATAGGGTGTCACCTAGTGATTGCTTTAGTTTGGTAATCGTATGCGATTAACATCGCCGGGCCGTCAGTATTGCTTACTAATAGCGTTTGGGCCGCCAGGTCGCATGGTTTCCAATCAAACCCGAGCGCTTGACGCAAGTCCTATAATTTCGTAATGTGTGTATTGTGATAAGCACTTAATCGATTGTAGGCAAATTATTCTGATGATATTGACGACACGCAGTACTAATGTGACTATTACTTTGATTGTTGTTTTCAAATATTAAACTTGTCAAATTCAGTAGTGCCAAAACCCCTACGCAAAATAGGCGCATTTATGACGTCGAGTTGCGGAAACCCAGCCCGCGTACAACCTATGGCTGTCAAATTTACTATTTAAAGAAAATACAATTTTACACGGGTCTAACGTGATATTTATTTGTCGTTTAGGTACTATTTCGGAGATGAAAACTCCGATACTATTAATCTCTCTTTCTATTTCAATCCTTCATCTTGTCTTGCGATTTCTATTAAAATAACGTCTTCGAATTTACCATGTATTTATGTACTATCGACAAAAATGAATCCTGCCCCAGCATGGAACCTTGTCACAATTGACGTATTAACGTCATACGATCGTGCGCATGTTCTTTAATAGGGAACATTACTGCAATGTTCTGCCGCCAGAGGCAGCACTACCACTAATAGTAATCCAGTATAGGAATATAGGGATTCACACACACATGCATAATTGTTTGTCAAATGAGTGACAAGGATGCTTGCATAGACAATACCGCAAGTGGGAACGAGGTACAATGTCAACGCTGCTAGTGTCGCCACCTACGAAGAGCTTTGCGTAATGTTCCCTATTGTAACAAGGTTTGGCATTGAGGTATAATGTACTGATGGTGGGTCATAATTCAGTTGGTTCGATTGTACTTACGCAAAATTGTAAATGTGCTTATTGCATAGGTAGGCCCATAAACATTTCACATTTATCTATTACATCTGCTCAGTAGTTACATTAATTAAAACTATTGTAAACATTGGTTTTAAAGGCTTACATTTTGTTTGTTAAAGTCTAGACTAAGTAATCTTTGTATCTCTAAAAGCCCTTTAAAATTATGCATATTTCATCTTTATTCATTATATTAAAATAGCTATTAAAGAATATAAGATTGTATCTGAACGCAAGCAATGATATAAATACATTGTTATAACAAAATTCGGACAATATGTCTTAGGCCTCAATGTGAGCCGGGGCATTCAAAGTTACCAGAATATATATTATGGTGTAGCTTTTTTCAAAACAAAACCCTCTTGCCGCAGTCGGGTAAAAATAAAACGCAAATGTCAAAAGCCCCGTTCGCTGCGCCAATGTTTTCAGTGTTTTTAAATATCAAACATGTTGTCCGTCAGTTTTGGCAAACAAATATTGTAGGTAAAACATTTTTGACGGTTAAAAACCACGAAAACATGGCGCAGTGGACGCGGCTTAACTCGAATGAGCCAACGTATCGTGGCAAATTGTGGCGTGAAGTTGGAAATAAAACGATCCATTAATTACCAGCGGCGCTACCACGAACTTCGAATCTCGAACTTCGTATATCTCCGTCTCTATCGCACTGATGGTTTATGGTACTCGAGCGACCGAAACGGAAATATAACTACGAAGTTCGAGATTCGAAGTTCGTGGTAGCGCCGCTGGCGCGGGCCCACGTTGAACTTGCTTTTATGTGGACGGACTTTCGATCTGAATTATAAAATACTATTTGGTACACCGAGTAATTTTTCCGGCTTCGAAAAGGTCGATTTCGTATTGGGATAACATGTTTTTATGAAATTTTTGCTTTTTCTACGGAGTAAAAACTATAAGGATAGCTCGAGTCATTCACGCGGCAATGCGGCCAGTGCAGTGCACCTTTGCACCGACTGACGCGGGGTAGATCATTCGATACCACTTCGATATTATATGTGAGGTCAGTGAGATACTAGAGGGTAGGTAATCAGGTAGAATGTTGACTTGTAAAAGTGCCATTGCGGCCAACTTGCAGAATAAAAATAATTTATTTCATTTAATAGCTACTTGGCTTGTAAAGTTGCTTACGGTTTGGTTCCATAACATTTAAACAGATAAAATCATGCAGTAGAGTGGGTGAGCATCCACCAGAATGTGCTAGCCTGTTTACATACACAGGTGTGTGTGTGTGTGTGCATGTCACAAGGACATCCCTACTTGCATGGTTCTGTCCCTCAAAATCA
The DNA here is from genome assembly GCA_963854355.1 of Epinotia brunnichana. NCBI lineage: Eukaryota > Metazoa > Arthropoda > Insecta > Lepidoptera > Tortricidae > Epinotia > Epinotia brunnichana. The sequence continues at coordinate 14,274,543 of OY977938.1, forward strand.
GAATGACAGGCATAAGCAAGAAACTCAATATATATTGGCCGCGGTATGATAGAATTTTGAATGAGAAATTTCTCGACTAGAACGACTGTCATCAAATGACAAAGTCATCTTTATACCTTCATCTAAGGTTTATGTTCATACTCTTATGGTGCAAATATTGACGTGTACTTTTAGAAAAGAGTCCAAAACAACAGCGTTGGCTGGGGCGGTAGTGTAGTGTTTCGATGTACCGCGATAATATTATCTTTTTATTTAAGTGAGCGAATCGCCAACAAACTGCTTTGCAGTTTGGCGAATCTTTAGGTTAAGTTACTAAAATTATATTTTTTTTGATTCCAATAAAAAAAATAAAAAAAAAATAAAAAAAATACAAAGAAACTACACGAAATAGGTAGTTCGGTATTACCCGCAGAACGAATTGTCAACCTATTAAAAATATGGTCACAATTGCTTAAATTGGATAGGGGTGCATATTTGTAAAATGGCACTCATAATACCAGCCATATCCGTAACAAACGCCCAGCCACTTATCACCAAGTCGGCCGATTTATCATAGAGCCTCTGATCCGAACGGACAGAGCGAAATACGTATTTTTTGTAACAACGGATCAGTCAATTTCAATCGAAAAGTCTACTGGTTTTTATGCTTGCGAAAATACAGTCTGCGCCCGACTGATGTATGGGAATCATTTATACGCGTCGGCACAGGGAAATAGGCTCTATTATATAGTTGCAGTTAGCAATTAAATAGGTATGTTCAGAATCTAACTTCTGATCGTTTTGATTTATATTGAACAATACTATACCTGAACAGATCGTTTAACGCCACTACCTAATTGCTACGATTTAGCTTTCCCTTTATTACGTTATGCGCCCAGGTACATTGATTTGCACATTATTCACGGCCTTATAAAAATACTTGTCAATTTTAAAAGGTAAAAGGTAAGGCCCTAAATTGAACAAATTCGAGTGACGGTCGAAATTTTATACTGTGACGTGCGATAAACAACTTCGTTCCAATAATTGATTTTCGCTACCAGTAAGTCTATCAGTAGTGGTACCTAGTAGTAATAGTAAGAATAGGTAGGTACCTACCTACTCTGCTTTTAGTAAGTTGCATATTTAAAAAAAAGCGGCCAAGTGCGAGTCGGACTCGCACATGAAGGGTTCCGTGAAATAAATTGCGGTTTACGATTTATGACGTATTAAAAAAAAACTACTTATTAGATCTCGTTCAAACCAATTTTCGGTGGAAGTTTATATGGTAATGCACATCATATATTTTTTTTAGTTTTATCATTCTCTTATTTTAGAAGTTACAGGGGGGGGGGGACACACACATTTTACCACTTTGGAAGTGTCTCTCGCGCAAACTATTCAGTTTAGAAAAAAATGATGTTAGAAACCTCAATATCATTTTTGAAGACCTATCCATAAATACCCCACACGTAGGGGTTTGATGAAAAAATATTTTTGAGTTTCAGTTCTGAGTATGGGGACCCCTAAAACTTAATGTTTTTTTTCGATTTTTGTGTGAAAATCTTTATGCGGTTCACAGAATACATCTACTTACCAAGTTTCAACAGTATAGCTCTTATAGTTTCGGAAAAAAGTGGCTGTGACATACGGACGGACAGACATACAGACAGACGGACGGACATGACGAATCTATAAGGGTTCCGTTTTTTGCCATTTGGCTACGGAACCCTAAAAAGCGTAAAACATTTCCTGTCACTTGCAGCGTATAGAACTAAGGCACGAAGACCGGAAGTTTATGAGATAGGTAGGTTAGTACCACACATAAAACCCGTCTATTGCACTCCATCTAAAAAATGGCCGCGGCGTGATATAATTTTCTATGCGAACTTTCTCGACTAATAATGTAAGATACCTACCGCATTTTTACGAATAACCTTGTTTACCTTTACACTTGGGTATACATTACAATAATATACCTATGATACATAAATATTTTAGGGTTTGTTTCAGAACAAGGGCGGTTTTCCCACGTTCTGTCCTATTTGATCCGACCGCGTACCCTGTGATATATTAGGCTTGATCATGAAATAATGGCGGACATAATACGAACATTTATTTACCTGATTTTTCTTGTAAGGTAATAATATTGACTTGAATTTGATATCATTTTATATTGATAACCTAACTTTTAATAAGTATTGCGCCTTCTGGGACGCTGCTTGCTGTTTATGGATTCAAATATTAATTTTATATCTCCGCACACGTGTGTGCATGTCATAAGGACATCCCTACTTACATGGCCAAAATCAGAATTACAGACACAAGCAAGAAAATCGATATCCTAGGAATGTCCTCTACTGTCATTAAGATAAGGGGTAATCACGTAACGTTTCGAACGCGCGTTAGGCCGGTTTAACTGTCATTTTTCCATACAAAATTTGACACTTAGATCTAGGTACTTAACGTACGCAAAAATATATCGAACTGCTAGAAGTGCCAAGATCTTAAGAGGAACTTATTCGATAGGAAGTAAATTGTCGTGAAAGCAAAATCTGATTAATTTTGTGTTGGCCAATTAAACCACTGTAGGTACCTATTTATTACCCAAGTACCTACCTACTAGTACTTATACTAAAATATGTACACGCCTATTGTATTTGGCAAAAAGTTTCTTAATTGGCGTAAAATAGCGACTGTGTCGTTGACTACCTACTAAATATTTATTTAATATTTGAGTACAATCAGTCAAGAAATTGGTCTACCACGTTTGAACCTCAATGTTCAAATACTATAGGGTCGAAAACTGGTAGACCACTTTCTTGGCTGACTGTACCAGGGTGCCATTGACGATGACGACTATTGAAAATGAAATTTATTTATTAAGAAACATTTCGCGAGCCGGTTTTCCTCAAGTAATGAGTTATTTTTTGTATAACTTACTCGCAGAGAATATGACTGTCATTTTAACAATACTTGTTAGGACAATTTTATAACAGAGAAAAATAAAACCCTACAGAAATTGCGTGATGCCGGTTTCCTAAAGTGCTCATTATATTTGCGTGTGTTTCGTTAACCTACTTTGTGGAGATACACTAATCAACGAATTTCTTTTTTGAATATCATACAAGGCGGCTCCCCATACAAACGTAGTTTGGCTCTAATTTAAAAGCGGCATGCTGGAATAATATAAAACTTTTCATCTCTCATACTCTCATTCATCATTGTTTATCTCAATAGCGGGTTGAAAGTGATGCACATTTCAGCCCTAGGGGCTACCTAGGGCTGAAAAGTATAAAGATATATTAAGCAATGGCAGAACAGAAACCTGGGGTGCATGGAAGGAGCCTCCCCGCATGACGCACTGCGAGCAATTGATGTTTTTTACGAGACATCCAAGCGTCTGGCGCACCCTGGGCAACGGTCAACACTTGTGCTGACCGGCAAATCCTTCCACCACGATGGTTTCACCGAGTTCCAATGCGAATACATGCGATCAAAAACGGCACTTCTCAGCGCCAGCCCTGACTGTCATCTCTATAAACATAGAGGGCTTCTCGGAAGACAAAGCACAACTCCTCTCCGAAATGTGCCGCGAGACGCATTGCGACATTTTATGCATACAAGAAACCCACCGTAACACAGGCCATCAACGGCCGCATATACCCGGACTGACAATCGCTACTGAAATTCCCCACGCAAAGCACGGCAGCGTAATCTTCACATACCACTTCCTCTTCTTGTGTCATGAGGGAAACGATGGAATTGATAACTCTAGACATCAGTCAGTGTACAATCACGTCTGTATACAAGCCGCCGCCACAGACTTTCCAACCTTGGGACGCATCCCCACCCGGCGACCACCGGCCGAAAATGATCATTGGCGACTTTAACAGCCACAGTGTCTCGTGGGGTTATCGAGATTCCAACCCAGATGGGGAAAGTGTGGAGGCATGGGCAGAAGCAAACGGACTGTCACTATTCCCAATAAGCTATTCCCTCTTGCAGGAATTGCGCCGCCGGAGGCCCGCAGAGAGGTGTCGTGCAGCGTCGAAAAGCTGAAGCAGGAACAAGACCCCAGGCACCCTCTCCACGGCCATAAACTACCACCGTCCCGCCTAAAGAGCCGCAGGAGCTTTATGCGGTACACCGCCGCTATCAAGAGTCCGTAGTCCCAGAAACGGCTTAAACACTGGCAAAATACTCGAGCACCCCCTGAAGATTATGTTCGCCCCGCTGAGAAGCTTCTCGCTGGGCATAAGCAGCCATGGCCGATCTGGAAATCCTTAAATAGATTGCGTTCCCAGGTCGGTCGCAGCAAGGAGAACATGCTGAAGTGGGGCGCCCTAAGTAGCTCAGACGCCCAATGTCCGTGTGGTGAGGTGCCACAAACGATGGAGCACATGTTGCTTGCCCAGCGTGCCCGCACGCCTGCTCTGAGCAAGACCTTCAAGAAGCGACAGGCAGGGCGATAAGCGTCGCCACATTCTGGTCCCGCACAATTTGAAGCCATCGACACGAGAAGAAAAAGAAGAACAGAAACCTGTACATCCACACTTTCAAAAAATTGTATTGATTTATGAAACTTGCTGATAATTTTATTATTATGCGTTATTTTTTCAATTAAATATGTTATTACTGAATTAATTATTTGACGACTATTATTGCTATTTGAAGACCTTTGAATAAGTTTTAAGCTTTCGCAGTACGTAGTTTCCTACTTCAATATTTATAACCGTTTCTGAACCGCGTCCTATAATCATTAAAAACAAGTTTCTGTCAAAAATTTCATTTTTGGTACAAGCTTTTAATTTCCGACTGTACTTTTCTGCATACTATCATCAACTACTCATTAAGACGATTCTAACGAGCCCAAACTCGATGGGGTTGTGTCGTTTTATTGCGGAGTTCCTATGGCTACCTTCCAGCTCCAGCATCATATCAGCTCCATGTCATCATAATATTGCATTGACATGCAATATATATATGCATGCAAAATTTCAGCTCAATCGGAAACCGGGAAGTGGGTCAAATTTAACTTGCAAGGTTTGATTACAGACAGGCAGACAGACCAGACAACGGGACCGGTGGTGAAAGTAAATAAAAGCTTGTAAAATTGAAAGAAACCTATACAGCCACTCTGCCATAAATTTGTGTCGATTTTAGAAGCTTATTAATAACTAGCTGTTGCCCGCGACTTCGTCCGCGTAGAACATTTTATTGTCTTAGAAAATGATTTCTCTCAATACAAACTTTGAACCCTCTTTTAGGAGATAAATTAAAAAAAAACGTTGATGTTCATTTTCTAGTTTGTGAACAAACAGTCAACCAAAGTTAAAAATCTCATACTTTAAAAATGTCTTGAAATAGACAAACTTTGAACCCCCTTTTAATACTCTTAGGGGATGAATTTGGAAAAACTCTGAAATTAGTTTTGTAGTCTTTTAACGTACAGAATAAGACCAAAGTTACAAATCTCTTACTCACACTTTAAAATTTTCTTGCTCTCCATTTAAAATTTGAACCCCCTTTTAAACCCCCTTAGGGGTTGAATTTTTCTAATCGATTTCTAGCTCAAAAAAAAAAGGTTCTCCCATACAAACTTTGCACCCCTATTTTACCCCCTTAGGGGTGGAATTTTCAAAAACTTCTTATCCTTAGCCCACGTTATAAAAGCAACCTACTGTGCAAAAATCAACTATCTAAGATTAGTAGTTTCGGCTGTGCGTTGATGAGTCAGTGAATAAGTCAGTCAGGACATAGGCATTTATATATATAGAAGATAGATTACTCTTTCCTGCACTGCTATCACAAGACGGCGCGCGAGTTCTCTCGATGTTTCTCGCGCTATACGTCTCTTTCTAAGTTTTCTAATAAGTGAGAGACGGATAGTGCGAGAAAAATCGAGAGAGCTCGCGCGCCGTCTTGTGATAGCCGTGCTGGGTCTTTCGCTTGTCTTCCAAATAGGGGTGTAGACTCAAAATTTATTGTTACTTCAAAAAAAAGAAGGCAAGAAAATATGCCTAATGACGAAAATCCCATTCAAATATCTCAAAAAATTATGAAGTTACAACCGTTTTAATGTCGCTTTTTAGAGTGAGAAAACGATCGCGGACCGTTACTTCAAGATCCTCGAGCGTCATAGTAAAAAGCAATCGTTTCATATGAAGGTGCGTTTTACGGAAAAGGGACAGAACATACCCCCTCTGAAAACTTTGGATACTTATAACTTAGTGATTACCTATATAACCTCTTGCATTGTTTTTTTTTCCATTTGACTACATTTTAAAAGAAAATACTACATTATGGTTATTTTATTTAGAGTCTACACCCCTATTCTCGATTCTTGAGCTAATAACCACTAACTTCGGAATTCGAAAATATTCGGGCATCTCTATCTCTATATCTAACTGTACTCGACTGACAGGGATGCAGATATAAGAACTTCGAGTTTCGGTCTTCGTGGTAGCGCCGCAGGTACTTTGGCAGAATGCGCAAAGAGCGCGTGCCATTGCCATAAAAAAAACAAATTTGTGTTATTTATATTGTTAGAATTTAATGACACATTTATTGAAATAACGCCTTAAAACTACATTTGCGGATATAAGTTCTCATATCAGAATCGAATATTTTTTTATATTTTATTTTTGGCATGTGTTTCTTAAAGGTCTATCCTAGACGGGAATTAAATTATTAATAAGACGTGAAAGGCAAAACAATTCCGCCATTTTGACGTTTCTCACAGTCACAGCTGACAGTTGTAGCAGCGTTTGATTTCAATAAAATAAATGAAAAACTGAATGAAGTCGTATATCTAGGAAAATTAATTAAATGTCTCAGTCGGATAAAAACTATCCTAAGTTGCAGCTGGAATAATAATGTACCTATATAAAATGTTTCATATTTTTCCGTCCATGGGATGCTGAGAACATTCGTACCACAGAAAGCTTAGTTTCAAACTGGCTGATTCTTTTTTTAATTTAGAGATTTATTATAAGTGGAGATAAATAGATAGAAGATAATGAAACTCCCATTCAAATATCTCAAAAAATTATGAAGCTACATCCGTTTTAATGTCGCTTGTTAGAGTGAGAAAACGAGGGACTGTGACGTCAATATACTCGAGCGTCATAGTAAAAAACAATCGTTTCATATCGGGGTATAATTCGGGGTATGTTCTGTCCCTTTTCCGCAAAACGCACCTTGTTTTGCGGAAAAGGGACAGAACATACCCCCTCTTAAAACTTTGGACTCTTATAACTTAATCATTACCTATATAACCTCTTGCTTTGTTTTTTTCTCCATTTCACTATATTTATTTTAAATTATTTTTCGAGAAAATACATTATGATTATTTACCATATTTTCGATTCCTGAGCTATAACCACGAACTTCGGAATTCGAAAATATTCGGGTATCTCTATCTCTATCGCACTAACCATACTCGAGTGACAGGGATGCAAATATATGAACATTGAGTATCGGTTTTCGTGGTAGCGCCGCAGGTACTTTGGCTGAATGCGCCGAGGGCGTGCTATTATCATTCAAAAAAAACAAATTCGTGTTAATTATATTGTTCAAATTTGTTGATTTCATTTATTGAAATTACGACATAAAACGACATTTGCGCATATAAGTTCTCATATCAGAATCGAATATTTTTTTATGGTTTATATTTTAGCATTTGTCTCGTAAAGGTCTATCGTAGACGGGATTTAAATTATTAATAAGTGAAAGGCAAAGCAATTCCGCCATTTTGACGAAAATTTGACGGTTCTTATAGCTGACAGTTGGAGCAGCGTTTGATTTCAATAAAAATAAATGAAAAATTAAATGAAGTCGTATATTTCGGAAAATTAATTAACTGTCGCAGTCGGATAAAAACTATCCTAAGTTGCAGCTAGAATAATAATGTACCTATATAAAATGTTTCATATTTTTCCGTTCATGGGATGCTGAGAACATTCGAACCGCGCAAAGCTTAGTTTCAAACTGGCTGATTCTTTTTTTAATTTAGAGATTTATTATAAGTGGAGATTATAATATGTATGTATTCTTTTATTAATAGGTACTATGATATGGTATATATAAATACATATAATTAAGTTATATTTTATATATAAATAATTAATATTAGTTTTTCAATATAACCGCTTCATAAACGCGTCCAGGAAATGGTCCACACACAAACATTATTAAAATCAGTCAAGGAGCCCAAATGGCCCACACACAAACGCTTTTAAAATGGGTTCTACGGATCTGACTGATTTATAAAATGATTAAGGGTTTTTGGCATTCATTTCGTTTCCGCGAATCCAAAATAGAAAATAGAGTGTTTAACTCGGGGGAAGCCACCGGTTTCAGCCTCGAAGTATTCGCGCTCTCACTTCGTTCGAGCGCCAAAATATCTCGTCGGAAGTGGGTGGCTTTCAACTCTCGGTTAACCTTTCAGCTGTGGTTGACCGATGATGATGGAAGCAGGAAAAAATGTGAAGACCCCTCAGAGGGCCGCAAGAGCTGTTCTTACTTTCTTAGAGAAATAACAGAAAGTCGTGTATCGATCTCGTTTTAATCCGTTGAAACGTATAGCCAATGAAGCGAGACAGCTAGCAAGCCATCATTTCAATGGCCAATAGAGATTTTTTTTAATTTGGTTGTTAGTCAAAAGCTGGGCGCGTATAACACGGTCGGTGTTCTCGAGTGAAAATTTGTGGGTTTAGTGCTGAATTTTAGTGCCAGAGAGAGAACACTTGTGAACAGGTAAGTAATATATCGTTCTTCATTAAAAAAAATCAAGTTCAACCCATTCTCGGTACAAAACCTGTGACTAACAAAACATACCAACTCAAGGTCAAATTTTGCCTACACGTTATTTAGCGCTTTTCTAATAATTTGATATCATTAACAGCTACTAACATTACCGTTATTTATCGTAAATTAATTTAAAATAAACGTAAATGGATTAACAATTGCCCGAAAGCAAATAAATCGATCGAAATTGGTTACGACCATAACAAAGCCCTCAGAGGGCCGGTAACAGTCTCCGAGGGGTGAGTTCGCTGCGCACTCATACTAATCATGGCCTTGATTTGTATCCTGTTTAGATCATGTTTTTATGGGATTTTTGTTTTTCTGATGATAAGATTATAATTTAAACTAAAAGTATATTTAATGGAAATATTTAGAAACCTAATTTATCTGGTTCAAAACATATGGTTGCTGTGATAATTGCAGTCGTTTGCAAGCAATCATTTTGAATGGAAGAAGATAAGCCTTTTTTTCATTTATCTCTAACATAACGTCTAGTGCACCTACAATAAAAATCTCTGGTTACACCTAGTACATGACCTATATTTGCTGTTTATGTATGAATTTAATAAATATAGTTAAAACACACTTTAGAAATGAACATCTAAATCAAAGTCCATGCAAGCAACTTTTGAGCGTAGGTACATTTTGATAGAATACTTCAAATTATCTCCTGTAAAAAAATAATTTGGAGACTGCCATTTTATGTTTTTTGAATGTGTATAACACTAATATCTTTAAAATAATGCCGTTCTTAACCCAGAAAACTAATCTAACATATTAAAAATAACCAAAATATGTAGTAAATGTTGGTGCCCTGGTGATAAGGCCTGTAAGATAGCCCTAATACGACTACTAGTATAGTGTAGTGATGATACATAGATGCAGTTAAATAATTTATTACAGATTGTGTTTCATCTAAAATCTAGGCTGTAATTAGGTAAAAAACTGATGAAAATGTAAATTTAGCATATCACGTATCGCCAGATACATTGTCTGTGAAGCGGACCTCAGTGGGGCCCACATAAAAGGGTAGGTGGCCATGTTTTTTCGCCACAGTTGAAGGGTTAACAATTTACTATTGCTACATCACTTGTAATCGTGCCCCGAGAATTCACAGAAAATAAAGGGTCAATCACAAACTACCTTTCTCTTTTTATCCGGCTTATCCTACCTAACCTTTACTTCTTCTTAAATTTTATGGACAATGGAATTACTCTGCTAGGTCAACTGCCCCGTTGATTGGGGTATGGCTACGTTTAATTTATTTTCGCCGGGACCTGCCAAGAGTCGGGCAATATAAAAAAACTCCGTGAGGCTTTCGGCCGGTGAAATGATTTAGCGATTTGTTTTTGTTGCCGGAGATGAATGTCTGGCTTCTGAGTCCTAAGTGTGTTGGTTATGTAAGAGTAAATATGTTTTATTACTTTTGTTAAGATTATCATGTACCTACCTATATTCTCTTTCTTTGTTTGTTGTTTTATGAAATAGGAGCTGCCCGCGCGCGTATAACAGAGAACTCAGACGAAGCCACGGTTTAAAATAAAGTTTATGTCCATGTTGAAAGTCCACTATATATCTAGATTTTTTGAAATCAGATCAGGTGAATAGTTCGTGAGATTACCCCTCGATACAATTTAGAGGTACAACCTTGCGACCTCACAGACTTAACCTGTTTATAATATTAGTATAAAATATATAGATGAACTAGACATAAAGTAGGTTATATATATGTACTGAAGGTTACACGTGGAGCCAGTTTAGACATAATTAAAAATGCCTCAGTGAAACGAAATATCTTATGGCCGTTCTACACTATCGGCGATGATCGTTGATCGTGTGATCGTCTATAATCGGCACGATCATCGTGCAAGCATCGTGCAAGCGTCCACACAATCGTCTGTAGTAGTTGTCGCACGGCAAGCGAACAAAGATGGACATGGAATTGGACGTGGTGTGTTGCTGCTGCAACCATTTATTTAATGGCGGTATATAACCATTAATTGTTGACAATGATCATCTTCATCATATCAAATTAAAGAAAAAAGCAATGGATACCGTGATAACACCGACCTTGTTGTATGGATGCCAAACATGGCCTTTAACTAAAGAAGTCCCGACTAAAATCAAAGTATTCCAGAGATCAGCTGAAAGAAGCATGCTAGGATTAAAACTAATTGATAAAGTGCGAAATACCGAAATCTGTCGTCGTACAAAAATCGTCGACGCAGCAGAGATGGCATGCCGCCTAAAATGGCGATGGGCCGGTCACACGGCTCGCACCACACACGGACGATGGAGCGAGAGAATGCTACATTGGTACCCACGAGAATGCGCGCGACCGCGAGGCCGGCCGCGCCGACGCTGGCGAGACGACATCGTAGCGGAGGCTGGTATCACATGGACGCGAGTAGCTACAGATAGGAACGAGTGGAATAGGAGGGAGGAGGCCTATGTCCAAAAATGGACAGCCCAATAGACGTAGGAATAAAATATAAAACTGATTAATTATAAATGTTAATGTTATTATAAAATTATTATTTAATGATACTATTATAAATGTGAATTTCTTATTATAAATTGGAAATAAAAGGCTTAATTATTATTATTATATAGGTAACCATTACGTCAACGTGCTCCAACGAAAAGTTGTAAAAAAATGCAAGAAAATAAGGTGGTGTTTGAGTATTCACCGTAATAGAACAAGAACAGTTGTTAAAATAAATATATACATATACATACATATTTCCCGGAGGGGTAGGCAGAGATCACGGATTTCAACTTGCTAGAATCTTGAAAAAACCTTTCTTACTTCATTCATTTTCATTAACCCCCGACGCAAAAAGAGAGGTGTTACAAGTTTGACGTGTCTGTCTGTCTGTGTGTTTGTCTGTGGCATCGTAGTTACTTAACGAATGGACCGATTTGAATGCGTTTTTTTCATCCAATAGTTGGCGTGATCGAGATGGTTCTTAGCTATGTTTCAACTTTGCTAAGTTGTCGTTATTATATTCTGCATATACATGCTCGTCGGTTTAGGGTACTCTTGACTTGACCTTTCTTCAGGATTTCTCCGATTTGGTCGGAAAAAGTTCAACGAGGTAGGAGGGGTGGGAGAGAGGAATAAATATATATGTATTAATATAATTTCACTTTTAGGCGGGCTTGTTCAATTTAAGTCAAGTAAGCTTAGGTCAAATAAATGTTTAGGTATCCGAAACTGATCTACTAACAGAACTTATTTTTTTGAATCATATTATTTATCTATGCCGTGGAAACTCCACTGTCCGACGTCGAACGAATGATCGGCGATCGTGTGGGCAGCTCGACGCACCACGCCGCGATTCCCTTTGATGCGTGCCCGAAAAACCGACAAGTCACGTGTCGCAGGCGATCATAGACGATGATCGGCGAGTACAGCCGAGTACGCCCTCTACACGATCGTGCTCGCTCGTAATCGTCTGTAATCGCCGATAGTGTAGAGGAGCCATTAAAAAATACGAAGTGTGCTGGTTAAGTTGCGTGTACACTTGAACGTATTATTGTGCATTGAATTTTGCGTAGGTATGTACTATGTCGTGTACGGAGATATTCCACGAGAGCATCGCGTACACTAGTACAACGCTATTCTTGTAATCCATTAGAAAATTCTAGGAAGCCGATATTTGGTCTGATAATATTATTATTCATATTTCATGACTTGGCAAAAACGAGTTTTATGTATTAGGTATATCGAGGTAGCGTTGGGAGCGGTTCAATCGCCATATAAACTTTTTTTATAATTTCATGTAACATACGTCCGAAACACATAATAAACGATTATCATAAATACTATTATCATAATTTTAGTAAGCATAATGCTCAAACTATATAAAACTCATTTAAGTGCATGTTGTTAGGGGAAAATGCTTCACTTTCGGATACCGGCGCCATATTTTAGTATGTTGTTAGGCATTTCCCCTGGATTCTAAAACTGTCGGGAGACAATCTCTAAGGAGTCGAATGCCCCTGTAATGACGTCATCAAAAACGCCGCGGCCGTGCTTGGAAAAGCGTAAATTACACCAAAACCATACAACGTATATACACATGTGGGGTACCAAATGAAAGCTAAATAAATTGTCAATAGTTCATTAGTACATTATCTTTCAACGTATACGCTATTTTAAGTACTATTAGCAAAAGTATAAAACAATCAAAGAAAAATCTAAGGACTTTCAGATTTTGCGGCAAAACTAGTAAAGATACACGAATGTAATTTACAACACAAATGATATCTAGTATCTCAGCTTTACATTTTAGTTTTTTTATTTTAAGACAAGAGCAAAATTGAGAAAATTGTGCTCAAAAAACCAACAACGCAAAGCGAGTTTTCCCTACAAGATAAATTTTATCTGATATGGATTTTTACCTGAACCATGTAATATATATAAACGTGTGTTATATCATGTAAAAGCTAAATAAAAATGCTATAATTCTGCCCGCCGGCCGCGGCGTTTTTGATGACGTCATTACAGGGGAGACAGACTCCTTAGAGATTGTCTCCCGGCAGTTTTGGAATCCAAAAGATATGCCTAACAACATACTAAAATATGAAGCCAGTATCCGAAAGTGAAGTATTTGTTCGACGGACTCCCCTAACAACACGCACTATGTAACATAACAACTCTTACTTCATAAAAACGAATATCATATTTGTTTTTATGCATCTGAAAGTAATGACAACTGATCATTATGTTTTATGAAATTATGCTAAGTGTTAAAGACTATATCGAAAAGTATAAGGACAAGTGAAATATGTAATGACTTTTTAAATATTAATTATTTTACATACGTATGTTCTTGGCTTATGTTTGAAATACATTTTAAAACGTTTTACTGTTAACTAATGTACCTATTATGTTTGCTTTCGGGCGACTTTTCGCACTTGACTTCGGACATTCTCATCAGATTCCGTACAACGATTACGGTGACCGTTTCGATGCTTTTAGCCAGTCTTTTTTAAATATGTCTACGGAATCCGCTGCCGAGAAGCATTGCCGAAGTGTACTCTTCATGATTGCCCAATATTCCTCGATGGGACGTCCCTCTGGGTAATTCAATTCAATATATATTTATTTCATAATGTGTTAGTTACAATAAATTAAATTAAATTAAGTGTTAGTGACAAAATAAATTACTAAATACTACTCTTACATTAATTAACTTATTTATTTATTTATTTTATTTAGCCCAGATATGAGACACTGGTGCATGCAATGACTGCCAGTGTCTCATAAATGGACAGTCAATACGATCGGCGACGACCGCCAGCAGGGCGCTGCCGCCGGCGCGCGCGCGTCGCGCCGCAGAGGCCGCCCTCTTGCGCATGGTGCTGTAAAAACAGTCCACGCGCGCCTCCGCGAACATGCCCGAGGCACTGCAGTATCGCGGCAGCCGCAGCAGCACCCTGAAGGCGTCATTGTATTGAACGCGGAGAGCGTTGTATGCTTTCTTTGTGTAACTTACCCACAGGCTGCTCGTGTAAAAAGTAGTGCAATATGCACGGAAGAGCGTGTTCCTCACACTAGTTGAGCAACGAGCGAACCTGCTGTAATGTAGTGGATTCATATTCTTATCAACATATTGCACGCCGTGTGGGCTTCCATCCACTCTCTGGTGCGGGCGGCATAGTGGAACCTAGCCAAATCGGGCCAAAATAAAGTAGAGCCCCTGTGGCGTCGAATCAGCGGCAAAACCATTTTTTGCAAACACTCCTTGATGTATAGATCGGTAGTTATCGTGGAAGTAGTGATGAACGCCGTCGATTTCATGCCGCATTCGCATATGGCCTGCCACACCATTGCTTTAGACCCAAATTTTTCGGCATAAATTGACGTTTGGTTCTCATTTAGGTGTTTTCCTTTGCGAACAGTATAGTACTGGGGACCGGGTAGAACAGAATAATCCAGTTTGACGTAGGTTTCGTCGTCTTGAATTATGCAATGTTCATTTTTGGTTAAAACCGTGTCGTTTAACTTTCGAAGACGAAGTTTAACATTTGCAGCCTGTTTTGGAGTTCGTTTAGGCTTCCTTTGCTTTCGATAAGTTACCAAGTCGTTACGCTTCTTGGCGCTCTGAACCATTCCTACAGAAATTCTGCACTTTTTAGCCACATCTCTTATCGAAGCACTGGGCGAGACTGGATTGTTCGCAATATTTTAGAGTCGATATTGCAATGATGTGAGCCAGTTCTTCGACCACTTTTCAGCTTGTCATTAAAAGAGTAGTCTTCGCCGTACTTTTTAATGACATTGTAAACCGCTGAACGACTCACCTTCTCGAGTTCTGCGATCTTTCTCATGGACATACCTTTTTCTCGTATGTAATATTTGTCCACAATTAGTTTTCGTTAATCGGGTGTTAGGCCGCTTATTTTTGAAATTAAAAGTAATCCGAAAAAAATAATTAAGTAATTGATTTTAATACCATAGCATCTATGAAATAAAGCGACGTTCATATTTTTAAAACAAATAAAAACAAGAATGGCGGCCAGCTAAAGTTGTCCTTATACTTTTCGATACAGTCTTTATTATACAATTTATTTTATGCAACTTAATCTAATCACTGATACAAGTTTAAATTATGATATTCGTTTACGAGTAAGTACGAGTATAAGGAAAATGAAATTATAGAAATTGTTTTTATGCAAATCATTACACACCCTTTCTTGCGACGTACGGTCCGTTGCAATGCAACCCGGGGGAGTCCATAGCCTGAGCTGAACAAACGTTCAGCTATGGCCTCCCGGGTTCGGTTGTTTAACCGAACATGCAATAACGGGCATATGTTTTGCCGTCGACGTCATATGTCTGTCCTTAAGAACTAGTATGGTTGACTGGTCTGGACGAATTTTCCAGAATATAAATGAAATTATGCTAATTTAGTCATAGTAAAATTAATTACTAGGATACTATAGTGAGTAGTTACGGTCGTGGTAATTGTTCTAATAATGTGCCTGCGTAGACAAAATTAGCTGGAGGTCAATCTGACTAGAAATATCATATACCAATATGTGCTGTGTGCGTACTCGGCACAATGATTTTAGCAAGTGGGTCAATAAACTTTTTAGTGTCCTCCCCGTTTCTACTATTTGCCGTTTAAAAGGTGATTACAAGAAAATACGATGTCTGCTGTTGGTAATTGTTGTCGCATTCCTTACCCAAGTAATTATAGCTTGTAACTCCATGACAACTGTATTAAAAATATTCATTTGACCTCAATTTCACCGGTTGCTCAGCGGACGTAAATTTGTATGAAAATTGTGGTTTGTCACCTGGACAACCATGTTTTCTGTTAGAATACGTTTTTTTAAGAGATGCCACATATATGTTCAAATATACTGTTTATCTGGCTATAAGACCTTATACATGTTATCAACATACACACAAGTACCGATGTTGTACCACAACACAACACTGCAGCACTGACACAACTCACAACTCATAATGCAGAAAAAACTGAAGGGTCATTTAAAAGTAGATCGACCCAGGTACAGTCAGGGGTAAAAATAAGTATACGTACATAAATATCTGTACAGGACTCTATTGTCAATGTCATAAAGGCGTGTACAGATATTTACATATATCCGTCTTTATGTACGTATATTAGTACCCCTGACTGTAGAACATAATGGTACCTGAATAAAAATGGTCGTTCATAAATGGGACTGCGTCGCGATTGGTTTATTTCGGACATTGATCATTTACATACAAGTGATTAAGTACCTGAGCGTACGTTACGCTGAAATCCTAGTTTTGCATTTTCATGTAAATATGTCTTCCATTAAAGGGTTTATAAATAGCTTCGTAACGCACGATACGTGTATAAATAATGGGAACGTTTCTGACATTTTTATCGCCGTAAATGGGGTATTTATAGAACGCAACGGGGGTTAGGTTAAAAGTGAAAAACTATGTGATATTATATAATATTTTATATTAAAAATCGTATTTAGGAACTCCTTCTTTATGAACTTCAAAACAAAAAGTACGAATACTTATAAGAATATACCACAGGCAGTCATAAGTTTACTTAGAAATTTTCCAAGTACCTACCTAACTTATACTTTTCTTTCGTGTAAAATTGGGCCCAACTTTATATTGGTAAGCCAATTTCAATTCTCGCGTTCCCAGGTAAACGTATTATCGCAGAAGTTAAATACGGTGAAGCTCGCGGTGTCTACAGGTTATAAAGGACGGAGATCGTAAATCTTCCGTCGACTATTTGAAAATTTAAGGCTCCCCAGCAAGCGCAGTGGCAAGTGGCAGGATTCACTAGATGAAGGTTCTGCCTACCGCCAAAGTTGACAGTATTAATAGGTCAGCACTTACTGAAATTAATTTGATCTTTGAATATTGAATCGACATCCGTCTCTTGGGTTGAAATGTGTACAATGAATTATTAATTTTACTTCCAGGCACTATGATATTCATGAAGCACAATACCAAACTTTACTTAAAGTCTATTACAGCTGGTCGCATTATGTCGATAACCTCGTTTAGATTACCTAACATTTCATAGTTTAGAGGGTCTTATTTTGAACTAGCTGTTGCCCGCGACTTCGTCCGCATAGAACTTTTTATCGTCTTAGAAAATGATTTCTCTCAATACAAAATTTGAACCCTCTTTTAGGGGATAATTAAAAAAAAAGTTGATGTTCATTTTCTAGTTTGTGAACAAACAGTCTAAAACCAAAGTTAAAAATCTCATACTTTAAAAATGCCTTGAAATACTCAAACTTTGAACCAATTTTAACACTCTTAGGGGATGGATTTGGAAAAACTCTGAAATCAGTTTTGTAGTCTTTTAACGTACAGAATAAGACCGAAGTTAAAAATCTCTTACTCACACTTTAAAATTTTATTGCTCGCCATTTAAAATTTGAACCCCCTTTTAAACCCCCTTAGAGGTTGAATTTTTCTAATCGCTGAAAGAACTTTTTTCGTAAACTTTTAAGTCTCTAGCTCAAATAAAGTGTTGCCCATACAAAGCTTTATTAACCCCCTTAGGGGTGGAATTTTCTAAAACTCTGAAAGTACTTTATTATTAATTTTAATAAGTAACATTTTGAATAGTTTTAAGTCTAGTAAAAAAAAAAGTTTTTCCCACACAACACTGGCTACCCTTCTTAAGGATCTTAAGGATCCCCTTAGGGATGGAGTTTTCTAAAACGCTGAAAGTTCTTTTTTAGTATTCTAATAAGTAATCTTTTTGCAAAGTTTTAAGTCTAACTCAAAAAAAAGTGTTGCCCATGCAAAGCTTGCTCTCCTTTTTAACCCTATTAGGGGTGGAATTTTCTAAAACGATTTGTGTTCTTTTTTTGTATTTTAATAAGTAATCTTTCTACAAAGTTTCAAGTCTCTAACTCAAAAACATAAACTATCCCTGATAAAAACTTTGCACCCTTTTTTATCCCCGTTAGGGATAGATTTTTTCAAAACGCTGAAAGTCTTTTTTTTTGTATTTTTATAAGTAATCTTTCTACAAAGTTTTAAGTGTCTAGCTCAGAAAAAGTGTTCCCCATACAAACCTTGCACCCTTTTTTAACCCCCTTAGGGAATGATTTTTGTAAAACGCCGAATGTAGTATTTTTCATGTTCTAATAAGTAATTTTTCGTCAAAATTTTAAGTCTCTATTAAAAAAAAATATGTTTTCCCATACAAACTTTGCACCCTATTTTACCCCCTTAGGGGTGAAATTTTCCAAAACGCTGAAAGTACTTTCTTTGTATTTAAATAATCTTTCTGCAAACTTTTAGGACTCTAGCTAAAAAAAATAGTTTCCCACATACAAACTTTGCACCCCTATTTTAGCCCCCTATTTTTAGGGGTAGAATTTTCTAAAACGCTGAAAGTACTTAATTTGTATTCTGATGACTAATCTTTCTACAAAGTTTTAAGTCTCTATTTAAAAAAAATACTGTTTCCCCCATACAAAATTTGCACCCCTATTTTACCCCCTTAGGGGTAGATTTTTTTAAAACACTGAATCTAGGTACTTTATTTGTATTCTAATGAATAATTTCTCTACAAAGTTTTAAGTCTCTATTTAAAAAAAAGTAGTTTTTCCCATACAAACTTTGCACTCTATTCTACCCCTTTAGGGGTAGAATTTTCTAAAACCCTGAAAGTTCTTTATTTGTATTCTAATGACTGATCTTTCTACAAAGTTTTAAGTCTCTATTTAAAAAAAAAATGTTTCCCCCATACAAACCTTGCACCCCTATTTTACCCCCGTAGGGGTGGAATTTTCCAAAACGCTGAAAGTGTTTCATTTGTATTCTAATAACTAATTTTTCTACAAAGTTTAAGTCTATAGCTCAAAAAAAAAAGGTTCTCCCATACAAACTTTGCACCCCCATTTTACCCCCTTAGGGGTAGAATTTTCAAAAATCCCTTTTTATCCCTAGCCCACGTTATAAAAGCAACATACTGTGCAAAAATCAACTCTCTAAGATTAGTAGTTTCGGCTGTGCGTTGATGAGTGAGTGAGTGAGTGTTTGAGTGAATAAGTCAGTCAGGACATAGGCATTTATTATGTATAAATAGATAGAAGATAATGAAACTCCCATTCAAATATCTCAAAAAATTATGAAGCTACATCCGTTTTAATGTCGCTTGTTAGAGTGAGAAAACGATGAGGGACTGTGACGTCAATATACTCGAGCGTCATAGTAAAAAACAATCGTTTCATATGAAGGTGCGTTTTGCGGAAAAGGGACAGAACATACCCCCTCTTAAAACTTTGGACTCTTATAACTTAATCATTACCTATATAACCTCTTGCTTTGTTTTTTTCTCCATTTGACTATATTTATTTTAAATTCTTTTTCGAGAAAATACATTATGATTATTTACCATATTTTCGATTCCTGAGCTTCACCTGAGCGACCACGAACTTCGGAATTCGAAAATATTCGGGTATCTCTATCTCTATCGCACTAACCATACTCGAGTGACAGGGATGCAAATATATGAACATTGAGTATCGGTTTTCGTGGTAGCGCCGCAGGTACTTTGGCTGAATGCGCCGAGCGCGTGCCATTGTCATTCAAAAAAAACAAATTCGTGTTAATTATATTGTTCAAATTTGTTGATTTTATTTATTGAAATTACGACATAAAACGACATTTACGCATATAAGTTCTCATATCAGAATCGAATATTTTTTTATGGTTTATATTTTAGCATTTGTCTCGTAAATGTCTATCGTAGACGGGATTTAAATTATTAATAAGTGAAAGGCAAAGCAATTCCGCCATTTTGACGAAAATTTGACGGTTCTTATAGCTGCATGACAGTTGGAGCAGCGTTTGATTTCAATAAAAATAAATGAAAAATTAAATGAAGTCGTATATTTCGGAAAATTAATTAACTGTCGCAGTCGGATAAAAACTATCCTAAGTTGCAGCTAGAATAATAATGTACCTATATAAAATGTTTCATATTTTTCCGTTCATGGGATGCTGAGAACATTCGAACCGCGCAAAGCTTAGTTTCAAACTGGCTGATTCTTTTTTTAATTTAGAGATTTATTATAAGTGGAGATAAATAGATAGAAGATAATGAAACTCCCATTCAAATATCTCAAAAAATTATGAAGCTACATCCGTTTTAATGTCGCTTGTTAGAGTGAGAAAACGATGAGGGACTGTGACGTCAATATACTCGAGCGTCATAGTAAAAAACAATCGTTTCATATGAAGGTGCCTTTTGCGGAAAAGGGACAGAACATACCCCCTCTTAAAACTATCATTATCTATATAACCTCTTGCTTTGTTTTTTTCTCCATTTGACTATATTTATTTTAAATTCTTTTTCGAGAAAATACATTATGATTATTTACCATATTTTCGATTCCTGAGCTTCACCTGAGCGACCACGAACTTCGGAATTCGAAAATATTCGGGTATCTCTATCTCTATCGCACTAACCATACTCGAGTGACAGGGATGCAAATATATGAACATTGAGTATCGGTTTTCGTGGTAGCGCCGCAGGTACTTTGGCTGAATGCGCCGAGCGCGTGCCATTGTCATTCAAAAAAAACAAATTCGTGTTAATTATATTGTTCAAATTTGTTGATTTCATTTATTGAAATTACGACATAAAACGACATTTGCGCATATAAGTTCTCATATCAGAATCGAATATTTTTTTATGGTTTATATTTTAGCATTTGTCTCGTAAATGTCTATCGTAGACGGGATTTAAATTATTAATAAGTGAAAGGCAAAGCAATTCCGCCATTTTGACGAAAATTTGACGGTTCTTATAGCTGCATGACAGTTGGAGCAGCGTTTGATTTCAATAAAAATAAATGAAAAATTAAATGAAGTCGTATATTTCGGAAAATTAATTAAGTGTCGCAGTCGGATAAAAACTATCCTAAGTTGCAGCTAGAATAATAATGTACCTATATAAAATGTTTCATATTTTTCCGTTCATGGGATGCTGAGAACATTCGAACCGCGCAAAGCTTAGTTTCAAACTGGCTGATTCTTTTTTTAATTTAGAGATTTATTATAAGTGGAGATTATTGTACCTTATTTTGAATTATTGTACCTTACCTACATACTATTTGAGCTGCCTACTAAATATACCTAACGTCAACATCGTAAGGAGGTTTTCTTTTCAGATGATTATTCCTACCTTTTATTATTATTCGTGAAACAAAACATGCCTTTTTATATACAGGTTGACACAAAAGCCTTATAAAATAAGCGTTTCCGGTTCGAGTTGTCACTGTGGCAAAATTGGCACTGTGATGCCTATTGAATGAAATGAAAATGTTAGTCAATTAAGGCTAGTATGGCTGTTATTATTCAGCTCTCACTGCCCCAGTGAGGGCAAATCTGAAACTATAAGATATACGGAAATTTGCTCTTATGAGTCCCGAGACCAATTTTAGAAAAAATAGCAACTACATTCAAATATTTTGAAAAAAAGCCTCATTCACGGCTGGGAATCGAACCCGGTCAAATCTGTTAAAAAATCAGAGTTCGTTTTTTTGCGCTAATAAATAGTGCTGGTTATGGGGAACAATTGTTGCAAGGAACCCTGTATCTACGATCACTGGAAAATGCCAAATTTCATAGTTTACTGTACGAAAACGCATCTTTTATCACACGACAGTTTTCATTTAAGTAATAAATGTTTATCTACAACTTATCTCAGAAAACTTTAATAGCATATATTATCAAAGGTTGTATTGAAATCTTTAGAAATGTGAACACCTAAAACGAGAAAATTGCAGCGGTTAAACAAGTGGTCCCCGTAGACCCGACGAGTGTGAACCTCTATCACCGGTCCTCGGGAGAAATCTTGGCTTTTCCAGGTAAATAATTAATTATTTTTACAACTTCATTTGCAATTACTCTACAAACTACACACGTTACTAAGGGGTCGTTTGTGTTTATATTGTTGGTATATCCTTAGTTAATGTTTAACAAGAAAACACTATTATGGGATTCGTTGTATTGACAACTACATACAAATAGTCTAACTCAAAAAAAATCTGTAAAATTTCTCAAACTTATCAACTACTACAACTTGATTTAATAGTATATCCCTATAGTGTTCGCTAATGACCTTAGCTGTTTGAGCGACCTTAAATAAATTAATAAAAAAAAGCAGGTCCCTTACTCTCATACCGCTCATACAGCTCATTCTCAGGATAGGACTTTGCTCACCACCGGGAACACAACAACACAGAGGAAGTAGTGGGCCGTAAGCTTGTTTGCCACAAAAGTGGTAAAAAAAAAAGTTGCGTTATTATTACGGCTACGGCCATCTGTAAGGTAAGTACTTCCCCAGTTGGGCTGCTCCAAATATGAGCTGATGCAGCTATAGATTATTGTATTTTTAAGTCTACCATTCTTAACGCTATACAGTCTGGAAAAAAAAGTCGGGCCCTGAAGGGATACTACCTTAAATCCTTAAGTTGGCTCATTTTACTTATATGAGACATTCCTTTATTTTTTAAAAGATCCAAAACTGCATTCAAAGATTTTCAAAAAAACCTAACACACGGCTGGGAATCGAACGCGGTCGAATCTGTCTAAAAATGTGAGTTCGTTTATTTATTTATTTATGCGTTAATTAATAGTTCTGGATGTATGGAACACTTGTAACTAAGGAACCCTGTATCTACAATCACAGGAAAATGCCGAATTTCACAGTTTAAATATGGAAATGGATCTCCCCGTACAAACAGTGGGTACCTACTATGGTTAAGTATTGGAATGATATTTTATTACAGTTTTAAAAAGATTTGTGTGAATAATGAAAATAAATAAATAAAACTACGAATTTACCAATTTCGTCTAGTTTCAGATGTCACATCTCCCCATACTTACATATCTACTCGTACTAAGCGGGTTAGTATGGGGAGGTACATTTCCGTACATTACACTATGAAATTCAGCATTTTCCTGTGATTGTAGATACAGAGTTCCTTAGCAACAATAGTTCCTTACATCCAGAACTATTAATTGACGCAAAAAACGAACTCAGATTTTTAGACAGATTCGACCCGGTTCGATTCCCGGCCGTGAGTGAGGCTTTTTAAAAAATAAAGGAATGTCTCTTTTAAGTAAAATGAGCCAACTTAAGGATTTAAGGTAGTTTCCCTTCAGGGCCCGACTTTTTATTTTCACCCTGTATAGTTCAAACGAGCGTATTTACGCAGAACAGAGATCTAATTAAAATTCACTGGCTACTTTACTGCACGGGCAAATGCAGGGCAAGAGGAATTGCATAGCGAGATACACACTCCGTGGCACGGCGGCGACGGGACGCGGAAGGCCCGAATTGGATTAATTTAGAATTGCTTTTTCTTTAAGCCCCGCGAATACCGGAAAGGTACCTATCCTAGGTAAGGTTTGAGAATGAAGTATTTATATACTAGCTTTTGCCCGCGACTTCGTCCGCGCGGAACTCGTTTATATCGTAACTTTCTCCCCCCTTTTCACCCCCTTAGGTGATGAGATGAATTTCCAGAAAAACTATCTTTAGTAAGGATTCTTTGGGAAGGCCCCGGAATTCAAAGTATCTCTACACCAAATTTGATCTCAATCGGTTCAGCGGTTTAAGCATAAAAAGGTAACGGACAGACAGAGTTACTTTCGCATTTGTAATATTAGTATGAATTGTATGAAGGAAAGGGTCATTATTGCTGAGTTGCATGATTTTATAGATTAGCTTACTCCGAACGCCTTTTTTTACAAAATAGACTCCGCCGCAAACTTGGTTTCTATGACCCGCCTCACCATAATAGCATAATGCATGTAGGCTTTTTCAGTATTATTTTGCATATTTTCATATCGCACGGCCGTAAGGACCTTTTCTACTAAACCGTAGGACTAAATTAACTGTCTTGTAATTTAGATATTTTATATTAAAAATCGTATTTAGGAACTCCTTTTTTATGAACTTCAAAACAAAAAGTACGAATACTTATAAGAATATACCACAGGCAGTCATAAGTTTACTTAGAAATTTTCCAAGTACCTACCTAACTTATACTTTTCTTTCGTGTAAAATTGGGCCCAACTTTATATTGGTAAGCCAATTTCAATTCTCGCGTTCCCAGGTAAACGTATTATCGCAGAAGTTAAATACGGTGAAGCTCGCGGTGTCTACAGGTTATAAAGGACGGAGATCGTAAATCTTCCGTCGACTATTTGAAAATTTAAGGCTCCCCAGCAAGGGCAGTGGCAAGTGGCAGGATTCACTAGATGAAGGTTCTGCCTACCGCCAAAGTTGACAGTATTAATAGGTCAGCACTTACTGAAATTAATTTGATCTTTGAATATTGAATCGACATCCGTCTCTTGGGTTGAAATGTGTACAATGAATTATTAATTTTACTTCCAGGCACTATGATATTCATGAAGCACAATACCAAACTTTACTTAAGTCTATTACAGCTGGTCGCATTATGTCGATAACCTCGTTTAGATTACCTAACAATTCCCTTCATAGTTTAGAGGGTCTTATTTTGAATTATTGTACCTTACCTACATACTATTTGAGCTGCCTACTAAATATACCTAACGTCAACATCGTAAGGAGGTTTTCTTTTCAGATGATTATTCCTACCTTTTGTTATTATTCGTGAAACAAAACATGCCTATTTATATACAGGTTGACACAAAAGCCTTATAAAATAAGCGTTTCCGGTTCGAGTTGTCACTGTGGCAAAATTGGCGCTGTGCTGCCTATTGAATGAAATTAAAATGTTAGTCAATTAAGGCTAGTATGGCTGTTATTATTCAGCCAGGGCAGTGAGGGCAAATCCGAAACTATAAGATATACGGAAATTTGCTCTTATGAGTCCCGAGACCAATTTTAGATAAAATTGCAACTACATTCAAATATTTTGAAAAAAGCCTCATTCACTTTTTTTGCGCAAATAAATAGTGCTGGTTATGGGGAACAATTGTTGCAAGGAACCCTGTATCTACGATCACTGGAAAATGCCAAATTTCATAGTTTACTGTACGAAAATGCATCTTTTATCACACGACAGTTTTCATTTAAGTAATAAATGTTTATCTACAACTTATCTCAGAAAACTTTAATAGCATATATTATCAAAGGTTGTACTGAAATCTTTAGAAATGTGAACACCTTAAACGAGAAAATTGCAGCGGTTAAACAAGTGGTCCCCGTAGACCCGACGAGTGTGAACCTCTATCACCGGTCCTCGGGAGAAATCTTGGCTTTTCCAGGTAAATAATTAATTATTTTTACAACTTCATTTGCAATTACTCTACAAACTACACACGTTACTAAGGGGTCGTTTGTGTTTATATTGTTGGTATATCCTTAGTTAATGTTTAACAAGAAAACACTATTATGGGATTCGTTGTATTGACAACTACATACAAATAGTCTAACTCAAAAAAAATCTGTAAAATTTCTCAAACTTATCAACTACTACAACTTGATTTAATAGTATATCCCTATAGTGTTCGCTAATGACCTTAGCTGTTTGAGCGACCTTAAATAAATTAATAAAAAAAAAGCAGGTCCCTTACTCTCATACCGCTCATACAGCTCATTCTCAGGATAGGACTTTGCTCACCACCGGGAACACAACAACACAGAGGAAGTAGTGGGCCGTAAGCTTGTTTGCCACAAAAGTGGTAAAAAAAAAAGTTGCGTTATTATTACGGCTACGGCCATCTGTAAGGTAAGTACTTCCCCAGTTGGGCTGCTCCAAATATGAGCTGATGCAGCTATAGATTATTGTATTTTTAAGTCTACCATTCTTAACGCTATACAGTCTGGAAAAAAAAGTCGGGCCCTGAAGGGATACTACCTTAAATCCTTAAGTTTTACTTATATGAGACATTCCTTTATTTTTAAAAAGATCCAAAACTGCATTCAAAGATTTTCAAAAAAACCTAACACACGGCTGGGAATCGAACGCGGTCGAATCTGTCTAAAAATGTGAGTTCGTTTATTTATTTATTTATGCGTTAATTAATAGTTCTGGATGTATGGAACACTTGTAACTAAGGAACCCTGTATCTACAATCACAGGAAAATGCCGAATTTCACAGTTTAAATATGGAAATGGATCTCCCCGTACAAACAGTGGGTACCTACTATGGTTAAGTATTGGAATGATATTTTATTACAGTTTTTAAAAGATTTGTGTGAATAATGAAAATAAATAAATAAAACTACGAATTTACCAATTTCGTCTAGTTTCAGATGTCACATCTCCCCATACTTACATATCTACTCGTACTAAGCGGGTTAGTATGGGGAGGTACATTTCCGTACATTACACTATGAAATTCAGCATTTTCCTGTGATTGTAGATACAGAGTTCCTTAGCAACAATAGTTCCTTACATCCAGAACTATTAATTGACGCAAAAAACGAACTCAGATTTTTAGACAGATTCGACCCGGTTCGATTCCCGGCCGTGTGTGAGGCTTTTTAAAAAAATAAAGGAATGTCTCTTTTAAGTAAAATGAACCAACTTAAGGATTTAAGGTAGTTTCCCTTCAGGGCCCGACTTTTTTTTTCCACCCTGTATAGTTCAAACAAGCGTATTTACGCAGAACAGAGATCTAATTAAAATTCACTGGCTACTTTACTGCACGGGCAAATGCAGGGCAAGAGGAATTGCATAGCGAGATACACACTCCGTGGCACGGCGGCGACGGGACGCGGAAGGCCCGAATTGGATTAATTTATAATTGCTTTTTCTTTAAGCCCCGCGAATACCGGAAAGGTACCTATCCTAGGAAAGGTTTGAGAATGAAGTATTTATATATAGTATAGGGTTACGGATTATTCACATATACTTGCATATACGGAGTTGCGACAACCAGCTATTTATTATCCCAAACAGAATTTTGGCGAATGTACCAAACTTATTGAATCAATCTAAGTCAAAGTCTTACTCTGTCTAACTGCATTATAAGATTTATAAGTACCTACTACTCATAAGCTATCAGTGACATAGGATGCAACAGGATACTAAGCAACTTTATAATTGTGTACGTAATCTCATCGTCATTTATTTAATTTCAGCTGTAATGAGCTAATGAGTAGGATTAATATCGTAGCGTTAAGTTGGATCTTGGGTTAAAGCCGAATTAGGAGCAAAGTGCACGAACAACAATACAGTTCCCCACGAGACTTACGGCATATTGTGCTGTCTCTGTTAAATCCGCAGATAGACTTTAGATAGTCTGTTACCACAATGCAATCCCAGCTTAGGTCCAGGCTCGACGCGTAGCCGGTAAATGGGACCAATACCCGTCAAGCTCTTACTTATGAGGACAAAAACCGCGCCCCACCTTATTATTTGATTAGACCCTGATTGCCTACTCGAGGCAGGGGTAATTGCGTTTTGCAGATCCTATAAAAATCACTAGGCACCCATTTATATGTACAGGGTGGGTAGGAGTATACCGACAGATTTTAACCATGGCTTCCTGAGGTTATTAGGAGTAAAAAATGTAAAATTAACTAAAGTCAAATTAAGCAAAAAAAAAAAAAAAACTAGTTTTGTCGGTTTTTGTAAATAAAAACTGGATAACTATCGCTTCTCCATGGAAATTATCCCTTTTAATAAAATCGTAAAGATTATTTTTCCAAAAAAGGATGAATTTAGTGAGTGGTAGCTGTCACTTTGATGTCTGTGAATAGCGACGCCAAACTTGGCAACATCGGTGGCAGCGTCGCAATCAAAAGAGCTTAATGCACTTTAGTAATCACAATAAATAGTTTACATGAAAATTGATAATATTCAAAACTACGCCGGATTTGACTGGGGTTAATCTAACATTTTATGCTCCTAATGACCTCGGGAATCCATGGTTAAAATCTGTCGGTATACTCCTGCCCACCCTGTATATCGCAAGGGATATTGAAGCACTGAGTATTTCCTTAAGTTTTATTTATTTTCATATCTGTTTATCTTGGAATCCAGTTCATTTACTTATTTATGTATAAGAATAGGTTCTTCCTAATTTAGAGGTCGGTAAGGATTCAGGTTCATCTTTTTACTGAATTGCGAAACTTGCAAGTCATCTTGGGCAGTGGAATGAAACATGTATTTTTAAGCAGGTGCAAAGACGTTGTTTTCTGTGCTATGGGTATAACTGGGAATATTTCATAGCCATTTTTCTTTAACTCTCCTAGCTTGTTATCTGGTTGATACTACGGCCATATCGTGAATGTGAAGTAAATAGTGAAGATGCAAAATCGACTCACCGAGGACACCGAAGGCTCGGAGTCGTGGTAGGTGGAGAAACTCCGGATCGTCCCCGTCATGCTGCTGCCGCCTCCCCTACATCCCGGGCACTACCTTGCACGTCACCATAAACTGTTCACTCTTTGCAGGCCTTCATATCTAATGCTTTAAGTTTCATGGCTTTCATTCACACTGAACAAAAAATGCGCCGGAAATATTTTGAATTAAGAAAGAACAATGAAATAAGCCTCCTTGGCTAATTGGGCGGTATTGTGGGTTAAATCTACTGCCGTGCTCAATTTAAAATGTTGTATGTGTATAACAATGTGACTAAGCTTACTCCCCTTTACAATAGAACGGTGGCTTGGGCAATCTCACCCAACAAAACCAGTCGTACGAGTTCGCTACTTGAAATCACGTGTAGGTACGCTCCTAATTGAGGCTATGGGAGCACGGCTGATGTTTAGCGCAAAGTAAACTGAGACAGAAAGTATACCAATTAGCAAACTTTGTGAAACATGTTTAGTAATTTAATGTCAATTTTAATGTAGGTAACATTGATACTAAGATTTTGTAGGCATCTGAATCTCTTTGTAAAAATGGTGGGCGTTATTAGCAATTTATAGTGAAACATACTCAACAAGTAGACACACACTACTGTACTATCAGTAATAGAGTGGCAAATCCAAAGTGTCACTCGAGTATAGGTACCTAACTATCTCGGTGATTCAGTAGGATTTTACTTGACGAAAGAAGTCCTAACAGGAAAATAAATAAATAAACATTATTATAAAAAAGCTCTGTATTAGTTGGAATAAGCCATTAGAAAATACATGAAGTTAAAATGTGTTGTGACCCTTCTGTATACTTAACTGTTTTACTTAGAGCTGTAGGCGCCATGAGAACGTGTGGCTAGCCTCTATTAGAATCGTGAGGAAATGGGGACACTTAAATTAATTTTCCAACTTCAAAGGCACGTAACATCCGCAAATTGAGCTAAACTGGTCATATTTATTTTAATTAGAAGTTGCTAGGCTAGCACGATGCCTAATGATTATTGTCCTCCAAAACCACTTCTGTACTCCTGTACTAATACCAGAACTATTAAATACAACGTATAAAATGATATATCTCGTTACAGAATACACTACGCCAGGTGAGTCAGTAACGGACGCACTGTTATGAATTTATTGTTCTAAAGTTTCCTGTTCCAATTTATTTGAAGTTAAGCCATGGATGTTTTTAAATACAAGTACGAGTCCGATTCAATACTGATGGCACGCTCATAAACAAGTTCTTCACTGAATATTTACAGTAAAATCGTACAATGATAATAATGAAGTAAAAAGTCCCTACTAATTCATTACATACATAATGTTCGAAAGTAGGTACATAGCATTACATTTGTATTCCATTCGAACACTTAATGCGATTATTTCTTACTTTTATCTTCACACACCGGGAAGAACATACCTCCACAACAATTTTAAAGTAAAAGTAGTCATAATATTCTCTACTAGCTGTTGCCCGCGGCTTCGTCCGCGTAGAACTTATACTTAGAAAATATAATGCAAACAAACTTCTACTTACCATCTTAAGGGATGATTTCCGAGGCAAAAACTATTCTATATCCTTCGAAGGGTCTCAAATTATCTCTATACCAAATTTCATCTAGGTACATGGATTTTATCCAAACTTTCACCCCCTATTTCATACCCTTAGGGAATGATTTTCGGGATAAAAACTATCTAATTTCATTCTTCGGGACTCCTTTATATCAAATTTCATCTAAACGGGATTCACCCAAATTTTCACACCCATTTCACCCCCTTAGGGAGTGATTTCCGGAATTAAAACTATCCTATGTCCTTTCCCAGGACTCAAGCTATCTCTTTACCAAATTGTATTAAAATGGGTTCCATCCGAATGATTTCTGGGGTAAAAACTATCCCCATGTCCTTTCCCAGGACTTAACCTATATCTACACCAAATTTCATCAAAATAGATTACATCCAAATTTTCACCCCCCCCCTTTCACCCCCTTAGGGGATGATTTCCGGGATAAAACCTATTATATGTCCTTCCCCGGGACTCAAACTATTTATATACCAAATTTCATCTAAATCGGGGCAGCTGTTTAAGTAGCTCCATACAAATTTCCACCCCCAATTTCAGCCCCTCAGATATAAAAACTACCCTTTGTCCTTCCCCGTAGCTCAAACAGATACAGATAGTATACCAAATTTCATCTAAATCGGTTCAGCGGTTTAGGCGTAAAGAGGTAACAGACACTTTCGCATTTATAATATTAATATGGAAGTACCTATGGATTATTAGTATGGATAGTATGGGTTCTTTCCGCTTGTCTCCCAAATAGAGGTGTAGCTGTAGACTCACTTCAATAGAAAGAAGAAACGAAAAACTCATTCAAATATCTCAAAAAATTGCGAAGCTACAACCGTTTTAATGTCGCTTGTTAGAGTGAGAAAACGATCAGGGACCGTGACGTCACGATCCTCGAGCTTCATAGTAAAAAACAATCGTTTCATTATAAAGGTGCGTTTTGCGGAAAAGAGACGCAACAAACCCCCTCTTCAAACTTTAAACACTTATAACTTAGTGATTACCTATACAAGTATAGCCTCTTGCGTTGTTTTTTTGAGATAATACAACGTAATGATTATTTTGTTTAGTGTTTACATCCCTATTTTCGATAAGATAAGATAAAATAAGATTTCTTTATTGTCAGAACTGTGTACATTTAGTTGTTTTGGGTAAAATAAAGTCCAACAGCTTGCCCATTTCGGACGTACAATATTAAACTTAAAACTAGTCAAATATACTAAAACAATAACAACAATAGTATTTCCAAATAATTTTAACCATATTCACACATAAAATATTAATTAAGATCTATCCGACATCCGTATTTTCTTTTAAACCACGAACTTCGGAATTCGAAAATATTCGGGTATCTCTATCTCTATCGCACTAACAAATGACAGGAATGCAGATATACGAACTTCGAGTTTCTGTTTTCGTGGTTTGGCTGAATACGCAAAGAGCGCGCGCGCGTGCCTTTCAAAAAAACCAAGTTTATATTGTTCGAATTTGTTGTTACATTTGTAGAAATTACGCCTTAATTCGACATTTGCGCATATAAGTTCGCATATCAAAATCGATTAATTTTATATTTGCTTTTGGTACCTATGTGTCTCGTCAATGTATATCGTAGACGGGATTAAAATTATTAATAGGCGAAAGAAAGGCGAAGAAATTCCGCCATTTTGTCCGTAGTATTTCTTATTAGTCTGTGATTTTGACGTTTCTTTTAGCTGACAGATGTGGCGGCGGTATACTTTAAGAATAATAAATGAAAAATTAAATGAAGTCGTATATTACGGAAAATAAATTAATTGTCGGAGTCGGACAAAAACTATCCTAAGTTGCAGCTGGAATAATAATGTACCTATATAAAATGTTTCATATTTTTCCGTCCATGGGATGCTGAGAACATTCGTACCACAGAAAGCTTAGTTTCAAACTGGCTGATTCTTTTTTTAATTTACAGATTTATTATAAGTGGAGATGGAGATGGAGATGACTGAGGCAGACAGTAAAAAATGATATTCTGAATGAGATTGAAAGTGCGTGAGTAAGCTATTATAATAGACATAATAGATAAAACCTGTCCCAGAGCATATCATAAATGAAACACAACTTAAAAATCTTGTCATTGATTCAAGTAATGGTTCATACAATCAAGTGTTACGGCAGAATAACTTGTACCTTAGAAATCAAACGAACAATATGGCATGTTGGACCATCTCAGCTGTAACTGAAGTTAACACTATTCAATGCACTACTGACGAAGTTGTAGCGGGATGTGCCTAGTTGGTAAAGTTAAGTCACTGTGGCAATATGGTATATTGTTGCAGTATTACTTTCAAGAATGCTAATTTGCGCCAATAATATACAAGCTTTGCAATTATAGGAATAAAATATCACACCCCATTCTAAGGATTTTGTATTAGAAACTTATTATATCGTATGGCTTTTATACAGTTGAAATTAATACTAACAATGAGTACTCATTGTATTAGAAACGTAACAAAGCTTATGGTGCGACTTTTCCTGTGTGACAGGCGGTATGTAAACTACACACCGCTAAAAAGCTAAATGGGATCTATTTCATAAGAAGTTACTTGTTTGACCTCCAGTTTTCACTGCAGTTATGAGACAATCATTGACATATTCTCTCGGGCCACCATTTAGCAACAATTTAATCCCAATTCAATTCCATTCCAGTTTCATTTTAACATGTTTGGGTATCAAACGAGCGCGATAACGCATGAAAACAACAATCTGCTTTTGTTACAAACTACGCTAGAAAAATTTAAGTAATTAAATAATGTCCATAATTCTTTTTTAAATTTAAATATTAAACATAACCACAATTAATCCGTAAATTGAAGAGGTTCCTTAAAAGAACCTTTCAATGATACAGCTGAGCTGGTATTTTAATATTTGTTATTAAAAATATTGTAATGTAAAATCATTTCGAAACGAAGCATTGAAATTCGGATTCATCTTGCCCGGTTTTCACCAGAGAATGGTTTAATTGAATTGGACGTCCTCGGTTCTTATAGGCTTTCTAACTCGAATGAAGCTACGTACGCGACACAAAAAATCCGCTAGGCGGCGCAAAGTTATCGTAATTCTCCCCAGTAACGCATGCCACTACATTTCACGCACACTAGCGCGCTAACACTTTACTGTGACCTTCACTGACCTAGGTTTTTTTTGGTGGCATTAAACATTTTAACCGGTCACCAACCTCCTTAGAGAAAACTGAAATTGTCAAAACATCTTACTGGAAAATGAAGTCTCTGTCATTTTCCATAGGTTTCTTAGATACATTTCGGTGGGTGACATACAATTGAAAAGTCAATAGTAACTAGTACCTACGTTAGATTGACAATGTTATATTATTAAGAGGATTGTGAAGTGTCGATACGCGGCGCGAGTAGGTATTTAAAAAAAATCTATCTGTCTCACACCGCTCTGCCTCCCTACCCGTATCGTGCGATAGAGAGAGCTGCAAGTCCTGCAGGTAATTGCCTACATTTTCTTGTTGAAATATGGTTTCGGGTGATAGCGTTTTTACCCCCCTAAACCTAAATGAAATTAAATAATTTTGGTATGATTGGATTATGTACACTTTATTCTATGTTTTCCTTTTTTAGTAAATCAGTTTAGATTAATTTTAAAAATAAAGATAGACAAAGTTTTTAAGTCAAAAATATAGATTTTTAGATGCTAATACCTATTAACATAAGCAATATTTCTTAAAAATTAAAACGTACAGACCTAGTATTTCACCATATCTACAACATGTCCAAAAATTATAAAAATCGAACGATGTTTACGGGGTGAAAAACGTTATCGCTTTTTGTATGAAAATTTACAGGTTCACAATCCTCTTAAGAGTAACTCTATGCGGTTGCCACTAAGGTGCAAAAGGAGAACATTGATTACATTTTGCTATGATTTTGCCAACTTCTACATAAAATATCTATCTTCCAGTATAAGTTCTAAGAGAATCCATGAAAAATGTGGTTTCAAGAAATCACGTATTTTTCTTTTGTTTTTATAGTTGGGGTTATAAGATTCTTGTTATTGCTTTCGAAATCACATCGTTCGCCTTGGTTTTACTGCATTTTCCTTTCAAATTATTTCACCAGCTTAATATACAGTCCTGAAATCCTTTTCATTTGGTGCTTATAACCCTAACTATAAAAACAAAAGAAAAATAGGTAAAGTGGCTATCTCTTTAAAAACCAGAACGGAATTTGCCAGGTCTCAGTTTATCAGTAATTCTGTACATATTTATAATAAAATTTACAAAGTATTAGAAATTTATCCAAAACTATATCACGATTGCAAGAATCTGCTTATAAAATGGCTTAAAACAAAAACCTACGATGAAGCGGAAGGTCTATTACACCGTTACTCTTAAGTCCCGATACGTATATTTACAATTTATCGCACACCCACGCATACATACACGCACACACACTTACAAACTCACACACACTTACAAACTCACACTCACTTATATTTTAAAAAAGTACCTTAAAAACACACAAGAGGTTTTAACAGGTTTTTTTATTTTATTTTATACTAGTCTAGAAAATAGTATGTCCGTGTGTGTGTGTGTCACACACACACACCATGCCACACACGCATGTGAGGCACCGGTTCGAGCAACACGGAAGGGAGTAGGTATTCGCCATTTCCCCTCTGTCTAAGTACAAGCCCAAGTGGGCTTGGTTCGTGCACAAAAATTGATGAAGGTGTGTTTTGATGTTGTCAAGTGTGTCAAGAAATGGCAGAATTATTTGACTGTAATATTCATAGCTTAGCTTAACTCCCTTCCGCCAGGAAGGCCGTGTTGCTCGAAGACATCTGCCTACTAAAATGAGACGCGCAGGTTACTTTCCCAGATAAATTGTGTACATTATTGCCGTGGCCGGGAAGGAGGCAATTGCAGGCTGAGCATTTGTTTAAACCGACGAGCTTGCGAGTCCGTTTAATTATAATACGAAGCCTGCAATTGCCATTCCGGCTGAGGCTAATATAGTGCTTTTCTCAAAAATGGGGGAATAAAAAAGACTAAATTGAAATCAAGCTTTATTATTAAATACAAATTGAGGATACTGTAAATAAAATAAAAGTAAACGTCATAATATATATTTTTTAAACAGAATAGTAAGTGTATTTTTCCACCGTAAAACGCAAACTAATTGAGACTCATACAAAAATTTAATGTCGCGTTGCAACAGAAAAATACGAGTTTCTACTTTTTTTTTGGTACTCGACAAATAAAGGAATTTAAATAATAAATAAATAATAATAATAAATTTACATGTAACATTCCAGGCGGCCTGCAATGTTTTTAAATTTTGATCTGGCCGTAAACTATACACTTTACCTTCCAATATGTAGCGAGTTATGTTCACTTTGCGTGCCATTTTTGAGAAAATAAATATAAAGCCATTTTTGAAAAAGAAAGTGTTCGTATCTTCTTTACATAATTGCCTATTTTTTGTCATTGTTCACTGGAGTCAATTTTGCGCCTACTTTATGTACGAATCGAAATAAGATCAGACATTTCCCTTTTTTCTTGGTATGATATGATCAAGCGAAGTTTAAAATATCGTGTTTTGGTTCGTAAATGTATGAAGGGCGGTTATTAAACTATAACATACTAGCATCTCAATATTCCATCGAAAAACTCAGTATTTCATTATAATAATAATAAATAATAAGGCGTAGGGATGTGACGGCCCCATCGCCCACCAGATTTCTGGTGCAATCAGTCAACGTAAGGCAGCTTGTGGCGGGCTGTTAGGGAGTAGCGACCCTACGTACCTGAGTGCTCCTGGGGGTGTCCTGTGGTCAGGCTGAGCCGATCGGGTGGTTGGTTGGACAGGCCCCCCACCTCTGGCTTGCCTTAACTGGCTGTCCAGAGTGGATTCGCAAGAGCTGTTGCTCGAGGGTAGATGTGGACACCTAAGTGGCGAGTTGGCTATATGTTTAAAGTCCAGTGCCACCTCTCTACCCCCCCAGCCTCTCTGACTGGTTGCCCTTAGGCCATTTTTTAATGTCGCTATTAATAGGGGCCCATCTAGCAGTTGGCGAGTCACCGTCTGCCAGAGATAAAAAATGAGACAGTTTATTAGGCAGGCGTCCGATGTTTCACCCAATAGCCCAGCCACTAGTCCATCATTTTCACCCAATAACCCGTTTTCTTAAGATTCCATCAACCAACAATAGTCCCTATACACCCCAGCGGGTGCTGTCTCTGTGTGCGTTCCATGACACGGGCAGGGACAGCATCCGCTCGGTGTACTCCTTGCATTTCATTAAATTGTCCAAAGGGCCTCTACGTGTTGGCTCAGTTGGTACTTTGTAGGTACCTAGTCCCACGCACGCCTCCCAAAGGTCCGGGACATCATTGTCCCGTGAGCGGGAAAGACATACATATAAATAATAATAAATATTTGCGGACAATCTTACACAAAATCAACCTAGTCCCAAACTAAGCAAAGCTTGTACAATGGGTACTAGACGACGATATAGATACTTATATAGATAAATAAATACTTAAATACATAGAAAACATCAATGACTCAGGAACAAATATTCTTGCTCATCACACAAATAAATGCCCATACCGGGATTCGAACCGTATGAATGTAAAATAGGTCGATTTCGAATAACGTGAACTTAATAAAACGAAATATTTAAGCCTTCTGACTGTCTAAGTACTACATAACAACATAAGCTCAAGAAAAGTTAAGGTCTAGTTGTAAAAGATTACTTAGGCTTTTACGAACAACCCGAACACGCGTATAAAAGGTTATATTTTTATTATGTCGGTATGTGAGTAAGATTTATAGCGTTGCGGAGCAAGTTTGTGACGTTCTAAGTCCCTTTTAGATACTTGGAGCTTGGGCCGCCATGGGCTGATCGACGGATTCCTGTCCGTTTAGGAATCCGACTCTTCATTTCAGATTTTGTTCTTTAAGTATCTTTTCTCAAAAATGGCCCGCAAAGTGAACATAACTCGCTACATATTGGAAGGTAAAGTGTATAGTTGAAGGCCACATCAAAATTAAAAATTAAAAAACATTGCAGGCCGCCTGGAATGTTACATATGAATTCCTTTATTTGTCGAGTACCAAACTTTTTAAAAAGTAGAAACTGGCATATAAAAGACGGCACAGGTCGTATTCAGCCAAATCAAGTCGTATTTTTCCGTTGCAAACGCGACATTTTTGTATGTGTCATAAAAAGATTGCGTTTTTCGGTGGAAAAATACACTTGCGATTCTGTTTAAAAAAATATATGACGTTTAATTTTATGTAATTTGCAGTAGCCTCAATTTGTATTTAATAATACCGCTTGATTTAAATTTAGTCTTTTTTATTCCCCCATTTTTGAGAAAAGCACTATATTAGCCTCAGCCGGAATGGCAATTGCAGGCTTCGTATTATAATTAAACGGACTCGCAAGCTCGTCCGTTTAAACAAAATACTCAGCCTGCAATTGCCTCCTTCCCGGCCACGGCAATAATGTACTATTGATTATTGAAATTGATCTTATGAAAAGAATATCCTGTCGCTTGGAATTTTCTTTTGAAATACACAGTATATTTATTACTCGCAAAAGTTACTCGCGGATGACAACATCCCAAAGGGTTTTAAGCGGAGGGGCTTGATTGTAATTATTCAGCAAAAGAGAATGGAATAAACTGTTCGCAATAATCGTTACGCAATAAATTAATAATTAAGTTGAAGGTGTTGTAAAAGTGGAATAAGGCCAACAAGCTGTTTTATTTTGTAATTTAAATTATATGAATAAAGGTTGGCAAGGTTATGCAAAAACTAGATTCTTGGTAAAGTTGTGATTTCAAAATTCACTTTACATACCAGGTATAGTCGATTCGATTCAGCTGTCATTTATAGCACAGAGAGTGCTGGTTGGCAATGCAGAGTTATTACCTTTTTAACCGACTTCAAAAAAGGAGGAGGTTCCTAATTGGTCTGTTTTTTTTCAATTGCAGATGTCTTACTTCTAGGAATATTTGTTATTGAATTTCTTGTTTCGTGAATATCTTGATTCTTAAGTACAGGATTATTAAAATTGCGTACATATATGTATACTCTCACAGTGTGTGGGTGTGTGTGTTACGTTAGTGACTTTTATTTAAACGGAAATGTGTTTTGATAAACCTGATTCAAGTTATTGGTATTATAAAGCCAGACAGTTGTTAATTGGTAGCATTTCTTTTATCAATGTTACTAGCTTTTGATGATCAAAGCTAAATGAAAAATATTTGATCAGAGTCCCTCAGTCAGCTGGTCGGATAAAATGTCGATTGGCTAGCCTACCATCAGTAATCCTGTAATTACAAGTGATTGAGCAACAAACAGCCTAATTAATGACGATGGTTCAGAATTTAACTTCGTTGCAAAACGGGGCTCTTTCGATCTATGTATAAGAGCTTAGCTTAACGTTTTATAATAGAGCTAAGTATGCATTCATTTTATTGCGTTTCCAGCAAACTCTTTTCTTTTCAATTAGTCCTATATTGAAAAGGATTAACTAGAAATATGATAGTTACACTTATTAACCTACAGAACCGGCTAATAATGTATAACCGTCATATTGTTCTGTCGTCGCTTAGCATCAGGTGAGACGATGATCAAACACTGGACAGACTTTTATAAAAAAATACCTTATCACTATTTAATAATTTCCCCCAGAACCCACTCAACGAGTTGTTTATTCCAATGAGCCGAAATACGATGAGGTAATCTCGTGTTATTTAGGAGTTCCTATCCATTTCCATCATTAGATTAGATTTATGGTACCATAGTATTGCATTGTCATACAACTTAGATACATAATTGTACAACATTTCAACTTGATTGGACTTCAGGAAGCTGGTCAAATTTGACATGCAGGATTTGATCCAAACTATTTAACGTAACATCATACATACTAACTAACTCGGCAAGTTAATATTAAAGCTTTTAAAAATAAACGCCTCTCTAGTAAATGGACATGTTTCAAAGATCAGAAAAAAAATTACAACTGTGTAGATACTTTAGAATTATATATAGTTTCTAATATGCTTACAGTATTTTTTTCTCACTAATTGAAACATATCAGTTAGTGGACGGGCGTTAATTTTAAGGTTAGATCTACTCTTACTACATATTTAAATTGTTATTCCGAGGGGGTAAATCATTTTAATGTCAACTCCTATACGCATAGTGCACCAACCGTCGCGAACGTAAGCAATCTCAACTTAATCAAATAAAGACTTTTGTTGCACAACAAAAGTCAACGTTCCAATATAATATTGCTTGTTTAGCAATATCTATTATTTTCCGACTTATAAGTAGTTCCATAAGTGGCTTAACTCAAACGCAATATAAGATTGACCCAACATAAAATACAATATCGGGCCCACAAGACTGTTAAACATAAATTATATGACAACTTTGAGGATGTTGACCTTCAAATATTAAATGACTTGCCTACTTGGCGGAAATAAGATTATATGTACGTTTGACAACACGAGGGGAATATTAGAATGGAAAAGTACATAATAATATGTGAAGAGGAATAGATTAACATTTTACTTCCCCTCTGGCCGGAAGAGGGATTTCCCGCACGCGTAGCGGGCAGTAATTGCTACTTTAGCCCATTCAGCGCCCATGACAACACACATGCGTCAGACTACGGACTACGGCGTAGCGCTACGAGCGTAGCGTGGCCGTGAATGGGTTAGGGACAGGTGTGAAG
This sequence comes from Epinotia brunnichana, assembly GCA_963854355.1. Taxonomy (NCBI): domain Eukaryota; kingdom Metazoa; phylum Arthropoda; class Insecta; order Lepidoptera; family Tortricidae; genus Epinotia; species Epinotia brunnichana. The sequence continues at coordinate 14,314,473 of OY977938.1, forward strand.
TAAATATATAAACCTGCGACATATAGCGGATGCTGCGTAAGGCACCTGCTTAAACAACAGTTGGGAATGGATGCAGATTATAGATGTGCCTGATTACTTTTTTGGTGATAGGAATAACCTTCCAGAGCAGCGCAGAAAAATGTTGCAGACTTTTCAGCTGCGTCAATTATTTTTGAAAAATATAAACAGTTTCTTCACTTACGTTTTGTATTTAGTTCGGACGGCGAGTAAGACACTTTGCTTGATCCGTCTCATATTACAAATAAATATTTAGTTATGGATGTTATATATGTATATAAGTATCTATATGTATTTATCTATTATATATATCGTCGCCTAGTACCCACAACACAAGCCTTATTGAGCTTACCGTGGGCGTAGGTTGATTTGTGTAAGATTGTCCCGTAATATTTATTTATTATTTATTTATTTATTTTAAAAATCCGTGGTAAACTGAAGCAGCTATATTTGTCATTGCCAGGGTCAGATATTTAAAATATTTTTTGTAATATGAGACGGATCAAGGAAAGTGTCTCATTCGCCGTTCTAAACCCAAAACTTAAGTGAGGAAACTGTTTATATTAAAAACAATAATTGACGCAGCTGAAAAATCTGCAACTTTTCTGGTGCAAAGGAAGGTTATTCCTATCACCAAAAAAATAATCACGCACTTCTAAAATGTTCATCCATTCCCCATTCGAGTAGAATCTATCCTCATATTGATAGTATGTACCTATATCTATGTATCTTATTTTTTATTCCATCTATGTATGTTTATACATATGTAGTGTATAAAAACATTTGTTTTTTCTTATTCACTGGTTTTTAATAAATATAGTTTTTTCCTTGCACCTTTTTTAAATCTCTGCTTAGCCCAATGGTTAGCTGGTAGAGTATGCCATTTGACATTAAATTCGCCATTTGTACGTTTCTGTATTATGTGCAATAAAGTTTAAATGAATAAATATATAGGTAAATATGTCTTATGAAATTAATATTAATTAAATGGATAGAGTCTCCGAGGTGCGATTGTGGGGCCGCGGTGCAAGACATTGAGCATATCATCAAGACCTGCCCGCTCAGTAAATACGACGGTAATCCGGCAGACTTGTTCACCCTCGACAGTGACGTAATCCTATGGGTGCAACATTTGAAAATTCTTTTATAGTATACTTTTTTTTTTTTTAATTTTAATTTATTTATATACATAATTATTTTACAATACATGGCCAGACAGCGACACGACTGATTAAATGCCATACGATTAAATAAATAAATTAAATTAAATAATTGTCATACGACTGTTTATGTACACGAAATTTATAAATGTGTGTCAAGGCATACCCTTCATGGAGACGATACAGTTAATCATGGATCATTAAGGCTTGCCCTGACCCTCGTGTTGATATTGCTTAACGAGCCATTCTTGACGTTATTGATATTTACTATGAAAACTGATCCTGCCATGTTTAAATCCCATCGATGCAAGAAGGGTACAATACTCCAACTAAGGTACTGAAGGCTCGGGCCTTTTAAAAAATGTTTAAACAATAGCTAATAAGAAAATGGACTGTTCTGAAACATTACTAGCTTCCAAAATACTGAGATTATAGACTTAAACTTTCCCGATTTTCACACATTAGTGAAATCAAAAGACTTTTCAAAATCCAAACTGCTTTTTAGGGTTCCGTACTCAAAGAGTAAAACGGGACCCCATTACTAAGACTCCACTGTCCGTCTGTCTGTCTGTCTGTCCGTGTGTCACCAGGCTGCATCTCATGAACCGTGATAGTTAGACAGTTGAAATTTTCACAGATGATGTATTTCTATATCTACTCTATACCAACAAATACTAAAAATCAGAATACAATAAATATTTAAGGGGGCTCCCATACAACAAACGTGATTATTTTGCCGTTTTTATAGATGGTATATATGGCACGGGACCCTTCGTTCGCGAGTCGAATCGCATTTGGCCGGTTTTTTCAAATATTATAGCCTCCCACGATTATAATAAGAAATGAATCCAACGACCCCTCATATGCCAAATTCTATCAAGCCGTTTGGACTGTAGCCCGTGAAATTGAATTTTCTTGTCCACATACTTACATACTGCATACGCTCGAAAACATAAACCTCCTTCTGGGGCAATCGGGTAAAAAGGACTTACTTAATCGCAGTATTATAATTCAATTTATTTATTGAACCCGATTATCAAAAAGGTCTATATACTCCAGGCAAAATACGGTTTTGAAAAACATTAATTTATAATAGCGTTTTTTTTCTTTATATCATTTTAAAGCATTGTTCTAAGATGCTTTATTCAAGAATCCTACAAACTTTCCATCCGGAAGTATTTATATAGATTTAAAAAAAGAATGGATTGTTTTTTTTTAATTATTTATCTTGAATATTATAGTGCAAATGTAAATGAACCAAAATAAAGACTTTTCAGAAGCTAGTTAAGTTATCATTTTTTTGATATCTGAAATTTTGTTGAATTTTGTCACTAAGTAACTATTTTATTGATAATATATCCATTACATAAAAAAAATCTGCTATTATAAATTATTTCCAAATTTGACATATTTTCTATACAAGCTGTCAGTTCATTTCCTGGACTATATAAGAACATCACCTCAGGACGACCCACAACAGGTGAAGGGTCCACGGAAAGAACATGTGTCTAGTCACATTTTTTTTCAAAATGAGATTTTAATGCCACGTAATAGTTCATAACGAGCTCAACATTTTGACATTAAAATGTCATTTTGAAAAAAAGTGACTAGACATGTTCTTTCCGTGGACCCTTCAGATATACCTAACTAAAGACAACACACTAGGAGAGCTGACCCCAAATAAAAATGGGATAAAGCCAGAAGAAATTTAGATTCAATTATTTACCTCTTTGTGGTCAGTCGACGTTTTGGATGTGTTACAATATCCTTCGTCAGCTCGCGACACATCCGAAACGTCGAGTGACCTCAAAGTGGTTAAGTGAAAATAAAAACTTTTATAAAATATAAAAAGGACCAGAAACAAATAAAAAGGTCAACAAATAAATTTTATTGCACGTGATTAAGTCCCGTACAAAATGTAAGTAGTAAGTATAAGCGTAATGCCAATGGTACAGTCAAGGTCACCAATTATATATTTTACCACAAAGTAACAGAAATAACGGAAGTAAGGTTGTTGTATACATATTTTTGCAACTTTGGGTATATATCATGGTGACCTTGAACTGTAAACTAAAAATAATATTCAAGCATTTGCAATAATTAAATATTACGTTTTCATTCTTAAACCTCTATACCGACTTTGATGACATTTGGTGTGAAGATATCTGGCCTCCCAAGAAAGGACATAGATCTATCCATCCATTTTAATCCAGTAATAATTTCTTAAGGGGGTGAAACGGGGAGTGGATCTTTGAATCTTATAGCGATTAACTAGAACGAGATCTATTGGCATGGACACTGGCAAATGACAGAATAATTACTAGTATGTATAGGTATGAAACGATAATAAATGAATGAGGAAGTTAATTGCACACCCATAATTGAGACTAAGGAAGCGAGAATGTATTCGAATGGAAATTAACGTTCTTGTATACAAGATGCAGTTCCAGCATACGTCTGCATTCTGGCAGCGGGATTGCATCCGTAATTTTACGTGTTTCACGAAATATAGGAACATTAAACGATAATTTTATTTGTACCTGACGAGTAGTAGTATGCCAAAATGCAGATATTCATTCAGTGATTTTAAAATATTTCGTTCTATATAAGTATTTAAAACTTGTGAAGGAAAACATATATTAAAATTGTTATATATAATTACAAGCCGCGGACAGAATATCAAATTTTTGATTTTTTTATGAATAAGGTAAAAATTGGTAAGATATATTCCATTGTTTTTAATTATGCACTTCCAAAAGTATATCGTTAAAATTTACACATACAACAAGTTCAACTAAGCTCAAACAAGTATCAAAACGGATATTAAACGGTTAAAATATTACACACGGTTAAATTAGTTTTGAAACATGTGATATTTTCGCGCGCCCGCCTCGTTCGTAGCGCGTCTACGGCGCCGCGCCGCGGTGCGTAGCGAGCGTAGCGAGCGTAGCTGCCGACTGCCGCAGGGCCGGCTGCCCGCCAGCAGCTGCCCACGAGCCAAGTCCGCGCCCCCTAGTGATTGACAAAATACTTCACCTGTTTTTTACAAACACAAACGCATAAACATCTCGGCATATAAATAAGATGTTAGTCATAGCTAACGTTTTCCTTGTTTAAATGCGATGCAGTCGCATTGCGGTTAAAACTTCGGAATTCCTGAGATCAAGGTTACGCTGCAGCATCCTTGAGTTCTACTTATAAAGAGAGTGAATAGAACTCTACGTAAAACTTATGTATAAAGCAATAATATTGACGTGAAACGTATATGTGTTTTTTTCTATGTATATATGTATATGTATTTTCCCTATTTTACAATGAATCATTTAAGGTATGTACAATCAGCAGCAGAAGAAGCTAAGCAGAATAACACATTAGAAACCGTGAGTAGATAATTTTGAGTACTTCTGCTATTGACCGTAATGACTTAATTGTAACAAAAGCGAAATCTTTTTGGATAATACTTGCTGTATATTAAGGAAGTTCAGTTTTTATATTAGTAAAAACAGGAAAACCATACGAATTTTACATGCCTTACTCATTTTTAACGCATACTTATGAATCATCTTGTTATTGCAGACCAAGTAGATTTTATTTTAATAATTTTAAAACTAATTTACACTAGATCTAATTTAGTTTATGAATTAATTGGCTGATAGTGAAAAATACCTATTTAATTATTTGATTGCCTGATAATCGATAAAATAATTATTATTTTGGTTAGATGATGATTTGAAATCATTACACATTTTAAAGAGGTGCAAAATAATGTTACCTGACCCTTAATCCTCGATATTTTAACATTTAGATGTATCTTAGGATGTATAGACTTAATGCTATATATGAGTTATTACTAACAATTTGAATTGTTACATGTACCTAAAAGCAGCGTACCCTCTACATATAACGAGCTAGTTTAAGGCTCGATTTAGTAACGAAGGAAGCCGATAATTGAAATGTCGGCACCGTATGTATTCAATTAGGAAACTATAGCATTAACAATTTCCGTTATCAAAGATACGAGTATGTTGCCACTTTTGCACTTCACCCCTATATGATAAGGCGGAAAATGTATCCATATTTTTGACGTCAACTGTACAGCCACGGGCAACCCGTGCGAGGCTTCCCTAAACATCCGTTTGAATTAATAAAACAAACTCTTTGTTTAAACGCCGGAGGCTGTAAATCAGCCAAGCTCGTTCCGATTGCAGATTCTGACTTGCTTTTCACATATCGCGTTCAACATGATTGCTACCCTATTTAGAGACGTCTAAAGTTGAATTTTGTATGTCTCAAGTCAGATTTAAGGTTAGGCTTCCTGGTCGGTAGGTAGAATAATAAAAATACACGGGCCCCGCGGCCCCATCCATCGCGCGAGTGTCGTCATGATGACAACTCAATCACCTGCTGAGGCGCTAGGCGAGCCGTGGACGAGTTGTCTGACCACAATATGGGAATAATAAATAATAATTTAATAAACAACTTACTTTTAGAGATGAGGTATGACTCCTACTGACTAGATGAGGCGAATAATGGTACAACTTCATATTCATATATGAATATGAATGACTTCGAAAGTTTAACAATAACTTAGTGGTTTTCATTATCATATTCAAAGATAATAATTGTTTGGAAGCTTGGAAGGTTGTTTTCTATCGGCACTTTGATTAGTGTTGTTTAAATCATAAAAAACTTTCTACCTAAATGCTTGAGCAACGGAAGTTTACTTTATCTCGTCGGCCTTTTGAACCAATCAAAGTGTCGTAGGCATGTAAAGTTCGTGTTTGACAAAACTTCCGAAGCTATCGTTACCGTTATAGAGCCTCTTACTACATCTCGACCGAAATTCTCTCAGAAACGCTTTCCTAACACCCACGTATCTTGTTCCGGGAACGAGGCGGCGAACCTCACATAAATCTTCAACAGTTTTATGGTCTGATTTGTGTGCAAAATGAATGAATATACACATTATAGTTTTGTTTAATGTTATAGATAAAAAAACCTAGAAAATAGGATAGCTGCGCGCGTTCAAAGAATGTTGCTTGTGATTTACGAGCATATCTGCCTATGATTAAGACGGAGGCTCAGAAATAATGTTGTTGGTCGGTTACCTATGTCATGTGATGTCTAAAACTGATATATACGTGTTGTTTTCACCCTAGTTATGTAAATGTACAATACGGATACAGGACTACCTAATATACTCCAACATTAATATTTCAAATGAAATTTCAAAGGAATCCTTACGTGCCCGGTTTCTTTTCATGATAAAGAAAATGTTTGAGATGTAGTAAAAATATTCTCATTCAACGGAACCTTGACTAACCTGGAAACGTTGGATGTTTTATCATCAGATGAACCAAAAACTCATAAAATATAAAAGAGTGGGTTATGGAGGTAATTTTTGAATTCTTTATATGGTTACCATTTCGAGGGCTCTCACAAAGGTAACATTGCGTGTGTTGAGGCACTTAAGACCTTAGCCAAGTTCCTGAAAGTATTATGTTCACGTTATTGCACAAGAGTTATTGCGGCGGGCGTACTAACTAGCACTTAACAGTCCGCAGTAAGCTCGGCCGAATTTCAGCTTCCCATACAAACGGAGTTTCGTTCTCATTTTAAAACTACGAGTTGGATTGTATCGAAACTTTGCATATACAATGACATGAGGTATATCTAGGTTAATTAGTTTATACAGGGTGTGGCCTGTAATAGGAGCAAATATTCAAAGGGACGCTTCCTTAGAGCATTTGTAGTAACCCCTTGTGTCCCACTCGTTTTAATTTTTTTTTGGATTCGGAGATATTTTGATCTAAAGTTATGACCTCCAAGTAATGTATCTTGGCACCACGACATCATAGCACAGCAGTCAATGCGGATTTTGAGGTAACATCATGCAACGAGTAATAATAGTTTTCGCATTTTTGTTTTCAAAAGATATTTTTGTGATTTTTTGTTTTGTATTTCATTTTTTTTTGTGTCTTTAAAATAAAAAGTAACTGATAGCACTCTAGAAGAGTAAAAAAATACAACTAAACTTATTTTGAAGAAAAAAAATCAAAAAAAAGTTTTTTTTTTCAAGTTTAACCATGTGGAAATCATTGTTCACAAGCTTAATAATCTACCGTTTAATTTTTTGCTCCTATTACAGGCCACACCCTGTATAGCTCCAGTTTTTAAAACAAATGAAATACAGCAAAAACAAGTTTAGTAATGGTTACTTTAAGGAGGTCGTGTATTTTCATCAACAATAAAATAATAATGTTTCTACTTGAAACAATAACTATGAGTAAAAACTATGAAATATATCCGTAAGAAATGAAATATTTACTTTTTGCTAATTGAAGCGACATAGATCAAGACAAAAATTTTAATAAGCAAAAATATGTCAAAGCTCCAGTTGTGGTCACCCAATCTCCAGTAATGGATACTTCTCGAGACCCAGTAATGGATATACCCCAATAATGGATAAGGTAAAAGTACGTTTCACCGAACGCTTAAAACCTCGATGTACGTTTATTTTTTTAATAAGGTCTGCGAGTTTCATAGAGCTATGTACAAAAGTACAATTGTTATTTAGATACATTTGTCATCATTTAAATGTACCTAGAAATTAATAACATTTATAGATATACTAAAAATATTTTTAAAGTTTTTTGGGTCGGTTTCCTTGGTTTGTACCATTTACTGAACTAAGAAACGTGATTTGCACATAATTCAATTCAATTCAATTCAATTATTTTATTTCAGGCATAGAACCCATATAGTGTTAGTCGTACAAATGTGTGCTTATGAATCTAAGTGTTAGTAGGTTACAATAATAATTTAATCTATTTTAAACATCAGCGTTGGCCCTCAGTGCTTATTGTGCATGCACACTTATCCAACGGGCCAACATAGGGCTATCCCATCGGCACGCCAATGCGCTCAGAATGCGGTTGGGGCTGTCGCGCATACGCGAGAGGAGCGACGCGCACCTCTTCCTGATAACGGCCGCGAAGCCATCCGCACGCGCCTCCGCAAACATCGCGGATGCGCTGCACCAGCGCGGCAGCCCCATCAGCACCCGGAACGCATTGTTGTACTGCACTCGAATACCATTATACGCCCGCTGCGTGTAGTCGACCCACAGGCCGCAAGTGTACAAGGAAACGCAATATGCTTTAAATAGTGCAAGTTTGACTTCCGCCGTACACCGTACGAACCTGCGGGCTAACATGTTGCTCCGGACGGCTAACGATCTCCGCTCTCGCTCGATGTCAACATTGTCTTTTAAGTCATCGGTGACCCAGTGACCCAAATATTTAAATTGTGTGACTCTCTTTAGAGTGACTCCGGCGAGTGAGACAGGCGGCACGTCAGAGTAGGTCTTATTTCCAGCCTTGAAGACCATAATCTCACTTTTGTTACCATTATATTTGAGTCCATGGGCCACCGCATAACTTTCACAAAGACTCACCAGTTTACGTAAGGCACCTATTGATGGGCTCAGCAGCACCATATCATCAGCGTAACTTATATTATTCATACATATTCCATCAATGTAGCATCCGATATTGGTACTACTGAGCTCATCAATGAGCCCGTTCAGATAAAGGTTGAAGAGCCGTGGTGAGGTAAGCCCCCCCTGCCTCACCCCGCACTCCAACTTAAATTCATCTGATAAGGTGCCATCCCACCTCACGTTATTCCTCTGGTGACCATACCAATATTTCAAAATGGCAGTAATTTCACCCGGTAGGCTAGTCTCAGTTTCAATTTTCTTCCATAGTATGTTATATGATACTAGGTCGAATGCTTTCGAAAGATCTAGGTAGCAAGCGAAGACTGGCGTTTTTCTAGACGTGTAGTACTGGATTGTCTGCTTTAGGCAATAGATGGCACTCTCAGTCGATAATTCTGGCCTAAAGCCAAATTGTGCATCATTGAGGCTGAAGTGAGCCTCCAAATGACCGTCAAGCAGACAATCCAGTACCTTGGCTATAATATTTGCCAAGGAGATCGGCCTGTAATTATTTAGATCGGATGTATCGCCAGTCTTGTTTTTTATAACTGGGACCATAACAGTGCGCATAAGGTCACAAGGTAAGTAAGAGTGTCCTATACAGAGCGTGAAAAACATAGCAAGGACCCTGGGAAGATGCAAGCCAGCATGCTGCAGGTGCTCGATACTAAGTCCGTCGCGTCCGGGGGATTTGCCTCGTACCATATTTTTTATAATTATTGCAACTTGCTTGGTGGATACCGTAACAATCCGCTCAGACGCGACCGGTCCAGCATCCAACACCTGCGGCTGAGTTTTCAACGTTGATTGTACCCTGAATTGGTGTTGAAAAAGGTTAGCTATATCCCCAGGGCTATGCGCGCCCGCAACGCTCACAGGAAGGCCCGCCCTAGGGTTCCGTTTAGCCACGGCTTTCCAGAACTGCCCAAAACTTTTGTTTTGATGGTGTTGAGCAATCAAGTCGTTCTTAATTTGCTCCTCATTGTTCTGGCACCATTTCAACTTGGCCTTGAACAGTTTTCTGGATTCGCACATTTCATGGTAAATATTCCCTACAGTAGGTCTTCCACACTAGATCCAATGATGGAAACATGTCCTAGCCCCTACGTGCGCATCACGTACATGTCTATTCCAACCAGCCACTTGACTATGTTTTTTATTACAATTACGATTAGCATGATTACAACTCCTTTCCGACGCCATCGTCAAAGTATATATAATATTTTTATACATCTCGTCTAACAGATGACAATGACTAACAATGTCACACATTCCGTCACCACATTGCGTAAATTAGACCGGAAAATCGATATCCTTTAATTTTTGATTACATATATTATTATACTAGCTGTTGCCCGCGACTTCGTCCGCGTAGAACTTTTTATCGTCTTAGAAAATGATTTCTCTCAATACAAAATTTGAACCCTCTTTTAGGGGATAATTAAAAAAAAAGTTGATGTTCATTTTCTAGTTTGTGAACAAACAGTCTAAAACCAAAGTTAAAAATCTCATACTTTAAAAATGCCTTGAAATACTCAAACTTTGAACCAATTTTAACACTCTTAGGGGATGAATTTGGAAAAACTCTGAAATCAGTTTTGTAGTCTTTTAACGTACAGAATAAGACCGAAGTTAAAAATCTCTTACTCACACTTTAAAATTTTATTGCTCGCCATTTAAAATTTGAACCCCCTTTTAAACCCCCTTAGAGGTTGAATTTTTCTAATCGCTGAAAGAACTTTTTTCGTAAACTTTTAAGTCTCTAGCTCAAAAAAAGTGTTGCCCATACAAAGCTTTCTTAACCCCCTTAGGGGTGGAATTTTCTAAAACTCTGAAAGTACTTTATTATTAATTTTAATAAGTAACATTTTCAATAGTTTTAAGTCTAGTAAAAAAAAAAGTTTTTCCCACACAACACTGGCTACCCTTCTTAAGGATCTTAAGGATCCCCTTAGGGATGGAGTTTTCTAAAACGCTGAAAGTTCTTTTTTAGTATTCGATAATAAGTAATCTTTTTGCAAAGTTTTAAGTCTAACTCAAAAAAAAGTGTTGCCCATGCAAAGCTTGCTCTCCTTTTTAACCCTATTAGGGGTGGAATTTTCTAAAACGATTTGTGTTCTTTTTTTGTATTTTAATAAGTAATCTTTCTACAAAGTTTCAAGTTTCTAACTCAAAAACATAAACTTTCCCTGATAAAAACTTTGCACCCCTTTTTATCCCCCTTAGGGATAGATTTTTTCAAAACGCTGAAAGTCTTTTTTTTTGTATTTTTATAAGTAATCTTTCTACAAAGTTTTAAGTGTCTAGCTCAGAAAAAGTGTTCCCCATACAAACCTTGCACCCTTTTTTAACCCCCTTAGGGAATGATTTTTGTAAAACGCCGAATGTAGTATTTTTCATGTTCTAATAAGTAATTTTTCGTCAAAATTTTAAGTCTCTATTAAAAAAAAATATGTTTTTCCCATACAAACTTTGCACCCTATTTTACCCCCTTAGGGGTGAAATTTTCCAAAACGCTGAAAGTACTTTCTTTGTATTTAAATAATCTTTCTACAAAGTTTTAGGACTCTAGCTAAAAAAAATAGTTTCCCACATACAAACTTTGCACCCCTATTTTAGCCCCCTATTTTTAGGGGTAGAATTTTCTAAAACGCTGAAAGTACTTAATTTGTATTCTAATGACTAATCTTTCTACAAAGTTTTAAGTCTCTATTTAAAAAAAATATTGTTTCCCCCATACAAAATTTGCACCCCTATTTTACCCCCTTAGGGGTAGATTTTTTTAAAACACTGAATCTAGGTACTTTATTTGTATTCTAATGAATAATTTCTCTACAAAGTTTTAAGTCTCTATTTAAAAAAAAGTAGTTTTTCCCATACAAACTTTGCACTCTATTTTACCCCTTTAGGGGTAGAATTTTCTAAAACCCTGAAAGTTCTTTATTTGTATTCTAATGACTAATCTTTCTACAAAGTTTTAAGTCTCTATTTAAAAAAAAATGTTTCCCCCATACAAACCTTGCACCCCTATTTTACCCCCGTAGGCGTGGAATTTTCCAAAACGCTGAAAGTGTTCCATTTGTATTCTAATAACTAATTTTTCTACAAAGTTTAAGTCTATAGCTCAAAAAAAAAGGTTCTCCCATACAAACTTTGCACCCCCATTTTACCCCCTTAGGTGTAGAATTTTCAAAAATCCCTTTTTATCCCTAGCCCACGTTATAAAAGCAACATACTGTGCAAAAATCAACTCTCTAAGATTAGTAGTTTCGGCTGTGCGTTGATGAGTGAGTGAGTGAGTGAGTGAGTGAATAAGTCAGTCAGGACATAGGCATTTATTATGTATAAATAGATAGAAGATAATGAAATAAATTCAAATATCTCAAAAAATTATGAAGCTACATCCGTTTTAATGTCGCTTGTTAGAGTGAGAAAACGATGAGGGACTGTGACGTCAATATACTCGAGCGTCATAGTAAAAAACAATCGTTTCATATGAAGGTGCGTTTTGCGGAAAAGGGACAGAACATACCCCCTCTTAAAACTTTGGACTCTTATAACTCAATCATTACCTATATAACCTCTTGCTTTGTTTTTTTCTCCATTTGACTATATTTATTTTAAATTCTTTTTCGAGAAAATACATTATGATTATTTACCATATTTTCGATTCCTGAGCTATAACCACGAACTTCGGAATTCGAAAATATTCGGGTATCTCTATCTCTATCGCACTAACCCTACTCGAGTGACAGGGATGCAAATATATGAACATTGAGTATCGGTTTTCTTGGTAGCGCCGCAGGTACTTTGGCTGAATGCGCCGAGCGCGTGCTATTGTCATTCAAAAAAAACAAATTCGTGTTAATTATATTGTTCAAATTTGTTGATTTCATTTATTGAAATTACGACATAAAACGACATTTGCGCATATAAGTTCTCATATCAGAATCGAATATTTTTTTATGGTTTATATTTTAGCATTTGTCTCGTAAAGGTCTATCGTAGACGGGATTTAAATTATTAATAAGTGAAAGGCAAAGCAATTCCGCCATTTTGACGAAAATTTGACGGTTCTTATAGCTGACAGTTGGAGCAGCGTTTGATTTCAATAAAAATAAATGAAAAATTAAATGAAGTCGTATATTTCGGAAAATTAATTAACTGTCGCAGTCGGATAAAAACTATCCTAAGTTGCAGCTAGAATAATAATGTACCTATATAAAATGTTTCATATTTTTCCGTTCATGGGATGCTGAGAACATTCGAACCGCGCAAAGCTTAGTTTCAAACTGGCTGATTCTTTTTTTAATTTAGAGATTTATTATAAGTGGAGATATATCTATCTGGGCGGGGTCACGTTCACCCCATATAACTGCGTAATCATTCTTAAAGGATCTCTGAATTTGAGGCCTAATTAGATCTATATTACACTTAATCAGAATAGGATAGTGGTCGGACCAATACGTGTCATATAATACAGTAGCACTGATAACAAGTTTTTTCGCGGCTTCGCTTACAACAAAATGGTCGAGCCATCGCCGGCAGCCATGCGCTTCGCTCACGAAAGTGTACGTATCAGTCGGTAATAGTTCAAGGTCAACGCACGTCCACGTCTGTTCCGCGCAGAACTGCATCAACTCGGTTGCAAAATGTTCGCCTGGATGGGCATTAAAATCCCCCACTATAAAAACAGATTCAATGTCTTGGGCCTCGATTATTGCACTGATCTCAGCAAGACAGTTTGTAAATTCTACTAAGTTATCTCTCGAGTCTGTTGGCATGTACACACAGAAAATAAGCATTGCTGTTTTTCGTAGATTTATTTTTACAGCCGCTAAACGCACACTACTGCACTGCACCACAGATACCGCTGTAAACAAGTCTTTCCGCCAAAGCAGGGCGACACCGCCGTGCGGCCTCCCGCGCAGGATTCCGGCCGAGGTGTCCACCGCCGATTTGCCAGTAAAGGCAAAACGGTTATCTAGACTTCCCAAAAAAGATAAATCCTCAGGGCAGAGTCAGGTCTCTTGCAGGAGGACCAGATCCGCATCTCCACATAGCCTCCGCACGCAGTCAGCTGATCTAACTACATTCTTACAGTTGAACGATACTATTTTAATTGTATTAGCCATAAGGTTCAGATTATTCCCCACTATTCTTGACGACAGCCCGTTTATTATTAAAATCAAAGAAACGTCTGTACGCTACTCCATCAGGCCAAAAATCATCATTCATAAATATTTCCAATTTGTGCTTGGGTACAAATACCTTATAGGCGTCATACTCCTTATTTCGTTTCATAACAATTTTTTCCAGTTTCACATCTAATCTCGACTTCTCTTTAACATAATTCACTATGTCACACACGGGCACGTCCTTCTGCACATTATAAATAAACAGAGGAATTTTAATGTCCGCGGCTCTAAAGTTACCAATTCCAGTGGTCGCCTTCCCTCTATTTCCTACAAAGCGATCACTCGACTTCCATTTTTTGCCCTTGACTTCGACCTGCTTATCTGGAACAGCCTGCTTCCATTCGCCCTCGCGCGCAATATTTGCATATGTTTTTTTCGCATCACTACGAGGCGAGGCGGCCGTGTGTAGTGTAGCACTCGCCGGTACGTCGGTTATCGGTGCCGGTGGTCGCGGCGAAGAATGACTCAGCGCACAGCTAGTGCTCGATTTTTGTTCGCCTACCTGTAATTTTTTTTCTGATGACATTGAATTTAAATTTATATCGCTTGCTGCGCTTAATTTAGGCTGGGTAAAATTTAAGTCGCTGATCCTCGATGTATATTGATGAGGAATGTCTCTGTATGTATTGTCCAGTGCACTGGGCGACCCCTCGGATATATTATTGGCGCAGTTGCCCGCCATCGGTGGCAATCCCATGGGCCCACTATTATATACATAATCACCTCGAAACGCTCCCCGCTTAGTATTTACGTTGCGGTAGGGTTCACTGACTGTCGAAGTCAACTTTAACGTATCTAAATCGAGAGCTATCTTCTCAACCTGTTCTGTTGTTGCGTATTTTTCTTTTATGAGTTGTACATCCCTTTGCACCTTAACGATGTCCTTTAATAGCCTCGTTACATCTACGTGATCAAATAGAACCGGGGGCAACTTATGAAGATCTCGAGCCACAAACAGGGGGAAACGTTCGGGATCGGTTTCCCTGAAAAGGCATATTATATCGTCGATATCCCTTAACGTCTTCCCACTTCGTTTTCGGATCTTCTTGCGCTTGGAACTTGACAACGATTGAAAAAGCAGATCCTTAGCAATTTTTATGTCCTGCTCCGAAAAAGCACTGCTACAAATCTGACTTAAACTTTCGTCATTCATAACGTCAAATTTGTTGCTCACGAAAGCTAACACTTCGTCTATCACAATATTGCAGTTTACACATTTTAACACCTTAGATGACATTTTTTTGTCACTAATACACATTAGTTACACACTATCAACTAGCGCACACGTCATACCGATGAGACGCGCGGGACGTCACTCTGATTCTGTCACTCTGGATAATACCGAATCAGCGCGCCGCTTCAATGAACTAGGGAAGACATGTATGGGATTTGGACGCTGCGTGGTGCTCAAACTTTAGTTGGTTAACTGTTGATTGAGATTATTTTTCAAACTAATTGCGCTAGTATTGTTACTTTAAAAATCTTAGCGTGATGTTAAATAAAACTTTAGTTCAGATAACACATAAGTTATATTTCTATTCACAATAATTAGGTATGATAATATTTTTAGTTAATTTGCCTTTGTGAGTTGTAGATATTTTACCCTTAATTGGGCATGGCGTGCGAATGGATGTTAGGATATTAGAAGTATCTGCTTATTTTTTATGCGGGTAAAGTAAACATAGGTATTATGTATTTGACTAAATTAATAAAAGAAATCTCGTGGGAAATATCTTCCTTCAGACCAATATGAATATCTGGCTTTCACTCAGTAGAACTTTTAATCACTTTCCAATAAGGTCAGAAGAAAAATATTTCCCACAAGGTGCAAAATAAAATTCTGTAGCGGTCAGAAGTACCTTATATTATTTTCCACAAATTTGATACTCCCAAATAACACTGAAATTCTAACGTAATCACAAAAATATTACTTACTTATTAGGCTTTAACTTGTAAAGAACATAAAACAACTCAAAATCTATCCATAAAACTAATTGAAAAAAAACTACTGGACTTCAAAAACATGGGAATGTATTAAAAAACATAATAGTTATAACAGAATATGATAAGCATCAGATTAACAATAATTAATCATATTGTTATTGCATTAAATATATGGTTTCAAAATAAAGTTAAAAAATCGTACATGTATATTTAGTATCGTACAATTTTTCCGTAGGTGGGCAGTTGTGCGCTAAATGTTTGGAAGCACTGGCCTTTACAAGAACGTTCAAAAAATAATACACATTAATATCGACCTAGTTGTTAATGAAATAAGGTTGATATTTTAAGGAACACCAAATAGTTGCATGGCTGAGGCCAACGCGGTTTCGGTAGCAGGTACTACGGGTACATTTCACCGGACGCCCGTTCGTTCGGTGAATTGGACAAGCAAATTGTGTGGAACCTATCACGCGAACAGAATTTAAGAAATAGTGTTTATATCGTATTCATTATGTTATAATTACAAACTTTAAATTCTTACAAGGAATTAGAACTTATTGCGAAATCAGAAATACAAACGGCTCTTGTTACTATTGATGTAAAATATGTGCTATATATTTTTTTTAAATACTTTTGCCCAATAGCTTTTTTTAACGGCAAAAAGTCTTGAAAATGGTTCATTTCCAACACAATTTTACAGAAATCTATCTTGATTATTAATGTTCGATAAATGTTCAAAAATTTGCTATACTTTTAGTTATTTGAAAAGCGTATTAGTTTAAATAAATAGTTTATGATCAACCTATAAATAAATAATCTCAATAATATACGGTTTCCCTGATTCCGGACGCTGTTCGTAGAAACCTTCAACACAAAACGAGGGTAGACCCATCACCGAATCCTCATTTTAGTTAAATTCTTGTAATATAACTGCACTAAATGAACTTGTTTTTACAAATAACAAAAACCAATTAAATAATGATTCCGCAAAACCCAATTTTTATTCATAAATTGGCCTCTAAATGGTTTTATGACCTTAAGAAGTTCACTCAATTTCTTACCGATTTTCGCAAAGAATCCCATACAAAACGGCGATCGACTGGCTCGATTAATTATCGCGGCCCCATTGAGGTCCAAAATGGCCGTTTCTTCCGCGTAGTGGAAGGGATAGGTATCTAGCTAGTGGGGTAAAAAATCACAACTTCATATAAGCTGTGCTACTCGACTTACAGCTTAAAATAGGGTAAATTCGGCGATATGGCAGATCCGGTGAAGGGTACTTTTACCTTACCCCAATAATGGGTACTAGGATAACGCAATGTTTTCGTATAGGTCGTTTTTATTCTGGCATATATTTAACGGGACAAGACAGGATACGAAGATATCGCGTATTTTTACAATTACAAGCTTTTATTTACTTTCACCTGTCCCGGTGTCTGTCTGTAATCAAATCTTGCAAGTTAAATTTGACCCACTTCCCGGTTTCCGATTGAGCTGAAATTTTGCATGCATATGTATATCGCATGACAATGCAACATTATGATGACATGGAGCTGATCTGATGCTGGAGCTGGAAGGTGGCCATAGGAACTCCGCAATAAAACGACACAACCCCATCGAGTTTGGGCTCGTTAGAATCTTCTCAATGAGTAGTTGATGATAGTATGCAGAAAAGTACAGTTGGCTATAAAAGCTTGTACCAAAAATATAATTTTTGACAGAAAACTATTTTCCTATAAGGTACTGAATTATTTATAAACACATTTCAGGCACAACTTGAATCAGAAACAGTAGCAAATATGTAAAATGCGTTCAAATTAAAATCTCATTAACAGTTTTATTAATTTTCATGTAAGTATAATACTTTTAAGACTGATGATTTGATTGTTTTTAATGTTTCTTATATTATTTCAATTGAAAGCGGCATATTCAATTCAATTCAATTATTTTATTTCAGGCATAGAACCCATATAGTGTTAGTCGTACAAATGTGTGCTTATGAATCTAAGTGTTAGTAGGTTACAATAATTATAATAATTTAATCTATTTTAAACATCAGCGTTGGCCTTCAGTGCTTATTGTGCATGCACACTTATCCAACGGGCCAACATAGGGCTATCCCATCGGCACGCCAATGCGCTCAGAATGCGGTTGGGGCTGTCGCGCATACGCGAGAGGAGCGACGCGCACCTCTTCCTGATAACGGCCGCAAAGCCATCCGCGCGCGCCTCCGCGAACATCGCGGATGCGCTGCACCAGCGCGGCAGCCCCATCAGCACCCGGAACGCATTGTTGTACTGCACTCGAATACCATTATACGCCCGCTGCGTGTAGTCGACCCACAGGCCGCAAGTGTACAAGGAAACGCAATATGCTTTAAATAGTGCAAGTTTGACTTCCCCCGTACACCGTACGAACCTGCGGGCTAACATGTTGCTCCGGACGGCTAACGATCTCCGCTCTCGCTCGATGTCAACATTGTCTTTTAAGTCATCGGTGACCCAGTGACCCAAATATTTAAATAGTGTGACTCTCTTTAGAGTGACTCCGGCGAGTGAGACAGGCGGCACGTCAGAGTAGGTCTTATTTCCGGCATTGAAGACCATAATCTCACTTTTCTTACCATTATATTTGAGTCCATGGGCCATCGCATAACTTTCACAAAGACTCACCAGTTTACGTAAGGCACCTATTGATGGGCTCAGCAGCACCATATCATCAGCGTAACTTATATTATTCATACATATTCCATCAATGTAGCATCCGATATTAGTACTACTGAGCTCATCAATGAGTCCGTTCAGATAAAGGTTGAAGAGCCGTGGTGAGGTAAGCCCCCCCTGCCTCACCCCGCATTCCAACTTGAATTCATCTGATAAGGTGCCATCCCACCTCACATTATTCCTCTGGTGACCATACCAGTGTTTCAAAATGGCAGTAATTTCACCCGGTAAGCTAGTCTTAGTTTCAATTTTCTTCCATTATTGGAAGTATCCATTATTGGAGAAACGTAACTTTAGCGGATCCAATGATGGACACTATCTATTTCATATAAATTAACCTAAACTCAAATTGTTCAATTACAACATTATTTATAAGATATTTATAGCAATCCATAAAATAAACTGAAATTCAAATAGCTTTTATAGTAATTAAATAATTGGCAAAAATCTACACTCACTTCCTTAAGCATTCGGTTAAGAAATCATGATTTGTTCACAGAAGCACTGACCCCACTTGATTTTTAATTCACCATCTTTAAACAAAACGACCTCAATGATATAGTTCAGTGTTGCCATATTAGAAAAAAAATGTTGCTAGTCTTTATTTTCAACGGTTAAAGAAAAAAAGTAACCATTTTAACGTGGTGGCACCAGTAATGGTGGCTCCAGTCCATTACTGGTGCCACAACGTTAAAAACTTAAATTTGCTGTATTTTTTTACTATGGTAGCTACATAAACTAATTAAGGACCTGGATGGTACATAACTTATTCTAAGTACAAAGTTTCAGAGCAAACTAGCCAGTAGTTTTTAAATGAGAGCGTAACAACGTTTGTATGGAGAATCGAGCTTACTGCGGACTCTTAATAAGGTATTTTAGTAGCGCACGGAAGAAATACAAACCTACTTCGTATTTTAGGCTTAACCTTGCTATAAAAATCTTAAGAAGCTAAGTGTAAATTGACTCGAATCTTAATCATTATTTTATTTCAAATAATATTTTGAACCATGATACAATGTATATACAATCACGTTTAAATAAAATAGTAGGAACGCCGTCTACTACGTAATCTATTTGTAAGATTTATGCCAAAACCATTTTATATCTTCAAACTATCGTTCAATAAAAAATATATTCATATTGAGCGTCAGTGTCAATATTCACAGGATGACAGAAACATTTATCCTAGCGATAAAGTTTGCTTCTGAACTGTTGAAATTTAATGGTAACTAAATATAGTATAAGTACATATTTCTATCTATCGGAATGCAATGGTGTGGAAATGAAAGTCAAATTTGCACAACTAGCGGACTGCAGCTTAGTTTAAGCGTTCATTTTGCTAAACTAATTTGTAACTATCGGAAGTATTGACATTTATTAGTTCTGCGCCATTTGAAAATACGCTGACAATTGGATTGCGTTTCTGTGACCTTGTTCCGTTGAACAATTTCAACAAGAGATAACATTATTTTGCTCATTTCATTCAGTAAACCCCTCATAGCAATATCGGATTATAACATTAATGTAGGGACAAATCATTTTAGGTAGGTAAGTACCTACTAAATTGTAATAAATAATTTTACAAAAAGCTAACCGCATTCAAATAAGTGCAAATCTCCAGGGAGTTGAATTAAATTTAAATCTGGAACGAGTATTTTCGTGGTGATTGTAAGAGAGATTGAAAACACTCCAATTTAAGACACCGGACTCCGCATTGTGCTTTGGGAGCAACTAATATACAACCTACACTGAGCTACAACAGATATGTGAACTACATTAAATACCTACTAGCTAAGCTACTTATGAGGTATTCGTTTTGATTCTTACCCACAGCTCATTAGATGTTACGATATTTTCTTTTAAGAAAATATATTCGTATGAACTTATATACTATTTTGATAATTACGTTCTGTTTTAACTTTCTTAATTCTAAAGAATCTCAAATATACTAGAAATTACTCAAAACAAAAGAGGAACGTTAAAATCATGCCTTTATTGACGTCCTTAAGTGATACATACTTTTTTAGAAATATTTAGATGTCATTATCAAACGAAACGAAGTAGGTAACATACATAAAAGATTTTCTTATTCATTCAAAAATCATCGATGAAGCGTGCAATGCTGCAGCGGCAGCGTGCTTCACAGAATTATAATTTATTTATTTATCGTATGGCGGTTACACACTGGTACATATATGTATTCGTATCGATGTCGCTGATAGAGTTCCAGAATTATAATAAGCCACCCTTTGGTTAGCACCAGGAGAAACAAAGACATGCAATCTATGTAGGGTTATCATTTTCTATTTCTTGAAATATAATTTTGTTTGAAGGTGCCGATAGTTGGCAGGGCACTGAAAATTGCCAAATTTAACCTAGGTATTTGTAACCTAGGCACATTGTACGTAGATCCGATGGCCGTTGGGGTGGAAAGGTTCTCGAGTGGCGACCACGCACCGGAAGGCGCGGCGTGAGTAGGCCCCCCCCACAAGTTGGACTGATGACCTGGTAAAGGTACGCGGGAGTCCGCTGGATGCGGGTGGCGCAGGACCGGCCATTGTGGCACTCTTTGGGGGAGGTCTATGTCCTGCAGTGGACGTCTTTCGGCTGATATGATGATGATGATGATAACCTAGGCATCTTTCAGTCAATCTTTAGTAAGCGCTGAAAATACCGTCGTGGTGTGTTATTATCATTACGGGCATTTTAGTAGGTAAAGTAATATAGTGCAAAAATACTTGCTATTTTTATATCGGATAGATTTTTCCGCATGCATTAAATGTCACCGGCTCGAATGCGCTGTCCTAGTAACATTTAGAATGCGCCGATCGCAGATAAAGCGATGCCCCGCGGCACACACTGGGCTGAAAATCGGCTTTCATAGACATAGAAATCGAAGTTAACATTTTAAAGATTTTTTGCTTGAAATGGCTATAACTTGCCATTATTATGCTAAATTATGATCCTGGCGTGATTTGGCACGAAAACTTATGAGTTATAATTTTTTTCTGTAACAAATGTATGGAGATGGAACGAAAAAACTGGATATCTTGGGAACCGCAAAAAAAAACACAAATATCCTTACAGCTGGTTATACTACTAATTATTCCTGATTTTTTGACATACTACATATTTCAGTAGTATGTGCGGTTTTTTTTTTTTAAAATCGACGAAATTTTTCATACAATCGTCTTTAATAGACATAGAAATCGAAGTTAACATTTTAAAGATTTTTTGCTTGAAATGGCTATAACTTGCCATTATTATGCTAAATTATGATCCTGGCGTGATTTTGCACGAAAACTTATGTGAGTTATAATTTTTTTCTGTAACAAATGTATGGAGATGGAACGAAAAAACTGGATATCTTGGGAACCGCAAAAAAACACAAATATCCTTACAGCTGGTTATACTACTAATTATTCCTGATTTTTAGACATACTACATATTTCAGTGGTAGCTACGGTTTTTTTTTATCGAATAAAATTAAAAGTTAAAAAATATTGTAAGGTTATGCTATTATTTTTATACTTTAATTGTATTTATTATTTGTTTTTAAATGTTATGGTTGTTTTTTTTTATGTAATAAAATGAACTTAAAAAAAACACTGAAAATTTGATATACAATGCCCCATCCTTTATTGAAAAGGCGAAATATACATATTTCTGTCTTTTATTTTTAAAGTAAGACGACGGAGTTTAAAAAAAATAATTTAAAAATTCCGTCGTTTTTTTTTTAAATCCGTGAATATACCACTGAAACATGTAGTACGTCGAAAAATCAGGAATAATTAGAAGTATAACCGGCTGTAAGGATATTTGTGTTTTTTTTTACGGTTCCCAAGATATCCAGTTTTTTCGTTACAGCTCCATACATTTTTTTCGGGAAAAAATTATAACTCCTATGTTTTCGTGCCAAATCACGCCAGAATCATAATTTAGCATAATAATGGCAAGTTATAGCCATTTCAAGCAAAAAATCTTTAAAATGTTAACTTCGATTCCTATGTCTATTAAAGCCGATTGTATGAAAAATTTCGTCGATTTTTAAAAAAAAAACCGCATCTACCACTGAAATATGTTGTATGTCAAAAAATCAAGAATAATTATTAGTATAACTATCTGTAAGGATATTTGTGTTTTTTTTGCGGTTCCCGAGATATCCAGTTTTTTCGTTCCATCTCCATACATTTTTTACGGAAAAAAATTATAACTCATAAGTTATCATGCCAAATCACGCCAGGATCATAATTTAGCATAATAATGGCAAGTTATAGCCATTTCAAGCAAAAAATCTTTAATATGTTAACTTCGATTCCTATGTCTATGAAAGCCGATTTTCAGCCCAGTGTGCGGCACAACCGCCCGGGGACTTTATTCTGAACGTGTAAACTGATATTACTGCATAATTAATTCGGTACCTATACACACACACATACGTAATTGACATCGTGTAAGCGATACCGAATACATATTACTCAAAGAACGCTGTATTACAAAGGTGATGTACTTAGTTTTGGATATAGAGGGAGTAGAATAATTGAAGCATGCTAATATAGTATTCAAAATACTAAGGGCATTTAGCTACCGAAGTAAAACTATTCAGTTTGCTTGACAACTTTGCCAAAACTCAATGGAGCAGAAAATAAACTTTCAGCGTAACAGCAATTGTAGTTCACAAATTAAATGTTCGATTATAAGTAAGAAGAAAATCCTTCTCCGAACATTTATCATTTACCCTTAGGGGTGAGAGAGGCAAGACGGGGTGACGGGTAAGACGGAGCAGCGGCCTTATATGGCGGCACAACTGATCAATCAGAATCGGCCCCGTAGCATGGATGGCCTTATCACGTGATAAGTGATAGGATAGAGCTGCCGTCCCTGGCTGACACCGTTCGATAGAATGAGACGACGCGCTTATCCTATCACTTATCGCGTGATAACGCCATCCATGCTACGGGGCCTGCTAGACAAAAGCAGTCATAATTTTTTGAATTGCAAAAAACCGTGTATTGCTTAATATTTTTGCATTTTATTTGAAGCGCGTTTGTTGTTTTAATATAACCAGTATTTTGGCTGCACGCCAACAGGTAAGGGCTTGTTTAATTTCAAATACGGCATTGTTATTTTTAAATAATTTGCCGTATTCCATTAGGCAAGTGGGGGCAAAATGGAGTCTCGGGTAAAAGGATACAAAAACCAATGGTTACCAAAGCTAAAGCTCGTAAATGAATATCGAGTAACAATGGGTTGACAGCTTTTCGCCTATGGCTTTTTGTAAAATTCTTAAAATATGCATTATGTCCCATTACCCCACCATACCCCTAAGGGATACATCATGTTGCCCCAAAGGCCTACCTCATTTTACCCTATCTAGGGGATGTCAATTTTTGCGATTTTTATGTTTTTTAACTGAATTATCAAACTAGAGTCCCTAATGAGTATTGATTATGATATACTGGTTTACCAGAGATAAATATTAAAATAAAAAAATCTTAAATACAATAGCATTTTAAGTTTTATTGGACTTAAATCGTTAACCACCACCTTAATACCCCGCTCTCCCCTACTCACGTAACTTACATTACATGCTTTTATCGTGTAGTCAACTAACTAACATATATCTATTAAATAAAAATACTCAAATACCAACTTTCATCGACTTGAACCGGATCATAAACAGGTCAGTGACGATTGGGATAACGCGTAATAAATTACAAAAAATAAACCTACTTATTTCCTTGATTGCAGTTGCTTGCACTGCTGCGAGTACGCCGCAATATTTAGTTTAGTAATAATTAAAAAAAAAATAAGACACAAGGTCAGTTCAAATCGAATTTAGTGCAAATCTAGCTAGCCACCAAACTAGACATGTAGAAAGCACGGCCTAGTGTGCGGAGTGCCCATTGACCGTAATACCTAGGGTAGTGCAGAAACAAAGTAAAGACAGGCTACCTGTTGATGCAACGGCGAGCGGTTTCCGGCGCCCTCGCGCGGGGTAAACATGGCAACACACGGCGGGCTTCAGGGAACGGACCCGCTCACAGACATAATAGTCAAACAGACCTCGAATGTACCGCGATTTGTATGAAAATCAAGCGAACCAATCTTCGAGTGAAAAATGTGATGTCATTGGCGTATTCTATAGTCATTTTCTAATTGCTTGGGTACAGTGACATATCTACTTCAACGCAGTGAATTTAATAATTTTTTTTTCAACACACCTGCTCGTAAAGTAGGTCTTATTACAGCGTATTTACACTGATAATGCAGAATATTACCCATGCCGTGCCTTTTACATTACATTATCGCACTAGTGCCTTTTCATTACATATCTTTTTAAATATTAGCAAAATAATGCAGAATATTACCCATGCCGTGACTTTTACATTACATTATCGCACTAGTGCCTTTTCATTACATATCTTTTAACATTTTCATTTTTTATTTTTTTATTTTTTCCTCGCAAATGTGTTGAAAAACGTCGTATGAAACACGTGAGCATTGGTCATTACACTTCTCGTCTCCATTAAGCCTTCGCCTTCGGCTCAGGCTTAAAAACCGACTCGAGTGTAATGACCAACTTAGCACACTTGTATCATAATGTACTATTATGATTTAAGGTCAACCATAAAATATTGAGATGACAGCTAAACGACAGGTGTCACCGTACCCAACCTATCTGAAAAGCAGTTTACCTAGTAATAGTAACAAGAAAAGAAAATTGTAATTTTTATTTTTTATTTTATTTATTTGGTTTTCCAACAATTGTTTACACTAACAAATCAATCATTAATCTAGTTACATTATATGCTAAGTGTAACAATCACTTACAGGTAAACACCAAATGCATTTGATAGTGAATTAGCATGAATACTACCTACACTTTACTTTAGTTGCAAAAATATTTTTGCAACTTATTGACAAAAAAAAGTAGGACTTCAAAAACTAAGTAAATAGCGAGATAATTATTAATTTTCTTTTTGTTACGTAATAACTAAGAATACTTTTTGGCAGAAATTTTCTTTACGGAGTCTAGGTACTCGGACTGGATAAGGATACGGGTGGGGTGGGGTATATACAATTATTTAACCAATAAACACTCAAACAATAAAGTTTTTTTCTATTTCTATTTCTATTTTGTGCTTTTCAGTGAATTGGTTTTTTGAAGGCGGTTCCCTTTTAAAAAAATAGTTTTTTTTTATCTTTATTAGAAGAGCAGCAGCAGAGCTTTAACATAAAAAGGAGATTACAATATTATTATGGTTGTTTCTCTCTTTAAGGCTTATAGCTAAATTTACATAGGTACAATTAATCTGCCAAACCACAATGCGGTTTGTTGGCAAACAACGCTCCTAATTGATTTTACATTTTATTAGCTAAAAGCTGTATGAATAGTAATAATTATATATGTACGGTATTACTTATGCTAGATACAATTAAAGGAATCTATAAAGTTACTTAAGATAGCTGAATTTCATTTTTTAATGTATTTAATAAGACGTCGCTTACTTTCTTCTTAAACAATTGTTTTGTGACAGTTGCACTCTTTGTCTCGGACGGCAGGTCGTTATATATTTTCGGAACTAGGACTTTCTATGTCTTTGGCCATAATAAACCTAGGCAATATTAGTTTATCTCTGTCTCTGTTTCTAACAAGCCTTTGAGTACCAATAGGTTGTTTAAACTCGTCGTTACTAAATTGTTCCACAGCCAACAACAACATTACTTTTTTATGGACTGGCAATATTTTACATTCTAAGAAAAGCTGTTCGTAGGTGTTATTTTTACATTCTATTTTTGTTTTCTTATCAACCATTAGTTTCATGATCGTATCTGTAACGCTTTTATTTTGTCTAAGTAAGTCTTAAATGTCCGACCATAGCTTGTAACTTATTGCACACACTGTTGACATGCGGTTGCCATGTGAGGTCTATAAGCAGGCCTAAGTACTTGTACTGTTAGATTACTGAGATAAGCAATTACATGTTTTTATCTTTAAATCTATTAACTGAGTCAAAGTGTATTTATCTGACTCGTGCCTGCAGCTGTTAAGTATTTTATAATTGTTTGTTGTCGCCGATTTGATCGATCCTTTTTTTCGATGTTGATGTCGATTGTTTATACGCAAGTCTAGTCAAAAAAAAATAGTAAAACATATATTTATTTGCACTGCGATTGTAGGTAAGTAATTGAGTATTCATTTTATTGATAACTACAAATTAGAAAAGTGGAAAAACCCCTACATTTTCATTTCAAAGTTCAATATTTCAAAAACGGCTGTACCGATTTTGATGAGACGTAACCAAGAACCATTTCGATCAGCTTATAAACAAAAAAAACCGCATTAAAATTGGTCCATTCGTTTAGGAGCTACGATGCCACAGACAGACAGACAAACACACAGACACGTCAAACTTATAACACCCCTCTTTATGCGTCGGAGGTTAAAAATTGCAAAACACTGGATTTGGGTATGATCCTACCACGTATGTATGTATTTTTTTTTATTTTATTTATTTATTTATATATATAATTATTTTACAATACATGGCCAGGCAGCGGACAAAACCCAGCAGGGTTTAACTGCCACTGCATTCACTCAATTAATATTTAGTTTATACATAGGATAACAAGCTTATAAAAATAAAGCGCACACGGCGATTGCCTACACAAAATGCGACATTATGACGTGATATGCTGTGAAGCATTAAATATGTACACTTAATATGCATGATCGTTGACACGCGAGGTACATGAGTTTGCGTGATCTACCTAGATATTTGGTCTGTGGACCCGTTACAAGTGTTTGCTTAACCTGTGACCCGCTTCCAGGGAAGTCCCCTGGGTTACCTTGTAGTTCAACACTATTGACTCAAGGACAGCACGCTAATTTGTTTGAGCAACGTGACCTCTCCGGTAATAAGTTGAGGATCAAAAAGGTGATGATAAAATACGTAAGAAAGATTCATTATTGTCATTGGCTGTTATTCGCTACGCGTTAATGCAGCTCACGCCGCCGCGCTGGTCACCCGTTACGAAACTAGACCTCTACCTTCGCTTAATTACTACGCATCGCGGTGTCAAGGTATAATTGTGGGTGAGCTTAAAACAAGTTACATAATAGGGGGGCAGGTCTTTGTTTAGTATGCAGAGGGCCAATTCGAAACACAATATGTTTTGTATTAAATTAAGATATCGATGTGTTTCACAAGTACTGAGTTTAAGGTGAGGTAAGAAGGTAAATTGGAATGTGAGTCGTGACTCTCTGATCGCCCCCATGTGACGATGATTGTTTCAAAGTACCCTATAATCAGACCCGCCCCAGAGTAAATAATCTGTGTTTACATCCTTTGATGCTTCGCTAAACAAACGCCCACCACCTATCGCAATCCCATCAGCAATACACAATTTATTAATTCACCGCCTCACAATAAAACGCAAATCCATCATTTTGTTTATTTTTATACTCTGAACGGAATATTTCATCGGTTTGTTCTGATTTTGAATGAACGTCTACTGGAGTGTTGTAGGCACACATGTAATAGAGTATATTTGCGTATAATATAATACTCCAGTAGCATTTTGCGAGTGTACATGTAGGTACCTATGTATATATGTATTTGTAAAAGGGTTGTATAATCCTCCAATGTATACATGTTACATTTTCGTTTATATTTGTGTTGTAGGTATACCTATGTGTAGTTTTGAACAGGAACATGAGTATTAACATAATTTAATTGTTTGTTATGAGAAGTTACCTTGTTTACAGAAGCAAGAAGCTTGTTATTTTGTCCTAAAACATTGTTTACAAGTGGAAATGCTAATTAGAAATATTTACAATTGAGAAACAAACACAGAACACAATGATCATAATGTAAGTAGGCACATATTAAGCAGGTCACAGGATATAGAGCGAGACAAGAAGTATCGATGACACGTGGAGCACCGACGACGGTGTATTGCATTACATTATATTGCCGAGGGACTTTGAACGTTAGATAAAGGAGAAGTGCGTTGAAAATATTATTGAAAACAAATTAATTAAAATTAGGTATCCAAAACTGTTCACCGCTGCATTGAAGGATGTTTTCTTGACTCTGGACTGAAGAAGGCTAGGCAATAGGCATCAACATCAATGGCGAGTACATCACTCACCTTCGGTTTGCGGACGACATAGTAGTCATGGCGGAGAACATGGAGGACTTAAGTACGATGCTCGATGACCTCAGTAAAGCTTCCGAGCGAGTTGGTCTAAGAATGAACATGGATAAGACGAAGATCATGTCAAATGCCCTTGTAGTACCAACTCCTATTACAATCGGACACTTTACGCTCCAAGTTGTAGACGATTATGTATACCTAGGACAGACTGTCCAGTTAGGTAGGTCCAACTTCGAGAAAGAGGTCAATCGTCGAATCCGACTCGGCTGGGCAGCGTTCGGGAAGTTACGGCACATATTTTCGTCCAATATTCCGCAGTGTCTCAAGACGAGAGTCTTTGACCAGTGTGTGTTGCCAGTGATGACATATGGCACTGAAACGTGGTCGCTTACAATGTGCCTCATAAGAAGGCTCAAAGTCACCCTAAGGGCAATGGAGAGGGCTATGTTGGGAGTTTCTCTGCGTGATCGCATCAGAAATGAGGCTATCCGCAGCCGAACCAAGGTAACCGATATAGCCCTCCGAATCGCTAAACTTAAGTGGCAGTGGGCGGGGCACATTGCACGTAGAACCGATGGACGTTGGGGCGGAAAGGTTCTCGAGTGGCGACCACGTACCGGAAGGCGAGGCGTGGGTAGGCCCCCCACAAGGTGGACTGATGACCTGGTAAGGGTCGCGGGAGTCCGCTGGATGCGGGTGGCGCAGGACCGGTCATTTTTACACTGTTTGGGGGAGGCCTATGTCCAGCAGTGGACGTCTTTTGGCTGATATGATGATGATGATGATGAGATATACAAAGATGGTACTCTCTGTCTATCTAATTTCTCAAAGCGGATTTATATATGTCTATACTAGCTGTTGCCCGCGACTTCGTCCGCGTAGAACTTTTTATCGTCTTAGAAAATGATTTCTCTCAATACAAAATTTGAACCCTCTTTTAGGGGATAATTAAAAAAAAAGTTGATGTTCATTTTCTAGTTTGTGAACAAACAGTCTAAAACCAAAGTTAAAAATCTCATACTTTAAAAATGCCTTGAAATACTCAAACTTTGAACCAATTTTAACACTCTTAGGGGATGAATTTGGAAAAACTCTGAAATCAGTTTTGTAGTCTTTTAACGTACAGAATAAGACCGAAGTTAAAAATCTCTTACTCACACTTTAAAATTTTATTGCTCGCCATTTAAAATTTGAACCCCCTTTTAAACCCCCTTAGAGGTTGAATTTTTCTAATCGCTGAAAGAACTTTTTTCGTAAACTTTTAAGTCTCTAGCTCAAAAAAAGTGTTGCCCATACAAAGCTTTCTTAACCCCCTTAGGGGTGGAATTTTCTAAAACTCTGAAAGTACTTTATTTGTATTCTGATGACTAATCTTTCTACAAAGTTTTAAGTCTCTATTTAAAAAAAATATTGTTTTCCCCATACAAAATTTGCACCCCTATTTTACCCCCTTAGGGGTAGATTTTTTTAAAACACTGAATCTAGGTACTTTATTTGTATTCTAATGAATAATTTCTCTACAAAGTTTTAAGTCTCTATTTAAAAAAAAGTAGTTTTTCCCATACAAACTTTGCACTCTATTTTACCCCTTTAGGGGTAGAATTTTCTAAAACCCTGAAAGTTCTTTATTTGTATTCTAATGACTGATCTTTCTACAAAGTTTTAAGTCTCTATTTAAAAAAAAAATGTTTCCCCCATACAAACCTTGCACCCCTATTTTACCCCCGTAGGGGTGGAATTTTCCAAAACGCTGAAAGTGTTTCATTTGTATTCTAATAACTAATTTTTCTTCAAAGTTTAAGTCTATAGCTCAAAAAAAAAAGGTTCTCCCATACAAACTTTGCACCCCCATTTTACCCCCTCAGGGGTAGAATTTTCAAAAATCCCTTTTTATCCCTAGCCCACGTTATA
Source organism: Epinotia brunnichana (assembly GCA_963854355.1). Lineage (NCBI taxonomy): Eukaryota > Metazoa > Arthropoda > Insecta > Lepidoptera > Tortricidae > Epinotia > Epinotia brunnichana. The sequence goes on from OY977938.1 coordinate 14,345,092, forward strand.
AAAGCAACATACTGTGCAAAAATCAACTCTCTAAGATTAGTAGTTTCGGCTGTGCGTTGATGAGTGAGTGAGTGAGTGATTGAGTGAATAAGTCAGTCAGGACATAGGCATTTATTATGTATAAATAGATAGAAGATAATGAAACTCCCATTCAAATATCTCAAAAAATTATGAAGCTACATCCGTTTTAATGTCGTTTAGAGTGAGAAAACGATGAGGGACTGTGACGTCAATATACTCGAGCGTCATAGTAAAAAACAATCGTTTCATATGAAGGTGCGTTTTGCGGAAAAGGGACAGAACATACCCCCTCTTAAAACTTTGGACTCTTATAACTTAATCATTACCTATATAACCTCTTGCTTTGTTTTTTTCTCCATTTGACTATATTTATTTTAAATTCTTTTTCGAGAAAATACATTATGATTATTTACCATATTTTCGATTCCTGAGCTATAACCACGAACTTCGGAATTCGAAAATATTCGGGTATCTCTATCTCTATCGCACTAACCATACTCGAGTGACAGGGATGCAAATATATGAACATTGAGTATCGGTTTTCGTGGTAGCGCCGCAGGTACTTTGGCTTAATGCGCCGAGCGCGTGCCATTGTCATTCAAAAAAAACAAATTCGTGTTAATTATATTGTTCAAATTTGTTGATTTCATTTATTGAAATTACGACATAAAACGACATTTGCGCATATAAGTTCTCATATCAGAATCGAATATTTTTTTATGGTTTATATTTTAGCATTTGTCTCGTAAAGGTCTATCGTAGACGGGATTTAAATTATTAATAAGTGAAAGGCAAAGCAATTCCGCCATTTTGACGAAAATTTGACGGTTCTTATAGCTGACAGTTGGAGCAGCGTTTGATTTCAATAAAAATAAATGAAAAATTAAATGAAGTCGTATATTTCGGAAAATTAATTAACTGTCGCAGTCGGATAAAAACTATCCTAAGTTGCAGCTAGAATAATAATGTACCTATATAAAATGTTTCATATTTTTCCGTTCATGGGATGCTGAGAACATTCGAACCGCGCAAAGCTTAGTTTCAAACTGGCTGATTCTTTTTTTAATTTAGAGATTTATTATAAATGGAGATGATGGTCTATTCTCTGTGGACCTAATAGGTGATTCTCAATTTATAATTTATGTTTGACACGAATTTTCTTTTCTCCCTTATTATTATGTACCTACATATTTTTAAGTTTTATATTCTGTACCTATTGGCTTCATATATTGACGTATGCAATAAAGAATATTGTATTGTATATTTGGGTCCACCGGAGATTAAATGGTCAAAAGAGTAGGTAATTTCTGAATTATAATGATGTATTTTTGTTTTATTGTTTGGGCGGGTTGCATTGGCTAACTGTAATCGTTAAATATGACGCCGGCAGATATCTCATAGTAAGCTGTCAAACTTCCCATACAAATAGATTTTAACGGATGCTACTTACGAGTACCTAACCAACGTTTTGAAAAAACTGAACCTTAGAGAGTGCTTACCTACCGGCCGTAGTCGAAAAAAAAACTATGTAACTTAAAATGAAATGTTTTTCGACTCAAAATGGAATACGTAATATTACTGTAGCATTACTCACTGGACTTTATTTACTTAAGTGCATGTTTTAATTAATTCCACAGTGTTATGTATAATTTATCAGCAACTCAGCAATCCATTGAGTTCAAGACTGGAATATAAACTAATTTAAAAACTTGCGAGACGCAACTGGGGTAACCAGTGGCTTTAAATAACTCTTTGACGTATGTACCCGGGGCTAGTTAGTCATTTATAATTATGTCTACCCAGTCTTGAATCACATAGTACCTACGTAAAAGGAGGAAGGACATTTTATTTATATCGTAAACGTATTTTAGGATGAAACCAAATCAGACAAATTTACATAGTTGTACTTTTAGAAGCGAGTTTTCGTAAAAGTTATTCTCTCACCTTAAGATATGGGAATAAAATATTCCATCAAAACTTTTCCGTGCGCCAAATTTACATTCACTGTGTTAGCTGAAGCTTCTACGAGTATTACTATATACTTACTTTCGCATTTCACAGAACAAAAATGTGTTTTAAATCTGTCGCGAGTCAGAGAGTAAGCGGACATTGCGAAAAGAAAGGCAGTATCCCACTAAAAACATTACATGTAAAGTGATAACCAAGACTCCCTAGCTCATAAAGCTTTCAGTGTTAAAAATATATCAGATCGCAAGTAGCGCCAAGATCCACCAGACGGCGTAACTCTACCACTACCAGCCACGCTCTAAAAATTCTACATCTTGGCTAAAAAGTATAGCTTTGTTGGGCACATCCCGGTCGCCGCATAGACTCTCGCGCGTGCATACGGTATGAATTTATGATGATTATTAATGATAAACGACGGGTCTATACTTTTTAGCCGAGATATAGAATTTGTAGAGCGTGGCTGCTAGAGTTAAGCCGTGTAGAGTAGGAAGCCTGGCGCTACTTACGATCTGGTATCTTTTTAACGCTGAAAATTATGAGCTAGGGAATCTTGGCAATCACTTTACGTGTAATGGTTTAAGTGGGATCTCATTCCTTTTTCTAAGGTAATTTATAAATAAGTGTATGGGAAAACCCATACAAACTTCCGTCCCCTAATTTCAGGATTCCTAGTAAATCACCCTTGATTTAGTAAAAATCCTGAAATTGTATTTTATTATTACACTTAAATATTCTATCTCAATTTCAATTTTCAGACCACTAACATCAAAATTTGCGTTAGTCTCATACAAATTCCATCCCCTAATTTAAGGTGTTAGGCGGTAGAAGTTCAATTTTTTTGTTTTTTTTGTTGTTTGTGTACTAATACTAGCTTACATACCAAATTTCAGCTTTCTAGGACTTCACGCAGTACCCTAAGGGTTTTGATGATCAACGTGAGTGAGTGAGTCAGTGGCGTTTTTTAGATATCCATAAAATCTTAAGTATAAGAGCTAGCAATTGAAACATTATGTGTATCCGCTATTGGTACCATATCCCGAGAATTTTGTTTATCTGGTATAGACCAAACACAAGTTATGAGGGTTCAAAAAAACGACGAAGCCCTTCGAGAAAAGGTAGGTAGTGCCCTGCCCTTGCGCTCCGCTTGGCTCGTTTTGGCGGGGCACTCCCGTGCCCCCAGATACGTAGTAACGTTATCGTAGTTTCTGCACCTACTCATTTATATAAATTTTCGGTAGACACGCTAATAGTTACCAACAATATTCTCTAGTCACGTTCGGTGTTTGTCTAATTCGTTATTTGTCTTATTATGTAGTCATATGTCCTTAGCATTATGACATACTTTTTGACAACAATGACGACATGCGAAAATTATAACTGAGTAGTAGATAATAAGATGAAAAACAAAAAAAAATACTAACGAAGAAAGTGACGAATAGTGAATGAGACAAAAACCTATAGGTACGATATCGTAGCCGTCAGCCGACACGTAGGTACCGTACGTCTCAGAATTCCCAGCACTCCTATACTGTTTCAGATCTTGGAGAGTATTCCTATAGGAGACGCTACACGAGCGAAATCGGCAGGACTGTCAAGCAAGGTCACAGAAAATCTAGTATGGAGTGACCTTGATTTGGTTGGAAGCCGTGCTTCGGACACGTATCCACACGTGCCGAATCACGCTGCAGGACTGGTATTACATACATTTTACCATATTGTATATTGTATATCTTTGAGGGCGCAAAGGAGTTTACTTAAAGTTATTTTCCAAAAGCCCTTCAGGTACCCTACTACTGAACTGTACAAGGAATGTGAGTTACTATCCATGCGTAAACTATATATTGTACTTAGTCTATCGAAACTGCACCATACCTTAAGTTATGTACCACAAACTCAAACGAGGAGGAGGAAAGTCAAAGTTGCCCCTATGCCAGTCTGTAAATCTAATTTTGCTAGGAAACAATTTGCTGCGCAATCCGCCCTTTTATACAATCGCATCGATGCCCATTTAAATATTTACCCGATGCTGCTACATACCTGTAAGAAAGCTATTTCTACGTGGATAAAAAACTTAAACTATGAAGAAACAGAGATACTTTTAAATTATGTACCTTAGTTCAACAAAATGTACAAATATGAACAGAAAATAAGTAATTAAATTAATAAATAGAAAATAATAGTGTATAAAATAAGTTAACATTGTAAGTTAGTAATTGTGAACCAAACACACATACACACACACACACACACACACACACACACACACACATACACACACACACACACACACACACACACATACACGCACACACACACACACACACACGCACACGCACACATACCTACATTATATAATTAAGTTGCTTATATTAGTAGTATTTAAACTTAATTTATTTGGTTTTTGTTACCATCTCCGAGTGATGGAAGAGCGGGATCTTCCGATACAAGCATACGACATGCTTAATGGAAGGTTCCAACCTTGTTTATTTTTATACCGTGTTAAAAAGTCAAATAAACTATTTTGTATTTTGTATATTGTAACGTTGTCGGCTCTGTCAATGATATCGTATTGGCGCAATGTGAAACGACACTCACAACGGCATTACTCACTGAAATGGTAGATAGACATATTGAGATGTTTCCGCATTGCGTCCGAACTATTTAAATGTAGCCAACTGAATATTTACGGCTTTAGTACAATAAATACAGTAAATTAACTAAAATATTTGCATATCCAATACGGCCAGGTAAAGCAGTGATTAACTGGTAGAAAATGCCATATAATATTTATAAATGCATTAAATCTGCCATTAGTACATTTTTTTAAGTCAACTGTAGTGCCTTTCAAATTGCTTGAGTACGGTGACACTTTCCATCCCAGTACATTTTCTAACCTCATTAACGCCTTAGGCCTTTTTAACACATTTGGCTGGGAGGCAACTGTATGCGGTATTTTGTACTTTACCGAGAGCTTACTGATGTTGCGCAGATTTCAGTAATTGTCAGTATTATATTCGCGCAGTTGTATTATATTGTCCGGAAGCGGTATGCATGCAGTAGGTAATTGCAATCGTACCGACCCGCTTCCGCTCACCCCGCGCTAGCCAGGAAGCACAGCTGTGATGTGTCAGTTTCAATCTGACACATCACAGCTTACTGATACCTCACCGACACCGCACCGTTAAATGCGGCAGTGGCCTACGGTTATGAATCAATGGTATTGGGATGACAGCTAAATGACAGATTACGGTGACGCAAGCGTAATCAAATTCAAAAGCACATGAAAAGCATTATACGTGTGTAGCTGTATCGATTTGATTTTTTTTTCACCTGTACATCACTTGTGCATTTTTTAGTATTCTATAATAGTACATTACTTACCTAGGGCGGTTACACAAAGAATGTCTCAGATCGCAGGTTTTTGACGCCCGAGCTGAAGGCAAGGGCGATAAATATGCGCTCTGAGGCTTTCTTTATTACCGCCCGTGGTGAGTACAAAATTTTACGTCTCTATCTGGCCAGGAAGTGGGGTTTTACGCACGCATAGCGTGCGGTAATTCCTACTTTATGGCCAGGTATGACGTAAAAGTTTTTACTTATTAAAACGGCCTCCGTAGCCCAGTGGGTAGTGACTCTGCCTACGAAGCTGGAGGTCCCGGGTTCGAATCCCGGTCAGGGCATTTATTTGTGTGTTTATCACGAATATTTGTTCCTGAGTTATGGATGTTATATATGTATATAAGTATCTATATGTATTTATCTATTATATATATCATCGCCTAGTACCCACAACACAAGCCTTACTGAGCTTACCGTGGGCCTAGGTTGATTTGTGTAAGATTGTCCCATAATATTTATTTTATTTTATTTTATTTTTATTTTATTTAATCGATAGATTGTGCGAGACAATATTGTTAGTACTTTAATAACATTATCCTTACGTTACGTACACACTATAACGCACTCGAGCTCCATTAGACCAACTAAGTTGTGGTTTAACCATCAATTACATGTAGGTATACATTTTGAGCAAATATTCTATGGTTACTTATATCACTAGGTAGTTATTGCAACATGAGCCATCTTATTTTGAAGTGTGTGTATCGGTATGGATGCTGTGTCAAGCTATGTCCCAAAGAATGTAAGTACCTGTACCTAACTTACCCTTATAGATTCGTCATGTCTGTCTGTCTGTCTGTCCGTCCGTATGTCACAGGCACTTTTTCCCGAAACTATAAGAGCTATACGGTTGAAACTTGGTAAGTAGATGTATTATGTAAACCGCATTAAGATTTTCACACAAAAATCGAAAAAAAACATTAAGTTTTAGGGGTTCCCCATACTCAGAACTGAAACTCAAAAAAAATAATCATCAAACTCATACGTGTGGGGGATCTATGGATAAGTCTTCAAAAATGATATTGAGGTTACTAATAATATCATTTTTTTTCTAAACTGAATAGTTTGCGCCAGATACACTTCCAAAGTGGTAAAATGTGTGTCCCCCCCCCCCCCTGTAACTTCTAAAATAAGAGAATGATAAAACGGAACCCTTCATCTGCGAGCCCGACTCGCACTTGGCCGCTTTTTTCAAATAATATTATGCCAAATACGAATGAAACCGGCCAAGTGCGAGTTGGACTCGCGCACGAAGGGTTCCGTACCATTATCTATAAAAACGGCAAAAAAAAATCACGTTTGTTGTATGGGAGCCCCCCTCAAAAAAATATTTTATTTCGTTTTTAGTATTTGTTGTTATAGCAGCAGCAGAAATACATAATCTGTGAAAATTTCAACTCTCTAGCTATCACGGTTCTTGAGATACAGCCTGGTGACAGACAGACGGACGGACGGTCGGACGGACAGCGAAGTCTTAGTAATAGGGTGCCGTTTTACTCTTTGAGTACGGAACCCTAAAAAGGAACGTCAAATTGGAGGGCTTTATCTTGAAATAATAGTATTTTTCACAATCGTGTTATAATAGAGAGCTTTTTAGTCGAGTACCGTGTTTAGGCCACGAAGCTTTCTGAGTGACCTAAGTAAGGTACGAGATTAAAAAGCTTGATTATAACACTATTGTGAACAATACTTTTTGTACGAGTTCATTAAAATTAATTTTCTACGAGTCAACTGAACTAATTAAACAAACTCGATACTGTTGAAACTAAGTGCAGCTCATCGCTCGTACGCTTGTTGATATCTTAAAAGACATCAACGAGCGTACGACATCAAAGCGATTCTATTGGTTCAATTCATTACAGTTCAGTAAAGCAGCCACGTGATTGGTCGAATTTATTTTAGTTGTCTGGAGCGTATCGAAAAGTAGTTATTTCGATTGTTTCTACAGTAACATGGACTACAACTATGAAAAGAGTGACGTTACAGTATTCTCTATGAAATCTTAATACACATATTTTAATCTTCGAGTACAAAAACACTTTTTTTGTTTATTAAACAAAAAAAGACACTTTTGTACGTACTGTACTGTACGTCCGACTACTGGTAAGTGAAGTTTGAGTTTTTTAAACCCTGACTGACGTTACTCCCTTTATGTATTCAAATTTGACCTAGATGACCGATCCAAACAGGCTTCCGAATTCAGAGTGCAATGCTAATCATAAACTACGTTCCCACAAAATGAAGGAGTGCATACAATGCGGGGTTAACTAACATTGGAACACAAATACAAACGAGCGAGCAAAGCGGCGGTGTGGAACGAGGCGCCAAGCAGGTCGAGTAAATCAAACAACAAGGGCCAATCATTGTGCATGCACCGCCGCACCGCTCGCAGCTGATCCGAGACCCAGCTGATTGAAGTCCCCTTTACTGCACGTGTTAACGATTGGCTCGCGAATCTCATTTGTGTTGTTGTGATTGGAAATTTCCTACACATCACTAAATGTCAGTCGTTTGTCTGTATAATATTTAAGATAATGTCTCTACAATTATTCAAGTTTTTACCATCATCATCAGCTGAAAGACGTCCACTGGTGGACATAGGCCTCCCCCAAATGCTGCTAAAGTGACCAGTGCTGCGCCACCCGCATCGCGACGTCATCAGTCCACCTTGTGGGGGGTCTACCACGCTGCGTCTTCCGGTACGTGGTCGCCACTTGAGAACCTCTCCGCTCCAATGGCAATCGGTTCTACGTGCAATAACCCGGAACCTGGGACCCAGGACCCGGGAACTACGACCAAGACCACCGGGGGAAGGGCAGTAACATCCCACCGTAGCTACTCAAGGGAGTATCACAACCAACACAACAACGACCACGACGTGACTATACAATTATTAAATATACAAATACAATATGTAACTTAAAAGGGGGGTGAAGCGCTTAAGGCCTTATTTGGTATCGTGTTCAGATAAGAAATAACTGAGATATTTTTTTTTACATTTGTATGGAGCGTTGGCTGACTGGGGCGACACCATACAAATGTAAAAAAAAACCAGTCAAAAAAAATGTGATCAGTTTTTTCTTCCTATCCTATCCTCAGCCCTGGGAGAGTATCGACCAAAGATGTGCTAAGCTGTGTTCCACACAAGTAACACCTAGTGCACAGCAAGCGAGATGAAAAATATATGAAAACACAGCTTAGCACATCTCTGGAGGATATTCGCCCTAAAGCAGCCACTCTTGGAACTTTCCCACTGAATGTAAAATTCTTCTGTGTTTTTCGGCCGTATTTTTTCGCTCGATCATCCAACATTATCCAACATATTTTGATGACCGGTTAGTCCAGTGGGTACTGGGTAGTGACGCTGCCTACCAAGCTGAAGGTCCAGGATTCGAATTCCGGTAAGGGCAAATATGTGTGTGATAATACTGATAATCATGAATATTTGTTTCTGAGTACTGGATGTTTTCTATATAATCAAGTATCTTATCTACCTATTACTTATATATATCGTCGACTAGTACCCATAAAACAAGCCTTATTTAGCTTATTTTGTAGCTATAGTTAGTTCGATTTGTACTATTGTCCCCTAACATTTATGTATTACTAGCTGTTACCCGCGACTTCGTCCGCGTAGAACATGTTATCGTCTAAATGTTTGTTTAAGGACTTAAAGAAATGAATTAAAATAATTACTTTAAAAACAAAGTTTAAACCGACTTTCATTCAGTACTTCGCCAAGCCACATGAACATTTCCTTTCCAATTTACCACATGCACTGCTTTCTGAGAGCAAATGCGTTGATTATTACAGAAAAAACCCAATTCGATATCTGTGGGCTGATAATATTTGAGGAGTTCCGTCGATTCCTAAAGGATCTCAGAATTAATACTTCAAGAGTTGCTACTTCAACGGAATCATGTCAGAATCTTTGACGTACTTTACATCTTTGAGGAGTTCCATAAGTCATCCGTGGTCTTCATCATCAGTTCGACTTCACCAAAATTGCAATTTCCGAAGGTAAGTAAATACACGAATTATAATATAAAATACCGAAATAATAAAATATGAGAGTTGCCCTCAATTTCCCTGGGATCCTATCATCAGATCCTGATTTGGTGATAATAAGACCACCTCGGAAGTATACTTTTTCGAATAAATAAAGAATTTTTGAAATCGGTCCACAATTGACCGAGGAATCTGCGAAAATACATCGGATAGTTTAGACTGTAGAATGTGTGGCGAGGAGGATGAGACTATAGAACACTTATTGTGAGAATGTCATGCCCTTGCCAGACAAATAATGAACTACTTTGGTAACGGTTACCCGCAACCAAAGGAATTCAAGGTGCTCCCGGCGAACTGCATCATCCGCTTTGTGGAAATGATGGAGCAAGCCTGGGAGCCGGTATAAAGGAGAGGGCAAATGCACTAAAGATCGCACTGGGTCGAAGTGCAGCCGAAAGGGCCCTCACCTTGATAAGATAAGAAAACAGTCTAAAACCGAAGTTACAAATATCTTACCTTCATAATGTCTTGCTCTCTATACAAACTTAGAACCTCTTTGAACCCTCATAGTATAAGTCTGAAACCGTAGTTAGAAATTTCTTACTTTAAAAATGTCTTGCTCTCTATACAAACTTCAAACTCCCTTCAACCTTCTTAGGCGATGAATTAAAAAAAACGCTGAAATAAGTTTTGTAGTTTATCAGTAAACAGTCTATAACCGAAATTTTGTAGTCTTTTAGCAAACAGGCTAAGATCGAAGTTACAAATCTGATACTTTAAAATTTTCTGACTCTCCATACCAACTTTGAACCCCCTATTAACGCTTTTCAGGGAAAAATTGAGGAGAAGAGTTTTTTTGTTGTAAGAAGATTTTTTTCTACAAACTATCAAGTCTCGAAGCTAAAAACAATGTTTCCCATACGAACCTTGCACCCCTTTTTAACCCCTTAAGGGGTGGAATTTTCCAAAACGCTGAAAGTGTTTTATTTGTATTCTAATAAGTAAGCTTTTTACAAAGTATTAAGCTTCTACCTCAAAAAATTATTTCCTTCATACAAAGTTTTCAACCCTTTTTAACCCCCTTAAGGGTGGAATTTATCAAAACGCTGAAAGCACTTTATTTTTATTCTAATAAGTAAGCTTTCTACAAAGTTTCAAGTCTCTAGCTAAAAAAAAATGCTTCCTCCATACAAATGTTGCACCCCCTTTTTCTAAAATTCTTTCTACAAACTTTTAAGTTTGTACCTCAAAAAAGAGTTTCTCTTATACAAACTTTGCAACCCTTTTTAACCCCCTTAGGGGTGGATTTTCAAAACGCTGAAAGTAATTTAATAACATTCTAATAAATAAGCTATCTTTAAAGTTTTACGTTTCTTGCTAAAAAAAACGTTGTCTCCATACAAATGTTGCACTCCCTTTTAACCCCCTTAAAGGTGGAATTTTCTAAAACACTGAAAGCACTTTTTTGTATTTCAATAAGTAATCTAGATCTACAAACGTTTAACCTTCTATCTCAAAAAAGAATTTCCCGCACACAAACTTAGGAATACTTTTTAACCCCCTTAGGAGTAGATTTGTTCAATACGCTGAAAGTACTTTATTTGTATTCTAATTAGTAAGCTATCTACAAAGTTTTAGGTCTCTTGCTAAAAAAAACGTTGCGTCCATACAAATGTTGCACTCCCTTTTAACCCCCTTAGGGGTGGAATTTCCTAAAACGCTGAAATATCTTTATTTGTATTAATAAGTAAGCTATCTACAAAGTTTTAAGTCTCTTGCTAAAAAAAACGTTGCCTCCATACAAATGTTGCACTCCCTATTAACCCCCTTAGGGGTGGCATTTTCTAAAACGCTGAAAGTACTTTTTTTTTTCAATAAGTAATCTTTCTACAAACTTTTAAGCTTCTATCTCAAAAAAGAATTTTCCTCATACAAACATTGCAATCCTTTTTAACTCCCTTAGTGGTGGATTTTTTTTAAAACGGTGAAAGTTCGTTATTTTAAATTTAATAAGTAAGCTTTCTACAACGTTTTAAGTCTCTAGCTAAAATAAAAAAAATCCTCCTTACAAATGTTGTTGGAATTTTCCAAAACGCTGAAAATACTTTATTTGTATTCTAATAAGTAATCTTTCTACAAAGTTGTAAGTCTCTTGCTAAAAAAATAGTTTCCTCTTATACAAAATTTGCAGGATTTTCCAAAACGTTGAAAGTGCTTTATTTGTATTCTAATAATTAATCTTTCCACAAAGTTTGAAGCCTCTTGCTCACAAAATAAAGTTTTCTCCATACAAACTTTGCACCCCTATTTAACCCCTTTATTAGAAATGTGTTTTCTGGCTGCAAAAAAAGATTTTGTAACGTTAATTAATGCATACACAGAGTATTATGTGCTTACTATTTATCAATTATATTACATATTATCAAATGAATAATTGAGGAACGTAAGTAGGTAGCTATATGTATGTAGGTACTTACGATTTTCTGCATTACACTTAGAATGCAAACCTTAACTTATCGAAAGCAAGCAGATAACCACCTTCGTGCAGCACCTTGAATGTACTAATTAATTACGGATGCAGGTAGTTTCCCCCACACCACACCACCACCCCTCTTATCCTATGGGTATGTCTGTGTGTTTGCCCGCGAGTTCGTCCTCGTAGAATCTAAATGTTTGTTTAAGGAATGATTTAAAAAAAACCCTGAAATTGGTTCACACTCTAAATATAAACTCTACATGTCGACTCTACATATACCTACACACTAAATATTTTCAAGAATTTTCATGTCCACAACATTCAATTTCAAAATCGATGCCATTTTCGTAATTAACGCCACAAAAAACCATAAAAACGACACTAATATTGATATTTAGACATTTCAACCCCATTGCACTCCAAAAGGGAGATGGTATTTCACGTCCGCCACGTTGGATTTTAAAATCGTTGTTTGTTTCGTAATCAGTGACCCGAAAAACCATAGAAACAATACCCATGTTGATTTTCAGACTTTGACACCACATTTACCCCTTTTAGGGGTTGAATTCTCAAAAATCCTGAAACACGTATTTACTCATTTATGGTAAGGAATACTCGTGTGAAGTTTCGAATAAAATAGTCGGACTAATCTTGTTTCCCCATACAAACTTTGGACCCCCATTTCACCCCCTTAAAGGATGAATTTTGAAAAATCCTTTCTTAGTGCACCTCTAGAAACCTACGTGCCAAATTTGGAATCTTTAGAACCAGCGGTTTGAGCTGTGCGTTGTTAATCAGTCAGTCAGTTTCTTCTTTTATATATTTAGATTATTATGATACCTATTATTATCTTCGCTTCACTTTCATTAATCATAAAAGAAATGCTATAAAGATAATTAGAAAATATATAAGAAGTATACTACTAAACTACTGGGAGTAGTAGTAGGGGAGAGTGGGTAACGGTGGGTCACTTTTTTTTTAAGCTCCAGAAATCCCAAGTTTATGCCTAAATAATTAATCTGTGATAATTAACCACAAGACATGTCCCTAATCTACAAAAACAAGTGCAATTATTGGCAAAAACGGCGTAAACTTACAAGTTATAACAAATAAAAAAAACATGAGAAATGATCAACTGTGACCCGTGGATGATCACTTTGGATCTTTTCATGGGTGACAGGGAATCGCTTGGAGTACACTGGATCTATTCAAAAAAAGTTCAATAAAATACTACTTTTCTACATAATTATTTATTCATTTATATTCTTAGACAGGCTTCTATCATAGTCTTATAAAAAATTAACAAAGTCTTACAAATTTTGCTGGTATAAAGAGACCTAAACTAATCAACATTTGTTTGAATAAACAACAGTTTTTCTCCTTTAATTTCCATAAAGCTCTCTTCTCTATTCAAATAAACATATTTACTTCTTCAGTACCTAATCAATAACAAACATTTTAATAAGAACATTGTTGATGCTAACTCAACTATTAAGTCCACTGTGACCCAAATGAAAATTATTCACTGTGACCCATAGGCCGTTAGGACAGAAAAAAAATATTCAAAAAATAACTACTTATACCCAAGCCAAAATTACATTACCCACAACGGATTTAACAAATAACAAGTTCAAAACATACAACTATCATTTATATTTATTAAAGGGTTGGGAATACGACAAATTTCTAAATTACGTAAAAAAATATTTGCTACATCCCATGTGTCTCGGCTTTTACGGAAGCTAACAATGTTACCTGCAGAATCGTTTTTAGGGTACCGTAGCCAAATTGCAAAAGGGTTCCGTAGCCAAATGGCAAAAAACGGAACCCTTATAGATTCGTCATGTCGGTCTGTCTGTCTGTCTGTCTGTCTGTCCGTCCGTATGTCACAGCCACTTTTTTCCGAAACTATAAGAGCTATATATACTGTTGAAACTTATTAAGTAGATGTATTCTGTAAACCGCATTAAGATTTTCACACAAAAATCGAAAAAAACACATTAAGTTTTAGGGGACCCCATACACAGAACTGAATCTCAAAACAATTTTTTCGTCAAACCCATATTTATGGATAGGTCTTCAAAAATGATATTAAGGTTTCCAATATCATTTTTTTCCAAACTAAATAGTTTAAGCGAGAGACACTTCCAAAGTGGTAAAATGTGTGTTGCCCCCCCATGTAACTTCTAAAATAAGAGAATGATAATACAAAAAAATATATATGTTGTACATTACCATGCAAACTACCACCGAAAATTGGTTTAAACGAGATTTAGTAAGTAGTTTTTTTTGAACACGTTATAAATCGTACACCGCAATTTATTTTACGGAACCTTTCATGTGCGAGTCCGACTCGCACTTGGCCGCTTTTTTTTAATAATTCGACGCGACACATGGGTTTTAGCCGGACGCCGGTTGAAGATAATCCAATGGATTCGCAACGTCACATCAAGAGAGTTCAATGGAGAACGTGGGTAGGATTAAAACGAGCAGGGCTTCATTTGGTTGAAGTTTATTTGAAAGTTTCGAAAGCTTCCTAGTGCTATTTAGGCCAAGCAAATTAGATCCAAAAAAAACGTTTTGAGAAATTAATTCCTATAACGCTGGAAATCGTTTTAATACCTTCATTTGGTCCAAATTGCGTCACGATAATTTGTGCGCAAGAAATATAAGTTACTGACTGACTACGTTGAAGTCAATTCCGATTCGATCTACGAAGAAAAAGCTAACTTTACCATTACGCGTGTAAGTATTTAGTAGTATTTAGTATTTAATGATTAACTAGAATAATTCTTAAAAGAATATCAAATACTTCTGAATTGGTTCAAGCATTCAAAAAAATAGACGTTTGTAATCCGAGATAATACGGCGCACGCTACATGGAATGACCCTGCATAATTCATTTTTCCTTTTGCGACACACTTGACTATGTGCTAACCCAAGAGGTAGTCGATGAACCAAGATTATTCACATATAATTTTAATTTCTTTATGGATTTTCCTTACTAACTCTGTAGTTGAAATAGAAATAGAATAATACATTACTTACCTAGGGCGGTTAAACAAAGAATGTCTCAGATCGCAGGTATTTGACGCCCGAGCCGAAGGCAAGGGCGATAAATATGCGCTCTGAGGCTTTCTTTATTACCGCCCGTGGTAAGTACAAAATTTTACGTCTCTATCTGGCCAGGAAGTGGGGTTTTCCGCACGCATAGCGTGCGGTAATTCCTACTTTATGGCCAGTAATGACGTAAAAATATTTATTGCTACAAAAGAACCTTAAGTACATGTGGAGAATTAAAACAAAAAATAGTACAAATAAAAAGATAAATAAAACAAGAATAACACTATACAAAAATAACTTAAGGAACTAGTGGGCAATGGGTCCCAGTTTCAGCATGTGCTGGGCAAAGCGGCCCGGCGCTGGTTTTCAGACTGGTCCCTAGCTGGACCTCGGCGCGTCACAAAGTAAGTAAAGGTAAGGAGTCTGCGCTCATTCCCTATAATTGAGTGTAAACAAACAAGGGAAAAAATAATAAGAAGTATATCCAACAATAAAAATAAAAATAAAAAAAGTTGTGTAGTGTCTTTTATTTTATTAACAGGGGTTTTTGTTTTTGTGATATTACACTTATTTTTTACTAGCTTTTGCCCGCGACTTCGTCCGCGTAGAACTCGTTTATATCGTAGCTCGATACAAACTTTCACCCTTCATTTCCCTTTTAGGAGTAGAGTTCCAATATAAAAACTATCATATGTCCTTCTCCGAGACTCAAACTATTTTTATCATTATCATCATCATCATATCAGCCGAAAGACGCCCACTGCTGGACATAAGCCTCCCCCAAAGAGTTCCAAAGTGACCAATCCTGCACCACCCGCATCCAGCGGACTCCCGCGACCTTTACCAGGTCATCAGTCTACCTTGTGGGGGGCCTACCAACGCCGCACCTACTAAATAACTACCTCTATACCAAATTTAATCTAAATGGGTTGTATAGTAGCTCCATATAAATATTCACCTCCCATTTCACCCCCTTAGGAGTGGCTTCCGGGATAAAAACTATCCTATGTCCTTTCCCCGAACTCAAACTACCTGTAAACCTAATTTCATCTAAATCACCTCCTCAAAGGATAATTTTCGGGTTAAAAACTATCCGTTGTCATTCTCCGGGACTCAAACTATCTTTATACCAAATTTCATCTGAATGGGTTACATCCAAATTTTCACCCCCAATTACACCCCATTAGGGGATGATTTCTGGTATAAAAATGATCTTATGTCCTTATCCAGGTCTCTAACTATCTCTATACAAAATTTTATCTAAAAGGGTTCTATCCCAATATTCTCCCCCTATTTTATCCCCTCAGGGGATTATTTTCGGGATAAAAGCTATCCGTTGTCCGTCTCCGCGACTCCAACTATCTCTTTACCAAGTTTCATCTAAATGGGCTACATCCAAAATTTCACCCCCATTTCACCCCCTTAGGGGATGATTTCCGGAATAAAAACTGTCTTAGGTCCTTTTCCAGGACTCAAACTATCTTTCAACCAAATTTTATCAATTAGGGTCACAAACAAATTTCCACCCCCAATTACAACCCCTTAGGGGATGATTTTCGGAATAAAACTATCCTATGTCCTTCCCCAGGACTCCAACTATCGCTACACCGTAAATGGATTCCATCCAAATTTCTATCCACCATTTCACCCCCTTAGGGGATGATTTCCTGCTTTCATTTGTTCCGGAAAAAAATATTATATGTCTTTTCTTAGGACTCTACCTCTCTCTATACCAAATTTCATCTAAATGGGTTCTATTCAAATCTGCAACCCTCATTTCACCACCTAAGGAGATGATTTTCCGGGATAAAATCTATGCATTGTCCTTCCCTGGGCGGCTTCCATCTCTTTACCAAATTTCATCTAAATGGGTTTTATCAAAAATTTTACCCCCTATTTCCCTATCCGTTGTCATACTCAGGGACTCAAACTATC
The DNA here is from genome assembly GCA_963854355.1 of Epinotia brunnichana. Lineage (NCBI taxonomy): Eukaryota > Metazoa > Arthropoda > Insecta > Lepidoptera > Tortricidae > Epinotia > Epinotia brunnichana. The sequence goes on from OY977938.1 coordinate 14,361,962, forward strand.
GCTATACCAAATTTCATCTAACTGGGTTACATCTAAATTTTCAGTCCCAATTTCACCCCATCAGGGGATGATTTCCGGAATTTAAACTATCATATGTCCTTTCCCAGGACTCAAACTATTTTTCAACCAAATTTCATCAAAATGGGCCACGAACAAATTTTCACCCCAAATTACAACCCCTTAGGGGATAATTTCCGGTATAAATCTTTCCTATGTGCTTCCCCAGGACTCCAACTCGCTATATTGTAAATGGGTTCCATACAAATTTTCAGCCCCCCTTTCATCCCCTTCGGGGATGATTTTCGGAATTCAAAGTAACCGTTGTCATTCTCCGGGACTCAAACTATCTCTATACCAAGTTTGATCTAAACGGAGTCCATCCAAAATTTCATCCCCCATTACACCCCCTTAGGGGAAGATTTCCGGGATAAAAACTATCCAATGTCCTTTCCCAGAATTTAAACTACCTCTAAACCAAATTTCATCTAAATGGGTTCTATCCAAATTTTCACCCCTCATTTCACCCCCTCAGGAGATGATTTTTCAGGATAAAAACTATGCATTGTCCTTCCCTGGAACTTCTTCTATATCATTACCAAATTTTAACTAAATGGGATTTATCTATATTTTCAGCCCTATTTCATCCCCTTAGGGGATGATTTTTGGGATTCAAAGTAGGTATCCGTTGTCATTCTCCAGGGCTTAAACTATTTCTATACCAAATTTGATCTAAACGGAGTCCATCCAAAATTTCATCCCTCATTACACCCCCTTAGGGGAAGATTTCCGGGATAAAAACTATCCAATGTCCTTTCCCAGAACTTAAACTACCTCTAAACCAAATTTTATCAAAATGGGTGACATCCAAATTTTCACCCCCCCGTTTTACCCCCTAAGGGGAAGATTTCCGGGATAAAACCTATTATTTGACCTTCCGCAGGACTCAAACTAATTATATGCTAAATTTCATCTAAATCGGTGCAGCGGTATAAGTAGCTCCATACACCCCCCATTTCATCCCCTTAGGTGTTGATTTCCGAGATAAAAACTACCCTATGTCCTTCCGCAGGACTCAAACTATCACTATACCAAATTTCATTTAAATCGGATTAGCCGTTTTCACGTGATGCGCGGTCACATAAACAGACAAACAGATAAACAGATAAACAGACAAACAGATAAACAGATAAAAAGACAAACAGAAAAAATTTTAAAAACTGTTGGAACGTGTTCTGTTGTCGATTCTAAGTATCCCTAGCCAATCTTTTTTCGAATCCATTCCATGTACAGACTTTCGACCCTCTTCAGCTTTATTATATGTATAGATAGATAGATATATGTATAGATAGATAGATTGTATTTTTAAGGAATCGCAACTATATTGATATTAAAATCTCGCACCTTTTTTTTTACAAAATCGATGTTTATGACACTGGCTAATCATTCGTAAAAGACATTAAAAAAACACGACGCGATCCGAATTGGGCCTCCGTTTAAGGAAGTGATAGATAGCTATAAGTACCCAGCAAGGCGAGAGAAATAAAAGGTTAGAACGCACGTTCCACGATATTTGTTTTGAAGCATGCGAGCACAAACATTTACGGGCTTGTTCACCCCGAGGCTACTAAATACGTTTTAAGCTTAGAATATTATTATTCTAAGGTTTTGAAAGAGATATGTGTATTCCACTGTGGCATAAAATCGATTGCGGTACATTTGGTATGTAAATTTTATACCTACCTACCCGCCTCTCGCAGAAATACTTGTAATTAATAATAGATACGAAACTGCACAGCTTTCAGATCCAAACTTATTTGACTAACAAATGAGCGGAGAAAGGCCACGTCTAGAAATAACCAAGTTAATTTAGGGTAGACCGAGGCGAATCGGATCAATTTTGGGTTAATGACAAATAAATACAACTTTTCGAAGTGACACACTGTTAATTAATATTATTATAAATAGAAGGGTTATCGATTCATAGAATACAGAGATCAAACAAACAATTAACGATTATTTGTCATTTTGAAAATTAAAATAGAAAAACACTAAAAATATCCAAATCGCCCCATTTTTAGAGGCGAAACGGATCAATAAAACTCCTTCATAAAATATTTGTTTTCATTCAATAACACATGCAAAAATTAAATTTGGAACAATCAAAGTCATAATATTAAGTTAAACTACCATTGGCATGACCAAAATGGTATTTTTGAAATACTTCGACTTCCCATCTATAGTAACATTTATGTTAAAACCATTCATTATAAATGTAGCATAAAATTCCATGTTCATAGCCAACTCTTGTGATTTCAATAAATATGTATACTGGGATCCTGCCGTTTTAGCAAATTTATTTTGGTCAAAGGGTATAGCCGTGTTTGTATGGCGAAACTGCCTTTGACGAGGAAATGGTTTTCCTTTTGCTCGGATAATTATCTTTATATACGTTGTTATTTCACCAAATTTCAGCCCCAAAATCGTCGTGATTTTTGAGATAATTAAAAAAAAAGGAAAATCGTTTTTATTTATTATCTACTAAAGTAACAGCTTGATTTTTTTGAAATGTGTATATATTATGTAAATAATAGAGGACTTTTTATTAAAAAAAATATTATAAAATTTTATATCTAAATAAAAAAAAAGATTTTTAATGTTTCAAAAAAAAAATTTTATTACTTGCAGGGTGGCGACATCTTCCAAAATTAGATATTTTATAAACCATTTAATACTCTACCACATATATTTTTTCCAAAAAATATCACTCGGATCAACAGGTTAAAACAAGCGAATTTGTAACCTCTCATACATAGGTTTCCCTTGACTAGGTAGGGTAGACACAACACTCTTTATGTACTAAGTCATTGGAAATATAAAATTAAAGTCCTATAAATCTTTGCTGTTAAGACAAATACAAATCGTGTATTTGTAAGACTCTGACATTATATTATTATTATTATTATGTATGTCTTTCCCGCTCACATCACGGGACAATGATGTCCCGGACCTTTGGGAGGCGTGCGTGGGGCTAGGTACCTACAAAGTACCAACTGAGCCAACACGTACCGCGATAATATTATATTTTTTATTTTTTTTTAAGTGAGCGAATCGCCAACAAACTGCTTTGCAGTTTGGCGAATCTTTAGGTTAAGTGACTAAAATTGTATTTTTTTTGATTCTAAAATAAAAAAAATAAACGTAGAGGCCCTTTTGACAATCTAATGAAATGCAAGGAATACACCGAGCGGATGCTGTCCCTGCCCGTGTCATGGGACGTACACAGAGACAGCACCCGCTGGGGTGTATAGGGACTATTGTTGTTGATGGAATCTAAAGAAAATTTGGTTATTGGGTGAAAATTATGGACTAGTGGCTGGGCTATTGGGTGAAACATCGGACGCCTGCCTAATAAACTGTCTCATTTTTTATCTCTGGCAGACGGTGACTCGCCAACTGCTAGATGGGCCCCTATTAATAGCGACATTAAAAAATGGCCTAAGGGCAACATCAGTCAGAGAGGCTGGGGGGGGGGGGGGGGGGGTAGAGAGGTGGCACTGGACTTTAAACATATAGCCAACTCGCCACTTAGGTGTCCACATCTACCCTCGAGCAACAGCTCTTGCGACTCCACTCTGGACAGCCAGTTAAGGCAAGCTAGAGGTGGGGGGCCTGTCCAACCAACCACCCGATTGGCTCAGCCTGACGACAGGACACCCCCAGGAGCACTCAGGTACGTAGGGTCGCTACTCCCTAACAGCCCGCCACAAGCTGCCTTACGTTGACTGATTGCACCAGAAATCTGGTGGGCGATGGGGCCGTCACATCCCTACGCCTTTTTATTATTATTATTATGGGACAATCTTACACAAATCAACCTAGGCCCACGGTAAGCTCAGTAAGGCTTGTGTTAACATCCATAACTCAGGAACAAATATTCGTGATAAACACACAAATAAATGCCCTGACCGGGATTCGAACCCGGGACCTCCAGCTTCGTAGGCAGAGTCACTACCCACTGGGCTACGGGGGCAGCTACCAGATCCCGTGTTGCTAGGCGAAAAGGGTATTAGGAGACCTTCCTTCGATTTTATATTAATTAAGATTGGCGTGTACAGATTTTGGAAAAAACATACAGGTTGCGAGAAAATGGTAATTTTTTACAAACTTTTTTTTTGATGCCGATTGAACTTTCAGTAATGTACAAAAAAGCCAGAAATTAAAGAACTTTTTTTCCATAGTAAATGTATGAAAACAGTTTTCTTTAATTTATGGCTTTTTTGTACATTACCGAAAGTTGGCCCTAAGGAAACTATTGATACTGGATAGTAATGGAATCTATTGTCATAAAAAAAAATATATGTAAAAAAATGTTTTTTTCATTTTCATACAAATTGTATGGGGATTTTTTTTCTCGATTTATGGCTTTTCTAGCCGGAATTTTCGTATTGGTTCGATACAAGCTTTTGATCCTGGACAGGAACGGGATCGATTGGCATCAAAAAAAAGTTTGTCTAAAATGACCATTTTCTCGCACCCTGTATGTTTTTTCCAAAATCTGTACACGCCAATCTTCATTAATTTAAAATCAAAGGAAGGTCTCCTAAGACCATTTTCACCTAGCAACACGGGATCTGGTAGCTGCCCTCACTGACCCAAAATCTATTTCCATTATATATATATGTATATATATATATATTTATATATATGTATATAGTGTCAGAGTCTAACAAATACACGATTTGTATTTGTTTTAACAACAAAGATTTATAGGACTTTAATTTTATAATTCTAATGACTTAGTACATAAAGGTTGTTGTGTCTACCCTACCTAGTAAAGGGAAATCTATGTATGAGAGGTTACAAATTCGCTTTTTTTACCTGTTGATCCGAGTGATATTTTTTGGAAAAAATATATGTGGTAGTATGTATTAAATGGTTTATAAAATATCTAATATTGGAAGGTGTCGCCACCCTGCAAGTAAAAAAAAAATTTTTTTTGAAACATTAAAAATCTTTTTTTTTTTACTCAGATGTAAAATTTTATGGTAATTTTTTTTTTATAAAAAGTCCTCTATTATTTACATAATATATACAAATTTAAAAAAAATCGGGCTGCTGCTGTAGATAATAAATAAAAACGATTTTCCTTTTTTTTTAATTATCTCAAAACCCACGACGATTTTGGGGCTGATATTTGGTGAATAAAACGGCACGGTCCCTTAAATAAAAATAAACAGCCGTAATAATTGTATTTTAAGTAGGTTAGGTTAGGGTTCACTTCTGTCTCTCAGAGCGGAAATAGGCACCCCGTGAAGGGCCGGTTTTTTAAACACCAAATAAATGTATCTGTCAGATAAAATTATCACTATCATTTTCCCCAGACATATAAAAGAAAAGGACAGCCTAACATTTATCTGACAGATATGTTTTATCTGGGGGTTGAAAAATAGGCCCTAAGTAACTCAAATTATTGTTTGTGGGTTAGGTTAGGGTTCACATGTGTTCCTTAGAGCGGAAGTAGACGCCCGGCGTGACCTACTTTTAGGCCACGCTACTTTATGCCATTATAATAGTACATTACTTACCTAGGGCGGTTAAACAAAGAATGTCTCAGATCGCAGGTATTTGACGCCCGAGCCGAAGGCAAGGGCGATAAATATGCGCTCTGAGGCTTTCTTTATTACCGCCCGTGGTGAGTACAACATTTTACGTCTCTATCTGGCCAGGAAGTGGGGTTTTCCGCACGCATAGCGTGCGGTAATTCCTACTTTATGGCCAGGTATAACGTAAAGTAAATTACATCAGTGCAAACATAACTTGCATACGAAGAACATCAACTGAAGGAACGGCTAATTAATCTAACTATTTATACCTTACAAGTAATAAATCAGTTTTATAACTACAACTTAACTTCTCCGTTCTCTCAAACGCACTCCAACTCAACATCTAAGTGTATGGGCTAACTGGCTCATACATTAAGTAATGGTCGTCGACATGCTGGCGGTCCATCAGAAAAAAGAACTGCTACCAGACGAAGTGCAACTACAACCAAAGATAGTACGAGTACGATGCATAATCAAGCGACATTGAACGTCATTTATACTCCCTACCCACATAACAAAAAAAGTTGTTATTTTATTGTGTATCTTTTACACCATTGAAATAAAGATGGAAATGATTTGTAATTGAAGAGCTTCTCTGCTGATTAACCGACGGAATAGAAATGGTAAATTGAATATTGGCTATACAAATCATTTGCCTTATTTTGTTTTAGTTAAAACATATTATGCCAACTAACGTATTTGACTGAATGAAATTTGGTCAAAGTAATGGTTGGTAAACGAGATATTGCTTAAACATGAACATGCAAAACATCAGGTTTGCATAAGAATTATTGGTCAAGTGTTAATTTGGCAAACGATTATATGGCAAATGAAATTCTACGAATATTTTTTTGGGAAGTGATAATTTGTCAATTTTTTTTTGACAAAACAAAGGTGACCCAAATATACTAGGTGTTTAATAACTTCTTATAAACACATTCCAATAATAATCTTATTAGAATAAAAAAAATACACAAAATTAAACAATAGAAATATCCGATTCGTCCCATTTGAAGAGGCAAATAATCTCAAACAAGACACTTTTATAGTTTTATGGTGAAATAATTAAAATAATCATAATTCAAATCTAAATGAGTGCAATTATCGTTTGTACTACATAGATAACATTTATATAACCCCTGTACACCTCCTCGATCGGGCCAGTTTGCATGGCACCATTCTTCACAAACATGATATTGAATCCAATCCTCTACAGGTGGATGTACAAAGGTTTCAGAACAAGAAATGCAATGACAATCTCTAGATCATGAACGACCTTTAACTTTCAACTTTGGTGTTGTTTTATTTTTCTTTTTAATTTTCTCATTTTCTTTATCCGCGTGTCTTCTTAATAAGAGGGCATGTTTTACCAGCTTTTTTTACTTTTGAATTAATAATTTTTTAACATCTTCTTCTTCGGTAAATGCTGTATTTCCACCTCGCCTCTTAATTACACCACGGGACAGTGAAACTCTTCGTTGTAAAGATGTAAACGGCACATTATGTAATTCAGCTGCCCGACGTAACGCCAGCTCTTTCCTCAAGACCTTGTCAGCTGCTTCCGACATGTTTGATGCACTCCATTCTCCTTGTGTGTCATTCTTTTGTAGGTACGTACCATCTAAAACATGCATATGATCCATATTATTAGTGTGATCTTCAAAAAAACGTATCCAAAGTAGTGATCCACTTCGCCCCCAACCATGTGATCCGAATAGCCTCAAATCATATGTTTACAATATTGTGACCTCAGGCCAATATCCGTTAAAATACAGTTTCAATCATATTATTTACGAATACAAAACACATTGTTAACAATATTCAACAAAAAAAAACGTGAACCTACTTACTTTGATTTTATCACAAATATTGTGACCACGTTTTCTACATCGGAGGTAAAATCACAGTACACCGAAACGAGTGACTTGACGCGAAGCATCGCTGAGACTAAAAGTCGCGGTCGAGCTAATGGTGCCCTCTGCTGCGGCATGCGGGAAGGTCAAACCCAACGCTGGACGCTGATTGGCTGCCCGTGGCTTGCCGCGATCTTTTGAATTTGACAAAAGTGCTTAATTTGATCCGATTAGCCCTGTGATCCGATTCGCATCGGTCTACCCTATTAAAGGTTCAAGGTATTGGAGAATATGTTTATTGGCAACCTATACATAATACGTACCTATACGTAAGTAGGTAATTAGTTAATAGGAGATGGAAATCACGCATGACTAGAGGAAAAATGTTTTGTACCCAAGAAAAAAATACAATTCCAATTTTGTACGCTGCCGTGCACATTTTACACCCCTTACTTTCCTTTCCATCTCACCACATGAACTGCTTTTTGAAAGCAAATACTTTGGTTACTACAGAAAATAGCTAAGTCACTGTGTAAGTGCCGATACAATTTGAGAAGCTCCGTCAACTCCTCGGGGATCTCAGAATTACCTTTGGTACTCCTTTAGTTGCTACGTCATACATCATTGAGTAGTTTCGTAAGTCATCTGTGGTCATCAGTATCAGTTTAACTTCATCAAATTTACCTTTGGTTTCCAAGAGCAAAAGCATGATTTACTGTTGTAAATACCTAAATCGCCATAAGACTGGCTATTATATTTGTGGAGTTCCTTCAATTCCTCCTGGAGCCCATCATCAGATCTTCACCCGATTTATATGAGACCATTGTGCAGATACCTGCTTTCGAACAAAAAGGATGATCAAAATCGGACTACATTGTAAAGCATTATCGCTGTAGGTATATAGTATACATAAAAAAAGATTAAGATGAATTGAGAACCTCCTTCCTTCTTCTTCTTCACTTATTTCAGAGGTATTAATCTTGTCGCTCAAAGTAGGCCCTCCATCTACACCGATCCCAAGCAATCTCTTTGACATCACCATAGTACCTAACATCAACTCTCTTTTTGAGTTGCTCTATGTAGTTTATTCTAGGTCGTTATTTTTCTCGCTAACCCTCTATCTTTCCTTCAAAACACAAGCCTTATTGAGCTTACCGTGGGCCTAGGTTGATTTGTGTAAGATTGTCCCGTAATATTTATTTATTTTATTTATTTATTTAATTGTAAAAGAAAGCACTAGTTGGCTGATGGAAAATTGTTTTTATAGCATTAAAGAATTTTTTGAATAATAGTAGGACATATTAAACTGGTTTTAATAATGTTACTTTGACATTAATATTCAATTTATTATTAAAATTATCAGAACATTGTACGCATCACATAATTATTTTACTTAGCTCTGTATAAATTGTGCATGTCGTTCACCGACTGAATACTGTTCTGTTGTACCTCAACACCCTGTACTATTTATTACCCTGTACCCTGTAGTATTCTGGCAAATATAATAATTCTAATTCTATGCAATCCCCTCGCGTGAAATTCTGTCTGTGTCAATTCCCTCTCTGACCTATAAAATTGAACCCCTGGGGAGGGGTCAATTTTCAAAAAATAAAGTAGTTACTTTGGCATATTAGGTATAATAATAGTGCATATACTACAGATTGTGTTAAGTGCCGTGTTCTAGATTAACCTTATTAGTATTACTTATTCGAGGTACCCAACATAAATGTGGAATATCCAATACCAATTCTACGAAAACAAATATAAGCGTTTTTCAAAAAAAACTGTACAGTTATTTTTTTTCAGATTTTTGGTTTCTCTTACTCAGAATCGAACATACTATCGATTGTCATATAAGAAAAAAAGTGTACCAGATTTTACCATGTAAGTTTTTTCTTCCAGTGCGTCACGCACGACCATATAAATAAAAAAGCCGGCCAAGTGCGAGTCGGACTCGCGCACGAAGGGTTCCGTACCATTATCAATAAAAATATTTCTTTTATTCTGTTTTTAGTATTTGTTGTTATAGCGGCAACATAAATAGGTACATCATCTGTGAGAATTTCAACTGGAACTATCACGGTATCAGTGAGATACAGCCTGGTGACAGACAGACGGACGAATGGACGGACGGACGGACGGACGGACGGACAGCGGAGTCTTAGTAATAGGGTCCCGTTTTACTCTTTGAGTACGGAACCCTAAAAAGACTGCATACAAAAATGTGACGATCTGGAATGGAATATTTACGACAGTTTTTTTCTCGTATGAGGATCGATAGAATGATTCTGAGTAAGAAAAAAAAAAAAAAACGAATTCTAAAAAATTATAAATAAATAAATAAATATTACGGGACAATCTTACACAAATCAACCCAGGCCCACGGTAAGCTCTGTAAGGCTTGTGTTGTGGGTACTAGGCGATGATATATATAATAGATACATACATATAGATACTTATATACATATATAACATCCATAACTCAGGAACAAATATTCGTGATAAATACACAAATAAATGCCCTGACCGGGATTCGAACCCGGGACCTCCAGCTTTGTAGGCAGAGTCACTACCCACTGGGCTACGGAGGCCGTTAAAATAAAAGTTTTGTACACTTTTTTTGAAAAACGCCCATTAAACGATGGAACTTGTACACAAAAGTAAGAAGCAAACTATATATAACATCGCCTCCGCTCCTCTCCTGACATGCACGTGCCGGTAGCAAATACAAGGTGCACAGAGCATGTATTGTACCTATCCATCATTCAAGCAGCCTAGTCCTCATACACACATTCTGTAGCGGCGCCTAAATTGCCGACATTGCCATTGAATCGCGAAGGCTTAATCTATAACTGTTGGTTTTGGCACGTTGCCAGCCACAAACAATTACAGGAGGTTCATCTGGCTAGATACTTCGCATGTTGCGATATTTGTGATTTCAATGTGTTGCGGGTTGCAGACACCGAGTACTGTGTAAGTGTGAGCCAAGACGTATCGCTAAAGTTTTTGCTACTCGCTGTGTACCTAACTTAACATCGCCCTCGCTACCTATATCTTTAAAATAATTCGAGGAAAGGTATACAATGCGTAGATATTGGAGAAGGTAGGTATATGCGTTCCTCGTAGTGTGGGGCGCCGGCGACGGCCGCCGCTACTATCGGTACCGCATGCGCGCACGCAGCTGCTGCGTGAGGCGCCAATGACGCGTGCGCTGCGCACACTGAACCTCAAAGGGACAGATCTAGATCTGTTCTTCTGTACACTGGGTGAATTTACAAGGATGGCTTTGTTTAAAATTTGTTATTGTAAATAATTAGTTATAAGGTGTTGTGCAAAATTATCGCATTGGGTCTCGCCTGTAATGATAATTGTATGTATGGAAAAAAAATGAAAAACATAGCGAGCTGCCCCGTCCACATGTCTGCGATCCGATTCGGCTGCGCAGCGCGTTTGTCGCGTGGCAAATCTAAAGCGCGTTGCAATTGTCGAAGCAAATGGATCAACCGGCACGTACCGTAGTCCATAACTAGAGCGCTGGTAGATACTGCATTCAGAGGGAATTCATCCATTCATGTTTACAGGAGGATTATGATAGATTGCGACACTTCACGACGAGGGACTGCACTGCCTTCTAAATCTCGTTGCTAAGACATCATTGAAAACGAAACAGACCATAGTTCCTAGTAAAGTAAGCGTACTTTACTGGGATGGTAGATTAATTATTTGTAACGGGATTTAGTAGATCACAATTTTAACATTTTAATGGTTACTAAAAAGACATACACAATAGACGTTATTCCGTAGTATTGCCATTGCGTGTTCGATGTGATTTCGTAGCAGCTTTATACCTACTTTAAACATCAAACAGTTCAATTGGTAGACGATAAAAAGTCTCCTAAGCATATAAAATCCAAATAAAACTTTAAGCTTCTACAATTTTAAAAACATGCATGATTTGAGTGAACATTAAATCAGTTGTGCGATAAATGAACCATTATTAAGTACATACATAATTAAGCACTTTTACCCTCGAATGGCTTTTGTTCACCAAATTACACAGTTTTTACACAAAGGAAAAACTTCGTTAGCTTGCGTGCTACAAACTAAATTTCGTATTTAGACTAATAGCAGGTAGATTTAAATAAAAGATACTTTATATTTATAAATATAAGTACCTATGCCTTTTCGCACTACATTTTTCTGTTCGAAAAAAGCAATTAGGTTTTTGGAAAAAATCTTTTTGATTTTACTTGTTTATTTTTGTCAAATACCCTGTTAACTATAAACCCTATGAAAGCATTATTTGTTACTTTGACTGCGTACACTGTGACTAGTCTTTCATGTCGATCTGTGGGCACGAAAAAATGCGAAAACTTGTTGTATTTTTTGAAAATTGTACAGTATAACTTATTTGTACATGATGTTAATCATTATTATTTTGTCTTTAAGCTTTTTGCATTAAGCCCACCATTTGTATGTATGTATGAATGTATGTACATATGTAAGCACTTTATTGTACACAATAACAGGAAAAAAAATAACATGTCACACATGACACACAAAGTATTGTGTACTAAAAAACGAGCAATCGAACGTTCAATTTTTAAGAAAACTAAATCAAAATCTTCCACCTGGCTGTCAGTGATACCGACAAAAAAAGACAATTTTGATTTATCCCCACTAGAATTTAGAGACTCATTAGCAATACGATACAACAGAACACCTGTTTCCATGCCCAAATCATGCGATGGGTGCGGTAACGATGACTTCAATGTAGACCACGCACTCTGCTGCAAAACTCGTGGCCTAATAACTCGTCGTCACAATGAAATCAGAGACCTGTTTTGTGAACTATGCCAAAACGCTTGGGGAAATGTTACCAAAGAACCGATCTTAACTGAAGGAAACTGTGGACTTCGTGGAGACCTCAGCTGCCGCGGTGTTTGGGATGCACAAAGGGAGGCGTTATTCGATATCCGTGTCGTAGACACTGACGCTCCCTCTTACATCTCTCGCCCGGTAGCTTTCATTTTAAAATCCGCAGAAGAAGAGAAAAAACGTAAATACAGTAGCGCCTGCGAGAAACAACATTCAACATTTACCCCTCTCGTCACATCAGTTGACGGAGTCTTCGCCTCACAAATGTCCACCTTTATAAAACATCTTGGTGAAGCTATTGCCGACCGCTGGAACCGACCCCTATCTATAATAATGGGCTGGTTAAGGTCAAAGATTATAATATCAATAATCCGAGCCACAAGCATGTGCATTCGCGGGACCCGGCACAAATTCAGATCAGTAAAGCATTTTTTCGGCCTCAACGACGGGGCAGCTCTACCCAACATCGCCCCCTAACCACTCCCTAACCCCTCTCTACTCTCTACATACAACCATCCATTCTTTTTTTTTATATTCATATTTGTTGTAAATATTTGTTTATAATCCTATAAGTAATAAAATGTGTGAGTGAACCTAAAAAGTATTGTGTACTTACTTTTTCTTGTATTGTGCATTAATGTTAAAATAAATAAATAATTATAGTGTTTTATTATTATAACGTGTCAAAACTTATCTCAACATTTTACTTAGGTAGGTAAGTTTTTAATTAAACTTTTTCATTGAACTGATAATTGCTCGTGTACTTAGGTACCTTTTTTACCTAATCGAATATGAAAAGTTCATGGTAGGTACTGTACAGTATTCTCATTTACGTACGTAAATGAGAATACCTATTTATTTCAGTCTGTCTATGATTAAGCTTAGGTACAATATTGTGTAGGATAGTTTATTTCGTAAATATTATTTTAGAATCAATTACGATACAGCTGTTCGAAAATATATTCTTAACGAAATCCTAATTTATTTTCATATCAAAAACAAATTACGAATAAAAATCGTTATAACTAGTACGGTTTGAGTTAATCTAGACTAATCTAAATGATTTAGTATAAAACCTTTGATCTAAGCAACCATTCAGGTGAAATAGTTAGGAAAGCGTGTTGTTTTAGTACATACATTTCACCCGTAAAGCCAAACATATGAAGTGCTCGATGTTCAATTCAAAGCTGGACACGAAAGGCCACGGCTCGCGTGTTCAGCCATAACTTTCATTTTAATTTACGATAACCGGAACACCGTCGCAGTCCCGTACTATTACTTATTCTGTGGTCCCGTTCAATAGTGTAGGGTAAATAACTCATTAATTGAACTCTTGGTACGGCCGAAGTTAAAGTTATGTTTACATTTTTGCACCTTATTCCATTGTTAATAAGCTGTCCAAAGATCTGAATGTTTACGTTTATCGGTCATAATGGGTAAGTATCGAGGTTTGCCCGCCATCCCAACCACTTGCTCGACCACAATAAAATCAACCTAGTTTTTTAGAAAAAATACTTTGAAATAATCATGAATTAATAAATTGAATTGCCTTGTGCCGAACCTAATTTGAATTGGCGACTGGCGTACCATAAAAACTGTTCACCCTACTACAAGGCTACAAACTGGTCAAAGTACCTATACAATCTCAGAATATTTACTTCGTTTGGAGCTAAAACTTGTAGCTGTCTGTGTGAAAATGTAGATAGGTATTTCAAATAAAAGCACAATCACATTGTTTGTATATTGTAAATAATGAGCTGGGAACTATTACATTAAATAAAAAACCGGCCAAGTGCGTGTCGGACCACGCCACGCACAACGAAGGGTTCCGTGCCTATTAAAAAGGTCGTATCGTCACAGAAATCTTACGGCGCTAGTTTACGTTATTTTCTATAGGGAAGGCAGTTTTTCAGCAATATCTCGAAAACCTTTGAACCGATCTTGTACAAAATAATTTTCGGTGAAAGAATTTAATAAGCACTATGATCATGTTTTTTTATGACTTGCAGATGAGATGACGTCCAAACATGTCTCCTTTGAGACATATGATGTAGACGTGCGTTGACGTGAAAAGAAACTTCTTGACAAACAAAATTGCGCGTTTAACGTAGTGGGGAATGTTCTAAAAACCAGGGATTACTAGTAGGCATAGGTACCTACTTGACAAGTCTTAATCTACCGTAAACCGAGGTTAGTTTAATCTGCTGGAGTGACAGAGACAATGCAGTTTTTATGCCCATTTAACGTTTTTTCCTCGTTGATTTAAGCGTAGCAATGCAACTACTGTAAACTATCAGTACTATTCGATATAATTTTCGTTTTTTCTAAGATTATTGTAGGTCTATATTTGAGAAATAAATGTCTCGCCTTAATATCGTGCCGTATAAACGTGACAAAGCGTGCCTACTTATCTCTAAATCTTATTAAAACGCAAAAAGGTTCGAAATAAAGGTTCAAGGCTAAGTTATGACAATGTTTACGGTATCTTAGCATAATTACAGCGATTGAGTGTATAACCGGAAGCTATTATTACCTACAGGCTACACAAAATAAATTTGGGTGCGTGAGGACAATTAAGGCATTTTAAAACACCATTGAATTTAATTAACGGTATATATGCGGTACTTAAAGAAGTACAGGTACGGTACTGATGACTGAAATGATTGGATTATTAGACAACCCATTACCCCGCTATAATATTTTATTCAAAATAAGTAATTCATCACTTCCGCTTACATCCAGGAAGGCCAAATGACTATTTACCATCGTATTTATTAAAAAAAACACGGCATGAGATTAAAAATTAAGGAACAATCTTACACAAATTGAACTAGATAGTAAGCTCAATAAGGCTTGTGTTATGGGTACTAGACGACAAAATATTTAATGGATATTTATAATTATTTAAATACACAGAAAGCATCCAAGACTCAGAAACAAATATTCATGCTCATCACACCAATTACTTGCCCTTACCGGGATTCGAACCCAGGACCTTAAGCTTCGAATAATACTGATAAGTCTTTTCTGTGGTTAAAATTGTAGAGTGTTGGATACTCATAATATATGCTTAAACTATGGCTCGCCTGCTACATGCAATGAATTGTACTACTTTAAGGATCACAATAAGGTTGCATTCTTAACTTACAGATAAAAAAGGTTTGTTTTGTTTGGTGCAACGTAGTGGTCAATTAAATTCTAATAATATATTGTCATTGTTACTCCATCATTGTTATTTCATCGTTTAATCATCATTATTTGAACGAGCGAGCGAAGCGAATGAAGTTCTCCGTTTCGGTTTGGGCCAAAATCCTTTCGTGATTTCGGATGTCCGGCTGTTCTACTCTACAGGGCCTTTGTGAGCAGGTTCAATCATTATATAGATTTTTTTGTCTATTCAGTTTGTCGAAATTAAAAAAAACCAGGCTTGCGAGTTTTACAGCTCACAGAACCACTAGTAATACTGGTAATCACAATTTCAATATTACATTGTTCTAGGAAACCGCGCCATCTAGCGACGAGCTCTGAAAGCTTGATCCATACCTATATTCTTCAGCTGAAAAGAGTTAGTCGGCCGGCCCGCTTCAACCCCAGTACAAACTCGAAAAGTGCCGCTAGATGGCTCTTGCTGTCATGTTTTCAGCCCTCGTGAACAGTAGCGAAGTATTTAAAGAATGTGCAGATTTGTAGGTACTTTATTTGGGGAAAATGTGATATTTAAATCATCATCCTCCTAAAGGAGCCCGGGGTCCGCTTTGACAACGAATCCCAAGATTAGGCATATCCGCTAGTTTTACGAAAGCGACTGCCATCTGGGATTAGACCGGTTTCCTCACGATGTTTTTCCTTCACCGAAAAGCTAACAGTAAAGTATTCCGTACATTAAGTTCCGAAAAACTCAATGGTAGGTACAATACAGTCAAGGGCTCTACTACAACCTTATTGTTGCAGAAATAAGGTCTGTGTACATATTTTTGAGACTTTGTGGTGTATACATATTTGTGCCTTTACTGTACGAGCGGGGACTACGTAAAGGCCATTACTCATCTTGCAACTTGTCACAACAACCGACAGAAACGCAACTATAATTAGAATAGAACAGCATAGTTCCGCCTCTGTCAGTTGTTGTGACAAATTGGCCTTTATGAGTCGATTCTATGTGAGAGGTGCGCATGTATAATATTTATTTTGACATGCAATATCAATCAATACAATGTGCACTCGTAACTTATATGTAGTAGGCATCGGATTACCGGGGAAAAACTACTGCACCCGAATAAAAAATAAATGTGTGGCGTGCATTGATGAAGATCATCCATTTTTCGTGATAGAAGAAAGTTTATTTACGAGTATAAACGCTCAGGGAGATAAAACGTGAACCTTTCTAGCACAAACCTCGGACGGGGAACTTTATGCAGAATTATACCAATTAACTTTGTTTGGCGCACATTGCCTTTGCTCCCCAGTTAACTGAAGTGCCATTCAAAATTATACTTACAAAACCAGTTTCTCTAAGATAAAAGTTTGTTCTTAGAATTCTAGACACATTTGCAGCCTAAGAAATGACGGTGTGGTTCACTTTTTAAAATGTGTAGTAATCCCGTATCGTATACGCACTGAACATGCTAAAGAGCAGTAGGTACAGTCAGCATCAGAAGCAGCTAAGCGGGCCGGGTGTTCAAAATGACCTACACACGCTCTTAACTTCTTAAGAATAAAGTCGTGTGCAGATCATTTTGAACACCCGGCCCGCTTAGCTGCTTCTGATGCTGACTGTACTGTGTAGTATTAAGTGAGCATTATAGCAGCATACCACTCACAAGCGGTCGCGTGACTGCTCTACGGTACAGATATGCGCATCACCTCTTTGTCATGCAAAAAATGCGCAAGAATCTTAGGAAACATCCACCAACCCCATAGTTGTAGTTGTAGACCCCATTTCAAACGCCTTAAGCTACTGACTCTCCCCTCCTTGTAAATTCTTGAAGTTGCCACATTTGTTCGTAAAATCGTCTACATGTTTTAAAATTCACTCAAAATGCTCGGCGTCAACAAAAACTACATTGAATTAAAACAAAACTGGAAATTTAAAAAATGGTCCTTACTTACTTACTCAGCAATCAAAGTGTACAATGAAATTCCTACATCAGTATACATACATATAGTCCGCACAAACCGACTCATTATTTGTAAAAACTTAAAACAAAAACTGTTCGACAATAGTACATTACTGCAAAGGCCGTGAAGTAAGGGATTGATGGACGAGTTTGGGCTAGGGCGGATACAACGAGTCCAGCAATCCCTGTTCCGGCCGAGGCTTGTATAGTGCTTTTCTCAAACGATGTGAGGAAATAATAAATAGTTATTTGTTATACAAGGGTGCAGTTATAATTTAACCGCGAGTGTGGAATTGAAACACGAGCTAGCGAATGTGAGTGGTTTAAAAATAGAATCCTTTTCACCTCACTAAAGTGAGAAAGATTCTAGATAAAAAAATCTAAAAAAGAAAAAAAAAACATTAAAAAAGAATAATATTAAAAAAACATTACAAAAAAGTAAAACGAAAAGTAAAAAAATATTTAAAAAAAAACTAAATAAACAAAAAAAACAACTAAAAAAACAAAAAAAACGCCCAAAAAAATTACAAAAAACAAAAAAAAAAACAAAAAAAAAGGAAAAAAACAAAAAAACACAAAAACATTAAAAAAAACACAAAAACATTAAAAAAAAACAAAAAAAAGGAAAAAAAAACAAAAAAACATTCAAAAAACAAAAAAACGAAAAAAAAAGAAAAACAAACAAAAAACATTAAAAAACAAAAAAAAAACGAAAAAAAAAAAAACAATAATAAAAGTAAAACAAAAAGGAAAACTTGAAAAAATTAAAAAAAACGACAAAAAAAAACAAAAAACATTAAAAAAAGTAAAACAAAAAGGAAAAATAGATAAAAAAAACTTAAAAATAACATAAAAGACCCTACAAAAATTTTAACATTAAAAAATAGACAAACATCAAGAAAAGAAAATTTTTTTTTAAATCATTAAAAACGATAAACAACACTAAAAAATAAACGAAAAATAACAAAAAATTTTTTAAAAACTAAAAATTTTTTTTTACAAAAAACTAAAACAATTAAAAAAAGTATTGGTGGTTGGCAGTATGTATTTTTTCCTTTGTCTGTTTAATATCAGTAAGCAAATTTAAAAAGTTAGAGTAGCGGCCAATAATGTTTTTAGTTAGGGTGTTCATAATTACTTCTTGGCCTAGGCCAAGAAGTAATGTAGGCAGCCATAAACAAGGAACTTCATGTCTTTATTTCGTGACATTAACGCATACATTTCCGAGCATGTTTGAGAAAATGCTTTTACTCTGTGTTTACGGATGATAATAAATATTTGGTAGGTACCTAGGTAGTAACAGTAGGATAACAACTGTTCATCATTTATTTATTTTTTATTTATTGGTTAGTATTAAGGATAACAACAGCCGTAGATATAACTAATACATATTGGTAATTACATAGTACAAGGCCAATAACAGTCATCATTGATTATCATTATCAGCCTTCGAGAGAGACTTCGAGAAAGAGGTCAATCGTCGAATCTGACTCGGCAGGGCAGCGTTCGTGGGTCGATCACGTAACGCATTGTACGAACGTCGGGTAGGTCTAAATGTCACTTTTTATATGGAAAATTGACAGTTAAACTGTACCGACGCGCGTTCGGAACGTTAAGTCTTTTCGTCCAATATTCCGCAGCGACCAAGACGAGTCTCTTTCACCAGTGTGTGTTTGGCAACACACACTGAGGGGCAATCAACTAATCAAGGTAAGGTAAGGTTCTCGATTGGCGACCACGTACCGGAAGGCGCGGTAAAGGTCACGGGAATCCGCTGGATGCGGGTGGCGCAGGACCGGTCACTTTGGCACTCTTTGGGGGAGGCCTATCTATCTTCAGCAGTGGACGTCTTTCGGCTGATATGATGATGATGATGAATCGCCCACTGCTAAGCATAAGCTTCTCTTCGACTATACGCCACTTATCCCGGTATTGTGTCTCGTGCTGTTATTTAATTAATTATATATTCCTAGTACGTAATTGTGACGTAACATAGTCTTAAGATTTATATAAAATGCTAAAAGCGGTACATTTTTATGTAACTAAAAACAACCCTTTTGCTACGCCAGGGTCCTTGTACCTTAAATAAGTGTATACAAGGTTGCAAATGAAATGACTACAAGGCCTCCACACACCGGTCGCGGGCGCGGGTCGAGCGCGGGTCGGGCGCGGGCCCGCGCAAGTTGTAAAACATTGAAACTACACTTCAAACACACATCGAACGCGGGCCCGACCCGCGCCCGCGACCGGTGTGTGGAGGCCTTAACACAAGCTTTTTGATAATGGCGAACCCATTCTCTTTTGGGTGACCTTTTATATGTACATGTGAGGACTATATGTTAAAATCATTTTTCCTTTACCCACTCCCATCCGTGACCTTGGTCCTGTTTCTTATTTTCGTGTTCAGTACGTGTGATCGAGGAGCGTGATACCTAACATGCCCAGTTCCTTATATGACTCTTTGCGCCTCTTTTTAACCCCCGACGGAAAAAGAGGGGTGTTATAAGTTTGACGTGTCCGTGTGTCTGTATGTGTCTGAGGCATCGTAGCTCCTAAACGATTAAACCGATTTGAATGCGGTTTTTTTATCTATAAATGAGCGCTTCCGTGCTTTGGAAGGCACGCTAAGCAGTTGATCCCAGATGCTGTCTATGACAGTAGTCGTTAAGCCGAGTTAGAGGCCTTCGGGGCGGCTTAAGAACCTCTAACAGTCGAGTTGCCCACTCACTTGACAGAGGGGGTACAACTGTCACTTGCGTCCGCAGGAGCTACCTACCACAACCCTGCACGTTTCCCCTGGGTGGTACTAAAGAGTGACAAACTCAAAGGCGAAATAATGTATGCCATACGATTAAATATATAAAACAAAATCGGTTCAGCCGTTTTTGAGATATTGAACATTGAAATTAAAATGTCGGGGGTTTTCCACTTTTCTAAGTAGTATTATTTACTTGGTTGTTATATGGTTATAATTGCTTAAAGCCTTTTAGGCTTACTTGCAAATACTGTTATTTACAATTTGAACTGTAAATAACAGTATTTGTGTGTGTTGAATCGTGTTCGAGACGAAGGATTATTAACTTTATTTAAAAAAAATCTTTACTCAGCGGACTGTTCTACAAGAAATAATCATTGTGATCGTCAAAATAATATAAATTGTGTAAAAAAACTACTATGTAAACAAAAAAATAACAATTTGTCGTAGTATTACGTAATGATAGCTGTGGTTATTTTTAGGGTTCCGTACTTAAAGAGTAAAACGGGACCCTATTACTAAGACTTCGCTGTCCGTCCGTCCGTCCGTCCGTCTGTCTGTCACCAGGCTGTATCTCAAGAACCTAGAGAGTTGAAATTTTCACAGATTATGTATTTCTGTTGCCGCTATAACAACACATACTAATAATATATATTTTTTAAGGGTCCATACAACAAACGTGATTTTTCGCCATTTTTATAGATAATGGTACGGAACTCTTCGTGCGCGAGTCCAACTCGCACTTGGCCGGTTTTTTACAATATGCCATACCTACATTCCTCAATCCACCTTTGTAAATAAAGTCGCATGTTCACATTTCTCTGTGTTTAAATGCAAATAATTCAATTGATTAACCTTAGTGAATCGAAGAGACATAAACTGCTTCGCATAAAATACAAGAGGGAAACCGGGAGAAACGATTTTATTATAGTAAGCACCAGTTGAAAACGAAAAAAATGTAAACAAACAATGTATTGAATTTGACATTTAATATGTCAAATTCAATACATTGTTTGTTTACATCTTTTTCGTTTTCTACTGGTGCTTACTTTACTGCCCGTGGGGACTGTAAGGATGTCAATGAGAGCCTTGTTTTCTCATTTATAGAGGATGGAAGTGCAATATATTCGTATTGCTCTCTATATATCTCTTGTGCTAGTTACGACCTGGTTTTAAGGGTATCAAGCATACCATTTTGAATCGAAATTCCTAGTAAGTACGTATCAAAAATAACGTAAGAAAAATATGACGTAAACAACTATCGACCTATCTCAGTTCTGACTGCTATCTCCAAAGTTATAGAGAAAATTATAAATAATAGACTTGTTTCTTACCTTAATAAATTTAATATCCTATCAGACAACCAGTTTGGCTTCCGGCAATCCAGGTCCACTGAAGATGCAGTAGTGTCCTTAACATCCATAATCACTCACAAAATCGATAAAGGCAAGAAATGCCTCGCCATATTCCTAGATCTTAAAAAGGCTTTTGATACGGTCTCTCTCTCCACTCTTATTCAAAAAATGGAACGAGTTGGGATACGGGGCCTACCTCTGAAATTGTTGAGTGACTACTTACAGGGGCGTACACAAAAAGTGAAAATAGGAGACTTCATAAGTAAGGGACTAGATGTAACTTATGGTGTCCCCCAGGGTAGCGTACTAGGGCCCACGTTGTTCCTTTTATATATAAATGACTTGACGAATCTCAAACTACAACGTGGGCACATCGGCTCTTATGCTGATGACACTGCAATTGTGTTTGATGGAGAATCCTGGGAGTCAGTGTTCAAAAATGCAGAATCTGGCCTCTGTAAAGTCACTGCATGGCTTAGAAATAACCTCCTTACGCTTAATGTCAGCAAAACTAATTATATATGTTTCTCTAAATATGTTAGTACGCAACCTAATGTTAACTTAAAGCTTAAAATACATACCTGTAACCAACATGACCCTCCACCTTGTAAATGTATAGAATTAGAAAAGGTTAAATTTACCAAATACTTAGGTGTACTCCTGGATCAGCGCCTTTCATGGTACACCCATCTTGAAAACGTGAACAACAGAATCAGAAAACTGAACTGGATCTTTAAGAAATTTAGATATATCACCACGAAAGAACTAATTAATCAACTTTATATAACATTAGCTCAACCCGTCATGAGCTACTGCATCACTGTATGGGGTGGAGCAGCCAAAACCAAATTCTTGGAGGTCGAGCGAGGGCAAACAGGTTTCCTACAAAGGAACTTTATCAAATTAGTGATCAACTATCTATGAGGAAGCTGTATGTTTTGAGTGCAACACTTAGGCTACACAAAACCCTAGATTTCAACCCTCCCTTAGAAACACGGCGGCGTAAAAAACCCGTCGCCCCCGAATATAACTGTAAATCCATGTTTGCTAAAAGGCAGTATAAAGCGCAATCGGCATATATCTACAATAAGGTGCATAATATAATCAACATACATCAACTATTATTAAATAAATGTAAGACTGAACTAACTGCATGGCTAAAGCAACTAAGCTATGATGATACGGAGTCTCTACTGTATCGTACTAATTATTGACTGAACTCAAATCACCCACACTCACACACACACACACACACATACACACACACACACATACACACACACACATACACACACTTACCTTTAATATAGTATTTGTATTATTTTTCACTTAAATTAGGCTAAAACCCTAATTATACAACATAAGCACCTATAAGGTGTTACTTACTAGTTAAAAATAAACTAAGCTAAGATTAACCTCTAGAATATAGATGTAAGTTTCCTACCTACTTACCAGCTATGGAAGAGCGGGGCATCCTAACACAGGTATACTTACCTAAAAGGAAGTTCCAATCACTGCAGGCATTGTAACGTGTTTTAAAAAAAGGAAATAAACAATTTTTCATTTTCATTTTCATCATCATCATCATCATCAAAAAGCAACTCTAGCATCCAAGGTAAAATATTTAAATTCGAATGGCAATTTTATAAAAAAACCACCGAGTGCGTCTCGGACCACGCACAACGATGGGTTCCGTGCCTACTAAAAAGGTCGTATCGTCAAAGAACTATTACGGCACTGACGTCCTTTTCTATAGGGAAGGAAGTATTTCAGCAATATCTCTGAAACCTTTGAACCAAAATCGGTTTCAAAATAATTTTCGGTGAAAGAATTTATTAAGCACTACGTCCATGATTTTTTAAGTATTTTTAAATACAGCGTTCAAAAATTAGTGGGGACACAATTTTTATGACTTTTGGGGCGATTATCTCCGACTAAGTATATTCACAGAAAATTGCCAAGAAACCTTATATTATTTATTTTGAAAGGCCCATGATACACAATTTTTTAGGATTTTCGTACGAGTACATGTGAAAACAAAATTTTTCGAATTGCTTTTAGGGATTTCATGCATACTACGCACGAAATCTAATTTCGATATTTGAAATTTTGTTACGTACTTACAACTTACCCGTTTTTTATTCCCACATAATAAATGTAGGTACAGTCACCATCAAAAGTAACTACGCCATCGAAGATGTCAAAAGTTCTTATTCCCTTTTAATAAATACTTTTGACATCTTCATTGATGCTGACTGTACCTACGTATATAAAGTTCTGTCACTGCTAGTAAGTCCATAAGAAAACGTAGGTACGAAATCACAATCTTACCTACATCTTACTGTGTGAAATTTCGTTTCTCTCCTTCTCTTCATATAGGTACATAAATAACGAGAATGAGAATTTCTAACTTCAAAAATCTTTGAAGTAAAGTGAAACCCAGAGCTTTCTAAAACGTTGTACGATGATAATGGTTACATCTTAATTTAGCAAAGCAAAATGGAAAGATTCGAGTTCAATTGTTTTTCTACTGCTACTCTATCTAAAATCCATTTCATTTTGATAGGAACAAAGAACCCTAACTCTTTCTAGTATACCTATACATATTTGAGACATGCAAGTTTGTACGGAAACATAAAGAGTTCTATGTAAAACGCGAATACATTCCCTCTTCACGACCTATCCATAATAAGAATAGACTCGTTCCACCGCCCGCCAAACTGAACCTGCTATCCTCAGGCCCATTAATAATGTCGATTAAGATTTATAATAATTTACCTAACTCTATAAAAGAAGAAGAAGACGATACAAAGTACATAAACGAAATAAAGCAACTACTACTAACTAAATCCTATTACACACTAAATGAATATTTAGAATATAAATTATAAACGATCAGTAAGTCCTCCTCTCCCTAACATTACAGTGCCCAACAGGGTTTACAATGATCTGTAGCTTTAAGTTAACATCTGTACCTGGTCTACTTTTGTGATCTCCACTTATAATAAATCTCTAAATTAAAAAAAGAATCAGCCAGTTTGAAACTAAGCTTTGCGCGGTTCGAATGTTCTCAGCATCCCATGAACGGAAAAATATGAAACATTTTATATAGGTACATTATTATTCTAGCTGCAACTTAGGATAGTTTTTATCCGACTGCGACAGTTAATTAATTTTCGGAAATATACGACTTCATTTAATTTTTCATTTATTTTTATTGAAATCAAACGCTGCTCCAACTGTCAGCTATAAGAACCGTCAAATTTTCGTTAAAATGGCGGAATTACTTTGCCTTTCACTTATTAATAATTTAAATCCCGTCTACGATAGACCTTTACGAGACAAATGCTAAAATATAAACCATAAAAAAATATTCGATTCTGATATGAGAACTTATATGCGCAAATGTCGTTTTATGTCGTAATTTCAATAAATGAAATCAACAAATTTGAACAATATAATTAACACGAATTTGTTTTTTTTGAATGACAATGGCACGCGCTCGGCGCATTCAGCCAAAGTACCTGCGGCGCTACCACGAAAACCGATACTTAATGTTCATATATTTGCATCCCTGTCACTCGAGTATGGTTAGTGCGATAGAGATAGAGATACCCGAATATTTTCGAATTCCGAAGTTCGTGGTTATAGCTCAGGAATCGAAAATATGGTAAATAATCATAATGTATTTTCTCGAAAAAGAATTTAAAATAAATATAGTCAAATGGAGAAAAAAACAAAGCAAGAGGTTATATAGGTAATGATTAAGTTATAAGAGTCCAAAGTTTTAAGAGGGGGTATGTTCTGTCCCTTTTCCGCAAAACGCACCTTCATATGAAACGATTGTTTTTTACTATGACGCTCGAGTATATTGACGTCACAGTCCCTCATCGTTTTCTCACTCTAACAAGCGACATTAAAACGGATGTAGCTTCATAATTTTTTGAGATATTTGAATGGGAGTTTCATTATCTTCTATCTATTTATACATAATAAATGCCTATGTCCTGACTGACTTATTCACTCACTCACTCACTCATCAACGCACAGCCGAAACTACTAATCTTAGAGAGTTGATTTTTGCACAGAATGTTGCTTTTATAACGTGGGCTAAGGATAAAAAGGGATTTTTGAAAATTCTACCCCTAAGGGGGTAAAATGGGGGTGCAAAGTTTGTATGGGAGAACCTTTTTTTTTGAGCTATAGACTTAAACTTTGTAGAAAAATTAGTTATTAGAATACAAATGAAACACTTTCAGCGTTTTGGAAAATTCCGCCCCTACGGGGGTAAAATAGGGGTGCAAGGTCGTTTGTATGGGGGAAACATTTTTTTTTAAATAGAGACTTAAAACTTTGTAGAAAGATCAGTCATTAGAATACAAATAAAGAACTTTCAGGGTTTTAGAAAATTCTACCCCTAAAGGGGTAAAATAGAGTGCAAAGTTTGTATGGGAAAAACTACTTTTTTTTAAATAGAGACTTAAAACTTTGTAGAGAAATTATTCATTAGAATACAAATAAAGTACCTAGATTCAGTGTTTTAAAAAAATCTACCCCTAAGGGGGTAAAATAGGGGTGCAAATTTTGTATGGGGGAAACAATATTTTTTTTAAATAGAGACTTAAAACTTTGTAGAAAGATTAGTCATCAGAATACAAATTAAGTACTTTCAGCGTTTTAGAAAATTCTACCCCTAAAAATAGGGGGCTAAAATAGGGGTGCAAAGTTTGTATGTGGGAAACTATTTTTTTTAGCTAGAGTCCTAAAACTTTGTAGAAAGATTATTTAAATACAAAGAAAGTATTTTCAGCGTTTTGGAAAATTTCACCCCTAAGGGGGTAAAATAGGGTGCAAAGTTTGTATGGGAAAAACATATTTTTTTTTAAAAGAGACTTAAAATTTTGACGAAAAATTACTTATTAGAACATGAAAAATACTACATTCGGCGTTTTACAAAAATCATTCCCTAAGGGGGTTAAAAAAGGGTGCAAGGTTTGTATGGGGAACACTTTTTCTGAGCTAGACACTTAAAACTTTGTAGATAGATTACTTATAAAAATACAAAAAAAAAGACTCAGCGTTTTGAAAAAATCTATCCCTAAGGGGGATAAAAAGGGGTGCAAAGTTTTTATCAGGGAAAGTTTATGTTTTTGAGTTAGAGACTTGAAACTTTGTAGAAAGATTACTTATTAAAATACAAAAACAGAACACAAATCGTTTTAGAAAATTCCACCCCTAATAATAGGGTTAAAAAGGAGAGCAAGCTTTGCATGGGCAACACTTTTTTTTGAGTTAGACTTAAAACTTTGCAAAAAGATTACTTATTAGAATACTAAAAAAGAACTTTCAGCGTTTTAGAAAACTCCATCCCTAAGGGGATCCTTAAGATCCTTAAGAAGGGTAGCCAGTGTTGTGTGGGAAATTTTTTTTTTTTTACTAGACTTAAAACTATTCAAAATGTTACTTATTAAAATTAATAATAAAGTACTTTCAGAGTTTTAGAAAATTCCACCCCTAAGGGGGTTAAGAAAGCTTTGTATGGGCAACACTTTTTTTGAGCTAGAGACTTAAAAGTTTACGAAAAAAGTTCTTTCAGCGATTAGAAAAATTCAACCTCTAAGGGGGTTTAAAAGGGGGTTCAAATTTTAAATGGCGAGCAATAAAATTTTAAAGTGTGAGTAAGAGATTTTTAACTTCGGTCTTATTCTGTACGTTAAAAGACTACAAAACTGATTTCAGAGTTTTTCCAAATTCATCCCCTAAGAGTGTTAAAATTGGTTCAAAGTTTGAGTATTTCAAGGCATTTTTAAAGTATGAGATTTTTAACTTTGGTTTTAGACTGTTTGTTCACAAACTAGAAAATGAACATCAACTTTTTTTTTAATTATCCCCTAAAAGAGGGTTCAAATTTTGTATTGAGAGAAATCATTTTCTAAGACGATAAAAAGTTCTACGCGGACGAAGTCGCGGGCAACAGCTAGTATTGCAATAAATGATTGAGTATTGAGTATTGAACTGCCTTAGGTATGTCTCTGAAAATAGAAGCGTGTTGGACTCGTTTTTCGCTCAAGCGTACCTAATTTAAAATCATATCCAGACAGGTCCCTTCCAACGTTAAGAGTCTGATCGCGTGAACTGTGTTGTAAAGTTTAAATGAGCTCGTAAGGACTGCATACGACGGACTGGAACGACTTGTGCTCACTTCAGCAGACGTCTTTATATAATTTATGACGAGTCTATCTTTACGTGTACCGTCAACCGTGACAACTTTATCTATGGAAACTCCTCTACTGCAATACTTTGAAAGCATCAAACTTGTGATAATGTTTATGTTTAAATGAATAATTTCTTTAACTAACAAGAATTATTACATAAATAAAAGTATCCGCAACGTAGGCTTCGTCAAGTGTTTACAAAAACACATCTCCCTAGGCATTGTTAAAATTAAAATAATTATTAATTATTGTTAAGTTTAAATTGTTTCATTTGCGGGTATTAATTTAACAAAACTGTTTAAGTGATTAAGGGTAAACATTACCGTTAACTTTCCGTACGATTCTTTTCGGGCTACAGTATTTAATTAAGTACAAAAGAATTTTATGTCATTATTGTTTTATTTAGTAAATCATATCACTTAATTACCTCGAAATAAACATAATTCATAAAATAGCCATTTAGCCGGTCGAATCCCAACAAGGTGGGTTTGGAGGTCGTTTTCGTAAAACTAGTGTCTACGCCAGAACTTGGGATTACCTATAGTCCGCGCCAGTAGAAAACGAAAAAAATGTAAACTAAATAATATGACTGACTATCAATTGAATTTCTTGTCCCGTGTCTACATCGAATCGATAACAAAATAACACTGTTCATGTCCCATCACTACCAATTGAAGTTTTTTTATATATATAGAGAGTTCAATTGATAGTCAGCCATATTTGTTTATTTACATTTTTCTACTGGCGCGGACTTTAGGTGCGAAAGCGAACCCTCCGCTTTTTTAGAATACAACCAGGATAAAAGCTAGGAGGATGATCATTAGCTATAAGAATATCTACTATTTATTTTTTTATCTGTATAAGGATTAGTATCCACCAGAGCTGTGCGAGGTTGCGAGGAAAATATCCACCAATAGCGTGCGTGGTTGGCAGCGCTCTCGCATCGCATCAATCAAAAATTCAAAATCAAACATTTATTCTGAAAATAGGCCACAAGGGCACTTACACATTGCTGCCCCAATATTATAGGGTTCTATGTTGCACTTTTATCAACTTGAAATTTGAAGTTTGTCAGAGTGACACTAGGTCTAAATTGAAGTACCTACCCCGACAATGTAACATAGAACCCTATAATATTGGGGCAGCGACAGGTCAATCAATAATTTACAATAAAAAAATATGTAATCGTACAACAATAATTATTTGGAAGTTGCAGTTTTACAGAACTAAATGTCACTAAATGAAAACAATATTACAAAAAATATCAATTATGTACATTAGATACAAGGTATCTATCAGAATTAACAAGAAGTTTGTGATATCACCCAGAGATATAAAAGGTCTCTGATCGTCCAGATACAATTAATAATTATTATTCTAATGATCTTAGAGATGTATACAGTCTCTAAGCGTCAAAACACAAAAATAGTTAAGTACATTACTAATACTGTCAGAGATGTATAGGGTCAACAACAATAAAACCAGTCAAGAACAGGATGATGTCTCTCGTCATTACAAAGTAATAATAACACTAGTACTCAAGTAGTTTTTATGCCCACGCAAGCATGAACAGACCGGACTCCACAAACAGCACCCGATCACGAGTATGGCGCGTATCTTAGCCATCGCCTCCCTTATCCTATTAGCCCATTTATATAACCATGTCATCATCATCATTATCAGCCCTATCAGCCTGTAATTGCACACTGCTGAGCATAAGCCTCTCTTCGAGTACGCCACTTATCCCGGTCCCGTGCTAGTCTCACCCAGAAATGACCCGCGGTCTTTTTAACGTCCTCAACCCATCGAGCTGGTGGACGACCAACGCTTCTTTTTCCTGTAAGTGGCTACCAATCCGTTAACGTTTTGGTCCACGCTGCCTGGCAACTCACCCTTTGTATATTTACTAGTTTGTATTATTTCTAGACACTTTTTGTGTAAAGCTAATATTTTTTTATAAATTCCTGACATGTAATATTGACAATTACGAATAAATGAATATGAATACGGACGGTTAAAAAATGTTTAACCGTCACTTCAGTGCTGTTACAAATACAACGCCTGTTTGTTATCTTTTCTTTTCATATTTAGCAACAAAACTACATAGTTGAGCTTCGTGTCGTTTTAAATGAAACTGTAGGATCGTTGGGGCAACAGTCGGTCAAGGTCTGTGTCAGCGCCAAAATGGACAGAAATGATAGGGATATGTATACCTAGCTGCGTGTCTTTTACAGTAGACACGCGCCTGGGACCCACGACAGCCACACCAAGCTAGTCTTTGCGATGCTCGGGACGGCAGTAGTCATTCTCTTTGCATTTTTCCGGTACCTAGTAGACGAACCCGGGGTCTGCGTTAGCTCGGGATGGCAGTGTGCGGAAAAAGTTAAATTGTATTTAGAAAGTGTAAAAGTAAAAAATATTACGTGAACTTTTGTTTCCTTCTTCGGCAGCTATTGATCTTATTTATTGAATTATATTAGCGTGAGTAGACCCCCCACAAGGTGGACTGATGACATGGTAAAGGTCGCGGGAATGGGAATACGCTTGATGCGGGTGGCGCAGGACCAATATCTATCGCACTCTTTGGGGAGGCCTATGTGCAGCAGTGGACGTCTTTCAGTTGGTATGATGATGTTGATGATGATGACTTAATTATAATTTCTTCGTAATCATTAAGATTTTTAGATGGCAGGCAATTAGGGATTGCTACGGCAGTAGAAGTTTTTCTCACAAAATTAAAATGACTGGGACGATGCGCGGTCGTTTCCAAAGTGAGTACCGAAATATATTAACCATGATTTTATCAGAGTTTTGACGTTAACAGCTTGCATAGCTCCAATTCCAAAGCACTGTGACTCTAAAAAAGGTGGCCCACTGTAGCCAAAATTATCGTCTAGAGATATTCCGCCGCAATTAACTTTAGCTTTATAACCTAACCCCCGCAAAAATAGTCTACTTATAAAAACTAAAGAATAATTTCCTTTCTATGTAAAAGGACTTGATGAAGGAAAATGATGGCTTGAGGACGACGAATTTCATTAAAAGCATTTTGTATTCGGGGCGCAAATTATAAAAAAGCTAATTTTACAGTTTTGTAATGTGACCGATAAATTCCACTGGGGACGTGTCCGCTTCGCCGAGACCGTTCAGGTTCGATTTCAGGATTCCCTAATACAATGATAAAATTTCTGTCACAATAAACCAAGAAAAAAGTAAAGATAAGGTACTTATTTTAGATGAATAAAAATTAAATTTATATCTATTTGTAGTAGACTAGACTTGACACGTAGGTATATGCCATGTATATTTTTTTACCTGTTATTGTGTGCTTACATACATATTTACATACTAGACTTTGCGAAGGAGCGTGCTGTGATCCCTAAATTTGTGGCACAAAAACTTCAGGTGAAACCTTCAGCAGCTGCAATTGTTGCGTACGCTCATGAACGTGGACATGTATAGTCCGAATTCACACAACCAAACGTCCTATTCGACTAATCGTTTGACAAAAAAAACAACAAACTATCTATATAATCTGGCTAGGCTTTCGTGGAAGCAAATGTGACAATTACAAAAGCCGATTCAAATTTCAAATGGAACAATTTAATACGACTCTTCTTATCACCCCATAGCAGGAGATCTACAATGTTGACGTAAACCTGATTTTATCCATGCTTTTATTTGTCTTGATAACCTTCGTTAATTAATTTAAAAATAGGTGTTAGGTAGGCTTAGGTAGGTTCACATAATTATAAAACCAAATTAATATCGATTAACAATAGAAATCTAGTTCAATCTGAATTTGCCATCGACGATATAAAAAATGGGCTAGTAGGTTCGCGCCTAGATATACCAATACGCTTCAATTCGGTACGGCTCGGCTGTCAGTGCCAGGTTGAAAAAAGTAATTGGTATATTCATTTTAACCCTACGTTGACGGAACTCCCATTAAATAAAGTTCGTTTTGCTCTTGGCCGAGTTTTTTTTCCGGTACGATCATTCTCAGGGCAAAAGCGCCTCTGAACGCAGCAAGAAGGTCGTATATCAGTCAATGTCCGAACAGCACTTTAATTGCTACCTAATTTATAGCTTTTTGTACTTAGTATGGCTCAAACAGGCTTCTGATGGCACGTATTTTGCAGGATCATGTTATCAGAGTGAATCGAGAGGACTTTTTAGAGAAATGAGGTTTAGTAGGTACAGTCGGCCCATGAAAATGTTGAGCATACATAGAACCTTATCGCACAAAAATTAAAAAAAACTACGTTGACACTGAAACGCCATATATGTATTTGAGATTTCCTTCGTTAAACTATTAAAATTTCTAACAATGCCAGTGTTGAAATGTCATCGATGAAACATTGATTTAATTGTCAAAATCAAAAAATATCTAATAAATATTAATTTATGGATATAGCACATGCCTAGATAATATCTGAAACGGAGGGAACTGAAATTGTAGCTACTGTCAAGAGAGCAGTAATATTTTCGAGATATCATGCAATTTGGGAGACTAAGTATTTATTTGCAAACTTAATGATATTATTCGGAGTCTTCACGGCTCTTTTCTGCCTTGTCTCTGCTTGATGTTTCAATTTTCAACGTTATAACGCTGATATCACCAATAATGGTAATAATCGACACGGAACAGTACCTAATCACCACTTTTTTCCTTAACCGTTGAAAATAAGGACTACCAACATTTCTTTAACCTGTCAATCCATAGAACAATAGACAGTGTCTATCCTAATTTATCTGTTGTTCTCATTGTTAAGATCGGTCTTTTTGTTTAAAGATGGCTAATTAAAAGTGAAGCAGTGTTAGCGCTTTTGTAAAAATATCA
This sequence comes from Epinotia brunnichana, assembly GCA_963854355.1. NCBI lineage: Eukaryota > Metazoa > Arthropoda > Insecta > Lepidoptera > Tortricidae > Epinotia > Epinotia brunnichana. The sequence continues at coordinate 14,394,581 of OY977938.1, forward strand.
AAATGTCTTCAGCGAATCGTTAAAAGAGTGATTATACTCTTTTGCCAATAATTAATTACTATAAAAAATATTTGAAATTTAGTTTATTTTAGGGATTGTTATAAATATCTTAGGAATCGATTACTGGAGCTCGGGTGTCGAAAATTGGAGATTTCATATATAAGGTGCTGACAAATTAGGTACCAATACTTTTAGAGCTGATAGTACTCGTCTCTAGGAGTAGACTTACGTATGAAACATTTAAAAGTGTATATTACTTTTTGGAGATAATTAGGGAAACAACGTTACTGCGTAAAAACACCCTGTTAATGAAATAGTCAACAATCCGTGATTAAGTCCTCTTTGATTATCTTATGAAACCTCTTGACTGTGATGAGTCAATGGCCACTTCACTTAGACAAATAATTGTCACAAACGACGATGTTCACTTGACAGAAAGTGTTAAACATCTTGTCAGCTAAGCACAGGCTGATTATGTTTGGGCGCAATTTTAATTTACTTATTTTGTTCCGGAAATTAAAACAAAAATATCATATAAAAAGTTTTCTTAATTTCTATTTTAAGTTAAATGTTTTGATGTAATGTAACACCTCTTAAAATATTGGTACTTAATTTGTTAGCACCTTATATTTTGCTTATATTTTTCAATTCACACCGGTCTGCACTACGGACTCATTATTAACATTCAATTTTAAATGTTTTATTTTTATAGTAAGGAATATTCCTACCTATTGTATATATAAATCTCGTATTTTATTTAAGTAACAAGCAGAGCTTGGAAAGGGTGAGCTGTTTTGAGAGTTTGCATAAGTAACATAATGGTATTTGTCCAATGTGTAATGTACTTTAATTACTTATGAAATTAGTTTTTTTATGCTGCCTTTCTGCTACGAGCGTTACGCCACCGTTAGAATCTACAGAATGTAATAGTTCCTTATTACAATTACACAGAAACTCTAGAATAAAAAGAAAAACTTAGTCCGTACTCTTTTTGCAATGCATTGTCATTAAATTATAGTTTAATAATATATATAAATAGTAGCCATGTTAAGTAATATGACATTAATAACATAAGAATAGCTCACCCTTTTTGAGCTCTGGTAATACGATTATTTTGATGACATGATGGTGATTCAACCAAAAGCAGGAAAACTAAGAAACTTTCCAAGATCAGTCCATATAATTTTGACTTTTGTGTAACCTCAGATTAAGATCCTTATTCTTACTAGTTTGGAAATTTTTGCGGATTTATTTTATGAAACCACCAATGTTTACGAGTTATAATGCTTTTTATAATCTCCGAAAGTACTAATCCGATTTCATAAAATCTTTTACCGATATTTAGATTGGCTTAAATATAATAATTATGTTGCCTCTCCTTTTTTAAATAAATAAAACAGTTAATTGAGTTCCTGACCATTCGTCATATCACCCGAAAGACGTCCACTGCTGGTCATAGGCCTGCCTCAAAGAGTGCCAAAGTGATCGGCCCTGCGCCACTCGCATCCAGCGGACTCCCGTGACCAGGTCATCCGTCCACCTTGAGGGGGGTCTAACTACACTGCGCCTACCGGTAAGTGATCGCCACTCGAGAAACTTTCTGCCCCAACGGCCATTGGTTCTGCGTGCAACCCCCCCACTGCCACTTAAGTTTAGCGATTCGGAGGGCTATATCGGTTAGCTTAGTTTTGCTGCGGATAGCCTCATTTCTGATGTGATCACGCAAATAAACTCCTAGAATGTGAAGAACTGGGCCTAATTCACCACGGTCGGTACAAGGCCCCATGGTTTAATCGTCAAAATTGAATTACTAGGCCAATCAAGAATTTTTCGAAGAATTAATTTCCATAAAGCTGGAAATAGTTTTAATACTAAATACGTGTAATCTGAGTTTGCCCAAGTCCAGGAGGTGTGCATAAACTTTTGCTCTTTTTTCATGTAGCACAAAAACGGTACTTCGGACAGAAAATGTATTCTATTCAATATTAAAGTGACTCAAATTCTGCGTCGAATGAATACCTAAAACTTCAAATTCCGTTCATTGGTATAGTCGAAATCAAAGGTTAGAAACTTGGAAAATTTTGTCGTTTAGGTGCAAACTTCCATTTTGCGACTTTTCAAGACCGACATATCTTTGAAAAAAATATACCTGCTGAAAAACCCATAGAATAAAAAATTTAGAAATTGAAATTTCACATTTTATGCATTGACCATCTTTAATATAGAATAGAATAACTACATGTTCCGTCCGCCATACTGTTTTTGTGCACATGCAAAAAACTGAAAAGAGCAATCATTTCGCGGTTATTGGGCTCCCAAAAGTTATGCACACCTCCTGGGATGGTGCAAACTCGGATTACATGCATTTAGGACCAGATGAAGGTATTAAAACGATTTCCAGCTTTATGGGAATTAATACCTCAAAACGTCTTTTTAGGGTTCCGTAGCCAAATGGCAAAAAACGGAACCTTTATAGATTCGTCATGTCTGTCTGTCTGTCCGTGCGTATGTCACAGCCACTTTTTTCCGAAACTATAAAAGCTACACTGTTGAAACTTAGTAAGTAGATGTATTCTGTGAACCGCATTAAGATTTTCACACAAAAATCGAAAAAAAACAGTATGTTTTGGGGGTCCCCATACTCAGAAGTGAAACTCAAAATATTTTTTTTCATCAAACCCATACGTGTGGGGTACCTATGAATAGGTCTTCAAAAATGATATTGAGGTTTCTATTATAATTTTTTTCTAAACTGAATAGTTTGCGCGAGAGACACTTCCTAAGTGGTAAAATGTGTGTCGCCCCCCCCTGTAACTTCTAAAATAAGTGAATAATAAAACTAAAAAAAATATATGATGTACATTACCATGCAAACTTCCACCGAAAATTGGTTTGAACGAGATCTACTTAGTAGTTTTTTTGAATACGTCATAAATCGTAAACCGCAATTTATTTTACGGAACCCTTCATGTGCGAGTCCGACTCGCACTTGGCCGCTTTTTTGGATCTAATTTGCTTGGCCTATGCTTCTTGCTATTGTGTCGTTAAAATTTAGTCCTAATTTCCTTATTTAGTTAAAAACAGTCTATCAACATAGCAGAACAGATACAGAGATATACAATGACAAGCAATGCGAAGTCCACACTCTTTTGCATAAGTAAATGTCATAATGAACAGTGTGTTCTTAATTGAAATGGTTGACAACCTAACTATCACGCGCGTCAACCTAACTATCACGCGCGTCGCTGTGCTTTATGGTTTCACTGCTAAAGTGGGGCGACTGTACCTACTCACCCAGCCATTATAATAATATACCTAATACTAGGAAATACTAATATAATTAGAAGATTTTAAGTAACGATAATTGTAAAATTTAGGACAAGATTTAATTGATTTATAAAATGTTCTTATTATAAAAGAAAATCCTTACCTGTAACCGTTTAATGTTCCATAGTCAGCACTAGTCTACCCTCGACGAATTTATATCGCTTTATTAATATTTTAAGTATTTTGGTACGAAAAGATACTTTGCATACGAAGCACGGAACTAAGTTATTTGTTTGGAAGTTTTTATTTGACCTTTTTTATGTAAAGCTCTTAAGATACCTCAGCTTCGTTCGCTCAATGCCGATCGAGTCACAGGTAGAAATATAAATCTTTATCCGAACTACGGTGAAAGAAAACTCACAAAGTTTTAAAAGATAACGCGTAACGTGCAGTGCGCGAGAAGTTTGGTAAAATTATGGTTTTAAATGTAAATAACCAGTGGTACACTTTAATAAGACAACGTTCTACATCTACGTCAGGGGACAGACTGCATCACATCCTAATTTATTTCAACATTTGTATTTGAGAGTAATTATCAAATCAAACAACATTTAATTTATTAGCAAACATAAAAATAACTCGTCTAAGCATATTTTAGCATATGCTGGGCATACAACCCAGCGCTGATTTTCACATTGGTCTCTATGAGCAACCCAACATATAAAAAATACCACTTTCAAACGGTACCTACCCATTTTGCTGTTTAACGGACTTTGTATATTAATAAATGCACCAATTTTCATTGCTTTTGTGTAAAGTCACTTTGCGCGCTTTTTGTCAAAGTATGTGCATCAATCTAATGTACACGCAGCACAAGCAAATTTTTCGTGGTAGTCACCAATACGGGTCGCAAAAACAACTAAAAGGCCAACAGTGTTTACTAAGGGTGCAACTTACTTTTCTGTACCTACGCCGTGGCATGACTGTTCATCGGCAGATAGCTAGGTATATTACATCGCAGGAAACTAACTGTAAAAGTGCAATATTCCGTGCATCGCAGCCGATCGCAGCCGCGCGCGATAGATTGCGTGTAGGCCCGTCTTATCTTATCTAGATGAGGGCCCTTTCGGATGCACTTCGACCCAGTGGGATCTTTTGTGCATTTGTCCTCTCCTTTATGCCTGCTCCCAAGCTCGCTCCATCATTTCCACAAAACGGATTATGCAGTTCACCGGGAGCACCTTGAATTCCTTTGGTTGCGGATAGCCGTTACCAAAGTAATTCATTCTTTGTCTGGCAAGGGCATAACATTCACACATTAAGTGTTCCACAGTCTCATCCTCCTCGCCACACATTCTACAGTCTAAACTATCCGCTAGTCCCATCTTGGCCAAGAGATCCTTGACCCCGAAGTGAACTGTGAACACCCCAGATATAATTCTGAGTTGCTTCTTACTGGATTTCCAGAGTTTTCTGGTCCAGCCTGAGTCCACTCCTTCTATGAAGAGCTAAGAATGCCTTAAACCAGCCTCATTCCTCCACTCGTGTTGTTGTTTGGTTTTGGCGTAGGCCGATATGGTTCCCTGCGAGGGTCCCACAAATGGTTCTGGACCTACAAAGTGAATTGTAGAGCCCCCTGTGTAGGCCCGTACGCGTCCATCGCTGACTTCGGAAACGGTGCCATACATTTTAATACACTGACTAATGACTATTGTCGTATCAGCCGCGCGCGTCAGTAGCACGCAATCGATCGCGCGCGGCTGCGATCGGCGGCGAACGGCGATGCACGGAATTGCACCTTAAAGCTTCAGCTTATTTACCCACTACGCATAAGGCCATACGCATACGATTGATGGCACCTCAAATACCTTAATATTTCGTGGATGTAGGAGAAACAGCAACGTCCTTGGATATTCTTTTATAACTACTAAGTATAACTATAGAATCGACGAGATCTTAAGTCGTATTTTGTAGATTTGAGTGCCGTAGATCCATCGGCTCTCATATCGCGCGAAATCATGAATTTATGGGCCGGACGGGAAGTATACAATTATGATGGAAATGGACGCAGGGAACAACCATAAACAACGTTATGACTGGAATATTTCGAGGGCCAATAAACATTTTCAATAGTAGGAATTATTAACACACGAGGAAACAACTATAGAAAAATATGTTCGTAAGAAACCATTGAGTTTCTCTCTTCTCTTGTATATACTGGACTGGTGTTGTTACAAATAAGAGAGTAAATAATCAGTAGTTTATGTGACCGTACATAATGAAGGGCATTAAACACGAGTGGTTCGGCTAGTTTCATAATAATATCACATGAGTGTTTTAATGACTAATTATGTACAGTTACATACACTACTTTATCTATCCACATCTCATAAGCCTCCATGATGCATTCGGGTCATTGTCAGATTTAGGTTCGCGTCTTTTCGGTGGACATTGCCAAAGTTAAGGGCTATAAAGCCTAATTTTTGGTTGTACTCTGAATCCGCATAAACGGCGTTGCCCCTTCTATAATTCTATGTGATAAAAACATGTTATATGTAAACGTAAGCCCTTAACTATTGACCACCGGAAAGATGATTTTTGTTTTTGTGACTGACAATGACCCATTCAGGAGCCGCATATTATGACCGGCATCGCAGCGTTCTTTTCTTGCATCTGTCATAGCTTTTTTTTTAATTCAGAGACAAACTAGAGTCGGATCCAAATATCATATCGCTTGATTTCTTACTTACGTGCGACATTTGTCAAATTTGTATGCAAATTGACAATTCATTTCCAACTAAACGTCATTTCGACTGATATTAGAATAATGGTCAAATCAAATTTCTTTGTATTCAGAGATGTTCGAAATTTGAATGAAATAATATTATCGAAATCGATGTTATTATTTAACAATAATAACATTTTCACAGATAAGAAAGTTGTTCTAACAAAACAGTCTATTTTTATGGTGGTCATAATGTGCGGTTCTTGAACGCATCATGGAGGGTTTATGATATTTGGATAGATAAATCAATGAAGATAACAGTAAGTGTACATAGTCAGCAAGTGCGCCCAGTAAGGGGTTACTTACTAGGCGCACTTGCTGACTACACTACTTATCTACTTGCATGTCATGTTTGTAGCAATATGCAAGTCCTCCCACAGAGCACTCCCGAGGGGTAAACAGCTAACTTTTTGAACGAGCGTTAGGACAATTCAACTGTCATTTTCCCATACAAAAAGTGACCTTTAGATATTTTATGACCTGACGTACGTACAATGCGTTACGTGATCAACATGCTGGTGTAACAATATTCAATATTAGTGCTTCAAATTTGTTAACATGTTATATTATGAGTATACCCTACACCTATATATTTGTTTTTCTTTGCAGTTTATTTTATCTTTTTTGTTGTTTCCGCTTGTTAACTGTTTAGGTTTATTTATTTAGTATTTATTTATTTCATATTTTGTTGTTTCCCCTTGTTAACTGTTTAGGTTTATTTCATAGTTGATACCGGTTGTCGGCGTTTGTGTCGGCACTTATGTTAGTTTTAAGTAAGGTCCCCACTGAAAATCAGCGCCTCAGCTTGCTGTGCCTTGCTGTGGCTTCATGCTGAGTGGGGATCCTATTTAACGTCCTAGTATTTAAGTCTTTTATTTTGCTTGTTCTTTTTATTGTGTAATTTTGTGACGTTAAATAAATGTATTTTCTTTCTTCTTTCTTTCTTTCAAATGCTATATTAGGAGGTAATCAGAAGGAGGTCAGCCATTGTTAAATAATACGTCAACAATAGGAATAGCTCCGTTTGAAATTTCCGACCAATTACTGTACGAAACATTATTGTCTAAATGTAACCAGAAACACTTCACAAGGTTTCCATTCGTCTTAATTACTGCAAATCATCTAACGATCGGCCGTTAAAGGGCTCCTTCATAACTGCCGTTAGACATCGTTTGCACCAAGTGTAGCCGGGCTGTAATGGGCACCATTCATTACCAATCGGAACGTGTAAGACTCAGTAAGAGTGAGGTGCCGCCTTTTGATATAATGAAGTAATTATGTATCTTATCCAATTTAAAGCATATATATTTTTTCAACACATTTGCTCGTAACGTGCCTCTTATTGTGCCGCTTTTAGGCTCATAATCCTGGGTATTAAACACGCGTGTTTTGTAACATTACGACACTCGTGTAGTTATGTTTATATCCCGATTAAGACACGTTGGCACCTTGCAGCAAGGTGTATGTATGGACTCGGCGCATTCTTAAATTGACCGGATAATACAGATTTGTTTTTAATTCTCGGCAAATGGATTTTTACTCGACTAAACAAATTAAATCCTTCTTGTGAATTAATTGATTGTTTCTTATTGGATATGATATAGAAACGTTTCATTTAGTAAAACAATTTACTTTTGATAACATTTAACATGAATTTATATTGAATAAGAAAATATTTATTTTATTTTGTATTGGCTGTTTAGAGATTTCATCTAAGCCTCGCTGCGGGCGCACTGCGCGAACTTCACGAAAAAAAAATATTTGCGCGCCATTATAAGTAATTTCACAAGTATTTGTAAACATTGATGATGCTGTTTGGCTATTATTAAAAATGTTGACTCGTGGTGAATAGAAAAGTGATAAATATAATTGACGCCACTGTACATTCTTGGATATGTGCAAATGTATGTGAGTAAAAACCTGTTGTCATCAATAACTAAAGGAAACAACTTAGCAGCCTGTGTTTTTCCTCGCAAATGTGTTGAAAAACGTCGTATGACGTGTGTCATACGACGCACAACACATTTGCAACTCACCTGCGGTTCGCGTGACAATTCCGCCTCTGATGTAATGATCAACATACCACACTTGTATCACAATGTACTATTTCAACACATTTGCTCGTAACGTGCCTCTTATTGTGCCGCTTTTGGGCTCATAATCCTGGGTATTAAACACGCGTGTTTAATAACATTACGACACTCGTGTAGTTGATATCCCGATTAAGACAGGTTGGCACCTTGCAGCAAGGTGTATGTATGGACTCGGCGCATTCTTAAATTGACCGGGTTATACAGGTTTGTTTTTAATTCTCGGCAAATGGATTCTTACTCGACTAAACAAATTAAATCCTTCTTGTGGATTAATTGATTATTTCTTGTTGGATATGATATAGAAACGTTTCATTTAGTAAAACTATTTACTTTTGATAACATTTTACATGAATTTATATTGAATAAGAAAATATTTATTTTATTTTGTATTGGCTGTTTAGAGATTTCATCTAAGCCTCGCTGCGGGCGCACTGCGTGAAATTCACGAAAAAAAATAGTTGCGCGCCATTAAAGGTATCACAAATATTTGTACACAACTAAACATTGATGATGCGTGTTTGGTTTTTGTTAAAAATGTTGACTCGTAGTGAAAAGTGATAAATATAATTGACGCCACTGTACATTCTTGGAGATGTACAAATATGTGAGTAAAAACCTGTTGTCATCAATAACTAAAGGAAACAACTTAGGAGCCTGTAACATGTTCATTTTATGAAAAGGATTTTTTCCTCGCAAATGTGTTGAAAAACGTCGTATGACACGCGTGAGCTTTGATAATTACATCCTCGGCTCTATTATCACGCTCACCGATGTAATGATCAATATACCTCACTTGTATCATAATGTACTATTACGGTAGAAAAGTATTGTACGCACGCGCGCGTTGTGCAGTATGCATTACTGTAAAATGCCACTAAGTCATCGAGGGACGACAAAAATTGGACTTTCCTGGGTAAAAAATATTAAATTCTTTTTAGTCCTTCAAAAATATTGGACACATATTTTTTATTTTGTCAATCAAACAAAAAATGGTGAAGATATAGCTCGTAAAAGTTCCGCGTGACGTCACATTAATGCTAAAAAGTTTACCATCTACCTGACAGACTAAATATAATATTTTAGGAAAGATTTAATTACAAAACTATAATTATTATACCTACCTACCTAAGAATATGATTATTGTCACTGAAGTATTACTCGACACAAATCTTGATTAACTTAATTATCATCATCATCCTACCGATTTTCCCAGTTTTAATCTAAAGGAGCCCGGGGTTTGCATTGGACCTTATCCCGAGAATAGGCGTAGGCTTTCGGGTTTAACGAAATCGACTGCTATCTGACCTAGACCGTGGGTTTCCTTACGATGTTTTCCTTCGCCGATCAGCTATACTATTGAGTATTAAATGATCTGATCGTTTTCCAAAAAATTGTCACGTTGTTAAGAACGTACTATCGCCCAAGGGTACGGGTTCACACTTTCTCAACAAAATCGTCTGCACACACATACAGTTCATTCGAAAAATGACCCTAGAGGGGTGTACCCGTACCCTTGGGCGATAGTACCTGCGTAGTATATCCCGGCTAAACAGCAATTTACTTCATTTTCCATACAACTGTTGTAAAATTTATTTTTATTTAAATTTAAATTTATTTCCATATTGTGACGTTATAAGATACTGTCAATTAGTAATGAGTCGTTTCGGTTGCCACCAGCCAGGTCCGTCTTTGATTATCATTTTTAGGGTTCCGTACTCAAAGAGTAAAACGGGACCCTATTACTAAGACTCCGCTGTCCGTCTGTCTGTCACCAGGCTGTATCTCACTGATACCGTGATAGTTCCAGATGAAATTTTCACAGATGATGTATTTATGTTGCCGCTATAACAACAAATACTAAAAACACAGAATAAAATAGTTATTTATAGATAATGGTACGGAACCCTTCGTGCGCGAGTTCGACTCGCACATGGCCGGTTTTAATTGTCTTTTGATGTGCTTTATTTAATTGTTGTTAGTGCCATATAAACATTTGATCCGCTCAGAAAACTAGTTCTAAAACTCGTATTTTTTTTAGGAAAGTATAGGTACCTATAGTTAGGTACCATAATACAACATAATACCAAATTAATATATTGGCTAGTGCCAATTGGTGTGGCTGTGCTGACATGTAAGATTCCATAACATAATACATTTACAATACGTACCTACTTCAATAATCAGTCTACACAACACACCGTGACATTTATTGTTCTATTTTACTAATTTGAGCTTGATAATTATGCCGAAAAGCTATTATATATATCACCACCAAATTATATAGAATAAGATCATGCATGCCAGCACATGGAAGCAATAGATATTAACATTTAGTGCTCTTACATGTACATATATCCTTTATTATATTAGATTATGTATACCCAATGAAATGAAACGGACTCACGTCGAATATCGCTCAACGTGTTAATTAGTATTATGTTGCCTTGCGTGCATGCAAAATTCAATGGAAAGCGAGTGGTTAATTAATAATTACCTACGTGCTTCATGGAAGTAACTTATACTACAGCATATCGCAATTTAATACATGTATGTTGATAAAATAAGGTCATAATGTTCCCAAATTTGGGAGAAAAGAATGCCCAAATTAGTCAAGAAAATCGCTTCGAACGAGCGACGTTAAAAATCGGATTTCACTTAAAAAAAAAAATCTGAGCGGGGTCTTGAAGACAAAAGGTTTCATACGGAAAGGCTTTAAGGGGTTAATATAAATTAGAGGTGAACGTTATTGTAGGCACCTACATCAGCACATACACAGTAGTAGAGAATTCAAATGAATGATATTTTTGAGAAAATGAACATGATGTTTTTAGCTGGAATCCACATGCCGTGCCATTTCTTTGGATATGTTCCGTGCTTAAATACTAACGCCACTTGTTTACGAATAAATTGTTAGTATAATACCTGGGTGACCAAGCTTTGCTCGGCTGACAAAATGGAACACGAATTTTCGCAGACAGTTACAGACATTTTCGAGAACGTGATTAAAAATACATAAATATTAAAAATACAAATATTGCTCGTTTCATTAATAGTATAGGCGGTAGCGGGCCTGTATACCAATGCTAGGTTTTTTGTAATATATAAAAACAGAAAGGCCGTGCTCCCTGTACAGATAAATACAAGTATTATTCAACATGTCTTTAAGTCCCATTAATTTAAAGAGGCGTGATACAATAATTATGGCTGCCGTACACAACTCAAACCACGCATGTCTGTACTGAACCCTGTATGAGTCAAATGCATTTAATTATCGCGATGAAGTAACTTGGAGTAATTCGGTGACCGCAGCCGTCGCGTCGTTTCAAGTTACCGGAATAAAGTTGGTCTTTAAGCAGAAGGCATAGTTATTCGTAGTATAAGTGACTGAAATTCTTTGAACTTTTCTACTTCATATTTTTGCTAGACCATTCATGAATTACTTGTAAAATTGCTCTCGCCTCATGATTGATGATGATAGAAAAAAGCAATTAGTGGTTCTATTTAAGTAATTATCGACCACGTAATTTTTTTTATGTACCTATAGCATTAAGACGACTGGTCAAATATCAGCGAAAATATAGGCTAACTTAAAATGCATTTAATTTAGTGCTGAAGTAGAAGTCTTACAAAGGCCATAGTCGGCTTTCCATCGAAAATACATTGAATGAAGCATGCCGATATAAGTATGTTGCTGTTTTTTTAATGTAGGTTAATAGTAATTCGATAGTAATTTTTAATGTTTAGTTTATTCATTATTAACTTTTATACAAATATTTTCGTTCTATATGTTTCGTATTAGTTTAACAGTAAAAGATAGCAACGGACATAAATATAATATGTCAAATCACACAGTTAAATAATAGATGAACGGATTTATCGCATTCGGTTTAATCAGTTTCTTTCCTAAAATATGTAATAACAATGAGTACAAGTGACTGGACACGAGACTGTCTTATTTTAAGTCAGTCAGATTTTTAAAACATATTTCAGCTTCTGTGTATGTCTCGGAAGATATTATAATGCCGTTTTGAATTCTTAAACCGAATGACATGAAAGAAGCCATCAGCTTAGTATTAGAACGTCGGTAAATTAGGCTACTTCGCAAAGCGGGGCACAGTGGTACTGTTGACCCGCGGAAAATTTACTCTCCTAATGCGGCGAGATTTGTAGGTCCGAGTACATTCACTTCAATAAAGACTGAAAAGGTTTAGCCGGCTCCAATGGCTTTGGTTACCAGATACCGCGGAGCCTAAGCTGGATTTCTTTGAATGGACTCCTCTTTGTTAGATATTCTTTCAAGTTGGCTGATCTTTATGGCTAAAGAATTCGATGAATAATCGCTAAAGATATGTATGTTTTAAGAAAAATATTTATAAAATATTTTTGTATCTAAGGCAACGCACGCAAAAGTCAATGACCAACTAAAAATTTAAGTCCTAGGATAGTAGCTATACCTACATAATATTTTACGATTAATCTTAAAATAATTTCTAGTTTGGTCTAATCGAGCTTTAGACAAGTACCTACCTACGATCAAACATTATTGATGTATAAGTATAAGTCACATTATAACTTTATTCGAATTAACTTTGGTAAATGTCCATACGGTTTTTATATTTACCTGCAGTGGCGGAATGAAAAGGTTGATCAGTTTTCAAATCAAATCATTTACGCGTTGCAAGCACATGTTACCTTTTTAAACTGTGTATCAGACGAGAGTGTTGTATTGTAAATTATGTTCAACTGTTTGACAACAAAGTTCAAATTTACTTAGACGAATTTTCCTTGCCTATTAATAGTTGAACTAAAACCTTTTTAGGGTTCCGTAGCCAAATGGCAAAAAACGGAACCCTTATAGATTCGTCATGTCGGTCCGTCTGTCTGTCTGTCTGTCCGTCCGTATGTCACAGCCACTTTTTTCCGAAACTATAAGAGCTACACTATTGAAACTTGGTAAGTAGATGTATTCTGTAAACCGCATTAAGATTTTCACACAAAAATAGAAAAAAAAACAATAAATTTTGGGGTTCCCCATACTTAGAACTGAAACTCAAAAAAAATTTTTTCATCAAACCCATACGTTGGTGTCTTTGGATAGGTCTTCAAAAATGATATTGAGGTTTCTAACATATTTTTTTTGTAAACTGAATAGTTTGCGCGAGAGACACTTCCAAAGTGGTAAAATGTGTGCCCCCCCCCCTGTATTTTCTAAAATAAGATAATGATAAAACTGAAAAAAATATATGATGAACATTACCATGCAAACTTCCAACGAAAATTGGTTTGAACGAGATCTAGTAAGTTGTTTTTTATTTAATACGTCATAAATCGTAAAAAGCAATTTATTTAACGGAACCCTTCATGTGCAAGTCCGACTCGCACTTGGCCGCTTTTTTTTATTCGTTTGATCTTGCCATTACGTTGTGTCAAGTTTGATAAATCTAATGATTAAATCCTCTTAGCTTTAAATTATTAATACTATAAATGTGAGTAACAGGTCATGTCAATGTCATCATTGCTATTTCTTGTATACTTACGTTTTTTTGTTTTTTAACTTGTTTTCCAAAATTCAAAGAGGTGTAGTGAAATGAATGACATTCATTATGACGGAATGTGTCAGACATTCGGTCGATAAAGCAGATACTGATAACTTATACTGAGCAAGCAAAAACAGATCTTAAGGTGATCAACCTTTTCATTCCCTGACTGTACCTAGACGTGAAAATGGTGTCTTTAGGTATTTACTGTAGGTGCTCTTTGACACATGTAATATATAAAGGCGGAACCCAACAACATAACCATTATGTTATTCAATACTAAATATGTATTGCCATTTGTTTTTCTCGTAGTTTATTCAAGTTAAATTGCGTAAGTTTGTCCCCAAATCTGTAAGAAGGACAGTATGGGGACGGGCGGCGGCGCGGTAACCGCACAAGTTTTGAATGCTTTCATTCAAACTTGTCGTTGTGTTCCGAACGGCTATGAATGGCGGATGGCACAGTTCGTTTCACCAACTTCGTCGATTTAACTCTACTGACCGTGTCTGTTCTGAAGCTGACGTCCTAGTTTGAAAGAATTTAGATCCTTTCAATTTGCCTTAATTTCTTATGAAAAAGTTTCAAGTTTAAATTATTTGCATTCTTATGTTTATCTTCTTTTCTCGTTTGAATATAAGTGCCTACGACAAAAGCAATAATAAATAATAACCAATAAGTAGATCGGGTGCAAAGGAACTTTAAAGGAAATTTCTGAGCGTCTTATCGATACTTCGGGTGACCAGAGGGTTAGCAGCTACTCTGGTCAGAGGAGTAGCTTAGCTGCCAACGCTGCCAGCCTTCTAGTCCAGGCAATGAACTGACCACTTGTATAGAAAAAAATTACAAATTTGGAAATAATTTATAATAGCTGGTTTTTTCTATGTATATATTATTAATTTACTTGTCTCAGGCAACAAGGCCCATATTTACAAATACCTTACAGACTAACATACGTATCAATATACAAAAATTATAATTATAACCATTAAAATATAATCCATAAAAATAAAAACATGTCAAATTTAGAATTTAGAATATAAATAGGTAGGTAATTTCAGACATCAAAAAAATTATAACTTAAGTAGCTTCTGAAAAGTCAGTCCATTAATAATGGTTTTATCTTTATTTTGGTTCATTTACACTTGCTCTATAGGTAATATTCAAGATAAATAATAAAAAATGCAATTCATGCATTATTTAAATCTTTATAATTACTTCCGGATGAAAAGTTTGTTGGATTCGTGAATAAAGCATCTTAGAATAACGTTTTAAAATTAAATGAACAAGAAAAACGCTATTATCTCCACTTATAATAAATCTCTAAATTAAAAAAAGAATCAGCCAGTTTGAAACTAAGCTTTGCGCGGTTCGAATGTTCTCAGCATCCCATGAACGGAAAAATATGAAACATTTTATATAGGTACATTATTATTCTAGCTGCAACTTAGGATAGTTTTTATCCGACTGCGACAGTTAATTAATTTTCCGAAATATACGACTTCATTTAATTTTTCATTTATTTTTATTGAAATCAAACGCTGCTCCAACTGTCAGCTATAAGAACCGTCAAATTTTCGTCAAAATGGCGGAATTGCTTTGCCTTTCACTTATTAATAATTTAAATCCCGTCTACGATAGACCTTTACGAGACAAATGCTAAAATATAAACCATAAAAAAATATTCGATTCTGATATGAGAACTTATATGCGCAAATGTCGTTTTATGTCGTAATTTCAATAAATGAAATCAACAAATTTGAACAATATAATTAACACGAATTTGTTTTTTTTGAATGACAATGGCACGCGCTCGGCGCATTCAGCCAAAGTACCTGCGGCGCTACCAAGAAAACCGATACTCAATGTTCATATATTTGCATCCCTGTCACTCGAGTATGGTTAGTGCGATAGAGATACCCGAATATTTTCGAATTCCGAAGTTCGTGGTTATAGCTCAGGAATCGAAAATATGGTAAATAATCATAATGTATTTTCTCGAAAAAGAATTTAAAATAAATATAGTCAAATGGAGAAAAAAACAAAGTAAGAGGTTATATAGGTAATGATTAAGTTATAAGAGTCCAAAGTTTTAAGAGGGGGTATGTTCTGTCCCTTTTCCGCAAAACGCACCTTCATATGAAACGATTGTTTTTTACTATGACGCTCGAGTATATTGACGTCACAGTCCCTCATCGTTTTCTCACTCTAACAAGCGACATTAAAACGGATGTAGCTTCATAATTTTTTGAGATATTTGAATGGGAGTTTCATTATCTTCTATCTATTTATACATAATAAATGCCTATGTCCTGACTGACTTATTCACTCACTCACTCACTCATCAACGCACAGCCGAAACTACTAATCTTAGAGAGTTGATTTTTGCACAGTATGTTGCTTTTATAACGTGGGCTAGGGATAAAAAGGGATTTTTGAAAATTCTACCCCTAAGGGGGTAAAATAGGGGTGCAAAGTTTGTATGGGAGAACCTTTTTTTTTTGAGCTATAGACTTAAACTTTGTAGAAAAATTAGTTATTAGAATACAAATGAAACACTTTCAGCGTTTTGGAAAATTCCACCCCTACGGGGGTAAAATAGGGGTGCAAGGTTTGTATGGGGGAAACATTTTTTTTTTAAATAGAGACTTAAAACTTTGTAGCAAGATCAGTCATCACTCATTAGAATACAAATAAAGAACTTTCAGGGTTTTAGAAAATTCTACCCCTAAAGGGGTAAAATAGAGTGCAAAGTTTGTATGGGAAAAACTACTTTTTTTTAAATATAGACTTAAAACTTTGTAGAGAAATTATTCATTAGAATACAAATAAAGTACCTAGATTCAGTGTTTTAAAAAAATCTACCCCTAAGGGGGTAAAATAGGGGTGCAAATTTTGTATGGGGGAAACAATATTTTTTTTTAAATAGAGACTTAAAACTTTGTAGAAAGATTAGTCATCAGAATACAAATTAAGTACTTTCAGCGTTTTAGAAAATTCTATCCCTAAAAATAGGGGGCTAAAATAGGGGTGCAAAGTTTGTATGTGGGAAACTATTTTTTTTAGCTAGAGTCCTAAAACTTTGTAGAAAGATTATTTAAATACAAAGAAAGTACTTTCAGCGTTTTGGAAAATTTCACCCCTAAGGGGGTAAAATAGGGTGCAAAGTTTGTATGGGAAAAACATATTTTTTTTTAATAGAGACTTAAAATTTTGTCGAAAAATTACTTATTAGAACATGAAAAATACTACATTTGGCGTTTTACAAAAATCATTCCCTAAGGGGGTTAAAAAAGGGTGCAAGGTTTGTATGGGGAACACTTTTTCTGAGCTAGACACTTAAAACTTTGTAGAAAGATTACTTATAAAAATACAAAAAAAAAGACTTTCAGCGTTTTGAAAAAATCTATCCCTAAGGGGGATAAAAAGGGGTGCAAAGTTTTTATCAGGGAAAGTTTATGTTTTTGAGTTAGAGACTTGAAAGTTGAAACTTTGTAGAAAGATTACTTATTAAAATACAAAAAAAGAACACAAATCGTTTTAGAAAATTCCACCCCTAATAGGGTTAAAAAGGAGAGCAAGCTTTGCATGGGCAACACTTTTTTTGAGTTAGACTTAAAACTTTGCAAAAAGATTACTTATTAGAATACTAAAAAAGAACTTTCAGCGTTTTAGAAAACTCCATCCCTAAGGGGATCCTTAAGATCCTTAAGAAGGGTAGCCAGTGTTATGTGGGAAAAACTTTTATTTTTACTAGACTTAAAACTATTCGAAATGTTACTTATTAAAATTAATAATAAAGTACTTTCAGAGTTTTAGAAAATTCCACCCCTAAGGGGGTTAAGAAAGCGTTGTATGGGCAACACTTTTTTTGAGCTAGAGACTTAAAAGTTTACGAAAAAAGTTCTTTCAGCGATTAGAAAAATTCAACCTCTAAGGGGGTTTAAAAGGGGGTTCAAATTTTAAATGGCGAGCAATAAAATTTTAAAGTGTGAGTAAGAGATTTTTAACTTCGGTCTTATTCTGTACGTTAAAATACTACAAAACTGATTTCAGAGTTTTTCCAAATTCATCCCCTAAGAGTGTTAAAATTGGTTCAAAGTTTGAGTATTTCAAGGCATTTTTAAAGTATGAGATTTTTAACTTTGGTTTTAGACTGTTTGTTCACAAACTAGAAAATGAACATCAACTTTTTTTTTAATTATAATATATAGAATATAAAAGAGGGTTCAAATTTTGTATTGAGAGAAATCATTTTCTAAGACGATAAAAAGTTCTACGCGGACGAAGTCGCGGGCAACAGCTAGTAAATTAATATTTTGCAAAACCGTATTTTGCCTGGAGTATTCTGGGCTCCATAGTATCTACTAGAACTTGGGGGTTAGTACATAATACAACCACTATAGTATATCTCCTGTCTATTAGTTTAGTTTGTAGCCACTACACTTTATTATTTGTTGCTAGACTACTAAATATTACTATTACGTTGACATGTTAAATGTAATTTTTACCAATAAATGATTGTATTATATTGTATTGTAGTTTAGGCATGCTTTACTTTAGTACTAAGCAGTCTTCTTGTTTTTCAGTGCCTACTTCTGAATCTTTTTTGTGCAATATTCTACCTATAGGTTTAGTTTATAGATTCGGCATGTTTTAGTTTAGCACTAAGCCTTTTTCTTGTTTTACAGTGCCTACTTCTATATCTTTTTTGTGCAATAAAGACCCATGTCATTTATTTCATCATAACCTCCAATGCTCGTATGAAAATAAACCTACCGTACCGAACATTTTAATATCTTTTAAATTACATACAGGGTGACAGGTAATTCGACCTATTCCTTGAAACGGGTTATACTAGAGCTAATTTGCAACAATGTATGTCCAGTCAACCAGGGGTCGAAACTCGCTGGTTTCCGAGATATTCGAGTTTTTAGTTTGTATGAAAAAAATTCTCCTTGCAGCCTTAAGCTGGTGATTGTGACAAAAGTACTTCCATTTGGATGGTAAAAAAACATTTTTGTCACAATCAGCACTTTAAGGCTGCAAGGCGATTTTTTTTCAAACTAACTAAAAACTCGAAAAATTAAAAAAAATCGTTTTTTGACCCCTGGTTGACTGGACATAAATTGTTGCAAATTAGCTCTAGTATAACCCCTTTCAAGGAATAGGTCGAATTACCAGTCACCCTGTATGTTACCTAGCCAAGTACTACTATAAAAATGGTGTACTCTGTATACATTATTTTATGGCTGTGTGCCACAAAAGACGTCTCCCTACTTGCCACTGCTTGTATAGTCTGCAATAGACAGAATAGACTCAAATGCCATTGATTGATATGGAGTATATTAGTTTTTCACTTCTCATGCTCGCAAAGTTCGCCTTTGTTCTAGATGTCTATCTATCTATCTATCTATATAAGCCCTTGATCCTGAACTCCATATTGAATGTATACATAATGTAGGACATGTATCTTTTTTTTTTTTTTTTTTTTGCTATATGTTGTTTTGTATATATATATGTTTGTTTTTTTTTTTTTTTTTTTTTCTTTTCTTTCATATTATGTCTCTGAGTTCAGTGTGCCTCTTGGCAAAGGCCTCCTCTAACCCCTTCCATTGCTGTCTATCATTCGCGACTCTTCTCCAGTTTGGACCGGCTGTCAGTTTGAGCTCGTCCTCCCATCTCTTGTATGGCCTTCCCCTACACCTCTTACCATCTCTAGGGTACCAGTGTGTTACAATATTGCACCATTTTTCTTGACTGTATCTTAGCATGTGCCCTGTCCATCGCCATTTCAGTTGATCTATCTTAGAGAGTACATCTGTTACGCCTGTTTTCGCTCTTATAGCTGTATTCCTGTGTCTGTCTTGCCGTTTAATTCCCAGCATGCTTCTCTCCATTGCTCTTTGACAGTGTTCTAGCATCTCTCTATGGTGTTTGGAGAGTGACCAAGTTTCGCAGCCATATGTGATGCAAGGCAAAATGCAGGTGTTAAATACTTTCCTTTTGGTACTGTTACTGAGATTGGGGCATTTCATCACCTCTTTCTAGATGTATGCTGCATAAAATGCCACTTTTATGCTCTAGTGCACCAAGTAAAATTGTTTTAAAGACTAAGATAATCGGGCCTAACAGCCACACGCACAATAAAACTTCGTAGAATAAACTTGTTATTTTATTTGATTTGCTTTAACCAATTTCACATACTTACGTGTTTTCCATTACTAAATTAATAAAACCAGATCAAATCAATTATTATTTTAAAACGTATTGAACCATTAAATGACTTGGCAGTGCCTATGAAGTACCTAGAAGTCTATTACGACGTGTCGAAAATTAAACTTAAAAACTTTAAAAAGGTAAGTGACGTGAATGAGCTATTATTTAATTTAGTTTTGCAATTATTGGTTATTTTC
Source organism: Epinotia brunnichana (assembly GCA_963854355.1). Lineage (NCBI taxonomy): Eukaryota > Metazoa > Arthropoda > Insecta > Lepidoptera > Tortricidae > Epinotia > Epinotia brunnichana. The sequence continues at coordinate 14,414,676 of OY977938.1, forward strand.
TCGCAATCGAAGTGAAAAGCAGTGTGTATAACTCGGGCATAAATTAGCCATTTTATCCCTCGAATTAACTATCCACCCTCGCCGGTGGCTCGGGTGAATATAAACGTCTCAGATTAAATGGCTCGTTTTATGCGCTTGTTGTACAATCTACTATTGATAACCGATATGCATATTTTGCTTACAACGTACTAGCTATTAGTGGCAGAGAAGCTTTCACAACGGCCCACATTTTTAATTGGTTGTTCAATATGAGTATAGAGAAAAAGGGTTCTAGTTAAAGAGCTTTGTCATGGTGAAAGGGTTTTCTTGTTAAAGTTAAAATACCTATCTATCTCCCGCATGTATGCCAGAGGTAGGTAACTTCATTTATTATTTACAATGTTACGTTATCTATTGGTAATAAAATGCATTACGTTATTGTATAAAGGCAATAAATTGGGTAAAGGTACAGAATTTGGTTTTGGTGCATAATCTAGAGCAAAAATCGTGTACTCTACAAAAACAAAAAAGTGTATTTCTTTCAAGTACCTATTTTAACTAGCAGAGTCTCGTTCCGTCTCAAAAAGTTTCGCAAGTCACAAAACTTGTACAGCGAATGAATTTTGAGCCTTAATTCTTACAATCATGAACGCAAATAACAAACTTGCTTCATTCAATATTAAGTATATTACAATTACCTTTGCGTGCGAAAATTTTCGAGTCTATTGAAAGTTCGTGAACGCCGCGCCGAATGGATATAATAAAAATACATTTTGCTGTACGTAAGAACCATAAAAATACAGAGTACAAAACCGTCTGATACCATTATGGAACATAAAAATAAACTTCAATAGATGGGAATGTATGGAGAGCCGAAAACATCATTAATGAATCCTACAGGATACAAGAGAATTGTGTTCCTTTGTGTTTCGGTAAATAATGTTTGATTACTGTATCGATTACGCCACGCGGTCTTTTTATTTGTTAATGCATACGTTATTTATGGGTAGCGTAATTTAATTTATTTTACAACAATGTATTGTGACAATGTTTTTATATCTGATACGGCTAATGTCTGTCGCACGAAATAAGTTAATGTACTTATACGTCATGTATGAGTTAAGCGAAACTATAATAGTTCTGTAGTGGTTTAATAATAATTATAAGCCCGCGGGGGCAGCTTGTGGCGAGCTGACGGTGAGTGGCGACACCGCGGACCCCTAACCTCCAGAGGGCCCGAGTGATCTGGCCCTCGCCTCTGTGCTTGCCTTAAGAGGCTGACAAGACCAAATTTGTTAAAATTGATATTATTTAAGCAGTTGTTTAAGAAAAACTATTTGTTCTAGCACATCAAAAAAAATATATGTTAATATTTATCATATTTCCAAGACCGTAGATGGGCTCGAAACATAATTGGATGAAATCGGCTCGATAGAAAATAATTGCAAAGATTGGTCTTAAAATCATCTTAAACGGTTCTATGTCCGTATTTTTTTGACGTATGGGTCTGCAATTAAAAACATGAAGTCCACATATTCATACCTAAACCGTGTAGACGAGCCATATTTTGCAAAAAATCCACACTTTTTTTTATTTTTATTTTAATTCATTATTTTTGTCTAAAACCTGGCCGCTCAAGTAACACTCGCTCTCGTTTACTCCGATACAAATAGACAGTGTGCGCGTTTTTGGTGTTGACAGCGCCTTAACCGGCCGGCCAGAGTGGAGTCGCAAGAGCGGAACCTATGCTCCAGGTTGGAAGTGTAAAATGTCATAACGCCGGCGGCCCTTGAACGGATAACCGGGATCTGGCGCACCGCAGACTCACCTCTCGACAACCTCTCAGCCGCTCAGACTTGTTGCTCCATTGACGCACTGTGCGTGCGACTGTTTTGTGGGGCCCACTTAGGGAGTTGGCGAGTCACCGCCTGCCTTTTTACAGTTTTGAGACTGATTGCCACGGCAGGTGTCCGCTAGACTCCTCCCATAACCCATGTTCCAGTCCACCCACCATTCAACCCAATAACCCATGACCTTAGTTTCCATCGCAGTCACAGTGCTGCACTGCAATAGTCTTTGCACCTAGCGGGGCCCATCACCGGTTGTATCATGTTGTGCGGTCGGAGATGGTACCCGCCATGTGTATCCCTCGCTTTAGATTATTTTTGTTTTAAAGGGCCTTCTGTGCTGTTGGCTTCGGCCCCACGCATGCCTTCCAACAGTCCGGGACCCCATGGTCCCGAGATGTGGAAAAAAACATACAAATAATAATAAAATCTTTATTTCGGAATACAAAAGACTCCATAGTTGTTAGTAACATAAAAACACACAAATTATATTAAAGGGTATAGCCGTCTCCCTTGATGCAGAGATCGATATTCGTATCGGCAAAGCGGCGACAATGTTCGGAAGGCTACGTACAAGAGTATGGTGTAACAGACATCTTACCATCAGAACCAAAATTATTGTTTACCAAACATGCGTTCTGAGCATACTCTTGTATGGAGCCGACACCTGGCCCCGTAGCATGGATGGCCTTATCACGCGACAAGTGACAGGATAGAGCATCCGTCCCTGGCTGACACCGTTCGATAGAACGAGACGACGCGCTTATCCTATCACTTATCGCGTGATAACGCCATCCATGCTACGGGGCCTGGACGACGTATGCGAAACAAGAGCGACGACGTAACACTTTTCACATGCGCTGTCTACGTAATATCTTAGGCATTACGTGGGAGGACAAAGTGACAAATCAGAGGGTTCTTGACATAGCACAGCTGCCCAGTTTGACTGCTATTCTCAAACAGAGACGCTTGCGGTGGCTGGGCCATGTGCACCGGATGGAACCTTCTCGAATACCTCAACGTACCTGCTTAATGCAGTAGCAAACGCCAAGAGAAACGTTGGGAGACCGATGTTGCGTTTCAAGGATTGCGCTAAGAGAGACATAACTGCTTTTACAATTGACTATCGGACCTGGGCAAAGCTTGCCGGAGATAGAGATGGATGGCGCAAACGCGTTGAGGACGGCAGAGCGTTGTGCGATGGAACCTGGTTCGAGACACTGGCCAATAGAAGGTTGCGTAGACATCAAGCTGAAACTAGAGCCCCTGGCACGAATTTCGTCTGCCAGAAATGTGAAAGATCATGCCGGTCGCGTATTGGCCTCTAAAGTCACCAAAAACGATGTCTCCAGGGCAATGTTTAAATCGTCTGGAATATAGACGCAAAGGCCTGTGATGATGATGATGATAGCCGTGTTTGTATGGCAAAACTGCCTTTGACGAGAAAATGGTTTTCCTTTTGCTCGGATAATTATCTTTATATACGTTGTAATTTCACCAAATATCAGTTGTACAAAACTCATAAGTTTTGTACAAATGTACGGAACATCATATGATTTTTACCATCATCTTTTCGGTGACGAAACCTACATACTGCTTCCAAGAAATTTTAAGGACGCACCCGGGAAGACCCCAATCTAAAGTGGGGAGCGTAGGGATTACAGCCCAATCATTTTCATTCAAGAGAGGAGCTCTATGCCCAGCAGTGGGACATATTTAGGCTGACGATGATGATAAAGATAACGATAATAGTTGTAAGAATCCATAGCACGTTAAAATTTTGATGCAATATGCTTGAGAATAGGGTAGGGGATGTACAATTATACATGCATAAAGGCCATTACATGTATGTAGTTTTTTCATCTCCAATTTTTCGGTGTACAATGTTGACGTGGAACCTTTTAGGGGTGACACTTTGCCCACATTTCACATTATCACCGCTCGTCAAACGTCAGAGAACCCGAGTTGGCGTTAAATAGTTAAAAGGCAGGAACAGTTAGTTACCTACATAAACATGCCAGTTTACAGGTTCTATTCTGCGTAAAAATTGTTTTAGTTGTTATTTAAAAGATTTTAGTTCATTTTTCGTAAACGAACTCAATTAACATCATCAAGGCTTAGTGATCATAATTGTTTTTGCTAGAACTATGCAAAAAAAACAGATTTTATTGTGTACAGGTTCATGTCTGGTATCTAAGCGAGTTCACCGTGGAATAAGTAATGATAAGCTTTCAATAACATTAAATTAGTGGCTTTGTGATATGTAGCATTTTTTTTCTTCGAAATACTGACTTGACAACAACCTATATTATTAACGAGCCTGCTAACAAAAGGGCATTGGGCAACATTGTAATGCAAATTATCGTTTTTATTTTTTGCAGCGGTCAAGGATGTTTCTTTAATAATGGTTTAGAGGACCTCTTAATACGCATAGCTATATATATGTGTAGAATTAAACGCGATAACAATATCGGAGCCTAGATATTTAAGTTTTGTTTATAATATAACTTTTCAATATGACCTGTGGAAATTTATATTGCAAATATCTCGGCTCCAATGCATTTTAGAGTATTACATTTTATTACAAAATATGCTTGTTTTAGATATATCTATCATAATCTACCACTTGTACGTGTTGCCGCTCATCTAAAAAAATTACAGCATATTTACCCAAACGCCTTTCACGTTAATCGGTTAAGACATGAAAAAAAACCTGTAGAGGAAATCAAATGGACTGTCACCGGACACTGGATGCCGGCCGGACTGTCACCGGACGGACACTGGACGCCGGCCGGACTGTCACCGGACGGACACTGGACGCCGGCCGGACTGTCACCGGACGGACACTGGACGCCGGCCGGACTGTCACCGGACGGACACTGGACGCCGGCCGGACTGTCACCGGACGGACACTGGACGCCGGCCGGACTGTCACCGGACGGACACTGGACGCCGGCCGGACTGTCACCGGACGGACACTGGACGCCGGCCGGACTGTCACCGGACGGGCACTGGACGCCGGCCGGACTGTCACCGGACGGACACTGGACGCCGGCCGGACTGTCACCGGACGGACACTGGACGCCGGCCGGACTGTCACCGGACGGACACTGGACGCCGGCCGGACTGTCACCGGACGGACACTGGACGCCGGCCGGACTGACAAACGATTTTCGGCCCATGCTGAAGCATACAATACAATACAATACAAATACTCTTTATTGCATACTTCAAAACATGAATCACATAGGTACAGGACATAAAACTTAAAAATAGAGGTTAACAACAGGCGGTCTTATCGCTAAAGATAAATCTCTTCCTGGCAACCTCCTCGCTCTCTCGTTCGATAAATACCTACTATGAGAAAATCTTGCACAAATCGATCCAGTACCTAAGCTCAAAAAGACTTGTGTCATGGATAAAATACATACTTATAGATAAAATACAAACTATAATAAGTGTACTAAGTACTAGTATGATTACTAATACTACAATTTTACGCTAAACACTAGGAAATTGAAACACGAACGCTCAGACATCCTATTGTAGGTATAGATAGATGTCACTGCCAGTACAATGTACTGTCTGCTCCACATCGATAAGCGACGGAACTGGCTCACTCCTGATACCTAGTCGCTCAACATGCTCGTAAGAGTTCCATTTTAAGCGAAAATCGTTTACGAACAAGACGCAGGGAACCGATTTTTGACTTTCGAGCGCTCGAAAATTAAATAAAAGTAAATACGATTTTAGTGTCAAAATTGCAGGCACTAACTTTCTACCGATAGAATTGAATACGAGTGGTCAATACCACTCGCTTTTCAATTTTCTATCGCTATTTCAAAAGAGAATTTCGTAATTTTTTCAGTTTTCGAGTGAAAGATTCGAGCGCTCGAAAGTCAAAAATCGGTCCCCAGGTCCACAGCTACCCCGATAATTTCGCTAAGTCACAAAGTAGGCATCATAACCTAAAAAGGTTCACTTCATGGGAATGATTCCATTTTTGAGGAACTAGGTATTAGGTTACATAGAATAGACTTAGAACCTTAATACCTATTCAATTAACGTGCTAAACTTTAGAGTAGATAAAATTGTTCCGAGCCCCGCCCGACTTTTACAGGTTCTTTATTAGAAACCATTAAGTCCACAAAAGTAATGTAAAATTTAGTCCAGGAGAGCTGGCGGTGTAATAAATCGTAATGTACCTACGTAGCTCGTTTTGGGTGAGAACCGTGAAATTTTATTTGTTTCTACAAATTTTAAAAATATCGAGATTACATGACCCAATGACATAGATGAAATATATCACGAAATGGGTTTCTGGTCTCCGGGTGACAATAACATTTGGAAAAATGTGGTCCGAAAGGAGACATATAACAGTATTTTTCGTGCCATTAATGCTCACCATAAACTTGTCGACATACTACATTTTATTTATCCTATACTGTATCTCTCGTTTATATCGTAGCTCCATACAAAATTTCGTCACCTTATCTCACCTACCTTGGAGAATGAATTTTGGTATAATAAAAACTGTCCTATATATATGTGAAAAGGTAACAGACAGACAGACAATAGCTATTTACGTCATACTTGGCCATAAAGTAGGAAAATACGAAAAATCCCACTTCCTGACCAGGAAGAAACGTAAAATTTTGTACTCACCACGGGCGGTAGTAAACCAAGCCTCAAAACGCATATTTATCGCCGTTGCCTTCGGCTCGGGCGTCAAATACCTGCGATGTGAGACATTCCTTGTTTTACCGCTGTAACTAGGACTATGGGCATAGCTCGCTTACGGTCTTTAATTAATGCAAATTAAATAAATTATATTTGGAACAAGGATTAATTAATATAATAAGCAACATCGTCATTGGAAATGAGCCAAAATGATAAGCACAATAATTGGTAAGATATAATAAAACATAATTAAACCAATGTTTGCGTATAACAAAAACGTAATACTTTAATATTTATCGATTTAAACTAAAGTATCAACGCATTCTAGAGAACAATATTTCACACGTATCTCGAGCAGGGTAGTGGCTAAAATGTATGACAATACGAACTTAATTGGTTATTGTAACTTATTAAATCCTTAAACAAATGATATTTTATCCAAACTTGAACTTTATTACAAAGTATTAAATACTTTGGAACAGTTACACATATTTTAGCGACGGCATTATTAGTTCGTAAATTAAAACTTAGTGACGTATTGTTTCCGAGTATAGAAATCATAAACTATAAACACAAACTTAATTTTACAGTTAAACACACGATAACAATTAATAATTTAAACCAAATTGAATCCTTATGGGAATATGAAAATGGTCAAATTAGTTTACTTGGACTGAGAGGGCAAAAACAGCTTGAAGAAAAAACTATAAGCATCTGAAGCTAGTTATAGCTATAGCTAGTAGAACAAAAAACCTCAAAGTTAAAACTTATTATTCATGAGGCAGGAGGCAGGAAATCATTTTTGAAATTAGATGTCCTACTTATCTGTAGTAGCGTCCGCTACATTTTGTAAGTAGGTAATGACATTTCTAGTTGGCCAACTAGAAAGGAACATTATTTTCTGGAGCTTTTTTGAAGTGCTTTTCATGATTGCACAAAATTTGATATCCGAATACTTAAAGCAAAAAATGTCAAAACTTGAGTAGAGCTTTGGTACTTTTGAGACTGTATTTTTCATTACTACAAATGTGTGCAAATAAATGAAGCCACGACGAAATTCGAAATATCGCAGTTACGTGTAGGAAATGAGATTTAGTTTCAAACTGTGCACGAAAATTATTGTAGTGGGTTTTTATCAATTTTAGATCCATATATTTTTGAGATAAGCTAATCCATGTTTTAAATTATTAACCGACTGACTCAGAAAGAAGCTTGTTTTTACATACGTAAACATAAATACATACACATGTATTCATCCGCCTGCCTCAAAATGTTTTTCGAGCGTATGTGCATGTACTTATTAACGACAAGAATAATTTTGTTTCACAGGCTACAGTCCAAACGGCTTGACGGAATTTGACATAATTAAGAGGTATTGTTGGATTCCTCTTAATCGTGGAGGGCTATTTGTACAAACCAGTTGGGTTTCTTGGAAAATCTTTTAATTTTGCTAGTAATATTACGCAATACGAATGATTACACTAAATGTGCCTGGCCTATATTAAGTTCTTAGCATTCTTTAAGTGTGAAATAAAACCCCTTTTTTTTGCGGACAATCTTACACAAATCGACCTAGTCCCAAACTAAGCAAAGCTTGTACTATGGGTACTAGGCGAAGATAAACAATCCATGACTCAGGAACAAATATTAATGCTCATAACACAAATAAATGCCCTTACCGGGATTCGAACCCAGGACCTCTTGCTTCGTAGGCAGCATCACTACCAACTAGGCTAAAGCGCTCGTCAGCGGGGATAGTTACAGGTACGAAATAAGTAACCAGTAAGATCAAGACCGTTCTTCACCTTTCAACAACTATGGATACCCGTACTAAAAACTAAAGTCGTCTTTTCTGTGCTGAATACGTACATGCATGTAAGTAAGTCATGTCTTGTGATCACATAGTTGTAGGTACCTACGTATTTAAGCAGATACGTCGCTGTTTATGGGAATTATAAGAACAACCGCAAGTCGCACTAAGGTGCGTGACGTCGGCGAAGTCATAACCAAACTCAAATGGAGTTGGGCAGGACATATTGCCAGGCAGCGTGACGGTAGGTGGACCAAAACGTTAACGGATTGGTGGCCAATTGCAGGAAAAAGAAGCGTTGGTCGTCCACCAGCTCGATGGGTTGATGACATAAAAAAGACCGCGGGTCATTTCTGGATGAGACTAGCACGGGACCGGGATAAGTGGCGTACGCGAAGAGAGGCTTATGCTCAGCAGTGGGCGATTACAGGCTGAAAATGATGAATGATGATGAATGATGAAGAACAACCGAAAACTAGGCTTTATAGTCCTTTCCATTGGCCAAGTTCACAGAAAAGACGTCATAATAAATGTCTGTGTGACATGGGCTAGTAGTAGTAGTATTTATACGTATTGTATTATGTTTTGAAAAATTTGTGGACGATTAACTAAAGTCATTCGTCGTCTTATAGTTTGGTCACCCGACACCAATAAGACATTAGCTGATTGCTGAGTAACCAGATTAAGTAGAACTTAAGTGTTACCGTAAACACCACCTCAAGAAAACAAGCTATTAACGTGCACATGGTTAAGTGTACCTACTACGCAGCACAGTACGAGTGCTGTCATCAGTGTTTAGACTGCAGGTGGCGCGATACAAGAGGATGCCAACGCGTTTCGAATAGAGTGCTAAATTGTTACGAAAGAAACTATACAATTTTTATTTATCGCCTATGTATGTACGTATGTAGTTACGTACATTGTCTTTTCACGGTAGAAATTTCAGATGTAAAAACATAATTTAATACCTGGGCCGATTTCAGATCAAACTATTAAATCATATAAAACCCGGCAGGTAATAGTGCACATTGGCTGTAAAACTCTCCATTGAGCGAGCTCTTACGATTTCCTATACATTGGTACAACGAAGGTATGGCTTAATAGTAGTTTATGTGACTGTACATAATGAAGGGCATCAAACACGAGTGTGGGTTTATGAAACGAGCCGCAGGCGAGTTTCATAATAACATCACACGAGTGTGTTAATGCCTAATTATGTACAGTTACATACACTACTTTATCTATCCACATATCATAAGCCTCCATGATGCATTCAGGAGCCGCATATTATGACCGGCATCTCAGCGTTGTTTTCTGGCAGCTGTCATAGTATTTTTTTTAATTCATAGACAAACTAGAGTCGGTACCAACTGTCATATCGTTCGATTACTTACGTGCGACATTTGTCAAATTTGTATGCAAATTGACAATTCATTTCGAACTAAACGTCATCTCGACTGATATTAGAATAGAGGTCATATCAAATTGCTTTGTTTTTCAGAGGTGTTCGAAATTTGAATGTAATAATCTAATAATAGCATCGACATCGATGTTATTATTTAGCAATAATAACATTTTCACAGATTAAAGCTACGGTAGCCTAGTGGTTCAGGCATGCGGCTGTCAAGCGGCGGTCGTGGGCTCGAATCCCGGCTCGTACCAATGAGTTTTTCGGAACTTATGTACGGAATATTTACCGTTAGCTTTTCTGTGCAGGAAAACATCGTGAGGAAACCGGTCTAATCCCAATAAGGTCTAGTTTTCCCTCTGGGTTGGAAGGTCAGATGGCAGTCGCTTTCGTAAAATTAGTGCCTATGCCAAATCTTGGGATTAGGTGTCAAAGCGGACCCCGGGCTCCTTTAGGGGCACAACCGGGAATAATAACGCTAGGAGGATGATTAATAACATTTTCACAGATAAGAAATTTATGCTAACAAAACAGTCTGTTTTTATGTTGGTCATAATGTGCGGTTCTTGAACGCATCATGGAGGGTTTATGATATTTGGATAGATAAACACTTAAAAATAGGTAAAAATGTATATTCTCAATCACAACATAATGATGAAATTACTGCATAAGTCTGGGCGTCCCGCGTCCGCTGACAGAATAGGGATAGTGGAATTTCCTACGTTCAGTTATTGCGCTTTTTTTCAACATAATTCAGCCTGCGAGCTTGGTAGCTTTATTGAACCCAAGGCCGTTAATTCATACTTAATGAAACCGTCCCATAGGCGGCAGTAATACGCAGCCTAATATGCTTGGAAAATGGAAAGTAGCTGTTCTGACGTGAATTACTTCCTCTCGTTAAAAGAGACCAAGATTTTGGCACCTGTTTTAAGTATGGTATTTGTGACTTATCTTATCATCAACATTATATCAGCCGAAAGACGTCCACTGCTGGACATAGCCCGCCCCCCCCCAAAGAGTGCCAAAATGACCGGCCTTGCGCCACCCGCATCCAGCGGACTCCCGCGACCCTTAACCGGGTCATCAGTCCACGCCTCTCCTTCCGGTACGTGGTCGCCACTCGAGATCCTAATTATGACTTATCTAAATTCAAGGTACTGACCTCAATATTTAGATTGTTTTTTCCTTAGCGCGTAGGCACGTAATAAAGGAACAACGTATGCATATGTAGTTAGCGACAACAAATATCCAGCAGCGATGTTTCCCGTATCCTGACAAATTGCTCTGTTTTACGCTAACAGTCTGTAATTAAACTACGTACGAAGCGAGTAATCTTGTCGCAGAAGGACCATAATAATCCTAAGTTCATTAAGTAGATATCGAAAGTGTCCTGATAGGTAGGGACGTGCGTAGTTTGTTGCTGTCGCATGTGTATAGTAAGCAGCTGTAGTCCCATTTGTGTAGGTAGGTGATACGATTTGGAAAATTCCTAAGTAGTTCAACAACAGAATTATTCAAGCACTACGAAACTACGATCATACTTATCCTTATCCTTACCTGTTTGTATCTACTCTTCTCAATGTGCGCCGTACAGTCAGGGGTAATAATATACGTACATAAATAAGGGCATAAATATCTGTACACGCCTTTATGACATTGACAATAGAGTCCTGTACAGATATTTATGTCCTTATTTATGTACGTACTGGCCTTCTAGGTTAGCACCATGCTGAGTCGGGGCCTTTTCGTGGACCCTGCTATTTTTACGTTCTGTGTTTTGTTTTTTACACCCATTGTTTTGTCCACGAATAAATGTTTTCTTTCTTTCTTTCTATATTATTACCCCTGACTGTACCTTATATTGTCTATAATATAAATATCCTAAAATGTAATTGCTTATGAACGTTATGGAACGTGAGCCAATCCAAAATGTTTAATTATGCAGGAAGTATGAGGCGAAGTGTCAAGTTACTTGAGGACTTTCTGAAGTGTATGTATCTATAATGAAGCCATCTCAGCTTTGTTTCATAGTCCAGGAAGTGCGTCGGTTTGAAGATAAAGTTTTTGCATAATTAGATTAGAAAAGCGCCCGTTTATGGCCCTCGGCGTCCGAGGATTTAATTGTTTACTTTTAGAAAGTTTATTTATCACATGACAGTGTCTATCACATGTTAAATGTCCATTAAAAAAGTTATGCTTGGTGAGGAAAAGAGAAAACTATAATTTTCTACCCACTGAGCCAGACACAGCTGGCACCTAGTGTAGGAACAGCAAAGACGTTAAATAGTAGGTAGATTGTATGACAAGGGTCTAAAATAAGCCATATAACCACGAGATGGAATGGATTAAATGAACACTATCATTATGGGAATATGATGCAAATGGTAAAATTAGTTTAGTTTGGACTGAGAGGGCAAAAACAGCTTGAAGAAAAAACTATAAGTATCTGAAGCTAGTTGGAGTGGTATCTTACTAATATAATATAGGTATTGAATATTGCTAGGTACAAATGAACAATAAACCTTAAAAGTTAATAGTAGATTGTATGACAAGGGTCTAAAATAAGCCATATTGCCATGAGATGGTTATTTCCCCGAACGCAGTGAGGGGAAATTGTTCGAGTGGTAATGTGGCTTTTAGACCAGAGTTATACACTCTACTTTTCACTTCGACTGCGAGAAAATAGTAAAAACAAAGATTATTCATCCACAATCAATAATACATTCCACGGCGAAAAGATTGTCCATTCTTAATAAACTGCTTTGACACAGATACAACATATTGACACCAAGAATAAACGCCTCTGCCCGTTTATTATAGGCGCGTCCAAACGGCATGATTGTGAGTTAGGGAATAAAAAACGCCTGATGTTTGAAATTAATTATGTTTCCTCATTGGTCGATAGCAAATACAAATGTTTTTTTAAAGGGTTGTGATTGGTGTATTTAATACGGTGTTTTGATTGGTCAAATTAAAATAAATAAATAAATAATAAATAAATATTTGCGGACAATCTTACACAAATCAACCTAGTCCCAAACTAAGCAAAGCTTGTACTATGGGTACTAGACGATGATATAGATACTTATATAGAGAAATAAATACTTAAATACATAGAAAACATCCATGACTCAGGAACAAATATTCGTGCTCATCACACAAATAAATGCCCTTACCGGGATTCGAACCCAGGACCTCTTGCTTCGTAGGCAGGGTCACTACCAACTAGGCTAAAGCGGTCGTCAAATGTTTTAAAATCATAAATGTGAATACATATTTCCCCTAGGGGCTAAATGTACTACTTTAGCCCCGGTTGCTAAGCCTAATATGACAAACTTTTCGAGCATGAGAAGTGAAAAAACCTTTTTCACTTCTCATGCTCGCAAAGTTCACCTTTGTGCTGGATGTATGCTGCACAAAATGCCACTTTTATGCTCTAGTGCACAAAGTAAAATTGTTTTAAAGTCTAAGATAATCGGGCCTAACAGCCACACACACACACACAATAAAACTTCGTAGAATAAACTTGTCATTTGATTTGATTTGCTTTAATAAATTTCACATCCGTGTTTTCCATTACTAAATTAATAAAACCAGATAAAGTCAAAATAGGAGTCAATTATTATTTTAAAACGTATTGAACCATTAAATTACTTGGCAGTATGAAGTACCTAGCTAAGTCTAATATCACGTTTCGAAAAATAAACATAAAATTTTTAAAAAGTTAAGTGACGGGAACGAGCTATTATTTTATTTTATTTTGCAATTATTTGTTATTTTCTCGCAATCGAAGTGAAAAGCAGTGTGTATAACTCGGGCATAAATTAGCCATTTAACCCCTCGACTTAACTATCCACCCTCGCCGGTGGCTCGGGTACCTAAATAAACGTCTCAGGTTAAATGGCTCGCTTTATGCGCTTGTTGTACAATTTACTATTCATGTACAATAGTGCGAGTTTTCGTAGGTAGGTACTCGCTTCACGCACGCGTAAACGAGGCCCAAGAATTCTTAAAAAGTTTTTTTCCTATGTTACACTATTTCCAAACATTCTACAAAGTATTTCGATAGTTTAGCCCGTTTCATCTGATAAAGAAACCATGTGAGAAAAGTCCCAAAGAATATCATATAAATAATAGCACATTAATACATACTCTATCTAATAGCGGTGAACCTACTCTACTCGTACTACTACTAGATCAATTTTCACCTGCACCTTTAGGAAGTCTATCTATCTCGACTTATTGAGTAAGTATGATAGATTAGGGGTAAAGTAAACGTGTTAGGCTCGCCACACACAGGCTGAATTCCGAGGCTGATTCCGTCGTGTAATTCTACTCGGCTTGCCACATACAAGCGGAATTCATGCTTGTGTCTGTGCAAGGACCTTTGATTTTGTATGGAGTGGCTGCGGTCGGAACCACGCTGCACAATTCGGTGACGGAGTTCGTTCGCGGAATTCAGCGATGTGGGAAGCCTCAGCACGGTTAGCACAAGACAGCGCGCGAGCTTTCTTGAGCTTTTGTGCTAACCGTGCAGGCTGCGCTTACGAACGAATAAGCGCAATTTCGCGAGGCATGCCGCACGCACTGTCCATATCAAAGTTCAAACGCTACGGAATTCCATTCATTCTAAGAGAGCGCGCGCGATGATGTCGACGCATGTGCACATCTTCGCAACCTTAGAACGAGTACGCGCACACATGTCGTAGATACCAACCAATACACGGAGTCTGATTCACTTCTTCTAGCACAGTTAACTTAATACTTAACTGGAGACTAGACAGAACTGGCAACATGGTTTCACTAAAGCAAGCGCTTGAAAAAGTTGCCAAAAATGCAAATATATTTTTAACCTGTCCTAATAACCTAAAAACGGTAGGTAGTTTATTAAAAAACGTGACTATAATCGGTCTTTGAAAAACCCATAATAATGTAATATAAATTCAATCAAATTGTATTAATGTTTACTATTAGAATTTAATTATGATAGTTTGGCACAGGCTATTGAATATACAGTTTTGTACGACTATACTTATTCGCAACGATATCTCTTCATAAGTATATTAAGGTAAGTGTACCAAATTCCGTAAGTGAACATAATTCCGTTAAAATTGCGTGTAAAACCGTGAAAAACAAAATAAATATTTTATCAATCTATTTATTCAAATCTTCAAATAATATAGTTTACACATGTGGGTAAAATTGCTTAAAATCATTTATAACTATTTTATTCTATGGTTTTAAAAACGAATTCACGGGATTATGTTCACTCACGGAATATGGTACACTTATCTTACTTACTTCTTTTCTATAAAAATATTTGCTTCATTAACCCTAAAAACTGTGGGTGGGCTCTTTATTTGATTTGACGCATTTGGGTCCACTACAACCCATGATATTAAAACGGGGGTTACAAAAACGCATCTCCGCCGAGTTATTGGTGAAACGATTTTAACGTTCGAGGAACTTGCTACGGTATTTTGTAAAATTGAGGCTGTCCTCAACTCGCGCCCTCTCTGCCCTGTCTCGTCGGACCCAAATGACCTAGAAGCATTGACTCCTGGTCATTTTTTGATTGGCCAGCCCCTTACCGCGCTGCCGGAGTACCCCTTCGGGGAGATAAAATCATCACGCTTAAGTCGGTTTGAGTTGCTACAGCAGATGACCCAAAGCTTCTGGCATCGTTGGTCGCTAGAATATTTGCACATCTTGCAGCAGCGCGTTAAGTGGACTGACAAAACTGATCCTCCTCACGTTGGAGATCTTGTACTAGTTAAGGAATCTAATTTGTTACCTTTGTATTGGCGTCGTGGACGCATTGTAAATTTGTGGTATGGGTCTGACGGGGTCCCCAGGGTTGCGGAGGTTATGGTCGGAGATTCGGTTTTGAAGCGAGCTGTAGCGAGCTTAGCCCGCCTGCCCATTTATTAGCAGACAGAGCTCCTCTGCCTGGAGCGGGGGATTGTTCGGTACCAGTCCTTATCGCTGGTAGCACTCGTTTTGATACTCTGTGTAAAAAACGCCTCACTGTTTGACGTTTGACGTGTTGGGCTTTTCTAACCAAAAAAAAGGAAGGTTGCTTTTGGTTGCTGGAACGGCATGACCCATTTTTTGAGTGTATTTTGTTTTGAGAAAGAATTCACGATATTGTTATATGTTTATTGGAATCAGTTCATAATTGAGGCCAGGCACTCCTATCAAGGAGTTTTGTTTTGTGCCGGCAAGTGTTAAGGTTAACTTGGTGACGTGAGTTTGATTCGCCTATGTGGCGGATACCCAAGAGACGAGAGCGTTCCCCGGGACTCGGCGGCGTCATCACATACGGTTACACAAACACACAGTTACACATACAGAGCCCCCCGTCGGGACGCCGGCCTACAGACAGCGGATGAAAAATCCATCAAAGGTACCAACGTTTGAGTATAAAAATTTGATACCGGACACATCTTCGGTATGCCACGCTTCTTGGAAGCTATAGCTTAGCGGGGTTATACCGGGCGATCTAATCCGGACCCTTATTCGAGTTCAGTTCACTCATTTTGGGCCCAGCGGCTGAAGCCTCGAACAGGGTGTGTTAGCCCGGGTTAGTAGCTAACATTTTGGTATTTTGGTTTTGTTTGTATGGCATATGTGGGACTCTCTTGTTAAATTTACGGATGTTACTTCAGTAACGGATGTTTTTTTATTAATTTCTAATAGAAATGGAATTTCATGTTTTTGTCCAAAATGTAAATTTGAGACAAGATTTTACTTACTTTTATTGCACAGTCAGCACTCATTGAGGCGATTCTATCACAGGACTATCAGTTATTTATTATGTAGGTACAATTTAAAGAATACGAAAGACATCGTTGGCTTTACCGAAAATAGGTGTTTCACTCGCAACAGTTGACCAACCATTCGGTGATCAAAGGCCCAACGAAATGCCAACTTAAAATGCTACTATATAGGGTAAAGAATACGAATAATAATTATTGCATATACGTTCACCATATATGAAAAGTTTCATCACTCCTAAAATCGTGGCCCACGAGCACTCTTACCTGCATGCACAGAGTACTATCTGTAGTTGTAACTGTCTCGATGTTTTAAGTGAACACATTTACATTTTTGAAAATAGATTACAAATTTAACTGGGGTCCACACGTCGACCAAGTATGTAATAAACTCAGATCAATTTTGTCTAAACTATGTATACTTACTTAAAGATAAACTGCCTTATAGGACTCTGCGGTTGCTTTATTTGTCCATGGCGGACTCTGTTATAAGTTATGGCTTGTCCAGTTACGGCAGAACATATCATCATCACAGGCCTTTGCGTCTATTCCAGACGATTTAAACATTGCCCTGGAGACATCGTTTTTGGTGACTGTAGAGGCCAATACGCGACCGGCATGATCTTTCACATTTCTGGCAGACGAAATTCGTGCCAGGGGCTCTAGTTTCAGCTTGTTGTCTACGCAACCTTCTATTGGCCAGTGTTTCGAATCAGGTTCCATCGCACAACGCTCTGCCGTCCACAACGCGTTTGCGCCATCCATCTCTATCTTCGGCAAGCTTTGCCCAGGTCCGATAGTCAATTTTAAAAGCAGCCATGTCTCGCTTAGCGCAATCCTTGAAACGCAACATCGGTCTCCCAACGTTCAACGTCCAACGGCAGAACATATAAAACATACTTAAAAACATTCATAATCTGCAAATAAGATTGCAGAAAAATATTGTAAGTACCCTTTAAAAGATATATGTATAAAAATAATTATGAAAGTCTATTTAAATACTGCAGGGTATTGCCAGTTCATGACAAGGTTGATTTAGCCATTGTGACCCAATATAGTGGAAGAATCCCTGAATTAACTTTCAAACGTAGACCAAAAACATTGCGTAAGCTAACATACCCCTCACCATTTGTAATTCCATCTACTAACAATGAGTATGGCAAAAGAGTTTGGACAAACGCATTGCCATGCGCTTTAAATAGACTTCCATATGACTTGATACAAAACAATTCTGATAAACATAATAAAACTATATAAAAAAATGTAATAGATAATTTACACTATTAAGTTAAATTATATTGAAATAAGTAATGTCTAATTATAAATTTCGATTAGGCTACCTAAAATCTCAAAAAAATGAGATTAAGCCTCATCGGTATGATGTAAAATGTAATTTAAAAAGAAATAAACAGTTCATTTTTTTTAAAGAGTTCCTTCGGCCACTTTTCGTCTCCTTCATCAGACCAGCTTGATGGTAAAATAAGCATTGTCATCAAATTGGTTACCACCAAGTGGTCGAAAACTGATTGGCTTTTGAAAGGACAAGTCACATAGTCATATACTACATTGGAAGTTAATTTAAAGCTTGTTAAAATTTAAGTGAATAATGGTATTATTGTAGATACAAGGAAGATCTAGATCTAGATTATCTACGGAAAACTTTATGGCTACTAAATTTTGTATGAAACTGGCGATTCTTATTTTTAACCGACTTAAAAAAAGGAAGAGGTTATAGGTATGTTCCACTGTATGTTATTTTTTTTTATGTATGTTCCCCGATTTCTCCGTCAATTGTAGAACGATTTCCAAAATTTATTTTGTTCGATAGAGTATACTCCCGAGGTTTTGAGGATTGTCACCAATTTAGGATCTGATGATGGCATCCCAGGGAAATTGAGGGTAACCCTCAAATTTAATGGGCACGCGTGTAGTGATTTCGGTATTTTCTATTATAACTCGTGTATTTACCCTCGGAAATCCTAATTTTGGTGAAGTGGAACTGATGATGAAGACCACAGATGACTTATGGAACTCCTCAAAGATGTTTACGTACTTTAGTACGTCAAAGATTCTGACATGTTTCCGTTGAAGTAGCAAATAATGAAGTGTTAATTCTGAGATCCTTGAGGAATCGACGGAACTCCTCAAATATTATCAGCCCACATATAGCGACGTGGGTTTTTCTGTAATAATCAACGCATTTGCTCTCGGAAAGCAGTTCATGTGGTAAATTGGAAAGGAATTGTGAAAATTTTCATGTACCATGGGGCTTGACGAAGTACTGAACTGAAGTCGGTTTAAACTTTGTTTTTAAAGTAATTATTATGTCTACCGTGGATGTAAAAAAAATATTTGTCGATAGGTAGTTTTACATCAACGGTAGTGAAATCCACGGCTGTGATAGTGTGCACAAAAATGAGAATCGCCGATCTCTACCAATGTCCAGCAGTGGACATCTTTCAGCTGATATGATGATGATGAAAGATGATGATCATGACGATGTATATCTCTAATCGTATACTACCATCCCATATAATACGTGATCACACGAAACATATTTTTTATTCTTTTATATTTCAACATTACCAATAAACAAAATTACTCTGAAAATATCAAGCTTTAACTTATTTTCGCAACCAATTTTAAAGCTGCTGGTTCACTAAGTTTACTGTGGTTTCACTAGTCTTTATTCGTTACAAACTATCAGAGCGTTTTTTACGCTTCATCAAAGTTATTCAGTTAAATGGTTTGTAAATAAAATTGTGCATTAAATCTTGATATGATATGATATGATTTATTTATCTCACAATATATAATTTCACTTAAAACTAACACTCAATCAATTTTAGGAATTTATATTGTGATCGTCAGTTATTTAACATTTATCAAATTCAAATTTTAAATTATAATAACAAATATTTTAAAGGGAAATGATGTACACAGGTATTTGTCAACAAGTTACAAAATGATAATTCGAGATTAAGATGTCAATGAATATAAAATTAAGATCACCGTATACGGGTCGTCATTTATCTACAACACCTACACAGTTTAAATGAGTAGGTAAACAATTCCGATGTCAATAAATATACAATTAAACATAAGTAATAAATCTAATTAGTGATGTCATAATACTCATCTATTGACTATAAAGGATTTACCAATAAAAAGTTTCTCAGTCGACTCTGAAATATCTCATTACAAGATAATTTTCTCAGTGCTTGGGGTAGGCGATCGTAAAATGTCGGACCAATGGCACGCGGGTTTTTTTTTGCCAGTGCCATGCGACGTGCTACGTTGCTTGTATCGTTGTTTTGTTCCAGGGAAGCAGAACAGGATAAAAAGGTGAACTGATAAGCGGTACTTAACTTTCGGTGTACGCTCGGTTGTTCGCCGGTAAACTTTCCATCAAAGAGTACTTAACAATGCAAATTTACTGCACGTAAGTGTAGTGCTCTAGTCCGTAAGTATTTTAGCGGTAACTAACGTTGGAAACAGCAGGGCAATCACGCGCGTTAAGACACATCAAATGTGATTTTAGCGGTAACTAACGTTGGAAACAGCAGGGCAATCACGCGCGTTAAGACACATCAAATGTGATTTTAGCGGTAACTAACGTTGGAAACAGCAGGGCAATCACGCGCTTTAAGACACATCAAATGTGATTTTAGCGGTAACTAACGTTGGAAACAGCAGGGCAATCACGCGCGTTAAGACACATCAAATGTGATTTTAGCGGTAACTAACGTTGGAAACAGCAGGGCAATCACGCGCGTTAAGACACATCAAATGTGATTTTAGCGGTAACTAACGTTGGAAACAGCAGGGCAATCACGCGCGTTAAGACACATCAAATGTGATTTTAGCGGTAACTAACGTTGGAAACAGCAGGGCAATCACGCGCGTTAAGACACATCAAATGTGATTTTTCGAAAGTGAAATGAACACTTTGGGACCCAAGACTTCCGCTAGGTGTTCTGATCGTGCCACAATGCCGGTCCTGCGCCACCCGCATCCAGCGGACTTCCGCGACCTTTACCAGGTCATCAGTCCACCTTGTCTACCCACGCCGTGCCTTCCGGTACGTGGTCGCCACTCGAGAACCTTTCCGCCCCAACGGCCATCGGTTCTACGTGCAAGGCTTCGAGCGTAGCGCTACAAAATCTTTGGCACTGTATGTATACCTGACAGTTTATGTACACTAAAGCCCGTTTCAAAAGTTTTACAATTGACCTGCGGGAATATTTTCATGCGTTTAGGGTTCCGTATGAAAACGGTAAAAAAGGAATGTTTCTCTGAACTCTGTTTATAAATGTATTTAGTCATCCTTAACACGTTCACAGTCCAGTGCCCCATACATGGGTCACGACGAACTATCTCCACAAGACCGTGCCCCGTACATGGGTCACTATAGCCGACCAGGTACGCACTCAAATCACTTTCATTATTCCTACTGCATTCGATAAAAGGCTTATAAAGACAATTCTAATTTATCAATTCATATTTTAGTTCGATATGACATAATGTATATTGTAATAATCCGAGTGCGTACCTGGTCGTTTCATAGTGACTCAAACGTGGAGCACGGACGTGTGATGGAAGTAATTTGCTTGGACCTCCAAGAAAATTCAAACATTTTGTATGGGGACTATGAACATGTTAAAAATCTCAACTCACATGATTTTACATTAGTCTCGTAACTCAAATTAAAAATAATTTATGACAGTCAAAGTAGAGGTTAATTCTGTGTTCTTACTACCAGAGAGCTACGGTAGCCTAGTAGTTAAGGCATGCGGCTGTCAAGCGGCAGTCGTAGGTTCGAATCCCGGCTCGTTTTATGGAACTTATGTACGGAATATTTACCGTTAGCTTTTCGGTGAAGGAAAACATCGTGAGGAAACCGGTCTAATCCCAGTAAGGTCTAGTTTTCCCTCTGGGTTGGAAGGTCAGATGGCAGTCGCTTTCGTAAAACTAGTGCCTATGCCAAATCTTTGGATTAGGTGTCAAAGCGGACCCCGGGCTCCTTTAGGGGCACAACCGGGAATAACGCTAGGAGGATGATGACTACCAATCAACTTTACTTTCAAAGTGGAGTGTGGAGTTCGAACCCCGTCTTTCGAAAAACTTATGTACGAAATATCACCTGATATTTAACAGTGGCTTTTCGGTGAAGGAAAACATCGTGAGGAAACCGTTCTAATCCCAATAAGGTCTAGTCTTCCCTCTGGGAAACCCTCCTCTCCTTCTGGGTTGGAAGCTCAGATGCCAGTCGCTTTTGTAAAACTAGTGCCTATGCCAAATCTTGGGATTAGGTGCCAAAGCGAACGGCTCCTGCACAACCGGAAATAAACACTAGGAGGATGATGACTAGGTTCTTGCAGCAAGTGCTAATAATGCTACCCTTAAAATGGCGTATGTTTTAATGTCAATACTTTCAATACTTTGGGATTAATGTCACTTCTGCAGTTGGTAGCGAGGAATCGGTATGGGTTATTTTGTACTTGACCGAGAGTTTATTAAATACACTTATAGAATTCACGCGGTACGCATATATAGTTACTGGGCTGCAAAAGAAGGTATAACACTCATGTATGTGACGATAACTAAAACTGTAATACCATCTTTTGCAGCCCAGTCTAGTACTGCACCTGTGCCTCCACGCTTCCGCGCATCCCGCGCCAATCAGGAAGCACTCATTGAAATGAAGGCGGTTAGCAAAGAATCTGTCTCCGCAACCGACTCCGCACCGCCAAATGCGGAAGTGGCCTAAGGCTGAAATACATTTTTGATCTCTATACATGTTGTGATCAGCAAACAAAAAACGAACCGCATACCTACCCAAAATATTTGATAGGTTCAACAATTTAATAATTCACCCGTACATGTTTAGGTGTCTCGTGGGTATTCTTTAACTTCATTATTTTAAGTGCATATCACGAAGGTTCTTGATTTAATAATCTTACTAGGTATAACTTTTGTTGTTCCTTCGTTCTCGTGGTAAGAACAACTCGTTTCTCTCTGGTTCCTTAAAGTTACATGGAGTGGGATACTCTTCATATAAATAGAAATAGAAATATTTTTATTCGCAATAAATGTGGTACAAAATGGTGTTACAATTGTTGTGAGGCCATACATTTAGGCTTTATGAAGCCATGCAAAATACAAAGTACCTACAAAAAAAAACACATGCTGATAAAAAAATGAAAACAAGCGAAAATAAATTAATGCAATATAAAAGTATTTATAATTAAGGATGCAGCGCGAAATATTCTTTTAAAGAGTAGTGGCATTGATTAGCTAGTACAGAATACAATTTAGTTTTAAATTTATTGAAGGGTAGATCTGTAATATCCTCGGGTAGCTTATTGTATATTTTAACGCACATGGCGTACCTGCAACGGCTTTTCATTGCAGTGTGCATTATAGGCAGCACTAGTTTGTTTGGATACCTCGTATTGAAGTGCGCCGTTTCGGATTTCTTTTTAAATAAATCAGGATGCAACTTTACACATACACAGGCTTCGTAAATATATAAGGATGGTACCGTTAACAACTTCAATTTTATAAAAGTGTCTTTACAAGATGTTCTTCGCGAAATATTGGCTATAGCCCGGATATACTGTTTTTGTGCTACAAAAGTGCGATTTATGTGTGAGGAATTTCCCCATAGCAAAATTCCGTAACGTAGGTTGGATGCCACAAATCCATGATAAGCATTAAGGGCAGTTTTCCTATCAGTTATTTTTGTTAATCGCCATAAAACATACGCAAACCTATTAATTTTTGAGCAGACTTTATCCACATGCAATTTCCATGTGCATCTATCATCAACCACAAAACCCAGGAACGTAGTACTTTCACATTCCATTAAGGTCTGGTCATTAGAAGCAATATTGAGTTCTTGTTTTTTACCTCGTTGATTAATAAACTGTATATATTTTGTTTTCATTACATTCACTTGTAGATTGTTGTCATTTAACCATGTCATTACGTCAGCAATGGTATCGTTAATTTTATTATTGAATTTTTGTGTGAATGTATCAGGAATTACAATAGATATGTCGTCGGCAAATAAGGTACATTCATGTTGTGTAATACTATTAGGCAAGTCATTAATGTATATTAGGAAGAGCAATGGGCCTAGGATAGTACCTTGTGGTACTCCTACCCTATTGAATTTCGTGCCTGATCTATGTCTATTTTCAATGTCTCCATTGTCTATTCCTACTATTTCTACTGTTTGTCGACGATTACTAAGATAGCTTTGAAGCCATTTGCAGACCAGATAAATAAATAAATAAAAAACATAAAGTTTGTGAATACAACATTATCTTCAATTGACCTTTTAGTGTACTGTTTACATATTTCATAGCGCTCGTTATACTTGTGGCAGTATAAGAAATGTTAAAGAATGGTTTGACTAGCTTAAGATTGTTAGTTTGAATAAAGGGTTTATCCATGCATAATAATAATAATAATCGATAACCTTGTAAATTACAATGTTATGGCAGGTGTCCGGACCTCTACGCAATAGCCCAATTTTATTGCCCACCCAAATCTCATAACCATAGACCCAGTTATCTATCCATTTCACCAACAATAGCCCCAACGCCTGTTGGGACCGGTTCACGGGTATCTACCGATGTACCCGTGAATGGGTTCTAGCAGGTGTACTACATCACATTAAACTTCGTCTCCATAGGGCCTCTACGTGTTGGATCTATATCCCCACGCACGCCTTCCAAATGACCGGGGTTCGCCCCGTGAATTTAAATCGGAGATACATAATAATATACTCTGGCTTGCCTTAACTGGCTGTCCAGAGTGGAGTCGCAAGAGCTGTTGCTCGAAGGTAGATGTGGACACCTAAGTGGCGAGTTGGCTATATGTTTAAAGTCCAGTGCCACCTCTCTACCCCCCCAGCCTCTCTGACTGGTGTTGCCCTTAGGCCATTTTTTAATGTCGCTATTAATAGGGGCCCATCTAGCAGTTGGCGAGTCACCGTCTGCCAGAGATAAAAAATGAGACAGTTTATTAGGCAGGCGTCCGATGTTTCACCCAATAGCCCAGCCACTAGTCCATCATTTTCACCCAATAACCCGTTTTCTTTAGATTCCATCAACCAACACTAGTCCCTATACACCCCAGCGGGTGCTGTCTCTGTGTGCGTCCCATGACACGGGTAGGGACAGCATCCGCTCGGTGTACTCCTTGCATTTCATTAAATTGTCAAAAGGGCCTCTACGTGTTGGCTCAGTTGGTACTTTGTAGGTACCTAGCCCCACGCACGCCTCTCAAAGGTCCGGGACATCATTGTCCCGTGAGCGGGAAAGACATACATAATAATAATAATAAATCGTTTATTTCCAAAAATGGTACAGCAGGTATTTGTGAAGCCTCTGACTTCTGAGCTAGGCTGAGCCTGTGTTACAGAAGTCAGTGTCCTCTCCCAGTTTGTGAGTATAGTGGATACATTTTTGATATACTTTCCTTAGGTGCTAGATATTTATTTTATGTATTCTTATTTAACTATATTTATAAAACTACGGAAGTGTGTGTGTGTGTGTGTGTGTGTGTGTATGTGTGTGTGTGTGAGCTTGTGTGTGAGTATGTGTGTGTTAAGTCTGTATAGGTGCATAATATTATTTACTACTTACAATAAACTCAGTCTGGTCATAGTCCAGTGACAGCAGCCAACTTTTAAGCCTTTTCTTACATTCATGAGTGGAAAGGGGATATACATATATAGTTCTATTAATTTTATTGTACAAGTATCTTGACATGAAACTTTGTTGCCTTCTGGCAGAGGCCAGTTTGCATGTAAGTGGTGAGCATACATTTATCACAACACGCTTATCAGCAAACTTATCCTTATCGTAGGGGGTGAGATTGTGCTGATTGATTACTAACAGCATTATGTATAGTTGTCGGACATTGAGTAATTCACATTTTTTATATAGCAGTTTTGTGGAAAACCTGTATGGACTAAAGGTCATTACTTTAAGCAAGGATCGTTGTGCCCTCTCTAGTTTTATCATGTGTGTTTTACCAGCACCACCCCAAACAACACAACAGTAGCTAAGGACCGACTGCGCCAATGCAACATATACCGCTTTTAACAGATCTTTATCAGCTACAGTTCTCAGCTTCCTAAATATCCAAACTAATTTTCTAATCCGTGTTGAAGTTAGGTCTATGTGAGGTTGCCAGTTCATCCTGCTATCCAGAATGACACCTAAATATTTAATACAGTTTGATTTAGCAATAATAGTGCAGTCACAGTCAGCTCTTGCCTGTTAATTACATGAGTGAACCTTAAGATTTGTATTGTGCTGATTAACATTTCTTAAGGAGAACTGTAGGTATGTGGTCTTGGAAAGGTTTAGAGTAAGAAATTTTTTTCCTAACCATTCATGTATCTTATGAAGTCCCTTCTCAGCATTATGGTAAACTTCGTCCGATGTATCTCCATGAAAAACAATGGCAGTGTCATCGGCATAAGTGAAAATCTTTCCATTTATGAGTGACAGTTGACACAAAGTCATTTATGTAAATTAAAAAGAGACTCGGTCCCAGTATGCTTCCCTGAGGAACTCCAAAAACAACCGGGGCATCCTTACTAATATTATTTCCAATTTTAACTTGTTGGGTTCGGTTGGTAAGAAAGTCTTTCAAAATCATGTGTGCGTTTCCTCTTACACCAATACATTCTAACTTGTTCACCAGCGCTGGAATCGAGACAGTGTCAAATGCCTTGGCAAGATCAAGGAACACGCCCAGACCTTTCTTTCCAGAGTCAAGCAGGGTTGTAACTTATGCATGCATAGTATAAAGAGTGCATTATCTATAATATATATCTATCTACTTTTACATTTTGAGTTTATAAATAAAAATTAATAAAATAAAATATATTTATTTTCAGACAACATATTACACAACATGTACAGATTGTTAGTAAACAAAAGAAAAAAAAACTTAATGACCTATGTTAGTAGAATAAAACATTATTTAGTTTACAATTTAAAAGCTAGACTTGGCAGCCTCAACGAGGTGCCCACATACTAGGAGCGTGCAGCCCATTGAACCTGCCGAGCAAGGCGCTGTCCTGCCTTCCCGCCACGACCTGCAGGAGACTGTTGGGTCTTCCCCTCACGAGGCGTAATAACGAGGCGACTTTGTTACGCATCAACGCAAAAAACTCGTCTGTGTGCAGTGTCGAGGAAGCCCCACCATCGCCCGTAACAGGTTGTTGTATAATATACGAAGGGCATGATACGCTTTTTGGGTGTAGCTGGTCCATAGACTGCTGGTGTAAAATGTTTGGCAAAACGCCTTGAAAAGTGTGACTTTGACGTCAAGTGTGCAACCAGCTAATCTACGAACGAGCATGTTCTACTACGCTGTCCGTCTGTCCGTCCGTCTGTCTGTCACCAGGTTGTATCTCAAGAACCGTGATAGCTAGAGAGTTGAAATTTTCACAGATTATGTATTTCTGTTGCCGCTATAACAAAAAATACTAAAAACAAAATAAAATATATTTTTAAGGGGGGCTCCCATACAACAAACGTGATTTTTTTGCCGTTTTTATAGATAATGGTACGGAACCCTTCGTGCGCGAGTCCAACTCGCACCTGGCCGGTTTTTTATTTATACTCAAGCTCTCCCAATCCGACGGGACACTCGCTGTCACGGCCACGTGGCTACTGTCCAGGTATTAACGAGAAAAAATTAATGTAAAAACCAATTTGCGCTCCATTCTCTTCTACTTATGAACTCCAGCCGGATACCCGGGCTGTGTATGGATGTAATGCTTTTTTATAATTGAAAATTGTAAACATAGTATTTTGCATGTCATTCACATTAAAAGATAAGATTTCTGAGTAAAAGTTAAGATTGGTACATTTGAACTCCAATTTTGTGATCAGTAACACAAAACTAGTCTAAAGAGTCGTGCAGGTTGAGAATACTGTAATAGTAAAAACTATATATGTAAAACTATATATATAATATATATTATAGTGAAATTGCTTTTTTATTTTTATTTATTTATTTTAAATGGTACTTACATTACAAACTTATCATTACAGTATGGTCGTCCGGTGTCAACAAAATAGTACATTACTGCAGACGCCGGGAAAGAAGGGCTTGCCGGGCGAGTAGGTATAGTGATACGAAGCCGGCAAGCCCTTTTCTCGGCCAGACATGTATAGTGCTTTTCTCAAACATGCAATGAAATAAATAAATAAACATTAAGAAATCAAACTAATTTTCATGGCTGAACGCCGTGATGCAGTGCCACAAATTGTGGAATAAAAATTAAAAAAAAATACTTCCCGGCCTAGGCTTTCAATTTCGTATGAAATTCCATTACAGTTCTCTCGAGTTGTTCCGCCCGAAACGTGATACATTGAAGCATAGTAAAAGGAAAGACGGCAGTAGGCTATCTCCGGCCCAATCCGGAATATAATTGCCTACCGTACTTGCCTGTCTCAGGGTTGTCACTTTTAGCAAAATTTTAATTCAGTGCCTAAAATTAAACTTAAACGGCCTCCGTAGCCCAGTGGGTAGTGACTCTGCCTACGAAGCTGGAGGTCCCGGGTTCGAATCCCGGTCAGGGCATTTATTTGTGTATTTATCACGTTCCTGAGTTATGGATGTTATTTATCTATATAAGTATATATATTGTATGTATCTATTATATATATCATCGCCTAGTACCCACAACACAAGCCTGAATGAGCTTACCGTGGGCCTAGGTTGATTTGTGTAAGATTGTCCCGTAATATTTATTTATTTATTATTTATTATTAATTGGCAAGGGTCAGGAAGTTGTATTTTTTACTTTGTATTGTCTGGGTTCAGGGGTTTTGAGGTCGTTTTTACCTTAACCTTTCACGATGAAAAAAAGAGCGACAGGCGATACCTATGTGCATGGTTGCGGGGCCAGCAGATGGGCGGCGCGGGGCGGTGATGAGCACGAGTAACCGTAGTTTGCTGATAGTACCTACTGTCAACCAATTCATTAATTTAAATAAAGCCCTGCCCTTGCCATAAATATCACATCTCTGTATAACTAAAAACCTACGCCCGTTTCATATATAAATTTTTGTGCTGTTACAC
The DNA here is from genome assembly GCA_963854355.1 of Epinotia brunnichana. NCBI lineage: Eukaryota > Metazoa > Arthropoda > Insecta > Lepidoptera > Tortricidae > Epinotia > Epinotia brunnichana. The sequence goes on from OY977938.1 coordinate 14,443,296, forward strand.
AATTCGTCAATTATTTTAAATTACGATTTTAAACTATAAGTAGATTCTTAGTTACTATACCTACCTACAATACTGAAAAATCGGCATGACTAAACGTAAACAAAGGAATAGCGGCATATCAATTGACAGATCAAAAGTACCTAACACATTCTAGTGGGGCAGTAGGCCTAGCTGCCTACTTCGTCTTTCTGACAACAAAAATATAAGTAGGTAAGTATCTCATCAAGTAAAAATTAAATGCTAGAATAAGTGACTTGCATACCTTTCCTGTTCAATAGGTAATCTGAACAGAGGCAACTCTGGAATCGATGTATTATTTAGACACCCAAAGACACAACAATAAGTTCTCCGTCGATTATCACACATTATTGCGTTTATTTAGCCGTGACGCGCGAACCTTGTGCAGTGTTAGCCCCGACGGGCGCACTGAGAAACGGGTCGAGATTTTGTTTGAGTGTGCGACAGATACTATGGCGCACACATACAAGCCGCGCGCAGTGCGTTTGTATGAAGATATCATACTTTGCCCTCCTCCTTTTACTATGTTTGAAGCCTGTTGTAACGCACATAAAGACGCCATTTCATAGCATGTTTGAGAAAATACTGTTTCCTTATAAATTGTGCTGATGAATATAATAAGTTTCTGTCAAAAATTTCATTTTTGGTACAAGCTTTTATTGCCGACTGTACTTTTCTGCATACCATCATCTCTCATACTCATTGAGACGATTCTAACGAGTCCAAACTCGATGGGGTTGTGCCGTTTTATTGCGGAGTTCCTATGGCCACCTTCCAGCTCCAGCATCAGATCAGCTCCAAGTCATCATATTATTGCATTGTCATGCGATATACATATGCTTGCAAAATTTCAGCTCAATTGGATAACGGGAAGTGACTGAAAAATGGATTGCAATTTTTACGGACAACTTACATACTTACATACTTAGGTACATACTTACATATTTACATACATACGAACAGTGCAAGTTAATATAAAGCTTGTAAAAATACGTAAAAACGTATTTGCTTTCTTACCTATTTTAATACAATTATGAAACAACCTTTATAATAACAAAAAACATTTTCGTTACTGTATCACAGAAGTTATTGTGTTATTTTTGTGTTAATAGGTGATAATTTTAACGGACTTACCCTGCAATTTTTTATTGCATGTATTTATTTGATAATTTACGCATCATAAATAATCACAGCCGCAATCTTATCCTAAACTTCAACTACAAACAGCAGAGAATTAATATCTGAGTATATCGAAGCGAAACAGCTAACAAAAGCAGACCACAAAAACCCACTAACTGAAACGTAGAACGCAATTTAGAACACTGCGAAAAGTTTTAGCATTCGAACCTTACTTTTCGCGCCCAAATAGCCTGTTAACTTGTGTGACAAATGTAATGATCAACTAAAAGCAGGAACCTGTTTCCCTTTTCCGAGAGCTTAAGAAAATGCGGCGGAATTAATTTTGTTTACGTCTTACGGCCTACATATTTTCGTAGCAAAATATTATTGCACCGCGAGATTTTAATTTAACTGTTTGTTAGGCACATGAATAAGATATTGTTTGCATTTCCGTATGAATGGAGTATTGGCAAACGTGGAGTGAAAAGCGGGGCTGTTCGTACCTACAGCGCGTGGCAAACAAAATGTTGGTTATGTGGCTCAACCTCCGTGAACATTAAACAGCGGTTTCCGGTATCGCTGTACCGGTAATGTTGCCTTTTTCGGTAACGCTTTACATATTTCGTAAATGAATATCATGAAGATATCGTTAGTAATAATTTCTGCTGGTCAAACATTTCATCCCTACATTGTTTTATTGTAGATTCAAATGTATTTTCCCAATACTGAAGCCACTGTTACCAAGCGGTAAGGCACACGACTATCAATCTGAAAGACGAGGGTTTAAAAAAATCTGTTGGTCAAAATATTATTTGATATTTTTACCGTAGCTTTTCGCTATTTTTAAAGGAAAACCTCGGGAGGAAACCGGTCTAATCTTAACTAGGTTCAGTTTTTCTCTGGGTATGTCAGTCGTTTTTGTAAAACTAGTGCCTACGACAAATCTTGGGATGAAACGCCAAAGCGGACCCCTTTAGGCTTCAACCGGGAAAACGCGAGGATATGATGATTGAAATGTATTTCGTCCAGGTAAAAGATATGTTTTAGGTTACATGGGGTTACACTGATACGTAAATATAGTCCGCACGAGAATTTCACTGAAAGAACAACTAAATTGAAGAAACAATGCGTAAGTACCTATTTGCTCAACACGCTAACACTCTTGAAACAAATAAAAGTTCCTCCCTTTGCAAGCGACGCACGTTCTCCTTCTGTTTTTTCTCAGGCTAATAAATCTTAATGAAATATACTGTTTAAAGTTTCTTCCACTTGTAAACAGCTTTCATATAAACCGCATCCACTATTTATGACATTGCAAGCATAATATGTGTTTTATAATCGTTGAGCTGGAACAGAATATTCATTCCGTTATATCTTTATACGTTTGTTTCTAACGGTATTATACCATCACAGTTGATTTTTATAAGGTAAGTAGGTAGTCATTTATAGTTTATAATTTAGATGTATATTTTCGTAATTAAACATTTGTTATATATTATATTGTAACGTCCTGACTCCGTAAAATCAATTTCAACAACACTCACAACACAACAACAAGACAAGTATCTGATATTATAATACGAGTATGTTTGATTTAAAAGTTCCGTGAATAGTATTATTATTCGATCGAGAATATTTCTGATCTAACAGATTCTTGTAATATTTTTAGTTCCATCATCTTGCGAAGATTTATTGCTAAACAATGTTCACTGATTATGAAAGGTCTCGATTGAAGTTTGTGCGTTTTATAATTATATAAGCAAACCTTTGCGTCGTACATACATCGGCGCAAAAGTTGAAAGGAGCTTCCTCACCTACTTAGTAAAACTATTAAATAAAAAAATTAAAAGAAAAAGGCTGCTGTTCGTTATTCTGGGATACAATTCGATAACATCTGACAAGTGAGGAATAGGATGGAGATATTAGTGGATAATTTTGAGACGTTCGTTATAAAGATAACTTTTTAATAAAAGTTTCAAATAGGCATAACTATGCTAGAGTGTATGATTATATTAGAGTACACGTATATGCGGCGGAACTAAAATAATACTCGTAGTTACATCCACAGAATTCGTTTGAGTACCTATCTACGCATCGCAATCTAGATCGGCAAACGCCTTGCGTTAATTGATTCGTGTTCACTAATAGACCAATTTGGCGAACGTTATGTACCAGCCATTTATAATGCAAATTCCGCTCAGCTGTTACCAGCGTGTGGTCGTAGGGAAAACTGCCATTGACCGCATGTTCGCCGTAATGGTCCGATGGTCCTTAGAACTAGTACAATAGTCGATCGATTAAGGCTTGGTGCTATTGACTGATATTTACGGGTCAAGTTACAGTCATAGAGTTATAAGGGTTACCTATGTAATAGGTAAAGCTAACATGCTTGGCATGCACGTTCCGGGAAGCTTTTTGGCCGAATACTTTTTAGTGAACCAGAAATAGATCTCTAAAATTATATTGCAGGCAGACCAACGCTTTTACCATGATATGTGTTACTAAAATAAACACAAGTGTATTACAATGTTCAGTTGCGAAGGTCGCGCACGTGTATAATAATACTAAAAGTATTGTATTGTGACATCCATATTTCATACCTTTGCGGGGTCTTGATGGTTGCCGGTAGCGTAGACGGAGGCGCGCCGCCCCAGCAGCGTGCGACTAACGATGGAACTGCTGCGGCGCCCCGACATGCGATCTTGAGGAATCGGCAGCATTTTGCCGTTTGTTTATCTTCTTCCACTCAAATCACTTTCTCGTGTGTTTCACTAAATTGTAATTTAATTTGTTTCTAAGAATCACTTTCGATTGCGTAAGCTTGTTTATTTAAACTCCTAAATTAAGTATATTTATAGGCACATTCATTTTACTCAAGCAACAGCTGTTTGTATTTTGTTTGTCTTTAGCAGCTATCCTAATGATTTATTATGTTTGTTTTTAATGCTGATGTTACCTGAAACAAACAAACTTAATATATAAATATATCACCCCATTTGGTATAATACACAATTCGTACAATTGAAAATTAATAATTTTTGGCTTAGAAAAAATAAAAATATCTACGAATAAGAAAATTAGATTATTAATACTACCACATACTTCAATAATATTGTCGATGTAGTTGAGATTCAAGAGAAAAAATAAAAATTTCTACGAATAAGAAAATTAGATTATTAATACTACTTCAATAATATTGTCGATGTAGTTGAGATTCAAGTGCCGTTATAATGTTGAAAACTCGCGTCATTTATTTCCATTATCTCAGTAACTACTTATTTACACAATTAAATCTATGTGTAGGACGGACGTAATCTCGTGCCTGGGGTACGTGCATTCAATGACGGTCATAACATGTTTGACATTAGATCATCCATGCTGAGTCGGTCAGTTTTTAACGTCACTAGTGCTTATAAAACGTGTATAAACAAAGTTTTTAGCTATTTACGTACTTTAACGTTGACGCCGCGAAACTTTGCCGCTGCGTTAACCCTGTAGGTTAACACGACATTTCTATTCACGAAGTTGTAGCCCGCTGTGTACACTTACCTCTGTACTAGGTAACCTTTTTACACTACATATTTTATGGGTGAGAAAAAAGTTGGTGCATATTATTAGCGCGTCGTCCCCTTAGAGATAAATTGACCTTGTCGCCGCTTCAGTGCTTGACGGGAAAAAGGGTTGTATTATTACCTTCGGTCGGTTCCTGTAACTTTTGTATTGGGTGTACGTGTAAAATATAATTTATCCACGGAATATGGGTAGTGGCATATACGTAGTATACGTCTATTTGAAGCTGAGCTGGGCAACTAAATGTGTTGTAATTTTATTTCGGTATGTTATTCAGACAACTAGGCCCATGGTTACATATTATATTAACCTTTTATTACTCCTAGCACTCGAACCGCTCGGTTTTAACGTCATTGTCGGCTCAAGACTCAGTACTTCATCAAAAGTGGACTCTGATATTCGTCTCCTTTAATAGTATTTGCTGACGACACCAATGACGAAAAAAACGCCTTAAAAACGCTGAATAGGGTAATTTCGCCGGTTACGCGACCACCTTCGGTTAGCGACCACTTGAAGAACATGGTTTTTTCAATTGAAGATAACATCAATTCTACAGAGCCTATTGAAACAGTCAGCCGGATGCCTTATTGTTTGTAGTTATGGAATAGGAATTTACAAAAAAAACAAGAAAAAATGCTTTCAGTTCACCAAGTCAGCTAAGTGGTCGCTAACCGGCACATGAAATTAGGTGGTCGCCAACCGGTGAAATGACCCTATTCGCCCAACTGCGATGTGTTACGCAACTTCGTGGTGTCAGGTAACCGAACGCCGGAACTTGACTCCTGTCGGCCTTAAATTCTTCATTTGTGAAGATGATAGATGATTATGGAACTGTCATCACAATGGAATAAATAAATTCACGTTATGCTTATATTGTCAAGAGTATGTGCGTCAACTTCAGTCATGACTTAGGGCATATGCGGAGATGTGCGCAGATGTGTTTTCATATATGTGTCACCACGCATGCATGCTGGACATCTGGGTGGTCTTCACCTTTAACGTATCAGAACGAGTGCGCTTCACAAATATCATATCAATAGTCAAATGGCGGCTATCATTGAACTATCGATAGTGGTATTATACCTACCAACTATATGATGCCTCTTCAATATTGATGATACACATAAACCCTTCATTAAACTACAAATCTATTCACCATGGATATTGTACCACTAACTATTGATATTGACTTTATGTAAATCATTAATGGAAGATAATGGAAACCATCTCAATATATAGGTATACCTATATACACACACACACACTACACCCGAGTCGTATCGTATTAGAAGCCGCACGCTAGTTTAATCATGAAAACCTATGCATAAATTTCATTGTAACTGCATTCAATAGATCTGGAATCCTTTTAGATAGATCGGGAATAAAGTCGCTCTGCATAAGGTCGATGAACTTTCTTTTATTTCATAATCTTAACCTAATGTTTGCCGCACTAGTGGCCTATTTTATCGCGCTCTTGTACCAAAATCCACCCAGAAATTAAGAAAATTGTATCTCGCAACGGTAAAATTGATAAGTAGGTATATTAATATTGTACCTATATTTATTGACTTTCAAGATCTCCGAATAATGGCAAATAGTTAAAGGTCAGCTGGAATTTAATTATAGTACCTATCTGTTTACTATTCTTTTCGACCTTGTCAAAGATATGTGTACGTGGTACGTGGCTGTTACCCTAACCTAATTCAAAGGTCGTTGTAAAAAAACTTCTCCCGACTTTGCTGACTAACCGGGCCATAAATATTATTATCTCATGCATGTATGAAAAATTCTCATTTACGTCATAAACAACCACGTATCGTTTAAGTGTCATAAATAAAGTAAAGCGTGCACTTAGCCCATAATACGAATGCTCGTCGCGAGTGGAGTAATCTTTTTTTCTCTAGGATTTGCGAGTCTCGCAAATGGGCCTGAAAGCTTCCGCACAGCTCATTTGGTGCGGATTTTTCCGTGCTGATAGATACGGGTTAAGTACCGGTGCCTGCGATGCAGGGGACGCGCATTTGCCTAATTTGCAAAGCGTATAGAAAAGGGAGAAATTCGATTTGTAATAAGCGCACGTGACATTACAAGTAAGAAATTATGATAAATATTATTATCTAGGCGTGATTTAGCATGATTTTACCTAATTACTTATTCCAATCAGAGGGCTAATCTTGGAAAACCTAATCACTAAGCACTTTAAATAAATAGCTGGACAAATTAACAGTTTGAGAGATAGGCAAGGAGTGAAAGCCAATAAAAAGGCCTCGATTTCATCTCTCTTAATCTTACTGTCACAATGGTTTTAATGACACGTACATGAAAGTGATAAAACGCTGATGGGAACCTCATATTTTGTCTGTCAAAGAACCAAGTCATTATACTCACTGATTTAATTTGGTCTGGAATTAACATTTATGAGTGTATGCTGGGCTTAGGATACAATTTAGATCCTAAATTTGTCGTCACGCGCGCGGAGATAAAGGCGCATCTTGTGAGTTTACTAGAAGGATTTCAATTCGGCGAGATAAGTCAAATATGTTCTAGATACGTATCTATGTTAAAACCTATAGATAGTGATCGCTACCTATCTCTCTTTAAACTCAACGTCTTACAAATTACCCCTAACGCGGTCATAAAAATAATAAACACCCGCTGCAAAAATCGCGCGTCATCTATCCAACACCAATTACTTCCAGCGCTAAACATCAAACACCGACAGTGTCGCAGCCAGCGGTGCCCTCGATAACCTCCCCCGGTCCGCCGGACCGAACCGGCCTCGGACGGACCGTCCGGTGGTCCGGCCGGAAGGCTCGGAATTAAGCACGTGCAAATAAACAGCCCCCTTTATACTCCGACCTCTTCGTTGGTTTCGAAATAAAGGGATACAGCTCTTCACGCGAGATTGCGCGCGATGTTTGTATTTATTTTTGCGTGCCTTTAGTTGGGGGTTAGTTAACCTGAACAGAGAAGCTAGAATTTAGTAGTGAATTTGTCACCATTTTGGTGATAAGGTTGCACCTATTCGGATGTATTTTTGTGGGCCGGTTTTAAGCAATTAATTCGTCTGTAAGGGTTAAATTTTACGACAAAACGTAGCTGTGAACAATTATGGAGTAGTCAACATTTCAGACTCTTTTTCACTAGAAAAAATACTCTGACTGAAGAAAGAAAAGCCGGCCAAGTGCGAGTCGGACTCGCGCACGAAGGGTTCCGTACCAGTATCTATAAAAACCGGCCAAGTGGGAGTCGGACTCGCGCACGAAGGGTTCCGTACCATTATCTATAAAAATATTATTTTTATTCTGTTTTTAGTATTTGTTGTTATATCGGCAACAGAAATACATCATCTGTGAAAATTTCACCTGGAACTATCACGGTATCAGTGAGATACAGCCTGGTGACAGACAGACAGACAGACAGACAGACAGACAGACAGACAGACAGACAGACAGACAGACAGACAGACAGACAGACAGACAGACAGACAGACAGACAGACAGACAGACAGACAGACAGACAGACAGACAGACAGACAGACAGACAGACAGACAGACAGACAGACATACAGTCAGACAGACAGACAGACAGACAGACATACAGACGGACAGACGGACAGACGGACAGCGGAGTCTTAGTAATAGGGTCCCGTTTTACTCTTTGAGTACGAAACCCTAAAAACGAGCTAAAAAACACGTATGTTGTATGGGAGCCCCCTTTAATATTAATTTTTAATTATAGTGGCAACAGTATTAGATAATCTGTAAAGATTTCACCTGTCTAACTATTACGGTTCATGAGATACAGCCTGGTGACAGACGGACAGACAGACAGACGGATGGACAGTGGAGTCTTTAGTAATAGGGTCCCGTCTTACCCTGTGGGTACGGAACCCTAAAAAAGGGAAGAAGAGAACGAGCTGAACCAAAAACTTATAATTTCCAACCCTTCTTTAGCTAATACAATTTATTGTAAGTACACGCGTACTTACAAGACATTGTATTTCTCTAAATTTAAATGTTAAAACCAATACTCCAATACAAGTAAATGCTCTACTCTCTATACTCTGCACTGGAATAGGTAGGTAGTTATAATAATAAAATAATAATAATAAATAATAATGTAGTTAGTATACTTATGTGCGTATTAACGAAATACTACAAAAACAATAAAGTATATAATTATGACAGATGTTTCTCGTTTGTGGAATTAGAATAAACACACAATAAAGTGGGAAGTTGGGAACGCTCAGAATTGAACAGAACTTGAGCCGCCGAAATAGCTCAATAAAAGGATGGCTTTAGGTGCTGCCTCGCTAACTAGTTACGAGTAGGTACTTGTGAATATCATACATAACATTTCATACTCGTTAAAGCAACATAACAGTGATCAAAATCGGAGTACTGAAAACGTGAAAAGTGAAAATTGTGTAGTTTATCTTTATTTATGGGCTATGGAGAGAACAGCAAACTAATCTTAGTAGGTATAGTATAGCGGGTGGGATTTAATATACTCGTATAAGAATTTTATCTTTATTTCTAGATATATTATAAAGAGGTACCTAATGTTTCCGATTTTTAAACTCCTTTCACCCATGTGTAGAATTTGATAAACCTTCAGGATGTAAATAGGCTATATTTTATCCCACGGGTCCACCTTCGTTCTTTGTAATAGGTACTTAAGCGGGCATCTAGACCATGAGAAAATATAATAAAGCGGTAAAATTTGTGACTGTGTGATTTGTTACGTTTGTTCGTCTGTGTGTAGGTGTACGCGAAAATACTCTTCAATTTAAAAAAAACATTTCCCTATCTTAAGGAATGGACCTTCCGAAAGGACTCTTAGACTACATTTTATATCCTGCCGCTCCTCTGCGTTGATTGTGTGCCGCAGCGTAATTCTATGCTAGGGCAAAAAGAAAATTGCTAGTAGGTAATTAATTACTCTCTTGGTTAGGAAATGAATGCTCAAAAAGAGGTGTAGAGGGAAATGCTTGGAACACAATTTTTGACTTCGTAGGTTTGTTTGGACTACCTAGTTAGGAGATCAAGAAGAGGTATTGTTGGACGTTTATCTCGGTGTCTGGTGAAATGGAGGTCACCAAATTTGCTGATATATAGCGCCTTTGATGCTCTGCTACTTTCGTGCTTGAGGTTGAGGAAGAATAGCCGTCAAAGACGAAGAAGGTAGTTTTTGTTTTCCAAAATTATAGACTTTCAAGAAAAACTTGATTGAATAAAACTTGTAGCAAATTTAATCAGCTTTCATTTTGTAGAAATATTCATGTCGCTAGGACGCATAGTTTCCGAGATATAAGCGTAGAACCGAAAACTGGTACCTTTAAAGCCCTCCCCTTTTTTGATAAGTTGATCGCCTGACTAGTCCAAACAAAGATACCAACTTGGTATTACCAAGGTAAAAATTGTGTTCCCTCTATACCTTCTCGTTTCCTGACCTATTAGTAGAAGAATTAAATTATACCGAAGTTAACCGCACGCAGAATTGATAGAATAAAAAAACACAAAATCGCTTACGGTTTTTAAAAGCTTTTATCAACGATAAAATAGATCGCTCGTTTGGAACAACACTTTGACGAAAGCGGGCGACGATACAAAACTAATTGAATAGGGATTATAAATGTATCTTTATTGAACTAGATTATTGATACAATTTCGGACCGGATATTATTCAGCAGATTAAATGCTTATATTTGGATTGTAGTTCATTGGATCACTTAATTTTGCTGTTATAATATAACAGGCTTTATTTATAATATTATAATTATACTATGCATCTACGTACAGTCGACTACAAAAAGATAGATATTGCCAAAATTACAAAAAAAATATACACGACCTTAATGTTAAGGCAATAAAGTCCTGTATACTTACATAATATTTGTTTTTATCCGTAGGTCTCAAGCCGTTTATTTTTTATTTGTACTTATTTTTTGTTATATTTGTTTTGCTTTCTGTTACGTCTCACTTCATAAAGGATGACGTTGCACTGTCGTTTTATAATGAAATTCACCGTCAAATCCGGTTACACAGTGGATGCTTGAGATGCTCAAAATCCCATGAACTTGCAATGAGAACAAATGAGTCCACGAGAGAGAGCTAAAACTATCCAAGCGGCTCTCAACCATTTGACAAAAAAGGACTCTCAAATTCTCTGGGCATATATGCATTCTAACTAGCGCCACTTCAAAAGAAGATTCATTCTGGGCCAAATAGGGGAAACGCAACAGAGGACAAGGTGATCTGGTCTGACACCATGAAGAAGGCTTGCGGTTCCGTACATAAAGCAGCTCACATGGCCCTTGACCGCGACGTATGGCTGGCTGGATATCGTGATTGGTCTCGCTCCTCAGTCATGACATACCTGTGCTAACTCGGGGCACCTATACTAAAGTCATGTAGCAAAATATTTTATCGACAAAAAAATATCGATGGTTACTGTCAACATCTAAATGTTATTCAACATAAATGAATATTATTTATTTTCTCTTCGTTTTTAAATAAAAACAATAAACAACAAATTAAAACGTGTATTTATTTGTTTATTTTAAAATAGTTTTCATACTATATAATTTATATTTTTTCCATATTCGTCGGTAATAAAGATTGCCGTCAGTCAAAATAAAACAGATATGATATGTGTTCAGATATGATATCGAACCTTTTTATAGTAATCGGGTCATTGTCAGATTTAGGTTCGCGTCTCTTTGGTGGACATTGCCAAAGTTATAAAGCCTAGTTTTTGGTTGATCTCTGAATCTGCATATACGGCGTTGCACCTTCTATAATTCTATGTGATAAAAACATATTATATGTGAGCGTTAGCCCTTAACTATTGACCACCGGCAAGATGATTTTTGTTTTTGTGACTGACAATGACCCAATCGTGAAATTTCAATGAGCACATGTATTAATATATATCGACATCTTTTTTATCGATATCAAATCCCTAAAACATGCCCCGAGTTAGCACAGGTACCTATGAGGGAACAATAAAGCAGAACAGAGATGGCGGCATATTTTGACTAAGCCTATGTAATCTGTGGCTGAGCTAAAAAGCAAAACGCCATTAATAATAAAAATAACGGGTTATTGACCCGTCCCAGTAAAATGAACTAATGTATGGAATTAATGTTTTAAAAATAAAAACCTATTTTTTTTTTATAAAAGACTGTCCAGTGATTGACCCTAGTCTCACCTGATGGTAAGCGACGACAGAGCCTAAGGTGAAGCTCACTGGTTCAGTAATAAATAGCCTATTCACTCTTGTTTTGAAAGCACGTTAGATCGTAGTTCTCAGGAAATACAGATGAAATGAGCGAATTCAATTCCTTAGCAGTTTGTATTAAGAAAGACGAGGCAAATCGCTTCGTGCGAATAAATAGTAAGTTGACAACATAAGGAAGCATTCGCTCCCCTCGCCTGGTCGTTTGGTGGTGGAACGGGGAAGGTGGAATTAAGTCGTGCAGTTGCTGAACACACTCTCCAAAATGTACCTACCCGATAAAACACCGATAGGCAAGCTACTCGCCGTCGGTGTTCGAGACTCTGTAGTTTGGACTTAATGTTGGAGTTGGTACCAAGTTACCAAGTACCTAATTAATTAAATTAGACAGGAGCTGGAAAAATTAGCCTCATACCATGGCCTAAAATACATATATAGGTGACAACGCAGCGTCGTTAACGAAACTGATTATCTAAATTAAGTTAATTTACACAAAGAAATTGGTTTGGGACGTGATATTTTGGGAAAACTATTTTTCTCAAATTAATCTAGTTTATACAAGTTTATTCTAGGAAAGGGGGAATTTGGCGCAAATGGGAAGCCAGTTGATGAAAGTTTGTTACATAAGTTTCTTAAAATATCACGCCGTTAGCCTGCGAATGTCAAATAACACTTTGTATGGCAATCGAACCACCTTAATGCTGGATTATACTTTTGGCTTTCGTAATAAAATAAAAAGATGCAAATTCCCTATTATAATATTTATCCCCCGTCGGTGGCAAACAAACATACAGTCAAAATATTGTGTCAAACCTTAAAATTGATCAAAGTAACCCCTACGGTTTACGGTATGCTAAAGTTGGAATTCCGCTGTGCACAACAGAGTAGCAAAAATATAAAATCCCATATTAATTGACATGCTCACCGCTGCTGCGCACAGTGCTACCACTACCACCCGCACCGGTTTCATTACGCTCAAGAGCAATCATAACGGGTAGTAACGCTTTATTAAAATTCTACAGCATACGAGTTATCATTTCTCTTATTATTACTAAAGTCTGACCAGAACTATGTTACATAGATCTCTCATTTGGGTTGGTAACCGTTAATGTCAAGCGGTACATTGCACGTAGAATCTATGGCCGTTGGGGCGGAAAGGTTCTCGACTGGCAACCACGTACCGGAACGTGCAACGTGAGTAGGCTCCCACAAGGTGGACTGATGACCAGGTAATAGTCGCGGGAGTCCACTGGATGCGGGTGGCGCACGACCGGTCATTTTGGCATTCGTTGAGGGAGGCACATGTCCAGCAATGGACGTCTTTTAGCTGATAATATGGTGATGATGATGAATAAGAATAAGTATAATAAATGTATGTAGAGCTACGGTAGCCTAGTGGTTCAGGCATGCGGCTGTCAAGCGGCGGTCGTGGGTTCGAATCCCGGCTCGTACCAATGAGTTTTTCGGAACTTATGTACGGAATTACCGTTAGCTTTTCGGTGAAGGAAAACATCGTGAGGAAACCGGTCTGATTCCAATAAGGTCTAGTTTTCCCTCTGGGTTGGAAGGTCAGATGGCAGTCGCTTTCGTAAAACTAGTGCCTATGCCAAATCTTGGGATTAGGTGTCAAAGCGGACCCCGGGCTCCTTGAGGGGCACAACCGGGAATAATAACGCTAGGAGGATGATGATAATAAATGTATGTAGAAACATACAAGTCTTATATATATCGTGTGCGTGTGTGTGCGTGTGTGCGTGTGTGTGTGTGTGTGTGTGTGTGTGTGTGTGTGTGTGTGTGTGTGTGTGTGTGTGTGTGTGTGTGTGTGTGTTTGTTTGTGTGTGTTTGTGAGAGAGAGAGAATGTCAATCGGCACAATTTAGTAGCTCAGTAGACTGGCTGGAGGGAACAAGTCATGTCCACAGTTTTGTCTCCAAATCTGAATGGATAAGTCCCCTCCTGTCAAAGAACACGAATAATGGAATGCCGGCCCTGGTCTGATTTTATATAACGACAGCTGCCCACTCGGCTCTGCCTGCGTATTACGGAGAACCCGGGATAAAATATAGCCTATGTCCATCTTGAAGGTTAATTTCATATACTGGTTAAAAAATTATGAGTAGTTTCGGAAATTACCCCTTTCATACAAACTTACAGACTTTACTCTTTAAGGCATTAAAAAAAAACAGACCGAGAACCATAATAGTGTTAATAACTTTTGGGACTTACAAGAGCATGTTAGTATTACTCGTTAAGGTTAATTGTTATACTAATAAAGATTAGCTGGCTAGAACGCAAGCAAAGCCGCTCTATAAAATATAACCTATTCTATTCAGAAAGTATTGCACGCACAACACAAAGATTTTTTGACATCGGAAAGTTGGGTCCCGTGATTACCCCCTATAAAGTTACAAAACTACAATCTCATAGAGTTTCCTAATTTTTATATTACCTAGGTAATACAGATGCAGTTAGGTTCGGTGTTAGTAACGGAGGTGTCACATTAACAAAAGTTTAACTTTCGTTGGGAAATATATTCTCCTGATAGTCCGTGAAAAGTAGGTCAAACAACAACGGAAAAGCTATCAAGATACAGTGCGCAGTGGGTTCACGAATTTGGAATTTCACAATTATCTTCTTAATCGCTCCAATTATTGAAACCTAACTAACCCTCGTTTAGTGGGAGATAAGAGAAGCCTCTATTTTGCAAAAAAAAAAACTTAAATATCATAGAATAAGTCTTAGTAATAAGCCGATGTACATACCTATGTTTAACAAATAAAATATTTTGTATTTGTATTTGTAAGTCTCATTGATGATGGCATCGTCGTAATGGAATATGAATCCTTTATAAAGAAAACATCTCTAAAGCTATGTGAAAAATGGTCCAAACCATACTCACAATAATAAGCTGGATCAAAGTCAAAATACAAATATCAATCATCAGAGCGAGCGGTCTCTATGAGAATTAGAGGAACGAGAAGAAGAATAGGAAGATTTGAATGCGAAGACGGCTGTGGGTGGAGAATACCCACCATAGAACATTAGATTCCTCTTCTTTTTTATGATATTATTATATATATATATATATATAGTATTATTTAACGTAAAAAAAAACTATAAATAAGTCTCATATTTCATTATTCCTTTTCGATTTTGGTCTCATTGAATTATTCGCCTATTTTTTTTGCATTGTTCTGTGTTGGTCACATTCGTAATTAGTCTCATTCGTTTTCAGTCCAATTCTAAGTTTCATTCGGTTTGCGTCTTGGTCGCTATTTGTAACTGTGGTTTCCGGTCAATCTTAAATTATCATTAATAAATATTTTTTTACCATAAGGGTATTAAAATAACGGTAGTATATATCTTGGTAGCGGACACGTAAATTACTAAATTTTAATTTGTTTATTAAACTATGAATAGACGATCCGGCAAAAAAGATATGAAGACGTACGTCGTCGTACGGGACGAGTAGCGAACGTGCCCAAAAAAGTCTAGCTCTTTTTTGGGCACGTTCGCTACTCGTCCCGTACGACGACGTACGTCTTCATATCTTTTTTGCTAAACTTGCCAATAACAACAAAAAAAGAGAGAGACCAATAACGAATGTGTCTAAAGGTAAAGTGCTAATGATACTAAAAACGAGAGAGACAAACAAAGACATAGTCCTAGGAAGACCGTGACGAAATACGAGTAAGATTTTTAAGAATGAGACAAGTTACAGAATTAGACTTAGGAAGATAGAGACATAGCAAACAAGACGAATAAAGAATGTGTGACGAATATAGAATGACATGAAATACGAATTGAACGAAAAACGAATGGGACGAATTACGCCGATACCTCTGATTCATAGTTACTATGAAATACTTATATGTAAAGACATTTCTTACCTTTCGTTAAATCACACTACAATCCGAGCAATTTGTCACACCAACTTCCTATAGTTTGAATGAAAGGTATCTTCTTATTGTCGTCTCATTCCATCTACAGCAAGTTGTGACAAATTGCTTGGTGTGTTTTAAGTCAAGTCGCCTCTGTAAACAGCGAAGTAAACACACGCGTAAATCGTAATCTAGAAGAGGTGTGAGCCGCTAAGTTGAAGGCTCCCTTCCAGCAGCCCACTATTATTCCCCGAGCGAGCTCTTTAGCATATTTAACCCATTATGAGGTTAATGGGCAATGACGGCATGGAACTCGCGAGCCGGTGTGGCCCTTAATTTTCCGCCAGTTCTTAGTTAAAGAGACGAGGCGCCGTGCACCGGCGTTTCGCTCACACGCCTTTCATCATAAAATTGATGGCTGGCGCAAATAAATGTTAGTAATATTAAAGCTAGAGAACTCTTGTACTGTTTACTTTACCTACTCGTTTGTGTTAATTGAACCTATTAAAAAGCTTTTGTAGCTTTTGAGAGTAAATGTACAGTCTGATTTTATCTACTACGGATAAAATTGAACCGATTGGATATACGATATGATATTTCAATGCCATAAAACTTGGTACATTACTACGTTTTTTAAATGCTAAAAACTGGTATGACGACAATACGGCAATGAAAATATATCTAGTTTGTGTAGGGTTTTCGTGTAGTGCAAATGGGTTAGATAATTAAATTACATTGAGGTGTTATCTGTTTGTAACCCAGTCGTGAATGTAGAAATATATGTCACCGTTAGATTGTGAAAACCGTCAGTTTATAATCTTACCCGTTTTATTGTAAATTGACGGAATATTGTGCTGAACTGCCAAAATAATTCATAATTTTACGCATTCATTTTCGTTAGTTTATAAACTAACAATGTCATGTCGTCAAATTGTAAACTGAATCAAATTTGCCTGATTCGGAACGCAACCTGTGCGCTGTTTGGTTGAGCCAATTATTCCACTTGCATCAGTTTCCACTTACGTCAAAACATGATTGTTTTTTTTTTGTTATTCAGACATTTTATTCCATTTATTTCGGCATCCAGCAGTGTCGACGGAGTCCCGCTGAGCGGGGCTCGTATTACTCGGTGCTTTGCCCTTCGGGCAACTGAAGATACCTAACTAACCTAACCTACCTGTCTTTGTGTACGTTCCGTAGCAAGCCTATTTGATCTCAGTTCACAATTTGACGATTCGACATTGAAATTTTATAAACTAACGAAAAATATTGCTTTAAATTGTGAACGGTTTTGACAGTTCACAATTTTTCGACAGTTTATAATATCGCGAGTAAGATTATAAACTAACGGTGTTCACAATTTAACGGTGACACATATAATCAATATAGTAAGTTAAAAGGGACGCCGCTTTTGCTTTTCCGCAAAGGCGAATACCAAAAAGAATCGTAAGTATCCACTCGAAGTCCACTTTCTTCATGTGCGGTCAGTCTTCTTTGCCGGGCGCGGCTTAAAACTTAGTCGGGTAAAAGCGGCTTGCTAAAATGTTCACAAACTGGTCCTTATACGTGCTTTCCAAGTGTTATCAGTTTGTGTTTACACGAGCTGGAGATACTTACAATAAATTAAATCTTCTAAGTAGGTATGGATGAATTAGTGGTACCTCAAAATTACATATGTAGTGGTGCACCGTTGCAATCATTATATTATGTTATGAACATGTATAATAGTTTGTCTTTGATAGAGATAGTGTATTATTTTTAGAACCTTTTAAAATACAATCGAATGAAACTTCAAATTTAGGATTTTGGTGAATATCACGCAATTAACTTCTTTTTCCAATATAATTATGCTGATAATAATGATATGATTGCCTATTTATCTGATAAACCATGTGGGCCGTAAGCTTGTTTGCCACCGACGTGGTATAAAAAAAAGACCGTAGTCGGAGTAATTTTCTATGTCCAACGATACTATTAATACTTTCCCAATTTAGCTAAATTTGCGTTCGGACATAAGCTGAAATTAATTGGAGGCTAAAATATTTTTCTCGTCGTAATGGCGTACGTGACAACTATATCGTTAATCAAGTCTCGAGAATGAATCCGTCTTAAAAAGGATTTGTTATTCCGAACTCACCCACCGAGTGGCGTCGCAGCACTCATCGCCCAAGTTTCTCATCCTTACATTAGTGGATTACCGCCGAGCCTAAACTTTAGCTTTGATTAAAACCACGAGGCGTCGTGACGTGAGTTATGAGCGGTGTAATTGTATCAATAGAATTGAATGCGCACCTCTGAAATCCCAAAATCTTCACTTTCTGATATGAAAAGAGCAAATTTTCATTTCAATATGCGTCGATCAGATAACTTTTCTCGTACGTTACTTTTTTCTTATCAGCGTCAAAGAGTCTCAGACTTGCTTAACCGTCGTTATCGCGCGATGTGTTCGTACTCGGGTGCCGTAATACCGAGGGTCATATTGAATGCACGAATAGCTAATAGGATGGGATTAGGGTCGCCCAAGAGTTGGCTTGGGCTTATGCCGAATATCGATCGAACTCCGCTTCACCCATTGTTTATTCTGACTGTACCTACCGAACGTCCAATCAAAGAAGACAGTCGTCGCATGTTTGTGACAGTTCGTTCAGTTTAGTCACGTGGGGTTGTTTATATTAATAAAACTTCCAAGTTTCACGTGACGTTCCAAGAACCCAGTTTGGTGCACAGTGCATACCTACGGCAAACCCGAATATTGAAACGATATCTATACATTTATCTAAAATATATTATAAAGAGGAAGAGTCTGTAGCTTTGTATGTTATGTGTTTTGGGGTTATCTCCGGAACCGATTATCCGCTTTCAAAAATTCTTAACCTGCGTGTAGAATGGATTTGATTTTTTGGATGGTTATTATAGGCTATATTTTATCCCGTGGGATTGCCTGCATAATAAATAAGTAATAAGATGTGTGAAATGTATGTTTGTAGCTTTACATGGTGGTAATTTCCCAAACTCATCTGATTTAAAAATGACCTTTACCAGTATATAGAATGGATCTTCGAGATCGACATAACCTATTTTGTATCGTGGTGCTGCCTGGATTATTTGTAATGTGTGTGAAGCCGCGCGGCAGATAGTGAAGAAATAAAGCAACTGAACTCTGATGTCCACGGAAAAAACATGTCTAGTCACTTTCTTTTCAAAATGAGATTTTAATGTCAAAACGTTGAGCTCGTTAATGAACTAGGTATTACGTGACATTTAAATCTCATTTTGAAAAAAATTGTATATACATGTTCTTTCCCTAGACCCTTCAACTGACTTAATTTCATTGATTTGACATTGACAGTAGGTAAGTAGTTCAACATAGAGGTTGTAAAGCGCTGTCTCTATATGATAATAGTGGGAATTGTAGTTTTCGTCTCATTGTGATAACCGTGCTGCTTGTTAGTTGATAAAAAAAGAATGATCGAATGTGACAATCTGTTCGAATCAAGTCATTCTAATCTAAATAACGATTTTGTGTTTTCTTTGCCTGGGTTTTAATTAGTGTATTATATTATTATGCTGCTGAAATCACGAAATTACGAATATTTATATAGCGCAAATTGGATATTATTAGCAAAGAGAATATAAGAATAAGAGACGGGACTTCGAACAAGGTTTTGGATGACAGTGACATTGTCATTTGATTTTGACATGACTACTCATTCATACTTTAGCTTGTTTGAATTACCACAATAAAAATAAAATAAACGCTAATACGGAAGTAGACTTACCAACCTAACGAACGAGGACGATAGTAGGGTTGTAGTACTTAACGTTATCAATATCGATAATATTAGAACCCAGCGTTATCGATATCGATAAATTATGATTAGGGACGTCGTTGGGCCCACTGCATGAACAGAAAATTGCTTAACAAAATCTGACACTAATCCGATTTAGGTATGAAATTATAAAAGGAGAACAAATATTTCATACAGTTTATTTCACACTTATTTTCAAATCATATGTGCTCTAACAAAAATATATATTTTCCTAATATAAATGCAGCAGTGACTAACTAACCTGTACTTGTCGATCCAGAAATGTACACCGAATTGTGTAACAATCACAACTGACTGAGATGGTAAAAAAAATAGAAATGCTAAATGTTATTATCAAATTGACCCTCAGGTGAACGTATGCAGGGAGATGCTCTCGCTCGTGTCGGATGACCGCAGTGCAGAAGCACGTACCAGTTTGGCGGCGATGCCAGTGAAATGGATCTTGCTATTGAATACCTGCAAATTGAACTGACTGATGCACAAACTGCTTTAGCCGTGTTGGATAGAATACCTACACATTGGATATAAGCCTGCTCAAGAAATACGTGAGATATGTGAATGTTTTGAAGTTTTACGTAGGCACAATTGGGAATGGATGTTTTCATCCTAAAAAAAATCTTAAAAATCCGTGTTAAACTGACAGTGGCAATGATATTGACAGCTGCAGTAGCTATATTTGTCATTTCCAGGGTCAGATATTTAAAATATTTTTGTAATACCTATGAGATGGATCGAGGAAAGTTTCTCATTCGCCGTCCTAAACCCAAAAGGGAGGAAACTGTTTATATTTTTCAAAAATAATTGACGCAGCTGAAAAGTCTGCTACTTTTTTCTGGAACTAAGGAAGATTATTCCTACCATCAAAAATGTATCAATATTATCATCCACTTCTATTTCCACTCTCATGAAATACTTGCATTGGGCTGTCTGTATTAGGCTTTTAGCTTACAAAATCCTTCGCAGTGCCCCGAAAACTGTATTATGTGACTGAATCGTAGTACGAACATGAAAGAGTTGAGTAATTAATTGATGGGTTGGATTCGCGTGCTATAATCAAAGTTCATTACGTGATGAGGAATCACGCCACTTCGCACAAACATGGATAAAGGACATTAATCGAGTTTTTAACTTAATTACAGGCCTTTAAACGGATCCGTCGCAATATGTTATTAAGGGGATGTAGGTTCGTGGTCTTCTCTCCCTCTCACTGAGGATAAGCGTGAGCGAGATGGAACTGCGTGTTTGGAAGCGCGGATATCATGTTTTTTAATTTAATTTTTTTGTGCGTTTAATAAAAAAATCTTAATAGCTGATTTCCCTCAAACATGACATTGCCGATTTTTAGAACCAATTATAATATGTTTAGCTGTTGTGCATAATTTGTTCCGATTTTTTAAAGTGTATTTTAGACCTATGTTCGTGATTTTTTTCTATCGAGCGAAAGTCAAAAACTCAGGATTCGAATAACTGATTTCCCTCGAGAAAGGCCTCAAGATTGCTAATTAAAGGCCGTTTCCGATTAAGGGAAGAAAATATGCCCTTTCGTGATAATGGACAGATTTTTTTTTCTACAGTCAGTGACGTCTAGTAGAGTAACTGTGTCAAGTTTGGTTGAAAAATTCTTTGCGGTTCCGCAGAAAAAAAATAAAAACGGAAATAATGTAATATGGTTTTTCTCCAAAACTATTTAACTTTAATGTAAGTACTATATTTTTTTCATTCTGTCAAACTAAGTTAAGTTCATGTTTTAAGTGAAAATGGTCTCTCTATATCTAACACTTATGTGAAAAAATAGGTAAGTCAAAATTTTAAAATATTTTTTTTTTTACTTTTGAAAGAGATACCATTCTAATTGGCATTTCTAAATAAGCCTTAGTTTACGTCCTGTAACACATATTAATTCGATGCATAAAATCGGAAAGCAACTGTGTCAAAATGAAATAAATAACTGGGTTGGGTTTTATTACATTTTATTAGTAAGCTATTCTAACACTTCCAAATAACCAAAACATAATATCCTCTTTACAAATAAACAAGATTTGACAGTTACAGTGACATTTGCTATAAAATGTCACCTTTTTAGTTACGTAATGAAAAAAAAATACACTTATTCCAATCCTCATCGCTATCTTCATTGACAGTAACGTGAATTACGTGATTCAAAAAAAGTCCGCTTAGTTTCAGCAGGCCGAACGATTTTGGACAAATATCTTGCGTGCGATAAATAATAAACAATAGCAGCAATGTGTGAACAACACCAGACAACACCCTACTGTTCGCATTCCGTTGGCACATTCACAATAATGCCGCCTTATGGATCCAACACCAATGCTGTTTGGGACATATTCGAAAAATCGAAAAAAAACATTAAGTTTTAGGGGTCCACAAAACTGAAACTCAAAAATTTTTTTTTATCAAACCTACACGTGTGGGGTATCATTGGATAGGTCTTCAAAAATGATATTGAGGTTCGTAACATCATTTTTTTCTAAACTGAATAGTTTGCGCGAGAGATACTTCCAAAGTGATAAAATGTGTGTCCCCCCCCCCCCTGTAACTTCTAAAATAAGAGAATGATAAAACTCAAAAAAATATATGATGTACATTACCATGCAAACTTCCACCGAAAATTGGTTTGAACGAGATCTGGTTAGTAGTTTTTTTTTAATACGTCATAAATCGTAAACTGCAATTTATTTAACGGAACCCTTCATGTGCGAGTCCGACTCGCACTTTTTTCATGGGTTTTTACGAGTCCGATTTAAACCTGGTAACGTGTTTTTTTTTTACTTTTATTTCTGCAGTTTAGATGTAAAATTTAATAAAGATCATGACAGGATTAAAAAACTGTGCAACCTTGCACTATTTTAGGAAATATGACGGTATTTCACTGACCCGAAACTTTTGCTCTTGAGTGTATAATCCAAACAAGAGCTACAATTTAAAAAAATACGTTTTCGGAGCTCACGTCGCCTTAACTAGGGTGTGCACTTATAATATAATTTGAATTTTTATGAACACGCGTAACTGGATTAAATAATTATACGGTTAAACTATTATATTCAACTAGCTGACCCCGCGAACTTCGTATCGCCATACAAATTATATAAAAAAAAACACTTAAAATGTTCTATGTATATTAGTTATTCTGCTATTCGGAGTGAAGACAGATACAACAAATCAAACATCATAAAAATCGGTTCAGCCGTTCTTGAGTTATAAATGGGTTAACTAACACGACTTTGTTGAGTAGATATCGAAAAATTTGATCGAATATAACTTGCAGCAAATTTAATTAGCTTTCATTTTGTATAGAATAGTCATGTCGCTAGGACACAGTTTCCGAGGTATAAGCGAAAAACCGAAAAATGGGACTTTCAATCTCCTCCTCTCCCCCCAGCTCAAGGGCTACGGGCGGGGACTTTTGATATTATGTTCATCTCCTAACTAGTCCAAACAAAATGACTAAGTCAAAAAATGTATTCCAAGCATTTCTCTCTATACCTTTTCGATGCCTGGCCTATATTGTTTTTGCGGTAAAGTTGTTTCACGCGACACACAACACGAAGAAGAACTCCCGAAGAGCTCGACACATGTCGCCCGTAGTGTACATGAATACGTGAGTTTAACCGTTTAATTATTAGAATAATTTTAAACATGTCTCACGAAAGTTCAAATACGATTATGGATTAAATAATGTTATCAAAACCTAAAATGAATAAAACAGCAAAACGGAATCAATCTTAAGAGTAGGTATTTGGAATTATCAATTATTATTTGTAATTTTATGTCAAATCCGTATCCGTATATACCTGAGAAATAAGCTCGTATTGAATCAAACGAAGCATAAAATTAACCAGTTCACTGAATCCAAGCACTGTGAGTAGGTTAAAGGTCGCCTAGAAAATGTGATGTTGAATGTAGGTAAATACTTGCTAGAATCGTATTGTGGCATGAGCTAAGAATACACAACTGTTCACGCGGCAAACGCTACAATATGCTTTTTCCATTCCTTTTCTAATACGAGTATTATTTTATTACAATAGTAATATATCTATTAGGTATAGTATGACTTCTACTTAAAGTGCTGTCCTTACAACATTGTTTCCTTTTGGTTAAAGGTTTTAGGCAGTAAGGCCAGAGTTGTCAAGACTAATTACACCATAGATTTATAAAGTAAAGATACGCCCGTCCGAACAATTCGCTTGACATCTGTCCTTATTAAAAATGAGTGGCGCCATCTGTTGTACGGACTGCGTACCACGTTCGGCTGGCTGGAGTAATCTTGTAAGGGGGACTTTTCTCAATATTAATGAAGTAGCTGGCAGTGGTTGATGTAAACATCACATAGATATAGTGGTACCTATGTAATAAATAAGTAATTATAAATGTGAAAATGAGTTTGTATATTTACCTATTTACTTTTACGGCTCAACTACTGAACGGTTTGTCACGAAATTTTGTCATGGATGCGGTAGAGGATTTTTCCGTAACAAATATAAGATTTTAATACACATAAACACTACTTTCTCCAAATGATAGAAAACCACACGGACGAAATCTCGGGCGCAATTTAGTGACTTAGGCCACAAAAGCTCACAACAATTACAACACAAATATTTATTCTTAGTTGCACACCACTTTACAATGTGGCAAATGATAGAATAAGAGCCAAATAACATGACATTATGTGTCTCTTCGTCAAACAATGAACGACGAGTCGACTCGTTCAAGTTGAAAATATTAAAGTAAGTGTTCAAATAAATACATTTCAAACGACTTTCTTTTGTACATTATTCTTATGCATCTACTTACCTACATTAGTAAAAGATACCTATAGCTTTACATTATCAAACAATGTCCATAGTCAATGGTTCATTCAACAGTACAAAAATGACGCCCTTACAAGGTTACTTTTGATTTTCTAGCGGTTGCTAACTAACAAAACGTAATGGCGCTAGGTAACCAAATAATTCTTTTGAAAATGTGTTACTAAGCGAAAAAAAAAAACTGATGATACTTACTGATGATACGATATCCCATGTATTTTTTTATGTTTGTATCATAATTTTTGCACCCTTTTACGGCGCAAAGGGCATTTTGAGAAAGTCGGCTCTGACAGCAGGCCCCGTAGCATGGATGGCCTTTATCACGTGATAAGTGATAGGATAGAGCTGCCGTCCCTGGCTGAAACCGTTCGATAGAATGAGACGACGCGCTTATCCTATCACTTATCGCGTGATAACGCCATCCATGCTACGGGGCCTCTGAACGGTACGGCGTCCTGCCACAGACTAAGGCACGGTGGCCTTCCATTGCTAGTGTAGGGCCACCGCATTGGACGAATTACTCGTGCGGGTTGGGCCTATCTTTACTTTATATATCTATGAATTACACTTAATCTGAGATGACCTTTATAGACCTCAAAGTCATAGGTATGTACTTACATACATATAGACTAACCATGAAACCACAGAACAAACAGTCTTCTTCGTTGCTTTGAAACTTGTTAATAACTGCGGTCTCTGAAGTTCAGTCATAATATGATACCATTATAAACACTGCAGCCCGTCGTCGGTAACGCAACTCGTTACCTGGAGACACGCGGAGAAGTACGCGACAGTCACCCAACACAAACTCGATTATATTGCGACGTTCCCCGGGAGAGACAGGTCGAGACAACGATCATTTGCTATGGACCCAACGTACCTATAATCGCCCAATTTTGTCTAAATTGTCCATGGTCGTTGTTTGATGTAGATCCAACTTGATCTAACCTTTCTCTACAATATAGCGTAAATTTTGCACCTTCCTTTCAACTTTTATAATATTCTTTCTGTTACTTTTTTCAATTCATATTAAGGTACGAGTAGCATCAAATTACTAAGTTGTAATACATTCCATCAAGTCCAAAAGTCAGTCAAAACTTCCTGAGACATAAATTAATTTTGTTTTTTAAGCAGTGACACTGCTAACTAAATTTATAAATTTCAAATTAAAGGAAAAATTTAAAAATCCTGAAATATCCTATTTGTCTATGTCACTTTATATTTATTAACTACATTTGATTTATGAAGAAAACAATTTGACAACTAAACCTGCGTATTTGCCGTCGATGCAGTCTAATAAATATGCAAAAAAAATCTCAGCTTCAAAATTCCTCGCAAGAAAAAAAAACGAAATTGACTTTTTTTTTTATTACACTCAATAGTTTAACGAAATTTATATAATATCATAAATGTTATATCAATCCAAAGTATGCAGCCGATAATAGTAGTTTATGCAATCGTTATATTAATGGATGCTTTTTAAGTCGAGTACCACGTTTAGGCCACGAAGCTTGCTGAGTGGCCTAATTAAGGTACGAGACTTAAAAAGCTAATTATATAACTATTGTATACAATACTTTTTCTACGAGTCAACGGATATAATAATTTATTAAACAAACTTGGTATCTATTGAAAATCGCCCTGCTGAAATGAAGCGCAGCAGCTTAGTAATTTTGCGCGTTGATGTCTTCACAGTTATCTTATACAGCTCCTGGATTCATAAGATGACTGCTGGCGGTTATCTTATGAAACCATACGAGCTCCGTGACGAGCTCTTGGAGCTCCAGGATTAAAAAGTATGTGATCTTAGTTTCGTGTACGAAATCTTAATTCAAAGATTAAAGTCGACGAGTAGAAAAAATAATATAAATGTATATAAATATAGTACATTACTTACCTAGGGCGGTTAAACAAAGAATGTCTCAGATCGCAGGTATTTGACGCCCGAGCCGAAGGCTAGGGCGATAAATATGCGCTCTGAGGCTTTCTTTATTACCGCCCGTGGTGAGTACAAAATTTTACGTCTCTATCTGGCCAGGAAGTGGGGTTTTCCGCACGCATAGCGTGCGGTAATTCCTACTTTATGGCCAGGTATGACGTAAAATAAATAAATAAATAAATATTACGGGACAATCTTACACAAATCAACCTAGGCCCACGGTAAGCTCAGTAAGGCTTGTGTTGTGGGTACTAGGCGATGATATATATAATAGATACATACATATAGATACTTATATACGTATATAACATCCATAACTCAGGAACAAATATTCGCGATAAATACACAAATAAATGCCCTGACCGGGATTCGAACCCGGGACCTCCAGCTTCGTAGGCAGAGTCACTACCCACTGGGCTACGGAGGCCGTTAATATATAAGACTAAACAAATGAGTGTAAATTACTTTATACTTGCCAACCCAATAGTTTAGCCAGGAAAAAAATAGGCAACCCAGCGTCAGTATATATATTCCATAAGTAGGCTTCATACTTTGGATTAACTAGTATAAAGTTAGTTCGTTAAACAATTAAGAAAAATGTTTAAGAAAAAAGGATTGTTGATTTTTTAATTAATTAAAATCTTGCTAGGAGTTTTCTAGCCAACCCATTGGCGAAATATTCTTTTCATCTCTCCTGTTCTGAAAGTTGACTTTTTATGGGCATATAGCCGGGTGAAAAATAGCGTTTTCTCCCCTAGGGTGGAAAGTATTTTTTTTAATTGGTACGTTCAGCCACGGAGTCGAAGATAATTGAGTTACTTCATATTATTGAAATAAAATCTTTACATATATCTAAACCCAGATATACATTAAGCGACGGGTTCATTACGACGAATTTGATAAAGTCCTTTTACAGTTGGGATTCTTTTTCCTAATTACAGAAGATTCAAAATCATTTCTGTAAATTTCGGCTGCCCGCCATAATGCCATGACACTTTTTTTTTCACGTTTCGGCATGGCCCTCTAGATTAGTTGCGTCGCGGCCTACTCGATTACAATCGAGTAGGCCGTGGCAAGTGGCCAGTGCAAAGAGGTTGGAGGTCGGATACAGTTTTAATTATTTTATTTAGTTATATCTAAAATCTAATAAATAATTTATTTCATAGTAAGCAAATAATTCTATACATTTATTTATAGAATTATATAAATACAAAAAATTTGATTAAAACTTTTAGATCAGATACGTTTTTTAAACTTTTCTAAAGTTGGCAGTATGTGTATTTTAACTGATCTCTTAATATACCTGTTTTATAAAATGTACGTGCAGTATTTTACTTTCCTCACAGTCGAAATGAAAAGTAGAGTGTTTAACTCGGGTGAAATTACCCATTTCACCCTCGTACTATTGGCACTCTCACTTCGTTCGAGCGCCAGAAATATCTCGGGTGTAATGGGTCACTTTCAACCCTTGGTTAACAATCAACTAGAAAACCAAGCACTGGATGCACGACAATATGTTACCTAAATAAATACCGATATAAAATGTGAAAATGGCCAACAAAAATAGGTGATTACTAGTAGATAAATACATTTCTAGTAGAAATAAGATCTTTTATTCCGTTTTATTCTTTTTATCTTATATTCGCCATTGTGATGCTGAGTAAAGAATAGCGTGCGCTTCATTCGTTACGCCGAGTGGCTTGCCCTTCTAGTCGATGGATGTGGCTAAGTTTGGACTAGGAGTAATGAAGAATAGGTTGTATAATCTACGTTTGTGAAGGTATGTATAATCTACGTTTTAAGAGGCTTAGTACAATAGACTGGTAAGGTAATGAAAAGGAATGGAATAAAAAATGCTTATAATCATAATTACCTACTTACAAAAAATATGCCGGTCTACATATACATAGGTCACTAGTACTTACTAGGTGCTTAACACATTCAGTGCCGGGAACCCAATATCGAGTCACTACGCCGTAGTCGCTTTCCGCTACATTTGAGGAAACCCACGGGATCGGCTACGCGTAGCGCTTAGCGATTCGCGGCACTTAATGTGCTAAAACATCTTACAAAACTCCATTAGTGCGTGTCAGATGTTTTGAGCACCTTGCATTGTCAGTTATATTGCAGGTGACTATATGAGGTCAATAAAACAATAAATATGATGAATCAAACAAACACCTATAGAAATCTTCTTAAAGTTCCCCTCTGGTCAGAGAAATGAAAACGTGCATAAATAAGAAGACAAGCAACGCAATACGACTAATAACAGAACGTGGACGAGTCATCAAAAATAAGTGCATCTCCGTATTAGTTTGGCTAGGATCCAGTATGACAGAGATACATTTGTCTTTAAAGCTTATAAAATCCAATTTCCGATGCGGCGGGCTCGGCTCAATCTCACGTGTAAAACCGCCCGTTTGCAGCCTGTTTGCTGAATAAATGATTCCATATTTATGTAACTAGACGAGCTCCTCGCCATTCAATTTCCAGTTTTGAATGTAGTCATTTGAAATGCAAATTGAAATTAACGACGACTACCTTCTTCGGCTGCAGCATGGACTTTCGCGAATAAATTCGCGTATTTGGCAAACTTGCTTACCTACTTAAGTTCCTACTGATTTTTTTGTGAGTAATTTCGGAGTTTTTGGAGCTCAATAATTTATCTACCGTGTTCAGATTATTTGAAGTAGGTATTTTACACTTCTCGGATCAAAGTCAACTAAAATTATTAATTATCCAAAAATATGACGCAATTCATATTTAAACTGGAAACCGAAACGACTCTGAACTTGTAAAATATATTGTGACTACAACATATAAAGATCCCGCGTTCTATTTTCACAAACACAAGTGCACGTCACATGAAGAGAGTTCGGGCTGTGTCTCTGAGGTATCTTTAGGCGAAAACGGTGGTAAGTCAGTACTGCGCGCCAGTTGAGTAGCTGCGAGTGCCTTCAAAGAACAGGAAGCCCGAAGGAGGCTCCACGACCTGGACCAAGGTGTGCGCTTTCTCTTCCGTAGCGTTTGTCGAAATTTAAATTTATATGTATTGTCGTTTTTATCGTATTTTTCGGATTCCATGATTCCAGCTTTTTACAGTACGAACTTCATTTATCGCGTTTAAAAACATTGGTACATTAGTATTGTAGTTCATTAGTATATTCACTCTCCGATTTAAATCTTATACCTATACCTTATAATATTTGTAATGTGATGTGATTGGTAGATATTTCGCTTATATTTGGCGTCGCTAAAAATCACCTGTGATGATGATTAATCACATTAACACCTTTCCCTAGCAAACGGCGCTGATCTCAGTCAGATTAATAATATATTTCAGCTCAGTATTCGTTAAAGGAGTTGTAATTAATGGTTATTTGATTCCCTGATGCCGAGGCAGTGGCGTGTGAGGCGTAAAACGGCGAGTTACGTCGCTATCTCGGTATATGTGTGCTGTATTTGCTGACAAAACACCCACCTGTCACTATGCTCAAACTTTATACGTCTTATCTGGTAACCTATTAACAATGTGCTGTTGGGGGTGTAGTGTAATGGTCGGTACGTTAAATTGGTGTATGTAATGGCGACCGCATATCTTTTTTATGAGCGTCATATTAACTTTATCCAACTCTTTCAGAATCTTGCAAGTATATGTTACCCACTTCCAATGGTTGTATTAAATTGAAGTTAATCTAAGATGTCAATAAAGTTCTGTATCTGATTGTTACGAAAATATTCCTAAAATAATAAACTGAACTGAATTGAATATTACTTATTACCGAATTAGTAGGTAAATTTTGTTGAATCTAAGCGTAATTGTTGAGATGGATCGACATATCGACGCTTAAGGTATTTTTAACCGACTTCAAAAAAGGAGGAGGTTCTCAATTCGTCTGTATTTTTTTTATGTGTGTATGTTACGCGATATCTCGGTAATTTATGAACTGATTTGAAATATTTTTTCTTTGTTTGAAAGCATTTACTTCCAGATTGGTCCCGTTGTCACCAAAATCCAGTACTGATGATGGGATCCTGGAGAAATCGAGGGATCTCTTCAAATTGTATAGGCAAACTTGAAGCAATTGGGCTACTGATTTGAAGTCGGTTAAAACTTTGTTTTGAAAGTACAACTATTTTCTACATTTTCCTTTGTAAATCAAAATTTTACCACTATAAAAAAACTGTTTTGGGATGTGCAATTCAAGTTCTTTCATATGATACCCCATTTGGCCAACTAACTAGACTTTAAATTTTTGCCCCCCTCTTATGCGTCCTTTTTATAAAAAAAAATTAAAAAAAAAAACATTTCCTGTACACGTGCGTTAGCTTGACGGAGTCACCATAAGGGTTCCGTTTTTACCTTTTTGGTCCGGAACCCTAAACATTATTTATTTATGTTTATAATAGCGTTACTACTATTTCAACTAATAACACAAAATACCTATGCATCTGCAACAGCAGGCGCAGCCAAGCAAGGCGGCAAGTTTGGAACATTATTGCGTGAGTTTACGGAACTTTAAAATAAGTTGTACAATTTATGTATTTGTCGGTGTCCCGTCCAATTCTTGATGTAGCGGTAAACGGCGATGGAAAGTTGAAATATAACGAAAACCAGTATATGAAGATTTCCATATCGAGGTCTAATATAAAAAAGAAAATCGATCAAGTGCTATATTTACGACTTAAAATTAATACTAAGCGAGAAATTGTGGTGGAGATTGAGCGAGCTTTATTAATGATCTCGTATTTGCCCGCGATTTCGTCCGCTCCAATTACCGTGTCAATTGTGTGCGTAATGTGTGTATATGTATATACATAATACATAACTTAATACTAACCGCAATTCAAACTCGTAGTACTTAGGTATAATTTAATTTCGTGTAATAGCCTATATCCGCTATCGGCCAACCAGGACATGACCTGTCTGACATATAGTTATTAAAATGAAGTACGTACGGTATACGGCTTTGACGTAAGTGGGGCACCGTTTGGCAAATTTATTATTTTTATAAGCAAATTTTACCTGCATTAATGCAATTTGCCTCCTTTAACATAATTTGATTTACGCGACCGAACGTGCTACGGAAAATATGTTTTTTTGTAATATTCTACTTCTTGAATGAAAACAACGCCACAGAATCTAGTAAACGAGTACCTATCTACAAGAAAATTGTATAAAAATTCCGCTTCGACCCATTTTATACACCTACAAATTAAGTTAGTAAAGTGCCTGCTATTTAGACGGTCGCCAACAAGCCCCTCCGACCGAGCGACCTTGGTCCGCACCGACCGTGTAGACAGTTGTTTGGAGCAAAATTTCATACTATACAGCGGTCGGTGTCGACCAAGGTCGCTCGGTCGCAGTGGCGTGTTGGCGACCGTGTAGCAGAGGCTTAAGGTGGTTCGATTGCCATACAAAGCGTTATTTGACATTCGCAGGCTAATGGCGTGATATTTTAAGAAACTTATGTAACAAGCTTACATCAAATGGCTTCCCATTTGCGCCAAATTCCCCCTTTCCTAGAATAAACTTGTATAAACTAGATTAATTTGAGAAAAATAGTTTTCCCAAAATATCACGTCCCAAACCAATTTCTCAAATTAATCTAGTTTATACAAGTTTATTCTAGGAAAGGGGGAATTTGGCGCAAATGGGAAGCCAATTTATGAAAGTTTGTTACATAAGTTTCTTAAAATATCACGCCGTTAGCCTGCGAATGTCAAATAACGTTTTGTATGACAATCGAACCACCTTAAGTTATATAAAGTTGGACTTACGCGCAAGGACCAGATTACCTTAGCGATTGTATAAGTTTGTACGTCTGCCAAGCAGAAAGTGACAGAAAGAGAGCGCGCCACAATCTATTAAAATTCAATACCCTTGATGAAATAGACTTTTTGTACTCGACGATTAAAATATGTGTATTAAGATTTCATAGAGAATACTGCAACGTCACTCTTTTCATAGTTGTAGTCCATGTTACTGTCGAAACAATCGAAATTACTACTTTTCGATACGCTCCAGACAACTAAAATAAATTCGACCAATCACGTGGCTGCTTTACTGAACTGTAATGAATGGGACCAATAGAATCGCTTTGATGTCGTACGCTCGTTGATGTCTTTTAAGATATCAACAAGCGTACGAGCGATGAGCTGCACTTCGTTTCAACAGTATCGAGTTTGTTTAATTAGTTCAGTTGACTCGTAGAAAATTAATTTTAATGAACTCGTACAAAAAGTATTGTTCACAATAGTGTTATAATCATGCTTTTTAATCTCGTACCTTACTTAGGCCACTCAGCAAGCTTCGTGGCCTAAACACGGTACTCGACTAAAAAGCTCTCTATTATAACACGATTGTGAAAAATACTATTGTGGGAGCAATATGAGACATAAGTTTAGCATTCAAATTTATTTAAAATTCGCTCGTTCTAACATATTACTCGACGTGCGTGTGCACAGCTTACGCTCAAAACTCATTAGAGCAGAATGCGTTCTACGTCTCAGCCCCTGTTACTGGCATTTTCTAGACGAAAGACTTAAAAATATTTTTCATCATGATTTTTTATGATTACGAAGCGGGGTCACTGAACCTTGTCCCATTACATTATAATGGAATGAAACGAGATTGTGGAAACATCTCCACAAAGCAACACCAACAAAGGTCCGGAAGAAGGATTTAATTTGTTTAGTCGAGTAAGAATCCATTTGCTGATAATTAAGAACAAACCTGTATAACCCGGTCAATTTAAGAATGCGCCGAGTCCATACATACACCTTGCTGCAAGGTGCCAACGAGTCTTAATCGGGATATAATCATAACTACACGAGTGTCGTAATGTTATAAAACACGCGTGTTTAATACCCAGAATTATGAGCCTAAAAGCGGCACAATAAGAGGCACGTTACGAGCAAATGTGTTGAAAAATACTATATCACATCCTGTCTTTATTATTTCAAGTTCAGTTTGAAGTAGGTATAATTATTGTAGTAATTGGGTGTAGCATTGCTATTGTATTGTAGGAAATAAAAATAACAAAGAATACTTTAGAAGTTAAAAAGTAGTATATGATTTTCGTTCAAGTATTTTAAGGAAAGGACCCTACTACCCTACCAAACGCATTTTTAATTTCCGTACTAATATTGTAAGTTTTTTTATAAGTGTTTTTATTACTATCTTTATTAACTGAACGTGTATAAATAGCTAACTTACTCGTATGAGTTGATGAAATTGAATGTTGCAAGTCGATTTTTGTGGTAAGTTCTAGTGGTAAAATTGATTCAGATTCAGATGGTTTATTTGTATATCCTCCTAAATAAGGCCCCGCGTACAAAATTTTGTACAAATTTCAAAATCAAGTTTGAACTTTTACTAAATGTCAAAATAGTATTTTATGCAACTGTTGTATAAGAAGGGTCTTAAAAGGCGAGTGGCGTGGGTTGCGATGCGAGCCTTGGCGAGCATCGCAATTAAAGACGCCACGAGCGTTTTTAGACTAGTTATACACCGTTGCATACAATACTTTTTCTACGACAAATTTTAAATAAATAGTAGACTACAGAATAGTTGAACTTTTCAGGCAGCAAGTTTTCTATTCGCACTTTTGCTACTCACGCAATTTCTTCAAGAGTGCAGTTATTAATTTCTTCGACCATTTTAAAAGGAACGTACACCTTTGTCTTCACAAAAACAAATAAAATCTCAATAGTTTAGGACTAATAGTTTATCATTTTTCGTCTTTTCATTTTGAACTGTATTTTGGTGGGAAATCGGAAATGTGACAGCTCTTGCTTATGGTTTGTTTTGTTTTTAATTTGTTTGCACTTGCCATCCGAACCAAAGCAAATCCGGACCCGGACCGAATTCGCACTGTTTATTTTTATAAATAATACCAATAATTTATAAAACATGTAATTTAACACACAATAGATGATGATTTATTATTATTGTAGTAAATAATTTATAATATACAAATGTTAAATCGTAAAAAAATACTTTTATTTCGAAATATTTGTTTATGAAGTTGGCACCACTGCAATATAGAGGCCGATTTAAAAAAAAGTTAAACAGTGCTTTTATGAAAAATGTATGAACCAAAAAAGTACGCTAAACAGTTCGTTTTTGGGCCATAGAGCATAGAGTTTTTCGACGTCTTATTAGTGGTGTCATTGTATTTGAGCTACAGCCTATATAAATGACAGATAACGGTACAGGAGTAGAAAAAGTTCGTAATTCAACGACAAAAAATCGTAGTCTGGGCCCCAGGAGGCTATAGTAATACATTAATTTTCATACATTACAATCAAAACATCCACACAATATTGAGATCGTCAGTAATACAAGTTCACAATAAATATATAATAATTAGGAGGTTAACAAGTGTTGTCATACTATAATCCAATTCCAAAAAGTATTTACTTAGGTTTAAGAACATTCATCAGTCAGTAAAATTTAATAGATACATTTTCAGTGTATTCATTATTTAAGTATTCCTTAAATACACACACTGAAAACTGTTGATGTTAGTCTGTGCTTTAATAGCTTTAGGTAGCTTATTATACAATTTTTGAGCCATTATCTTGGCTACACTTTCTTGCCATGTTTAGTCTACACTGATTTTGCCGTATATCATCAGGATATCTTGTTGGACGTTTACTGACGTCTCCCACACGGGCAAAATCACTAGGATGTTTTCTTATAGACATTACGATTTCTAAAATATATGTCGACACTGATGTTAATATACCGAACTTTTAAAAAAAATCTCTGCAACTAAGTATAATTTGTGTTAGTGGTAGCCATACGAATATTGATTCGTATGCGTTTTTGTTCGAAGTCAGTTGAGTTTCCCCATAGTACAATTCCATAAGATATGATTGAGTGTACATATGAGTAATAAATAATAAGCCTCCTTTAGATAATCACTAGAGATGAGTGGTCTTAATTGTTTTACTAGTTTTTTGCAGATCGAATATATATGTGTTTCCCAAGAGAAAGTAGGATTTAGATGGATATCAAGTAGTAAACGTTCTGTGAACTTTGAATGAAAGTGCCGTTTGACAAAATGATGTAGATTTTCTCTGATTCTCTGAGTATTGAATTTTATTATGTGCGTTTTATCAGAGTTAGATTTAGTCCGTTGATTTTAAACCCGTTTTCCAGTGTTGACAGATGTCCACGTATTGTATTAAGTAGTCCTTCATCAGATTCATCACTTACAATAATTGTTGTTTCATCCGCGTATAAAATAATTTCACCTTCTATGTCTTGTTTTGT
Source organism: Epinotia brunnichana (assembly GCA_963854355.1). Classification (NCBI taxonomy): domain Eukaryota; kingdom Metazoa; phylum Arthropoda; class Insecta; order Lepidoptera; family Tortricidae; genus Epinotia; species Epinotia brunnichana. Next base: position 14,479,006 of record OY977938.1, read on the forward strand.
TGTCATTTAAATATAAAGAGAATAGTGTTAATTACCTAGAGACAACCATTGTGTATACTCGTACAGTCACTAGTTGCGGTTCGGATCTGTACTGCCTTCCATTAACTTTTATTTCTACTGTCTGTTCTCTATTTGAAAGGAAGGATTTGAGTAATTCAGCACTTTTGATAGTGATGATTTAATGACTGATGATAGTGTTGATTTAATGGGCATAGGCATATCGAAAAAAGTATGACAGAAGGTAATATTTAACTAAATGTCGCTAACGCTAACGAACATACTTTACAAAAATACTCTTTGATACAATTATAGAAATTTAAATGGTTGATTTCCGGGTTTTTGTATTTACCCTTGATAAAAACGGAATCAATTGACACAAGGTTACGTTACGTTTTCTCATCGTACGCACAATTAAAAAACTAATTCTTGTATCCAATTTGGGTCGTCAATACGCAGTTAAATAAGATGTAAATGTGTTGCGCTCTCGTTCGAATTGGTAGGTACGTTAAAAACGCGAAAGAAACCGAGTGCGCTAATTAAATTAAAATCACTTAGCCCAATTAGTTGATCTCGAGGTCCTATCTAAAGCGATTACGCTCGCCCTAATGATCCGTGAAAGTTCTATCAGACTATCACTGTACGACATACAGTGATGATAGTGTACGTACTGTTTCCTGTACTGTAAGCAATATAAATACAGGGACGTACATACGTAACGAAGATCTCACTACCTGCCGCACATATGTATAAGAAACATTAGGATCGGAAAGCACTCGTAAATTAATTTTAATATTATTTATTTGATATGACTGGAATTTTAATTTTCGTTACAATAAATATACGTATAAATAAATAATAAATATTACGGGACAATCTTACACAAATCAACCTAGGCCCACGGTAAGCTCAATAAGGCTTGTGTTTTGGGTACTAGGCGACGATATATATAAGATAAATACATATAGATACTTATATACATATATCACATCCATAACTCAGGAACAAATATTCGTGATAAACAAACAAATAAATGCCCTGACCGGGATTCGAACCCGGGACCTCCAGCTTCGTAAGCAGAGATGATGATGATGAGAGATGAAGATGTTCTGATTATTTTAAAGAAAATTATACACGGAGATGAGTGTTTTTAATATAAACTAATCCAGAATGTTGTTTTAGCATGTAATGGGGAATGGATGAAAATTTTAGAAGTGCCTGATTTTTTTTTTGGTTTTGAGAATAACCTTCCTTAACACTAGAAAAAAATTGCAGACTTTTCAGGTATTACTATTATTATTGAAAAATATAAACAGTTTCCTCACTTACGCTTTGGGTTTAGTACGGCGAATGAGAAACTTTCCTTGATTCATCTCATATTACAAAAAATATTTTGAATATCTGACCCTGGAAATGACAAATATAGCTGCTGCAGCTGTCAAAATCATTACCAGTGTCAGTTTACCACGGATTTTTAAGATATTTTTTGTAATATGAGACGAATCAAGGAAAATGTCTCAAACTGTTTATATTTTTCAAAAATAATTGACGCACCTGAAAAGTCTGCAATTTTTTTCTGGTGTTAAGGAAGGTTATTCCTAACACTGAAAAAAAAATCAGGCACTTCTAAAATGTTCATCCGTTCCCCATTGTAGGTACTTATATTTTAATGGATACTTACGGAATGTTGAAAGAAAAACCACCCAATAACAGAAGTGATTATTTTGAGCTGAAACGTAAGACATTTCAAAATCAACCAGCCATACGAATAGCTATGACATTGAACACTTCAGTTGACAAATCCTAACTTACCGTGTTGTACCGATTCCGAAATTGAAATTGTCATCTATATTCCATAGTAATCCGGGATTGCCATAGTAATGCTGGATGAGTTGCCACGTAGGCCAAAACACGCATAAGTATACAAATTGGTTTATGTTGGATGCTGAGAGTTGTTTTCCATAAAAATTGCTGCTATAAATAATGATATACCAATTATTATTTATTATTTTTTGCAATTTGGAATAAACATTTTCGGATATACCGATTTGTTTTGAAAACTGTAAGCAACTTTTAAACTACGTTAATTTTAACTTGTTAAATTCTATTTTACGAACTGGGAGAGAAGTGCTGATTGAGAAAATCTACTCTCTGAGAAATACTGAGAAACCCTGCCACAAATTCTTTTTACAAGCTTTTATTTAGTACCTGTCCCGTTGTCTGTCTGTCTGTCTGTCTGTAATCAAATCTTGCAAGTATAATTTGACTCACTCCCCGGTTTCCGATTGAGCTGAAATTTTGCATGCATATGTATATCGCATGACAATGCAATATTATGATGACATGGAGCTGATCTGATGCTGGAGCTGGAAGTTGGCCATAGGAACTCCGCATGAAAACGACACAACCCCAACGAGTTTGGGGTCGTTAGATTCGTCTCAATGAGTAGTTGATGATGGTATGCAGAAAAGTACAGTCGGCCATTAAAGCTTGTACCAACATTTAAAATTTTGACAGAAACATGTTTTTTACAAGCTTTTATTTAGTTTCACCTGCTGTTCCGTTGTCTGTATCTTGCAAGTTAAATTTGACCCACTTCCCGGTTTCCGATTGAGCTGAAATTTTGCATGCATATGTATATTGCATGACAATACGATAATATTATGATGAAATGTAGCTGATCTGATGCTGGAGCTGGAAGGTGGCCATAGGAACTCCGCAATAAAACGACACAACCCCATCGAACTTTGGGCTCTTTAGAATCGTCTCAATGAGTAGTTGATGATGGTATGCAGAAAAGTATAGTCGGCAATAAAAGCTTGTACCAAAAATAAATAATTTGACAGAAACTTATTACAAGTTTTTATTTAGTTTCACCTGTCCCGTTGTCTGTCTGTAATCAAATCTTGCAAGTTAAATTTGACCCACTTCCCGGTTTCCGATTGAGCTGAAATTTTGCATGCATATCGCATGACAATTCAATATTATGATGACACGGAGCTGATCTGATGCTGGAGCTGGAAGGTGGCCATAGGAACGCCGCAATAAAACGACACAACCCCATCGAGTTTGGGCTCGTTAGAATCATCTCAATGAGTAGTTGATGATGGTATACAGAAAAGTACAGTCGGCAATAAAAGCTTGTACCAAAAATTACATTTTTGACATAAACTTTTTTATAAGAGCGTCGTAGACCTTAGTCTCAGGTTTGACGGCCAGTTGAGTAAACTCTGCTATAATAGATATGAAGTGTATGATATAAAGTGAAAAAACACGTAAGATGTACAACCGCACATTCTGCAGTTTTCCCCGTATGTAGCGGAAAGTGACTATGGCGTAGGCGCCCGTTTGACGGGTTCCTTATAGTGAAAGTGTTAAACAAAAACATGTTTTTATAGTAAATGTATATAAAAAAACCGGGCAAGTGCGAGTCAGACTCGCCCGCCGAGGGTTCCGTACAAACGTCCTTACACCAAAACCGTCACGTCACGACCCCATTTTTCCTTGAACAATCTTAACAGCACATAGTAGAAGTTACCGTTGTACAGCACCATCTGTATTTTGGTACTATCACTTGCAATGTTTGTTTTTCAGCGATATTTTATTATCACGTGTACCCATTTCGATACATTTTTATATGATAGGACTTTAACGATAATATCATTGAATTTTAAAGAAACCAAATTACATACAAAAGTAATCAAAGTACAAACTTAATTCAGAAATGATTTTTGGTAAAAATATATATATAGGTATTTATATGTAATAATTTCAAAATTTTCGCTTTATAAACTTCGGAGATAAGGGGGAAATGGTTTTTTTTTTTACATTTTCCTTCATAAATCATAATATAACCACAGTAGAATAAAAACTGTTTTAGAAAGTGCAACTCAAGCCCTTTCATATTATATCCCTTATGATGATGAAATTTGAACAAATAAACGATTTGTATTTGTCTTAACAGCAAAGATTTATAGGATACTAGCTGTTGCCCGCGACTTCGTCCGCGTAGAACTTTTTATCGTCTTAGAAAATGATTTCTCTCAATACAAAATTTGAACCCTCTTTTAGGGGATAATTAAAAAAAAAGTTGATGTTCATTTTCTAGTTTGTGAACAAACAGTCTAAAACCAAAGTTAAAAATCTCATACTTTAATAATGCCTTGAAATACTCAAACTTTGAACCAATTTTAACACTCTTAGGGGATGAATTTGGAAAAACTCTGAAATCAGTTTTGTAGTCTTTTAACGTACAGAATAAGACCGAAGTTAAAAATCTCTTACTCACACTTTAAAATTTTTTTGCTCGCCATTTAAAATTTGAACCCCCTTTTAAACCCCCTTAGAGGTTGAATTTTTCTAATCGCTGAAAGAACTTTTTTCGTAAACTTTTAAGTCTCTAGCTCAAATAAAGTGTTGCCCATACAAAGCTTTCTTAACCCCCTTAGGGGTGGAATTTTCTAAAACTCTGAAAGTACTTTATTATTAATTTTAATAAGTAACATTTCGAATAGATTTAAGTATAGTAAAAAAAAAAGTTTTTCCCACACAACACTGGCTACCCTTCTTAAGGATCTTAAGGATCCCCTTAGGGATGGAGTTTTCTAAAACGCTGAAAGTTCTTTTTTAGTATTCTAATAAGTAATCTTTTTGCAAAGTTTTAAGTCTAACTCAAAAAAAGTGTTGCCCATGCAAAGCTTGCTCTCCTTTTTAACCCTATTAGGGGTGGAATTTTCTAAAACGATTTGTGTTCTTTTTTTGTATTTTAATAAGTAATCTTTCTACAAAGTTTCAAGTCTCTAACTCAAAAACATAAACTTTCCCTGATAAAAACTTTGCACCCCTTTTTATTCCCCTTAGGGATAGATTTTTTCAAAACGCTGAAAGTCTTTTTTTTTGTATTTTTATAAGTAATCTTTCTACAAAGTTTTAAGTGTCTAGCTCAGAAAAAGTGTTCCCCATACAAACCTTGCACCCTTTTTTAACCCCCTTAGGGAATGATTTTTGTAAAACGCCGAATGTAGTATTTTTCATGTTCTAATAAGTAATTTTTCGACAAAATTTAAAGTTTCTATTAAAAAAAATATGTTTTTCCCATACAAACTTTGCACCCTATTTTACCCCCTTAGGGGTGAAATTTTCCAAAACGCTGAAAGTACTTTCTTTGTATTTAAATAATCTTTCTACAAAGTTTTAGGACTCTAGCTAAAAAAAATAGTTTCCCACATACAAACTTTGCACCCCTATTTTAGCCCCCTATTTTTAGGGGTTTCTACAAAGTTTTAAGTCTCTATTTAAAAAAAATATTGTTTCCCCCATACAAAATTTGCACCCCTATTTTACCCCCTTAGGGGTAGATTTTTTTAAAACACTGAATCTAGGTACTTTATTTGTATTCTAATGAATAATTTCTCTACAAAGTTTTAAGTCTCTATTTAAAAAAAAGTAGTTTTTCCCATACAAACTTTGCACTCTATTTTACCCCTTTAGGGGTAGAATTTTCTAAAACCCTGAAAGTTCTTTATTTGTATTCTAATGACTGATCTTTCTACAAAGTTTTAAGTCTCTATTTAAAAAAAAAATGTTTCCCCCATACAAACCTTGCACCCCTATTTTACCCCCGTAGGGGTGGAATTTTCCAAAACGCTGAAAGTGTTTCATTTGTATTCTAATAACTAATTTTTCTACAAAGTTTAAGTCTATAGCTAAAAAAAAAAAGGTTCTCCCATACAAACTTTGCACCCCCATTTTACCCCCTTAGGGGTAGAATTTTCAAAAATCCCTTTTTATCCCTAGCCTAAAAACTTACTTTTATAAAAGCAACATACTGTGCAAAAATCAACTCTCTAAGATTAGTAGTTTCGGCTGTGCGTTGATGAGTGAGTGAGTGAGTGATTGAGTGAATAAGTCAGTCAGGACATAGGCATTTATTATGTATAAATAGATAGAAGATAATGAAACTCCCATTCAAATATCTCAAAAAATTATGAAGCTTGTTAGAGTGAGAAAACGATGAGGGACTGTGACGTCAATATACTCGAGCGTCATAGTAAAAAACAATCGTTTCATATGAAGGTGCGTTTTGCGGAAAAGGGACAGAACATACCCCCTCTTAAAACTTTGGACTCTTATAACTTAATCATTACCTATATAACCTCTTGCTTTGTTTCTCCATTTGACTATATTTATTTTAAATTCTTTTTCGAGAAAATACATTATGATTATTTACCATATTTTCGATTCCTGAGCTATAACCACGAACTTCGGAATTCGAAAATATTCGGGTATCTCTATCTCTATCGCACTAACCATACTCGAGTGACAGGGATGCAAATATATGAACATTGAGTATCGGTTTTCGTGGTAGCGCCGCAGGTTTCGGCTGAATGCGCCGAGCGCGTGCCATTGTCATTCAAAAAAAACAAATTCGTGTTAATTATATTGTTCAAATTTGTTGATTTCATTTATTGAAATTACGACATAAAACGACATTTGCGCATATAAGTTCTCATATCAGAATCGAATATTTTTTTATGGTTTATATTTTAGCATTTGTCTCGTAAAGGTCTATCGTAGACGGGATTTAAATTATTAATAAGTGAAAGGCAAAGCAATTCCGCCATTTTGACGAAAATTTGACGGTTCTTATAGCTGACAGTTGGAGCAGCGTTTGATTTCAATAAAAATAAATGAAAAATTAAATGAAGTCGTATATTTCGGAAAATTAATTAACTGTCGCAGTCGGATAAAAACTATCCTAAGTTGCAGCTAGAATAATAATGTACCTATATAAAATGTTTCATATTTTTCCGTTCATGGGATGCTGAGAACATTCGAACCGCGCAAAGCTTAGTTTCAAACTGGCTGATTCTTTTTTTAATTTAGAGATTTATTATAAGTGGAGATATTATATTTCCAATGACTTAGTACATAAAGAGTGTTGTGTCTACCCTACCTAGTAAAGGGAAACCTATGTATGAGAGGTTACAAATTCGCTTTTTTTAACAAAATATCCAATATTGGAAGGTGTCGCCACCTTGCAAGAAAAAAAAAAAAAATTTTAATATTTTTTTTTTTTTTTTTTAACTTAAATATAAAATTTTAACGTAATTTTTTATTTTATCAAAAGTCCTCTATTATCTCCATAATATATACAAATTTCAAAAAAATCGGGCCGCTAGTTTAGTAGATAATAAATAAAAAAGATTTTCCTTTTTTTTAATTATCTCAAAAATCACGACGATTTTGGGGCTGATATTTGGTGAAATTACAACGTATATAAAGTTAATTATCCGAGCAAAAGGAAAACCATTTTCTCGTCAAAGGCAGTTTCGCCATACAAACACGGCTATAACCCTTTCATTTCGTTTTGGAAATATAGCAGTACATAAGTGAAAGGGGTAAGACAATCGCCAATCGTCCAAGTTGCACATCTAATTATTATAAAACTATCTGCCCACGCGGCCCTGCCCGCGTACCTATTGCAAAAAACACAGGCAAATCTGCGGAATAAAATATTGCCCATGTTGATCGAGAAAGTCTATTCTAAACACAAGTGAAACAAATTTCGATTGAGTAAGAAATTTTTGAAATCGGATATATTGTGGTAAAGCTACATTGTCCCAGAATTTTCTTCTTCATAATATTAGTAACATTAAATTACATTACAATAATAAAATATTGATCTTGTTGTTGCTTTGCAAGATTTTTGCGTACCTTATATTTTTGTCCTCATGAATTGTAAACAGAACAGTAGAAGCAGGAGGAATTTTATTAGCTTTCACATTACAATTCAGCCAATCAAATTCTCCGGAAATCAATTTACTGTCAGATTTCTCAAATTGAGTGGCATTTTAGGCACGCCGCATATAAATATAATTCAGAACGTTTTTACCATCTTTATACAGGTATTATAATAACATTAGTATTATTTCCAAAAAAAATTAACATAATTATACCTATCTGTTGGAACACTTTTTGTACTTACAATACAATTCTAAAATGTATTAAACTGTAGCAGGGTCGGTCATAAAAGTTTGTATAAAACTAAGCTCGACGCTAAATACTTGACCAGTTTTAAGCTCATTATCCAACTCCGGGCGGGGACTAGCTCTAAACAAAAAAAACTGTAAAACTGAGTCATAGTGGCTACAATTAAAATGAAAATACGACAGAAAAACTTTCATTCCCCAGTTAAGCAAGTTAAAATTACTACCTGAAACCGTGCTTAGAGATGTCTCTTGAATCTACTAGTTTTTGTAGTTTTACGTTTTATCTGTTTGTGACGCACCGAGACTTGGTTTATTTAATTATACGAGTAGTCACATACTAAATAAGAATTGAGACATGATTTCAAGCATCGTTGGTCAATTTCTAAGACGAATCGACGTCATATAAGTATGCCACATTAAACTGATAGCAGAGACTATGCTAAGTCATAAAACCGGTTGACGACCGGTTAGCCTAGTGGGTAGTGGGCAGTGACACTGCGTACTAAGCTGAAGGTCCTGGGTTCGAATCCTGGTAAGGCATAATATTTGATGATGAGCATGAATATTTGTTTCGGAGTCTTGGATGTTTTCTATGTATTTAATGTATTCTAAGTATTTATATCTATTAAATATATCGTCGTCTAGTGCCCATAACACAAGCCCACAGATAACCTCCTATAGATAGAGCCTATGAAGGATTTTGTTCGAATCTCAGGTCACCACAGTTAGAGGTAGGTGCGGGTTGCGGGGCGGTCGGTAACGGCGCTGCGGTTGGCTGTTTCGAAAAGCGCGCGCTTTGATACAGCATGGCGTCAGAAGCGTAGTGATGGGACGCGTTGGTCGTTTACGGTTTTTAGCGGTGCCGCGATTAATTGTTAGTAAACTATTTTTGATGGCGTAACGCAGATACCGGTTAACATTGTTTACATTTTTGAACTGCTGCCACTGTTATATTATTATCATATTTCGTTCATTGACTATTTTGATCGCCTCGTAATATAAAAAAACCGGCCAAGTGCGAGTCGGACTCGCGCACGAAGGGTTCCGTACAATTATGTGTTTTTAGTATTTGTTGTTATAGCGGCAACAGAAATACATCACCTGTGAAAATTTCAGCTGGAACTATCACGGTATCAGTGAGATACACTCTGGTGACAGACAGACGGACGGACGGACGGACGGACAGCGGAGTCTTAGTAATAGGGTCCCGTTTAACTATTTGAGTACGGAACCCTAAAAAGTATGTAAATTACAGTAGGCATTTTACAACATTTACTGCATTATCGTGTTTGTCGGACTTATGCCTTCGTCCCGTTCGTATTTACATATACTTACTAGGAAAGGACGAATGCTGTGCTTATTCGACATTAATAGCCCGTTCACGTGCTCACTAGCGCCACTGGTAAATAATTGATATTATTTTAATTTAACGAAATATATTTTCAAAAGTAGGTTGCTACACACTGTATTTTGTATTTAAGTACCTTGTGAATACATCAAACTAGTTTTCACTTTATTCATTTAACATTATTTCCAAATCTTTACCTCAGTACAAGCCTAGCGGTCCCATACGGTACCAGCGTTTTTTTTAACCAAAGATCACACAAACTTTTCATTGTTCAAACGTCGTTACGTACCTATACTCTAATAAACAACATATCAAAAATTACCTCAATAAAACTCAGTATATAATGGGTTAAATAGCAAATATAATAATACATATATTGGGATAGTTTCAAATATCTGCTTGAAACGGTTCCAACGCTACAATAAAAAAAAAACTTGTATGGGGAACCCCCCCCCCCCATTTTTTTATTTTTAGATTTTTTCCTACGCTTACACACAATTACAATTACACAAATTTACGACTTTTTGACCTTCATATCTTTATAACCGTTTGAGCTAGCTTCATGAAATTTGGGCTTCTAGATGTCGTTATGGAAATAATTAAACCCACGTAGTTTTATGTGTTTACTTTAAAGAGGTTTTGAGTTATAGAAGGGTCAAAAGTGGTACCAAGTGGTTCGTGTAATAACTAGTTTGATGTACTTGGCGCTGGCTAGCCAGTTCTTTTGCTTGAACTTGGTTTGACACGCTGCCGCGTGTCTAGATTTATAAGAAAGTGAGAGATAGGGATACAATGTTGTAGGTCGCCATGTCTCCGGCTTCTATCTAGGCGGTCTGCAGTGGCAGTCTAACTACATACAGTCTGCTGCAGGGGGGGGGGGGGGGGGGGGGGGTTTGAACGAAATCTGAATTTCAAGATGGTGGCCACTTTTTTACAATCCAAGCTCGGATTCATATTAAGAGGCCCAGCAGACCGTCAGATATCGATTTTGAACCAAATCGGACTGAATTTAAAGAATTTCAAGATGGCGGCCACTTTGTAATCCAAGCTCGGATTCATATTAAGAGGCCCAGCAGACCGTCAGATATCGACTTTGAACGAAATAAGACTGTATTTAAAGAATTTCAAGATGTCGGCTACTTTTTAAAAATCCAACCTTGGATTCTTATTAAAAAGCCCCTCGGAACCAATAAGGAAAAAAATGGCCGCCTTTTCTAAACTTATATATTTATATTTGAAGATCTGAGTGAGTGAGAGAGTGTTTATAAAATAATAACATACCTACTTACTTATGAAATGCTTGAAAATGAATAAAGTAATTATAAATTAATTAATATTTCTCCAAACATATTTTTGACAACCCTGACTCTTGAGTGGTTACGCTAAGCGGGTGCGTAAATTCTTAGATGAATGAAGCTTGCCTACTGGTTGTAGTTCTTTATACTGTGATAGTACCTTTTACTGAGCTGTCAAATTTACTATGGTCCGCCACCGCAGGCCGCGCCAGTATTGGTGTGGCTTTATATAATTTTAAAGAAAACATCAGATCAAAGTATTATTTCATACGATTCTATAATATTGTAACAATGTAGCTACCTATTCATTTTTAATTTATATTTCATTTTACATTATATTTATACTACATAGCAATAACTAACTTCGACACTACATATTATTCTACAATACTCTAAATTACCCAATAAGTAAAATAAAACTACATACTACTAACATCTACTCTTAAACCAACAAAATACTTCCAGTACGTACTACAATAATATTCCGTTCACTAGCTCTGAAAACTATAAAATAGAACGACATAGTATTTAACTACGTCTAGAGGGAGAAAGCTTGTAAAACAGTTGCAGCCTGCCACGCCGCCTTCTTGATGCAGTTTAAACCTTACATCGTATATATTATTTGATATTATCTATGTTATGAGAGACTTTTTTAACAAAAAAAATATGAGAATGCAATGACAAGGATATAAATATAATCTTTAGTGAATTTTCGTGTTAAAATAGTACACGAAATCACGGATGAATTAACGTATTGTTTCCTTAAATGAATCTGAATCGGTAAAATTCGAAAGCATCACTAGCCCATCACTAGAGTGTCACGTGATTTCGTCAGAAAGGAACAGTATATTGTCATTTCCATTGAATGAAAACGGACATGCATACTTCACTACTTCTTATGGACCAGTGTAAAATGAACTCCGCGTGACCGAATAAAAATTACATTTAGATATATGATAAATTTAATTAACATGTGAAATGTTATTCCGTCGGTTGTGTAATTAGACGTTCGGGTGTTCTTTCCTCACCACTTCACACAGCACGAACTCATTTTTATAGCGCAAAATCTATTTTAATTTGTTGGTTGTTTGACGCACGTGTAGATCGCGTACCTGGCCAATACTGACAATATGGCGCGGGGAAGGGGGGGGTTATCATTGCTAGATCATGTACGCGTGGTGACCGCACGTCGCCCTATAGGCTCTATCTATAGGAGGTTATCTATGCACAAGCCTTATTGAGCTTACTATGGGGGCTAGTTCGATTTGTGTAAGCTTGTCCCCTAAGTATTTATTTATTTATGAAACGTGTGCAATAATTATGCGTGACAAGTATATAATTTCCTTCGTCTTCCTGTCTGCACAATATCCAGAAATACTTTTATATACAGATAGCATCTGAATTATTACAACACATTTTTACGACAATGTTATCTCCGCATGATTTAAATGTCCCGGAGACGATGACAGTAGTAAAGCGTTCGTAAGAATTCCGGCAGGTATTTTAACGATGTTTGGCGTACACGCTGCCAAGTGGCGGACGAAGTTTGGTTTTTGGGGTTCTTTACCAAATGGGTGATAACGGGACACTATTACTAAGGATATACATTCAAGTGCATTAATATGTATCGATTTAATCCTCTCATATAAATATGTACCGAAACCTTAATTCGCTGACATAAGACCGACGGGACATATTGATATGAGTAAGTTGTAGTTGTATGCACCCATATTTTTACACTTGACTGTACTGTGTGTATGTCTGTCACAGATCTATATTTTTTTGATTTATTTTTAGTAAATATTTAAAATTATCACAGACTATAATTATATCTACAGTTGCTATAACCAAAAATAAATAAAAGGCAGTCCTCATAAATGCCACGTGATTTTTCGTTTTCTTTTACGTTTGTGATAGTTCAGTCCGGCTCGCACTTGACCGGTTTTTAACGATGTACACGACAAAATCAGTCAACAGTTATTTTTAGTATGTGTTGATAGTTTCGGAATTTCTAATTTCGTTATAGATTTTGTAAACAAGACAACTGCAACAAGGTCAAATTCACTATTTGAGGAAAGCTTGAGATGGTCTATCTGCGGCGTACATTTCGCATTGCAGCTGTATTTCAATGTGTTTCGCTCGCTCGCTTTCAAGCACGCCTAATCTGTCAGAACAAGCACTCCTAATCTATCAGAACAAGCACGCCTAATCTGTCAGAACAAGCACGCCTCATCTGCAAGAACAAGCACGCCTAATATGCCAGAACAAGCACGCCTAATCTGTCAGAACAAGCACGCCTATTCTGCCAGAACAAGCACGCCTAATCTGCCAGAACAAGCACGCCCAATCTGCTAGAACCAGCACGCCCAATCTGTCAGAACAAGCACGCCTAATCTGTCAGAACAAGTACGCCTAAACTGCCAGAACAAGCACGCCTAATCTGCCAGAACAAGTAAGCCTAATCTGTCAGAACAAGCACGCCTTATCTGTCAGTACAAACACGCCTAATCTGTCAGAACATGCATGCCTAATCAGTCAGAACAAGCACGCCTAATCTGTCAGAACAAGCACGCCTAATCTGCCAGAACAAGCACGCCTAATCTGCCAGAACATGCACGCCTAATCTGTCAGAACAAGCATGTGAAGTAAATTGAAATAAATTTGGCGAAACATAGGCCCCAAATTTACCCACCCCTTTATATTATGCTTGTCTGACTCCCAAATGGGAATTTAATGCATTTGCCGATAGTTTGTAGAAGCATTAAGTATGTAACAAAGACATCAAATGGACATAATGTAAGATATACATATTATATAGTAGACACACTGTGTCACTTCAGTACTTTTGCAAGCTCACGCACGACGAGACATTCTTGAAATAAACTAACTGTAGGTACCTATTATGTTAAAATTATACCTAACTACACCTAGATGTAAATATGACCAAATACACAGATTATTTTAAGTAGATAAACGATAGAAATACAATACTTTACAATACAAATATTCTTTAAGGTTCAACAGAAATAGTACATAATAGAAAAACAAAGGTAACAAGCGGTCTTATCGCTAAAAAGCGATCTCTTCCAGACAACCTTAGGGTGGTGGAGACGATGCAAAATAATCATATGATTTGAGCAGGTGAAACAGAAAACAGAATATAAACAACCTAACTATATGAAACACACACACACACACACATAAATACATATAATTATATAAATCTACAAAGGTACACATACAATAACTAAATATCAAAGAAACATTATAATTTACAGTCGAAAACAAACAGCACACACAAAGTAGAAATGAACATCTGCGTTAGAGAAAAATTGTACTCCCTTTAGTCTAGTTTTAAGAATGGGAAGAGACTTAGCACGTTTAATTTCAATAGACAAAGAATTCCACAATCAAACAGCTCGGTAAGTAATTGAATTGCTGTAAATTTTGAGCTTGACGAGGGAAAACTGAGAAGCAACTTCTGCTTGCAGAAGAAAGAAATTTAAAACGCCCCTTGAGGCAGTGAGGAGTTCCAGGGTTAAAAAGAATTCCATAAATAAGGGCGAGAGAGTGAGTGTTACGTCTGGACCGGATAGGAAGCCACTTGAGCTGAGAACGGAAAATGGATACGTGGTCATATTTGATGAGATGGCTGAGATATGTGTCATACTCGTGATCGGGTGCTGTTTGTGGAGTCCGGTCTGTTCATGCTTGCAAGGGCATAGTAACTACCTAAATACTAGTGTTATTGTCATTATTTTGACGAGAGACATCATTCTGTTCTTGACACGTTTTATTGTTATTGACCCTGTACATCTCTGACAATATTATATTAATGATCCCTTTATTCTGTTTTAACGCTTAGAGACAGTATACATCTATAACAACATTAAAATAATTATGAATTGTATTTGGATGCTCAGAGACCTTATACATCTCTGGGGTACTAAATTAATATCATAAACTTACTGTTAATTCTGATACAGACCTTATATCGAATGTAATTGATAATATTTTACAATTTTGGATTTTTTTAGTTTTCATTTAGTGACATTTAGTTTGTTAACCGTTTAGGTATTAATTGGTTAAAATCTGCAATTTTAAAATGATTATTGTGTAAGATTATTAAAATTATATTGTAGAATACCATTTGACATGTAAAAGTGCCCTTGTGGGCCTATTTGCAGAATAAATCATTGATTTTGATTTTGATTTTGATTTGCGTAACCCAAATATAAACCTGATACATAAGTTTTGCATACGCTCAAGCTTGAAATAATAAGCTTCAAATAATACATTACTTACTCGCCGAGGGTGGAAAACAAATAATGTCAGATCGTGGGCATTAAAATGCCCGAGCCTAAAGCATGCGCAATAAATATGCAATTTGAATCTTTCTTTATTACCGGTCATGGGGAACACAAAATTCGGCTCAAGCTTTTTTTACGTATTGATTAATATATATATGAATCGTAGTGGTGCGCGCGCTGGATCTTGAGGGGACGCATAGCCAAGTGTGAACTGAACAGTAATATGCACCCCAAAACTAAAATGGAAGAAAGAGACAAAGCACATGAAAGAACATAGTAAATAACACAGTGAACAAAGTGTTAGTTGCAAATAGAAAGTTGCAGTGACATAAACCTTATGTAGCTTAGTCTGTAAGCCCCTTACGAATGAACCACACGTGCAGTATATAGGTATTATAATACCTACCTATCTTTGTGGGTAATCACAGTGGGGTCGGAGTTGACCAACGTACCATAATATATAGACCTATATTTTACTAGTTTCTTAGAAATTATGACGACCGCTTTTGCCTAGTTGGTCATTTTATTCATTTTAGACATCATGTTTCTTAGAGACATTTACAGCTTAAGACCTACACAATCGATATTTAAATAGAAAAAGTGAAAGTTTATTTTTTCAAAACAACCGGGTTCGATTCCCGAGCTTGGTACAGTTTTTTTTCAAATGTATAAATGCAGTTTTTCTTTTTATCAAAATCGGTGACAAGGTTCCTAAGAACAAATCTTTGTATGTCTTATAGTTTCAGACATTCCCTTACTGACCGATTTGAATGAGCCAACCTGTATACATACGATACAGTTGACGTCAAATATACAGGGTGTATTGAAAAGCGTGTGCCAAACGACTGTTGGTAGGTAGATGCCCTTACAACACATTTGGGGCATCTACCACTTTTCCCGCCCACGCAAAAAAAGATAGTTTTGGAAATTCCCGATATAAAATTTTAAAAAAATATAAAAAAATACCAATGGCGGGATAAGTGTTAATTTGCCCCAAATGTGTTGTTAGGGCCTCCACCATCTACCCTAGTCGTTTGGGACACGATTCGCAATACACCCTGTATGTATTTGTAACATATTTAACGTCATTCAAAAATAAGGTGCAAAAGTGTCGACATATTTTACGCTGGCGGTCTTTCGGCCCGGAAAAACATGGCCATGTCCCTAAAGTTATAATGAAAATAAGTTAAAAAAATATGGACAGTTAAAGTTAATGCGGTCTGCATAATAACAATAACTCATGAATGAAACAGGTAAAGAGGTATGCATGTGGCCGGAATAAATACATCGGCAACGTTTTCATAATACGTTAACGGTTAAAAAGCTTTTTTGTCGCCGCGGTAGTTTAATCAGCTCTATTCGAAAACAATCGAGGTCACTGCGGTTTCAATCAACCGATTTAATTATTAATTTAGTTTGAATATTTATGTGTGTTATAGTTATGAGCAAACAGCAGGTTGGAATGCACACGTTCCGAGTTAATAACGTGTCGGAATGTCCATTTGTGTAGTGGGTCCATTTCGTGGCAAGGCCTATTCTATACCATCTCATTTCTTAATCATCTGTGTGTAACTTGTATTGTAACTGATTGTCACGAATAAATATTTGAATTTTGAAACAACCGCACAAAACACTTTGATATCAAATTAGAATGTCAAAAATTACCTTCGTAACTACCCCCAACTAGTCAAATAAATCAGGATCATTTACTGCAGGGTACAGGCCTCCTCTCATGGGTGAGAGGGAAGAGGCAGTAGTCCCTATACTTCGTTTTTTTTAGCATTAGAGAGACCTTTGCAGAACGAGATATACGGTTTTTTAACGGGCACACTCTGCGGATCGAACAGTGAATACGAGTTAATAAATATCACGTATTTATTATCATGTTTTAGTAATACATACATTACTCAGTGTTGTGAACAGATAAGAAACATAATATTAGTTAATTTATATTCTAAGATGAAAAGATAAGAATTTTAATAAATTGCGTTTGCAATTTTTCATGGAAAGGTTGTACATTAAAAAACCTAAAGAGGCAGAGTTCTCACACAATTTTTAAACGTCACTGTCACTATCTGTAATTCACTCATGTGGGTTTTTCATTCGAGTTCATATTGTTGTCGGTTGAGTCGGTTGTGATTTCTATTGCTGTAAGCTTACTTAAAGATTGTTGTTATCGTTTATGTTGAATTTTGTTATTAGTTGTTGATCTATCTAAATAGATTCTATTTAGATATTTTGTTTGTTGGTGCACATTTACAATGTATGAAGCCGAGGCTGGCCCGAGTGGGCTACAGAAGTCGCAGCCGGTTCCGGGTAATGTTTTTTCATCTCCAAAAAAGAAAAGGCAAAAGCAGAATCCTCTGACTGCCAGTGAAAAGCGGAAACGGGTGGTGAATATTTACAAATGAGTGTCAGAAATGTGCCATAGAAAGGAGTATCCCACTAAATCGGACCGTGTGAAAAAGACTGCCGAGACTGCTGGCATATCGTTGGCTACGGTATACAACATTTTTAAAGAAAATATATGAGTTCAGCTATCGGTAAATATCAAATGATATGTACTCGTATGTACATAAGTTCCGAAAAATTCAGTGGTATCGGTCGAAATCGAAGAAGGAAGGTTTACGACCACTGCTTCTTTGTTTACCCGTTTGACAGATAATTCTAATCTTAAAAAAAACGAAGTATACGTTGGCCCAGTGCGGACTGGGAACTTCACATACACCTTTTCAATTTCTTCGCCGATGTATGCACGAAGTTTTTCCTTCACCGAAAAGCTAACGGTAAATATCAAATAAATATAAATAAATAAATATAATGGGACAATCTTACACAAATCAACCTAGGCCCACGGTAAGCTCAGTAAGGCTTGTGTTGTGGGTACTAGGCGATGATATATATAATAGATAAATACATATAGATTACTTATATACATATATAACATCCATAACTTAGGAACAAATATTCGTGATAAACACACAAATAAATGCCCTGACCGGGATTCGAACCCGGGACCTCCAGCTTCGTAGGCAGAGTCACTACCCACTGGGCTACGGAGGCCGTTAAAAATAATATTCCGTACATAAGTTTATTGTCTACTAAGCTACGGTAGCCTAGTGGTTCAGGCATACGGCTGTCAAGCGGCGGTCGTGGGTTCGAATCCCGGCTCGTACCAATGAGTTTTTCGGAACTTATGTACGGAATATTAACCGTTAGCTTTTCGGTGAAGGAAAACATCGTGAGGAAACCGGTCTAATCTCAATAAGGTCTAGTTTTCCCTCTGGGTTGGAAGGTCAGATGGCAGTCGCTTTCGTAAAACTAGCGCCTATGCCAAATCTTGGGATTAGGTGTCAAAGCGGACCCCGGAATCCTTTAGGGCACAACCGGGAATAACGCTAGGAGCATGATGACATAAGTTTATTGTCGAAATATTCATAAGAACGACCCAGATTGGTTGTTTTCCTATTTAAGACAATGCGCACGTGACTTTGGCTATATTTGATTGGAGGAAAACGTGCCACGGGAAATAGCATTCATAAGCTTCGAGGCAAAAAATGTAATCAACTCAGAGCCCCAATTTGGTTTATCATTTTCGCATCGCGTTCGCATTTCATTGTAGGTACTCTGACTAGAGATGTACCTGGGAATATGTATTCCCGACAGTTCTCGTATATTCTCGATACATACGATACGGGAACAAGGCACCTCTGTTGCGTTCTCTATGCACCAAACATGGCAGGTGAGTGCGCAACAGAGGTGTCTCGTTCCCACATTTTATGGGGTTATTACAAAGTCCCTTACACGATATATTTTGCGTTTGTTTCGAAGGTTCTGAAATTGTTACTAAGTTAACAAGTCTTAAATGCTTTTCATCATTGTTGAAACTACTATACAAACATGAAAACCAATCGTTTAAAAATATCGCAAGTATATAGTGTAGTATAGTATCGAAAGTAAGTATATACAAATTTAGCACTTTTCATACCTCTGGAGTATATAGTTAAATAAGCTCGTCTAGTTAGTAAAAGCGGCATGGCAGCAAATACTGGATGGGATCCAATTACCCAGTTAGAAAAATACTTAGTTTCATTCCATCTTTTTCGAGAAACTTATTGCTCAGTCACGGCTGAATTCAAGCCCTCGAATAAAATCTACAATTTATTTCAAAGTTGTGGCTGGAAGGATCTAATTTGTATATGCACACGCAATAACTGTTATGTTATAATAACTAAAAGACACTTTTTAGGATAAGATTAGCTAAACCTCGTAAAAACCTCATAACAAATGATACGTCAAGGTCCCTTGTCATCTTAGTTTCTGTAGTCGCAACGTGTATTTCATATTTTTTGCGAGTGTGAACGAAGCTAAACAAAGCGTCGTCGCAGCTGGAAGTCCACTTGACTCGACGTATCCATATGAAATTGGAGGGGTGATCACGTAACTTTCGGAACTACTTTAGGACAAATCAACTGTGATTGTCCCATACAAAAAGTGACATTTACATCTACCTGACGCGCTTATAATGCGTTAAATGATCGTTCTGCAGTGTTACATTAGATGCACGTTTTCATCCTGACATGTTAGGCCACTTCCCCATTTGACTGTGCGGTCTCGGCGGTGTTAGTAAGCTGACCGTACCTGCTGTATCTACTGCATGCGTACCGCCCCGCATTTCACACAAACCACTCTGCAAAATACTGTAGGACATCTGAGCGAAATTAGTAAGCTCCCGGTAAACTGCAAAATACCTCATACAAATTTCGCCCCTCCAAATGCTTGGCGCGTGAGGACGCAAATGTACTAATAAATAAATGTCAATGCATCGGTCAAATGGACCTCTTAGCTGCGGGTCCCGGACTCATTTTTACACACCGCCCTCTCCCGTAACGATGATACTTTGCTCTCCATAGGGCCTACCGCGAAAGGCATTCGAAGTTTCCCCTCTCTGTCATACTTACGAGTTCGTACGTAAGTGCGACAGAGAGGGAAAACTTCGAATGCCGTTCGCGGTAGGCCCTCAGAGCCGACCCTCAGTGGTACCTGTCACACTTTTCCTGTTATCGGTAGAAACTAATATCGGTATTAATAAAAAATTCAATATCTTCCTCAAATCGATATATTTAGATATTCCAAAATAGTATTTAGGTTATGACCTTGAAATATTAAACCAGTTGGTTAAAATACAGAAATATAAAATAATAAGCGATATAGGTACCTATACCTACCGAAATTGATAACCGGTATAATTGATTGCAACAAAACGTAGGTATACCCATTTTATCTTTATATATGCAAAAATGATATTCATGATAAAATGTATGGTGGTATAAATGACGGAAAGGGATCATCATCATCATCATATCAGCCGAAAGACGTCCACTGCTGGACATGCCCCCCCCCCCCCCCAAGAGTGCCACAATGGCCGGTCCTGCGCTGCCCGCATCCAGCGGACTCCCGCGACCTTTACCAGGTCATCAGTCTGCCTTGTGGGGGGCCTTCCGGTACGTGGTCGCCACTCGAGAACCTTTCCGTCCCAACAGCCATCGGTTCTACGTGCAATATGCCCCGCCCACTGCCACTTAAGTTTAGCGATTCGGAGGGTGATATCGGTTACCTTGGTTCTGCTGCGGATAGCCTCATTTCTGATGCGATCGCGCAGAGAAACTCCCAGCATAGCCCTCTCCATCGCCCTTTGAGTGACTTTGATGGAACGGAAACGTGGTCGCTCACTATGGGCCTCATAAGAAGGAAAGGGATATTATAGTGCAATACAAATATTTTTATATCGTTCACTAAAAACAAAAACACAAGGACCATACGCCATACAGGCAATTAGGTCGGGATCTTATCGCTAATGAGTCATCTCTTACAGATAACGCTTGGTTAGTATTTTTTATAGGTACCAAAAATCATCCTCAAGCCATGTGAAATGTAGGGTGAAAGTTTGTAGAGTAATTCTCGATTTCTTTCTTGCGATGACGGAGCTCTATGCTTATTATTTTCTTTATATATAGTTAGCACCATCTTAAAATGCGTCAGAACTTACGAGTAAAAACCTTTTTCACCTCAGCAGCTCGAACAAGCATACAGCAAACAGTGAGCAAAATCCGTGAGACAAAGTAGCTTTGTGGAGTTCCGTACTCAAAGAGTAAAACGGGACCCTATTACTAAGACTCCGCTGTCCGTCCGTCCGTCCGTCCGTCCGCCCGTCCGTCTGTCTGTCACCAGGCTGTATCTTACTGATACCGTGATAGTTCCAACTGAAATTTTCACAGATGATGTATTTCTGTTGCCGCTATACCAACAAATACTAAAAACACAGAATAAAATAGTTTTTTTTATAGATAATGGTACGGAACCCTTCGTTAGGGAGTCCGACTCGCACTTGGCTGTTTTTAATTTTTAGGCCACGCACTGTCATTTCATAGTGTGGGGTCTATTAAAAAATCTAAATATTTGAACTTTATTAGTTCTATCCCTTTCATTTCGTTACATAAAAAGGAAATGACAGGAATAGGTCGATTCATAGATCGACATTCAAATTTCAAAGTAGACCCCCAAATAAACGCTAAACAAGACACGTTCGAAGACGTAAAATAATTGTTTGGTACCTAATTTTAAACCTATATAGGTTTGAATTAGAAAAAAAAAGTTTCAAAGTGTTCTTTTAGATGAAAGAATATTTAAATTTTAAAAAAAACATCATGAAATAAAGTTCCTTCTGTAGAAAAAAACATGCAAATGATCACGGTGATAGTTCTAGTTTTGTCTATTGAACGTACTTACCTATACCACAGATGCAGTATCCGAACGTCCACCGACACTTTAAAAAATTTGAGCGTTGTTGAATTATTTTAGATTTTATTTTATTCTTCATTCTTGCGCTACAGACATTAGTGTTAAGTATAATCATACAACTAGAAAATACAGTGACAAAGGTAGCATTTTAATAAACTGTAGGCAAGTACGGCTAGTTTTTAGTCGCACCTAAGTAAGATGTCACCTATTATGCCGATGTGTGTCTTTATCTATTTTTAGCGCTATAGACATTATCCAGTGCTGAGTATTTCAAAAATAATTAGAAAATATTATTGAAATCATTGATGCGGGCAGCATTTTATCAATAATACGGTTAGTTTTTAGAATTCACGCGAGACACGTATAGATAGGTACTATTAAGGGTGGCCCTGTCTGTCGCGCCTTATCTCGAGTCGCACTTATAGCTAGCACTGCTAGCCTTGCTGAGGAGTTCAAACAAGTAATAAATAATGAACACCGAATTCAGTTTTATTTCTGAATAATCATGAGACTTATACTTAAAAGCCTATGATATTTTTTATGTGAATATGTTCTTACTGTCGAGATGAAAAGTTATATGTGCCACTCGAGAGCAAAGTTATTTGCATTTCGTGTTTTTAAGTCCCTCGCTGCGCTCAAGATTCAAACTTTGAATCACTCGCTACGCTCTTGATTCAATTTTAGAATATTTCGTTTCCTCGGGATTCAAAATAAACATTCGCAACAACTTTGCTTTCTTGTTGCACAAATAAATATTGTCTTAAACCGGTTTCAACGCTCCTTATTTATCTTAATGCGTATGCGCCGACTAATGTATAGTCGTTTGAACACAGTGGACAGATAATGACCACTTAAGCGTTATTTAATTGATTCAGTAGCTACCTTTCAATATTTTATTGATTTTTATTCTAATTATAATTTATTAATTTATTTTTTACGGTTGAATGTTGTTAATTTGACTACCAATTTACCCTGAGAAAATTACGGTTTTTTTGGAAATAATTCAATATCAGGCTAATTATTTGTATACGGCTTTAATATGTTATTTTAAAAAACTTTTACTATGGACGTCAATAATTCTATGGACCGGAAGTTAGGAAAAAAAAATAACCCGCAAGCAAAAATGCTATCAGTATTTTTATAATGAAAACATGTTTATGTAAACAAATTTGGAGACTTACTACCTGAATCCAAAAATATATGCATCAGGAAATAACGGCATTTTAATTAAATATTTACGACCTTGAGATAATATTGAATTTCATCTGGCCTATAGAAAGTTTTATGCATGAACGAAAATAAGTGGATTATGCGCGTATCCCAAGGAACGTATGTAGACGTAGTAAATTATAAAGTAAAGAAAGTTTATACCATTTTCGCCTGATTTTTACGGAATTTATGAAGATTATTTTTCATTATTTTTTACCGTATCGGTATTAAATTTAGGTGGATTATTAATGAATATTTAGTCAAATTACCCAACCTATTTTTTGGTGTAAAAATATGGCTGATATCGATATATTGTTGTGTTTTCATTGAGCGAAACCGTAAAGTTCTCAGGGTAATTGACGTAAACGCAAACTCATCGGTTTTTTTTATTAGTTAATAGTTCTAGATAAATCAGAAGGATTGTTCTTTAAGCTGTGCTCTAATGACAGAAGCTAACCGGACTACGGATTCATATATTTCGCATTTCAATTTGATTGTAATGTGTTTCGCGCTCCGTTCTGACATGTCAGCTTAGCGGGCGCAGAAGCACGCTCCACGCTGTTTCTGATAGCAAATAATGTACTGCAAAAATGCATTATTGATGCACGAGGAGTGTAAGTAGGTTTGAATCGCACATTCACATAACATTTCACTTTGCACTGGAAACCTCTCAGCTCAGTGTAAGCCGCCTAATTATTTTTGAATATTTTGCAATTACAAAGTCGCTTATACTCGTATATGACATGGATATCTATTATTGTATGGTAATAAGGAGTCCATACACAAAGTTCCAAATCTCTCACTTGAAATTTTACCCCTTTGAGGGTGGAGTTTTCAAAAATTCCTTCTCAGTTAGGGTACAGTTGCCATCAGATACATCTGTACACTTCAGGGTGTTCAAAAATATCTGAACATGCACATTAATGCCTTGAAAATAGAGTTGTGTTCAGATGTTTGTGAGTACCTTGTTTGCTCCGATGTATGTGATGGCGACTGTACTAACGTTGTATAAACTACCTACTTATTGTGAAAAAATCTGCTTTCTAGGTTCAACGGCTTGGGCTGGGCGTTGATTTAAGTGAGTGAATGAGTAAGTCAGTCAAGACGTTTACGTTTATACATATAGATAAATAAAACTTCCAAAATTCACTCGAGGCCTTAAATAATAATATAATATCACTTAATTTAATAGCTGTACATTGATTAACTAATAAATGGAATTGATATAATACCTAAATATATTTTTTTTACTTGCTCCGACAAAATTAGGTACATAAAATTGTGTTCGTTCAAAAATAAACAAATTTATTTATATACATGAGCACCAACAGCCTCACGCCCAAGTTTAAATTACAACCATGCGTAACTAACTTTAACTTTTAAAACTAATTCATACTCACATTAAACACTCGATCATTTAAAGTACATTCAGTACCGAACTTTTTAATTATGCATAATATGTTTATTTACATTCAGGTCTTTGTTCATTCACTTGCGACTCATTCACTCATTCACTCGTGAGTGAGTGAAGTACGGAAGACGAGGGAGCGCGCGGTGCGGCCGATTGCTACGGGCCGCGCTCGCTTACTGTCTACGTGCTACGAGCTACGCGCTACGAAACCTACGGTAAGGCTACGTCAGAGGAGGCGGAGAGCGAAGACGTTGCGTTGATGACGTTGAAACTATAACGACCGAGTCTCTCAGCATTGAATGATTTGGAGCAATCTGAGACGGACACTTACCATATGTTACGCGCATTCGTTCAGAGATTAGTTCGGTAAAACAGCTGCTTAATCCATCCACGGCCACGATACGCTCGTAGCGCTACGCCCTAGTCCGTAGCAGCTTAAACTCTGTATGTAGCGAAAAGCGCTCGTAGCGCTCTGACGCAACGTCGGTCGTCATGGGTGCTGAATGGGTTAAATAGGCATGATGCCTCATGTTAAAACTGATAACGAAGTGTTGCTAAATGGATAGTAAACCATCAAAGTATTGTAATAAAGTATAAATTATAAAATATAATTAAAAACATAAAAATATATGGACCTTGAAAGTTAAGAAAAAATATGCATTTTTTTAGTATCCCAGAATTAATTTATAGCTACCAATCCTCCTACCTTACGCTCCTCACGCTTTTATAGAAACAAAATTTTATTACAACAATAAATAAATAAATAAAATTAATAAATATTTGCGGACAATTTTACACAAATCAACCTAGTCCCAAACTAATCAAAGCTTGTACTATGGGAACTAGACGACGATATAGATACTTATATAGAGAAATACATACTTTAATACATAGAAAACATCCATGACTCAGGAACAAATATTCATGCTCATCACACAAATAAATGCCCTTACCGTACACAATGTACCTAAACTCAGTATTTAGCAAGCGAAACAGCAATTTACTTGATTTTCAATACAACGGTTAGTACAAATAACAGGTGTGACGTCATCCCCGTGTGTCAATTAGTATGAAGCGTTTATGGCTGCCGCCAGCGAGCTCAATCTTTGTCTCAATTTTTTGGGTATTTATGTTCTTTAATTGTAGTTGCTCCCATACAAACATTTGTTATTATCCAAAGACTGGTTCGAATGGTATCATAAAAAAATCTTAGTCATCATCCCTATTATATTGATATTAATTAACACATTAACTGCCAAGAATAGCTACGCGTTACGCTACTAGCCAAACCCTTGGTTTTCCTCGTAGGTAGCAACAAGCGACTACGGCGTAGGCGCCCGCTAGGCGGGTCCTGGCAGTGAAAGTGTTACATTGCAGTACAAATTGATCCCACAAAGGCCTTTAAAACGTTATGAAAATAGTGATATTATAACGATATGAATAACGATATGTTTAAAATTTCTATGCAAATCTCGGCAAATAACGGAATTATAGCGTTAAAATAGCGCCTTTTTTTATTACGATCCCATAGTTGCAATAGTTGAATAGTTGCTGTATTGTAATAAAAAAATATATATGTAACCTAATATTGTCAAGGGCACCAATATTATATTCACTCAAAGTTTCATATATATGTATACTACAACAAATAATAATTATAGAAATAAGGTCTGGTTACATATTTTTGAGACTTTTTGGTGTATACATATTGATGCCCTTGACTGCACCTTGTAGAAAAGCTGACTTACCAGTGCTTCCGCTCTTGAGTTTTCCTCTTGATGAATTCATTTTAACCGACTAACACATGGCGATAGTAAAATTTTGAGAGTGTTGATCGACGCGTGGTCTTTATTTACCACACAAGAGCGCTGCCCGCGCGCAAAAATACACCAGTTTTGTAAAGAAAACAAATAGGTTCATAAGGCATAGTTATTTAACCATTTATGACAATTTAATTTAATGTCACACAACCTCACTTACAAAGACACTTATAAGTATTGTAAATCCTGCACAAAAGTATATTTATTTTAAATACAAATATATTAGTTTTACATCACTACACCCAGAAACTAAACTGAAATCATATGTAAGAAAAGAGAATATAACCACTACGTATGTACAAGCAGTGTAGCGCAACTAGGAACAAAAATATGAATGACGTCTAACTGCTCAAATTCAGATCAGATCTGACAAGTTCTGACAAGTGACAAGTTTTCTATCTGTGCTATTGCTTTGGCGGACTCATGCTATCTCCTACTTCCGTTCTTTCTCTGTCTGTCATTTTGTCATGGTGACTTTGGCCGGTTACTATGGATAGTATAACTTCACGAGAAAACATGTGTGTGTCAAACAAACAATGCTTTTGACGAAATAAAATTAATAATAATCTTAAAATAAAACACGTAAGTATTAATAACGAAATATCAAGCGCCAATATTGATTTACTTATGATAAACAACGGTTGGTACTTGGATAAAACCTACAAGCGCGAGGTTTCTTAGTTCGAGAAGAATTCATTGCGACCCGCAAAGATATGTGTACAGATTGGTGATTTTTTGTAAATATACTGTGATTTGGAAATAAGTGTGAAATAAACTGTATGAAATATTTGTTCTCCTTTTATTATTTCATACCTAAATCGGATTAGTTTTAGATTTTGTAAAGCAATTTTCTGTTCATGCAGTGGGCCCAACGACGTCACTAATCATAATTTATCGATATCGATAACGTTGGGTTCTAATATTATCGATATCGATAACGTTAAGTACTACAACCCTACAATCACCCTCGTTCGTTAGGTTGGTAGGTCTACTTCCGTACTAGCGTTTATTTTTATTGGTATTGTGGTATTTCAAACTAGCTAAAGTTCGAATGAGTTGTCATGTCAAAATCAAATGACAATGTCACTGTCATCCAAAACCTTGTTCGAAGTCCCGTCTCTTATTTATATTCTCTTTGTGTACAAGTAGGTAACATGACATGACAGTGAACGACAGAGGGTCATTATAAAAAAAACATTTCTGAGTGGCCAGACTCTTACAATTACGAACATAAAGTTTAATCAAAGAGTCATAATACTGTAATGCTTTTTGATGGATAACACAATATGAAAAGTAAATTTTTAAAATCCTCTAGAGAAAAATTCAGATCATATTTCATCTTAGCCATACTTGTACGCCAAGTCGCTGTCAAATCCCACTATCTTCTCGGTCGCATTCACGAGCTGAAAAATATGCGCCGTAAAACGTTGTCAAACTCAATTCCTTTCCATACATTGTACTAACAAGGGGATCGATTTATCTCTTATTAAAATAAATTAAATAAAATTATCGTTAATTTCAAGCTCAAGGCCCATAAAATGTAAATGATGTAATAATGTATTGTAATGTAATCTCTAAATTTTTAAATTACATTTATATTGGCAGCGGCATGAGTGGGTTTTAGTTTTTACCTGGAAAATTACTGTATAACGGTTCTTTTCTTGAATGCCTATATAGGCATTCAAGAAAAGAAACATTTATTGAACTAGAAAGAGTAATATGCCTATATATGCCTGAAAACCTTGCGTTACATTCCACAGTCATCCAATGGTATGCGTTAAGTGAAATAGATAGATACAATTTTAAGTTAAGTGAAAAAAGCTATTAAAACGTACAGAACAGGAAAATTGTGTCATTAAATATGAATCAGTTGAATAGTGGTTGATTATGATTAATGATTACTTACGATCAAATTATTGAGATAAAAATAAGATAATAAGTAGTCGATTTGTTCGGTGACTACTTTTGTTCAACGCTCCGTCGAAGTCTCGAGACAGCACGTGCCAGTCATAACTCTAGCGACTTTTTCGCGTATGAGAATGCATAAGAATAGAAAGATACACCTAAACATGGGAAATGTAAGAAGATTCATTATAACGTTTACAGAGCGTATTCACTTATTTTTTGCAAAATTGTAAATAAGCGACCAAACAACAGATCCACCTGTTGAATAAATCAGTTAACCGAAGTTATGAAAAAATCACAATTTACAACTTTTTCAATTTCAAAGTTCTTCTTCAAGTCCAGTGTTGTCCATTTTATTCATATATTATATTAAAACGGTACATCGTAGTATCGAGTAGTTTGTCTGGAGTATCAAGTTCATCTGTTGCATTTTGAGTTGTTATTCCGTTTCAAAATGCTGCAACAAAATCCGACGCGCTCTAACGGCCTTGCAAATAGAGTCATACTACATATCTAGATATTTTATGCGTCGTGTTCTATCTACCAACTACTCCAAGGTAATTCTAATACTTCTTATGACTGTACTACTGACACAGTTTATTTAACTGCCAATTATTATTATAATTTATTATCATAAATCCTATAATTCTGATAGAGCCAACTCGAGATATTTCCAGAAAATTGGTTAAGGAAAGCACTCTACACATATTCTGTTTAGTATATGAGATACGAGGTCTATCCGTCATCCCACCCGTGTTCCGGGCCCGTCATATATCCTGGGGCATACCCGTGATATCTTGTACACATCGCGCGATGTCCCTATCGCCTCGAGCTATGACTTTATTAAACGACTCAAGGATAGGTTATGTAATGTTTATAATTACACGCATTCCATTCAATTAATATTGAGATCCATGGTGACATCGTTACTAAAAAATATTACAGTGGTTAGTCCGTAAGCCCGATTCCCACACGTCATCTAATAAATGTATACGGAGCAACATAAAAATATTACTTATAGACCGGGAAGATTTACAAGAAAGTTTAGAAGTCTTTATTCAATTGTAACTGCGGTCAAATTTAACTAATTGATTGATGGCATTGTGTTGGATTTAGACCATACTATAACTTAATGGTAAGTCATGAGAAGACGGGAGAATACAACTATACCTACATTATATTGCTACAACGGAAATGAGTAGAGATTTGATAACGACTTTTTTTATGTTCCTAGTTATTGCATGTAACATTCGCCATATACGTGGATATTCTGGGCTATAACTATGAAATTTGGCAAGTAGTATCGTCTTATACCATAAGTATAGGGGAAAATCAGAAAACTACACATTTGTAATTTTAAATCATAAAATTTCAACATTTTCGACACTCTCAAGGGAATCAAAATTTATAGGGTACTTTCCGTTGACCAAGAACTATGAAATTTGGCAAGTAATATCGTCTTATGCTAGTTACAAGTACAGGGAAAAATCTGAAAACTATACATTTGCAATTAAATCATAAAACATAAAGTCATTATTATTTAATGTACGTAATCAATCATCGAGGTAGGAGGAAATTTGTACGGAACCCTCGGTGAGCGATTCCAACTCGCCCTTGTCCGGTTTTTTGGGTTAGGTAGGGTTCTGTTTTCATTTTTAATATTAGTAGGTATCATTACTTTAATAAGTTTGTAATAATTTTAATTTAAGGTTGTATTTCAAACACAATACCTGCATTGTTTTCTGAATAAAATACTATGACTCATTTAATCGTGATTATTATCGGGCCGGGACACTCACCTAAAAACCCCAGGGAAGGCAACCATCATCATCCTAGGACGAGCCAAATGAGGCGAGGCGCGAGGAGGGCTCCAGTGCGTTCAGTATGAGATCCTGGAGTCCTCCGCATGAGAGCGCAGATGCCGGCCGCCGTGGAGTTTTTTTTTAGTGGATAGAAATACCACATAACCCAGTCATCGCCCGACGATTGGGTACCTGGTAGTTGTAAATCCTTTAGTCCTAAGTCCTTTTAGTTAGCTGTATAATAGTTTGAAGGTGGAAGCGTAGTTTGCTAACTGAACATTTACAATCTGTTATATTCATGGATTTAGAAAGTAGCTCGGTAGATACACACCATTAATATTTATTAATAGTACGAGTGGAAATCTAGCTTGTTCAATTCCGTCCAATTTACCAATTTTCAGAAACAAACAAAACTAGGAATTCAATCAAACTAAAAACAATTCCAATTGCGACGGGGATGAAATGAACCTGGAATAAAACATTTTTGTTTTCTGTGTTCTCTGTGTGATCAAATACAGAGTGTGAATCAGTTAACAGAGCAACGCAAAGTTTAAAAACTACCTTGTACGAAACAAATGGAAATCCAGTTTTTAGGTATCGGATATTACTAGTGGCTCTGCGAGCCTTTGGCTCAAAAAAAAAAAGTTTTTTTTTATTCGTCAAAGTGATTCGGCAGAAAAATCTATATAATTTAAGAATAAGAATAGAATAATTTATTGAAAAACCTTACTACTAATTTTAACAAAGTGCTTGCGTATTAATACATAGTACATACATTAGATATTACATGCGTCTGAACTAGGATGATCCTGTGGCTCAGACAAAGATAATAAACACAAACTAATTAGTGCAATTTGTGCAAAAGAATGGTATATAATATTATCGTACATTTAGAAACAATTGGCATATAGAACATAATAACTTATATCTATTTAAATTAAACAAATTAAGTATATACTCGTACATATCAAAATCGTCTATTAAAATTACGTTAGGTATACATAATTACAGTGTCAGCATCTGCAATTGCGCTAGACTAAGTAGGTCAAGCAAGTTTAAGTGATTGAGTGCAATACATATTTTTTTACGAATAATTGGTTGCGCTGCGGCCTACGTGTTTACTAGAATGACGTTAAAATATGACGAGTTAGTGATTAAAATAGGTAAAATAAGTAAATCTATAAGTACATATAAAATGAGTCAAAACAAAAGTCCTTAAATTAGACCCCTTCGTAATCAATCGAGTTCATGTAACGTTGCTCGGCCATTTTTCTAGCAATTAACGAACCTGCTCACAAAATTTCACGAGAATCGGTTGAGAAATGCGACCTGTAGATTAGAATAGCCGGACAGCTGGACAGACACCGGATACCGGGCATACGAATGATTTTCGGCCCAAGCTGAAGCATAGAAATTCGTTCGCTTCGCTCCCTAGTTCGACAAGTCTATCCTACCTATATATTTTTTTGAAAAGTTACATAATTATGTAAATTGCTGTTGCCCGCGACTTCGTCCGCGTAGAACTTAATACTTAGAAAATATAATGCAAACAAACTTCTACCATCTTAAGGGATGATTTCCGAGGCAAAAACTATTCTATATCCTTTGAAGGGTCTCAAATTATCTCTATACCAAATTTCATCTAGGTACATGGATTTTATCCAAACTTTCACCCCCTATTCGGGTCATTGTCAGATTTAGGTTCGCGTCTTTTCGGTGGACATTGCCAAAGTTAAGGGCTATAAAGCCTAATTTTTGGTTGAACTCTGAATCGGCATAAACGGCGTTGCCCCTTCTATAATTCTATGAGATAAAAACATAGTATTTATAAACATAAGCCCGTAACTATTGACCACCGGAAAGATGATTTTTGTTTTTGTGACTGACAATGACCCATTTCATACCCTTAGGGAATGATTTTCGGGATGAAAACTATCTAATGTCATTCTTCGGGACTCAAACGACCTTTATACCAAATTTCATCTAAACGGGATTCATCCAAATTTTCACCCCCCATTTCACCCCCTTAGGGAGTGATTTCCGGAATTACAACTATCCTATGTCCTTTCCCAGGACTCAAGCTATCTCTATACCAAATTGTATTAAAATGGGTTCCATCCGAATTTTCACCCCTAATTTCACCCCCTTAGGGGATGATTTCTGGGGTAAAAACTATCCCATGTCCTTTCCCAGGACTTAACCTATATCTACACCAAATTTCATCAAACTAGATGACATCCAAATTTTCACCCCCTCCCCCCCTTTTCACCCCCGTTAGGGGATGATTTCCGGGATAAAACCTATTATATGTCCTTCCCCGGGACTCAAACTATTTATATACCAAATTTCATCTAAATCGGTGCAGCGGTTTAAGTAGCTCCATACAAATTTCCACCCCCAATTTCAGCCCCTCAGATATAAAAACTACCCTTTGTCCTTCCCCGGGGCTCATTTCATCTAAATCAGTTCAGCGGTTTAGGCGTGAAGAGGTAACAGACAGACACACTTTCGCATTTATAATATTAGTATGGAAGTATGGATTATTAGTATGGATAGTATGGATTATTTCCGCTTGTCTTCCAAATAGAGGTGTAGCTGTAGACTCACTTCAAAAGAAAGAAGAAACGAAAAACTCATTCAAATATCTCAAAAAATTACGAAGCTACAACCGTTTTAATGTCGCTTGTTAGAGTGAGAAAACGATCAGGGACCGTGACGTCACGATCCTCGAGCGTCATAGTAAAAAACAATCGTTTCATTATAAAGGTGCGTTTTGCGGAAAAGAGACGCAACAAACCCCCTCTTCAAACTTTATACACTTATAACTTAGTGATTACCTATACGAGTATAGCCTCTTGCGTTGTTTTTTTTCGAGATAATACAACATTATGATTATTTTGTTTAGTGTATGATTGTTTTGTTTATTTTCGATAAGATAAGGTAAAATAAGATTTCTTTATTGTCAGAACTGTGTACATTTAGTTGTTTTGGGTAAAATAAAGTCCAACAGCTTGCCCATTTCGGACGTACAATATTAAACTTAAAGCTAGTCAAATATACTAAAACAATAACAACAATAGTATTTCCAAATAATTTTAACCATATTCACACATAAAATATTAATTTAGATCTATCCGACATCCGTATTTTATTTTAAACCACGAACTTCGGAATTCGAAAATATTCGGGTATCTCTATCTCTATCGCACTAACAAATGACAGGAATGCAGAGGGCCTACCGCGAAAGGCATTCGAAGTTTCCCCTCTCTGTCATACTTACAAGTTCGTACATAAGTGCGACAGAGAGGGAAAACTTCGAATCCCGTTCGCGGTAGGCCCTCAGATATACGAACTTCGAGTTTCAGTTTTCGTGGTTTGGCTGAATACGCAAAGAGCGCGCGCGCGTGCCATTCAAAAAAACCAAGTTTATATTGTTCGAATTTGTTGTTACATTTGTACAAATTACGCCTTAATTCGACATTTGCGCATATAAGTTCGCATATCAAAATCGATTAATTTTATATTTGCTTTTGGTACCTATGTGTCTCGTCAATGTATATCGTAGACGGGATTAAAATTATTAATAGGCGAAAGAAAGGCAAAGCAATTCCGCCATTTTGTCCGTAGTATTTCTTATTACTGTGATTTTGATGTTTCTTTTAGGTGACAGATGTGGCGGCGATATACTTTAAGAATAATAAATGAAAAATTAAATGAAGTCGTATATTACGGAAAATAAATTAATTGTCGCAGTCGGATAAAAACTATCCTAAGTTGCAGCTGGAATAATAATGTACCTATATAAAATGTTTCATATTTTTCCGTCCATGGGATGCTGAGAACATTCGTACCACAGAAAGCTTAGTTTCAAACTGGCTGATTCTTTTTTTAATTTAGAGATTTATTATAAGTGGAGATAAATAAATAGAAGATAATGAAACTCCCATTCAAATATCTCAAAAAATTATGAAGCTACATCCGTTTTAATGTCGCTTGTTAGAGTGAGAAAACGATGAGGGACTGTGACGTCAATATACTCGAGCGTCATAGTAAAAAACAATCGTTTCATATGAAGGTGCGTTTTGCGGAAAAGGGACAGAACATACCCCCTCTTAAAACTTTGGACTCTTATAACTTAATCATTACCTATATAACCTCTTGCTTTGTTTTTTTCTCCATTTGACTATATTTATTTTAAATTCTTTTTCGAGAAAATACATTATGATTATTTACCATATTTTCGATTCCTGAGCTATAACCACGAACTTCGGAATTCGAAAATATTCGGGTATCTCTATCTCTATCGCACTAACCATACTCGAGTGACAGGGATGCAAATATATGAACATTGAGTATCGGTTTTCGTGGTAGCGCCGCAGGTACTTTGGATGAATGCGCCGAGCGCGTGCCATTGTCATTCAAAAAAAACAAATTCGTGTTAATTATATTGTTCAAATTTGTTGATTTCATTTATTGAAATTACGACATAAAACGACATTTGCGCATATAAGTTCTCATATCAGAATCGAATATTTTTTTATGGTTTATATTTTAGCATTTGTCTCGTAAAGGTCTATCGTAGACGGGATTTAAATTATTAATAAGTGAAAGGCAAAGCAATTCCGCCATTTTGACGAAAATTTGACGGTTCTTATAGCTGACAGTTGGAGCAGCGTTTGATTTCAATAAAAATAAATGAAAAATTAAATGAAGTCGTATATTT
This sequence comes from Epinotia brunnichana, assembly GCA_963854355.1. Lineage (NCBI taxonomy): Eukaryota > Metazoa > Arthropoda > Insecta > Lepidoptera > Tortricidae > Epinotia > Epinotia brunnichana. The sequence goes on from OY977938.1 coordinate 14,513,618, forward strand.
CGGAAAATTAATTAACTGTCGCAGTCGGATAAAAACTATCCTAAGTTGCAGCTAGAATAATAATGTACCTATATAAAATGTTTCATATTTTTCCGTTCATGGGATGCTGAGAACATTCGAACCGCGCAAAGCTTAGTTTCAAACTGGCTGATTCTTTTTTTAATTTAGAGATTTATTATAAGTGGAGAAGATGGAGATGAGTGTTTGTTGCTTGAATCAAATAAATAAAATGTTACGCCTACATCGTGGTAAACAATACTCATAGGAAACTGACTCGTACAAACCTTATAATTTTTTTTTGGGATGATTGTGGTTCACGTAGTCTTAGGTAACATTGGAATACCGGCCACATCATGCGTTCGTCTCCGGTATTCTCAGAGCCCAATACAATAGTAGTACACCATTCATAGAATTTCATACACGATCGAGTTACCTAAGCTAAGAGTCAGCCATTCGAATACGGTATGTGAAATCCCCGTCTCATGCATGAACAGAGTACTGAGGCCGGGCGGGCGATTATTGCTCGAAGTGACGTGACGTAGCGGCTTCACGCGTCATGTTTTCTGAGTCGTTGTATAATAAATACAATAGGTACCTACAACGTGCTATCTCAAAATACTCATGTCAAGCATCAAGATGAAGGTTTTGTAAGTCTTTCCAAATTTTATTTCTGGATTTTTTTACGCATTTTTTCTAATTTGAATTGATGTTGCTCACGTTAGTGTGAAGTATATAGGTCGGGAAGATAGAGGCTCTGAATGGCACTTAACTCTTGGCTTCTTTTGTGGGGTTAGTTGTCTATTATTCTACACGTATACAATTACAGGCACAGGCGTATTACAAGAACAATGGAAACAGTACAATACTTTTGTAAAAAAGGTAGGTACGAGTACGTAGCTAAATGTTGCACTAAACAAATACTTAATGTATGCGTATTTGTATACGAGGATGGCGTGCAGCCTTGTGGCCTGTTATTTATTAACCTGATTAAATGAATGTGCTTGATACACTTCAGCCCTTTTATCATAACTTCATTTCATAGTAGGGTTAGTTAAAAATTAAGAAATGAGTGAAGACCAACTAAGGCAAATGTCCGGGTGCTCGACGCTGTACGAGAATATGGCAGGGGCACTCTATGTCAAAGTGACATGGCTTAAATTTGAATGAAAAAAAAACCCTGTCAGTTCGAATTTAACCCATATTGATTTGACATAAAGTGCCCATGCCATATAAGTACTAGTACCGTGTCGAGCACTCGGACGTTTACCTTATTGGAGGAAATACTTGTGAACGGAATTTCGAATGTGCGGATTTTGTTAGTGTGTGCTGTGCTTTTATTAGATAACTAATAAAGAACCAAGTTCTCACAATACTTACCATACATTCGCGGCATCCAGTCCAGGGGACCGTTTCTCAACCGGGAGAACTGTGTGGGGTATTTTATATTTATTGGTCTAGTTTGTACCTAGTTGTTTTATAATTCCGTTTGTAGATACATATTTGTGTAACAATAGGCAGGTTAGGTATGTTCGTAAAGTTTTTTTTTTTATGCATAGCTATATAAAGATGTATGTACTACAGGGGTCGCGAAATGATACGAAATAAAATTAAGTTTGCATAATGAAATGAGTTTTCCTTATTATTCACGTAAACTTGACGCTTTAGTTATTCTCAATCAATATGCAAATATCTTAATCATCGATGCAAGTTCTCTCTGTGTACGTGTATCTGTGTCTATATGTCCACACAACACATGCTACAATGGAACATTCACAAGGCTTCAGAATTATTATAGTTCAAGGCTTCAATAAACAAAGATATTGAAGCAATAACCATAATCATTTTCTGTATAGACTTCGATACTGGGCTGACGTTTTCTTTTTATTTCAATATGGGTGTGTATTTATGTACCTGTCTGTTACATAACAAATAGAAGGATAATAAATAATACAGCGAGCGTAGAGCCTACACGTTGTTTAAAAGCCGAGTCCGAGTGCTCGACGCTGTACTAGTATATGGCATGGGCACTCTATGTCAAAGTGACATGGCTTAAATTCGAATGAAGAAAAATCCTGTTAGTTCGAATTTAACCCATATTGCTTTGACATAAAGCACCCGTGCACCCATACTAGTACAGCGTTGAGCAATCAGACGTTTACGTTTAGACATTTTTAATCTTGTTTGTACAATAACATTGTTTTCTTTAAATAATACCTATTCACACACGCATCGTTGCAGTTGACCGAAGATCATAAAGGTGACAACCGTGCAATCATAGACGTCCTAATGCTTGACACGTTAATGTCAATCATTGAAACCCTATTGTTTTGCTCCATTTATAAAAATTAAGATTGGAGGAGTCAAGTGATGGGTAAGTGTAGAACACTGCGTTTATCTCGCTTACATTTTAGATTTAGTTCTACCACTATCTCCTTTCTACAACTAAACGTGGAGGGTTCAATATATTGTTATTCTCGTCACCAAAATTTACTACAAAAAGCGGCCAAGTGCGAGTCGGACTCGCACATTCCGTGAAATAAATTGCGGTTTACGATTTATGACGTATTAAAAAAAACTACTTACTAGATCTCGTTCAAACCAATTTTCGGTGGAAGTTTGCATGGTAATGTACATCATATATTTTTTTTAGTTTTATCATTCTCTTATTTTAGAAGTTACAGGGGGGGGGGGACACACATTTTACCACTTTGGAAGTGTCTCTCGCGCAAACTATTCAGTTTAGAAAAAAATGATATTAGAAACCTCAATATAATTTTTTAAGACCTATCCATAGACACGTATGGGTTTGATGATTTTTTTTTTTTGAGTTTCAGTTCTGAGTATGGGGACCCCTAAAACTTAATGTTTTTTTTCAATTTTTGTGTGAAAATCTTAATGCGGTTTACAGAATACATCTACTTACCAAGTTTCAACAGTATAGCTCTTATAGTTTCGGAAAAAAGTGGCTGTGACATACGGACGGACAGACAGACAGACAGACGGACGGACATGACGAATCTATAAGGGTTCCGTTTTTTGCCACTTCGCTACGGAACCCTAAAAACGAAAACAAACCGTAACTTAAGAGTCTTCACTTAAAGTCGTTTAATATCGCGCTGATAACTTCAACGACCTTTTAAGCTTCGCCGGCATTAATTTAAGGAATGTATTTTCTAAATGTGTCCTAATGACATCGGATAACCGTTTCTTATCTGTGTTTACACGTGGACGTACGCGACGGTTCAGAAAAGCTACGGACGTGAGCTTTCACTGGAGCTGATAAGGTTCAAAATCGCTTATATTTAAAGAGACGCAAGCGTCCGTGGCGGGTATAGTCGACAGCAAACGTGACCGTCCGCAGAGGGCGATTTAAGACCACCAGACACCGCACGTACCAACATTTAACGATACTTTTAAAATATCAAGGAACATAGCGGTGTGGCTAAATGGTCTAATAAATTCTCGCAATAATCGAGTATACATTTAGTTTATATTCCGCAATTTTGCATGGATTATGGAGACCTTTACTCAGATTTTATGTTTACTTCTTCAATCTTCATGGAATTTACCTATGGTTTGAGGATGTCACCGGAGACCGCAGAACTGTGAGCAATTTTTGACTTTCGAGCACTCGAATCTTTCACTTTAAATCTGTCAAAAATTATGAAATGCAATTTTGAAATAAAGACAGAAAATCGAAAAACGAGTGGTAGGTAACTGAGCACTCATATTCAATTATATCGGTAGAAAGTAAGTACCTGCAATTTTGACACTATAATCGTTTTTACTTTTATTGCATTTTCCAGCGCTCGAAAGTCAAAAATCGTTCCCCTGGCAGCTTCTCACAACACATTAGCATTGGTGTGGAAGTGCTGCCAGCATCTTCAGAGCAATGACACACCGCTAGGCACTTTTTATTTCAGTCTAGTTTTAGGTTTTGATAAATTTAATTATGAAGGCTATTTAATTCAAATTGATGTACTTACTAGTTTAAAGTCAATAACAATGTAACTGTGGAACAAATTAATATTTCGGTTACAAAAATATTGTAGACAATAATTAAAAATCCTGTAAGATTTGATAGGTTTAATGAGTATTTTGATGTTGATTAAAATGTAGGTAGAAAACCTAACAGTGAACGATAATATCTAGAAGTCTAACTAGCGCCGAAAAGTGGCCCCACAAAAGGGATGCACTTATAGGCGGGGATTAAAAATGATTCCTAGCAGCCGTTTAGGGGACCGATTTTTGACTTTCGAGCGGCTCGACTCTTTCACTCAAAAAGTAACAAAAATTATGAAATACTATTTTGAAATAGCTATAGAAAATGGCCTAACGAGTGGTACTGACCACTCGTATTGAACTCTATCGGTAGAAAGTAATAGGGAACATTACGCAAAACTCTTCCTAGGTGGCGACACTAGCAGCGTTGACATTGTATCTCGTCCCCACTTGCGGTATTGTCTATGCAAGCATCCTTGTCACTCATTTGACAATCAATTGTGCATGTATGTGTGAATCCCTATATTTCTATACTGATTTACTATTAGTGGTAGTGCTGCCTCTGGCGGCAGAACATGGCAGTAATGTTCCCTATTGCCTACAATTTTGACACTAAAATCGTATTTACTTTTATTTAATTTTCGAGCGCTCGAAAGTCAAAAATCGGCCCCCAGTTCGAACATGGCCACCGTGTCAAACTGTTAAATAAACCAAACGTTCGGTTTCAATAAATATGCATTGTTATGCCGTAAAATGGTGTGTGAGTCGTTCGGACAAGCACAACAAAAAAGATGGATTCACTTTTGACAAGTTAATACAGCGATAAATATTATTTAGATTTTATTGTCATGATCACATTTTGTATAGGGATGGTATTATGCCAACAACAGACATCATTACTTTTTTTAATAAGTTGGTTTCTATTTTAACCATTGAATATCTTATCAATGTGTTGTAGCCTTTCTAACTATAAAATGAAAAAAAAATGTTTTTAGATTTCCAACACATCCAATTAGAAACGAAATATGGAATGAAGCAGTGCGTTTGAAACGACATGATTCGAAATGGCATGCCAAAAAAGGGATGTTCTTTGTTCTTTACATTTCATCTTGCATTAATTGCAAATAAATGTTGTGTTATATTTCCTCTTTCAAAGATGTGACTGATGCATTTAAATACGATTCTTGCAGCCATCAAATTCTAATAATTAAAAGCGCAATAGAACAGTATTTAGTGATTCAGTTGCACTACATTGCTAAAAAAGATTCCTTGATTTTGTCATCAACAAGCATCGGAGTTTATATCGCACGATAAGACGTTAGCGAGCAATGGAGTCGACATTAGCAATAAAATTCAACTCGAATTCATACTCATACTCATTTATTTAATTCTAAAATGCTTTTATAGTGATCGTGATTAAAAATCGGATTCAAATTAACAATAATATTATTTTACTATTAGTTTATAAACTGATAGACAGCTTTAACTATTTTAATATACAATTACTTATACATACTCTGATACCTACACAAACTACATCGCTGCGATAGACCTAAGATCAAGTACCTACTGACCGATTATTAAATTGAATAGTATGTACCATGTGTCATTCACTGACGATTCCAGACGTGACAATTATTCACAAGTGGATATTTGATCATCAGAAAATATGGAAAAAGTCGCAGTCGCACACTCGTAAATGTTATTGCTAATGTTGACTCCATAGCTCGCTAACGTCTTACCTTGCGATAAAAACTCCGATAAAGTCAAAGTCAAAATATTTTATTCAAAATAGATTCATACAGAACACTTTTTGAAGGTCAAAGTATATTTTCATTTCTTTAGTGTGTATTACGTTACGTCGTTACAATGTATTTTTACACTTTTACAGTATTATCACAGATTAAGTAATAAATAGTACTAGTATTATATAACAAACTTTAAGTTTGAAAGGGTAATTATAGTTGTTAATATATAACTATAATAATGTCAAAAATCACAAGTTTACATGTTAACATGTCAATATGTTATAAGTAGGTCAAAGTTCATTTACATTTACAATTAGGCACATGTTAACTTACAAACTTGAATGCTGTTTTCACAATGTCAAAAATAGAATAAAAAATATTATTAGAACTAGGGAAAAATATATGTCAGGATTATATAAAACAAAATAAAAATTAGAGTATATCAGTTTGTCAGTACACAGAGAGAAAATAATAATGATAAAAATCATTTAAAGCTTGGTGCTTTTTCGGGCGCAGCATCTCGAGGCGGACTGAAATGGGATTTCATACAACTTTTCAGGCCTAGGCCTGCAAAGTAACTTTTTAATTTTCATTCCACTATTTGTGGCACAGCATAACGGCATTCAACCATGAAAATTAGTTTGATTTGAGGATTTTTATGTATTTATTTCATTGCATGTTTGAGAAAAGCACTATACATGCCTCGGCGTGAAAACGGATTCCCGGCCTCGTATCTCTATTCCCGGCCTCTGATGTAATGTACTATTATTTAGAGGAACCTGAGATTTAGGTCTCATTACTAATCACGGTACCGAATTTTTTTTCGTAAACAAACGAAGACTTATGTTGTAATTGGAAATATATCCATATGTAAAAATATAGATAGCAATGTTTGCGTATCTCTGCTCACCCACCGTGTGGTCTACTTGTATTATATTGTAAATAAAAATAAATAATTTGTTATTTAAAATAATGTTTTATCCGGGTCTAACGCGATATTTATTTACCTTTCTTTCTGACGTTTCAGCACGGGTAATTTGGTATTTTCCGTCGCGACTCACCCTACTTCTTAAAAAAAATATCACGCGAACGTTATCTCCACTTATAATAAATCTCTAAATTAAAAAAAGAATCAGCCAGTTTGAAACTAAGCTTTGCGCGGTTCGAATGTTCTCAGCATCCCATGAACGGAAAAATATGAAACATTTTATATAGGTACATTATTATTCTAGCTGCAACTTAGGATAGTTTTTATCCGACTGCGACAGTTAATTAATTTTCCGAAATATACGACTTCATTTAATTTTTCATTTATTTTTATTTTTATTTTAACTGTCAGCTATAAGAACCGTCAAATTTTCGTCAAAATGGCGGAATTGCTTTGCCTTTCACTTATTAATAATTTAAATCCCGTCTACGATAGACCTTTACGAGACAAATGCTAAAATATTAACCATAAAAAAATATTCGATTCTGATATGAGAACTTATATGCGCAAATGTCGTTTTATGTCGTAATTTCAATAAATGAAATCAACAAATTTGAACAATATAATTAACACGAATTTGTTTTTTTTGAATGACAATGGCACGCGCTCGGCGCATTCATCCAAAGTACCTGCGGCGCTACCACGAAAACCGATACTCAATGTTCATATATTTGCATCCCTGTCACTCGAGTATGGTTAGTGCGATAGAGATAGAGATACCCGAATATTTTCGAATTCCGAAGTTCGTGGTTATAGCTCAGGAATCGAAAATATGGTAAATAATCATAATGTATTTTCTCGAAAAAGAATTTAAAATAAATATAGTCAAATGGAGAAAAAAACAAAGCAAGAGGTTATATAGGTAATGATTAAGTTATAAGAGTCCAAAGTTTTAAGAGGGGGTATGTTCTGTCCCTTTTCCGCAAAACGCACCTTCATATGAAACGATTGTTTTTTACTATGACGCTCGAGTATATTGACGTCACAGTCCCTCATCGTTTTCTCACTCTAACAAGCGACATTAAAACGGATGTAGCTTCATAATTTTTTGAGATATTTGAATGGGAGTTTCATTATCTTCTATCTATTTATACATAATAAATGCCTATGTCCTGACTGACTTATTCACTCAATCACTCACTCACTCACTCATCAACGCACAGCCGAAACTACTAATCTTAGAGAGTTGATTTTTGCACAGTATGTTGCTTTTATAACGTGGGCAAGGGATAAAAAGGGATTTTTGAAAATTCTACCCCTAAGGGGGTAAAATGGGGGTGCAAAGTTTGTATGGGAGAACCTTTTTTTTTTGAGCTATAGACTTAAACTTTGTAGAAAAATTAGTTATTAGAATACAAATGAAACACTTTCAGCGTTTTGGAAAATTCCACCCCTACGGGGGTAAAATAGGGGTGCAAGGTTTGTATGGGGGAAACATTTTTTTTTAAATAGAGACTTAAAACTTTGTAGAAAGATCAGTCATTAGAATACAAATAAAGAACTTTCAGGGTTTTAGAAAATTCTACCCCAAAAGGGGTAAAATAGAGTGCAAAGTTTGTATGGGAAAAACTACTTTTTTTTAAATAGAGAATTAAAACTTTGTAGAGAAATTATTCATTAGAATACAAATAAAGTACCTAGATTCAGTGTTTTAAAAAAATCTACCCCTAAGGGGGTAAAATAGGGGTGCAAAGTTTGTATGGGAAAAACATATTTTTTTTTTAATAAAGACTTAAAATTTTGACGAAAAATTACTTATTAGAACATGAAAAATACTACATTCGGCGTTTTACAAAAATCATTCCCTAAGGGGGTTAAAAAAAGGTGCAAGGTTTGTATGGGGAACACTTTTTCTGAGCTAGACACTTAAAACTTTGTAGAAAAATTACTTACAAAAATACAAAAAAAAAGACTTTCAGCGTTTTGAAAAAATCTATCCCTAAGGGGGATAAAAAGGGGTGCAAAGTTTTTATCAGGGAAAGTTTATGTTTTTGAGTTAGAGACTTGAAACTTTGTAGAAAGATTACTTATTAAAATACAAAAAAAGAACACAAATCGTTTTAGAAAATTCCACCCCTAATAGGGTTAAAAAGGAGAGCAAGCTTTGCATGGGCAACACTTTTTTTTGAGTTAGACGTAAAACTTTGCAAAAAGATTACTTATTAGAATACTAAAAAAGAACTTTCAGCGTTTTAGAAAACTCCATCCCTAAGGGGATCCTTAAGATCCTTAAGAAGGGTAGCCAGTGTTGTGTGGGAAAAACTTTTTTTTTACTAGACTTAAAACTATTCAAAATGTTACTTATTAAAATTAATAATAAAGTACTTTCAGAGTTTTAGAAAATTCCACCCCTAAGGGGGTTAAGAAAGCTTTGTATGGCAACACTTTTTTTGAGCTAGAGACTTAAAAGTTTACGAAAAAAGTTCTTTCAGCGATTAGAAAAATTCAACCTCTAAGGGGGTTTAAAAGGGTTTCAAATTTTAAATGGCGAGCAATAAAATTTTAAAGTGTGAGTAAGAGATTTTTAACTTCGGTCTTATTCTGTACGTTAAAAGACTACAAAACTGATTTCAGAGTTTTTCCGAATTCATCCCCTAAGAGTGTTAAAATTGGTTCAAAGTTTGAGTACCTATTTCAAGGCATTTTTAAAGTATGAGATTTTTAACTTTGGTTTTAGACTGTTTGTTCACAAACTAGAAAATGAACATCAACTTTTTTTTTATTTATCCCCTAAAAGAGGGTTCAAATTTTGTATTGAGAGAAATCATTTTCTAAGACGATAAAAAGTTCTACGCGGACGAAGTCGCGGGCAACAGCTAGTCATAACTAAGTTGCTTCTTGTTGCATGTAACCATTCAACAATTATCCGTTTTCGTTGTCACTGTCACATGGCTGTCGTCCGACGTGACGCACGACGGCTAATCACAGCAATGTATTCCTGAATTGACCAATCGCATCCATTTGTAATTGAAAATAGGCTGACATTTTAGGCAGCTGTGATTGGATACGTAGTTGACTATGCGCATACCGGGTTTTGGGCACGAGTTTGGGTAGAAATTTGTATGGAGCTCGTGTCCTATATATTTTAACATTCACTGGTACCTAAGTACATGTGTTACTTCAACTAAGGGAAACACTATGGAGAAAACTCACGTATTAAGTGTGAACGTTAATTATAAAACCAAAGTCATGCTTTACCATTACCAGTATCCCGAGGTAACTATAATGTTGTAGCAATCTAGTTATGGTTAACTAATTATTATTTGTACCGATTCCTCGAACAATTTGTTTGGCGAGGCATGATGATACCTATACATATCATTTTTCGTCAATGTAACTAATAACTTTGCACTCAAAAATCAACTGTATAATACATATTCACACACCGGCTTTCGAAATATCGTATTTGTAATTCCATTGGCGTATACCGATTTCATTACACATTTACTTGGACGATAACGCAGGCATCGTAACGGCTTCGCAATAAGGTGTAAATCGGCAAGATTGGCACCTAACCCTTTGGAAACAATTTAGCAAGGACGATTTGCTATTAAACCTTTTACAAGGAGTCCGGTGCAGAGAGAAAAACGTGCTTGGAAAACTGTGCACACCTACAGGACTCTAAGGTGAAACGCATTGTGTAAGTTAGCTGTCATATCGAACTTAAAGCGGCCTTTAGTTAGACCTTACTAAATGCAGTGCACTAACTGTGCACTAAGGTAAGATAAACCATCTCGCTATAATGAGTGAGTTAGTGTACAGTCAGCATCAAAATTAGCTACGCAAACGAAGATGCCAAAAGTCTTTATTAAAAGGGAATGAGAACTTTTGACGTCTTCGATTGCGTAGCTATTTTTGATACTGACTGTACTGCATTTAGGAAGGTCCAAAGGCCGCTAATTACCAGCTATTGGCCGCGTACCCGATTCGTGTGGTTTCATTAGTCTTCGAGCACGCCACTCATACGCCATCTGTACCCTTTTTTTTTGTTTACGGGGGGGGGGGGATGCGTTACGCATACCAACCGGGTGCAGGGGGGGACCTGAGTGGTTATGTGGGACTCGCGTATGAGCTAATGAGACCCACGGTGTACCCACTAAAAACCCCCCAACTTGCCGACTCGCCGCCTTTTGTGGCGAGGTTACGGAAACGCTTGCGTACACATCCGCGACCCCGCCGGCGGCAGCAGCCCACAGGCGGCTCCTTCGCGGACGCCCGGGGGCCCTCCACGTGAGGCACGCCAGATGTTTTGGCGCGCCTGCCTCCTCGATCTCCACCTGTTCAGTAGCGGACCCCCCTGAGTCCGCTACGAGGAGATCATGGGTGCGGGAAAGCCAGCACCCAGTGGCGGATCAGGTCTGTGGTTCCGCCACCGACCACGTCTCGGCCGCAGAGGATAGAGAAAGCGGCGCACCTTAATACCTGCATTCCTCTTCCTCTGCGGTCCCACCAATGCCGTTTTAGCGGAACGGCCCCGCCAAGTTCGCAGGGGGTAGGGAGAGTGGCGCACCGTTATACCAACACGCCTCTCCCCCTGCGATCCCACCTCGGCCGCAGAAGATAGGGAGAACGGCGAACCGTAATACCGGCAGTCCTCTTCTTCTGCGGTCCCTCCCTAACGCATCCTAAGCGGGCTTGGGCAAGCCCGCTAGGAGCGCCCTCCTCGGGCCAGCCGGCAACCCACCCACCCGGCACCCCGGAGTAACCCGCAATCTTTCATAATTCCGCGTGGTTTGCTATTCATATTTATATATGTTATGCACACCTGTGTGCATAACATATATAACATAAGATGAATAATATATTATTTCTGTTCTCAGCAGTACCGGTAACATGAAGGAAGATAGATGCGAGTGTGACTTTAGTCAAATTGAACCAATACTCTTTCCACACAGTCGTGTACACGTACATGGTTCTTTGCTCGACACGTTTCGGACCTCGTATAGCTGCCCATATATTTTCTTTATAACCACTTCTCTCTCTTGACCCTTTCGCGCAAGGCTCAATAGTGTTTACTGCTCGTTGATTTAAAAGAGAAATTCTGCTCGGCCGTTAGTTAGAAAATAAAGAGCATGACTGAGCGCGGGGTGGAAATATAACACTTATTTTATATGCGGTTCGAAAACGAAATTCGTAGTATATTATTAGATTATTAACTGAAAGTAGACAATAATGATTATTTTTGTATGTAGGTACAGTGCCTCAGTACTTAGTGTCAGTCTACCTTATAATGGATAAAATGTTGTCCACATGTCACGCAAGAGTATCGTCAGTAAAAGTATTTAAATTAGCTATTTATGTTTAAAAATAAATCCAAGATCTTATCGTATTTTACTCCATGAATTGTTTGACAATGATTTAAGAAATAAAAGATTATTGAATAACCGCTAATAAATAACCGAATCCACAAACAAGTGTAAGTATACACATGTAGAAAATGTATTATATGTATGTACGTTTCTTGCTCGTCACCGAGGTATTTCTGAACATGAACATAATTGTCTTCCTAACGTGACGCCTGTTTACGTGGTGCAAAATGTCCAAAATAGTACAAACCACGTCTAAAAGCGAAAAGAATGAAAATGAAAAATGAAATTAAATGAAAATTTATTTGAGAAAAAACATGTCACAAAATGATAACAAGGTTGGGGCTTCCTAGTAGGTAATAAACCTGTGTCAGGAAGTCCCGCTCCTCCATTACATGCCGTTGTTAAGAGTAAGCTAAATCAGATTAAGTTCTTATCATTAGTTTCTTACTTGCTCAGAAAGGCTGCACGTATGTAATACGCCAGCCTGTGTGTGAATGTGTGTGTGTGTGTGTGTGTGTGTGTGTGTGGTGTGTGTGTGTGTGTGTGTGTGTGTGTGTGTGTGTGTGTGTGTGTGTGTGTGGGTGTGTGTGTGTGTATGTGTGCGTGTGTGTGTGTGGGTGTGTGTGTGTGTGTGTGTGTGAATATATCTATACATACATATAATAAAGCTAAAGAGAGTCGAAAGTCTGTACATGGAAGATATTCGAAAAAAAGTTGGCTGGGGATACTTAGAATCGATAACAGAACACCTTCCAACAGTTTTTAGAATTTCTGTCTGTTTGCCTGTTTATCCGTTTGTCTGTTTATTTGACTGTGCATCACGTGAAAACGGCTGAACCGATGATAGATGAAATTTGGTATAGAGATATTTGGTTTGAGCCCGGGGATAGTTTTTGTCCCGAAAATCATCCCCTTAAGGGGTGAAATGGGAGGTGCAAGTTTGTATGGAGCTACGATATAAACGAGTTCCACGCGGACGGAGTCGCGGGCAGAAACTAGTTCATAATAAAGCGCAATCATGGAAAATAAAAGAAAAAATGCAATCTCCAAGCCACAAATGCGCCCATATCAATTCGTAATTTCGCTTGACGGCTGCGCATGGCATAATCCATATTGTCTGGCCAGTCCAATACGATCGCGACCTTTATTCCCACTCGCAGTTTTCCATTCGAATACTCTGACGGGTAGGCCTGGCGTTCCGTTCGAAGCGGAATGGAGCAATATCGGGATGGATATGACAATTTCATACGAATTTGATGCACTATACGTTGCTTAGATTATCCGTCTGTTATTGTTTGTTTGAAATTGGATTTGTGCACGCTGGAGAACTGTATCCAATGTCTTTTTATTGCCACTAGAAACTGCCATTCGGCGTTATTATCTTTATAAAATGATTTTTTCGTAGGTACACATAGCTACTATAGCTGCGGGCGAAGCATGGTTACCTACTATTTTTGCCCGACTACGGCAGAGCCGTAAGGAAGGGATATGTTTTATCATTTATCGATGTCGATAAGACATCCATCACTCTCACACTTGCATATGGTAATTGTCGAAACGTGACGGATGTCTTATCCACAGCGATAAGTGATAAAATGGCAACCATGCTACGTCCGCTGCTGTACACGCTAACTGTCTCCGGGCGTTCGGGTTGAAAATACATGTATTGACCGATTGTCCTTTAATGCAGTGTTTTTCAACCTTTTTCATGGCGCGACCCCCCTAGAGTAAGAAACCAAGCAGCCGCGACCCCCAGGGGGTCGCGACCCACAGGTTGAAAAACACTGCTTTAATGAAAAGTATACTAAGTATGAAAAAATGTGTACTGTTTTTAGCAATATTTATTCTAGTATTTTAGTTATTCATTTAAATAATATTTTATTCAATAAACAACAATATACTAAAACTTAAACTAAATAAAACAAAAACAAAAGAATAAATAAATCTATTTTATAACTAAAACAACGGGTCTCCCCGCGGCATGGTGCCGGAGATGCTGGCAGCATTTCCCCGCTGTATCGCTATACTAATATGTTGAGCGAGGAAGCTGCCAGCTCTTCGGTCCCCGGTGGTGTCGGCCATTTTTTTAGAGAGTTCCTTGTAAAGATTGAGGGCACTGGGATCCCGCGGACCAAGGGTCTCGACGCCGAACGGAACAAAGCAGTATTCGGCGCCGAGACATTTGTTAATTTTTGCCTTTTCCGTGGCCTCTGCAGCTGCACCGGCTCTAGAGGATGTTCCGTGGAGATGGGATGGAGCCAAAGTGTCGACGCAAGTGGCGTCCCACACCAACTCCCGACCCATCTTCCACGGAATTAACGACATTCCATCCGGTCTCTTGCCATCGTCCCTGAGAATGCCGGGTGGCTCTAACAGGGCCGGCACATTGACGCTGGCAAGAGATCGACGTAATAGAATGTCATTAAATGCGGCGTGTCTGGAAAAGCGGCCCGCACTCTTTTGGCACGAAAGACCGTGATGTTCCAGCGCGTCGAGCTCACTGCCGCAGGGACATGTGTGTGTGGAGCATATACCCGGACTCTAAGCCGCAGACAGGTAGCCACGCGCAGGGTGTGGGAGTCTATAAAGGTCCCGGTATGTACCGACGGGAATGCGTGTAACCAGGAGCCAACTTCTCTGGTCCCCACAGCCAATATTCTTGCGCGATCGGTACCTGTACTTTGATCTACCTGATCTTTGTGTTGACCTACAAAAAAAAAATGTTGAAAAAAAATGGCTCGCAGATATTTTAGTAGGTAACGAATCTTATAATGTGGTTTTCGGCATGAGATAATTGAGAAATGTTCAAAAACTAACAAAGTTAACCCCGCCTTAATAATGTTTCGTTATATTATGCATGGGTCTGCATAAAATGGCCAAAAAATACAGGTTGAATAGGGAACATTACGCAAAACTCTTCGTAGGTGGCGACACTAGCAGCGTTGACATTGTATCTCGTTCCTACTTGGGGTTTTGTCTTTGCAACCATGCTTGTCACTCATTTGGCAATCAATTGTGCATGTGTGTGTGAATCCCTATCTTCCTATACTGGTTTACTATTGGTGGTAGTGCTGCCTCTGGCGGCAGAACATTGCAGTAATGTTCCCTATTGAATACAGTCCTGAAATAATCAGCTGCGGTCAGTTGATGTTCAGTTCATTCACAACCATAACACGTTCACACGATGCCCAATATTTAACATTGGTTGTGTGTTCTGTTAGCTGTATGGTCAAGTACATTTCTGTATGAGTTAATTTCTACAATAACATATTACACAGTTGTTTTAATTATTACTAAAAAAATCCTTCGCTATCCTATGAATACAATCTAAACCATGGAAAGAGTAACTTACATATATATCTCAATATTGTGCCGCGTTGATATTTCTCCGTGGCTATGATATTTTTCTGTCGCCATCACATGATATTTTCTAGCTTGACGTGTTCGATATATTGTATTAGTGACGGGTCGCAGCACTCGTTCCCACCTACTGGCGCGCTCTGATTGTTTCAATCGCCTCTTGTATATCCTTCCGCCTGTTTAAATGGACTCTTTGTAAGTAATATTTTCTATAATCCTGTACTATTTATATATATTTCTCGGAAACGGCTCTAATGTTTTCGATGAAATTTGGATTAAGTATATATACTATACCTATAGGGGTTTATAGGGGCGAGAAATCGATCTAGCTAGGTCTCATGTCTGGGAAAGTTCGTTTTCACCGTATTTAGCAGAGCTTGGTCGTACAGGGACTATTGTTGAACGAGCGAGCGAAGTGAACGACGAATTTCTCTGTTTCAGCTTGGACAAAAATTGTTTCGTCTGTCCGGATGTTCTCCTCTTCAGGTCGCATTTCTTAAACGATTCTCGTGAAATTTTGTGAGCAGGTTCAATAATAGGTTTTTGTCGATGCAGTTCTTTGAAATAAAAACATAATAATTTTGAAAAAAAGCCTGGCTCGCGAGTTGGACAGCTCACAGAGGCACAAGTCTAATAACCGGTAAATATACTGTATTATAATTTTGACAAATGTAGGACTAGGGTTATAACAAATGAAGAGCAGTCCTGTTTTGTTATCCAGAGAAAACGGCCCGTAATGTGATTTTGATCTTCGTCAATGCTCTAACGAGGTTAGCAATGTGATGTTTCCAATCGCCTTTAATTGTTCAACTCAATTATCGGCGGTCGTTTATTAGGGTTCCGTACTCAAGGAGTAAAACGGGACCCTATTACTAAGACTCCGCTGTCCGTCCGTCCGTCCGTCTGTCTGTCACCAGGCTGTATCTCACTGATACCGTGATAGTTCCAGCTGAAATTTTCACAGATGATGTATTTCTGTTGGCGCTATAACAACAAATACTAAAAACACAGAATAAGGTTTTTTATAGATAATGGTACGGAACCCTTCGTGCGCGAGTCCGATTCGCACTTGGCCTTTTTTTTTCCAGTAGCCCCTACCTTCGTTCAAAAGGAATAAAAGGGAGCTAATGAAATAATAAAAGTCTGCAGTCGACCGACCGAGACGGCAGGCACCTCAATTATTTCAAGGCGGTATTGAAAACATATAACGCAGAATCACATTCAATTATTGGCTTTTTCCCTTGGCAATATGACTTATATTTCAATGAGAAGAATATCGGTTTAACCTGACCTAGCCTTAACATATGAACAATATACAGTTCATGTTATTGCTATCAGCCACTGCATGCGACTGTAATGAAAAATAAACCTCTCAGCTCTAACATAACTCGCCATCGTGTACAGGTTCAGCTCATTGGATTTTAAATATCTGTAAAGTTTTATACTAGACGAGGAAGGTAGTGGTATTATTTATTTGTACGCATTATGTAATTAATGTTAACAATGCCATTAAGAACATCTATGTAAATGCATAATAATAATATGTCCGCAAAAATAAGATAATGACTACGAATGTATGCCCATTATATATTTACGACTCTTTATGTAAAATCAAATAATTCCTGAAAAAACATCATCGGAATTTCCCGAAGGAGGTTAATTTTCATAAATTTTTATTAGGATATCGTGGGCCCGCGTCCATCCAATTTGATCCGTAGCACTCCCTAGTCGTCGCATTCACACCGACTGTACTTAATTCCTGAAACACGCCACTGGCCAGTGCGTGACGTGTACTTACATGTGCAATATACACTCAGTTGTTTCACTTTTTTTTTTCGTGGTTTCATCTAAAACATTAACGGCGAATTACGTTATTGGGATAATTCTTCGAGAGATGTACCTAGGTAATAAAGTTGTCATCTAATAAATTGTTAGCCTTGCGTTCCGTTCTGACTACCAATTTGGTTACACACGTGCGAACGCGAGGTCGTTAGCGATTCAATACTAAATACAAGATGATCTTAGCGCCAGGGAAATTCCTTTCAACTTTATTGAGGGCCCTACGGAAATTATAGCAATATTATTTTGAATACGTACCTAATTGAAATAAACTGGGAAACGACTTTTCTAATTTTGTTTACATGATAGCTTTATACAATTAATTTTTTGTCGGCTTCCTCAAAAAGATTTAAACTGAAAGTTTTAGATACATTTTTGATGTATATAGTAAGTAAAATTATTTCACACTAGCTACCTACTTGCGCGGCTTTGCTTGCGTATTACAGAGAATCAAGGCGGAGCTGCAGAATAAAATTATTCATTTATTTACCTACTTCTATGAGTAATTTCTTCATCTTCATTGCTCATCTTATTTTCACCAGACTCTATGAATATGTTGGTAAGGACTCGCAACTGTAAATTTCTGATTGCTGACAAAACTCGTGTTGAATTCCGATTATTAGGTACCCATTGACTAAGCGGTGAGCACTCAAATTAGGCCCATTGAAAGCGTTGAATTATTTCACAGCCACTGTGTTATCCGAACATCCCGGCACGACAGCTGACTTCCGGCGTTTCCCCGAATTTCGGTCTAAATGAATAAATTATTATTTATCAGTGACGTTATTCATCCCAAACATTATCTTTCAAGCCATACCTTCAAAGACAACATAACCAAACCATTGTTCTTCATATGCTTTTTAAATGGATCGTGGGGAAGATTTATGGAATAGGTATAGTTTTATTCAGCACTAATTTGTCATCTGTTTTTGTTATAATTTGCGGGTTGCGCGATTTTTACCGTTTTACGACCGTAAGAACTATTTGTCTTCATATCACCGAGCGGAACGCCTCGACAAAGGCGAGTCGCTCGTTAATCACAAGTACTCTGCGGCAACTTTCTAACGTTTTTCTTTCAACACCATCTCAACTCCGTATCTTCTTACGCAACGCATCTTAAAAACAAACATGGTTTAGGTCCTAACGTAATACAATTTTCTGGCCTGAGGTTTGATAATGTCCGTAAAACTCTCTCGGCTTTTATTTGAATTATTGAGCAAAACACTGCTTAAAATAAATAGTCATCCATTTAAAGCCGAGCGGCGGTGCGGTTACATGAAAAAGCCTATTACACGAAAACACAATATCCCAGCTCAGAGGCACCAGAGCATCGGCTAAGCAGATTGTTGGAGTAACAAATGGACCAAGCCCATGACCGCTCCTTAAAAAAACTTTCGGGATTTTCGTACGAAACCCGTGCAATTCATCCTTTAGACATGTCGCAGTGATCGCTAATTTAAAGTTACGTCACGTAAAATGGATCTGGAGTGGTTGCATAATTTATGTTAAGCACCTACCTAATTATTCTAATTAATCATGGGTCGGGTTCGTACTAGAAATAGCTACACATATGTATAAATGTATACCTACTTATAGCTTATCAGCGTGATCTTGATTAGTCATAAATCATATTGTGAAATTAATATGCATGATGTTATAACCTATTATAACATAAGTTCTAACTTGTGTTGTATTTTTGTCGCAACAACAAACAGTGAGCTATAACTACAAAGTTTAAGGGACGCAACATTGTTTCAATTTTATGTCAGTTCAAGGCCCTGCAAAACGTGCGATTTAACGTGGAGTGACAAAGTCTGTCGGAGGATTAAGCCCACTCCACATTTTAATTACCTCTAGGAACATTTTATTGAGCCGCACGGCGCGAGAAACAGTAGTTCGTTGAAGAGAACTCCACTGGAGATTTGTGGAAACTTCGCGGCCTACTCTGCGGAGGCTTTATTTCAATACATTGAATTGCAAAGCAGTCGCTGTGGGAAGCTCTTCAGTCCAACATTATATTATGTATATTTTGGGAAGAGCCGTGTGACATGTAGATACTTGAACGAGAGCAATGCTAACAAACGTAACATAGAATATTCCGTAAATAATAAAATTCAATCTAATGAAGGACTTGAGTTCGGGGGGGTAAACACGTAACGTTCCGAACGCGCGTTCGGACAATTTAGCTGTCATTTTTCCATGGAAAAAGTAACATTTAAATCTACCTGACGCGCGTACAATGCGTTACGTGATCGACCTGCAGCGAACATGAAAAGAATAAGTAGTGACAGTTATCTCCACTTATAATAAATCTCTAAATTAAAAAAAGAATCAGCCAGTTTGAATAAACTAAGCTTTGCGCGGTTCGAATGTTCTCAGCATCCCATGAACGGAAAAATATGAAACATTTTATATAGGTACATTATTATTCTAGCTGCAACTTAGGATAGTTTTTATCCGACTGCGACAGTTAATTAATTTTCCGAAATATACAACTTCATTTAATTTTTCATTTATTTTTATTGAAATCAAACGCTGCTCCAACTGTCAGCTATAAGAACCGTCAAATTTTCGTCAAAATGGCGGAATTGCTTTGCCTTTCACTTATTAATAATTTAAATCACGTCTACGATAGACCTTTACGAGACAAATGCTAAAATATAAACCATAAAAAAATATTCGATTCTGATATGAGAACTTATATGCGCAAATGTCGTTTTATGACGTAATTTCAATAAATGAAATCAACAAATTTGAACAATATAATTAACACGAATTTGTTTTTTTTGAATGACAATGGCACGCGCTCGGCGCATTCAGCCAAAGTACCTTCGGCGCTACCACGAAAACCGATACTCAATGTTCATATATTTGCATCCCTGTCACTCGAGTATGGTTAGTGCGATAGAGATAGAGATATCCGAATATTTTCGAATTCCGAAGTTCGTGGTTATAGCTCAGGAATCGAAAATATGGTAAATAATCATAATGTATTTTCTCGAAAAAGAATTTAAAATAAATATAGTCAAATGGAGAAAAAAACAAAGCAAGAGGTTATATAGATTAAGTTATAAGAGTCCAAAGTTTTAAGAGGGGGTATGTTCTGTCCCTTTTCCGCAAAACACACCTTCATATGAAACGATTGTTTTTTACTATGACGCTCGAGTATATTGACGTCACAG
Organism: Epinotia brunnichana; assembly: GCA_963854355.1. NCBI lineage: Eukaryota > Metazoa > Arthropoda > Insecta > Lepidoptera > Tortricidae > Epinotia > Epinotia brunnichana. The sequence goes on from OY977938.1 coordinate 14,534,046, forward strand.
TCCCTCATCGTTTTCTCACTCTAACAAGCGACATTAAAACGGATGTAGCTTCATAATTTTTTGAGATATTTGAATGGGAGTTTCATTATCTTCTATTTATTTATACATAATAAATGCCTATGTCCTGACTGACTTATTCACTCACTCACTCACTCACTCACTCATCAACGCACAGCCGAAACTACTAATCTTAGAGAGTTGATTTTTGCACAGTATGTTGCTTTTATAACGTGGGCTAGGGATAAAAAGGGATTTTTGAAAATTCTACCCCTAAGGGGGTAAAATGGGGGTGCAAAGTTTGTATGGGAGAACCTTTTTTTTTTGAGCTATAGACTTGAACTTTGTAGAAAAATTAGTTATTAGAATACAAATGAAACACTTTCAGCGTTTTGGAAAATTCCACCCCTACGGGGGTAAAATAGGGGTGCAAGGTTTGTATGGGGCAAACATTTTTTTTTTAAATAGAGACTTAAAACTTTGTAGAAAGATCAGTCATTAGAATACAAATAAAGAACTTTCAGGGTTTTAGAAAATTCTACCCCTAAAGGGGTAAAATAGAGTGCAAAGTTTGTATGGGAAAAACTACTTTTTTTTAAATAGAGACTTAAAACTTTGTAGAGAAATTATTCATTAGAATCCAAATAAAGTACCTAGATTCAGTGTTTTAAAAAAATCTACCCCTAAGGGGGTAAAATAGGGGTGCAAATTTTGTATGGGGGACAAAATATTTTTTTTAAATAGAGACTTAAAACTTTGTAGAAAGATTAGTCATCAGAATACAAATTAAGTACTTTCAGCGTTTTAGAAAATTCTACCCCTAAAAATAGGGGGCTAAAATAGGGGTGCAAAGTTTGTATGTGGGAAACTATTTTTTTTAGCTAGAGTCCTAAAACTTTGTAGAAAGATTATTTAAATACAAAGAAAGTACTTCCAGCGTTTTGGAAAATTTCACCCCTAAGGGGGTAAAATAGGGTGCAAAGTTTGTATGGGAAAAACATATTTTTTTTTAATAAAGACTTAAAATTTTGACGAAAAATTACTTATTAGAACATGAAAAATACTACATTCGGCGTTTTACAAAAATCATTCCCTAAGGGGGTTAAAAAAGGGTGCAAGGTTTGTATAGGGAACACTTTTTCTGAGCTAGACACTTAAAACTTTGTAGAAAGATAACTTATAAAAATACAAAAAAAAAGACTCAGCGTTTTGAAAAAATCTATCCCTAAGGGGGATAAAAAGGGGTGCAAAGTTTTTATCAGGGAAAGTTTATGTTTTTGAGTTAGAGACTTGAAACTTTGTAGAAAGATTACTTATTAAAATACAAAAAAAGAACACAAATCGTTTTAGAAAATTCCACCCCTAATAGGGTTAAAAAGGAGAGCAAGCTTTGCATGGGCAACACTTTTTTTTGAGTTAGACTTAAAACTTTGCAAAATAGTACATTACTGCAAAGGCCGTGAAGTAAGGGATTGATGGACGAGTTTGGGCTAGAGTCGTAGACGAGGCCGGATACAACGAGTCCAGCAATCCCTGTTCCGGCCGAGGCTTGTATAGTGCTTTTCTCAAACGATGTGAGGAAATAATAAATAGTTATTTGTTATACAAGGGTGCAGTTATAATTTAACCGCGAGTGTGGAATTGAAACACGAGCTAGCGAATGTGAGTGGTTTAAAAATAGAATCCTTTTCACCTCACTAAAGTGAGAAAGATTCTAGATAAAAAAATCTAAAAAAGAAAAAAAAAACATTAAAAAAGAATAATATTAAAAAAACATTACAAAAGAGTAAAACAAAAAGGAAAAAAATATTTAAAAAAAACAACTAAAAAAACAAAAAAAAACAACTAAAAAAACAAAAAAAACGCCCAAAAAATGACAAAAAAATAGAAAAACAAACAAAAATCATTAAAAAAAACAAAAAAAAAGGAAAAAAAGTAAAAAAAAACAAAAAAACGCCCAAAAAATGACACAAAAATAGAAAAACAAACAAAAATCATTAAAAAAAAACAAAAAAAAGGAAAAAAAGAAAAAAAAAACAAAAAAAAAGAAAAACATTAAAAGAAACAAAAAAGGAAAAAACAAAAAAAAAACACAAAAACATTAAAAAACAAAAAAAAACAAAAAAAAAGAAAAAAAAAAAAAAAAGAAAAACAAACAAAAAACATTTAAAAAAAACAAACAAAAACATTAAAAAACAAAAAACTAAAAAAAAGAAAAACACAAAAAACATTAAAAAAAGGAAAAAAAAAAACATTAAAAAAAGTAAAACAAAAAGGAAAACTTGAAAAAATTAAAAAAAACGACAAAAAAAACAATAAACATTAAAAAAAGTAAAACAAAAAGGAAAAATAGATAAAAAAACTTAAAAATAACATAAAAGACCCTACAACAATTTTAACATTAAAAAATAGACAAACATCAAGAAAAGAAAATATTTTTTTTTACATCATTAAAAACGATAAACAACACTAAAAAATAAACGAAAAACAAAAAAAAATAAAAAAAAATACAATTTTTTTTTTACTAAAAACTAAAACAATTAAAAAAAAGTATTGGTGGTTGGCAGTATGTATTTTTTCCTTTGTCTGTTTAATATTAGTAGGTAAGCAAATTTAAAAAGTTAGAGTAGCGGCCAATAATGTTTTTAGTTAGGGTTTTCATACATTACTTCTTGGCCTAGGCCAAGAAGTAATGTAGGCAGCCATTAACAAGGAACTTCATGTCTTCATTTCGTGACATTAACGCATACATTTCCGAGCATGTTTGAGAAAAGATTACTTATTAGAATACTAAAAAAGAACTTTCAGCGTTTTAGAAAACTCCATCCCTAAGGGGATCCTTAAGATCCTTAAGAAGGGTAGCCAGTGTTGTGTGGGAAAAACTTTTTTTTTTACTAGACTTAAAACTATTCAAAATGTTACTTATTAAAATTAATAATAAAGTACTTTCAGAGTTTTAGAAAATTCCACCCCTAAGGGGGTTAAGAAAGCTTTGTATGGGCAACACTTTTTTTGAGCTAGAGACTTAAAAGTTTACGAAAAAAGTTCTTTCAGCGATTAGAAAAATTCAACCTCAAAAAAAAACAAAAAACTAAAAAAAAGAAAAACACAAAAAACATTAAAAAAAGGAAAAAAAAAACATTAAAAAAAGTAAAACAAAAAGGAAAACTTGAAAAAATTAAAAAAAACGACAAAAAAAACAATAAACATTAAAAAAAGTAAAACAAAAAGGAAAAATAGATAAAAAAACTTAAAAATAACATAAAAGACCCTACAACAATTTTAACATTAAAAAATAGACAAACATCAAGAAAAGAAAATATTTTTTTTTACATCATTAAAAACGATAAACAACACTAAAAAATAAACGAAAAACAAAAAAAAATAAAAAAAAATACAATTTTTTTTTTACTAAAAACTAAAACAATTAAAAAAAAGTATTGGTGGTTGGCAGTATGTATTTTTTCCTTTGTCTGTTTAATATTAGTAGGTAAGCAAATTTAAAAAGTTAGAGTAGCGGCCAATAATGTTTTTAGTTAGGGTTTTCATACATTACTTCTTGGCCTAGGCCAAGAAGTAATGTAGGCAGCCATTAACAAGGAACTTCATGTCTTCATTTCGTGACATTAACGCATACATTTCCGAGCATGTTTGAGAAAAGATTACTTATTAGAATACTAAAAAAGAACTTTCAGCGTTTTAGAAAACTCCATCCCTAAGGGGATCCTTAAGATCCTTAAGAAGGGTAGCCAGTGTTGTGTGGGAAAAACTTTTTTTTTTACTAGACTTAAAACTATTCAAAATGTTACTTATTAAAATTAATAATAAAGTACTTTCAGATTTTTAGAAAATTCCACCCCTAAGGGGGTTAAGAAAGCTTTGTATGGGCAACACTTTTTTTGAGCTAGAGACTTAAAAGTTTACGAAAAAAGTTCTTTCAGCGATTAGAAAAATTCAACCTCTAAGGGGGTTTAAAAGGGGGTTCAAATTTTAAATGGCGAGCAATAAAATTTTAAAGTGTGAGTAAGAGATTTTTAACTTCGGTCTTATTCTGTACGTTAAAAGACTACAAAACTGATTTCAGAGTTTTTCCAAATTCATCCCCTAAGAGTGTTAAAATTGGTTCAAAGTTTGAGTATTTCAAGGCATTTTTAAAGTATGAGATTTTTAACTTTGGTTTTAGACTGTTTGTTCACAAACTAAAAAATGAACATCAACTTTTTTTTTAATTATCCCCTAAAAGAGGGTTCAAATTTTGTATTGAGAGAAATCATTTTCTAAGACGATAAAAAGTTCTACGCGGACGAAGTCGCGGGCAACAGCTAGTTATTACATAAACTTCAACCCTACTATAATCAAGTGTTTTATTTGTTTTACTCTAATAAGTTTTTAATTAATTTCTACTCAACAACAATTTGGATCAAAATCCGTATAAAAGTATTCGTATCTTAATCTACTCGTTTTGTCATTTAGTAATTCGTTCGGAATTAAATCGTCTTGTTTATCAGTCCCATGCCTGTGTCGTAGCTACGTATCTTGGGACGCAAATTACACCGCCTTGTGTTCCGTCTGACCTCACGTCCGATCTGGTTTTGGGCGGAATCGAAACCTTGACCCTCCCACCGAATTTAAATGAAAATTTAAAGTCTGCTCGCAAAAAAACTTTTTAGAGTTCCTTAGTTCCCCCGTGGTGTAAAAAAGAGTTTTGTTATGTTACTGAAGGTTGCAAACAACCGTTCAAATAGTAAGCGAATATCGGGGTTGTTACAATAACTCCAGGTCACATACCTATAGCTACGACACACTACTTAAAAAACGCGTCTTTAGGTTACCAGTTCCTAGAGTTCTTTCCAGCTTTGGTAAACGTTTTGGCGATTATATTAGGGTAGCAATATATAACACTTTACTGAAATATTGTAACCTAACGGGCAGCACAAAAAATGAAGCCAAATCACTTATTTTTAAATTTCTTCATTCGCTAAATTATGCCGAGACTGAAGCTATCTTTAATATCTAAGTTAGTCTCTAAGTATAAACTTTTCAATGTAAAATATTTTTTCTTACTCCTCCAAATGTAATAAATATCTGTGGTAACTTATTTCTGATGTTTAAAAATTAACTGGTTCTCCACGATACAGGCGTAGCCTAGTGTGGGGACCCCTGGTAACTATGTAAAACTCATTCTGTTTAAATAAATGACTTTTTTACTTTACTTTACTTTACTAGCTTGTCGAACTTACTCTTAAGTATTCAGTTTAGTACTATTTAAGTGAGTAGGTCTTATCTTATCTTATCTTATCTAGGTGAGGGCCCTTTCGGATGCACTTCGACCCAGTGGGATCTTTTGTGCATTTGCTCTCTCCTTTATACCTGCTCCCAGGCTTGCTCCATCATTTCCACAAAGCGGATGATGCAGTTCGCCGGGAGCACCTTGAATTCCTTTGGTTGCGGGTAACCGTTACCAAAGTAGTTCATTCTTTGTCTGGCAAGGGCATGACATTCAGTGTAGGTGGATGAGTTTCTGAGTTTGGATGTGGTACTCATTCGATGCTAAAGAATAATTATTCTATAAATATTTCTATTAGTAGGTATATAAGGCTTAACGTTTTGAATTGGAATCGATTTTGTATTTGTCTCGCAAACACATTCGTTCATAACCTTCGTTCTTCGAGTTTAACCTAACCTTACAATTGCAAGCAACAAATGCAAAACTGATTCCAATTCACATTCGATCATATTGGATACTCGAATAGACCAAGTCACTCAAGAGGGAATGAAGTATACATACTTTGTATGCAGTTTGTACGCAGGGGGGTAGCTTTTCTCTGCAGCTGACTGTACATAATCCTGGAAACAATTCAATCCCTCTTTAGTGACTTGGTCTATTCAAGTATCCAATATGATCGGATGTGAATTGGAATCAGTTTTGCATTTGTTGCTTGCAATAGGGAACATTACACAAAACTCTTCATAGGTGGCGACACTAGCAGCGTTGACATTGTATCTCGTTCCCACTTGCGGTATTGTCTATGCAAACATCCTTGTCACTCATTTGACAATCAATTGTGCATGTGTGTGTGAATCCCTATATTCCTATACTGGTTTACTATTAGTGGTAGTGCTGCCTCTCGCGGCAGAACATTGCAGTAATGTTCCCTATTGTAAGGTTAGGTTAAGCTCGAAGAACGAAGGTTATGAACGAATGAGTTAGCGTGACAAATACAAAATCGATTGCCGGAATTCCATCCGCGATAATTGACAAAAGGATACATTTCCTACTGTACCTAAAATGTTCCTAGTCGGTCTTATAAACGTCGACAAAAAATCTCATCTTGCTGAATGGACACAAAAAAACATACACTTCCTGTCACAGAGTAAGAACAGATTAAATATTTACAAGCATTCTTTTGAGACACACCTAGTGCTCGAGTAAAGTAAAAGTGAAATTATTTATCCAAGGAACGGGTGTTGTCTTAGTAAGTAAGTAATTAAAGAGCTCACAGCGGAGCGAAGTTTTATTTGTGAAACAGAGGATTTTGCAGCGAATTCTTCCTGGAGTAGAAGTGTGAAATCTAGTTAAATGTCAAGTTAGGTATTTCATTAAAACTACTTACTTGTTAACTAACGTGTTGTTGTTAAATGTATCTTTCTTTCTTTCTTTATTCCTAACATGTGCAGTGAAAAACTCACTGCTGGCTATTATGTTTTTGTTGACATTTGTATTTTTTTGGAGTTAATTCGTTGGTCTTTTCTCTCCTTGCGCTTGTCGTACCTAAATGCTTTTTTTTATAGTTTACTTGCTGACAGGTTTATCTCGAAGATGGTATATACAAAATACAAATACAAAATACAAAATAGTTTATTTGACTTTTTAACACGGTATAAAAACAAACAAGGTTGGAACCTTCCATTAAGCATGTCGTATGCTTGTATCGGAAGATCCCGCTCTTCCATCACTCGGAGATGGTAACAAAAACCAAATAAATTAAGTTTAAATACTACTAATATATGTTGTTTTTGTTTTCTTCTCAGTGTTGAAACTTCATGCTCCGTTTCGAATGGAAGGCTGTCTGGTTTTCGGCTATTCCTTTTTAAATAGTTTTAGAGAGGTAGGGCACAGCGTCATCTCGCTCGTATGTGGAGCAGCCCAACTGGGGAAGTACACCTTACACCTTACAGAAGACCGCAGCCATAATAGCACCACTGCTTTGTAGTGTTGCTATATTATTGCATGCTATGAAGTATGTGGTGTTGTGTTCCTGGTGGTGAGTAATAATAATAATAATCATAATCATCGCCTAAGTGGCGAGTTGGCTATATGTTTAAAGTCCAGTGCCAGCTCTCTACCCCCCCAGCCTCTCTGACTGGTGTTGCCCTTAGGCCATTTTTTAATGTTGCTATTAATAGGGGCCCATCTAGCAGTTGGCGAGTCACCGTCTGCCAGAGATAAAAAATGAGACAGTTTATTAGGCAGGCGTCTGATGTTTCACCACTATATCCCAGCCAGTCCATCATTTTCACCCAATAACCCGTTTTTTTTAGATTCCATCAACCAGCAATAGTCCCTATACACCCCAGCGGGTGCTGTCTCTGTGTGCGTCCCATGACACGGGCAGGGCCAGCATCCGCTCGGTGTACTCCTTGCATTTCATTAAATTGTCAAAAGGGCCTCTACGTGTTGGCCCAGTTGGTACTTTGTAGGTACCTAGCCCCACGCACGCTTCCCAAAGGTCCAAGACATCATTGTCCCGTGAGCGGGAAAGGAAAATCATAATTAATTTATTGGTAATATAAATTACACATACGTGTCGCATAATACAATGTTTTCCATCAGATTTGCATGAGAAAAAATATTTTAAACGAAATGATTACTAATACTAATCGCAATAAAAATTACAACAGTCAATTTCTTTGGTTTACTTGACGTGAGTCATACATCCACGAAATAAAATCACTGTTAATAATACACATACTAAATTTCTACATAACAACTATTCATTTTTAAATCTTAAAATAATTTAGTTAAGCTTAAGTAGGTACTTACACATTTTATTCGTGTTTTCTTGTTAATTTATTTATAAATAGATAGGTACGTTTTCAAATGTTATATTTGAGTTAAACCTCCTTGCTTTAATAATCATAATAACTGACGCATGAGCGACAGATACAATTTAAGAAAATAGTACATTGATTCACAAGGGGCGCATGAGGAATATTGCAAACGAGAGTCTATCAGGAGCCCGACGCCGTAAGGCGGAGGGCGTTTGATGACTCGAGTTTGCAATATTCTTACGCCCGTGTTATACACAATGTTTTTCATCACATTTACGAGGAAATAAATAACTACAAAAGACATAAAAATCTAAGTTTCATACAACCGCACCAATCAAAAATTAACGAAATTGACAACTTCACATACAGATTTGCGAGTGGAGGGCGAGGGGGCGGGGCGTGGCGCCTCACGGCCTGCTAGATTTCTTTCAACCAATCACAGAGAAGAATTCTTGTGACGCGCGGCCAACTAGATTTGCCAACCAATTTGTTTGATTTGCTTTTAACCAATCAGATCACACACAAGCTCATTACTTCCCATGGGCCATTATTTCCCGCGGGAACAATTTAGGCCATTGTCTTTCTGTATACAGGCAAGGAATAACACCATTTATGAGCAAGTGTGATGAAAACACTATTACGCCCTTGCGCTTGGGCTTAATATAGGATAGGAAAATTGCAGTTGAGTTCTCCTCGCGTGCGTTCGAAAAACCCCTCGGCTCACAAAACTTCACGAAAATCGGTTGAGAAATGCGACCTGTAGGTTAGAATAGCGGGACAGCCGGACATACTAAAGAGTTTTGGCCCGAGGTAAAATAGAGAGCTGAAAAGGAAAATGATGGATTCGTTAATCACACCTACGCTGATATACGGCTGCCAGACATAGCCACTAACAAAAGAAGTAAACACATAATGTAAAAGTTTTCCAAAGAGCTGCCGAAATGAGTACCTATGCTCGGACTCAAGTTATACGAAACAAAATAAATACGTTTCTTTCAAAAATTTAATTTTTGGTAGAAACTTTTATTGCCGACTGTACTTTTCTGCATACCATCATCAACTACTCATTGAGACGATTCTAACGAGCCCAAATTCGATGGGGTTGTGTCGTTTTATTGCGGAGTTCCTATGGCCACCTTCCAGCTCCAGCATCAGATCAGCTCCATATCATCATAATATTGCATTGTCAATCGGAAACCGGGAAGTGGGTCCAATTTAACTTGCAAGATTTGATTACAGATAGACTGACAAGACAGACAATGCAACGGGACAGGTGAAAGTAAATAAAAGCTTGTAAAAAATACTGACATCCGCAAAAAAACTAAAATCATAGATGCCGTACAACACATATGTAGACTAAAATGGAAGTGGGCTGGCACGCAGCGAGAACCAAAGATGGGTACTGAAGTGAAAAAATACTGCATTGGTATCCGCGCGAAGGGATGCGCGCGGCCGACCACGCCGACGATGGCGCGACGACATCGTCTCCATAGACTATATTGAATAACCTGTTCGTCGCCTGGACGAGGCTCGCCGAAAATAGGAACGAGTAGCACAGGATGCAGGAGGCCTATGTCTAGAAATGGACAATCCAATAACTAGGACATAAAATGTTAAGATAAGATATACTCATACTCATACTCATACTCATTTATTCATAAAATATAATAATTTATATGTCAAAAATAGAATTATAATATTTCAAAGGATAAGGATAAGAATTATAAGGTGTTTAAAAAAAATATAACCAAAAGCATGTCTAAATGTAATTTACGAAATAATTTTATATGAAATTGTATCAATCTATTGGAACAAATGGCTTATATTATTATTCTATTATATATTATAAACGGAGAACTTTCGCTTCGCTCGCTCGTTCGACCATGTAAAGATACCATATCTATTTGTAAAGAAAAATACAGAAAGTTTCTATAAACACTGTTTTCAAAGCGCAAAGATAGCTAGCTATCCATTATAGCTCCTTCGTTAATTAAAGAAGATAAAACCCGCATCATAAAATTAAGGGTAAATTGCAATTTCGGGGTTTATACAAGCAGGTCCCGGCGGAATTTTATACAAATGCATTGTGGAGCGATTTGACTTGCAAAATCTGTTCCCGCGTCGGCGGCGGGTGCCACTGCACCGGCGTTATACGACAAGAGATATTCCCAAATTCAGGCTTTGTCTTGACGGAACCGAAATATTAGAATTTTACGTTGCCTTTGGACGGTATCCAGAATAAAACCACAAAGAAAATTGCTTTTGAAAAGGATTCGGAAGATGGTGAAGAGGTAAATATCCAGTAGGTATGGTCCGAATCCTTTTTATAGAACGAATTCACTTCTCTTTGTACGGTCAGCCACAAGGGGCTTAACACTTTTGTACCGTGTTGAATTAAACGTTATTTTAAAGTGCCATATGAAGTTGTCAAACGAGTTAAAACGACAAGGTACTTAGGTGTTCAGCAACTTATGAGGCCAACTGTACTAGGCACAAAGATATTGTCTTTAATTTTTAAGTGTAATAATGATAGTTTACGTTGTATTAAGTACCGTGAAATGGGGTTACTTTGATTCCTGATGGGGTTACATTGATAGAAACTTCTCTTCATGTTTAAACTCTAATTATAAGCTTTCTGAACGCATCGTTTGGTTTTCTTTTTTACGATTGGCAGCATTGAACGTCACTGTCAGTGTGTCTTTACCAGTCGTGGGAACAGGCCCGCCGATCGATGAAAAAAAAAAAAAATACGCGCGTACTCATTTTACGGACTTTTAATAGCTTGTATGACTTCTAAGGTTTCAGTATAATAAATACATTAATTTTATGTAATCCACTGAATCAGGCATGTTTCTCAGGCTATAACATCAAATACTGTTTTTTTTTTCATTGTTTTATTCTTTTCATTCAAGGAGCTTGTCACACAGGTGAACATGTCGCTCCGTTATAATAAACATAACATATTTTCAAATACTGTTGCAAATCACAACCTTGACGGCCATTTGCTTTTTTTCGATATTTGTAGCATGGGGTGTCATTGATCACTTCTGAGGGTTTACATTGATCACTGATACCTTACCCTCATCATCATCATAATCATATCAGACGAAAGACTAGACATAAGCCTTCCCCAGAGAGTGCCACAATGAGCGGTCCTGCGCCACCCGCATCCAGCGGACTCCCGAGACCTTTACCAGGTCATCAGTCCACCTTGTGGCCCCTTACCTATGCTGCGCCTTCTGGTACGTGGTCGCCACTCGAGAACCTTCCTGCTCCAACGGTCATCGGTTCTACGTGCATTGTGTAATGTTAATTTTATGTGAATGATAGCCTTATCACTACATAGCATAAAACAAAGTCGCTTCCCGCTGTCTGTCAGTCTGTCTGTCCCTATATATGCTTAGATCTTTATAACTACGCAACAGATTTTGATGCGGTTTTTTGTAATAGATAGAGTGTTTTAAGAGGAAGGTGTATGTGTACAATACATGCATGTGTTATACATATAAACCCGTGCGAAGCCGGGGCGGGTCGCTAGTTTAATATAAAATAAATACCTTTTTTTTTTCTTTGTCAAAGTACCCCGAAGGCACATAAACCTTTATAAATCCTAAGCCTGAGAACGGATTTTTTTTATGTTCTAGTGTTTTTTTCGTTATTGGGGTTACTATCATAATCCATTAAAAAAGGGGGTTTTAAAGTAACCCCGATATCAGTATAAAGTTGATCACCGATTTAATTTTTTTTTTCAAATAGATACATAAATAATACATTTTTTTGTTGGTGGAATCTATAGAAGACTAAAAACCGATACTTCCATTTTTTCCTTGTTTTTTTTTAAATAATCGTTCAGGCAGATACAGACGTTTAATTCGATCAAATTAACCCCATTTCACGGTATGCTTTAACTCTAACTTCGAGCAAAGTATTTATTAGTTAAGCATGGCCTTTTCATTTCGAATCGTTTGGCTTGCTATGGCTTGCCTGGCTATGGCAATTCCTGGCAATGGTATTGTTGTATCAATGGATCTTAAGGTGGTTCGATTTCCATACAAAACGTTATTAGACATTCGCAGGCTAACGGCGGCGTGATATTTAACAACTTATGTAACAACAAATTTCTTTCATAAATTGACCTTCCATTTGCGCGAAATTCCCCCTTGCCTAGAATAAACTTGTGTCATCATCATCATCATATCAGCCGAAAGACGTCCACTGCTGGACTTAGGCCTCCCCCAAAGAGTGCCAAAATGACCGGTCCTGCGCCACCCGCATCCAGCGGACTCCCGCGACCTTTACCAGGTCATCAGTCCACCTTGTGGGGGGCCTACCCACGCCTCGCCTGCCGGTACGTGGTCGCCACTCGAGAACCTTTCCGCCCCAACGGCCATCGGGTCTACGTGCAATGTGCCCCGCCCTTTGCCACTTAAGTTTAGCGATAAACTTGTGTAAACTAGAATAATTTGAGGAATTAGTTTGGGACGTGATATTTTGGGAAAACTATTATACTCAAACTATTCTATTTCGTACAAGTTTATTCTAGGCAAGGGGGAATTTCGCGCAAATGGAAAGCCAATTTATGAAATATTGTTACATAAGTTTCTTAAAATATCACGCCGTTTACCTGCGAATGTCAAATAACGTTTTGTATGGAAATCGAATCACCTTAAGATAAGATCCGTTCTATAAACGGGATTCGGACTTTGACAGAAATGCTCTCCGTAGTAGCAGTGGTCGTAAAACAGTATTTTAACGCACGGCGACCTCTTTAAATATCGCTATAAGGCAGCGATAAAAGCAACTAGGTTGTAGGTACTTATTTGTAATCGATCTGCGCCCGTAGGACTAACAGCATTGCATCTGTAAAGTCTTTCACAAACGACGCAGAAAATATTATTGGCCCTCAGTCTAAGCATACTGACTACGACGGTAACGCCTTGGCCACGACTTTGGTCTCAAGTGACCTGCGACCAGCGTTTTATCTGTTCATTGCGCGGTTGAGACGCGCAACGTACTGTGGTTAGTTGGGATAACGCGCAATGAACAGATAAAACGCTGGTTGCAGGTCGCTTAAGACCAAAGTCGTGGCCAAGGCGTAATAATACCACTATCGAGCGAGAAGGTCATATACAATATGAACAAGAATGACAGAGAGAGATATACTTTTTGTCTGTCATAGTTTCACCTATTTTGTTAGCCACAAACTCTTTGATATCAGTTTGCGGCAACCAAACGATTAACCGCCATTTCAAAACAAGTTGACAAGGGAAATATAATAAGCAACCTACTTGCCTGCGTGATGGGAACCCTACCAAAGGGTCCAAATTTAGATAGTAATTCATAGTTTTTGGTAGGTTATTTTTATGTTAGTTTTAGTTTTAATTTTAAATCTAGTTTTAATTGTATATTCTATTGTGTTTTTGTACTTAATGTATTTATTTTTATTATTACCTATTACATACCTACACCTACTTAGATTTAGTTTTTTTATGTTTGTTTTCTACAGACCACATGTTAATCAAACGTGGTTTCTTCTAACAAACAACAAATTATACCTAGTCAAGATAAGTACACCCGAAAACTAATTCATTATGTTTCTAACAGTGTCCCCCGCGGCTATGAAGTCAATCCTGACACATTGCGCAACTATGAAGTTTTTGAATAATGACAATGTCAACCATAGGAAAAAATTACATATTCAATCCTAGAGGTATGTCTCAGGATTGACTTCATAGCCGCGGGGGACTATAGTTCAAGCAGTAGGTAATTAAGCCTTCGAAAAATCTGTAACATAAGATCCATATTTTTTCCAATTTATGCCCTTAATCTGTTACTTTTTTAAACTATAATATCATACCTGTACTACAAACCAAAACAGATCGCACCAGTCTGTGACAGGCTTAATTCATCATCATCATGATACGTCACCTATAAATATCTAATATTTTTTTGTGAGTTAACTTGTATCATAGAACATTTTTAGAATCAAAACATGCACCTAATCATATTCAGTGCATCAGATCGAAATAGCAAATATACAGAAGTTCCCGTTTGTTCCAACCCTGGGGACAACAGGGAATTCAAACTATGGAAGCACAGAGCTCTCTTAGCTTTATTTACTCAGACGTATGATTTCGACATATAAAAATATCCACAACACTGTTTACGAGTGTATTCTTTTACCACTTGAGAGAAAGAAATACAGAATAAATAATGTTAATACAACTGGTGTGATAATGCTCAATGGAATAAGTGCTAAGATAAACGCTCCAGTGCTCGACACTGACCCAAGACCTGACACTTTTAATCTTATTTCATAGCAATAAAGGTGAATAATATTAGGGTGTTAATTATTGGAATAAAAGTGTTATACATTGCTACTTTTACCTTCGGTTTAGTAGGCTCTACTAGCGTTAAAAGTAGGTGAAAACTTTACTTAAACTCTGTAACAAATCTTAAGTTACGTTCGTTAAAAGCGCCATATTTGACGTTTACTGGTCAGTAAACTGTGATCGATACAGCCCGCCCTTATAGTCTGTAAGCCCACTTCCAATAGGCCCACGTCTCATGACAACACGATAAAATGCATGGCAGCAGGTCGAGAAAGTTGTGCTGAGCAACACTCGGAAAATTATCGCAACCTGACACGGCCGCCGGCGGCTTGTCCTCTCTCTAGTATTCTATGCTCTGAGAGTATATCCTAAAATATCTACAAATCTTAGACATAGAATGCAAGCAAGCTTCTGTTAAGGCGACTCAAGCCCTATCATTAATCCGATTTATGGGCGAGATATTGGCTATCTTTGTTACAAATCTGTTACTGCAATAAAAGGAACCGTCCAAATGGTCAAACAAATTGAGCTAATAGTGGCTCGACTGGCTGCCGAAGCCTCTCGGTGAGTGATCGCGGCCGCCTACTCAGGCATTTATTATCATTCCTTTGAAAGGGATTTTTATCTAAATTCTTAATTGGGTAATTTCCTAGGTAAAAAAAATATAATTCTATTTAGTCCGTCAGTTATGAAGATATAGCCAAAAAATTATGAAAATATAGCCCGTTAAAGTTCCGCCTGACGTCACATTATGTTAAAAAGTGTACCATAATGTGACGTCACACGGAATTTTAGCGTGCTCTTCTTCTTCTCTTACTTAAGAGCTAGGCTCTTGTCGGTGTAGCTCAAAGAAGGCCCTCCATCTACTACGATCCCACGCAATCTCTTTGACCTCACGATATGACCCAACATCAACTCTCTTTTTGAGTTGCTCCATGTAGTCTATTCTAGGTCTTCCTCTTCCTCGCCTCCCCTCTATCTTTCCTTCAATTATGTTAAGTACGAAGTTGTCATGTCGTAAGAGGTGCCCTATCATCTTCCCACTTCTATTTTCTAAGTTCCTAACTAACTGCCTGGTTTGCCCCACTCTATTTAGCGTGCTATATCTTCATAATTTTTCGTTTGCTTGACAAAATAAAAAATACGTGTCCAATATTTTTTGATAATCTTACTAACGAACTTAATAGCATTTTTTAGGAAAATAGCCGATTCCTGCGTACAAAATTCCTATAAATAATATTTCAAAAATCAAGTTTGCTTGTGTATTAAATTTCTACAGCCGTTTGTTCTAACTAAACTGAAATGATTAATGTTAGCTAATGCCGAAAACTCCTAAAAATTTTGTTTAGCGTTCAGTACCTTTATACTGTTATTTTATTTTTAGGTACTTTAATAGGATTTTTTTTTAGGATATTACTGGCAAATTACTAGAAGTTTGTTTATGGGTTCTGCTGAAATTGATATATGGATAGAACAAACTTTGTCGAAGGTAGGCATATTGGGCGTTCATTAAAGCGTGCGTGAAAAATTAAGAGCGTTTAGATTTCGAAAAATATGCTATTAACCTAATTTTTTTCACTAACGAGCAGTAAACTAGTTAACCAAGCAGTTGCTGCCACAAACTACGGCGTAGCTCTCGTAGCGTTGCTTGGTCTGAATGTGAGTCTCATTCACTGCTCAGCTACGCTCGTAGCACTCCACCGCAGTTCGTAGCAGCTTAATGTCTATTAAGTAGCGAAAATCGCACGTAGCGCTCTGACGGGTACCTGGCAGTGAAAATGTTAAGAAGCCCACCATACAAATTCGTAATTATTATAATAATGTAATGTAGGTACACAGGTAAGTAAGTAAACGTATTAAGATAAAGGTTTTATCTTAATGTCAGTAAATTGCAATTTATTTCATCTCAAATTTCCAAGGTCTTTTTACAAGGCTGTCATGTTGACAATCTAATTAGCTTTAACTAACACGATTTTCAGTAATAATCCCTACTAATAACCTTAACTTTGAAGTTTCCGTCGAACTCAATTGTAATTAACAGAAATGTTCAGAGACGTAACCAGATCAAGATTAAGGAAAGTTTTGTAAGGTATCTCTGACTCACAAATGGGGCCATCTCGAAGTAATACCAGGAGTGGTCGAGGGTCGACCGCGCACAGTGGCCACTGCGGGTACTCTTAAGGGGCAGCCCTCGCTGCCAAACTTCACTTGACATGAACATTAGGTACAAAAATTAGGTGTCTTTCCTGTACACTATACAATAGTTAAGGTTTATTTAGGTACATATGAAATATATTTTAGCCATACAAGTCATAAGTCGCATAGGCCACGCAAAATAGGCACAATGGATGTCGACTTGCGGTAAACGCCCAGTATAACTAAGTAAGTCGCATAGGCGTTTTACATACTTGTATGGGACTTGCGCCGCCTGGTCACGGCGGCGGTGGAGAAACGGCCTTATATATAAGGCTTTAAACCCCCCCCCCCCTTATTTATAAAACTTAAAATGCCTCTGCATTTCATTGAGACACATTATATTTAAATATAATGTGTCTCAATGAAATGCTAAATAAGATGCCTCTGCTAAATATAAATCCCTTTCTTACGAACACAAATGTCAAAATGACAGATAAAGAAAAAACTAATTTTAACGCCATTTTAGTTCAAATACGCTTATAGAACGGTAATGAATACGGCCGTAATAGGTATATTTTGTTAATTTGTTTTCACTTAATATAACACGCTCTTTTGTTTTCATCACACTTGCTCGTAAATGGTGTATTATAGGCAAGTTTCTATAAACCATCGGGTATAGCTGCTCTATAGCAGCTATACCCGATTTACCTCCCGCGGGAGTTATGGATTTATAACTCCCTAGGGAGTTATGAGCTTGTATGTGATCTGATTGGTTAAAAACAAATCAAACAAATTGGTTGGCAAATCTAGTTGGCCGCGCGTCACAAGAATTCTTCTCTGTGATTGGTTGAATAAAATCTAGCAGGGCACGTGGCGCCACGCCCCCTCGCCCTCCTCAAATCTGTAAGTGAAGTTGTCAATTTCGTAAATTTTTGAGTGGTGAGGTTGTATGAAACTTAGATTTTTCTGTCTTTTGTTTCCTCGCAAATGTGATGAAAAACATTGTGCTGTGTATTTCGGGCAGTAAGGGGATTAATGCACAATGTACTATACCTAGCGCTAAATACAATATATAAAATGTTTTCTTTTTGTTTATTTTAAGCCCTGGTTTTTGCCCAAAAAATTAAAACAAAATGTTTTTGACCCAAGTAGTTCCCCGTGAGTGCCATCAAACAAATTTCCGCTCATTTGTGAAAATCCGTCTAGAGCGTTACCTGATTTTGTATGAAAATTACAGCATCACTAATAAAACGTCGAGTTTAAAAATGCACTTCCCTGTTCAAACCGACGTTGTCGCAGTGACGCTTGGGTACTATTTATAATGAATAATTGCAGGTTAACGAGCATTTCAATTTCGGTTGTCGAAATGTAAAAGTATTGGTTTAAATGTTTTCGTTTCTCATTAGCGAGAATCTTGATACGGAGCCCAATAACAGCGAGTTTCCCATCAAACGCTCATTAAAAAGTAATCAATCGGTAGGGCTTTTGCCCAGGCTCCGATGAAGACTTTCGATAATTTACAACAACAATGCAACTCATCTCAGTTGTTACACTTTGCAGAACGTTATTTGGGGCTGCTTTTGCTCCTATTGTTGCGAATCTTGTAATTAATCTGAATAAAGAACAAGGACTTATAGTCTAGACTTTGCTTTTTAAAGTAAAAAAATATAGGTAAGGATTTTTTTTCAACTGCAGACCAGGAAATAAATTTGTATAAGTACGTAGCCTCGTATGTTTAGTACCACTACCTAGTGCATAATAAATACATATTAGGAGACAATCTTATACTAATCGAACTAACCCCCATAGTAACCACAATCAGGTTTATGTTATGGGTAGATGGGTCGATCAACTTTTTCACCCACACGTTGTCGTGTTACTTTTACGAACTTTCAAAATGTTCAAATTTATTTATTTCAAAACTGTCGATCCAACTAATTCAAATATATGTAGTACTAGCTTCCGCCCGCGACTTCGTCTGCGTGGACCCTGGATAAAAACTATCCTATTAATTCAGGCTATATACTAAAAAAACATTCGTGCAAAATTTCATCCGGATCGGTTGGACCGTTTGGGCTTGATTGAGTAACGAACATCTAAACTTTCGCGTTTATATTTATAATATTAGTAAATAAAACAAAGTAAGTATTGTTTTATATAAAGTACGATTAACACCATCTAGCGAGCATAATTTTGGTTAGATTTCAGTTTTATAAATGTCACTGATGTTAGTGATCGATTTGCGCCATCTAGCGAGCTTAATTTCAGTCCAATTTCAGCTCCATAGATGCCGCTTATATTATTTTATGATATTTTGTACGCCATTAAAAATAATATATATATAGCATAGTGTCATTGTCGTACAGTATTTCCGTAATTTCGTAAAAAAAAACCATTTTACCAGTCCATATTGTAATTAAAGGCCCAGCTGTTGAATTAAAAAACGGCATAAATTAAAAAACGATAAGACCGCATGGATGGATTCATCCACAACCGTCGATGTTGTCCTTAAATGCTTTAGCTTTGTTTGTACCTGAGACCGAGCATTTCTCGGCTTTAATAATACGAAATATCAATTTCTATACAAAAACAGATAAAATACGTTAAGATTAATTTCACAGAACAAAATAAACTGATAAAAAGAAAACAAAAAACCTCATCGCCGGGGTTTGAACTCGCAGCCATCAACAAAGAAGATTAACCATTGGTCTATTCTATACCTACATCCAGATTTTTGCGAAAAATACGGGGCAAATGAACTGCGCTGTAAGCCCCCATGTAGCAAATTTCATGGAAATCGTTAGAGCCGTTTTCGAGAACATAATTACAAATATTACTCGACCGCTTTAGCCTAGTTGGTAGTGACCCTGCCTACGAAGCAAGAGGTCCTGGGTTCGAATCCCGGTAAGGGCATTTATTAGTGTGATGAGCACGAATATTTGTTCCTGAGTCATGGATGTTTTCTATGTATTTAAGTATTTATTTCTCTATATAAGTATCTATATCGTCGTCTAGTACCCATAGTACAAGCTTACTTAGTTTGGGACTAGGTTGATTTGTGTAAGATTGTCCGCAAATATTTATTTATTTATTATTATTTAATAGTATATGATGGGACCGGTCACGCCATCTATTGTGGAGATGTTCACTCCGGATATCTTCATACAAACTTTCAAGCTAGTTTTAATCCCTTTCGAAGATGAATTTTCACAATCGCTGATATTCATTTTCTTGTAATTTATTATTGAACCCTTTTACGAAGTTTCAAGTCTCTATCTTAAAAAATTGATAAATTGCTATACAAATTTTCCACCCTTATTTCACCCTCTGAAGAACTTATATCTAAAAAACCGCCACGCTACAATACTAGAAAGTCTCAGCAAAATCGGTTCAGTAGTTTTTGCTAAAATTTTCCATTAATTTTTCACTGGTTGTTATCGTTTCCACACGTCGTTCACTTAGACAACAAAAGATGGCGCTTTTACGTATACGCGACTTTTTCCAAACGGTCATTCTCAGGTCTGCGGGTCACCTAAACTCCATCAAAATTTTTTATACGTCTCATAATGGTGTAACAGAGTTTAGACGCACAGACAAAAGGGTGCGACATTTTTTGTTTTTCTAGTCTGTGCATGACCCATTTTGCCGTGGTTACATTCTGGGATAATCAAGAGGGTGTATTGGAAAACTGTTAAAAAGCAATCGAAGCGTCCCGTCCGTGGCCGTTAAGTGATGTTATTATTGCAAAGAACTTCATCCTCAGGTTGGATAGCCTCGGAACGATTGAAATTAGTCCATCCATTCTCATAAGCAGTAAATTTCATTGAGTACAAAAATTATTCATATTTTTCCTCTAAGTATTTAGATCCTGCCGAATCAGAAGAATTTGGTGATTGTATGCGTGAACTAGTTTTTAAGATTTACTCATGACTACGTAGAATGATAACATTATTTTTGATATTTGAAGAGAAATATCTAATTAACTAGTGCAGAGTTGTATGCACCTAAGTATATGTTTTAAATTATTAGAATTAGAAGGTGTTTATTTTTCTAGTTTATATGTTACATTATGTCCATCAGGCCGGTGGTGTGTTCGGCCTGTGGGTGTGTCAGCTACTTACAATCTACCTATGTATGTCTGAAAGATCTGTATAAGTGTCATGTTGTTTGTGCTGTGTGCTTGTTAGTGTGTGCGTACATAATAAATTTTTCAAACCACATGCTCGACAATGCCGAATTATAGGTCATGTAAACCCTACCGAAAGCAAGACATTAAATCCCTTGGTATTAGCCGGGTTATAATGTTGTACTGAATTTCATTGTAACCCGCTGGTTAATAATATGATTTCACTTTTCATAATTCTTATTACTATATGCATAAAGTTTAATTTTGCTAAACACAATTTGTCCTAGGCCATGGCCTACTTGAATTGACAAAATAAATGAAGTTTGCCTCCGTGTGAACCCCGGTCCGGAGGAGCGCGGTGCTCGAAATTCGAATTTCGAATCTAGGACCACGGCTTGTGCTTTCGAATTTGGAACGCCGCGCGCCTTCATTTGTTCACGCGTGACGAACAAATCGAGTTCTTGTAGGTGCCTATAGAAGATTTAATTTCAAAAATAATATTGAAAATGTCGAGTGATGAAAGTGTTTTGACTCCTGAGTTTATCAAATTAGATGCCATAGGCATTGTCAACAATCTGCTGCCAGAGAAGTCAAAGGAAAAATACCTAAAAGCCTACAACGATTTTGACAAATGGAAAGCTACTATGTGTCTAATGTTACTATGTACTTTTAATTTGCTAAATAAACATTATTTATCTACTGAGCCTGTTTTTTTGTCTCGCATAAGGTGTGAAAAGTAGAGTATACACCTCGGGGATAAGACTGTTTTAGTCTTGGGCGGTTGAACCCCTCACTGCACTCAGGACTCAGTCTTAATTCCCTCGCTTCGCTCAGGAATTAACTTATAACTCCCTCGCTACGCTCAGGAGTTAAATTATGAGTCCTTCGTTACGTTCGGGATTCAATTCGCTCCCGTGACATAAAACAGTGCTTTATCCCCTTGGTGTATAATCTACTATAAAAGTGGTTTCATTTTGTCCTATCTTACAACTATTCTTAAAACTAATTTTTTATAATCTATGGGGACGTGGAGCGGTCGCTCGCTTGCTGAGCTGCCGGCTCCTGTCTTTTTTTGGTACATAGTCGATTTCTCCTAATCTAGTGTTAGTTAGAAGTGGGTTGTGCTGCCTGCGTCCGATGTATGCGTTACCAGGGGTATCTAGGTCCGCAATGTGCATTTCCCTGAATCGGCGCAGCATGTCCGAGAGAGAGAGCATATCCCAGAGTAGTTAAGTTTTTAGGCGTTTTGGGAACTGTCCACTAGTCTTGAGAGCCATTCGGTATTGACGTTCAATTCTGAGCAGGTTGCTCTTACTGTAACGTGAGAGTAATTGTACCAAGCCATAATCCAATATTGGAAGTAGACAGGCCTGAATGACAGCCAGTTTCACCGTCAGATCCGTCTTAGCGTGCCAGCCTATAATGGAGGTTAGAGCACCGCGCGCCCGTCGTACTTTCTGCACCACGTAGTCCGTCTGTTTACCCATGGTCATGGTCTTGTCTAAGTGTACACCCAAATATTTTATGCTGTTTTTATATTCAATTAGCTCGTTTTTGATGCGACTGGTTCTGCGGTACTTTCTCTTGTGAGTGAACATAGCACACTCAGTTTTCTCTATGTTGCACTTCAGTCCCCACCGATGGTAGTAATCGATGACAGTTTCAGCGGCCCAGCCCGCACGGTTTGTCGCGCTGTTCGGCTCCGGAGATCTGTTGAGTATGCACAAGTCATCGGCGTATTGAGAAAGCTTTAATCCGCGGATCCGGTTCCGTTGGTCCCAAACGTCATGTACATACATGTTGAAGATGATTGGGCCCAGGATAGAGCCCTGTGGGACTCCGTGTGGCACCGCTTTCTCTTCGCCGTTGGTGGTTCTGAAACGTCCATAGGTTTTTCGACCGTTCAGGTAATTTTCTATTATTTTGATAATGTTGTTTGGAACGTCGGCTGTTTGAAGTTTCTTTGTCAGACCCTCGTGATTTATGGAGTCGAAGGCTTTCGAAAGATCAGTCGATACCAAGGCCACGCTCTCCTATATCTTTTAAAGAACGAGCACGTTCAGCCAAGATATCTAAGAACAGGCCCTTATTTGACCAACTTGGCTTTCTGTCAATCATTTACGTACAAACTTTTATTGCCGACTGTACTTTAGTCTCGTTTTCAAATAGATGTTTGCGATACTTATACTTGAATGAGAATTTACTCTAAGGCTGTCGTATGTATGGTAAGGGGAAGAGCATTCTACAGCGAATAGCTTACATGGTGAAAGAACTAGACATGGTACTGCAATGATTTCGACGATTCGACGACCGCTTTAGCCTAGTTGGTAGTGACCCTGCCTACGAAGCACAAGGTCCTGGGTTCGAATCCTGGTAAGGGCATTTATTTGTGTGATGAGCACGAATATTAAATATTCGTGCTCATCACACAAATAACAAGTCGGGTGACAAGCAAAACTCACTAAGTAACAAATACCTACTTAAATCAAAGGTCGTATCTCGATATCGACTACGTACCGAGATACGAGGTTTTGAAGAGCAGTGACAGTTTTGGTAGTGACTTTTGCTTGTCACCCGACGATTGTTCCTGAGTCATGGATGTTTTCTATGTATTTAAGTAATTATTGCTCTATATAAGTATCTATATCGTCGTCTAGTACCCATATTACAAGCTTTGCTTAGTTTGGGACTAGGTTGATTTGTGTAAGATTATCCGCAAATATTTATTTATTATTTATTTATAATGGTGATGAGGAACAGAGATGATAAGTTTGCGGAAGGATTATCAATACAAATATGGTGGATATAAAGCATACGGTTGCCAATGATATGCGACCACCGTTGTCTATGGACGCTGGCGATTCTAGAGTAGCTAAGTGTTGCCGGCCCTTTATTGGTTTGAGGATTCACTGTGTTGAAAGCAAGAGGCAAATGCCTTCGCTCTTATACTTCTTCTTCAACATAGCAGGGGCTCTTCCGACCTTAAGCATCGCAAGAACACAAAACCTCATAAATACCTAAGTAGAAGCGTTATTATACGAGTATCTACAGTCTTCTGTAAGATAGAGATCCCCCGCCAGTAGGTCTTTTCCAAATATTGACACTTTGCTGTGATATCCTATCTCTTTCAAAAACTGGTTTAATACTTCACCTAGGTACTTCATACACTTACCGGAAAAATAAAAAATAAACGCTACAAAACCTATGCCACTTAATCAAGGAAAACATTTGCAATTACTTTTATTTCCTTACACCAGTCAGTGGTAACTTCCCAGAGTTAATGAAGGAGCCTTACGAAACGACTCAATCGTAATCAACGGGTGACTCCTATCGAGATCAGTTGGAGTAATTACTTTAATTAATTGTTTCGCTCATTCACCTTTGCTTCTATTCGTTATACATTATGAGAGGAACCTGTACGCTAGCATTATATACAGACACACCGTTTAACTTAGCCGGTTTCTGAGGCAGTAGTACGGGTAAGGGATGGGTGAACGAAACTGGCACTAGATAGAGTACTAACGTCACACAAAAACCCGCCTCCCGAACCGCGGCAGGCACATTTAAATACTTTATTTACTTGTAATTTAGTATGCAATGATGTACTTTGAAATTACGTTCAAAGTATCTATAGTCCCTACCTAAGCTCTTAGATCAGTATTAGTATTTTTTATTTATTTTGGAATTAGAACGTGTAATAGCGAGCTAAGACTGATAGTTTGAAATGTGGTGTTCAAGACGGATGGAAAACTTGAGCTGGGCTGAGAGAATAACAAATGAGGACGTGTTATGAAGGGTAAAAGAGAAGAGAGCGATCTTTAACACCATCAGCACTAGAAGGGGGAAAATGATTGGTCATTTGATACGGCACCACAGCTTCTTTGAAACCATCATGGAAAGAAAAAGAGGCAAGGAAGACCACGCCGCAGTTATATGGACTAAATAAAGGAAAAAGCTGGTGTCGTGCCGTATCAGCAAATCAAAATGCTGGCGTACGATTGAGAGAAATAAAAATACTCCACCGACAAGAGGATAACACTTAAATTTGTGATGTGAAGTGCGAACGATAGAGAGATATAGTCCCGAATCCTATTCTAAATGATCACGAGCTGTACTACTATTATTATAACACCTTAATACAAATTTCCCATCAAAATCTCATTTGTATGCCCAAGACCAAACAGCCTAAATATTATCAAGTCCCAAGAAATTAAATTTCCCCTTTCAATAGCATTGAATACAGACCCGAAAACGCGATACCTAAACACAAATTTACACACATGGTTCATTGAGTAAGTCGTCCAATGCATACAAAGAGGCCCTTTTGAATACGTGAACACCTTTTCTCGAATAAACGAATGTAGGATTGTAGGCTTAAGTCGGAACTTCAATCATTTTATGGGATTGGGTTTGAATTATCTCGGTATTATTAAAACTCAATCGGCTGAAAACATTAGTGGATTACTTCCCCTCTTACAAAGATGGGGAAATAACGACCACATGCCTGTACCTGTTGGATATATGAGTAGTGTAGCAATGTTGAAAGAAACGTTTTCCGGCCAAGCAATCACAAAAAATAGTTAGGTATATTGATCGATTCTCGAGGTGATCAAATTTAACTTCTTCTGTATTTTTTGTATAACACTATCTGAATCAAGGTGTATGTGCTTACAGATTAATAACCTGAAACAGTAAAAGGAGAAATGTTAAAACACATGAAAAACATACGCCACAAACCATAATAATACAACCACTACTTGCGTCCAGAGTGTCTCTGGTGTTGTGTGTGTGCAGTCCTGGCGGTGAATAAGGTCGCGAGAGCCCACGAAGATGCGCTGAGTTGCATTTGTCAGCTGTCAAACAACGAATCCTCAAATTAACAAGGGGTTGGCAACGCACTTACTACAAATACGCAAAAGCAAATCGCTCTAGACTTACAAACGCTTAAACTTAATGTAAGTAAAAGTTACAGTAACAATTACAATGCAGTTTAGACATTCATACTTATTGAATTGTGCAACTGAAACTTCATTATGTTTTCATTATGCTACACGTCCGAAAAATCTTGCCGTATGCGTGCCGTGCCGGCCCTTACCAGAACCACTAACAAAATGCATCTTCCTATTACGAGCATAACTAATTATGCCTATAGGAATCTAGCCCTTCCAATCATGTAAGTCCCATTTATCGTAGAACATGGCTAGCCTTCGGGTGATACGCAGTTAACAGGTAGGCTACTATCAAATAGCTGCCTTACTCTTAGTTTGCCATTCCGTTTTACAATGAAATACCTATCTCAAGTAACGGAAAGGGTCCCATTATATTGCTAGCCACTTCTTCGGTCACGCACTGACATTGAGATGGAATTGCTATCACTCAAAATTATATTTTTAATTGGCAAATTGAGGTTTTAGTTTTGCCGCTTTCTGTTAAGGCAAAATACGCTCGCTCGCAGCGGGCGTCAGAAAATCCCATAGCCTATTCGGGTAAAATTGGGCTAAGATGACCCCTCGTGGTAGTTTTCTGAACGGATCTCGCCTTAATGCTACATTAGCTCCATTTCACATTCGTAACTTAGGACTTTCGGACTTTAAGGTTCATCTCTTTCACATACCATACGCATATCAATATGTAACGCTCTATCTGACATGTTAGATCGGTGCGAGTGAGAGTGAGCACGCGAAATGCAATGAACTACTTAGCAAGCTGCTAAAATTAAATCTAAATTGGTTTTTAGATCCAAGAAAGAAAGCCCCACTGATAGGATACTGTAAGTGTTGTGTGCGGGCACGGCACAGAGTTGACAGTTATTGTAGTAGACAATTAACATTAAAATGGATGGGTAGTGGACTTATTTCGGGTGTACCCTCCATGTTTTTATCGACTTTTGGAGGGTAGGGAAATATTGTAAACCCATATCTATGTTGACAACTTGCTGGGACGACAGTTATCTGCGACCATGACCGGTGCAACCCGTGTCGAAACGTCAGAAATAAAGGTAAATAAATATCGAGTTAGACCCGGATTAAACAGTATTTAAATAAGAAAGCCCTGTCTCAAAGGCACGAGTCACGGCAACTAATTCATCAGTGTCCAAGAATCGACACGGCTCATTATGGGAACAAGTATAAAGTGCATTTTGAACTTGGGAACACTCGACCTTAATAAGAGTGCAGCAATTAGCGAGACAGCGGGCTGAGGTTCATTACTGCCCGGCAGCTTTAATGACCGTCCGGAATTATTTTACACCTCTTATTGTAAACTCAGTCTTTAAAATGGGGGGAAAGAAGAGAACAAATGAAATATGTTCATTGCCTTGAATTAAGTATATATATATACTAGCTGTGTCCACGGCTACAACCAAGTCGATTTATTAAGGTAGACGTCCTTGTCCTTGACCCATCTCAGAGGGGTAATCACGTAACGTTCCGAACGCACGTTGGTACAATTTAACTGTCAATTTTCCATATAAAAAGTGACATTTAGACCTACATGCTGACGCGCGTACAAGTCATTACGTGATCGACTACCAGGCCCAATACTTAACATATTCAATGTTTTGTCAAAACAATAGAGGTGAACAATATACTTAGGTATCAACTATTAGGTATTTGTTACTATGGGCCTTAGATGCCTGAAATAAATAGACGTTTACCTTATATCCACCGTGAGATTAATTATAAATAGAAGAGATTTTTTTTTTACTTTTATGAAAAGTTTTGATGACATACCGTACCTATGTAGCCTACCTTTGTACGAACACTTTAACTCGCAATTTTAGGAAATTTGCCTCTGGCCTCTGTACCTACACAATTAGTGGAGATTACCTTTTCTCCATAAAGTGTGGTGTTGTAAGAGTATCTTGCCTGCCTATCTGGACCCTTGTAAATTGTATAGGTACTCGTCCGTTTTGACACTACTTTACATAATATATGCATATATGTAATTTCCGTATGACTGCTGACCATTGATATTTGAACGAGAAATGATTTGAAGTGCTATCTCTCGGATATATACGCTTCCCACACGTGACTTAAGTGCCGTCCCACTTAAGTCAACATTTGTCCACTTGCACCTAAGATACGTCACGGTCATCAAAAACAATGTTATCGAAAGCTTTTAGCCCAGACGCGCACGGGGCGACGACGCGCCGCTCAAATGTGCCGTGCGAAAAAACTCAATAAAACCCAACAAAAACGTCTACTGTGCTTTATCGCGTGAAAAGTGTTCAGTTGCTTGAGCTGACCTCTCGAAGTCATAAATAATAAACTTAATTATCCGAACATGCGTCATATAAGTCTAAAGAGGTCGAGGGAGAGAGAGAGGAACGGCCTTAATTCGAGTAGGTAAGATACAGGGTATTCTGTTACGACAGAGATGCACCCTGCAATGCACTCTATCTTTTTATTTTGCCTAGTGGATTTATTTACTAAATACTAGGGCCCGGAATTTTGCGTGCGACTACTGAGACATGTTTAAACACTGAGACGTGTGTGAGTACTTTCGCGCCTACTCACCTCGCCCACACGGTTAGAAAGGCGGGTGCAGCGGCTGAAAATGCGGCTAAATTTAAGCACGACAAATACGCCAACCTTGTACCAGTGTATGATTTTGTCCCGGTTGCTGTCGAGACAGCTGGGACTTGGTGTACCGAGGCCAAGAGGTTCGTCAAAGACATAGGGCGGCGCTTGAGAGAAAGGGGCTGCGACCCTCGTTCTGGTTCTTACCTGGTCCAACGAATATCACTGGCCATTCAACGTGGTAATGCTGCAGGTATTTTTGGCACGTTTGATCCGGGTGAGTATCGGAATGGGGGGTGAACTGGTGGTGAATGTTTAATATAGTTGACGAAACCTGTGTGGATTTATGATTTGTAGATGATTGACGAAACCTGTTGTGGATATATAATTTGTAAATGATTGACGAAGCGTGTTGCAGATATTTGCTGTCTTGATCAGTATTGACGAAGCCTGCGTTGTGGAAATGGTGTCTACCTCTTTTTTGTCACATTATTAATTTTACGTCTGAATAAATATTTGAGCTTTGAGCAATATAAATAATGGAATAAATGATTTTGACTATTGACTATCGACTATGCGCATGCGCGGCATGTTTTACGCGCGCTTATATTGTGGTGCGTGGGAGAGCCAAATTGAGCAGCTAACAATTCTCAAATTAGGTGGCTATTACGTTTATAGGCATGTTATTTTTGTGTGTTACGTGCTACCGCGTATCTCAAGGGCCACTTACTCTTTTATTGGAGTTCCTTGAACAAAATGCCTGTTTTACGGTGTTTGGAATGCCAAACTACTTAGATAGTTTCGTATGGACATATGAACAGTTCTTTAAAAAGTTTCCACTATTTTTTTTAAGACATTTTCTGCAACTTCATGTTAATTTGTTTTTAGCTCTTTCCATCGCAATAATTTTGTACTAATTTTCATGCGTTTTTAAACTTTGTTGGAATTTTGGTATCTTGAATTAAGAGTTTTTTGTCCTATTAGGATCGAAAGAGATCGTGATTCTCAGTGGAAAAACATAAAACTGCTAGAAAATTTTACAATTAGAAAATAGTGGCATTTTTTTGAGAAACGCTCAAATACTGCTTATAGGGATAAGTTCGCCTTTGTACTTTGATCTTTTGTGTGATATCATGATATGTATATCTTTTAATCTGTTATTGTGTACAATAAAGTGCTTACATATGTACCTACATACATACTACATAGGTACTGTGGTGGATTTTAATAAGCAATTAACCCCTAAAAAAGTTTAATGGTGCGACATTTAATACCATGACGATAGCAATTGACAACATTTCAAAATATGTAATGATGCCAAAATTGAAAACCATTTCAGTAATTATGTTACCTGAACGTAATAGATAGATAGATTGATTTATTTCATTTTGAAAATTTACATGTAATTTTTATAAGTTAAAATAGCATGAATTCACAAAAAGATCGTCAGAGTGTATAAGAATAACAATAATATAAATAGTCAAATACAAATAAATCAAAATAAAGAGCAAAATTAAAACAAACAACACAATCATAATATTAAAAAGGTACAATGTCAAGGAAGTAATTTGTTTAAATGTCAAATTATTAATAAAAGCTAGGGCATCCTAGATATAAATTGTCAAAAGTGGAAAAAATATATATCTATACAAAATTCATAATAAAATAATAATTTCATTTTAAAACTAAACATGTCATTAAATAAAGATACAATACAATTTACAATGTCTGTTCGTTGTATTCCTTTATGGAATACAACGATTTTGATAATAAATAATAAATAAATAAATAAATAAATATTTGCGGACAATCTTACACAAATCAACCTAGTCCCAAACTAAGCAAAGCTTGTACTATGGGTACTAGACGACGATATAGATACTTATATAGAGAAATACATACTTAAATACACAGAAAACATCCATGACTCAGGAACAAATATTCATGCTCATCACACAAATAAATGGCCTTACCGGGATTCGAACCCAGGACCTCTTGCTTCGTAGGCAGGGTCACTACCAACTAGGCTAAAGCGGTCGTAAAAATAATAAAAGTTCTTTTAGTCGGCGTTCAAATATGTCGTTTGAGGTCTCATTTTTTATAGTGGCGGGTAGGCGCTCGTACATCGACGGGCCTGCCACGCGCGGGCTCCTGTCGAGCAGCGCGAGTCGCCGCGATACAGGCAATAATCGCCCCGTCTGACGGGTGATTCTGCCAGGCATATTCATTCGCTTAAATAAGTGAATGTTTCGACGCGTGAACATAATTACTTCAAATACGTATAGTGAATAATGAGTCATCATCTTGTACTGTTTAAATAGTTCTCTACACGAGTGCCTCGAATTTACCCCTGCCAATATAGGTACGTAGGGCTCGTTTTTGTAGTTTGAATACTCTACCAGAGTTTGTTGAGTTCCCGTACAAAATAATACCGTAGGACATTAGTGAATAGAAGTATGCATAGTAGATCTGAAGTAGTGCGTCACAGGAGACAATTGGCTTTAGTTTGCGCAGTGCAAAAATAAAGTAGTTTTCAGTTTATTTTTCTCCCTCGTTTATAAGAAAATCGCGTAGTTGTATACACTTTGTTTAAACGACGTCTGTCATATGAAAGGTGTGTCATAATTTACTTACGACCTTCTGGAATTCGCTACTTTTGAATTTAATATTTTTGAATGAAAATTAGGTACAATAAAGTGACAAATATCATAAAAGAACGTTTTCTAGCGAACTGAATAAAAAAATGGCCCACT
This sequence comes from Epinotia brunnichana, assembly GCA_963854355.1. Taxonomy (NCBI): domain Eukaryota; kingdom Metazoa; phylum Arthropoda; class Insecta; order Lepidoptera; family Tortricidae; genus Epinotia; species Epinotia brunnichana. Next base: position 14,564,962 of record OY977938.1, read on the forward strand.
TGAAAAAATGAATTGTTGTCAATTAGCAAACAAACAAACGGGCTGCGTGGTGGTATGCAGACGCCGTAGTCTATGGACATTGGACGTGTTACCGGCCCTTTATTTATTTTCATCACACTTGCTCATAAATGGTGTTATTCCTTGCCTGTATACAGAACGACAATGGCCTAAATTGTTCCCGCGGGAAATAATGGTCCCAAGGGAGTAATGAGCTCGTGTGTGATCTGATTGGTTAAGCAAATCTGGACGGCCGCGTACGACCAGAATTCTGCTCTGTGATTAGTTGGAAAATAAAATCGAGCAGGCCATGCCCTGCAAGAACCACATGCTCCATGCTCTGTGATTGGTTGAAATATTGAAGCTACGCCCTCCACTCGCACTGATCTAGACCATAAGTGAAGTTGTAAATTTCGTCAACATTTAGGTAAACATAGGTTTTTCTGTCTTTTGTGGTTATTTATTTCCTCGCAAATGTGATGAAAAACATTGTATATTGTATAACACGGGCGTAAGAATATTGCAAACTCGAGTCATCAAAAGCCCTCCGCCTTACGGCGTCGGGCTTCTGATAGACTCTCGTTTGCAATTTTCCTCATACGCCCCTTGTTAAACAATGTACTTTTACGGATACGTTGTGTTGACAGCTAGAGTCTAATGTGGCTCCTTCACTCTCCACACAGCGCATTCGCGGGAGCCCTAGCGATCTTACTCACTGCCTGCATGGCAATTGGGAAAGGATGAAAATTTTAGAAGTGCCTTATTATTTTTTTTGGGAATAACCTTCCTTAGCACCAGAAAAATGTTGCAGTCTTTTCAGCTGCGTCAATTATTATTGAAAAATATCAACAGTTTCCTCACTTACGTTTTGGGTTTAGGACGGCGAATAAGACACTTTCCTTGATCCGTCTCATATTACAAAAAATATTTTTAATATCTGACCCGGGCTATGACAAATATAGCTGCTGCAGCTGTCAATGTCATTGCCAGTGTCAGTTTATCACGAATTGTTAAGATACCTTGTTGTAAATTATTCCTATCACCAAAAAAAATCAGGCATTTCTAAAATTTTCATTCATTCCCAATTAGGAGGAAAACTGACATTTTCTCACGCCAGGTGGCGCATAAGCTACTGTACCCAGCTTTGACAATTGACATAAGAACTGTCAAATTGCAAACTTCTATAATTTCTTATAAGTATTTTTCCATATTTTTCTCAAGAATGCCTCAATGTTGTGCGCCAAATTGTAAAAATAGAGGAGTCCACTTATTTCCCAAGGACCCAACTCGCAGGAAACGTTGGGAGAGTGCATTGCGCATCAATAACTTTAGGGCAAGTGACACAGCCCGATTATGTAGGCTGCATTTTAAGGCAGATGATTATTTCGGAAAAAGTAGATATACAGATGCTGTACCACTAGCCAAATTTTTAAGAAAAACTGTTGTACCGTCTGTATTCTGTTTCACTACAACCAAACAGGAAACACCAGCAGCTTTTGTCCGTCAGCAGCGTTGTGAAAAAAGAAGACGAAGAAGACTGTTTGAAGAGAATAATGTGATAGAACACACAACAGTGACAGAATCAATAATTAGTCAGACTACTCCAGATGTAGGGCGAGAAGAAGAATTATGTACTACTGTGGAAATTGCAGAACCAGCTCAAAGTGAACACACAGAGCCTGAAACTTTGTCAAAGAGCACTCATATTGATCATGTGCATGTATATGGTTCAATAAACAGATATAAGAATGATGATAAGTCCATACTCTTCTATACAGGTTTTGAAACATATAAGAAATTCCATTTTGTCTACTCGACACTTAGTCCGATGGCACACAAGATTAGATACTTTGGCAGCAATGTAATTAGTCTATCTACCGAAGACCAATTATTCCTAACTATGATGAAACTACGACAGAATAAATGCATTTTTGAGCTGAGCAGGTTTTTTAACATAAGTGAAACTACTGTATCGAATATATTTATAACATGGATAAATTTTATGTACCAACTCTGGAGTATAATAAATATATATGCAGGATCTATTAGTGACAGACAAACAGTTGAAAGAAGTGGTCTTGTGTCGAAGTGTCAAAGTAGTGATAGCATACTAGCGGATAGAGGTTTCACAATACAGGACATGTTTGCAGACAAAAATGTTACTGTAAAGATACCTACTTTTCTAAAGGGAAAATCACAGTTACCAGGACTAACAATCGTAAAAGATAGAGAACTTGCTAGTAAACGTGTTCATATAGAAAGGATTATTGGGCTAACAAAAACCTACAAAATATTAAAGTCAGAATTGGACCATAGTTACATTCCAATAGCAAGTAAAATATTTTTTGTATGTTTTATGTGTTGCAACTTCAGAGAATGTATAATGAAGACAAGCCAATAAAAAAGTGTTACGATGAAACCCACGATTTAATTTGCCATAATCACCACTTTTTCAGGATTGTTATAAGTGTACACAAACCTAACCCAACCCAACCTTCAGGGCTCTATAAAAAGTTTATTGAAATTGTCCTGGAAATGTTACGGTTTCATAGAAAATTACTTTTATAGCTAATGAAATACTTAATAATGAAGGGATCCAAAATAAAAACATACAACAGTTCAATGTCTTTTTATTAGTGACAAGTAATTTTAATATATATATTTATTACATATGGCAGACTCCAGGTCATGCACATAAAAGTTTATTAATGATGTGAGCATCTCGGCTATGTAGTACTCATCCCTTTCAATAAATAAGACTTTCATATCTTTGAAAGTGTATACTATAAAATTGCAGTACTTCCTAGTGCTGCAATAAAGCTGGCCCTGTATTTGAGCATAATAAGGGTGTCTTCTTTTCAAGTGTAAATTCCCATCTATCACTTCTAGGTATGACACTGTTACCTCATTTATCTCGCTATACCGTGCTGCATATGGGCACTTCACTTCAATCACCGTCTCCTCACCAAGTAACCCATCAGGAGAGGCGGCAAGGAATGGACATTCTTGTGAAATAAATAATCCACATCTTTGCACATCTACATCATACATTGCTTCATACTTTTGTAAAGCAATAGGCTCCTGTATCTTCCCATGGGTTACCGCTCTTGTGTGCACCGGCTTGGGAGAGATAATTTTCTCCACTATTGCTTTTTTTCCAACATGGGTGCAATAACTTACAGTATAAAACATACTGGCAGTAATCCTGCATGATCGCATTTCATGCCATTCAGCAGAAGTATCTTGCCCTCTAGTGTTTTGTTCCACTTCCTTTATTGTTTCCGCAGTAACATTTTTTAAGAATAGATCTTTTAGTAGATTTTCTTTTGCAGTCTCCAAAGTATAGGAGTGATCCCATTCTATCCCATGAGGATTTGCCGGTTCGAATGTTTGCAGTAGAGGCATAGATGTATCCCCATAACCTATGGCCAAGTTCCTCACATAATCTTCATAATTATCCATTATGTCTTCCCTTTTTAGGGGTTCAAAATTGCACGTTTTCAATCTCTTGCTGGGTAAATTTTGTGCAGCAATGGGTGATTTTTGAAACACCTTTTTAGGCTTGTTAAACATCATCAGCTGTTGAGTGCATACTTGATGTAACAATATGTAACTTTTATTTACAATATCATGTGCACCCAACAATAGTACAGCAACATGCTTGCAGCTCGCTTCTGTACCACTCCCTGCAGCACACTCACAGTGGCACGCTTCTATTGAACCTTCTTGAGACACTTTCACATCCACAAGGTAGGCTAGGCTCTTCATACTAGCTTTGCACTGTCCACGTAAATACATGTACGTACCATCGGACGAGAAACGAGCAGTTACAAGGTGACGGGACTCATATAAAAGTTGGCCTTTTGGGTGAGTGTTGAATCTTTGAAAATATTCTTGTATTTCATGCTTGCTGATGTTGGGAATAGGCGAATCAGCGTTAATATCTCTGAATGTATCAGAGGGTGGGCACGCATATGAGCGGTCTTCTGGAACATCCAGGGTGGCACCAAAGTTTTGGTTGCGATCATATGCCTCCAACCTGAAAGAAAAAACCACACATGAGCATCGATTTTTTTATTAACACTCGAAATACCTAACATAACCTCAAATACTTGAGGCGATTACCTTTGTATCAAGTCGGCCTTTTTCCCTGCCACTGACGCTTTTCTTCTTCGAAGCTCAGCTTGAAGAACACGTACAGTCATAAACGCGTACATTTTAAGCTGTTAATCGCAAGGAATACTGAAAATATAGCAACCATACACTTGACACGACACGTAAACAAGGTATAGTGGATTGCAGCGCCATCTGCCTTGAGCTTCTAGTGTGCCTCCCAATTGCGTAACTATTTAATTGAACGAGCAAGAGCGAAAAATAACTGTTATTTTCACCTTCAAAAATGACAGTCGATGTCTTGACGTTCATTCGAAAAGTATTGCATTTACTCTGCAGGACCACAACCCCACTCATGTGCCTACATAGCAAGTAGTAATAGAAATGTTCATGAATCAATTTTTAACGGGACACCTTTACTCGTGTTAGGATAAACAGTTTCAGTGACGTACAGTCGCCATCACATACATAGATACACTAAAGGTGTTCAAAAATATCGGCACATGCACCCTAATGCCTTGAAAATAGAGGTGTGTTCCGATGTTTGTGACGTGCTTGTTTGCTCCGATGTATGTGATGGCGACTGTACTTACATTTAAATTTGTCCTTCGCAAGCCTTCGTAGGGAACCTTGTGAGTAGGTATATTCCACTTATCATTCTGCTCGCGTCGTTGTTATGCGCGCAGTGAAATGTAGACCGCAAAGTAAAAAATTTAGTTGCACACCGACGGTTCGTGTATAGAAAAATTGCTCACAAAATTACTATAGGTAAAAAAACGTATGTAAAGAAAGCCCTTCTTGTATGTGGTGGTGACGTATTTGAATAGACATTACATATTTAAATTATCTAACATAAACATAACAAATGCCTATTCGAACATGCCCCTACGCCCTACATGCAAGAATGGCTCTACTTAACTTAGATACAATATTATGAACTCCCTAAAACCAATTTTAAAACCACACAAATGACCGGAAAGATTGTGTCATTATCTCCCCATATAGGTATAACTTACAATAAATCAAACAAATGTGTCTGTGCGTCTGTCTGTGGCATCGTTGATCCAAAACCGATTTGGATGTTTTTTTTTTATCTAACTTTATGTCTGTCGAGAGGGTTATAGCTTATACCGCTTTTCGCAGTTTGTTGCATATTTGACCAATTACTAATAATTGGTCAAATATACATTTCTAAAAATGAGGTATTTATTACTTCAAAACTATGCTCTACTTATGGTATATTGGTCTCACAAAGTTTGAATAATCTGGCAACGATCAGAGGTGCAATTACAACTCTATGCCCTACGGGGCGGAGGAGGTTAGGTAGCGAGTAGGCACCAAGGGCTGAGATTTCAAATTATTATACACTAGTTGTTGCCCGTGACTTCGTCCGCGTAGAATATGTTATCGTCTAAATGTTTGTTTAAGAAATGAATTTTTAAAAACATTAGTTTTGTAGTCTTTTAGTAAACAGTCTAAAACCAAAGTTACAAATATCTTACTTTCAAAATGTATTGCTCTCTATACAAACTAAGAACCCTCTTTGAACCCTCATAGTAAACAGTCTGAAACCGTAGTTACAAATTTCTTACTTTAAAATGTCTTGCTCTCTATACAAACTTCGAAGCCCCTTTTAACCTTCTTATGCGATGAATTAAAAAAAAACCGGCCAAGTGCGAGTCGGACTCGCGCACGAAGGGTTCCGTACCATTATCTATAAAAACGGCCAAAAAATCACGTTTGTTGTATGGGAGCCCCCCTTAAAAATATTTTATTTTGTTTTTAGTATTTGTTGTTATAGCGGCAACAGAAATACATAATCTGTGAAAATTTCAACTCTCTATCTTTTACGGTTCTTGAGATACAGCCTGGTGACAGACAGACAGACGGACGGACGGACGGACGGACAGCGAAGTCTTAGTAATAGGGTCCCGTTTTACTCTTTGAATACGGAACCCTAAAAACGCTGATATAAGTTTTGTAGTCTTTTAGCAAACAGTCTAAAACCGAAGTTACAAATCCCTTACTTTTAAACTGTCTTGCTCTCCATACAAACTTTGAACACCCTTATAATCCCCTTTAGGGAGAGTGAATGAGTTTTGTAGTATTTTAACAAACAGCCTCAAACAGGCTAAGATCGAAGTTACAGATCTCATACTTTAAAATTTTCTTGCTCTGCATACAATTTTTTTTAAAAGAAAACACTAAGTTTTTTTATTGTAATAAGTATTTTTTCTACAAACTATCAAGTCTCTAGCTCAAAAAAAGTGTTTCCCATACGAACCATGCACCCCTTTTTAACCCCTTAAGGGGTGGAATTTTTCAAAACGCTGGCAGTACTTTTTTGTATTTTAATAAGTAAGCTTTCTACAAAGTTTTAAGTTTCTACCTAAAAAAAAGTTTCCCCTAAACAAACATTGCACCTCTTTTCCCCCCTCTTAGGGGTGGAATTTTCCAAATCACATTTGTATTCTTATAAATAATCTTTTTACACTATTTCATATCTCTAACTCAAAAAAAAGTTTCCTCCATATAAATTCACCCCTTTTTATCACCCTTAGGGGTCGAATTTTACAAAACACTGAAAGTGCTTTATTTGTATTGTAATAAGTAATCTTTCAACAAAGTTTTAAGTCCCTCGCTAAATAAAATATTTTCTCCATACAAACGTTGCACCCCCTTATAAACCCCTAACCCAAACCCCCCTGAAAGTATTTAATTTTAATAAGTAAGCATTCTACAAAATTGTACAAATGGTACACCCACTTTTAACCCCCTTAGGGGTGGAATTTACTAAAACGCTGAATATACTTTTTTTTGTATTGCAATAAGTAATCATAATCATAATCATTTATTTTGCTAAAACATACACAAATATCGTACAATTGACATGTCAGTGGTAATAAAATTACATGTATGTATGTTCCTTTTAAGCTTTTATTTCAAAAAAGAGTTTCCCCCATATAAGCTTTGCAACCCTTTTTAACCCTCTTAGGGGCAAAATTTTCCAAAACACTGAAAGCACTTTGTTTGTACTCCAATAAGTAATATTTCTACAAAGTTTTAAGTCTTTTGCTAAAAAAATAAAGTTTCCCTCATACAAAATTTGCACACCTTTTTAACCCCCTTAGGGGCAGAATTTTTCAAAACGCTGAAAGTACTTTATTTGTATTTTAATATGTAATTTTTGTACAAACTTTAAAGCTTCTATCTCATAAAAGAGTTTCCCTCATACAAACTTTGCAACCCTTTTTTACCCCCTTAGGGGTAGAATTTTCCAAAACGCTGAAAGTACTTTCGTTGTATTCTAATAAGTAATCTTTTTACAAAGTTTTAAGTCCCTATTTAAAACACATTGTTTCTCCCATACAAACTTTGCACCCCTATTTTACCCTCTTCTGGTTAAAATTTTCTAAAATACTGAAAGTGCTTTATTTGTATTCTAATGACTAATCTTACTACAATGTTTTAAGTCTCTACTTAAAAAAATATTGTTTCCCCCATACAAACTTTGCACCCCTATTTTACCCCCTTAGGGGTGAAATTTTCAAAAATTCCTTCTTATCCCTAGCCCACGTTTTAAAAGCAACCTACTGTGCAAAAATCAACTCTCTAAGATTAGTAGTTTCGGCTGTGCGTTGATGAGTGAGTGAGTGAGTGAATAAGTCAGTCAGGACATAGGCATTTATATGTATAGATATATTCAAGACAGATTAGATCATCATCATCATCATATCAGCTGAAAGAGGTGCAACGTAGGCCTCCCCCAAAGCGTGCCAAAGTGACCAGTCACCCGCGTCACCCGCATAGATTACCTACATACGTACGAGTAATATAATACTAGCAGACATTTAGGTAAAAAACAAACAGACTGAAATTATGTAGGTATTATATACATCCGGCTTGGTCTAGACTAGCTAAAGTGTATCCGTTGTAAGCTCTCCGAAAAGGATTCTTAGATTTTACGGCTTCTGCTTTTAGGATCGAGTCTACAATTGACGAAAACCACTTGCAGATGAAATATGCATGAAGCGAAATTGACCGAAACCTCTTAGGAACAAGATAAAGGACTGAGCTGGGCGCTTTACTGAGCGGAGTGGCATAGTTAGGTGAACGTGAAGTTAGCATGGATTTGGAACGAACACATTTACTCGTACTTTAACACGACGGATATGACGGGATATTTACTCGTATCAAACATACATTAAAGGCAGGTTGCACCAACTTACGATTAATTACTGACCGATCAACGTTAAATATGGCGGCGGCAGATGTCATTCCATTGAAACGTGTCAAACTTTCCATATATTCCGATATTAACGAACACCGCTTACGATTACAGATAGTTTGGTGCAACCCACCCTAATTCTAAATTTGTCAAAGTTAGTTAAGGCACAGTTTTTGAAGTGGATACTTCTTTGCTCGCGTTCTTGTAATAGGGGTACAGTTCAAAATGTATCACGTGACTTCCGGAATAACTTTTTGTAGAGAAGCCTTATCTGATTTCAAATAATTGTTTGTTACATGGTTTAATCCTTCTTAATTTGCCATTAGCTGTTAATCACAAAATGTTATTAAGTTTATGTGGCGGACATAAAAATAATGCTGAAATGACCGCCATTTTCAATGTATCGCGAGTCAAATGAGCTACGTTAGTCAATGTTGCCATATATACCGAATTATCTGTACTTATACAGATTTTATTTATATTTTACGGGTACATCCAACAAAGTAGTATCCACTTAAACTTATTTAACGGTTGTATCTCCGACACAACCCGCTTCTTTTTTATTTACAAGCTTTTATTTAGCTCACCCCGTTTGTTTTATTCTTGGGTCAAACTTAGTAATTAAAATTTCACCCACTTCTCGCTTTCTGATTGAGCTGAAATTTTGCATGCATATGTATATCGCATGATAATGCAATATTATGAGCTCCATGTCAGCTGATCTGATGCTGGAGCTGGAAGGTGGCCGTAGGAACTCCGCAATAAAACGAAAGAACCCCATCGAGTTTGTGCTCGTTAGAATCGTCTCAATGAGTAGTTGATGATACTATGCTGAAAAGTACAGTCGGCAATATCAACGCCGGTATTATAATCAAATGAAATTTTTGACAGGAACTTATTTTGTAATCTGCCTTATCCCAGCCACCACTGGTTACAGTCACCAGCATTAATATATACCTCTAAAAAGTGCGCACAAGTAACCGACACGGTGAACCGAATACATTGTTTCGCCGAATTTTCATTTAATCGAATTTTTGCTACTCACAAACCGTTAACCTTTTAGGTAAAGCTAAAAGGTAAATCTGTAGTTTACTGATTCTGAAAAGAATGGTTTTCGGAGAAATTAAAATAATAGTGGTAATATCGTAAAAGTGGGATATAAAATGAATGCATTCAAATAGATAGTTGCTATAGCGAATGCTAATCCCTATCAAGATTGCAAAGAAAATTCTCCGCGCGCTTAGATTTACTTTCAGTTAATTGAGTCGAGGGAGCGTTGTCTCTGGTTTACGAATAATTCTCCGGCTTCAGCGGGGAGCCAGTAATAAAACCCTAAGTATTCTTAAGCGAATAAGTTGTTTTTTAGTCTGAATGCTGGATGTAAGAGAATGGAATGAGCGGGATAACGTCAACTTTTTCATCGCAAGATATGGATTTTGATTTATATCTGAAATAAATATAATTCATTCATTCAGTCTAAGAATTATAGTCATAATGGCAGTAAAAATATCTAGGCACTTACCCTAGATATTTTTACTGCTAGACGCCGAATACCCATTACGGCTTATCGTTGTTTTAGTAACAAAATGTCAAGCCAAACTTAACCAGGATTCTACAAATTCGAATATATGGGTTGCATTTCCCACGTCCCATCCATCATTCAACTCGTTGTCACATCACATTCCCCTGTATAAAAATAACCTAATGCAAATGGTGTTCTCGGCAAGTTTGTGAAAGCACGATAACTTGTATCCTGAGAAATGGGCCCAGACTAGAGTGTTGGCTGCGAGAAAATTACGCCATTTGTTACTTCTAGACAGGCGACGCTCCATCGTATAAAAATCGGTTTTCACCCTGCCCCGAGATTAAATACTATTGCTTCCCGGCAACTACGCCACTCAGGAAACTGTATACTATGCCTAGGAGTATATGTACAAATGTACGACGCGACGGTGACGTTCTAAGAGAATTTAACTTACCTATTTTCTTTCCTAAGTATTTTTTATTTCTTGTCTAAAATAGCCAAAGTTCACATTTAAGCGGCGCATGCCCACCTTCATAAATGTACCGAAACCCTGTCAGAATCGTGATATCTTGATTTCGAGAGAGATTTCCTGCCACTTTAAATATTAATAATAAATCCTACTTATCTTACTTATGCCGTACCTAAGCATGCTACGCGCTACGTCGAGCTACGGCGTGCTACTTTGAACGAGTTTAACGGCGAGTTGCATGAACTTACATACAGAGCAACATTAAATATGGCGCCGGCGGCTGTCATTCCATAGCAACTTAGCATTATCAGACTTTCCATGCATTCAGATGATGCAACCCAGCCTTAATGACACTAAACTTGTAGGGAAACTTTCTTCTTCCTAGCCGACAAAATTACCTACCTACATCATAATATCATAAACAAACTACCCGCCTACCTAAAGTACGTAAGTCTCACCATGTAGATCATTTTGTTCGAGCTTCCATTGGCCGCTGCGGGCCATATTATTCCCAGCATCATTACCCCAGATCGCCAACGGCCGTCCTAAACTGATTACAAGCTATTTACTTCTCATAAAAATCATTACACTTTAATTTTCACCAGCCCTCTATCGGGACACGCGTTACTGTCGTCATTCTTTGCTAAGAAAACTGGCGCAAAAAAGTCCCCTCGTATTTATTTTGTGGGCCAAAACTCTCGTAGGAAAGCTGACAAATATTTGCCAAACACTTTCGCAAACGCCTGCTCAACTTTCACATCCTGTCTTGAATTTGTGATATAGTTCAGTAAAAAAGCCGTCTTTCGGGTGTAGCTTGTTTTTTTTTTTTTTTTTTTTTTTCATTTATTTACTACAAAAAACAATACAAAAAAAACATTTGTACAGCGGACAAAGCCGTAAAGGTTTATCTGCCGCTACATTCGCTCTTTAAGGTGATACCGTGCATAACTATGTACCTAGATATGGGCGGAGCAACGCGCGGGGGCTTTCCCCGTTCCAACACGTTGCGCGGCCACCGAGTTCCCGCAATCCATCTATTTTTCGGACGCTGAGCGCAAAGGCATGGAATCGGCTTGTTATTTTTATAAGGAATAATAGTGACATTATAGTAGTTTATGCTACTGTACATAATGAAGAGCATTAAACACGAGTGTGGGTTTAATGCTAATTATGTACAGTTACATTTAATTACATACACTATTTTATCTATCCACATATCATAAGATTCATAAGCCTCCATGATGCATTCAGGAGCCACATATTATGACCGGCATCGCGGCGTCGTTTTCTGGCAGCTGTCGTAGTTTTTTTTTAATTCAGAGACAAACTAGAGTCGGATCCAACTGTTATATCCATATCGTTCGATATCTACTTACGTGCGACATTTGTCAAATTTGTATGCAAATTGACAATTCATTTCGAACTACGTCATCTCGACTGATATTAGAATAGAGGTTAAATCAAATTTCTTTGTTTTTCAGAGACGTTCGAAAGGGTCTAGCAGGCTAAGCTAACAAGAGTGGCCCCGCAAGGGATTTGGTTTTAATTTGAGGTGCAGTAGTGGCAGGACCTAAGAACACTGTATGCGTAATATCAGCCTTCGATCTTCTTTTGTTTCAGACTTATTCACGAAAATGTCAAAAAATCAAGGTAATTTTTAAACTGTTATTTTAGCTAAACCAAGCAAGAGAGAGTAACTAAATAAATTCAGAATTAAGGATCATAAAATGGGGTTCATAATGCATATTTTTACAGACATTCATATCCTTGAACTTGGATGAAAAAAAATAGTTTTTTTTTCGTTTAATTTTTTTGCCACTTCTCGCGGAGACACAACTATAAAAAAAATTACTTAATGAGCCACAATTGTCACCTACGTATACATTTAAAAACATTTTGAGAAATCATGGTGCGTCATGTCAAAAATAAAACATTTACAAACGTATGTTTACTATATCATATCATATCAATACTATCATATTGATCAATGTCAATCGTCGAGTAAAACAAAGAGGCACGGCCGTTCTATCCTTTTCTCGAAGCTATTCAGGCCATTTTCAACATCCTGTAATTTCGTACTGACTAAAGCCAGAACCCTGAATTTTCAGTAACATATAGGGCATAATATGGCTTACATATATTCTCAATAACATTTAATTTGAAATTTTAGTTTAGGAACAATTGCCCGTCAAAAATCCTTAGTTTTGTCACTGACATACTCACTGACTCACTTATAATGATCATCGTAATTCTAAGGTACTTTTAGCAGACCTACAATCTCCAAACTTTTAACATAATTAGTTTTTAGCCTATCCATTCATAAAAAACTAAAAATATTGCAGTTTCCGTCACGATTCAGAGATATACACACTGCATAAGTAAGTTTGTAATCCTATACAAATACATGCGATTACAAAGTTACTTTTGCAATTGCTTCCCTCAAAACTATACAAACGTTATTTGCGGTTGGTAAAATAACATTTTCATACAAAGTTGATAACCTACAAAGATAAATGAGATCCCATAAAAACATTCCATGTAAAAAATAGGCCAAGTCTCGGAACTCTTCCACAGTAAAAAATGGTGAGATATTTCGTAGAGCCAAGTCAGGCATTCGTATTGATCTTTATTTGCTTGCTAAATGATGTTTTGTGACTTGGCAATCACACTTACATAGTTTAAGGTATGCAACAATTTGTAAATGCAGTAAAGTTGTGTGATTCCCAAGTTGCAGAATTTTATTTAGCAAGCAAATAAAAATTAATAAGTATGCCTGACTTGGCTCTACGTAATATCTCACCACTTTTTACCGTGGAAGAGTTCCGAGACTTGGCCTTTTTTTTACATGGAATGTCTTTTGTGGGATTAATTATTTCATAATGAACGAAAGAGGATGTTATACCTACTACAGACTGATTTGCCACTACTACTCTATTGATATGATATGATATAGTAAACATACGTTCGTAAATGTTTTTTTGACATGACGCACCATGATTTTTCAAAATATTTTTAAATGCATACGTAGTTGAAAACTGTGGCTTATTAAGTAATTTTTTTGATAGTTGTGTTTCCGCGAGAAGTAGCAAAAAAATTAAGCGAAAAAAAAAACATTTTTTTTTTAATGAAGTTCAAGGATATGAATGTCTGTAAAAATATGCATTATGAACCCCATTTTATGCTCCTTAATTCTGAATTTATTTAGTTACTCTAGCTTGCTTGGTTTAACTAAAATAGCAGTTTAAAAATTACCTTGATTTTTTGACATTTTCGTGAATAAGTCTGAAACAAAAGAAGATCGAAGGCTGATATTACGCATACAGTGTTCTTAGGTCCTGTCACTACTGCACCTCAAATTAAAACCAAATCCCTTGCGGGGGCTACTCTTGTTAGCTTAGCCTTTGAATGAAATAATATTATCGAAATCGATGTTATTATTTAGTAATAATAACATTTCCACAGATAAGAAATTTGTTCTAACAAAACAGTTTATTTTTGTGGTGGTCATAATGTGCGGTTCTTGAACGCATCATGGAGGGTTTATGATATTTGGATAGATAAAAATTTGGAACATCTCTGAAAAAAACCAATTTGCTTTAACCTCTATTCTACCATCAGTCGAGATGACGTTTTATTCGACATTAAATGTCAATTTCAAACAATCTGTACAAATATATCGCACGTTAGTTGATATCGAACGATATGACCGTTAGGACCCGACCCGTTGGGACAAAAAGATTTTTTATACACTTAGTAGGCCTTCAAAATTTTATGAATAAAGTAATTTTTTTTTTATTAAACTGTGTTTTTTTTTTACACATGGAATGTTTGTGCAGTTGGCACATCAGCAAGATATAACGCTTTCAAAGTACGTTTACATTTATGTGGGTTATTACTTATGCTATTGACAATATCGGCGGGTAGTTGATTATAGTGCATTACTTACCTAGGGCGGTTAAACAAAGAATGTCTCAGATCGCAGGTATTTGACGCCCGAGCCGAAGGCAAGGGCGATAAATATGCGCTCTGAGGCTTTCTTTATTACCGCCCGTGGTGAGTACAAAATTTTACGTCTCTATCTGGCCAGGAAGTGGGGTTTTCCGCACGCATAGCGTGCGGTAATTCCTACTTTATGGCCAGGTATGACGTAAATAATATTTGGTAACAGGTGTTCCCATGTTCGTTTGCCATCATACACATTTCTACATTTCGGAATGACAAAACGAGGCAAATACACTAGTTGCCTCAGGTGTAACGGTCTAGTTTTTTTTATGAGACTGTGTATTTCACTAACAATTGCTATTTTGATTTGGTTATATATATTAATAATCTTACAATATTTAAATATCTCCTCTTGACTCAAATGTTTTTTCTTTAACAGAATTAGGTATAATTGTTTTTATTAAGCTGGTCTGTAATTTAAATATCTTTTCAATGTAAGTTTTAAAGGTTCTACCGTAGCTACTCAGTCCATATCCAACGACGGATTGCGCTAGTGACATGTACATCATTCTAAGTATGTTGTATGGGAGTTTATACTTTAGTATAGAAAGTTTTGCTAGAATTGATCTAAGTTTGTTACACACATGGTTTATATGCGGTCCCCAGTTAAAATGTGCCTGCCTGCCTGCCTGCCTGCCCAATCCCCCCGTCTGTCTGTCTGTCTGTCTGTCTGTATGACTGCCTGTCTGTCTGTCACCAGGCTGTATCTCAACAACCGTGATAGTTAGACAGTTGAAATTTTCACAGATGATTTAATAATTTGTATATTTTTTTTTCTTCTTTTACAATCTTACACAAATCGGCTTAGTCCCAAACTAAGCAAAGCTACTATACGACGATAAAAATATTTATATAGATAAATAAATACACAGAAAACATCCATGCCTCACGAACAACTATTTGTGCTCATCACATAAATGCCCATTGCCCTTACTAAGATTCGATTGATTCGAACCCGGGACCTCCGGATTCGTAGGCAGGGTCACTACCAACTAGGCTACAGGAGGCTCCCATACAACAAACGTGATTTTTTTGCCGTTTTTATCGATAAACTCGCACTTGGCCGGTTTACTTTTTTTTAAATTTTTTCTATCAGCAATGTACTGCTATCATTTATTTGACGTTTCAGAGAGGCAGAGCTAGTTTCAAATGTTAATTGGTATGAAAATAGAAAAACTGTTTTTTTTATCTATACCTACATTATCTATTGGTATAGATACGAATTTACGTTAATTAGGGCTTATACTTTCAGACCTTATAATATAAGTTCTTATAGAGTCACACACTGTATCTTATCTTATCTTAGCTCTAGGTGAGGGCCCTTTCGGATGCACTTCGACCCAGTGGAATATTTTGTGCATTTCAACCGCTTTGGCCTAGTTGGTAGTAGCCTACGAAGCCGTAGGTCCTGGGTTCGAATCCCGGTAAGGGCATTTGTATGTATGATGAGCACGAATATTTGTTCCTGAGTCATGGATGTTTTCTATGTATATATGTATTTATTTACCTACATAAGTGTATATATCATCGCCTAGTATCCATAGAACAAGCTTTACCTAGGTTTGGACTAGGTCGATTTGTGTAAGATTGTCCCCAAATTTTTATTTTTTTTATTTTATATACTTAAGGAAGTTTTTGTCTCTTCGTCAGTTGTCGGTGTGGAGTCGAGTCGGTGCGGTATCAGTCAGTCAGTAGGTACAAATTATTTAATGCACAGTGCGTGCCTACATTTCAATGAGTGCTTCCTGATTGCGCGGGAGCGGAGCGCATAAATTGCAGTACTGCAAGTAAGGACGACATCAGTATAGGTAAGGTCTTAGTTGCCTATGTTGAAAATACTGCATACAGATCCCGCCCCGTCAATTAATCAGGGACATCATCATATCACCCGAAAGACGTCCACTGCTGGACATAGGGCTCTCCCAAAGAGTGCCAGCGTGACCTGTCCTACCCTATATTATTTTATTGTATTCTGCTGATTGAAGTTGATCCAAGCCATACCAATAAATTAAACACGCCTGTACCGTAAAGTACCAGCCTTTAATTCTAAGGCATTACAAAATGTTATATTACATTACACAGGCACTTGCTTCCAATTCGACTCAATTTGAGAGCCCGCATAAATGAGCACTACATTTCTCGTGGTGCTATGAGAATCACTACCTACCTCGACACTCTGGACTCGCCACTCATCGATCGCTAGTATAAAATACTAGCGATCGATGAGTCATATTATGTACTTATCGCTGGTATGTAGTATATGTAGTATATGCATCATGATTCACTAGTGGTGGAAAACGCCTCATAGCAATTATGACCGTCTATTGTATTGTATTTATTTGGACTAAAAAATCAATAATACTATAACCTGACCTAGGGGTCAGTTATAGTATTATTGATTTTAGTCTATCTGATCTCTGATATAATAGCTGTTTACGATTCTAGGGAATCGTAAACAGCTATTATATCAGAGATTAGATAGACTTACTATTGGTTCGCGGGGAGATATCCGTACGAGTAAGTGTTGGTACTCATACTCATTTATTCATAATACTAGCTGTTGCCCGCGACTTCGTCCGCGTACCTATAACATGTTATCGTCTAAATGTTTGTTAAAGGAATAAATTAAAAAAAAAAACATTGAAATTAATTTTCTACCTAGACTGTTAGAAAACAATCTAAAACCGAAGTTACAAATCTCTTACTTTCAAAATCTCTTGCTCTCTATACAAACTAAGAACCCTCTCTGAACCCTCATAGTAAACAGTCTGAAACCGTAGTTACAAATTTCTTACTTTAAAAATGTCTTGCTCTCTATACAAAGTTCGAACCCCCTTTTAACCTTCTTATTAAAGACTGAAATACTACTGACTAATAAGTAATCTTTCTACAAACTTTTAAGCTTCTATCTCAAAAACAAGTTTCGCTCATACTAACTTTGCAACCCTTTTTAACCCCCTAAGAGGCTGAATTTTCCAAAACGCTGGCAGTACTTTATTTGTATTCTAATAAGTAAGCTTTCTACAACGTATTGAGTCTCTTGCTAAAATAATAAAGTTTCCCCCATACAAAATTTGCACCCCTTGTATTCGTATTATTGTATAAGTATTTTATTCGTATTCTAATAAGTAATATTTATACAAAATGTTAAGTCTCTAGCTATAAAAAATAAAGTTTCCCCCATACAAACTTTGCACCCCTATTTGACCCCTTTAGGGGTAGAATTTCCAAAAATCTCTTCTTATCCGTTGCCTACGTTGTATAAGGTAGTTCTGGTGTAAATTTCAACTCTCTAGCCCCAGTAGTTTCGGCTGTGCGTTGATGAGTGAGTGGGTGAGTCAGTCAGGGCATTAATATGTACATAGGTATAGATAGATAGAAGATGACGAAAATCCCATTCAAATATCTCAAAACCGTTTTAATGTCGCTTGTTAGAGTGAGAAAACGATCGGGGCCTGTGACGTCAAGATCCTCGAGCGTCATAGTAAAAAACAATCGTTTCATTTGAAGGTGCGTTTTGTGAAAAAGGGACAGAACATAAAACTTTGGAACTTAGTGATTACCTATTTATATACCTAACCTCTTGCGTTAATTTTTTCTCTATTATCCTTTTTTCGAGAAAATACATAATGATTATTTTATTTAGTGTCTACCTACAGCCGGTTCCGCTGCACCAATGTTTTCCATGTTTTTAAACATCTAACATGTTTTCAGTCAGGATCGGCAAACAAATAGGGTTTTGTTTTGATTGGCAAAACATGTTTGACGTTTAAAAACCACGAAAACATGGCGCAGCGGACGCGGCTTACGGGGTGTAGTTTCGATTCCAGAGGGCCTACCGGGAAATGCATTCGAAGTTTCCCCTCTCTGTCATACTTACGAGTTCGTACGTAAGTGCGACAGAGAGGGAAAACTTCGTATGCCGTTCGCGGTAGGCCCTCTGAGCTATAACCACGAACTTCGGAATTCGAAAATATTCGGGTATCTCTATCTCTATCGCACTAACAACACTCGAGTGACAGGGATGCAGTTATACGAACTTCGAGTTTCGGTTTTAGTGGTAGTGCCGTAGGCACTTTGGCAGAATGCGCAAAGAACGCGTGCCATTGCCATTCAAAAAAAACAAATTCGTGTTAATTATATTGTTCAAATTTGTTAATACATTTTTTGAAATTACGCCATAATTTGCGCATATAAGTTCTCAATCGAATATTTTTTTATGGTTTAACTTTTGGCATGTGTATCGTAAAGGTCTATCGTAGACTGGATTTAAATTATTAATAAGTAAAAGGCAAAGCAATTCCGCCATTTTGACGAAAATTTGACGTTTCTTATAGCTGACAGTTGGAGCAACGTTTGATTTCAATAAAAATAACTGAAAAATTAAATGAAGTCGTATATTTCGGAAAATTAATTAATTGTCGCAGTCGGATAAAAACTATCCTAAGTTGCAGCTAGAATAATAATGTACCTATATAAAATGTCTCATATTTTTCCGTTCATGGGATGCTGAGAACATTCGTACCACACAAAGCTTAGTTTCAAACTGGCTGATTCTTTTTTTAATTTAGAGATTTATTATAAGTGGAGATGGAGATTATATATATAAATATTACATAACCACCCTTATACATTTTGATACATACGTTCTATTGCTTAAAGCGCACGTCAGGTATCGGATTACTCGTATGTTTCTTGATATGGTTTACGGGCACAGCGCGCTCGTAGCGTTTATTATCATATTGGAGCGCCTATAATTGTCAAACCGTTGTTGACAGCGCCAGGCGCGGCTCACTCGCGATTTGTGTTTATCGCTACAAGTACATGCCGGTCGCCCCTTCGGAGGGCCCTATTCAGTGGCTGCCACGTGTTGGTAGAGGACGCTCGCACGGGTCGCAGCGCGTTGCATGCGATAGAACGGGATGGCCACATTTAGGCACGTTTGGCGTACCTAAACAGGGAATTTGTTAACAGAGAACCTTCTTTACGTAGTAGGTACTATTACTTATTCTGTGACAGCGCTAGAATAAGACATTAAGGGGCTTACAGCTCCCAATGACCTTCGATCTGTTACTGTCCGTTTTTCGTGTTTTTGCGGCTTACCGTATTAACAACAACGAGGTTTACCGAAATAGTGTCCCATACTTACTTCAAAACTCACCGTTTTCGAGATATATGGCACCAAACTTTAGCAATTGTAGGCACACAAACCAGTTTTTTGGGCGTAACTTTTGTGAAGATTAGTTAAAAATAAAAATCTCTCGTGGGTTGTTAGAGATGTCAATAAGGAACAGTTACTTGTAAATTTCATGTATAAAAGTGCATTTAAACAACATACTACTAGTAATATCGAAAACAGAGCTTTTTTGGACCATAATTGAATAAATCATAAAAAAATATACATACATTTTTTTCTAAAAAAACTCTCGTGCAAAAGTAGATAAAGGATTGAAGAACCCCTTAAGCGCCACGCGCGCCTTAATCACAACCTTAATCCCTTAACCGTGTCATAACTATACGTGTGCATCGAGAATAAGAGCAACTTGAATTTAGAGATTTAAACTTAAAGGGATATGCATCTAATGTCTATAAACTCTTTATACCGGCTTTAAATAAAACATCATGGGCTTGCTTAAATAATAAAAACAAGTACGTTTTTATCGCAACCATATAGCGTGGCTAAGTGTTGGATACGCCACAAGACGCTTGTGTCAAATTACGCTTTTTATTTCCGCAGATTTTATTATGGTAATAACGCGAGAAGGGCCATGAATAATGCTCTGTCGCTTTGCTATAGGAAGGGCAGGACTCTTGCCCTTTTATGTGAGGATGGATCAATTTGCACCATACAACTACGACTACGGTTATATCTTAGTTGTAGGCACTCAATCCGTAAGGTTGGGTGCAAGGGGTTAAACTTGACTTAAGTATATATAAAATACTAGCTGTTGCCCGCGACTTCGTCCGCGTAGAACTTTTTATCGTCTTAGAAAATGATTTCTCTCAATACAAAATTTGAACCCTCTTTTAGGGGATAATTAAAAAAAAAGTTGATGTTCATTTTCTAGTTTGTGAACAAACAGTCTAAAACCAAAGTTAAAAATCTCATACTTTAAAAATGCCTTGAAATACTCAAACTTTGAACCAATTTTAACACTCTTAGGGGATGAATTTGGAAAAACTCTGAAATCAGTTTTGTAGTCTTTTAACGTACAGAATAAGACCGAAGTTAAAAATCTCTTACTCACACTTTAAAATTTTATTGCTCGCCATTTAAAATTTGAACCCCCTTTTAAACCCCCTTAGAGGTTGAATTTTTCTAATCGCTGAAAGAACTTTTTTCGTAAACTTTTAAGTCTCTAGCTCAAAAAAAGTGTTGCCCATACAAAGCTTTCTTAACCCCCTTAGGGGTGGAATTTTCTAAAACTCTGAAAGTACTTTATTATTAATTTTAATAAGTAACATTTTGAATAGTTTTAAGTCTAGTAAAAAATAAAGTTTTTCCCACACAACACTGGCTACCCTTCTTAAGGATCTTAAGGATCCCCTTAGGGATGGAGTTTTCTAAAACGCTGAAAGTTCTTTTTTAGTATTCTAATAAGTTATCTTTTTGCAAAGTTTTAAGTCTAACTCAAAAAAAAGTGTTGCCCATGCAAAGCTTGCTCTCCTTTTTAACCCTATTAGGGGTGGAATTTTCTAAAACGATTTGTGTTCTTTTTTTGTATTTTAATAAGTAATCTTTCTACAAAGTTTCAAGTCTCTAACTCAAAAATATAAACTTTCCCTGATAAAAACTTTGCACCCCTTTTTATCCCCCTTAGGGATAGATTTTTTCAAAACGCTGAAAGTCTTTTTTTTTGTATTTTTATAAGTAATCTTTCTACAAAGTTTTAAGTGAAGCTCAGAAAAAGTGTTCCCCATACAAACCTTGCACCCTTTTTTAACCCCCTTAGGGAATGATTTTTGTAAAACGCCGAATGTAGTATTTTTCATGTACTAATAAGTAATTTTTCGTCAAAATTTTAAGTCTCCATTTAAAAAAAAGTAGTTTTTCCCATACAAACTTTGCACTCTATTTTACCCCTTTAGGGGTAGAATTTTCTAAAACCCTGAAAGTTCTTTATTTGTATTCTAATGACTGATCTTTCTACAAAGTTTTAAGTCTCTATTTAAAAAAAAATGTTTCCCCCATACAAACCTTGCACCCCTATTTTACCCCCGTAGGGGTGGAATTTTCCAAAACGCTGAAAGTGTTTCATTTGTATTCTAATAACTAATTTTTCTACAAAGTTTAAGTCTATAGCTCGAAAAAAAAAGGTTCTCCCATACAAACTTTGCACCCCCATTTTACCCCCTTAGGGGTAGAATTTTCAGAAATCCCTTTTTATCCCTAGCCCACGTTATAAAAGCAACATACTGTGCAAAAATCAACTCTCTAAGATTAGTAGTTTCGGCTGTGCGTTGATGAGTGAGTGAGTGAGTGATTGAGTGAATAAGTCAGTCAGGACATAGGCATTTATTATGTATAGTAAGTAAACTCCCATTCAAATATCTCAAAAAATTATGAAGCTACATCCGTTTTAATGTCGCTTGTTAGAGTGAGAAAACGATGAGGGACTGTGACGTCAATATACTCGAGCGTCATAGTAAAAAACAATCGTTTCATATGAAGGTGCGTTTTGCGGAAAAGGGACAGAACATACCCCCTCTTAAAACTTTGGACTCTTATAACTTAATCATTACCTATATAACCTCTTGCTTTGTTTTTTTCTCCATTTGACTATATTTATTTTAAATTCTTTTTCGAGAAAATACATTATGATTATTTACCATATTTTCGATTCCTGAGCTATAACCACGAACTTCGGAATTCGAAAATATTCGGGTATCTCTATCTCTATCGCACTAACCATACTCGAGTGACAGGGATGCAAATATATGAACATTGAGTATCGGTTTTCGTGGTAGCGCCGCAGGTACTTTGGCTGAATGCGCCGACTACAACGACCTTTATACCAAATTTCATCTAAACGGGATTCATCCAAATTTTCACCCCCATTTCACCTTAGGGAGTGATTTCCGGAATTAAAACTATCCTATGTCCTTTCCCAGGACTCAAGCTATCTCTATACCAAATTGTATTAAAATGGGTTCCATCCGAATTTTCACCCCTAATTTCACCCCCTTAGGGGATGATTTCTGGGGTGATTTTTGAGGGTTGCCCAGGACTTAACCTATATTTACACCACATTTCATCAAAATAGATTACATCCAAATTTTCACCCCCCCCCCCCCCTTTTCACCCCCTTAGGGGATGATTTCCGGGATAAAGCTTATTATATGTCCTTCCCCGGGACTCAAACTATTTATATACCAAATTTCATCTAAATCGGTGCAGCGGTTTAAGTAGCTACATACAAATTTCCACCCCCAATTTCAGCCCCTCAGATATAAAAACTACCCTTTGTCCTTCCCCGGAGCTCAAACTATCTGTATACCAAATTTCATCTAAATCGGTTCAGCGGTTTAGGCGTGAAGAGTTAACAGACAGACAGACACACTTTCGCATTTATAATATTAATATGGAAGTATGGATTATTAGTATGGATAGTATGGGTTCTTTCCGCTTGTCTTCCAAATAGAGGTGTAGCTGTAGACTCACTTCAAAAGAAAGAAGAAACGAAAAACTCATTCAAATATCTCAAAAAATTACGAAGCTACAACCGTTTTAATGTCGCTTGTTAGAGTGAGAAAACGATCAGGGACCGTGACGTCACGATCCTCGAGCGTCATTGTAAAAAACAATCGTTTCATTATAAAGGTGCGTTTTGCGGAAAAGAGACGCAACAAACCCCATCTTCAAACTTTATACACTTATAACTTAGTGATTACCTATACGAGTATAGCCTCTTGCGTTGTTTTTTTTCGAGATAATACAACATTATGATTATTTTCTTTAGTGTCTACATCCCTATTTTCGATAAGATAAGATAAAATAAGATTTCTTTATTGTCAGAACTGTGTACATTTAGTTGTTTTGGGTAAAATAAAGTCCAACAGTTTGCCCATTTCGGACGTACAATATTAAACTTAAAGCTAGTCAAATATACTAAAACAATAACAACAATAGTATTTCCAAATAATTTTAACCATATTCACACATAAAATATTAATTTAGATCTATCCGACATCCGTATTTTCTTTTAATCCACGAACTCACGGAAATTCGAAAATATTCGGGTATCTCTATCTCTATCGCACTAACAAATGACAGGAATGCAGATATACGAACTTCGAGTTTCAGTTTTCGTGGTTTGGCTGAATACGCAAAGAGCGCGTGCCATTCAAAAAAACTAAGTTTATATTGTTCGAATTTGTTGTTACATTTGTAGAAATTACGCCTTAATTCGACATTTGCGCATATAAGTTCGCATATCAAAATCGATTAATTTTATATTTGCTTTTGGTACCTATGTGTCTCGTCAATGTATATCGTAGACGGGATTAAAATTATTAATAGGCGAAAGAAAGGCAAAGAAATTCCGCCATTTTGTCCGTAGTATTTCTTATTAGTCTGTGAATTTGACGTTTCTTTTAGCTGACAGATGTGGCGGCGATATACTTTAAGAATAATAAATGAAAAATTAAATGAAGTCGTATATTACGGAAAATAAATTAATTGTCGCAGTCGGATAAAAACTATCCTAAGTTGCAGCGGGAATAATAATGTACCTATATAAAATGTTTCATATTTTTCTGTCCATGGGATGCTGAGAACATTCGTACCACAGAAAGCTTAGTTTCAAACTGGCTGATTCTTTTTTTAATTTAGAGATTTATTATAAGTGGAGATGGAGATTACAGGAAATATCCTGTCATTATATTTTTAGGTAACTAATACCTACTAATAATAGTATATGTATACCAACCATAATGTATGATAATTTCAGGGTGAGCACGTAATTTTTTGTTCTTTTGAGTTGCCTTTTCAGTCATTTCTTAACTAACAACTGGGCGTTACAAATTGTTTGAAATGAAAAATTACAATACGATAACACCCAAAGATGTATTTGAGCGCGTTTGTAACGTATTATATGTAGGTATATTTTTATACTGTAGCACAGTATAAATAATAGTACTACGTACAGAAGGTTATCTGTTAACAAATTGTTTAGCTATGCCGAAGGAGCCTATATGGCGATCCCTTTGCAACGCGCTGCGATAGATAGAACACGTGCACGCCGTACCAGCGCTAACATACCCCCTGGGGCCGATGGTACTTGTAGCGGCGCGACCAAACCACGGAGTGAGCTGCCCCTGACTGTAGGTGCTGTACCTAAGTAGGTACCTTCACCTATATTTTATTAATTTTAAGTAGGTAGTTAACTATAATAAGTTTGTGACAAAATTGGTATAAACTCGTATCGTCTAGTACCCATAGTATACAAGCTTTGCTTAGTTTGGGACAAGGTCGATTTGTGTAAGTTTGTCCGCAAAAAAAAAAAAAAAATTGTACACTGTACGTTTTTGCACAGTCATCGTTGAGAGGGTTGCATTTAGCCCAGAAACGCCGATTTGATCTTGTGTAGTTTAGGCGTTACAATGGCCACCTTTTTTCTCCATTATCAGATGAGCTAAGTGGTGTCATAGTAACGTGTTGTCACTTATACACCTTAGGTACCTATGACAAATTTCAGCTCAATCGGATACCTACCGGCAAGATGTGACAACGATTTACTTACAAATTTATTTACAATTTTTAACCGACTTAAAAAAAGGAGGAGTTTCTCAATTAGGCTGTAGGTATTATTTTTTGTTTATTTGTTACGCGATAACTCGGAAATTTATGATCCGATTTGAAAAATTCTTTCTTTGTTTGAAAGCATATAATAGGTACTTCCAGATTGGTCCCGTTGTCACCTAAATCCAGTTCTGATAATGGGATTCTGGAGAAATCGAGGGAACTCTTAAAAGAGCGTAGCCGTGTTTTCATGGAAAATCGGCCCTTCCACCAAATGTTTACTGTATTTTTTTTATTAAAAGCCCTCATGGCAAATATTATTTCCTGTGAGTTTCAGCTTCCTATCTCTGTTATTTTCTGAGATATGATTTTTTTAAACTTTTTACTAAACAAAAAAACCCACACTGGCTAATGCGATTTACGTAAATTTTTGGTACAGTATTCTATATATAGAGACTCACGTATTCTTTGAATAATATTTTATTTTTTCAAAAAAAATCTTGGATAAATGTAGGAAAAAGAGCGTAGCCGTGTTTTCATGGAAAATCGGCCCTTCCACCAAATGTTTACTGTAATTTTTTTATTAAGAGGTTTCTTAAGGGGGATTAATTTGAGAAATTGGTTTGTCACGTGATATTTTGGGAAAACTATTTTTCTCAAATTAATCTAGTTTATACAAGTTTATTCTAGGAAAGGGGGGAAGCCAATTGATGAAAGTTTGTTGCATAAGTTTCTTAAAATATCACGCCGTTAGCCTGCGAATGTCAAATAACGCTTTGTATGGCAATCGAACCACCTTAAGGGTATTTATTACGTATGTCAATGTCAAACTGCAATGATTGCACGAAATACCATTAAAAATGCAATCTGCCAGTAGCTATAACGTTAACAATAAAGAGGTTGCAATGTGCATAATCTCTTTTGCGACTAAAATATCTGGTATGGGTATACCTTATCCTTTAATTTTCCATTTTCTAGTATGAAGTACCAACTGGATTATTTTGAAAAAAATACACATTGTAGATCTTTATATAAGCAATTACCTAACGAAGAACTGTTGGTGTCGCTTTTCTAGAAAGCCAAAAAATATATACTATAGTTTTATTTCCTACATTTATCCAAGATTTTATTTGAAAAAATAAAATATTATTTAAAGAATACGTGAGTCTCTATATATAGAATACTGTACCAAAAATTTACGTAAATCGCATTAGCCAGTGTGGGTTTTTTTTTGTTTTAGTAAAAAGTTTAAAAAAATCATATCTCAGAAAATAACAAAGATAGGAAGCTGAAACTCACAGGAAATAATATTTGCCATGAGGGCTTTTAATAAAAAAAATACAGCATACATTTGGTCGAAGGGCCGATTTTCCATGAAAACACGGCTACGCTCTTTTATAGGCAAACTTGAAGCAATTTGGCTACTGATTAGAAGTCGGTTAAAACTTTGTTTTTAAAGTAAATGATTGAAGGATAACTTACTTAGGTATCTACATATGAACAGTGCAAATAAAATAAAATTGTATTTAGCTTAGTAGGTAGGTATATACCTAGTTCGACTAAGTACCTACTGAACGAGTAACTACTGAATTTCGAAAGCGCCTAATATACCACACACACACACACACACACACACACCCACACATATTGCACGCCCTCGGCCTCAGTTTCATGAAGGTACCATTTATTATGACCCAATTTGTTAGGCGGAATTCCATTTTCATGCGCAATCACAATGGGTTAGGACTTAGGTATATTGTGCACATAAAATGAAATTAGGTTAAAACAAACACCTGCGACAAGACTCGGAAAAAACCGAGAAGGGGTGCCGAGGAAAATGTCTGGTTCTGTCAAAGGATCGTTGGCGGGGAAATATGAGGACACAAAGTAACGAGTAGGTAGGTACGCCTAGAAGTCTTATTTCTTCGTCGCTTCGCATCTAAATTAGTTTCGCGCGCTCACCGATCCACCGCGGCAGAACGACCGCACACGACAATTACCAAACCGACTCCAACTGAATACAACAATAATATAGTCAAATAGACTCCAGGGTGATTCTTGGTAAACGACGCCACTCAAATCCTATTAACTCGAGCAAAAACTTCCATGTTTTTACGGCTCGTATACGTAGGTAACTACTGTTGACACATTATTATTCAGGCCTACTACCTGCCCGCACTGCTCCGCCCGATTATTACAGAGAATGCAAGCGAAGCCGAGGGATAAAATATAGCTTATTTTTAGTGTCCGACCGAAGGTTCGGTTTCAGTTTCGGTTTCGGCCAGTTTCGGCCAAAAAATCATGTTTCGGCCGTAGTTTCGGTTTCGACCAAAAAACGGCCGAACCTTTCGGCTTGGCCGAAACTCACGAAATGGTACTTCGGGTCGCGTTCGACTAACTTCGAGTTCACTCGGCACAACCGGAAAATACCAAAATCATCATCGTCATATCAGCCGAAAGACGACCACTGCTGCACATAGGCCTGTCCCAAAGAGCGTTCGTCTTGAGACACTGCGGAATATTGGACGAAAAGATGTACCGTAGCTTTCCGAATGTTGCCCAGCCGAGTCGGATTCGACGATTGACCTCGTTCTCAAAGTTGGATCTACCTAACTGGACAGTCTGTCCTAGGTATATAATCGTCTACAACTTGAGCGTAAAGTGTCCGATTTCAATGGTAGTTGGAGTACCAGCTACATGGACGTTTGACATGATTTTCAATACCAAAATACCTGTTATTAGATTTTGTCTTGTACTAAACCATGTCTTATTTTATACAACCTTCACGAGTTGCAGGTGTTACATTGTTAATATGTGTATAAAAGCGGTTGTATGTAATTTTTGCAACGATTTTAACAAGTCTACAAAAGTTTCGGTTTCGGCCGAAACTAGAGCCAAAGCCGAACCTTCGGTTTCGGTTTCGGCAAAAAAACATGTTTCGGTAAGACACTACTTATTTTGAAGGTCCATTCTATACACTAACTTACTCGTGAAAGGATTTTTTAAATCGGATGAGCAGTACCGTACCGAAGGTTATCCCATACCTATGTACTTACAAACTTACGTTTACCCTGACAAAGCTAGACTATATTATAAAGAGAACCTTATCCCGTTTCGAAAATTAATTCACATGTGTACTTATAGAAATGACTTCAAATGGATATGGGCTACATTATTTGCAAAGCGCGGGCAGACCCGAGTCACCCGAGGTAGCTGCTGCTGCTGATTACCTATTCTAGGTAAGCTACCTAGTATAGAGAAATAAAGGAAAAGGCAGAATGTAGAATTAGTTAGAAAGTACTACACTAATAAGAGCTAGCTTTGACAAGATAATGATGATAATATTAAAATCGCGTATTTTAGGTCGAGTATCGCTCGACATGTTTCGAACCGATTCGCGGTTCCTATTCATGAGCACACGCGTCCGTTTTCAATATAAGTACCTATTTTAATGTGTCCGAGTCTCACGGGAGTAGGTATTATATATAATATAAAATCATGATAATAATCGACGTTCGACTACGTATAGGCCTGGAAGTGTAACTCCAAATGCATGCAACTTTTTCTTAAATAAAAATCCAAGACTTAGGTAGGTACCAAAGTAGTATCTGCAGACGGATCAAATTGAAACGATATCAGGGTTTTTCTTGGGTTACCGTCCTCCACGTTCTGAGTTGCCGTTTTGTTTTGAAGTAAACCAATAGCATTATCCAGAAGCCACCAAGGAAAGAACTAATCCCGTAAGCTGATCCTTTTTCTAAAACTGTTTTATCTTATCTTTAAATTATATACCTACGTTTTCTAAAATGCAGCAGCAAAGTAGATATAACTAATTGGTTAATACTGTTTGTTTGTATTGAAGTCGCACTAAGCGCAGGCTGTGCTGTTAATAACGACTTATGTATGTCTGTATCATAATTCCTGATGTTCTACCAATTTCTCTTCATTCAACTTCACAGCTCTTTCCCCGCGATCATTTGTCATCTCCGTTGAACTTTTAGTCCAGCGGGATCAAAAGTGGGTATACCTCGGACACCGGCTGGTCACACGCCAAAACAACTTGCTTAATATACAACAAAACTAGTGAAACACCACTTTTCCGGTGCAACATTGCCGACTCATATGGTAACACAGTACAGAGGTCGGAAAGGTCGTGGTGACATCGAAACGCCTCTGCAAATTTACCGTTTACAGATATTATCTACCGATACAGCATTCCCAACGGTAAATATTCCCATAGTACCATACCTACCTAAGTTCCGAAAAACTCATTGGTACGAGCCGGGATTCGAATCCACGACCGCCGCATACCAGAACCACTATTAGGCTACCGTAGTATTTTTCTAGATGTATTGAAGTAATTAGGCAAAATTAAATCCTATTCTACCCTATACTATAAAACGAGCAATATTTGTATATCGTCGCTACTTTAAAAAAATCTCGTATCTGAAAATCATCAAGTTTCTAGGAGGAACAATAAACATCCTGTAAATTATTGAGATTGATCAAATAAGTTCTTGTTAGTTTCATGAGATACTTTGATAGCCAGTCATTAATTTTACAAATATTCGAATAACTCACGCAAACACTTTTTATTAAATTTATAGTTATTTGTAAGATACTAGATTTTTGTTCTAGTATTGACTGAAAGTTGTTGAGTTACGATAATTTTGCTTTACATTTTATGGTACAAAATGTAACGAAATGTATGTTTTATGTTTATTAAATTAACTAAGTAGACTCTCGTAGAGAAAGTAGGTAACTATAGACAAACTTAAATAATAACGTGTCTCCGTAATAAAAAAAAGATCGGCTCGAATATTTTTTTCTTAAAATGAAGTGAAATCTTTTGGAAAAATCGGCTTTAGGGATTGCAAATCATCAAATTTTCGTTTTTTAATAGCGACGGGTCCAGAATATAGCTGAGGAATCACTTGATGTTCGGAACTATCATTGAAGCTTTGAGGTAGAATAGTCCAGATGTCATTAAAGCGAAATTAAAACTCAATCGGACTGTGAGGTGTATATTTTAAAGCCCTCAAATCTACCACACTTGGGTCACCTGCTTTCTTTCCAGGTCTAATAGATGTATACTTAGAACTTAAGTGTCGCATGGTTTTTGAAAAAATACCAGTGTACATATTTTACATTGTACTTTTTAGTCAAAGATGCCTCTTTTTAGGGTTCCGTACTCAAAGAGTAAAACGGGACCCTATTACTAAGACTCCGCTGTCCGTCCGTCCGTCTGTCTGTCACCAGGCTGTATCTCACTGATACCGTGATAGTTCCAGCTCAAATTCTCACAGATGATGTATTTCTGTTGGCACTATAACAACAAATACTAAAAACATAGAATAAAATATTGTTTTATAGATAATGGTACGGAACCCTTCGTGCGCGAGTCCAACTCGCACTTGGCCGGTTTTTTTGTTATTACATTTACAAAATCGGCAGGCACATGAAGTTCTCTGTTTTTTTTTTACTTTATGTAAATTTTAAAGACTAGCTGTTGCCCGCGACTTCGTCCGCGTAGAACTTTTTATCGTCTTAGAAAATGATTTCTCTCAATACAAAATTTGAACCCTCTTTTAGAGGATAATTAAAAAAAAAATGTTCATTTTCTAGTTTGTGAACAAACAGTCTAAAACCAAAGTTAAAAATCTCATACTTTAAAAATGCCTTGAAATACTCAAACTTTGAACCAATTTTAACACTCTTAGGGGATGAATTTGGAAAAACTCTGAAATCAGTTTTGTAGTCTTTTAACGTACAGAATAAGACCGAAGTTAAAAATCTCTTACTCACACTTTAAAATTTTATTGCTCGCCATTTAAAATTTGAACCCCCTTTTAAACCCCCTTAGAGGTTGAATTTTTCTAATCGCTGAAAGAACTTTTTTCGTAAACTTTTAAGTCTCTAGCTCAAAAAAAGTGTTGCCCATACAAAGCTTTCTTAACCCCCTTAGGGGTGGAATTTTCTAAAACTCTGAAAGTACTTTATTATTAATTTTAATAAGTAACATTTTGAATAGTTTTAAGTCTAGTAAAAAAAAAGTTTTTCCCACACAACACTGGCTACCCTTCTTAAGGATCTTAAGGATTCCCTTAGGGATGGAGTTTTCTAAAACGCTGAAAGTTCTTTTTTAGTATTCTAATAAGTAATCTTTTTGCAAAGTTTTAAGTCTAACTCAAAAAAAAGTGTTGCCCATGCAAAGCTTGCTCTCCTTTTTAACCCTATTAGGAGTGGAATTTTCAAAAACGATTTGTGTTCTTTTTTTGTATTTTAATAAGTAATCTTTCTACAAAGTTTCAAGTCTCTAACTCAAAAACATAAACTTTCCCTGATAAAAACTTTGCACCCCTTTTTATCCCCTTTAGGGATAGATTTTTTCAAAACGCTGGAAGCCTTTTTTTTGTATTTTTATAAGTAATCCTTCTACAAAGTTTTAAGTGTCTAGCTCAGAAAAAGTGTTCCCCATACAAACCTTGCACCCTTTTTTAACCCCCTTAGGGAATGATTTTTGTAAAACGCCGAATGTAGTATTTTTCATGTTCTAATAAGTAATTTTTCGTCAAAATTTTAAGTCTCTAGTAAAAAAATATATGTTTTTCCCATACAAACTTTGCTCCCTATTTTACCCCCTTAGGGGTGAAATTTTCCAAAACGCTGAAAGTACTTTCTTTGTATTTAAATAATCTTTCTACAAAGTTTTAGGACTCTAGCTAAAAAAAATAGTTTCCCACATACAAACTTTGCACCCCTATTTTAGCCCCCTATTTTTAGGGGTAGAATTTTCTAAAACGCTGAAAGTACTTAATTTGTATTCTGATGACTAATCTTTCTACAAAGTTTTAAGTCTCTATTTAAAAAAAATATTGTTTCCCCCATACAAAATTTGCACCCCTATTTTACCCCCTTAGGGGTAGATTTTTTTAAAACACTGAATCTAGGTACTTTATTTGTATTCTAATGAATAATTTCTCTACAAAGTTTTAAGTCTCTATTTAAAAAAAGTAGTTTTTCCCATACAAACTTTGCACTCTATTTTACCCCTTTAGGGGTAGAATTTTCTAAAACCCTGAAAGTTCTTTATTTGTATTCTAATGACTGATCTTTCTACAAAGTTTTAAGTCTCAATTTAAAAAAAAATGTTTCCCCCATACAAACCTTGCACCCCTATTTTACCCCCGTAGGGGTGGAATTTTCCAAAACGCTGAAAGTGTTTCATTTGTATTCTAATAACTAATTTTTCTACAAAGTTTAAGTCTAAAGCTCAAAAAAAAAAGGTTCTCCCATACAAACTTTGCACCCCCATTTTACCCCCTTAGGGGTAGAATTTTCAAAAATCCCTTTTTACTCCTAGCCCACGTTATAAAAGCAACATACTGTGCAAAAATCAACTCTCTAAGATTAGTAGTTTCGGCTGTGCGTTGATGAGTGAGTGAGTGAGTGATTGAGTGAATAAGTCAGTCAGGACATAGGCATTTATTATGTATAAATAGATAGAAGATAATGAAACTCCCATTCAAATATCTCAAAAAATTATGAAGCTACATCCGTTTTAATGTCGCTTGTTAGAGTGAGAAAACGATGAGGGACTGTGACGTCAATATACTCGAGCGTCATAGTAAAAAACAATCGTTTCATATGAAGGTGCGTTTTGCGGAAAAGGGACAGAACATACCCCCTCTTAAAACTTTGGACTCTTATAACTTAATCATTACCTATATAACCTCTTGCTTTGTTTTTTTCTCCATTTGACTATATTTATTTTAAATTCTTTTTCGAGAAAATACATTATGATTATTTACCATATTTTCGATTCCTGAGCTATAACCACGAACTTCGGAATTCGAAAATATTCGGGTATCTCTATCTCTATCGCACTAACCATACTCGAGTGACAGGGATGCAAATATATGAACATTGAGTATCGGTTTTCGTGGTAGCGCCGCAGGTACTTTGGCTGAATGCGCCGAGCGCGTGCCATTGTCATTCAAAAAAAAACAAATTCGTGTTAATTATATTGTTCAAATTTGTTGATT
Source organism: Epinotia brunnichana (assembly GCA_963854355.1). Lineage (NCBI taxonomy): Eukaryota > Metazoa > Arthropoda > Insecta > Lepidoptera > Tortricidae > Epinotia > Epinotia brunnichana. Next base: position 14,598,082 of record OY977938.1, read on the forward strand.
TCAGTTATTGAAATTACGACATAAAACGACATTTGCGCATATAAGTTCTCATATCAGAATCGAATATTTTTTTATGGTTTATATTTTAGCATTTGTCTCGTAAAGGCCTATCGTAGACGGGATTTAAATTATTAATAAGTGAAAGGCAAAGCAATTCCGCCATTTTGACGAAAATTTGACGGTTCTTATAGCTGACAGTTGCAGCAGCGTTTGATTTCAATAAAAATAAATGAAAAATTAAATGAAGTCGTATATTTCGGAAAATTAATTAACTGTCGCAGTCGGATAAAAACTATCCTAAGTTGCAGCTAGAATAATAATGTACCTATATAAAATGTTTCATATTTTTCCGTTCATGGGATGCTGAGAACATTCGTACCACACAAAGCTTAGTTACAAACTGGCTGATTCTTTTTTTAATTTGGAGATTTATTATAAGTGGAGATGATAAACAAGTTAAAAAAAAACTTAATCTTTATGGGTATAACAAGTAAATAAAAGCATTAGGTATAAAACCTGACCTACGAGAAAGTAATCGAAATATACACAATACAATTATTATAGTGTACCGTCGATTTATCGACGTTGAAGTTTGTGCACGTGTGTAAGTTATATTAGTTTAATAAGTTATTAAACGAAAAAATGAAAAATAAAACAGATATGAGTTTTTTTCAAAGTAGGTAGTGACGATATTTTGTTTAGATACGATATTTTTGAACTAATGATTACTTATTATATCGTCAATTTATCGACGTTGGAGTTTGTGCAGCATACAAGATGTATTTTTATAAGTTAAATGCGTAAATAAACAAAAAAAATTTAAAAATCAGATACGAGATTTTTTCAAAGTAGCGACGATATATATATATATATATTTGCAATCACGTTCTCGGAAACGGCTCTAACGATTTCGATGAAATTTGGAATATAGGCGGTTACGGGGGCAAAAAATCGATCTTGATACGTCTCATGTCCGGGAAAATTCGTTTTCTCCGTATTTTCTCAATTTTCACCCGAGCAGAGCTCGGTCGCCCATGGACTTACGTTATAATGAACCCAAAGCTGATTTTGCTGCACTGTAGGTATTTCTATAAAAAAATAGAATCTCTTTCAGATAATAACCGGTTTTATTCAACGCGGCTATCTTCAAAATAGCCGCGACGCGCGAGGATAATATATTGCCTGGAGAATTTATCAGGTCTTCACGGTTCGATTCTGAATAGAATCCCTCGCAGGAATTAAATCAAAAACTCAGACAAGGGTTGAATGATTTACGCAGGTATTATATATGTCAGCGATTTGCTTAGTTTGGGCAAAATGTTACCTACTAATGTTACATTCATTAGAGGTAACCTACCTACTCTAAAATACAGCATAAGTATTCAAGTATTCAAGTATTTTATTGCATTCATGTTGTTATAGTATAGTACATAGTTAACAGATGTTACAGTAAGTCTCAAACATGAACCCTGCAAGGGCATCGCAATACATAGGTATTTATAGATTAACTTACAACTAATAGTCTAAAAAATTAGCCGACACCACCGGGGACCGAAGAGCTGGCAGCTTCCTCGCTCAACGCATTAGTATTGCGATACAGCGGGGAAATGCTGCCAGCATCTTCGGCACCATGCCGCGGGGAGACCCCTTAGTTTAGTCATAAGTAGTTTTATTTAGTTTTATTTATTCTTTTTTTTTTCTGGTTTTTAAGTTGAATTTGTTACTGTACCTAGTTAATTACATTATATAGTCTAATAAAATAACGGAAGTCTACGGGAGACATAGTTATTTCTAGGCATTTTGTGTGTCTTTATGAACACATTCATGTTGATATATATATTACTAAACATAATTTATATACCTATAATATATATTTATTTATTTATATATATATATAGATATGTGTGTCTATATACTGTGTTCAGACTATTATAATTTGGTAGTAGATGTATGTACTTTTATAGTTTATCATCTAGGTATTCATTTATAGAATAATATGCGTTATTTAGTAGTATATTCTTTAGTTTAGTAAAAAATTGGTTATCCTTATTTTCTTTTCTTATGTGTTCTGGTAGTTTGTTGTATATTTTTACTGACATGGTTAGCGGACCTGAGGAATGGAGTTTTAACCGGGAGGTTGGAGGCACAAGCTTTGATTTATATCTTAGACTGTATGGTAACGGCGTGTCTTCTCGTTTTGTGTATAATTCAGAGTGTTTACGGACGAACTTACATATTTCCAGGATGTATAAGCAGGGCAAGGTAAGTATTTTATGTTTAATGAAGTACGGCTTGCAACTATCGGTTTGTTTTATATTTACGAGTATACGGATTAGTTTTTTTTGCAACGTGAAGACGGATGGAGCGTCGACACTGCTACCCCAGAGGGTTATTCCATAACTGAGACAGGAAAAGCCGTAAGCATAGTAAGTTGCGAGTGCAGTTTGAAAGTTGGTAGTTTTTTTTATTTCTCGAAGTGCGTACGTGAATTTAGAGAGTTTAGTTCTTATATGTTTTATGTGAGATTTCCAGGTTATATGTTTATCTATGACTATTCCGAGCAGGGTAAATGTATCTACTGATTCTAAACTTATGGAATTGTGGCTATAGTTGATCGTTAACGCTTCTTTCTGATATGGATGGAAGGTCATTAGCTTTGTTTTTTTAAAATTTATTTCTAGGTGGTGGTCGTGCATCCATTGTGTGATTTTACTGAGGATACTGTTTGTTTTGTCGTTTATCTGTGTAGTATTTTGGCATGAATCGACATGTCATCTGCAAATAAGATCGACGGTTCTTCCATGATTTGTGGGATGTCATTGATATAAATGAGAAATAAAAGGCACCCGTTACACTCCCCTGCGGAATTGAGGATGTGATGGGTTTAACGTCAGATTGCACCTTTCGTATAACACCAGTCTTAAAATCGAAATTCTCTATTTCTACATATTGACTTCTGTTTGAACCCTTTCAGGGCGAACGCTGTCCGCGCTTTGCGCACCGCTAAGGCGCAGAACTAACAAAAAGCTCGGTAAACCCGATGCACCGAGCCGGCGTCATGCCGGCCGACGGGTGCGAATCGTTAAGAGGCTGACAAGACCAAATTTGTTGAAATTGATATTATTTGAGCAGTTGTATAAGAAAAACTATTTGTTCTAGCACATCAAAAAAAAATAAGTTAATATTCATCATATTTCCAAGACCGTAGACGGACTCGAAACATAATTGGATGAAATCGGCTCGATAGAAAATAATTGCAAAGATTGGTCTTAAAATCATCTTAAACGGTTCTATGTCCTTATGTTTTTGACGTATGGGTCTGCAATTAAAAACACGAAGTCCACATATTCATACCTAAACCGTAGACGAGCCATATTTCACAAATAATCCACACTTTTTTTTATTTCAATATTTATTCATTATTTTCGTCTAAAACCTGGCCGCTCAAGTAACACTCGCTCTCGCTTACTCCGATACAAATAGACAGTGTGCGCGTTTTTGGTGTTGACAGCGCCTTAAATGGATGGGTTGATGCGTTTTTTCCACAAACCAAAAAAATTAAATATGTACATCATTATTTTTTTTAATTTTAATGATATGGTCCTCCAACATGGAGTTTACTAGTATTTATTATTAAATACATTATAGTGGGTTATCAGATATGTTTAGAAAAAAAAAACCAGTTGATTATTATGTTTTATTACAAAATAAACACATATGATAAAACTAAATCAACAAATATGTAAAATCAAAATAGGAACAAATTAAAATATCACAAAAGTACTTATCCTAAAAATACAATAAAACAGACTGAACTCTATAAATTATTATTATTAAAAATAGTTTCATGGTATTCGTCAAAACATCTTCCCATGCAAAGTCCTGGTCTTTTAGGACATTTCCCACAAATTGTTCGAACTGTTGTCCTTTTATTTTTCTTGTGGCAGACCACACAACGTTTGCGGGCCGTTTTATGAGTTTCGTTAGGTACTATTTTAATAATTTAATGTATAGGTGCTATATATAGTGGGGTAGTGGGGGGCTCGCGCTGTGTTAATAGATGTCGAATTATAACTGTCCTATAATCTGCTAAAGGCAAAGGCTTTTCACCGTACCGATTGTAAAGGTTGTGACTATTAACGAGCATTATTTGAAGAAAGTGAATTCCTAGTTTTTTATACCACCGGATGGTTTTATGCTCACAGTTATAATACGACATCATTTGGTCATGACGATCTATCCCCCCCATGTATTTATTATATTTTAATACTGCTGCCGGTTTCGTCGTAACTTGGTTACGCCGTGTTGTGTGGTTTTGCCATTCGCCGGAGTGCTCCGATGAAATAATCAAAATTTCGCGGTGATCCTTCCATTTTGTAATGGAGATTCCATTAATGTTATACTTGGTAATTTTTTCATTTTTTTAAGCTTCTTACTTTTTATTGAAGTTGGGATCCCTTTTCTATTTACCCTCAGAGTACCAGTTGAATGAGTGTTCCTACGAATTAAATACTCAGAAAGGCCAATTGAATTATAATAGTTATCCATATACACAGAATGCCCAACACCTAATCTCTGTTCCAGTAACTTTTTAACAACCTTGTTAACATGGTCTTTGCCTCCCAATTCTTTATCATTTTTACCACCGTAAATTAAAACTTTTTGAACGAGTCCAAATTGGTCAGTTAGTAAATACAGCTTAACACCATACTTGCTTTTTTTGCCTTTAAGATATTGACGAATCCACAACCTGCCTTTGTAAAGAACTAGCGATTCGTCAATACAAATTATTCTGTCTGGCTCAAATGTTTTTCTCATAATGTCATTAAAATACTCGGCAATAAATGAAATTTTTGACATTCGGTGTCTGTTATCATTATCATCTGAAGTTCGTCGCTCTGTCGCCTGTTTTTAAAAATTTAAACACTGCATTATTAATACACATTTATCCCTACTCATATATTTTTTAAATGTCTCAATCCCATGAATGTCGTCCGTTTTCCAATAATTTTTCATGTCATTGGTTACATATGTCCCCATGTGGAATAAGAGCCCTAAAAACACTTTAAACTCTTTTATAGTTATATCTTTCCACCTCCGTATCCTAGCAGAATTTCCACATTCTCGTAAAAGATTATAGGCGTACCTGTTTATATTAGCCACCAATTGCCGAAATAATTCCACGGTGAATAACATGTTAAAAAAGTTCACCGGTTTATTTTCATCTATACGCTCCGTCAATCCGACGTGTTCATTAAATTCACATACTAATGAAGTCCTGTTTTCACGGCTTGAACTCCATTCTTCACCCAAATTTTCAGATTCGGTGTCAGATGAGTCTGAATTTCTTGAATCAGTTTCGTCGTCTGAAGACTGATCGGCATCAGAACCTCCGAGAATCCTCAAAAGATCTTCGTCCGTGTAATTGGTTTCATCTAAAACAATTATTATAACTAATATAATCTATACATTACAATCAATCAGCCAAACACTCGTGTGATCCTATTATGAAACTCGCTAACGCTCGTTTCATAAAACTCCACTCGTGTTTTAAGGCCCCTCATTATGTAGCAGTTGCATAAACTACTATTAATAACATTTTATCTACACACTTATAATTAGCGCTCCAAAATGTGCCCAGAAACTTTGGAAATGCCCAGCATCACCGGTGCGTCTGGGGGAGCCCAGAGACCCACTTGAGTTTTGACAGCTGTTCCAAATCTAAACTCATAACCTTACCAAAAATTGTAACATAACGAACATTACAGTACAGATTTTACCTAGTGACAAATTTATGTTATTTACAATAACTGAATTAAAACTAAATCTATAGACTTACCAAGTGGTATCGACGTAGTTATTCCTGGTGAGTTTTCATCAACGTCCATTATATTCGGTACCGTACAGCAATCAGGGTCAAACATGGAATGCTGAGACATCAGGTCCGGTGGGCAAGCAGGGTCATTCATGTTGAGCGTGGTCATCGTTGAATCCATAAAGAGAGCCAAGTCGTATAAATATCACCAAACCGATAAAAACACAAAACCGAGAGCACAGGACCGAGGTCAAACCAAGACTGTGCAACTCTCTATCATAGTGCAACTTATTTTACAACACCCTTACCCTAGTTGTCCAATTGTTAAGGGAAACATGGAGAAGTGGCAAAATATAATAATAAGTCTTTTGTTTTACTGCTGCTCTTTGCGAGAAAAGTATCGCAGCCGCCATAAATCACACAATGACGATACTACCTGCTTATGTCCTTATCGGGTTTTCCATTCCACGCACGCCACCTGCGTGCTATCAGTAGCAGGATGATGATTTATGTCTAGTTTATAAAAATAAATAACACGAACCTTTGTTACGATACACATATGGTTAACACAGCAGCGGCTTATCCTCGCAATAAATCGTTGGAACTACCAAAAACCCACTATAGAGACGTCAACCTACCATTTTCTTGGCCAAAGAATATTCATAAAATATGTATTTACCTAAAATATATTTATTTATCCACAAACATTGATATGCTTGGTTAAAACGGCAATAGCATGAAACCGTTCTTCCCGACTACAACGACGTGATTTATTAAAAGTAGCATTACTTCTGTGAACATAAAGCTGCTTATCCTTTGACAATAACAACACTTACGACTCTTTTGAAATGAGTCGTTATGGGCAGGGCACCCGCAAGCCTAAATGACGCCGACCTAGGCGCCAAGAGGTTTTACCCCATTAAACTTAGACATATTTTCTTCAAAATTACTTTTTTCTAACCTATATTATCCACTCTATGATTTGTTAAAGGACTTCAGAAATGTTTTCAAGCCATTTCATACAGAAAAAGTGAAATGAAAGTTTGGAGTGAAATATTACAATATACACAGATAATTTTGTGTTTTAGTCGTATTGAACATTACAGCTCAGTTTGTTAATTATACAAAAAAACACGAAAAAGTAACCCCACTTAATCGATTTTATGAAATAAACGCAATAATGTTATGGCGCCGAGGCGGCGCCATCAGTACGGCGGAGTTGCAAACGGCATGGCGCCGACCCCGGCGTCATGCGCACTGAAAGGGTTAAATATGATTTAAGCCATCTATGCCCCATTCCACGAATGCCTATGCCGTATAATTTATCGAGTAGTATTGGGTATTGAACTTTGTCGTAAGCTTTGGTCATGTCTAATAGAATTCCTATTGCGTATTGTTTTGAATTTATTATATTGAGGATTGTTTGTATGTACTTGTATACTGCTAAAGTAGTAGAGCGTTTTTTACGAAAACCGTTCTGCGATTCATTAAAAATCTTGTATTTTTCGCAGAAGGCGTATATTCGGTTAGTCATAGGTTTCTCAAATATTTTTGAGGCTGTAGGCAGTAAAGCTATCGGTCGGTAATTGTTCGGATCTGTGCATGCAATGCACTTCATCTAAGTATAGTCTTCAATATCTTCATCTGCAGTTATGAATAGCAAACAGCCTAAAATTTTATTTTTTTCTTGGTAGTACCTACTCAATTGTCAGTAGGCCTCTCTCGATTGTAAGGTAGGTAGATAGGAATAATTGCTAGAATTGTCCCGTCATGGGTCAATTATTATATTTATTATTGTTGTATAACACTTTCACTGCCAGGAACCCGCCTAACCCCCTGGCCACGGCTTTGATCTTAAGCTACCTGCGACCAGCGTTTTATCTGTTCATTGCGCGTGATCCCAACTAACTACAGTGCGTTGCGCATCTCGACCGCGCAATGAACAGATAAAACGCTGGTCGCAGGTCGCTTAAGACCAAAGTCGTGGCCAAGGCGTAACGCCGTACTCGCTTTCCGCTACAACATACCGACGGGGAAAACCACGGGATCAGATACGCGCTAGCGATTCTTGGCAGTGAATGTGTTAAAAAATATTGATTTAAGTATATTACGCTGAATACTTACTGGAACGTACACGGAAAATTATAGGTATCTACCTAGATCTAACTGTAACTTAGCCAACGTTCTCCAATTTGTAGATCAAATAAGAAAATGTTCTTTTTCACCTTGTTCCTAAGGCGCGTCTGTTGACGGGGGCTTACCCGGATGGCTGGGTGAAAAATTTCAAATTCCAGTGTTGTTCTGTTGTTTTAGTGCAATGCGAAAAATCAAAGTGCACTGAATAAAGTCTGGGTAGAAGCCATCAGCTGGTTGCGAATGCATTTCAGGAATTGGAATTTGTGAAGTCCTGAGCCAGTTACGACTAAAATAAGAGTAGGTTGGTTATCTACATTATTTTAGACGAGTTACTTAGATAGTTGTTATCAAATCGCGGCCAGTAACACGTCTAACTTATATGTAAGTGCTGTAGCTGTAGTACCTAACAGTAATGCTGTTAATGATGATATTAATGGTCTAGAGCTAGAAAATACATTCAGTTAACACATTCACGGCCACGCTAATCTCGTAGCGCTACGCCGAAGTCCGCAGCAGCTTAAACCTCGTATGTAGCGAAAAGCGCTCGTAGCGCTCTGACGCAAGTGTCGTCATGGGCACTGAATGGGTTAATATTTTTTGCAGCTCTTCATTTAGTATTAATCCATAATTTATTAATACTTGTTTGTGCCATTAATAATTTTACGACGAGGCCTTACGGTCAGCAAATAATCTTGGGAGGTTTTATTGGTATTGATATACTTAACGCGTTGCTATGAAAATCTCACTTTGCAAACATCGTGACATATACATATCACTGTGAAATTTGTATAGTTAATATAGGTATGTACGTACATGTTTAAAAGCTGTAGTGTAGGTATCTACTATTTAGACATTTTTATAACTAGTAATTCAACAAATAATTTAATAATAAAATAATATACATCTTGCTATAACTACAATAACACAGCGCTAAACTTCTAAATAAATTATACATAGATATATATTAGTATACTCTCACTCTTTGGGGGAGGCATATGTCCAGGAGTGGACGTCTTTCGGCTGATATGATGATGATGATCTATTATTATACAGTGCTGGACAAAAAGAATCATACACTTACACGAAAAGTATATTTTCCTTTACAACTTTTTTTGTGAACTTCACCACGTGATGTTTGTATAGAAAACTTTTAGGACATTTAATGAGCTCTATTATTAATATAACAATATTAGCGATCTTCTCAAAATATTGTTTTCTAGTGCTTGATTACTTTTACCGCGTCATTTTACTCAGGACAAAATAGATAATACGGACGCTTTACTAGAAATAAAATTGTACCACGTAATTGCCTGGCTAGAAACAAAATAAAAATAGGTCATTGTGTCAGTCTTGACCATTTGAAGTAACTTTCATGTATTATTTCAATGTTGAAGATGTCAGGAAAACAGATTTCCATAGATGTTCGTAATCTGGTTATACGTGATAGGAAAAAACAAATTTCGTTTCGGAAAATTGCCGAAAAATATTCCATCTCTGTGGGAGCTGTACAGCACATTTGGAAGAAACATGAAAACCAAGGAACTGTGGCGAACTTGCCTGGAGTCGGTCGCAAGCGATCAACAACTCTGCGCGATGATGCTAGAATTGTTCGATGTGCGAAGCTAAATCCAAAAATATCATCGAGAGCTATTACGGAAACGATGGATCTTAGGGTCAGTTCTCGAACTGTACGTCGCAGGCTCAGAGAAAATGGTTTAAAAAACTGTTTAGCATCTAAGCGTCCATTTAAAAGCAGTAAAAACAATACAAAGCGTCTTGCATTTGCGAAGAAACATATTGGAAAGCCCTTGGAGTACTGGAAGTCAATCTTATGGACTGATGAAAGTAAATTCGAGCTGTTTGGACAAAAAAGCCGGTTCAGAGTGTGGCGTAAGCCTTGCGAAGCGTTGGCAGAACGCAACATACAAGAAACTGTGAAGCATGGTGGAGGTAATGTTATGGTGTGGGGCTCATTTGCTTGGTCTGGAGTTGGCAGCTTAGCTCGAATTAATGGAATAATGACCGCTGTAGATTATATTAACATATTACAAGAAAATTTAGAGATTTCTTTGCTTAAATGTGGCTTGGAGGGCCGATATTTATTTCAGCAAGATAATGACCCGAAGCACACAGCTAAAATATCCGCTGCATTCTTCAAGGCAAATAGGATCAAACAGCTTAAATGGCCGCCACAATCGCCCGACCTCAACCCGATTGAGAATTTATGGTCTTATTTGGATAGCAAAATTAATAAAACAAATGTGACTAACAAGGATTCCTACTTCGGTGCACTGGAAGAAGCTTGGGACAATATCGACCCTGAATACCTAAAGTCATTGGTGGAAAGCGTGCCTAGAAGATTAGCAGCGGTTTTGAAAGCAAAAGGAGGCCACACAAAATATTAGATTAAGTTTAATTGAGTTTGTGTTTAATGTATGATTTAATTTGTCCAGAGCAAAATGAAGTGCTATTGATAAATACCCATGTAAATAAATAAATTTGTTGAATCTTGAAATTTTAATATCTATATATAATAAGCCATGGATTGTGCTACAAGTTTGCCTAAGATATAATATATGTAATCGAATTCATAAAGTAGTTCAGAAAGAAACTCTCATTTCCGTGTAAGCGTATGATTCTTTTTGTACTCGTCGATTAAAATATGTGTATTAAGATTTCATAGAGAATACTGCAACGTCACTCTTTTCATAGTTGTAGTCCATGTTACTGTCGAAACAATCGAAATAACTACTTTTCGATACGCTCCAGACAGCTAAAATAAATTCGACCAATGACGTGGCTGCTTTACTGAACTGTAATGAATTGGACCAATAGAATCGCTTTGATGTCGTACGCTCGTTGATGTCTTTTAAGATATCAACAAGCGTACGAGCGATGAGCTGCACTTCGTTTCAACAGTATCAAGTTTGTTTAATTAGTTCAGTTGACTCGTAGAAAATTGATTTTAATGAACTCGTACAAAAAGTATTGTTCACAATAGTGTTATAATCAAGCTTTTTAATCTCGTACCTTACTTAGGCCACTCAGCAAGCTTCGTGGCCTAAACACGGTACTCGACTAAAAAGCTCTCTATTATAACACGATTGTGAAAAATACTATTTTGTCCAGCACTGTAGGTACTTAAGGTACATTACCATTCAACTGCTACGCGTTTGGCAACTTTGCTGCTTTACTTATCTACACTAAAACGAATAAGTATTTCCATGTTAAAATAAGACAATTTGTTTCTAAGAAAGCAAGGCCCAATGCTTTATGTGCTATACCTACTTATAAAGGTAGGGTAGCTCTATTTCATCATTTAGGTATCGCAACGCCAAAGTATGTTAGGTAGGTATTATTATTATCTACACTCAAGAGCAAAAGTTTCGGGTCACCCTAAATTAAATAACCGCAATAGGTTTTTTTTAATATTTTCACTTGTCTTATTTACATAACATACTAGTCTTCGTAATACCCAAATGTATTAGCAATTTCCGGGATCCTATCATAAAAAAAAAAAAAAGAAAAATATTACGGGACAATCTTACACAAATCAACCTAGGCCCACGGTAAGCTCAGGCTTGTGTTCATCATCATAAAGATATCAACATCCAAAAATGACGATTTTTGCGATATCTCGCTACGTTAACGTTGTTTTTTTCATGGGTTTTTACGAGTCCGATTTAAACCTGGTAACGTGTTTCTTTTTTAATGTTATTTCTGCAGTTTAGATGTAAAATTTAATAAAGATCGTGAAAGGATTAAAAAACTGTACAACATTTGGACTATTTTAGGAAATATGACGGTATTTCATCGACCCGAAACTTTTGCTCTTGAGTGTATTTCTGGATTATCGATATTCTACACAGTAATAACAATGATATTCATATGAAATACAGTATTTTATTTGGTAGGTAGCGGGCTACTATATTTTAGATAGGTAGGTACTGCATTTAACTATGCTTTAAAATTTCACGGTATTGGCTGGATCTGTCTATTTCGTTGACTGGTCTGATACATTCTCGATCCATTCCCGGCATGCCCGAGGGAACGTGGAAGGTGGATTAAATATAAAACATATATGTTGTATTTACGATTTTTATTTAAGGAAACCTTTCACAATATTTCATTCTGATTATAAAAAAGTATTCAGAATAACATGGTTTAACACACAGCGGTTTAATGGAGTAACCACACCGGTTTCAGTTAATTCGTTGAACTGTCAAATCTATTGTTTTATTCAATACCCAGATTCCGTAACTCAGGTCACATAATACATGCCAGGAGTCTAGGCAATGGCGATCACTATAGTCACTTTATCTTGAGTTCAAAGTTTGTTAATCATATAGTTTATTAATAAATCTATAGGTACCTAGTTAAAGAATAAAAACATCAGATTACAAATAGGAGAGCCATCGTCAATGAACTACGACGTCGGGATAAAAGTCGTGAAAGTGATTGATATTGCCATGACTCCTGGCTCCTGGCACGTAGCATAGTCGTTTGTCAGACAACCCAATAAAGGTGAAAAACTTAAGGTGGTTCGATTGCCATACAAAACGTTATTTGACATTCGCAGACTACCGGCGTGATATTTTAAGAAACTTATGTAACAAACTTTCAACAATTGGCTTCCCATTGCGCCAAATTCCCCCTTTCCTAGAATAAATTTGTTTAAACTAGATTAATTTGAGAAAAATGGTTTTCTAAAATATCACGTCCCAAACCAATTTCTCAAATTAATCTAGTTTATACAAGTTTATTCTAGGAAAAGGGGAATTTGGCGCAAATGGGAAGCCAATTGATGAAAGTTTGTTACATAAGTTTCTTAAAATATCACGCCGTTAGCCTGCGAATGTCAAATAACGTTTTGTATGGCAATCGAACCACCTTAAGTATGCATGTACTTAGTTGCGGATATTCTAGGAAAGGGGGAATTTGGCGCAATTGGGAAGCCAATTTATGAAAGTTTGTTACGTAAGTTTCTTAAAATATCACGCCGTTAGCCTGCGAATGTCAAATAACGTTTTGTATGGAAATCGAACCACCTTAATAATGGCATTTTCCACTGTGCTGAAATCTACCAACTGGTTAAAACGATAGAGCCGACAATCCAATAAACTCGGATGTAGTTGTTACAACATTCAATTTTCTATCAGCCTGGTCAGTGAATTATACTTTTTATCTTATCACTTGAATGGGTAGGAAATGTTACATTATTTGAATACAATATTATTGTTCGAGTATACAATATACAATATACAATATATACAATACGAGTTACATTTGGCATGTTGCATATTTATTACACCGGTATAATAATAGCTAGCACGTGAGGCTTTATGGTCCAAATGTACCAAAACGTCACGTAAAACATGACCATAAAAGCTATCATGCCAGCACGGTCGGTTTTATCGTCACGTTTTACAGCGAAAATGTACTGAAACGTCACGTAAAACGTGACATAAAACCTATCGTGCTAGGGCATCTGATCACCTATCAGACCAATCTTATGGAATAAAACTTCTTAAATGCATGTAACAGCAATATTATTATAGGCACTTCAAATCAAATGATATTTACTTCAGTAGTACACGCATGCCAGGATTAAAAACACCAAAAGGTAATTTATAGTAAACCTGTCGGTTTTCTTTCAAAGATCAGTTATACGTTCAGATTGAAATAACTTTTTCAACAGTGATCACAATCAACACCTATGTTGAGAAGCATGACACTTAACAAAAAAACTGTATCATTACTTCAAATAGATATTATATACTCCGTGGCCGTGAATAACCCGAAAGATTTAAGCTAACGATACTAGAGCCTAATAAGAGTATATAAAGTTATGTAACATATAGTCCAAAAACTCATAATTAAGGAGATATTAATTATTTGAAACAAATCAAAAGTTAAAAAATCTCCAGTCTAACACACCCTAAAGGTTTGAGCATAACTTGACACTTCTTGTCATGGAACACAAGTCACGGCATTCGCCGTTCTTCGTATGATTTCGGAGCGATTCGTGAAGTGTTATGCTCGCTCTCTGTTCTTCAACTTGAGTTTCTCAACTAAAGAGTTGTTCACAAAGAAGCGGGCAATTAAGGTGGTTCGATTGCCATACAAAGCGTTATTTGACATTCGCAGGCTAACGGCATGATATTTTAAGAAACTTATGTAACAAACTTTCATCAATTGGCTTCCCATTTGCGCCAAATTCCCCCTTTCCTAGAATAAACTTGTATAAACTATATAAATTTAAGAAAAATAGTTTTCCCAAAATATCTCGTCCTAAACCAATTTCTCCAATTAATCTAGTTTATACAAGTTTATTCTAGGAAAGGGGGAATTTGGCGCAAATGGGAAGCTAATTTATGAAAGTTTGTTACATAAGTTTCTTAAAATATCACGCCGTTAGCCTGCGAATGTCAAATAACATTTTGTATGGCAATCGAACCACCTTAATAAGATTTAATTTGTACTGAAATAGTAATTTAATTAAGACACATAATTAGACCCATGTTGATACAACATTATTTACTCGTACTGTCGTCAAAAATACGTGGTTTAAATCTTTCGGGTTATTCACGGCCACGGTGTATATAATACGTTTGTATCATATAAAAACTACAAAGATATCAGTGCTTTTGAACATGCTGATCATCACACAATGATGCAATATTACACATTTATTATCATGTGTATACTGGACTGTTAAAAGCTCGTTGGAGAGCACACGTTGAGTGTTAATGCTAATGCCTTGATCACACGTACGAAGCAAACGGGCAAGACAGTGCTCTCGGCCTAGTACTAAGAACATACGGACTAGTAACATAGCGAGTGACTGTTTATACGCACCGAGTACTCGACCGAGAGCAAGGTCTCGCCCGTTTGCTCGGTACGTGTGATCAAGGCATAAATGATCCGCAAACATGCTGTGACTTTGACTAGTGAAAAAGGGTGCTGTACATTTGTATAGGCCTTGTATTCAGTCCACTATAGCCACAGAATGATACATTCAAACAGATTTAACAGAAACAAAACACAGTTGTTCTCCTATTTAATTGTTTTTTTCCATTTCCAATTTAGTGTCATAATCAGCCATGTTGCTAATCTATTGCGGCGATCTTGGTATGCTATTCTTTTCGTATCGTAGCAGTAAAGTTGTAGATATGAAGCATCAAAAAGTTAAAGAACAAAAATGTATAAAAAATGGACAAAATACATATAAATATTTATCGCTTCCGATATCTCTAGTCCGTAATCTGGAATTCACAAATTACTTGGGGGACTATTCCATGAATTTTTGCTTATTACTGTCGTCTCGCGTTCCTTCTATTATCTATATGAACAAGTTTCCATTAACGTTAGAGTATTCTTGGTATAGCTAGTATGTATATTTTATATTCGGTAATAATGTCTCGAGCACAAACACAGGAGGTTAAGGGTCTATACCTAAATGTTATACACAATTGCGGAAATAAGTAAAAATAAATACAGCAGTTCGTATAACTGATACTTCGTCATCATATCAGTCATAAAATGTAATACAAGAAAAAAATTACAAGGAAATTATTACAACTTACCTTCCTTTTTCTTAATATTCTTATCAGTTTCTCAGCATATTACCTCAGTCTGTGAATATTTATTGAAACTATATTTTACAATTTTTTTTAACAGTCTTCCCATCCTTGTTTGCGGCTGTGAGGCCTGGACACTAACGCAAAAAGAAGAAAATCAGCTACTGGTAACGGAGGGGAAAGTTTTCCGGAAGATCTTGGGACCTGTCAAGAGAGACGATGGAACATGGAGGATCCAGAAAAATGACGAGATTGAGGAGTTGGTAGCCGAGCCAAACATCATCGGCGAAACAAAATCCACAGACTTTATCATAGATGATTGGGGTAAAATCGAGGACTTCGTGTAGAGGCCACTTCCCAACGCACGGTATTATGACGCACTACTCACTCTATATATTCGAAATTATAATGTTTGTAAGGAATAATTTTTCCTCGTTCGATACCGTAAATGTGATTGGCAAAACACTCCGCCGCACTGGGCGTTTGAGAACAGTTCCCCGTCGCATGGCACTTGCAGAAAAGAACCCGCGTGTCATTGGGCCTACCTACTACGAGCGACTACCCGCTGATCTTAGACTGGAACCATCTGACGAAGCATTTAGACGCCGCCTGAAATACCTTTTATTGGAAAATCCATTATACTCAGTTAAAGAGTATATGGATCTTGATCTGACATGTTAAATTATTGTTTTTACCTATTTACATTTGTTTTAATATGATTTGACATTAATATCATATCACCTATATTCTAATGCACATTACACTATATTGTAAATTGAATGACGATACCTAGTGGTTGACATATTTGTTCTTTTGATTTTGTTTTATTTTTATATTTACTCGTTATTGAGTAAATTTGTTGACATTGTATTAATTTAATATTATATCTTTATTTTTTCTTTGTTTTTGACGATCGTGATAAATAATCTTATTTTTTTGACATGAAAGCAAATTTGTAATGTATTTTTTATCATGAAATAAATAATCTAATCTAATCTAATCATCAAGATCTGCGTCATCTTCACGATGAAAGCTGGCAGGAAGTGGCGTGCTCTCGTTTCGGAGGCCAAGACCCTTTTTGGATCACTGAGCCAAAATAGTTAGTTAGTTATATTTTACCAACATCAACACAATAGTATCGTATTTAAAATAGGTACACAAAATGCCAAACCGAAGGTATTCTTTGGCAAATAAGTATGTTAAGTAAAATCTAGTCATCATTTTTTTCTTTTTCTTCATTATGGTTTGCATCTGGGCCGGTAGTGCCTTTATCTAAAATTGGTTTATCTTCTGAGTCCATCACTTCAGCGTCTTCGGATTTATTATTCATGTTAACACCCGTCTTTTCCTCAGCATCCATTTGTTCTACATCTTCAGATTTGTTTTCGGTTGGACTTTGTAGTGGGTTTTCCGTGGGCTCAGTCTGAAAACAGGTATACTTGAGCAAAACAAAGAAAAATGTATGTAACAATGCTAATAATTACGCGGTTCAACTGACGAATTTACCGCTGTAGACCTGTTATTCCCGAATTGAAGTGGACAGTGTGTTGTAACAACCCCGTGAACCAGGGATCGGAACCGGTTAATTGCTAAAACCTCGGTTTACCACAAATCTTGAACTATTTTATACTTCACATCTAGGACTCAGTTGTGTTTTGAGGTAACGAGTGCGTATTATTAGATTGCCCAATTAGAAATGAAATTATTATCAAAAGAACGAAAAAGAACCGTTTTCGTTCCCATACAAACAATACCGGTTTCCGATCCCTGCCGTGAACACAGTGAGTTCAGTGTTCACACAACAACTCCAGCGCAAGACTGGCCCCCTCCCCCCGCCCTGTCGGCGCGTCACGGGCCGCGTGGCGATCGGAGCGGGCGCGGCCAGTGATTCAAGCGACACCGTCGCGAAAACTCTCATCCTGAAGAAGAACTCCCGAAGAGTTCGAAACATGTCGCGCGTAGTGACATTTAATAAGGACCGTATCGGAAAGAAAGTAGACAACTTTAGGCATCTCTAAAAACTGGTACGTACATAAAATCAGCATAAACTTTTTTTTAAATAACGAACTTAATCCTTGTCTTTTAATTGCAGCAAAAAGCAATTACTACTTTTGTCAAACTGTCAACATGGGGCGAATTAGCTTACACGTTCGTAAAAATATTTTGGAGGATTGGTGCAAAATAAAAGGTATGACGATTAGAAAACTGGTTAAAAAGTACGAGTTGAGTCCCGCGGGCGTGCACAAGATAATAAATAAATTTGGTGACTTCTGTACTCTCGAAAATTTGCCTAAATCTGGAAGAAAACCGGGGACAACCGACTTGGCATTAGAAAAGAAAGTCGTAAGAATGTTTAAACAAAATCCGTCCCTTTCAATTCGAGATGCGGCAAAAAGAGCCAAAACTTCTTCGGCTATGATACAAACAATCAAACTAAGATGCAACCTAAAAACCTATAAAAAACTAAAACAACCAAAACGAGATGAAAATCAAACAATAGCTGTCAGAAAACTGGCAAGGAAATTATACGACCGTATATTGATCAAGAAAAATCAGTGCATTATAATGGATGACAAGACCTATTGCAAATTGGACTTTAAAGCCTTACCAGGACCTGTGCCAGGACATCAATTTATTACGGTGCCGGCTTATAGAAGGTTACTCGAAAACATAAGGCCATCAACATCGAGAAATTCGGCAAAAAAGTATTAGTGTGGCAAGCGATTTTTCAATGCGGTATGCGATCGCAGTCCTTTTTCACTACAGGGACTTTGAACGCTACGGTATACCGTGACGGGTGCTTACAGAAAAGATTACTACCACTAATAAAGAAGCACAGGACTAGCACTTTATTTTGGCCAGACTTGGCTTCTTGTCATTAATCTAATACAACGAAGGAATGGTAAAAAGCCGATAAGGTAGAAGTAGTGGATAAGGAGATGAATCCTCGCGATAGCGATATTGGGCTTTCATGAAACGACACCTCTAAAAAAACGTCAAAGCTGCCACCTCAATTGACGACTTTAAAAAAAAGTGTAACAGGGCATCATAAAATGTGTCAAAAGTGATCGTCCAGAATTTAATGAGACACATCAAAAAGAAAGTTAGGTTGCAGGCAAAATAGATATAATACGACGAATTCATTCAAAACAGTTTTTTATAAAGACCTAATTTTTCAGTTTCTTTTTGTTTCATTATAAGTTTTCACACAGAATAAAAATAATATCATTTTGAAGTTGTCTACTTTCTTTCCGATACGGTCCTTACGTGAGTTGAACCGTGTACTTATTAGCATTATTTCAACATGTCTCACGAAAGTTTAAGTTCGATAATTTACTTTAAAAACAAAGTTCTAACCGACGAAAAATCAATCATCCCCTATTTTCCTACTCTTAAGGTTGTTTTTTTTTTCAAATTTATATGGGACCAACTTCGGGATATACCCTTTCCAATAAAAAAAATAATTATCAAAATCGAACTACTCTGTAAAAAGTTATGCGTGGTCATACATAAAAAAATATATAACAAGACTGTATCGTTAAGTATAAATACAACTTGACAGAGGTTAATTCGATTAAAACATAGATGTTCTTAAGAGGATTGTGAAGTGCCGATACGCGGCACGAGTAGGTATTTTAAAAAAATCTATCTGTTTCACACCGTTCTGTGCCTCACCCGTATCGTGCGATAGAGAAAGTAGCAAGTCCTGGAGGCAATTGCCTACATTTCCTTGTTGAAATACAGACATAGCGATACCAAGCTGCATTTATAACATCTTTATAACCTGTGTTTTGACAAATAAATACTTTGAACTTTGAAATATTGTTTCGGGTGATAACGTTTTTACCCCCCTTAAAACTTTATGAAATGAAATAATTTTGGTATAATTGGATTCAGTACACTTTAATCTATGTCCGTACGTTTTCCTTTTTCAGTAAATTAGTGAAGATGAATTTAAAAAAAATAAAACGATAGACAAAGTTTTGAAGTCAAAAATATCGATTTTTAGATGCTAATAACTTTTAACGCAAGCAATATTTCTTAAAAATCAAAACGTACAGACCTAGTTTTTCATTATATCTACAACATATTCATATTATAAAAATCGAACAATGTTTACGGGGTGAAAAACGTTATCGCTTTTTGTATGAAAAATTACAGGTTCACAATCCTCTTAATTCAAACTGATGTCAATATATACATTCAATGCCGGCTTTGACTTGGATTGTTCGATTTCCTCGTTAGTTATTGTAAACTAAAAATGCGGAGACTTTCACCAGAAAAGCGGAAATCTATTCTGGACAAAAGGTGTAGTATAAAAGGAATCACTCTGAGGGAGCTAGCTTAACTCGAAAACGTTAGTGTTGGTGCAGTCCAAAATGCGATCAAAAAGTTAGACCAAGTGTATACTTTCGTTGACAAACCGAAATCAGGCCGAAAACCTGGTCCTTCAAACCCCAATTTGGATAAAAAGATAGTAAAGGCATACAAAACCAACAAGGAGGCGTCTGTTCGGGGTTTGGCTAAAAAGTTAGGTACATCTATGGGCATGGTCCAACGTGCAAAGCAGAGAAACAATTTAAAGACTTACAAGAAGCAAAGGCAGCCCAAACGAACCGAAAAACAGCAAAGCTCAGTAAAATTAGGAGTTCGAAAATTATACGACTCTATTCTTTCTAGGAAAAATCTGTGTGTTATAATGGACGATGAGACATACGTGAAATTGGATTATAAATCTCAGCCGGGACCGCAGTATTACACAGTTCAAGATCGATTTGTTATTAGTGAACCTGAAAAGTCAATTTTCACAGAAAAAATTGGCAAGAAAATGATGGTAGGGCAGGCGATCTGCGAGTGTGGCTTTAAATCAACTCCATTTTTCACAACGTCTACAATGACGGCAGATATTTATATAAAGGAATGTCTTGATAAACGACTTTTGCCTATGGTTAGTTAAACACAGTGTTCAGACTGTATTTTGCCCCGATTTGGCATCTTGCCACTATGGGTCCAAGACTTTGCAGTGGTATGTAGAGAAAAATATCGACTTAGTACCTAAAGCTATGAACCCCCGAATTGCCCAAATCTTAGGCCTATCGAACGTTTTTGGGCTATAATTAAAGCTAAACTGCGGAAAAATGGCCGTTCTACAGGTTCCGAAGAGCAATTACGTCGAGACTGGAACAGGATGAGAAAAAAATTTGACCAAGACGCTGTCCGATCTCTGATGTCTACGTTCAGACAGAAAGTCAGAAAATTAGCTAAAAAGGAATGATTTTGCTGTGTTTAAAGAAGTTTTTTTATTATTTAATGTCTAAAACGTAGTAGAACATTTTTTTCTATTAATAAATATATGAAAGTTGTCAGTAATACGTCATTTTACTTGTATTTATACTTAACGATGTCTTTATATATACGCGTTGACTTGAGAACCTCCTCCGTTTTTTTCGTCGGTTGAAAATGTATGTTTCATCAAGCATAACTATTAAATTATTTGAATCATACGCATATTTTTTCTTACGTAGGTACCGATACGGCATGCGCTATACTCTACACTATACATTCTCAGACTAAGCCGACTGAACACAGCTAATAACAAGACAGGTAGGGCACATCTGAATTTCATCTCGTTCATATTCAGCCCAACTTGGGTCCCTCCACCTTATAGAAGAACTACAAGAGAAGTGTTGGGTTCCTGGTGGTGAGTAAGGTTGCCAGAGCTCCCGAGGTTGAGCTGTGTTGAGTGTTGGACCTGCATTTGTCTCTAGCTGTGTGTGTTGTTAACCTATTTTGTGAGCTGTTGGTTTTCCGATCAACAAATAAACACAACAAATCCTCGAATCAATAAAGGGTGGGCA
The DNA here is from genome assembly GCA_963854355.1 of Epinotia brunnichana. NCBI lineage: Eukaryota > Metazoa > Arthropoda > Insecta > Lepidoptera > Tortricidae > Epinotia > Epinotia brunnichana. The sequence goes on from OY977938.1 coordinate 14,619,471, forward strand.
ACGTGCTTGTGATCAGGTAGGCCGTATGCTAGTTTGTAACTGAAAAATACTGTTTATGCAAATGGCCGTACATAGTAAGTCCGTTAGTAGTAGTCATACCTCTGTGCTGCCACTAGTGTCCATAGAGTTGCTAGAACGCCTTCCTCTGAACTTCCTTTTGTTATTTTTTTCCTCGAAGGCTTGTATAAACTGCGCTTGGTTGACATAACCTGCTGGCTTGGCGCTCGTGTACTCTGGGTGTACTTTTATGTCTAAAAAAGTAATTTCATTCATTATTCAAGTTTAGAATTGCGACTTGGCTTCGCAAAATATTCTATGTAAAGATTCTGGAAATAAATAGTAGATTGTACAACAAGGGCACAATGGGTGCACGGGTGGATAGTTAAGTCGAGGGGTTAAATGGCTAATTTATGCCCGAGTTATACACACTGCTTTTCACTTCGATTGCGAGAAAATAACAAATAATTGCAAAATAAAATAAAATAATAGCTCATTCCTGTCAATTAACTTTTTAAAGTATTTATTTTTAATTTTTGACACTAGTCATATGAGACTTAGGTAGGTACTTCATACTGCCAAGTCATTTAATGGTTCAATACATTTTAAAATAATAATTGACTCCTATTTTATCCGGTTTTATTAATTTTGTAATGGAAAACATGGATGTGAAATTTATTAAAGCAAATCAAATCAAATGACAAGTTTATTCTACGAAGTTTTATTGTGTGGCTGTTAGGCCCGATTATCTTAGTCTTTAAAACAATGCACTAGAGCATAAAAGTGGCATTTTGTGCAGCATACATCCAGCACAAAGGCGAACTTTGCGAGCATGAGAAGTGAAAAAAGATATTAACTTATGATAATAATACTGGAAGAGGCCTTTACCTAAGAATAGGGTTCTGGTGCATACAAATTTAGCTAGTGTATTGTGTGTTAGTGCAATTTATTTAAGTTAATTTTCTTTCAATATCCTTATCATGTCAAACCAGAAATAAAAGGCTTTTTTATTTTATTTATTTATTAATAATACAATTTTTTGGCATGTACACAAGCCTTACTGAGCTTACCATGGGCCTAGGTTGATTTGTGTAAGATTGTCCCATAATATTTTTTTTTTTTTTTTAATTAAGGCTTGGGCAGACAGCGAGCGGAAACAGGACGCCGCCGTCGCGCTGCCGTCGCGCTCGGCATGTCGCGCTGTTTGACGTTGTCTATATTAACTAGTACATTACAGGTGCTACCCACTCCCACCGGCATCCCGTCAACGTCCCGTCCCCACTCGCTGTCTGCCCAAGCCTTAACTATACCTACTTCAGAAATGAACAGAATCTCCAAGCGACCAAGTATGAGGAAAATGAAATAAAACAATAGCATTAATTCTTTCCCCCACAACGTGGACTGATGACCTGGTAAAGGTCGCGGGAGTCCGCTGGATGCGGGTGGCGCAGGACCGGTCATTTTGGCACTCTTTAGGGGAGGCCTATGTCCAGCAGTGGACGTCTTCCAGCTGATATGATGATGATTAACTCTTCAACTCCCAAATTTTTGAAATGAAATAACTCCCGAAATTATAGGCAACTACTATGATTTCTTGTTAACATCAACAATGATTTAGCACCACAATCAGGTAGGCAACTTAAAAAAGGGATGACTTCTATACTCACCAGATCCAAGCACCTCTGGGACCATGTAAGGGAACAGCCAACCCACTAAAGGAGTCTCGCCCGAGACGTAATGGGCCTTTTTGTGGTAAAACAGCAGACCGTCGAGTGTAGGGTTGTTATCTTCGAACTGGGGGTATGTCATCATGAAACTGTAACAATTGTTCGATGGTTGTAAACTAACAGTAAGTCTTACGGCACAAATCACATACAAACATACGAAAATTTAAAAATCAGAAGCTAATTTTCTGACATCACACAACAGACCAGTATCGTCTCCAGCGGGCATCATTTCGGAAATTGTAAGTAAATTACCTGTGTGGTGCAGTACCACCAATGTAACAAAATATCCACTAATAGCTATGAGAGCTGTAAAAATCGCAAGACCGTATTTAAAAAAAATATACGATTTCCAAAATCTGAATCGACAAAAAAATCTATATAACTTATCGAACCTGCTCACAAAATTTTCTCGTATAAAAAAAGTTAGAAAGAGGTATAGTGCGAGAAAAATCGAGAGAGCTCGCGGGCCGTCTTATGATAGCGGTGCTGATCAGAACTATCGCCTCGCATCGTCTGATCAAGATTATTTTAACCTCATCCAACCCACCAAACAAAATTTTTTTTCGTGAATTTTGGATCAAACTAATTAGACAATAGAGCTCAATTTCGCTTGTTTAAAAAATCAATTAATCATAAGTAAACCGATTTCTCAATTTTCTGACAAGTTTAATTTCCACTGAAATTATTGAAATTCTGTTGCACATTGGGCGGCGAGGATAAGAATTATATTAACATACTCATTAAATGAATCTGTAGCACAGGGAACCATTGGAAGTAGTTGGAAGATTATTTGGTTCTTCTTGTTTACGGTTGTCACCTGGGGCAGTTCCATTAGCTGCGATTTTAGCCAGTACTGGCGAAACTCCATCTGGAAATACACAATAATTAAAAATTATTTTTAACTTAAATACCACAACCCACAAAAAGTACTTTACTGTTTACACAAGAAGGTTCAAATTGTGATAGGTAATGATCATTGTCCCGATGGTCGTTTCGTTTCGGTGAACACTTTAATAGCAAATTCGCGACCAACACTTAAGAGAAGACACTAGGTGGCTCGGTCAAGGGTCAGATACAGAAGGCGGTACTCCTGGACACTGCGCAGATAGTCATTGGGGTTTCTCTCTCTGTCGCCCTGACCAACGGTAGCTTAGGTCCCGCCCCGCTGCCGGCGGCACCCTATGTAATATATAGGTTAGGTTTTTATAATGATTTTATGTTTTTTATGTATAGTTTTATATTTTACTTCAATATGACTATTCATCATCATCCTCCTAACGTTATTCCCGGTTGTGCCCTAAAGGAGCCCAGGGTCCGCTTTGACACCTAACCATTCAGCATAGGCACTAGTTTTACGAAAGCGACTGCCATCTGACCTTCCAACCTTATTGGGATTAGACCGGTTTCCTCACGATGTTTTCCTTCACCGAAAAGCCAATGGTAAATATTCCGTACATAAGTTCCGAAAAACTCATTGGTACGAGCCGGGATTTGAACCCACGACCGCTGCTTGACAGCCGCATGCCTGAACCGCTAGGCTACTATTATACTGTTAAAACCTAACCTAGAAGAGGAGATATATCCTGAGAGTTTTCATTTGTTTCAAGTGATGTCAAGTACATGGCTTAAAATTACCTCTCCATCGGTCATCGGCTGGTTGTTCCAAGCCAGAATATCTAATATGTACATAATCTTCTTCTTCTCTGAATAAAAGCAGTCTAAGACGCAGCACCGACTTTTCTGGAACTCGCACGAGTTCCCGCCTGGCAGAGCAGATCGGAACTCTAATTTGAAATGGCCAAATTTTGTGTAAGCTCTCGTTTTTCCCTGCAATATACAATACATTATTTCCATTTTTAGTCATATTTTTTTTAAGTAATCTGAAAATGCTTTTGGGTCAATCAAATTTTTCTTGTTGTTATTCTGTCCCGGTAAGCCAAGAGACAACAGTGACAGACTTTCTTATAAAAAATACTATAAACTGGACTCCTATCATGCTAAGGAGATGCGCCACCATGGAATGGGTTTACCAATATAACAAAAACACGTGTTTAGTGGATTTAAACCCCATAAAATAATAGTTTTAAAGAATGACCCAGGAAACGTAACCATGGCAACGAGCAACAAGAAATAGTTGATTGACCCTTTTATTTTTTTTATTTAATTTACATCAGAAATATTATTTCCATAATTTGTTAGTAACAGTGATCTTAAAACTATGTTAGTAGGTATTTTTTTTCACACTTATAATTAGCAGTTGGATGGCCTATGCAACCTATCCCAATGGAACAGGAAGGGACCATCCAAGCGCGCCGCCACCGTCTGCAGGAGGCTGTTCGGGCTGCCGCGCAGGCGCCTCATCAGGGACGCGACCCGCTTACGCATTATGGCGTGAAACCCATACCATATTTTAACTTCTTATCTGTAAAGTTCTTTTATCTCATTAAATTGGGTTGTCATGCTTGTGTGTGAACACAATACACATTGTCTCTGTATGTGTAAACATACAAGCACTGTGTCACACATATACAATGTATATCCAGGGCTGGCTGTGTATATCATCCAACAGCAACATCCATAGCTATGAGTGAACTCTTTGATGAGATAAAACAACTGTTAAGATTTGTCTGTGCATATGTATTTGAGGAATGTGGTACTAGAGTCGTTTTCGCTGTGGTCTGTATGCATGCCTGAGTTATTTTTAGAATTAAAATTTATATTTTATATTTTTACTTTATATTCTGACCTGATTTGCAACTACAAGCATCCTGGCTCCCTTAGGACAGGGCGCCACAAACCAGTTTTCACTGAAGTCAGTCGGCTTCTCTATTATCCACTCCGACAACATGAGGACATCACTATAGGTCGCGGAGGTCCTGTTGAAGCCAGCAACGTATATGCTAGGTCGGTAATGAACCTGTGGGTAAAATAATAACAGCGCATGTAAACAAAAGGTGTGGAAGTTTATTCTATATAATGCTCATTACGTATTGTGAGTTACAGACAAGCCCACAGATATTTTTACCTCAGGAAAATATGGTAAAACAAAATGTTGACTGATTATTATAATTAATAAGTATTAACCAGTTATTACCCGATTGTAAGGTTTGAAAATATTTTTTTCTTCCACAACATTCACAAGTTCCAGTATACCTCGGAATGCATCAATCTTGTCATTACGATTTCTGAAATGTTAAAGTTTTTATTACTTCAAACTAATATTCTGAATGAAATGATAAATTAAGTAATTATAGGCATCATCATCCTAAAACCAAGTGGAATAAGGACTTTAACCACAGAATAAGTAATAGTACTAGGTACAGAAGGTTCTCTCTTCTACTCGTATTCTGTTTAAAAAAATTATGACGTTTAATTTTATGTAATTTGCAGTATCCTCAATTTGTATTTAATAATAAGGCTTGGTTTCAATTTAGTCTTTTTTATTCCCCTGTTTTTGAAAAAAGCACTATATATTAGCGTCAGTCGGAATGGCAATTGCAGGCTTCATATTATAATTACACAAAATACTCAGCCTGCAATTGCCTCCTTCCCGGCCACGGCAATAATGTACTATTACTGTTTACACAAGAAGGTTCAAATTGTGATAGATAACGATCATTGTCCCGATGGTTGTTTCGGTGAACACTTTAATAGCAAATTCTCGACCAACACTTAAGAGAAGACACTAGGTGGCTCGGTCAAGGGTCAGATACCTGTTAACAAATTCCCTGTTTAGGTACGCCAAACATGCCTAAATGTGGCCATCCCTTGTGTTGTGCGAGTGTCTTGTACCAACGCGCGGCAACTACTAATGGGCCGCCGGCATGTACTTGTAGCGGCGCGACGGAATCACAGAGTGAACCGCCCCTGCTTTAACTTAGATTGAACAACATCAACAGAAATAAATTAACCATTTTTATTGTTTGAGTTGCTACACGCTTTAGTGTCAATTTGGCCAAACAAGAATGAAGGTCATACAATTTTGATGTTAGCCAGATTAAATCCTTATTCCTGCTTGGTCAAATACAGAGTTCGGAATAGAATGACAAAATTGTTAAGAGAGATGTGAGGAAACCAGAATTGTAATTTGTACTTTGATAAAACAGCTTATTAAACATTAAATAAAGCCTCGGAAATTACTAATTAACAGTCTGTATTATTTACGTTTTTTGTAGTTCGAGTATTTCCTTACGCCTTTCTTCTTGATGTCCCAGCCTTCCCCAATTTTTGTATAAAGCCTGGTAATCGTTTCTTCCTTGGTCTGTTGTCTCTGGAGTAATATTTGTTGATTCCAATTTCTCTAAAACTTCGTCCATATTGAAAAGAGTTTTGACTCTTTTGTATTTATATGTAAAAACTTGGCAAGCAATAAATGCTAAGGATCTCTGGTCTTCTAGCTACCAATTATGTTTTCAGTTAAACTATGAACTTTTTATTGCGTTTTTATATAATTTTTATATCACAAAAAGCCTATTGCCGGTACGGTACGGCATTGTCTGTTTTGAGTTTTGACAATGACATTGACAGTTATTTCTATGAAGTCGCAAGAAATAAAAAGTCAGTACGCTACGCTCACGATGCCATTTCAAAATAAATGCGTAAATTTAGATTTTTCAACCCATTTATACAAGATAAATGTATTACTTACATTGAGATTTTTATTGCGATTCATTTCACCTACTGTTTATTTTAATTCATTTTCCAAGTCTACTCAAACTTGGTAATGTTGCCTGTTCATGACTTTTACCACAAAAATGGGGTATATTTAAAATGAACTACATCCTTGTTACCTCCTACTGTTAAGTCCATAATTATGTGTACGTTCGCAAAGGTTCTAAAATACCTGAGCAACTTTATGTCTTTAAAATAAAGTCGTGACCATGTATTTCTGATACCTTTGTCCGTGCACATATACTTTCTAACTCGACTGTACCAGATGATATTTGTCCTTCGCTTCACTCTGTGTACTAAAGTATCCACAACAGGATGCGCCGTTAGCTAAAAACTTCCACCATTTGCATTTACAATAAATACGCTTAGTAGGTTTTAACTTTTCTCCTCTTTCCTATTGATTTGAAGGCCCAGTATGGTAGTGCGCCCACCAAGACTTATGTTTTTTTTTCTTTAAAATTCTGTGCTTTTTTATCTGTGGGTCGTGACCAGGGCTTCAAACCGGTACTTTATAGGTTCTCTTCATCTAGGATCCAGAGAACCGGTAAAGGGAATGTACCAGTATTAGTACCGAAAAGTACCGGTACTATATAAAGGTTCCTACTCGTGTATGCGACGTTGCCGATACGTGCGAGGGCACGGTGCAACGTAGTACAATTGTCGGTAAGTAACCTTGTAACTTGTACGGCGGCGTTGCCAGATGAGCCGGCGGCAGGCGAGTTGTAATTTTTAGTTCCATTCCGTAAATTCCGTATGTAATTAATGACACTTACGGTCAAGTCAGTCAATAGTGGAAAGCTATCGCTATCACACACTGGCTTCACTGCTAATTCTTACACCTTACACCAGTTACACCACAATTACGACTTACCACAAATAATCCAGTTCGTGGGGAATGGCCTCCACACATTGCCATTGGAGAGGAAACTCGGGCCATGTGTGCGTTTGCAACCATCCTCGTTTGAACCATTTTGAAATAGGTGGTGTTTTTGAAATAGTACTTTAATAGATGCATCTATGACAAAAGTGTATATGACAAGTTTAAAGATGATTAAATTCCTTACATGTTTGTTACATATCATTTGTCTATAAGTCTTACAGAAAAAAAATCAAGGGGCGGAAAAAGTTGTAATTTTCCTAAAACTCTCAAACTAGGAATTTTCGCGCAAAAATTGTACGCTTCGGATTAAAAGTATCAAATTTATACAGTGGTAAGATTGATCTATAGTGAGTACTTTTACATACTGAAACACGTCGGAATCACCCCATGAGTGTGGGAAAATGGGGGTGAATGTGGAAAAAGAAGGCATCGCCTGCAAATCCTGCAATGCGACCTCCTTCATAAACTATTATTGTAAGGGCTTGCGGGGTAAAGTGATCGACTAAAACAGACACGAGAAAAATATTTTCGATAAAAACACGATATGTTTTTAAAGAAAAAAATTAAAAATTACTATAAAGTGATAATAATATTTCATGTTGGAGGTAAGATGAGGTATACCTTTATATGTTTTTGATAAAATATATACTTAAAAACTGTATCTGAACGGCCATTTTGTGAAATTTATAAATACGTATACGTTTTGGACACTTGTGGTACAAAAAAATTTAGAAAATCTTTATTCTTTTCATCTATGTGAAGTAGCGCCATACCTTTTTTTCTGTATTATTTTTTTAAATAATCTTGTCATGCAACTGGGATTTGTGCCATATTGTATTTGCTTATTATATATAGACATTTATTTTAATTTTGGCGAAAAATACTGAAAATATATCATTTTTCACTCGTAAGATTTAATGATATTTCAGAAAACTAGCAGTAAGAAAATAGTATCCAAATGTTAGTACTGTGTTGGTCTCTTAAAACATAAAAAACTTTCATAACGAAATAAAAAACAAGCACCGGTATGCGTAAAGCAGCGGTAACTCTATGCCTCATACATACTTCACATCAGTGTTGTTGAGTTGTTTATTACTCTTTTTGATGTAAATTCATCACAATAAACATAATTTATTACGCTTGATTGGTATCGTAAAAAAATTGCAGAATGCAAAGAGTTACGCTGTTTTACGCTTACCCGAACATGTTATTTTCCGTTATAAATAAATATAATTGATTTATTTCAGACAAAAACACATATTTTGACATTAATAATTGTCAAGATTATAATTTAGAAACAAAAATAATAATAATAAAACGATCGACATCTACAATTACTTAATATTACACATTTGCGACACTGGGCAATGATCATTACTTTATTTGGCCAGTGATGATCTTTACCTATAGTATGCTCAAACCAAACGGACGACTGAGCCAATACGAGCCAATATGATCCCAGTCGGTATAGTGTTTTGTCATCGGGCAGTCCAGGTGCTCAGTAAACATATTCACAGATTTTTGAAAAAAGTACAGTCAGCGAGATTCCCATACTAACTGTATGGAAAAAGTTTTCTTTGATTTCTGGGCGTTCTAGTAGTCAAACTTTAGTCGGTCCCAAAGAGTATTTTGATCCTTAATAGGAATGGGATGGAATAGCATTAAAAAAATCGTCAAAATTGATGATTTTCTCGCTGACTGTAGTTTTTTTCAAAAATCTGTAAATGTAGATTGTCATCACTTAAAATGTTAGGAATGAAATCCTGATACAATTTTTGCGGGGCGGCAAGGGATCTAGTAGCTGCCCTTACTGCCCTGTTTTAACTTTCTACCCTGTATACATATAAAATAAATATCGTTTTTTCTAGTTGACGCATACTTGCATAGGCATCATTGAAATAATCAATTGATGAGATCTATCGTGGTATGCTTTGTATGATGACCCTACAACACTACACTCCACACCTTTTACCTTTTACTAAAATATTTTATAAAAGCTAACAATACAAGTTATCTTATTCAGCAAAATTTGGCACCTAATTCGATTTTTATAAGTCTTAAACAATAGTACATTACTTACCTAGGGCGATTAAACAAAGAATGTCTCAGATCGCAGGTATTTGGCGCCCGAGCCGAAGGCAAGGACGAGAAATATGCGCTCTGAGGCTTTCTTTTTTACCGCCCGTGGTGAGTACAAAATTTTACGTCTCTATCTGGCCAGGAAGAGGGGGTTTCCGCACGCACAGCGTGCGGTAAATCCTACCTTATGGCCAGGTATGACGTAAAATATATTGTGGTCTTTTCTTGATTCGGTTACTTTTCTCGATCGTGTTTATTCAGAACTATATACCTAACTTAAATAAAATTGGCTTTTTATTTAAAGAGTTTGTCATTTAAATACAATAAATACCTAGTACTGAAAAGAACCGAAGAACCGGGATTTCACCCGCTAGAACCTGTACTGAGTTTTTTCAAAAATCCCGGGAATTCCCGGTACTTCTGGTGCCGGGAAATCCCGTGAGCATGCCCTAGAGTAGCCTCAATAATTATTATTAATCCAAAAGAAAAAAAGACATACAAATATGCCTCGTGGCAAAACTCCCATTCAAATATCTCAAAAAAATATGAAGCTACAACCGTTTTATTATTGCTTGTTAGAGAGAGAAGGCGCTCGGGGATCGTGACGTCATGATCCACGAGCGTTATATTAAATGACAATCGTTTCATATGAAGGTGCGTTTTGCGGAAAAGGGACAAAATAATATACCCCCTCTTAAAACTTTGGACACTCATAACTTTGTGATTATTGAATCCCCTGCTTTACTTTTTTCTCCATTTGACAATATTTTTTATCCTTACTCGAGAAAATTCATCATTCTGGGTTATTTTATTTGGTGTCTACACCCCTATTACATTACATAATTATTTAAGCAATAAAATTCCATCACTGTACTTATTTATTTACCAGACAGCACTTGTACGATCGGGAAAATAAAAATCTTTTGTGTCGTCGCATATCTGGATAAAAATAATTAGCTAATACTTAATAAAATGTACTTCACTTTTTCCCATAAAAATTTAATGGAAATTATTCATCTATTGTGGCAACATAAATGCTAAGCTACCGAGTTTCCGAGTATTCCCGAACGTTTTTCTATTGGAAGCCGAAAATAAACGAACGTATGATTAGGTCACGTGGTACTTTTGGAGTCTTCGTGGCGTAGCTTGTTCAGCTGCTCGTCGAAGCGGCTGTCGGACGGTCGCCTGTCAACGAGTCTGCGTACGATGTAGCGGCCATTTTTGTTCTTAGTTCATTACAGTGCGCATATTTTAATGTATTTAGAGGAATATTTAGGCAATTTTCACGATGACTATAATAGTTTTTCTAATAGATACATCAGCCTCTATGAACCAAAGAGCTTATCTGGGCGGACGCCCAACATTGCTCGATGTAGCCAAGGGCGCTGTGGAAACGTTCGTAAAGGTACGTGCAGTGTCATCGACTCGTCAACCGCATCGTTTTGTGATTATTTGTTTATCGCGTGATTGTTAAAACTGCATAATTTTACTTCAAAGGTACGTCAACGTTCCCCTGAAAGCAGAGGTGACAGGTATATGCTTCTAACTTTCGAAGAGCCACCCGCGAACATCAAGGTTAGTATTATCGAAGTAAACACGTTTTGAAATTATTTTCTTTATCATGTGCATAGAAGGGCATAGTGACGCCGGTTTTGCAGCATCCTTAGGTAAATCACTATGATCTGCAGTCCAGTCCATGTCCATACTTTGAAACTGCGAATTTTACTGAAATAGACGGAACGACGTAAACAGGACAAGCCGCTACCGCCACCGTTGCTGCCTCCGCGATAGCGTTCGCGACTGCGCTCTCGTCGCTCAATCCTATTGGCCAATCCGATTCTCGACGAAAATGGCGATGCGGGGGAAATATGAATTTGTACTGCCATAGTGTACTGAGCTTGTACTTCACGTAGTCAACTAAATTAAACGAGAACGGACTCGTGGAACAAATGGAATAATCCTGATTAAGTAGTATTTTGTCTTACATGTCATATAATCGTATTTGATTGCAATAGTAGTTTTTTTTATGTCAGTACACACTGTTATTATAAATATTGTTATCTTATAAAATATCTATAATGTAGGTATCAAAATCGGAATATAATGTACCTTCCTGTTCTACGTCACTTTTACAAGTTTTACATACCACAGAATGTATTGACAATTAGAAAGACTTATGTTTTTTTTTCTTGAATTTCCAGGCTGGATGGAAGGAGAATTTAGCAACATTCATAAATGAGCTGAAAAACTTGCAATGCTTAGGCCTGACAACCATGGGTGCTGCATTGAAACACGCATTTGATGTGTTGAATATAAACCGCATGCAGACAGGCATAGACACATATGGCCAGGGCAGGTGCCCCTTCTACCTCGAGCCTTCAGTGATAGTTGTTATTACTGATGGAGGGAAGCTATCAAGCAATGCAGGCATTCAAGAAGAAGTTAGTACTCTACTTATTATAAAAAGGATTTGGAACATTTCAATTTGAAAAAGTAACACCCTTATTCTTAAATATCCGTCAAGCCTACTTTAGTCAAATTGGTGTTCCATGAATCAAGCATACAATAGAAACTTTTTCTAAATTGAGAAATTACTATTGACTGACTACACTATACATACAGGATGTTTTTGGATTTCGTCAGTAAGTATGTGAAGTTCTGAATGCATAGTGAAACTATGTGGTACCCAATACAAGTGACTTATTTGAAGCCAATTTGTCTGCGAGAATTAACAAATTATGGTTTCAAATAAAATAAAAAATTCAAGCGATTTCACATTACATGTCAAATTCAACTTGCCTTTGATATTTAATGAACAACTTCAATTTGCTTTATGTATAATTTTTAGTAATTTAAAATTTTACATGATACAATATACATCTGGTCTCATATCTACATGAGACCAGATGTATATTGTATCATGTAAAATTTCTTGAATCTGTATGAATCCACAATCCAAATACACTACATATATTTTTTAGGGTTCCGTAGCCAAATGGCAAGAAACGGAACCCTTATAGATTCGTCATGTCTGTCTGTCTGTCTGTCTGTCCGTCCGTCCCTATGTCACAGCCACTTTTTTCCGAAACTAAGAGAGCTATACTGCTGAAACTTAACTTAACTTTGAGCTATACTGTTAAGTATTCTGTGAACCGCATTAAGATTTTCACACAATTTTTTTTTTCATCAAACCCATAAGTGTAGGTGTCTATGGATAGGTCTTCAAAAATGATACTAAGGTTTCTAATATAATTTTTTTCTAAACTGAATAGTTTACGCGAGAGACACTTCCAAAGTGGTAAAATGTGTTTCCCCCACCCTATAACTTCTAAAACAAGAGAATAATAAAACAAAAAAAAATATATGATGTACATTACCATGCAAACTTCCACCGAAAATTTGTTTGAACGAGATCTAGTAAGTAGTTTTTATTAATACGTCATAAATCGTAAACCGCAATTTATTTTACGGAACCCTTCATATGCGAGTCCGACTCGCACTTGGCCGCTTTTTGGTAGCCAAATGTAAGGATGGCGCTGGTGGATTACTTTTCCTGGCTATTGCCACCAATTTATATCAGTGGTAACAGCTGGAAATGTGTGTTTTCATAGAAATAGACTATGGACACTAATTCCTAACAAAAACAATGCACTTGCACAATGTAGGGGAGTTACGAAAGTATTATTTTACCAACTTGACAATAAAAATAAATAAATAAATATTTGGGAACAATGTTACACAAATAGGCCTAGTCCCAAACTAAGCAAAGCTTCTACTAGACGACGATATACATACTTAAATAGATATATAAATATACTTACATAGAAAACATCCATGACTCAGGAAGAAATATACTCTACTATGTTTATTTTGTACAAAGAGTTAAACTACTACTACTACAAATAAATGCCCTTACCGGGATTCGAACCCGGGACCTCCGGCTTCGGCAGGGTCACTACCAACTAGACTACAGAGATCATCAACAATGACCACCTCTTTACATTGCTGGCAACAATAGTATCAAGTAAATATGTTTGCGTCAAAAATCGACAAAAAATCGATGACGTAATCTATGGACTAGCCCTAAGACGATATTACTTGCCTTTCATAGTTCTAGGTCAAGTGGAAGAATACATTTTGAATCCCTTCAGAGTGTCCAAATATACGTTTTTTGCGGCATAAACGGCCGTATCTTTTTTTTACGTTAACTTGGAAGTTTGATTTTTTTACACTTTCAAGGGACTGTCTGTAGACCTGAGTATAAACGCCAACACAGTTACTTACCATTCTGTATTTATATTGAACCTTATTACAATGCACATAAAGTGCACGGATGGTCAGTTAACTGTGTTTGCGATGGTATATGGCGTAGATAGAGGATATAATAGATGCCGTCCTAGCGTATACCCAAAAGGGACGATGTTAAATTAACCTTACTGAATGAAGAAGTATCAGAAGACTAATACATTCTTGACGTCTAATGTCTTAAGTATAACTTAGTCGTGTTATATCGGTGACGTCATGGTGGTGTCAGATGCAGTACAATATTTTGACAGGTGTGTTGGGCTGTTGGCAAACAAGCTGGTGACAGACAAACATCCCGTATACGCGATGAGGGACAGAAAATATGACATTGTATCTCGTTCCCACTTGCGGTATTGTCTATGCATACATCCTTGTCACTCATGTGTGTATGTGTGGGTGAGTCCCTCTATTCTATATATACCTCCACGCTTTCCCGAAGATTTTGACAGACAGACGGACAACAAAGTGACCCTATAAGGGTTCCGTTTTTTAGGGTTCCGTAGCCAAATGGCAAAAAACGGAACCCTTATAGATTCGTCATGTCCGTCCGTCTGTCTGTCTGTCTGTCTGTCTGTCCGTCCGTATGTCACAGCCACTTTTTTCCGAAACTATAAGAGCTATACTGTTGAAACTTGTTAAGTAGATGTATACTGTGAACCGCATTACGATTTTCACACAAAAATCGAAAAAAAAACATTAAGTTTTAGGGGTCCCCATACTCAGAACTGAAACTCAAAAATTTTTTTTTCATCAAATCCATACGTGTGGTTTATGTGTCTATGGATAGGTCTTAAAAAATGATATTGAGGTTTTTAACATCATTTTTTTCTAAACTGAATAGTTTGCGCGAGAGACACTTCCAAAGTGGTAAAATGTGCCCCACCCCCCTGTAACTTCTAAAATAAGAGAATGATAATACTAAAAAAAATATATAAACTTCCACCGAAAATTGGTTTGAACGAGATCTAATAAGTAGTTTTTTTTAATACGTCATAAATCGTAAACCGCAATTTATTTCACGGAACCCTTCATGTGCGAGTCCGACTCGCACTTGGCCGCTTTTTCCTATTGAGGTACGGAACCCTAAAAACGTTGTTCTTCTGAAAGAGCAGCATCACAAGATGGTGTAGGTTAGGCTGGTTTCCGGTGCCATACAAATGCGAAAGGTGATGATTGATTATGCAATTTTCCCATCAAAATGTAGTCAAAAGGGGGGGGGGGGGGGTCCCTGTTTGATATCTGTGTGTGAAAAAAATAGGTATGCTTCCAACTCTAGTGCATTTAGGTGTTTACCGCGATATATTCTTCTAGAATGCTTCTAAACAAGTTTAACGTTTTTGCACAAGTCTGATCAGGACATGTTTACACAGAATTTGACATGACCAAGTTGTTGGCTAGTCAGTTTTTTCCTTAGTTAATTTCTTTGTTCCTTTTTCGTGACATAATTCAAATCTCAGAAAACGGATTTAATACGGCTGCCCAAAATTTAATTAGCAATCTTGAGGCCTTTTTCGAGGGACTATAGCTATTCGAATCCTGAGTTTTTGACTTTCGCTCGATAGAAAAAAAACACGAACATAGGTCTAAAATACACTTTCAAAAAATTCGTTCGCTAAACCTATTAAAATTGGCGAATAATTTTTCAATTTTCCTCTGATCGAAACTTAGAATTTCGTTAGCGGACGTTTCTGCTTAGTATAAAATTTAATATTAAAATTGGTTCTAAAAATCGGCAATATCATGTTTGAAGGAACTTGGCTATTACTTTTTCATCACACTTGCTCGTAAAGGGTGTAGTGATAAGTACATACTTGAACTCGCAGTTCTAAAGTTACAGGAGTGAAGAAAAGTAGGTCACATTTTTTTTACGTGTAACTAAATAAAACTTTGTAAAAAGGAGTTTTTCGAACTATAGGCTTGGCTATAATGTTACTAGTGGGTCTGTGATCTGTGGAAGCGAGCCTGTCTTTTTAGGGTTCCGTACTCAAAGAGTAAAACGGGTCCCTATTACTAAGACTTCGCTGTCCGTCCGTCCGTCCGTCCGTCCGTCCGTCCGTCCGTCCGTCCGTCCGTCCGTCCGTCCGTCCGTCTGTACGTCCGTCCGTCCGTCCGTCTGTCTGTCACCAGGCTGTAGCTCAAGAACCGTGATAGCTAGGGAGTTGAAATTTTCACAGATTATGTATTTCTGTTGCCGCTATAACAACAAATACTAAAAACAAAATAAAATATTTTTTTAGGGGGGCTCCCATACAACAAACGTGTTTTTTTGCCGTTTTTAACGATAATGGTACGGAACCCTACGTGCGCGAGTCCAACTCGCACTTGGCCGGTTTTTTTTAATTTTAATTTTTCTTATTCCGAAGTCTGAACTGACCAAAAAACTATATAACTATTTAAAACTGCTCACTTTTAACGAGAATGCGACCTGTAGAGGATAACAGCCGGGCAGCAGGACATCCGGCATACGAAAGAATTTGCGCCCAAGCTGAAACGGAGAACTACCTACGTTCGCTTTGTATCGCTTGTTCAGTAATCACACGCAGATGAATGTTAAATTCACGATCGCCTTAATGAGGCTGACCCACATTTCACGTGGATTTGACTCCAAATAAGAATTGAATTGTTACATTTTTAAATACCTCAGTATATGGACCAGTGCCCATAGTAACTCTTATCTTATCAGAAAATGATTTTGCGAGAATAGCTCAAACAGGACATACCTACTTTAATACACACTGCAGTTATAAAATATACATCAACGGAGATTGTACTGTGTATGCAAAAGCTGTTTATTGATTTAACACCTTTATGCCTTACTATAATTGTATAGCCCAATATGTAACTACATATTCAAAATCAAAATCAATTATTTATTCTGCAAATAGGCCACAAGGGCACTTTTACATGTCAAATGGTATTCTACAATATAATATTAATAGTCTTACACAATAATCATTTTAAAATTGCAGATTTTAACCAATTAGTACCTAAATGGTTAACTAACTAAATGTCACTAAATGAAAACTAAAAAAATCCAAAATTGTAAAATATTATCAAATACATTCGATATAAGGTCTGTATCAGAATTAACAATAAGTTTATGATATTCATTTAGTACCCCAGAGATGTATAATGTCTCTGAGCATCCAAATACAATTAATAATTATTCTAATGTTCTTATAGAGATGTATACTGTCTCTAAGCGTTAAAACAGAAAAAAAGGATCATTAATGTAATATTGTCAGAGATGTACAGGGTCAACAACAATAAAACGTGTCAAGAACAGAATGATGTCTCTCGTCAAAATAATTGTCCGCTCCCATCGGGTTTACGCGTTTGACGATAATCTAGTCTCAGCACGGTTAGCACAAGACGGCGTCCGACTCCGTCTCTTTCTAATTAGAACACTTAGAAAGAGACGGATAGTCTATATCGCCGCGATAAAGCTCGCGCGCCGTCTTGTGCTAGTCGTGCAGGTGCCAACGAAGGCAATATTCGACAGTGGAACATGCAATATAAATATCATTTATTTCAGGCATCTAAGGCCCATAGTAACAAATACCTTAAAGACATACAATTAGAGATGCGCCGAATATTCGGTAAATATTCGGTATTCGGCATATTCGGCACGTTTTTCAATGTTCGTTATTCGGCCAAAGTATTCGGTTCAAATGCCGAATATTTACCGATTAATATTGTAGGTTTTTTTGTCTGCAAGTTGTAAGAATGTAACATAGTCATTGTCCTGTGAAATTATTATTCTAAAACGGATTCTTATTGTTATTTAACTACCTTTAGTATAAATGTTTCACTTAAAAATCAACAAGATTTTTACCACTGAAAAATGAGTCTGTTTTGGAACGGCTGATTAAGGCATAAGGCATTCCTTTGAACCGAATTATTCGGCCGAATATTCGGTTCGGCAAAAGCTGGACCGAAAATTCGGCCGAATATTCGTATTCGGTAAAACCCATATTCGGCGCATCTCTACATACAATACAATTATAAAATTAAAAACTAATTCTTTGGGCGACATAACAGCGTGGCTCCGTTGTGTCGTCAATAGTGACTTACATCCATTTGCGTAAGGTTCAATTTCGTGGTTGACGAGCCACAGGGTGTTATAAAAAAGACAAGTTTTGACGTTCCGCTGAAGATGTAAATTTTTAATAATAATTTAGTGGCTATGTGAGCTGTACAACTCGCGAGCCTGTCTTTAAAAAGATCAAAGATCTCGTCGACAAAAAAACTCAAAAAAATCACGAGAATTGGTTGAGAAATGCGACCTGTAGAGGAGAACAGCTAGACAAACAGACATGTTACATAATTTTGACAAAAGCTAAAGCAGAGAATTTCGTTCGCTGCGCTCCCTCGGTCAAATAAAACGAAAAGCTTTAAGGACATTGGTGAATGATTGTGGCATTGGTGATACGGAAAATGCGCTCTAGTTCTATACTATTTTTAGAGAGAAGTTAATTAAAATAGGTGTCATTACTCATTATACACAGTATATAAGTACGATTTTTACACTATACTAAATTAGCTATATTATGTGATCAGTCCCCTACATTTTTATTGTGCCTGGACCACACCATACGAACTTTTCTTTAAAATTAGCACGACTACTTTCCGTAAATTATAAAGTAAATTAACCCCCTTATTCATAAAACTTAAAATCCCTCTGATAAATAAAATGTGTTAGTCCCTTTCTTAAGAGCACAACTGTCAAAAACAGATAAAAACAAACGAATTTAAACGGCATTTTAGCTAAAACGGGTTTGTTTCAACGTTTAACCCTTTTCCAGGCAGAGGCGTTATTTCGACCACATAGCCGTATTGTCAATATAAGTACTAAACTATGCGGTTTTTTTAATAAAAAAATATACGTTTTTAGAGTATTCTAAAATTGCTACATTTTGTGACCAGAACCAGCTCTGTAAGACAAATACTTACCGTGATACAGCTCTCTAAAAATTTGTTGTTAATCCAACTTTAAATTGTTATAAATCCTAAACAGTTGTTTTAACTAAAACCTGATTGAAGAAACCTAATAACGATTTTAAAATACTTATTCAACGATACCCAATATTACCCAACATGACATAGTATGTCGACTTAATTTTTTTTCTTTTTTACAATATCGCGTCTGGTGGCCGCCATTTTGAATTTTGATTACGGTTATGTCTTCAGTGACACTCGCAAGATTAAAATGAATCGATTGATGTATAATTCATTTAAATGGACCCACGCGTTTGATCTCTAGAGTGCGACAAAGGAACAAACAAACTTACATACATACATAACTACATAGACTGGTACTTTTGGCACTCTAGAGATCAAACGCGTGGGTCGATTTTAATGAATCAGACATCAATCCATTATTTTTAATTTTGCAAGTGTCACTGAAGAAATAACAATAATCAAAATTCAAAATGGCGGCCACCAGACGCAATATTATAAAAAAGAAAAAAAATAAAGTTTAGGAACTATGTCATGTTGGGTATCGTTGAATAGGTATTTTAAAATGATTATTAGGTTTCTTGAATATTTTTTTAGTTAAAACTACGGTTTAGGATTTATAACGATTTAAAGTAGGCTTAACAACAAATGTTTGGAGAGCTGTATCTCGGTAATTATTTGACTTACAGAGCTGGTTCTGGTCACAAAATGTAGCGATTTTAGAATACTCTAAGAAACATGAAGATTTTTATTTAAAAAAACCGCATAGTTTAGGACTTTTATTGACATTACCAAAAAAAGTGCGAAATTTTCGTGGTTTTACTGCAAACTTGGATTTACAGTACTGGCCCCGTAGCATGGATGGCCTCTTATCACGCGATAAGTGACAAGATAGAGCATCCGTCCCTGGCTGACACCGTTCGATAGAACGAGACGACGCGCTTATCCTGTCACTTATTGCGTGATAACGCCATCCATCCTACGGGGCCTGGTAGTGGTCCTAACAACATATTAAAAAAGCAGAACTAGCCGTTAGCTTGCGATTTTACTGGTCAAATATGACTGGCCTAACATGCTGCCTGTCAAACATGTATCCTAATGTCAATAAATAAGTAAGACTGACATTAGATTGTTATTTTTCAATTTCCG